>CM072774.1:75012500-76262500 GCA_036936925.1 Cenchrus fungigraminus | reverse complement strand
ATGATTCGGCGTGGTTCCTCAAGGCTTGATTGTCTTCTTCCCGTTTTCCTTTTTTTTGTGATTTTCGGAGCCTTTTCTTGTAATATCCGTGGAGAAGTTTTGGGAGCGTTTCTTTGAGGGATTCTTGTGGGATGTCACATATGAGGACCTTGTGCCTCTTTGCCTGGTGATCTTGATCCAACAAACCCTCCGAAACGGCTTCAATTTGGTGGTTTTCGGTGGAGTTCATGGAAGGGTGTTCTTGAGGGTTGACTTCCGATTCCTCTTGATTGGGTAGGTTTTGGGGACCGAGCTTCTAGCCAAAGGTAGCCCACGAGGTACCCCAGCCATCCCCAAAGTCTCACTGGAATCCGTCGAACGAATCAGGAGATCGATCGAGGTGAAGGTTGAGTTTTTCCCGCGGGCTGAGTTCTTCCCGACTGTCCAGGCAAAACCGGCCTGACCGATTTCCCAAACAGGTCTGACCGGTTTAGCCCCAGTGGGCTGTCGAGAGGAGTTTTTGAACAGGAGAGTCTCGTTCATGCTATGCCTTTTCTTGTTCAAAGGTTGAAGGGTTTTTGAGGTGTTTTGGCTAGGTTTTGTCCCCAAGGTCTTTTGGGGATTTCCTGGACAAAACCGGCCTGACCGGTTTGCCAAACCGGCCTGACCGGTTTCCCCTGCCTGTGAGAGGCTAAGTCCCAGAAGATCGGTCTGACCGGTTTCAGAAACCGGCCTGACCGATTTTGACTTCCAGCAGCTGTTTCGAGTTGTTTTCCACTACGTGTTTTGAGTGGCTGTTGGTTAGATCTTGCTTCTAGGTCCAGTAGCACTCCAGTGGCTACGTGGATTTGGCAAGAGAAGTTTGTGGAGGTGTTCGAGTGATTTTGGGTTCATAGGCCGAATTCTTGAGTACAATTTTTATCGGTTCCCATTCACTCCACCCCTCTCTGGTTCGCCATTCCGGTCCTTCAATACCTGAAGATTCGCTTGACGGTCTACCGATGTGAAGTCCTAGACGACACCTGAAAACAAGCGCACAGACACACAGAAAACTGAATGTTCGGCCTCGTCGTCAAGTACAAGAGGGAGCCAACCATGCTCCGGTACTCCTTCTGGTCCACGGGCTCTCCGTCCTCATCCGCATCCAGCACTGTAGTCGTACTCATCGGTGTCGACAGGGGCTTCGAGTCGTCCATCTTGAACTTCTTGAGGATGTCCTTCGTGTACTTGGCTTGATGCACAAAGGTTCCCTCTTTCGCCTGCTTGATCTGAAGCCCGAGAAAGAACTGCAATTCTCCCATCATAGACATCTTGAATTCTTTGCTCATGTCCTCTGCAAACCTCGCAAACAAAGAGTGAGACGAGCCGCCAAAGACAATATCATCCACGTACACCTGAACAATTAGGACATCAACGGCCTGTCTGAGGAGAAAAAGAGTCTTATCTACTTTGCCCATCTCAAACCCCTTGCTGAACAAGAACTCCCTCAAACGGCCATACCAAGCACGGGGAGCTTGTTTCAGCCCATACAACGCCTTCCTCAGCCTATATACCCGACGAGGAAACTCAGCATTCTCAAAGCCCGGTGGTTGCTTCACATAAATCTCTTCTTCTAAAAACCCATTCAAAAAGGCACTCTTCACATCCATTTGGTACAATTTGAACCCTTTAGCCATAGAAAAGGCTAGAAGGATCCTAATCGCCTCCAAACGGGCTGCAGGAGCAAATGTCTCCTCATAGTCTATCCCCTCCTTCTGACTATAGCCCTGAGCAACCAACCTCGATTTGTTTCTCACCACCTCACCATTCTCACCCTCCTTGTTCTTCCACACCCATTTTGTCCTGATAGGTTTGCAATGTGGTGGTGGCTCTACCAACTCTCAAACTTGGTTTCTCTCAAAGTTCTCTAACTCCTCATGCATTGCGTTCACCCAATTAGGATCAGAGAGGGTGTGTCCAATGTCTTTCGGCTCAAAGGTAACAACAAAAGCTGAATGAGCAAAGTGAGAAACATTCCTGGACCTTGACCGTGTCATACGTTCGTTGATGTCGCCGATGATTCTTGAGGGAGGATGATCAACTTGAACGCGCCTTGATGCCTCTCGCCTGGAGACAACCTCCCCCTCATCCGCTGCTTCCACTTAATCTTGCTGGATCATAGTCGGTGTAGGGGATGGGCCATCCTGCACCATAGTTGTCATAGTGGAAGTAGAGGTACATGCTCGGCTGGAGCTTCATCATCATCACCATCGTCCTCTCTAGCATCATCCTCCTCGTCCTCAAAGATCTTCTTGCCAATCTCGTCATCACCTGCACACTCTAGACGAACTGCATGGCTGGGTCTCGTCGAAGGTAACCTCACAAGTTTCCATGACTAGGTTAGTATCAAGGTTGAGCACACGGAATGCTCGAGAATGACTCGCATAACCCAAAAAGATCCCATCGGAAAACCTCGACTCAAACTTATCAAGCCTACCCTTCTTGAGAATAAAGCACCGACAACCAAAAGCCCTGAAATGCCTCACTCTAGGTGCTCGCCCGTGCATGAGCTCATAGCACGTCTTGTTCAAGAAGGCCTGAAGAAAAATCCGGTTCCTAACATGGCATGCAGTATTCACCGCCTCAGCCCAATATCTCCTCGGAGTCCTATACTCGTCGAGTATCGTCCGAGTCATCTCACAAAGGGAACGATTTTTCATCTCAACCACACCATTCTGACACGCAACAAAGGGAGAAGAGAATTGATGTTCGAGACCCAAATCACGACAAAAGGTTTCGAAACAAGAGTTTTTAAATTCAGTGCCATTGTCGCTACGAATAGCCCGAATAGCATCTCCAATCCTCTCATTCTTCAACCTCAATATTAGATCCCGCACAAAACCAAACATCTCCCCCTTGTCAGCCAAAAAGAACACCCAAGCATAGCGAGAATAGTAGTCCACTATCACAAGGACGTACCATTTCTCACCCACCGAGCACACACGAGCTGGACCAACCAAGTCCATATGGAACAGCTCGCATGGCCTCTCTGTCATAACGGATGTCAGAGGCGGGTGAGAGGTGGTAACCATCTTACCATGCCTACACGGAGCACATACCAAATCCTTTTGGTACTTCAACTTAGGCAATCCTCGGACCAAACCTAGCCCACTCAAGCATGACAACAAGTCAAAACTCAAGTGACCTAGTCTCCTATGCCATTTCCAAAGCTCCGCCGAAACACCAGCAACCAAACAACGAGAAGAGCCGACACACTAAGAAAAATCAGCTCTGAAAATTTGACCCTCGGGGATTATCGTGCATACAAGATCACCTCGAGAATCCAAAACACGAGAAGCGCTCATTTTGAAACGGACCTCAAAACCCTCATCAAGAAGTTGGGACACCGAAAGAAGATTAAACCCCAAAGACTTGACAAGAGCAACACACCTAAGAGTCACAGACTCACTCACCTTCATCATGCCCACTGAAAGCACTCTACCTTTCCCATTGTCCCCAAAAGTGATGTACTCTTTGGTCATCACTAGGGTGAGGCTGGAGAACCACCTTCGATCTCCGGTCATGTGTCGAGAGCAACCGGAGTCGATCAACCAAAAGCCCTCCAAGCCTCCCACCTGAAAATCAAAAACGAGAGCAAGAGTGAGCAAACGACTCAGCACTGGGGTTAGTACAAAAGGAATCAAACCAGTGCCGTGCCATTTGCTCAAAACTGGGGTTAGCAAAATCCATTCTATGTCTCCTAAGTGGAACACCCACACGTCCCCTTGGAGGACTACGCGTACCGCGAGGTGAAGACCGTGGCCCATAGCTCCTCTAGGACCTAAAACGGTGATCGTTCCCCCCATACTCGTATTGGCCACGAGTGAAGGAACATCCAGCAAACTCACCACGCCCAAACCCAACACGCCTACCACTATCTCTCTGTGGTGGCTCACCTTGAGGCACAAACTCATGCCTCTCTCGAGGGTAAATGGTATGCACCACACCCTTACCCCTTGGCACCATACGAGGCTCAGGCACACCACGAGAAGGGTGGTACCTGTCCTTGTTTGCCATCTCCCTAGCAAACCTGTCCTCACGCTTCCTCCTGAAGCAAAACTCCACTAGGTGCCCATCCCTCCCACAATGCTCACAATGGAAGGGTTTTGGTTTTGGCTTTGGTTTTGGTCTTTCTTTGGGCTCTGGCTTCTCCTCACTCGGTTTCTCTCCCTTCTTCCCAAAGAACTCATTCCCCAAGTTACTCTTGAACTTGATGGGATACTGGAAGTTGTCGGTGTGTGGAGGAAACATGGGTGGAGCTGGGGTTGTGTCTAATCGGTTTCTAAGTGGGTTTGGCTTAGGAGCATAGGCATTTTTGTGGTAGGTTTTTGGCGGTTCTGGGATATCACCGATCTTCCCCTCATTCTGACCACTTCCCTCACCAACCTTATCCGACCCAAGTGCTTGCCCATCATAGAGCTTGTATGCCTCAATCATCATCCTGAGCTGAGGCTCATGACCAGACAACCAACCCATCATCTTCCTTAACTCATCATTCTCATCCTGCAAACGATCAACATAGTGTGCAAGCTCCAAATTCTTCACAGCATTTACTTCACAAGTCGAGCATGATGTAGGAATAGGAGCTTTCAAAGCAGCTTCTAGAGATCTAGCATAAGCAACCGACACATCTAGTTTCTCATGCAAAACAGGACAAGAAGTGCAAGCACCAAGCAAGGAGGGCCTAGATTTCATCTCATCTAGCTCAACCCTAAGCACATCTAGTTCCTCAACCTTGGAGGCATATTTTTCTTTAAGCACAGTCAAATCACCAAGAAAAATGGAACAATCAGTGCATTCAGGTTCATCGGTCACAATAAGAGCAGACTTAAGAGAATCTATTTGAGCCCTAGCATCAACAAGCAAAGACTGTAGTTCAACCTCCTTCTCCTTAGCCTCTCCAAGCAAAGACCTATACTCCCTCTTCTCCTTGTTGGTCTTTCTAAGCATATCATCACGGTTATCAAGCAATTCATTCAACCTAGCATTCTCCGCTACCAAGAAGGACGGATCATTGTTTACCTCATCCTCGGAGTCAGAGTCCGATTCATCCTTGTTGCTCTTCTTGCTTGTGGAGCTATGTGCCGTGCCGCAAAAGCCTTGGACGGCGAAGCACAAGCCGTTGATGTTCTCGCTTGACCGCTTGCCCTTGTGCCGGTTCACTTCTTCATCACTTGAGCTTGATGAAGAGTAGCAGGAGCTTGAGTCGATGTCGCTCACACCGGCAGCCATCGCACGCTCCTTCTTCTTGTGACCACCACTCCTCCTCAGCCTCCGCTCGGACTTGTTCTTGCCCTTGTGGTCATCCCTCGAGCGGTGATTGTGGTCGGTCCTCGGACGGTGCTTGTGCTCGGGCTTGACCTCCATGGCTACCGGGCACTCAGTGATAAAGTGCCCATGCTTCCCGCACCGGTAGCACATGCCCGAGCTCCTCCGAGCGTTCTTCCGGTTCGTGTACATGCGCTCGAACTGCCTGCTCAGCAATGCGAGATCCTCCTCGCCCAGCACATCGAACTCCTTATCTGGCATGGACATAAGACAAGACAAAGAAAACTGTCTCGAAGACATGTTAGCATTAGTCCTTGGTCCAGAAATGAGAGCCAGACTATGAGGGTCAGTCGGGTTCTCGATCCTTGCTCGCACCCCACGGTCCACCTCGGACGACTTGAGCTTGGAGAACAGCTCGTCCACTGTGAGGGTCTCATACTTCTCCGACTCGAGAATGGCCTCGACCTTCTCACTCCACACGGTATGATCCAGACCGTGCAAGAGCTTCACAGCCCTGTCATGATCATCGTACGGGAGCACGACCACATTAGCCCTCATGTTGTTCACAATCAAAGTGAACCGATGGACCATGGCATCAATAGACTCACCGGGGAGATGAGTGAAGTTCTCGTACTCTCTCCGGTAGGTCGCGAACAGCCGAGCCTACACCTATGTGTTCCCAGCGTGAGCATTCTTCAACTGCTCCCAAATCCTACAAGCCAAGTCCTCTGTCTGAACCCGATCGAATTCGGATTGACATAGAGCACGAAACAAGTAGTCGACCGCCTTGTTGTTGGCGTCGTGCATATCCCTCGATCCTAGAGCTAGGAAGTTAATCGGATGAACATAAGCTGTGTTCACCGTAACATCCCAAAGGATCTGACCCTTGCCGCGGAGGAAAGCAGCCATCCGCCTCTGCCACATCTGGTAGTTCTTACCATCAAAGTGTGGAGGACGAGAACCCCATTCCTGGTACACCATCTTTGGATCTTAGACTAGGCCAATTGAAGGACCGGCTCTGATACCAATTGAAGGACCGATTAGGCGACCAGATAGGGGGGAGTGAATGGGAGCCGATAAAAATTTTTCCCGAAGGATGAACTCGGCCTATGCCCCAAATCCACAACCAAAGATTTCCACATGAGCTTGCCAAGGTCGCGTAGTCACAGCGGACCTACCAACCCTAGGAACAAGTCCAAACAAGTTGCAAATCAGAAGCACAACTCAAGAAGCAAAGGACTTAACCAAATCTGGCAGCCCCTAGGCGGACGGTTCGCGAGTGCCTTGCGGACAGCCGACCCTGTACAGCGGACAGTCCGTAATAAGCGACCGAACCTGCAGTACCGCACCTCCGAAAATCGGACAGTCTGTGAGAGGTCTGTGGACAGTCCGAGCTCGGCGGACAGTCCGTGACCCACTGGTGGACAGTCCGCGAACAGCCTCCAACAGAACCCTATCCCTTTCGCGGATCGAAACGCCTCGTGCTCACGAACTGAAGAACACCCGATGAACAACCGACGAATAGGCCTCGCGCAGATAGTCTGCAGGCCACGGGCGGACGGTTCGCCAGCCTCGAACAGAGCAGTTCGAGATCAAAACCGCGAGGTCAACTCCACCAATCCATCCATGGATCTCCCAAACGGCTGAATGGATTGAGACAAGATTTGGGGAAGATGTGAAGCATCCCTAGGGGATGCTATGCCCCAAAACTTGAGACCTCAAACCAACTAAATCACCGGGAGTCAAATCGCAACCGAGCTCAACTAAAAAGCTAGGGTTCCACCCGAAATCCTCAAATCCAAGGCCAAATTCAGAGTTTGAGGGGTCAAGATCAAGCACAAAGATGCACAAGGCATCTATCCATGATCCCCACAAGAAAATCCGAGCCGAAACACCTCAGAAACGGAGGAACAAGTGGTGCACGAAAATCCAACGAAAATAGACCGAAAAACACACGAAAATCACACAAGTTACAAGAAGGAAATCGACGCAACTATGAAAGCTTCCATACACTTGGAGGTCAGATTCTCTACAAAACGGTGAAGAAAATCTAAGCCTATGGAGCAGGGAAATGAGAAGCAGTCCGAATGGATGGTTTGCTCAGAAACCCTAGAGCTATATATATGAGTCCCTCTGGGTTGGGCAAATGACCAAGCTACCCCTAGCACTTAAACTGAGATACAAACCCATCAGGGGCAATATGGTCAAGTAGAACTCCTCTTCATCGGGCGGCCACACCATCGCCACAGTTCGCGTCCTCCTGATGCAAGCCCTGCGATCCTGCCGTGTGTCCCCCAGCATCGAAGCTTCTCGGCGTGCCCGGATCTCGTCTCCGCCCGCCAAGTCTTCGGTCTTGGTTTTGTGGCACAACCAAGTAACCCAACGGTTTTGTGGTGAACCGCCGCAAACCCCGCGTGCAGACTCCGGTCGTGAGCCGCTACCCTGCACCGGCTCGAGTCGACAACTTCGTCTTGCTTTTCTTGCCACCATACGGCCCGCACTTGACCCCGTTCGGCCACCGGGTCCATCGAGCCGAGCCTACTTGTCTCTCCACTCCTCGGAGGCCCCGCAAGGCTAAGACCTTTCGCACCCGCTCTTCACCTGCACCAACATGAGTCAAGCCGCATCCTGCACCTGCAACACTCATCCAAGAGTCAGTCCACACCACGTTGTCAATCACTCATCACAGCCAGGAGCGACCATCCACCGATCCTCGGATGCTTCGGTCCTCAACTGAGCACCACGCTCGCGGCCATAATCACTACTACTAGCCCCCCCGGAACCCGAGCCATGATGACCCACAGGCAAAAGGCTAGAGCAAGCCCGAGAGCACACTCCACCGTTGCAATAGAGCAACCTATACTAAACATATTAGCATAGCACATGAAAGCATATGATAAGGTATAACATACAAGGAGAGTAGAAATACCGAACTCTGTATAAATACAAAATGTATGAAGAGAGTACATAGACATATCGTTGGCCGGAGGTTGAGCTAACCGACCCGAGGCGATCCCTAAGCACTAGGCCTAAGCTCCACTAACTAGGCTAAAGATTACAAAGGCAGAGGGAGAGAGGCTCCTTGTGTGGTGTGTGTTCTGAACGGGGGTGGAGGCCTCCTTATATAGGGGTGGTAGAGGCGGTTCTCGGGGCTTCTTGGCGCCAACTCCACCGCCAACCGCCCTTGCTTCGCATGGGAAGTCTTGGCGCCAAAATTGAGCGACAAAGGAGGTGGGGGCAGTTCAGCCGAACCAGTGGGTCGACCGAACCAGGTCCAGCCCATTTCGCCGCCACCTTTGGCTGGTGGGCCCCTGGGATGCTATAGTCGCCTTATCTTGTGGGCCTCGCTTGTATTGAGTTGTTTTGCTTTGGTTTGCACCCATTCTTGATCATGCAGAATCACAGTATGTCAGTCTTCATGTAAGTGTCGTAGTTCTGCACGGTTTTCCTCTGTTTCTAGCTTCTCGTCCCTGGAATGCTTATTAATAGAATACTAGATAATATGTTAGCTAGAGATGTTAATTCCCCTCTTATTGGAATGATGTTGACGGTCAAATGTTTGTTGTAAGGACCGTCAAGAAGACTCCCCCAAGCTACCTTCTTGCTCGTCCTGAGCAAGACACTTGGTTGTTGATCAGGAGTTGCTACAATGCCTTCTTCCTTTCCTGTACCATGGATACAAGATAATTCTCTTTCTTGATTTGAATAAGTTAGCATTGCTCATCGCTTTTTCTTTACTCCCATGGGGCTTTTAGCATTCTCTTCGCCTTTGGCGATTGCAAGGCAGAATGGTTAATAGAGTCACCCTTTACTTGTTCATCAATTAATCCTTCTCAAGGTTTTGATAATTTTTTAAAACAAAACTGAGTTCCTCAAATGACACACTCTTGGTCGCTCAATGTGTATAGTCCTCACCAAGGCATTGTGATTGCCTTCCCTACTTCTAATAAGGCTTTTTACGGGGTTTTGGGTAAGGAGAAGTAGGGGCATACTTGCGTCACATAATATTGCAAAGCCAAAAAGCGTATCCAAGATAGTAACGTCATGAAACTAGATCAAGAAGTGCATATGTATGGATGATGATGATGTGTCAAGGTGGACGCTAGGCCTGGAATAGGTGCTTGCTATTGCCATAATGAATACCCGGGATTACGGTAAGGTGGAAGCTAGGCCCGGAATGAGTGCTAGCTATTACCGTAAATGATGAGTATGATGTTGATGGTAAGGTGGACACTAGGCCCGGAATGGGTGCTGGTTATTACCATCTATGGGAAGCACTGAGGTGATGGCATAGGTGCCATCTAAGAGAAGTGCCTTAGAGGTGTCACGGTAAGGTGGACACTAGGCCCGGAATGGGTGCTAGTTATTACCGTGAACCTTTTTGCGGACTCA
Organism: Cenchrus fungigraminus; assembly: GCA_036936925.1. Classification (NCBI taxonomy): domain Eukaryota; kingdom Viridiplantae; phylum Streptophyta; class Magnoliopsida; order Poales; family Poaceae; genus Cenchrus; species Cenchrus fungigraminus. The sequence goes on along the minus strand of CM072774.1, from coordinate 76,252,822 downwards.
ATGCACATGACTCCCTCCTTATAGATTTTTTGAGATATGGGTTATCTCTTATTTCTTTTATTTCTTCTCCTTTTTTTTCATGGACTATGGTATGTACATTGTTCTTCTTTTTGCATGGACTTGACTAGTCCATCTTTTCTTTTATTTTCTGACATGCTCTTTGGCCTGGATCTTTTTCTTTCCCCCTTTTTTTTCTTTTGCATAGCCCATATCTTTTGAATGATGAATAGGGAGGAGTCATGACATAGAGATGAAACCTACATTCTACGAGGATGAATGCGTTACTTCTAGCGTAGAAGTCAGCATGAATGAGTATGTGGAGTGTACATGATCTTGATTATGAGAGCATGACAAAGACCATTCAATGGTTACACTGTTTGACAATGCTCAATGCAACAACAAGCAGCCTATGTGCTGAGTTTATATTAGTAGGACATGTCAACATTATTGAGGAACTCTTATTTATTTTTGGTTCTTGAAAATAAAAGCTCCAGACATCAAGTTTCATTCAGAACAAGATCATAGCAAACTCCATTGTACCATATCATACCAAGCAACAACCTTAGACTTAGATCCTGCATTTGCGACGCACAACATTTCAAGATCGAGAGGCAAACGACAGCTAACAAACTCAAAACCCGAAAGATAGCTGAGTTGTAAACTAGGCACATGAATGAAATTAAGCATCTCCCCCCTTGATGAGTGCATTGTCACCAACAACTGTTTGTTGCATGTGACCTCTATTACCACCGACACAAATTTGTTGCAACTTCTATATATTACCTCGAAGACTAGTTCGTTGCATTATCATATCATCTATTGTCACCATATTTGATATGTTGCAAAAGCACTGTAATGCAATGGATCACACTTCGTGGTAATATGACCATATGCCAACGTAGTTTTGGAGTGGCAATACTTTTCTATTGCAACACATTCGTTCGTGGCAATCATGAAATATTGCAGCCAACTGTTTTGTCGTAATAGAACCTAAGACAACCAATCTAATCGTTGCAATATTTGTTCTTGCAACCAAGTATGTTTGCATTAGGCTTTTTTGTTCGTTGCAATATTTGTACTTGCAACCAAGTATTGGTTGCAGTAGGCTTTTTTGTTCATTGCAATAGCAAAATCTGTTGCAACGCCACATCTTAAGTTGTTTATGAGGCCATTGCACCATTCCAATTGCAACAATATGTCGACCACCAGACTTCGATGCAAGTTATTCCAGTTGCCACCAAAATAGCCATATTGCAACCAAAAATAGGTGTTGGCCAAGGCCTGATTTCTAGTAGTGACACATAGTCACCAATTCATAAAAGAAAGAAAAAGAAAAGAAACGAACAAGAACTCAAACAAGTGATCAAAAGCCAAACAAAAGCCAAAACAAGATCACTTGAGAGAGCAAGTCTCGGTCCCCTAAGGCAAGGGCAACGGCTCTACACAACCGAGACAAAATGCTCCAAACTGCCGACTCCTCAGGTGAGGCAAAAGGGGTCGACACCATCGGCAAACGAGCAAAGCACAAAACAAATTCAGGCGACACAAAGAGCTCCCAAAGCATGAATGCAAGATCCTCCTAAACAAATGCGTGCAAACTCAAGTTCTCCCCCTGAACTGAGTATCCCTCTTTATCTCCCCTTTGATGCAAAAACTCTGCCCCTTGTTTTGCAAAATGCATCTCTCCCCCTTTGAATGAATTTGGTACTTTCCTTCCCCTTGTTGGTAATGCATGAATCAAGTCTACAAATGCAAGCATGTGCTTCTGAAATAGACAAAGAGCACTACAACATGCTAGAAATGAGACATAGACATAAGATAGCCACATATTCAGTAGTAGCATCACCAACAAGATAGAAAGGAACATATAAGCATGTGACATAGCCATGATAAAAAATGAAGCATTTTTCAACAAAATTTCCCTCTCATGAGCATAGGACCTCAACATGGCCAAAATGAGCACAAACAGCATACAACTCACAAACTTCATGCAAGGTCACAAGTTCTCATCACAAGATCATCATAAACACCTACAAACTACCTCATGCCATGTCAAAGCCACGGAGCCATGTGTCTACTTCTAAACATGAGACTTCTTAATGGTAGACATCATGCAATGGTTTAGCACCCAATATAAGGAATTTAAAGCACATATGACATGGAGGCAAATTTTTCAAGCATAGGCATTTCAGGATACCAATTTCATGATTTAAAATTAATCATGGTACATGAAATGCCTTTGTGGCAAAAAGAAGCTTAGGCTCCTCCACAAGGTAACATGTAGGCTAAACATTCATGATGACAAATGGGTCTTTGACCCCAAATGAAAAGAGAATGGTTCCCAAGCACAAATTAAGCAAGATATAGCCATTTGAGCACAAAATGAGTATGAAAGGCATTCTACTCACAAGAGAGGTTCAACTAAGCATTTTTTACAAAAACTAGCCAATTCACATGGATATACATCCCAAAGCTACTAAGAGCATAGCCATACATCACAGGGGCTCATAAGCATGACCATAAGCTCACATCCAACATATCATAGTGATCAATGTATATGAGAGAAGCACATCCTCTAAAGCATATGATACAAATGCAATCTATGATACAAAGATGCTAAACATGATATCTTATAAGAATGAAAATGCAAGATGCATATGTACATGAGGTCACCAACCCAAACCCAAAAATGAAAAACCACACCAAGCTCACCCCACAAATGAGAAAAGGTAGCTTGGTCCAAAGGTTTTGTCAGGATATCTTCAAGCTGTTTCTGGGTTGGCGCATGAATCAAGTCTATGTTTCTCTTCTCCACATTGTCTCTCAAAAAATGGTATCTCACCTCTATATGTTTGGTTCTGGAGTGTAGCACTGGATTTTTGGCAACACTAATGGCACTCGTGCTATCACACATGAGAGGAACATGGGTGCACTCCTCACCAAAGTCACTCAAAGTATAGGTGATCCAAAGCAGCTGGGAATAGTAACTAGCAGCAGCTACATACTCGGCCTTTGTGGTAGACTGATCTACATTTGTCTGTTTGCGAGATGACCAAGAAACCAACGAGGAACCCAAAAACTGACAAGTACCCAAAGTCGATTTCCTATAGACACGACACCCCGCTGTGAGACATGGGTACCCTTGGGTCCCCACCGACCAGGCTCATGACCGTCCCCGACAAGTGGGTCTGGCCCACCAGAAGACCAACTGACCTGACAGTGGCCCAACAAACCAGATCTGTGGCCCACATGACCTCCTGAAGATCTTATCCAGAATGACTACTAGACTTGGTGTGCAAGACAAGATATATGGAAATAGTTGTAATCAACTAGACTTAGATCTCCTGGTCGTAACCGACCAGGAGTCTGGGTGCCGACCTTGTCCGCTGGCCAATATAAGGCAGGCAGGGCAACCCCATTGTAACATACACAATCCTTAAGCAATCTACACCGACTACTGGATGTAGGGTTTTACTCTCCGGAGGCCTGAACCAGTATAAACTCGCCATGTCCCTATTGTTCCGTGTGCTCTTGCATAACCATCGAGTTCTCAGCCCTAGATCTCTCCCCGCCGAACAAATAAACCACCGGGGTTAACCCCCTTGTGGACTGTTCAGATCTAAACCTCTGACAGTTGGCGCACCAGGTACGGGTTGATCTAGGGTTCTTCATGCAACTTGATGGCCTCATCAAGTGGCGTCATCTTCCCTGCAAGCATGGAGGACTTCCTCGCCAATCCCGTCGACATCTGCTTCAACTCAATGCCGACGGAATCCACTGTTCCAGCCGCATATCTCGTCATCGAGAACGCTGCGGCCACCTCCTTCTAGCAGGTCGAATCCAATCTGTTGACCTAGACACCATCCTTAGCTAGCCGAGCCTCTTTTATGCGGCGGAGGTCTTCCTCCATCGTCTTCATCTCCTCATCCCGCTTTCGCATCATTGCGGGACTTGGTGACCTCGGCCCCACAAGATCGTCTTCGACAACGAGTCCATGGCCTCATCCTCCTCCTTGACATCCTTTGCCGCTGCGGTAGGACCTGTCTCCCTCTTCCGCTTCTTTTTTTCCTCCCCGAGCTTGGTGGTCCTCCCCGCCTACACCTTCGACTGAGCGACCTTCGCAACGGTCGCCCTCATCCGACGTGCCGGTTTAGCAGCAGCTGCTGCAGCTGGTCGGCTCATGACACCTGTTCCGACCTCTTGGTCGTCATCCCTGTCACCCTCCAGATGAGTCCAATAGGTAATTCTTAAGCAGGTCAACGGTCGTAGGATGATAATCCTCCGACCTCAACTTTTGCCGCAGCTCCTCGCCGCTGGGTAGTGGTGCGAGGCACCACCACATCATCTCCCGTTCCTGCAAAGCAAATATAGAAGTCTGAGAGGTCTTCCTCGACAACATAAAGGAAAAGATATTCAAACGCTAAGTCTCAGGACTTACAATGTCAGCTGGTCGGACCAGCGAATGTGCCTTTGGGCACATCTTGTTGCGGATCCGGCCGGTGTAGAGTTGCACCACCCTGGCTGCCATCTCCTCCTTGGAGACCTTGCGGTTCACCTCATGAGTGGGGTCTGACTGCCCCCAGTACTCGTATGCCAGATGTACCCGATCCTTGATCAGTTGGATGAGTCACCGGATGAAGGAGATTACCACTGCGCCGCTTGTAAGACCTGCCTCCTTAAGGTCGGCGAGGATGGTGAGCAAACCCTTGATGTCTTCCGTCTCGCGGGAGGTTAGCACCAAGTCTCACTCTAGGATCTTCACGAGCTTGTGCTCAGTTCGCTTTGGGAGCGCCGGCCTCTGGTCGGTGATGTAGAACCAGTTGGCCTTCCAGCCACTAGTGTTGTCCGGCAGCTCCATGTCGATGAACTCCGACTTACGACTTGGTCATAAGCAGAGGCAGACGGAGCCCACGATGCTCGACGACTTGCTGGTTTTCTTTGCATGAAAGAAGTACCGCCACAACAGGAAGTGTGGTGGTATCCCCATGTATGCCTCACAGAGGTGGATGAAGGAGGAGACTACAGTGATGGAGTTGGGAACGAGGTGTACCAGCTCCAGCTTGTAGTAGTACAGCAGCCCCCTGAAGAAGTCGCCAGCGGGGATGTTGAACCCGCACTCGAAGAAGGACACGAAGACGACCTGCTCCTTGTCGTCCTCGGTCAGGAACGCCTCGCCGGTGGGCGCCTTCCACTCCACCTCCTCCTTCGGCCTTAGTAGCCCGCGGTCCACCAGCGCCTAGATCTTCTCCTCGCTCATCTCCGAGGGATCCCAGACCGTCTCTGGGGTGGGGATCTGGGATGCCGTGGCCACCATTACTTCACCCTCGAACCGTAGGGATTTGGATCTAAATGTGACTAGGGTCTTCACACGCATGCGGAGGGCGCGCGAAGCACTGCTCGCGGTGGCGGCGGACGGATTGCTGCGGGCGGCGGTGCACTCCGGCTCTAGCTGTGGGGGCTGTTGATGGCTGTTAAGTGCTTACTTTAGCCGTCAATTTACTCATGAATAAAGGAGCAAGAGGCATTTCTTACACGTATTTTAGTTAAGAATAATGTAGTTCCACTTGTCCTTGGAGATTATGTGATTGCAGGAAAATAAGCATAAAAGAAGTAGCAAACTCACCTTCTATGATTCATGCCACATCACCTCAGCCAAGGAGGGGCTGCCACCTCAGATGTCATGCATGCAAGCCATGTCACCAATCCAAGGGAGGCAAGCCCTGACGAATCAGAGCGTGACACATGGACTTCACATGGATCCATGGGCCCACCAGAGCGTCTAAACCGCCTCAAGAACACATGTACACCGGGGACCGACCTAAGGACCCACAGGACAGCCACCCAGAGGAAGGACACCCTGAGTGGGGCCCACAGGGTGTCGGCCGACCCCACAGGTCGGCCGAACCGACCTTGCGCCCCCTACTCAAGGGCTTCCACGTGGTGTCTCCCCATTGGTTCTAGAGGCCATTCCTGGGGTGTTTGGCTCCTCTTGACACCGGTGCTCAGGCATATAAATAGAAGGGGAGGGGGTTCATTTCTTACCAACGCACTTTACTCCTCCTCTCTCACTTTTGGTTTCTAAGGCTAGGAGGTAGGCTAGAGTAGTTCTACTTCAGGTTTCAAGTCTACTTTGGGATCTAGGTATGAGTTCTCTTGTATTTTTATTCCCTTGTATGACTTTCCTCTACTTCAGTTATATAACTATTTCATATAAAGTTGTACTTGTATACATGGGTGATTTGTTCATGTGTTCTTCGTTTGTTCATCATTTAGAGGCTCATGTTCTTGATGAACAACGCCTTTCGATCTAGTTGACGAGTGACTTACTCATGTTTTCGGTGTTTGTTCATAAGTTAGAGGCTCGTGTTCTTCACGAACACGACCCTTTGGTCTTGTTGAATAGACATAGGAAAGCACAAATCCGTTTATGTACCTAGCCTAGTTTGATCCAGTTAGTTTCCATGTTCGTGTTGTATGAAGTTCGTGCTCAAGCTACAGTACTCGGTGTAATTGGCTGGTTTATCTGGTGGCTCTGACCTGGGTCACAATAGCCCGGGCCGGTCAGGGTCCTGCTAACAACGTAAGCGTGGTGTTTGGGTTACGTAGCTACGTTACTGTGAGACATGGGTACCCCTGGGTCCCTACCGACCAGGCTCACGGCCGTCCCCGACAAGTGGGTCCGGCCTACTAGAAGACCCGCCGACCTGACAGTGGGCCCAATCGACCTGGTTGGTGGCCCACATTACTTCCTGAAGACCTTCCAGAAGATTCCCCAGACGACCTTATCCGATCCGGTCGGGTAACTTGGCGTGCAAGACAAGGCAGAAGACGTCGGCTGCGCCTCCAGACAGTCCGAAGATCACGGGATTATGTTGTAACTTTCCTTAGATTGGTGTCCCTATTGTAATCGACCAGGACTCAGGGCCCACCGACCTTGTCCGTCAGCCAATATAAGGCGGGCAAGGCCGGACCCCTGAGGCCAAGTCATCCCAAGTCGCAATCCGCCCAAATCAATACAATCAAGAACTGGACGTAGGTTTTATTCTCCAGAGGCCTGAACCAGTATAAACTTGCCGTGTCTTTTGTGTTCCGTGTGCTCGTGCGCAACCTTCGAGTTCTTAGCCCTAGATTTCACCCCACCGAACAAATAAACCACCGGGGTTGACCCCCCTGTGGGCTGTGCAGATCTAAACCTCTGACAGTTGGCGCGCCAGGTAGGAGGAAATCCAGGGTTCTTCGTGCAACTCGATGGCTTCACCAAGCGGCGTCATCTTCCCTGAGAGCATGGCGGACCTCCTCGCCAATCCCGTCGACATCTGCTTCAGCTCTATGCTGGCGGAATCCACCGCTCCAGCCACCTGCCTTGTCATCGAGAGCACTGCGATCACCTCCAACCAACAAATCGAATCCGATCAGCTGGCGGAAACCCACCCACCCACTCCTCGCGACCTGGTCGCTGGGCTCGATCGCGTCGAGACATGCTCTCCGACACGATCAAGGTCTGTGAGCGCATCAAGCGCCCTCGCAGGACCACTCCACCTTCACCCCGCATGCCTCTTGGCCAGCGGAGTGCAGCTCATGCGGCGTCTCACCACATGAAGAAGAAGATCCATATCGAATCTGGGTCCAACCCGACATCTCGTGGCGACCGCAGAGGTCATCTCGACGATCCCTGCCTCGTTCACGAGGACTCCAAACACACGGCTCGCCAGTACCGTGTGCTAAAGAAGCTTCGCCGACCTCTAGTCGCGACTCATGGTCGCCAGGTCAACCATGCGCTGTCCCAGGACTGCGGCATGTTCTAGATCGCCCGTACGACCATCTCTCCGAACAACCCGGACGACATGTTCGAGATCCCGGATCGAGAAGTCCTCGTGGTCTCGGCCGACGTACCTCCTCAAGCCGGCAAGACAGATGAGCCGCGCCAACAGCGAGAAAATGCCAACGCCACACGAGTTGTGCGCCGTCAGCAAGAAGCAGATGCGGCTGCAGCAGCTGCCCAACATCAAGTCCCGGGTCAAGCCGCGAGCAACGTCGTACCTAGTGCCGGTGGCCAGCCTGTTGGCAACGTCGTCGACGGAGGACCACATCCTGCGGCCCCAGCCGTCCCTCAGCAGCAGCAGAATCAAGACGAACCTCGTCGACACCGCCTACGTGCCAGAGACATCCTGAGGGACTTTGAGCAAGATGGCCACGAAGTCTACAACTCGCCTCAAGCCAACCTAGGCGCGGCCCTTGCCGAGCTAGGGCAACTTGGGGACACTCCTGCGACTCGACGTCTACAAGCTCACATCCGCATTGCCACCACCCAGGTCGAAGAAAGAGGTCAAGGATACAGCAGATCGGCCTCGAGTTCCTACTCTAGGAGCAGGTCAGAAGGACCCCGCCGTCGTCACCACAACGACAATGCTCCCCTTCAGCCCGTGGCTGAAGAGGGAGGTGGCGAGAATGAAGTCGTACATCCGGCCAACGCTGCTGCCAACGCAGCGGCCAATCCAGCTGCTAATGCTGCCAACGCCGCCGGTAATGCCACCGGCAACGCTGTCAATAACGTCGCCAACACTGCTGGCGCCCAGCAGCAAAACGCCACCGGCAATGCAGGACAAAACGCTGGAGCCCAGCCTCCACCAGCACAAGCCACACACATCCGGAGCAATCAGCGTCAGCCCATACGAGATGATGCGGAGATCGAGCGCCGCACTAACTACGACCACGACAACGGGGTCCCTGATCCCCTCGACGCCAATAACCCCATACAAGCAGCAGAGCTCCGTGAGATGCACGATCGCAAGCTTCTACGTCGTGCCCAGTACGACCAAGATAACGGTCCTCCTGACGACCTCTACATCATCCCGTCAACCTATGCCCCAGGATCCAGTTCTGGAGCAATCAACAACTTTCCGGCATTCTCACGACGTCTCAGGACGATCAGATACACGAAAGATTTTAAGCCAGCCATCGAAAAATACGACGGTCGCTCTGACCCGAGTATTTGTCTCAAGATGTACAACATCGCCGCTCGAGCGTCAGGAGGCAACGAAGACGACATGGCAGGGTACTTTCCTCTCGTGATGGGCCAAGCACCACTTCTGTGGCTCGACAATCTGCCTGCGGAGTGCATCACCTCGTGGGTGACACTATCACGGCTCTTCACGACCAACTATCAAGCGACCTACAACCGCCCCGGCAACACTCACCACCTCGCCAAAGTTCGGATGAGGAAAGATGAAACTCTCCGGGAGTACACCAACTGCTTCTTCGAGAACCGCAACACCCTCGCATGTGTCAAGGATGAAGATGTCATAGCTTACTACAAAAAGGGGGTAACTAACCTCAAGCTCTTCGAGAAGATCCATGAAGCCGGCGCTGACTCTATCACCGACCGTATGGCTTACGTCGACAAGCTCGTCGACACCCAAGACGCGGTGGTACACAACTTCAAAGGAGACGACCATGCAGACCACGACGGTGGCGGCAAGTCACGTAAGTGATCTGGGGAAGTCTACGCAACCGATCCACCAAGATCCTCCACCTTCCTTGAAGGTGACTTCAACTGCACACTGGATAACCAGTGCCAGTTCCATCGCGACACCAAGCACACCATGAGGGAGTGCGAGCAACTGAAGCGCGCCCTAGGCGTACCTTCAGAGCCAAAGAAGACCAAGAGCGGCAACAAAGACGACCAGAGCAACAGCCGCCGCTACGACAACCGCAACCGTCGACCTGATCGACGTGACTACCGTGACCGGTGACCCTACCGTCGCAATGACGACAGGGATCGCCGCGATTATCACCGCGACTACCACCGCGATGATCGACGTGATGATCACCGTGATGACTACCGCCGCGACGACTACCATGATGACCGCTGTGACGACTGGCATGACGATCGCCACGAGGAGCGACCTAACTATCGTCACTACGACGACCACAACAACGACGGCAACCGTCGGAAGGAGCCTTCTCCTCCACCTCTGCCTAAAGCGGGCAACCCCAACGGCGTATTCTAGAACGCCAACAGGCAGATCAACTTCATCGTCAGTGGTCGCCAAGCAGCCAAGAGCAACAGACAGCAGCGATCGAACGCAAGGGAGATCGCCCAAGTCAACACTAAAACTGCACAACCTCTGTGGTGGTAGGAGTTCACCATCACTTTCTCCAGGAAAGACCACTGGGTGCACATACCCGACCCCGGGATCTACCCGCTGGTCGTCAACCCCATAGTAGATGGTGCCTTCCTGCCAAGGACCCTCATCGATGGGGGCAGCAGCTTAAACATCATCTTCACCGAACTGAAGAAGATGGACTTCGACTTCTCCAAGATGACTGCTTGCGATGAACCATTCTATTGGGTCGTGCCCGGCAAGGCTGCATACCCCATAGGTCGTGTATGCCTCCCGGTCACGTTCGGCAAAGAAGACAACTTCCGCACGGAGTACTTGATGTTCGAGGTCGCGGACTTCCGCTCCTCCTACCGTGCCATCCTTGATCGACCAATGTTGGCCAAGTTTATGGCCATCCCGCATCACACCTACCTTGTCATGAAGATGCCAGCGCCAAACGGGATCCTTTCCGTCTATGGTGACATCCTCGTCTCCTACAAATGCAAGAGCGACACCGTCGACCTCGCCAAGGTGTCTGCATGCAAGGCCGCAGCAACGGTCATGGTCGCTCAGGCCGCCAAGATCGGCCAAACTACTCTAGAGGTGCCAGAACAGAAGTGCAAAGCTACTGCCTTGGACGCAAGTCCCGCAGTGAAGAAAGTTTGCCTCGGCCTGCCCGACGCAACCAAGGAAGTCACCATCGGGGCCAACCTCGACCCTAAATAGGAACTCGTGCTCACCAGTTTCCTCTGGGACAACGCCGACATCTTCACATGGAGCCCATCCGACATGCCCGGTGTCCCCAGGGAGCTGGCTGAGCACGCCCTTGAAGTAAGCAAGACAGCAAGACCTATCAAGCAAAAGCTCCGGCAATTTGCGAAAGATAGAAAGCAGGCCATAGAAGTAGAAGTCTGTGAGCTCTTAGCTACAGGATTCATATGAGAATGTAAACACTCAGTTTGGCTTGCAAACCCAGTCCTTGTAACCAAGAAAACTGGAGGATTAAGGATGTGTATCAACTACACCGACCTCAACAAGCACTGCCCGAAAGATCCCTTCCCTCTTCCTCGCATCGACCAGGTCGTGGACTCCACGGCTGGCAGCGTCCTTCTATGCTTCCTCGATTGCTACTCAGGGTATCACCAGATAGCCCTGAATCCCGATGATCAAGACAAGACGGCGTTCATAACGCCCAACGGAATCTACTGCTATAAGGTCATGACCTTTGGCCTGAAGAACGCTGGAGCTACTTGACAGAAGGCGATACAGAACTGCCTGAAGTCTCAGATCGTGAAGAACGTGGAAGCCTACGTCGATGATGTGGTTGTTAAGACCACCGAATGGGATCAGCTCATCCACGACCTCGCCAAAACTTTCGCCAATCTACGCACCTATTAGTGGAAGCTCAACCCGACCAAGTGTGTCTTCGGCGTCCCCTTTGGATTGCTCTTGGGCTTCATGGTGGGACACCGAGGCATCGAAGCGAATCCTACCAAGATCGACGCAATTCGCAACATGGACAGACCATCTTGCTAGAAAGACATCATGAAACTAACTGGAATGATGGCGGCTCTAGGTCGTTTCATCAGCAAGCTCGGCGAAAAAGGCCTGCCTTTCTTCAAGCTATTGAAGAAGGCAGATAAGTTCATATGGGATGAAGACGCGCAGAAGACTTTCGAGGCTCTCAAGGAGTCCTTGACCACGCCTCCAATCATGACACCTCCGATCCCAAAGGAAACACTCCTCCTATACATCTCCGCCACCACTAATGTGGTGAGCACAGTCCTTGTCGTCGAATGAGAAGAAGAAGGGCAGGTCTACCCTGTTCAGCATCCTATGTATTACGTGAGCGAGGTCCTAGCTGATGCTAAAACATGTTATTCACAGCCTCAGAAGTTGCTCTATGCACTCCTGATCATGTCAAGAAAGCCGCGGCACGACTTCCAAGCTCACAAGATCAAGGTGCCCTCATCCTACCTGTTAGGAGAGATCATCTGCAACCGCAATGCTAACGGCCGCATCGTCAAGTGGTCGATGGAGTTGGGCGAGTTCGACATCGAATTCTGCCCCAGACAAGCGATCAAGTCGCAAATCCTAGCTGATTTCGCATCAGAGTGGACAGAAATCCAGATGCCCCCTCCCAAGGAGCGGCCTGAACACTGGATCATGTACTTCGACGGTGCCCTTAACCTCGAGGGTGCCGGAGCAGGCATATTATTCATCTCTCCTCAGGGAGAACAGCTCAAATACGTCCTACAGATACACTACAAGGCATCCAACAATGGAGCGGAGTACGAAGCTCTAATCCATGGGCTCCGAATCGCAGTGTCCCTTGGCATCAAGCGACTACTGGCGTATGGCAATTCCAAGGTCGTCATCGAGCAAGTCAACAAGGAGTGGGATTGTGTGAAAGACAGAATGGACGCCTACTGCGCTGAGATCCGTAAGCTCAAAGGCCACTTCAAGGGGATCGAGTTTCAGCACGTGCCACGCAACAACAACGTGGCTGCCGACATTCTATCTAAACTAGGTTCCAAGATACCTCTAGTACCAGCGGGTGTGTTCGTCCAAGACCTACACAAGCCGTCAATTAAGCTGTTGGACCCGGACAACCCAGACCAAAATCAGCCCGACCAAAACCCAGCACCTCCCCGAGACGTGCTGATGACAGAAAAAGAGGACGATTGGCGCGAGCCTTTCCTAGCCTTCCTACTCGACCAACGAGTCCCAGAAGACAAAGCAGAACAGGAACACATCACGTGCGTAGTGCTAACTACGTTGTGATTGGAAACGACCTCTACAGAAAAGCTGCCTCTACTGGCGTCTTGATGAAGTGCATCTTGCGATCAGAAGGTCTTCAGCTCCTGGCTGAGATCCATGGCGGCAAGTGTGGCTGCCACGCTGCGTCTGCCAATCTGGTTGGCAAGGCCTATCGATCTGGCTTCTACTTGCCCACGGCCATGACTGATGCCAAAGACCTCGTAAAGAGGTGCAAGGGATGCCAATTATTTGCCAAACAGCAGCATCTGCCAGCCTAGATCCTTCGCACGATACCCCCATCATGGCCCTTCACCATGTGGGGCCTTGATTCCATAGGACCATTCAGAACCGCTCTTGGCGGCCACAAGCACATCCTTGTGGCCGTCGACAAATTCACTAAGTGGATTGAAGTCTGAACTGTTCCCAAGGTCACGTCGGAAGAAGCGGCAAAATTCATCCAAGAGATAACACATCGCTTCGGTGTACCCAACAGAATCATCACCGACCTCGGGTCGGCCTTCACAAGATCTGCCTTCTGGGATTTTTGCCAGGACAGCATGATTGATGTTTACTACTCGTCGGTCGCCCACCCTCGGTGCAATGGCTAGGTCGAACGTGCCAATGGCATGGTTCTCCAATGAAGGACCGATTAGGTGACCAGAGAAGGCGGGGAGTGAATGGGAGCCGATAAAAATTCTTCCCGAAGGATGAACTCGGCCTATGTCTCAAATCCACAACCAAGGATTCCCACACGAGCTTGCCAAGGTCGCGTAGTCACAACAGACCTACCAACCCTAGGAACAAGTCTCAAACAAACACCAAGCAAAAGCGCAACTCAAGAAGTAAAGGACTTAGGCAATCTGCGAAGCCCTGGACGGACGGTCCGCGGTGACCGGGCGAACAGTCCGCGTGGGCCTGGCGGATGGTCCGCGGGTCAGGGGCGGACGGTCTGCAAAATGACCCTGAACCTCCAGTATGCACCCTCCGAAATTCGGACGGTCCGCGAGCTCACCGCGGACGGTCCGTGCCGTACGGACAGTCCGGCTACCCTGGGCAGACAGTCCGGCAAACTTCTTGAAAACAAAACCTACTGACTCGACAGATCGAAACAAAGCGACGCAAGAACTCGCGAAGAACACGACGAACAGCTGGCTGACGGGCTTTATGCAGATGGTCCGCCAACCCCACGTAGACAGTCCGCCAATCGCGGAAACAGCAGCCTGAGCCCGACCTCTTGAAGGTCAACCCTTCCTTCCCTTTGCCTGATCTCCCGAATCAACCAAGAGATTGCTACCAAATCATAGGTGAAGGTGAAGCGCCTCTAGGAGAAGCTATACCTACGAATTGGTAGCCTCAAACCCACTGAACCGAGAGGAATCAAGATTCTACCGAGCTCACACAAAGAGCTAGGGTTCCAACCAAAATCCTTCAATCGGAGGCCAAATCCGGAGTTTGAGGGGTCAAGATCAAGCACAAAGACACACAAGACATCTATCCATGATCCCCACAAACAAATCTGAAACCAAACACCTCAGAATCGAAGGAACAAGGCGCGCACGAAAATCCAATGAAAATAGCCCGAAAAAGACACGAAAATCACTCGAGCTACAAGAAGGAAATCAACGCAACCATGAAAGCTTCCATACACTCAGAGATCAGATTCTCTACAAAACGGTGAAGAAAATCTAAACCTATGGAGCAGGGAAATGAGAAGCAGTCCGAAAGGATGGTTTGCCCAGAAACCTTAGAGCTATATATATGAGTCCCTCTGGGTTGGTCAAATGAACAAGCTACCCCTAGCACTTAAACTAAGATACAATCCCCTCAAGGGCAATATGGTCAAGTAGCACTCCTCTTCATCAGACAGCCATGCCTTCGCCGCAGTCCGCGTCCTCCCGACACAAGCCCTGCGATCCCGCCACGTGTCCTCTGGCATCGAAGCTTCTCGGCGCGCCCGGATCCCGTCTCCACCCGCCGAGCCTCCGGTCTTGGTTTTGTGGCTCAACCAAGTAACCCGGTGATTTTTTGGTGAACCGCCGCAAACCCCGCGTGCAGACTCCGGTCGTGAGCCGCTACCCTGCACCGGCTCCGGTCGACAACTTCGTCTTCTTTTTCTTGCCACCATGCGGTCCGCACTTGACCCCGTTCAGTCACTGGGTCCATCGAGCCGAGCCTACTTGTCTCTCCACTCCTCGGAGGCCCTGCAAGGCTAAGACCTTTCGCGCCCGCTCTTCACCTGCACCAACACGAGTCAAGCCGCAACCTGCACCTGCAATACTCGGCCAAGAGTCAGTCCACACCACGTTGTCAATCACTAATCAAACCAGGGAGCGACCATCCATCGGTCCTCGGACGCTCCGGTCCTCATCCAAGCTCTCAAAGATCACATCTTTGATGACGCTTCAAATTACGCTTCCCGGTGGTTAGCCGAGCTACCACATGTGATTTGGGGTCTATGGACCCAAGTTAGTTCTGCCATGGGCTTCTCGCCTTTCTTCCTGGTCTACAGCTCAAAGGCCATCCTGCCTACCGATGTCACCTTTGGAGCTCCACGTATACAGTTCTACGAGGAGGGAGAAGCCGAGCAAACTCATCATGTCGACCTTGACAGCCTCGAGGAACAGAGAGTAGCAGCCGTCATGAGATATGCTCGCCATGATCAGCAGCTTCATCGCTACCACGATCACAACGTCAGGGAGTGCTCCTTCAACATTGGTGACCTAGTCTTAAGGCGCATCCAGAAGACCGATGGCATGCACAAGTTGTCTACCCCTTGGGAGGGACCGTTTATCGTCACAGAAGTCATCAGCCTGTCTACATATCGCCTCCAGTGGGGTGACGGCCAAGGGGTCCCGAACCCATGGAACGTGGAGCACCTCCGCCGATTCTATCCGTAGAATAGTTTTCATTACAGCTATGTATTCTTTGTCTTTGTACTTTCAGTCAAATAAATATTAGTTTTAAGCAGTCATTTGCTGTGTCTGGAGTTCTATCCTCTTTTCTTCCATGTCATGTACCTTCCCCCTCAACATGCTCGGGGGCTTGGCAAAAGCCAATACAAGGGCCGAAAGGCCTGAGGGTGAAGTCTTCGGTTCCTCCCCCTCGACATGCTTAGGGGCTTGGCCATGCCAACTAAAGGGTCGTTCGACCTAGGGACATCGTCCCTGACGATTGTTTACTTTATGTTGTGGCGAGCCTGCTTGGTCGTATGGTTGCAAAACCAGAGTCCTAGATTCTCCCCACGCGCCGGTCACACGTAAGTCTCCCCGCTGAGCTGTGGTGGTCGGTAAGCCATCCTCTCCGTGAGTAGTGGTCAGCGGGGCATATTAAAACACATTGCTTCAAGGCAACCAAGCTCGTACAAACATAAACTAAGCATGACATGTGAGACAAAAGATCATCATCATTGTTTATTTACAAGGCTTGAGGAAGAGAGGGTACAACTTGGAGGCTACAACTACTCATCACCATCATCGCCCTCGTCATCGATGGCGTCCATTATTTTCTCAACAGCCTGCTGCACCTCTGCCTCTACGACCTTGAGGTCCTTTGTTGCGTCTGGGCCTTCCCCGACCTTGGCCATGTCGACCTCGGGGAAGTGCGACTTCACGCGGACCAGCGACTCCATAGCTGCTGTTAAACTCGTCGCCCTCAAGAGATCCATCAACTTCTGGGGAGCGCCTAGGAGTCGGTCATTGGCCGGCTTGGGTTCCTCCCCGGCGACCTATGGCTCCACCATGTCCATGACAAGGTCGGCAGCGTTCTTCAGTTTGGTGACTTCCACCTCAAGCCTTGTAATGGTCACTTGGTCATTCTGCAAAGATTGCAAAGCTACCTCGAGACCGACCTCAAGCTCCTTTCGAGCTTGCTTCTCATAAGCCAGCTTCTGGGACACAGCATACTCACTGTCCACGACAGCCTTCATCAGTTGCTTCAGCTCCTCGCCGCTCGCATCAGCCGCCCGTAGGTCCACCTCAAGGCTTCGGATCCTTTCCCTGACAACCTTAAGGTCTTCCTTGAGCTTGTCCTTGTCTCTATGAAATTCTGTGGCACAAAGATATCGTCGGATACAAGACCTAGTTTAGCGGCTCGAATGTACAAGGTCGTGGGTTGTTGGTCTTACCAGCACTCATGGACGTCAACAGCTCGTCGGCGTCACGATTCTTGCGCCGCTCATCCTTTAGCTCATCTTCGAGCTTCTTCTTATCAGCGGCGGCCTCCTCTCGAACCTGCTTGAGCTCTTGCTTGAGCTCCACCACCCGCAGCTGCATGGCTGTGGCATTCCTACACTGGTCGGCCCTGCTCTGGCACAGTTGGCTAGTGACTGCTTCAAGGACACAAGACAGGTCATCGATAACATTTACAAGATAAGTTGCTTACCGAATCTTATTTACCGTAAACGCGTCGTTAAGCGTCAAGATGGTTCGACGGACTTCCTTCATGTCCTCATCGTCCTCGAAGATATCTCCCTCCCAAGAGTGCCATTCCAGTTTATCTCCCGCCTCCTCAAACCTGGACCCATCGACGTCGAACCCGCTACCTCTCCGCTGGCTGTTTTTGGGCCCCGCTATGGCTGCTCGATCTGAGCTTGGTCCACCGCCAGGTCCTGAGCCGACGTGCTTGGCACCGTGTTGATCGGGTCCACGTCAATGACAGGCGGGGGACTTGATGCGCCCACGCCTCCAACAGAACCCTGAGTTCCGACCTCGTGCTCGGATGTCGTCGTCCTTGTGGGAGAACCTTGAGCACTCAAGGTGCTCTGAGGTCTAGCGTCCGACCTGCAATAACTTCTTCGTCAATATGCTATGACCTCACAGTTATTATCAATGAATAAGTCCAAGTACTGTGGTCTTACCTCACGACCACCGTCGTACGTGATTTTGGCCTCAGCAGCCGACCTCGCACCTTCAAAGGCATTTTAGCCTGAATGCTGACCGCAGCCAGCTGCGCCTCCTTGATACAGCGGATCTCCTCCTCCGTCGTCTTCTTCTGCAGCCCCCACTGCCTCTTGGTCGCGGGGCTTGGAGACCTCGGTGCCGCGCGATCATCAGTGATCGGCGGGTCATCAGTGGCTTCATCCTCTTCCTCCTCGACGCTCTGTGATGTTGGGGTGGGGTCTGCCTTCCTCTTCCTCTTCTTCTTTTCGGCCTCGAGTTTGGCAATCTTCGCTGCCTCGGCCGTTAGCCTTCGACCTTGACTGCTTCGCTATCGCTGCCCTCGTCTTGCGCCCCGACCTCGTGACACTAGTCGCCTCAGGCCGGCTCGTCACATCGTCGCCGACCTCCTCGTCGTTGTCCTCTTCTGCCCCTACAGACGAATTCGACAAGTAATTCTCCAGCAGAGCAGCTGCTGGAAGCTGGTAGTCCTGCGACCTCAATTTCCGACGTGGCTCCTCGCCGTTCGGTATGGGTGCAGGGCACCAGTAAAGCATCTCCCGAGCCTGCAAAGATAAGAAACAAGGTCTAAGAGGTCTTCCTCTGAGGTACAAAGCAAATAAACACTTCAAGATGAGTTAGTTATTTCATGACTTACTGGATTAGCTGGTTGGGTCAGGGAGTGCGCCTTCGGGCACTTCTTGTTCTAGATCCGCTTGGTGTACAGCTAAGTGACTCTGGTCGCCATCTCATCTCTGGAGACCTTGCGGTTGACTTCACGAGTAGGGTCTGACTGACCCAAGTACTCGTAGGCCGGATGCACCCGGTCCTTGATCGGCTGGATCAGGCGATGACAAAACAACATCACCACTAAGCCCCCTGTCAGACCCTTCTTCTTGAGGTCGGTGAGGAGGACGAGCAACTCCTTAAGATCTCCCGTCTCGCAGGAGGAGATGGGCAGGTCCCACTCAGGTATCTTCTTGGGCCTATGCCCAGTTCGCTTCGGGAGTGCCGGCTTCTGGTCGGCGATGTAGAACCACTCCGACCTCCACCCAGAGGTGTTGTCCGGCAGGTCCATATCAATCCATTCTGCCTTAAGACCTGATCTTAAGCAGAACATCACCAAGCCTACGACCCCGATGTGCTTGCTGATGGTCTTGACGTTGAAGAAGTAACGCCACAACAAAAAAATGGGGCGGTATCCCAGATACGCTTCGCACAGATGAATGAACGACGACACTATAGTGATGGAGTTGGGAACGAGGTGTACCAGCTCCAGCTTGTAGTAGTATAGCAGACCCCTGAAGAAGTCGCCGGCGGGCACATTGAACCCACGCTCGAAGAAGGACGCGAAGACGACCTGCTCCTTGTCGTCCTCCGTCGGGAACAGCTCGCCAGTGGGTGCCTTCCACTCCATCTCCGCTTTGGACCTCAGCAGCCCGCGCTCCACCAGCGCCTGGATCTTCTCCTCGGTCATCACCGAGGGGTCCTAGACCGTCTCCGGGGTGCGGATTTGGGAAGCCGCGGCCGCCATTTCTTGGGGATCTTTGGATTTGGATCTAAATGTTACTAGGGTTTTCACACGCATGCGGAGCAGCGCGGATCTAGGCTATTGGCAGTGGTGGGTGGGCTGCTGTGGACGGCGGCGAGCTCTAGCTTCGAATTTGGCGCGGTGGACGCGCAAGAACGGTGGCTAGGGTTCCAGCGGAGGCGGCAGGAGGAAGAAGACAATGGCAGGGGAGGGTCAACGCCCGTCCTCACAGTCGTATTTATATGGGTCCCGCCGCGGACGCCCGTTGCGGATCTGTCACCGCAACGGATCTGCCATAACGGCTCTTCGCCACTAATTTCGCGAGACAATCTCACCGGATTTCACACCTACGGCTATACCCACAACGGATAGACTGGCGACCTACACCCCGAGTTTAGGTCGTACATGTATCAAAGCTACCATGTCATCCTGATAGCAAATTCAATCTCCATGAGGTCGACAAGCCCCCATATCACACTATTTAAAGGTCTTTGATGAATAAATTCTTCAAAACGACCAATACATGACAGAAGAGAGCGAACATTACATGAGAACTACGAAGGTACACAGGTCGTCTGCGACCTCATTGGATCCAGAACCTGTTACAAGATACAAACATATTTGAAGACCTGATCTACCTAGAGCAATCTCTGCCATGTTCTTTGCTATAGCAGAGCGCATCGCAAGAATTCTTCTAGCTTCAGACCTCCAATGGCGGCCTCGAGGTGAACGCCTGCACAACGCTAGCGCATAGCAGGTCACATTTTGTGCCTGACTATGGAATGCAGACACAAGCTTGCTCTTCAGCGCATGCCGCAAGCCCTCGGCGAGCATCTCATGCTTACCAAGAACCTGCAGCATCATCTCGGGCCTCTACAGCATCACCTCCAAACTCTCTAGGATTCTTTGCTGAGGCACGATATAAAGAGTGGGGGAGATACCTACACTTCGCAAGTATTCTTCTAGATCCAAGCTTCAACAAACTTTGCATCCTATGCTCTGGTGGACGGACACATGCCCATAGCATGGCCATAATTCTACTCTGCGGCTTCATAGCTCAGCAATGCTAGGTGCTTGCCTCCTTCAGCCTTCCGGTGCTATTTATAGCCAGAACCAGGCCTTGTATGGCCAGTGAAGTGGTGACACTGTTACCACATGATCGAGAGGTCCTGTAGACATGTGGACGATTAAAAGCGAGGTACTTTTTCTCTACCTCACGACGAGTTTGTCGTTTGTGCATCAATGATGCCCGAGGCTGCTGCAGTGTCACATGGCTACAGTACACTTCTTGATCAGTGGGCAGTTTGTCGTTTTCTAGGTGGCAAGAGAATCTCCGACCACTGTTGACCCATGACCCTGCAGTCCACGGAGAAGATAAGACTGACTCCACGTCAGATGGCCCTGCACCTCGCTACATCTACGGACGACGACGACAATTAATTGCACCCGCTAGGCTCTGCGTCTTGGTGCACCCGCTATGGCTCTGCATGTAAACGGACCTATTCCAATCAGCCTATATTTCTGTTCCCTAAGCAGAATGGTCGTAGGTTCGATTGAAGACCTTCCGGGGTAGGCGTGCCTCGCTGCTCTGCCAGATCCGTCTGGGCGCCTGGAGATCAGAAGCTTCACGTCTGCGATTTTGTCGGGCCCCTATGGTCGGTGTGCCTAAAACTAAGGTCATCAATACATTTGTATAATGGCTCCGCTGGATGGCTGGCAGCTATTTTGGTCGTCTGGGCACCAAAATGACCTCCTTGAGGTCGGTGTGCCTTAATACCTAGGTCTTGCAATACCTCGGTATGTTTACGGCTCTGCCAACCTAGTTGGGCACCCTGGATGCGTGACCTTCCTGATGTCGGTGTGCTCTTGTAGCCCTGCTAGCCTGCTCTGGACACCCAAGATTTTACGTCGGGAATGAAGGCCTCCCTGTGGGGTGCGCGCGTAATTGGCCCTGCCAAATATCTCCGGGTGCTTGGGCGCTTTTGATTTGAGACCTTCTTGAGGTCGGCATGCCTCGGGTGGCTCTGCCAGACTCTTTGCAGCCATGCAGGACATCTGGGTGTCTCTACACTCCATTCATTTAAAATCAACATTTTTCTACAGCTTCATCATTGACCGTTTCGACCACTATAGAAGACCTCTTCATGCGATGTGCATTTAAAGATCTTGCTGGGTATCCTCGGATACTGGGCAATGTTGATTTGAGGCCTCTCTGAGGTCGGCCCTGCCAGACTCCTTGCAGCTATGCTAGGAGATCTGGGTGTCTCTACACTTCGTTCGATCAAGATCATGACCTAGTTTTTCTTCTCTTTTTTGAGCATCAAACCAGCCATGCTACCTGCTTCAATGCTCGGGGACTACTCTACAAGAACGTCTTCGACGCCCTCTTGTTTTCTTCATCGTACCGACCTGTTGGGAAACTTGTTTCTCATCAAGTCGTTACTCGACCTATTTTTTTCTTCTCTTTCTTTTTTGGATCATCATACGGGCCATCCTGCCTGCCACGATGCTCGGATACTACTCTATGAGTGCGTCATTGACGCCCTCCGAATTTTTTCATCGTCGTTTCGATCTATTGGAAGTCTGCTTCCTATAGGTCGTCACTTGACCTCTCTACGTTCGGCAAGACTACAAACAGGTCGGCTGCTAAGCTGATTAATTTCTTTCTTTTTTCGACCGACGTGCACGCTATTCGACCTGTCGATAGCTTCAAGACTTCGTCATGACCCTCTCAAGGTCGCTGCGCCTACACATCGCTCGGGGGCTTGTGAGACATGGGTACCCCTGGGTCCCTACCGACCAGGCTCACGGTCGCCCAATCGACCTGGTTGGTGGCCCACACGACCTCCTGAAGACCTTCCAGAAGATTCCCCAGACGACCTTATCCGATCCGGTCGGGTAACTTGGCGTGCAAGACAAAGCAGAAGACGTCGGCTGCATCTCTAGACAGTCCGAAGATCACGGGATTATGTTGTAACTTTCCTTAGATTGGTTTCCCTGTTGTAACCGACCAGGACTCAGGGCCCACCGACCTTGTCCATCAGCCAATATAAGGCGAGCAAGGCCGGACCCCTGAGGCCAAGTCATCCCAAGTCACAATCTGCCCAAATCAATACAATCAAGAACTGGACGTAGGGTTTTACTCTCCAGAGGCTTGAACCAGTATAAACTCGCCGTGTCTTTTGTGTTCCATGTTCTCGTGCACAACCTTCAAGTTCTTAGCCCTAGATTTCACCCCGCCGAACAAATAAACCACCGGGGTTGACCCCCCTATGGGCTGTGCAGTTCTAAACCTCTGACAGTTACTTATGAGTGTATCCCATGGTTTGTCTTGGGGTAGGCCACGATGGTGACAGCCGTTGGACCCTTCTGGAATCCCCCACGTTCGGATACGCTGTAGGAGTCTAAAGTCTAACAACCGGAGTCGTGCGTAAGCTACGCGGGAGGTTAGCTCCCTGTCTGTACCTGGGTGCTTGAGCCAACAGTCATGCAATGCTAGTGTGTATCTAACTCGTCTTACTGACTTCGTGTGATTAGTACCTTAGAACCTAGAACTAACTCGTATGTTGCCTCCTAAGCCTAGGACCTTTAGAGAGTGTGTTTGTGTGTTCACACTACCAACTTATCTATCATACCACACCCCTGTACTTGAGTGTCTGGTTTGTTTCCGTCTATGATTTATACTCATTGCAATAATGTTGAACTTGTTAATCCACCCAGCCTTCCTTGGATTCGATACCCTTTGGAATACTCCTTTGGGGAAATGCTACATGGTACTTCCGTGCGCTTGCGGACTCTTGTAATCGTTAGGATTACCATTTGGTCATTTCTGGCATCGTTGCTAGGAACTCATCACTTAGCATCGACGTTAAGAAATACCAACAAGCATTTCTGGCGCCGTTGTCAGGGAAGGCTAAGGATAACATATCAACACTTTGCATATGTTTATAATCATGACAGGAATGAAGTAGTTGTCAATGTAGGCTAACTTTGACTGTCTTCTTTTCTATTTATGATGAAGACAGGTAGTGTATGACTGGTTTCGACTTACCGCCGAATTTCACCAAAGATCCTGAGTCACTTGTAAGGAGAGTTAGAACTCATTTCGGTGCTCCCCAGCGTGTACGTACGGAAGTCGACCTAGCTTCCTTTGTTCCATCTACATCAACTCCTATGGCCAACCCCGAGAAGACTCTTCGCGAGTACTCTGCTCCCTCTGCTGATTAGGTGCCCACCGGCCCCGAGATCAACACCGGGAATGGAAACTTTGAGATCAAAACGAGCCTCATTACGATGGTACAGGCTAGCCCATTTTGTGGCAAGCCTAATGAAGACGCGAGCGCCCACTTGCAACAGTTCCTGGAGCTGTGCAGTACCTTCACTATACGAGGAGTGAAGGAAGATGCCATCCATCTACGACTGTTTCCATTGTCACTTCTGGGAAAGGCAAAGCAGTGGTTCTGTGCAAACCGTGCAGATATTGACACTTGGGCAAAATGCTCAGCGGCGTTCCTCATGAAGTTCTTTCCGTTGGGCATAACCAATGCCCTCCGGGGGAGAATTTCAAGTTTCCAGCAAGCAGCAAATGAAACCATTCCAAAAGCTTGGGAGAGGCTTCAGGAGTACATCCTGGCTTGCCCCCATCATGGGATGGACAACTTTCTTATTCTTCAGAGTTTCTATAATGGGCTGACTCTGACAGCCCGAGGTCATATTGATGCTTCTGCTGGAGGGGCTTTCTTCTCTCTTACTATCGCTGAAGCAACCAAACTTATTGAGAAGATGGTCTCCAACCAAGGGTGGAGTGATGATCGACTCCAGCCACATCAAAGTGGTACACATACCGTCAAGGAAGCGGATATGTTGCACGCCAAGATGGACCTACTTATGAAAAGAATGGATGATCTGACCAGCGAGAAGGCTTCCATGGCCGTCACTACTCAAGCTATGGATTCTCGCATTACTTGCGAAGTCTGTGGTGACACTGGGCATTCAGGGAATTATTGCCCTACTACCTAGGAGGATGTGATGTACATGAATGGCAACAACAATGGTTATCATCCACAAGGAGGTCAAACGTGGAATCAATCACGCCCTTATTATCAGGGAGGTAATCAAGGTAATTCTTTCAACCCAAACAAACCTTCCCTGGGAGATCTGGTTTTCGGGCAAGCTAAGATCAACGATGGTTTTAATAAGAAAACAGCTACCTATGATAAGGCTTTGGAAAGCCTTAATGTTAAAATTGATAGCCTTTCTTCTGCTCTTAAGAACCAGCTGAGCTTTAACAAAATGATAGAAACCCAGTTGGCTCAGTTAGCTACTTTGGTCCCCTCTGCTGAAGACGGGAAGATTCCAGGGCAACCCGTATCTTCCTGTGAAAATTTTTGTGCAGTGTCCACTAGATGGGGTAAGCCATCTGGGCGGGCACGAGCTGCTGACTATGCAAGGAGACCCATACAACAGGTTCTTGATCCATGAGAATCTTCAGCAATTGTGCACAGGACAGACCCTGGTTATCCAGCTATCACTTGCACAATATACTACCAGAAAATTAGGAATGCTCTCTGTGATCTTGGCGCGAGTGTCAACCTCATGTCCAAGGCTATGTTCGAAAGATTGGGATATCCTGCTCTTTCTCCAACCTCGAAGACAGTTCAACTTGCTGATGCATCGATCCGGCATCCGGAGGGGATAGTGGAGTGTTTACTGGTATTTGTCCAGGGATCTTGCATCTTCGCGGATTTCGTGGTCCTTGATATGCAGGATGATGCGGAAATGCCACTCATTCTTGGGAGGCCATTCCTAAGTGACGCAAAGGCAAGGATCAATGTGGGAAATGGGACCATCCGTTTCCGCATTGGGAAGAAGAACTTGATGTTCCGCTTTCAACCAACAGAAGAGCAATGCTATTCAGTGCAAGGAAATGATGAGCAAATTGGGGAATGGACGGAGCCACAACCCCAGCTCATGCAACCTCTGACCGCACCAAGAAAGTCAAAGAAAACAAGGAAGGTGTGGCGGGAGGTACAGAAGTCACACCCCTCTACTTCTCGGGAGTGGGGTGCCGAGTGGAACTGATCACCGAGAAAAGTCTCGCTCTCGGACTTAAAATGATGAGTCCTTTCGCCAAAAGGTAAAATTGGTAGTTATCCCATATTTCCCTTTCCAAAATTTTATTTGAATTTTCCCAATGCATATTTGAATTTTCCATTCTTGCACCTGCATGCTAGAATCTTTCTAGCCAATTTCCCTTTTTCAAATAAAAAATTCTAAAAATAAAAATTTGAGTTGGAAAATCCTTCAAAATTCATTTGAGCAAGATTTTGGGCGAATTTGGACCGAGACACCTAGGCAGGCCATCAAATAGCCGTTAGAGAGCCGTTGCAAAAGACTGGAGGCAAGTGGACCTGAGGTGGGGTCGGCCGACCCAGGCCAACGGCTACTTCGGCCCTCCTTCCTCCAACAGCTCCTAGCCGTTACACACGGCCCATGCCTCGGTGCCCGGCTCCATTGCCTATATTTACCAGGGGGTTTGAGGGGTGCCTTCACCCATTCACTCATTTCCATCACTCTCTTCCCCTCTTGTTCTTGCTCTTTGGTTTTCTTGGATTTCTTGCTCGAGATTGAGGTGCCAAGTATTCTCTCCAAGTGTTGTTGAAATATTGAATATTGGTGGAGCAACCTCGGTAAGAAGTTCATTCAGTTTTAATAATCAATCACCGAGTTGCTTGTGTTGTTCGTTGTCCACCATGAGTTGGACCGCTGGTGTGTTCCGGAAGGTGACTTGCTCCCGCCGCTCGTGAGACGGAAGAAGCTCATCTCGCCGTTCCTAAGCCACACCAAGCATAATGTCAATCGACTGTGAAGAAGAGGAAGAGGAAGAGCTACCCACACCACAAGCCGAAGAAGTGTACGCCGTCGACGCCGCCTTCATCGACTTGAGGGACGATCGCGAGAGACAAGCCTACGCTCTCATCAAGGACCAAGTCTTTGCCAACTCCAAGGAGTTCGACCTGGACCTTCTTGAGAAAACAGGTATGGACTCCAAGTTCGATTCCATTTGGCAAGCTCTATGTTGGGAAGGTTTTGTCCCAGATCAAGAGATTGGTTCTAGGCCTATTACCATCCAGTTTCTCTGCACTCTTCAAGAGGATGCATCTGGTATTTCATTTCGATTTCATGGAGTTCCGTATCGAGTTTCATTGAAAGATCTTAGTCGCACCCTCGGTTTTCATCGTCACTGCGCTATTTCTCTTGAGCAAGCTTGTATCGATTTTAATCGCGAAAGTTTTTGGGAAGAACTCTGTGGTCGGCCTGTTCGCGGCAAGTTGACACCTTGGTGCAATGATATCTTGCATCCTACTCTCTGACTGTGGCACAAGTGGCTCGCCATCACTCTCTTTCCTAGGGATGATGTATGAACCGTGCGCACTAATGAGATGATGATCTTATATGCTGCGGCTAGATAGATCAAGATCTCCCCTGTGCAAGCTATGATTCGGCAGTGGTTGACAAATTTTAAGATGACGGTTCTATTGAGTGTACGTCTTTGATTTCTCGCATCATCATGAATCTTGGGGTTACGCTAGGGCCCAATGTACTCTCCATGGCTAATCCCCGGACTCAGATTGATGAGGCTTATTTGACTCAGGGACATATTCTTAAGAAGGGTCCGGATGATTCTTTGATTTTCTTCTACCCTGGCCACACAAACCAAATTCAGTTACCTAACCCGGATTCTAGGTTGTACGGCCAAGGGCCACTGACCATTCCTCTCGAGAAACCTCGTCTTTCTAGTGTCTCTGGTGACAGGGTTACTAGGAGTGCATCGAGGAGAGCAGCCAGAGCACCACAGCCGCCACCACAGCCGTCTCCGCAGCCGTCGCCTCAGCCACAGACTCAGCCTACCACACCTCTGTCCGTTACATGGATCTCTACCGAGTACATGCCTGGGGTTACTCCCGGATATGCTCCCGGTTGGGATCAGCCCATGTACCAGCAGGGTGCGAGTAGCTCGGCTTGGGCTAGTGCAGGAAGTGGCGAGTGGGCCATCCCTGCCGGTACTGCCTACGGAGATGCGACATCTTCGTCGTCCGGGTTGCGCTTGTCATCTCGTGGGGCCACCCTCACTAAGCAGATAAGCGAGCTCAACACCCGAGTCGGTGACATGGAGGAGACCGTGCACCAGCACATTGAGTCCACCCGGGACTGGCAGCATATGTCTAGTGAGAGACTTCACGCCATCGAGCAAGCACAGCAGCAGCAGTTGGAGGAGCAGAGGGCTTACTATCGATGGATGGGATTTCCCCCTCCACAGTAGTGAGCCTGAAGCTAGCTTGGGGGAGGACCCCCACTCTGAGGTAACTTGTACCTTTATTTTCAGAACCTCATATGCTAAAAACACATAAAAATCTGCAAAATTAAAAAGACCAAAAATATTTATTTGCTTTCCTAAATTAGTTTGCTTTCTTATGCGCGGTAATAATGCTTCTGTTCCCCATGGTTGAAATGATGAATAGTTGCTCTATTTATTCCTTTTGTATGCCTTGCTACAGCTTAATACCCTATTTCAGTTTTGAGTTTGTTTGCTTGCATGATCAAACCTTAGCTTGAAACTTGTGGGTAGCAAAAAGCATGACCTTTGCCTAGGTTGTTGTGAGGTATGATATGGTATAATAGGGTTGCTATGAGCTAGTGATAAGTGATGTTTGATATCCAGAGTTTTCTTTTGAAAAATGATAAAATGATAAGTTCCTCAATGACGAAAAATTCCTATCCAAAGCCATATGTAGATCCTAGCTTTTGTTAGCCTCCACATATGCTATTTGTTTTCTTCATTGAGTCTTATCGAATTGTTGTGACCCTCGGCGAGAAACTTGTCATGCTCCCATGATCAAGATCACGTACACAACCACCATATGCTAAACTTCTACACCGGAAGTTAGCACCCATCATTTCATCCATCCCCCATACTTTCTACAAATAAGGCTCCGCGCATTGTTCCATGATTACTCTCTCTCTCCAAAAATATTCAGCAAGGACTATGGTTTTATATAAAAAAACACAAGCTCAAGAGCATGAAAAAAAAGAAGAATAAAGAGACATAGCCCAAGTCTCAAAATTTTCAAAAGGAGAAGAGAGAATCATATGCAAAAAGGAGTTCATCATCCATCCACCATACACACACATGCACATCTTCATCAGGTTGTATGACTTGTTGCTCCCAAGGATCTAGTTTTCGACTCGACAATACATGAGAAGCAGGTATGCCACATGTTTTCCCTACCTACAGCTCCACATATCAGCCTATTAGGAGTAGATGGAGAAAGAAGGCAAATCAATGCCTTGGTGAGAAATCATACACAATGAGCAATCCGAGAGCATCATTCGAGGAACTTTGATCTCTTTATGAAAACTTGCAAAACCTCCGGATTGATAACTGATCAAGGTACTTGTGATTAGTAATTTCTATACAATCGTTCTATCTTTCAACCGCCCAAGGCAGGTGAAGCTACAAGCCCCATATCAATCGAGCATAAGGTAAGATTAATGCCAACTCATTCAATCCTTGATAGAATACCTAGTTGTATGCTTGTCATAAATTAGGAATACAACATCGTAGCAACTCCTGATCAACCAACCTAAGTCCTAAGTGTCTTGCTCCGGACGAGCAAGAGGCTAGCTTGGGGGAGTTGTTGACGGCTGTTAAGTGCTTACTTTAGCCGTCAATTTACTCATGAATAAAGGAGCAAGAGGCATTTCTTACACGCATTTTAGTTAAGAATAATGTAGTTCCACTTGTCATTGGAGATTATGTGATTGCAGGAAAATAAGAATAAAAGAAGTAGCAAACTCACCTTCTATGATTCATACCACGTCACCTCAGCCAAGGAGGGGCTACCACCTCAGATGCCGTGCATGCAAGCCATGTCACCAATCCAAGGAAGGCAAGCCCCGACGAATCAGAGCGTGACACGTGGACTTCACGTGGATCCATGGGCCCACCAGAGTGTCTAAACCACCTCAAGAACACATGTATACCGGGGACCGACCTAAGGACCCACAGGACAGCCACCCAGAGGAAGCACACCCTGAGTGGGGCCCACAGGGTGTCGGCCGACCCCACAGGTCGGCCGAACCGACCTTGAGCCCCCCACTCAGGGGCTTCCACGTGGTGTCTCCCCATTGGTCCTAGAGGCCATTCCCGGGGTGTTTGGCTCCTCTAGACGCCGGTGCTCAGGCCTATAAATAGAAGGGGAGGGGTTCATTTCTTACCAACACACTTTACTCCTCTTTCACTTTTGGTATCTAAGGCAAGGAGGTAGGCTAGAGTAGTTCTACTTCAGGTTCCAAGTCTACTTTGGGATCTAGGTATGAGTTCTCTTGTATTTTTATTCCCTTGTATGACTTTGATCTACTTCAGTTATATAACTATTTCATATAAAGTTGTGCGTGTATACATGGGTGATTTGTTCATGTGTTCTTCGCTTGTTCATCATTTAGAGGCTCATTTTCTTGATGAACAAGGCCTTTCGATCCAGTTGACGAGTGGCTTACTCATGTTTTCGGTGTTTGTTCATAAGTTAGAGGCTTGTGTTCTTCACGAACACAACCCTTTGATCTTGTTGAATAGACATAGGAAAGCACAAATCCGTTTGTGTACCTAGACTAGTTTGATCCAGTTAGATTCCATGTTCGTGTTGTATGAAGTTCGTGCTCAAGCTACGGTACTCGTTATAATTGGCTGGTTTATCTGGTGGCTCTGACCTGGGTCACAATAGCCCGGGCCGGTCAGGGTCCTGCTAACAACGTAAGTGTGGTGCTTGGGTTGCGTAGCTACGTTACTTATGAGTGTATCCCACGGTTTGTCTTGGGGTAGGCCGTGGTGGTGACAGCCGTTGGACCGTTCTGGAATCCCCCACATTCAGATACG
Source organism: Cenchrus fungigraminus (assembly GCA_036936925.1). NCBI lineage: Eukaryota > Viridiplantae > Streptophyta > Magnoliopsida > Poales > Poaceae > Cenchrus > Cenchrus fungigraminus. Next base: position 76,222,618 of record CM072774.1, on the reverse strand, counting down.
TTGTAGGAGTCTAAAGTCTAACAACCGGAGTCGTGCGTAAGCGACGCGGGAGGTTAGCTCCCCGTTTGTACCTGGGTGCTTGAGCCAACAGTCATGCAATGCTACTGTGTATCTAACTCGTCTTACTGGCTTCGTGTGTTTAGTACCTTAGAACCTAGAACTAACTCGTATGTTGCCTTCTAAGCCTAGGACCTTTAGAGAGAGAGTGTTTTTGTGTTCACACTACCAACTTATCTATCATACCTCACCCCTGTACTTAAGTGTCTGGTTTGTTTCCGTCTATGATTTATACTCATTGCAATAGTGTTGAACTTGTTAATCCACCCAGCCATCCTTGGATTCGATACCCTTTAGAATACTCCTTTAGGGAAATGCTACAATGGTACTTCCGTGCGCTTGCGGACTCTTGTAATAGTTAGGATTACCATTTGGTCATTTTTGGCATCGTTGCTAGGAACTCATAACTTAGCATCGACGTTAAGAAATACCAACAACGGCGTGGTTGCGAGATCTTGGTGGCTACGGCGCGGGGAGATCCGGCAGTGGGAGGAAGAAGAAGATGGGAGTAGAGTCAGCGCTCCTCCCTCCAGCCGTATTTATATGGGCCCCACGGTGGTCGCCTGTTGTGGAATAACCGCCGTAACAGATCCACGACAACGGATCTTTGCCGCTTATTTCACGCGAGTCAATCTCGCCGGATTTTGCTCTAATGACTTTAACCCTAACAGATACATTGGCGACCTAATGCCTTGCGCTTAGGTTGTAGCACCATCAATGCTATCAGGTGGTCCTGATAGTAAACCCGACCTCCTTGAGGTCGGTAAGCCCCCAAAATGCCAAGATTTTAGGTCTTTGAGGAATAAATTCCTCAAATCGACTATTACATGATAAAAGAGAGCGAACATTACATGTGTGCCTCCATAGGTACACAGGTCGCCTGCGACTTATCTGGTCCTAGCACCAGTTACAAGATATAACATATTTGAAGACTTGATCTACCTAGAGCAGTCTTTGCCATGTTCTCTGCTACAGCAGCAAGAATTCTTCTAACTTCAGGACCTCCATGGCGGCCTCGTGGGGTACGCCTACACGACGCTGCACCTAGTAGGTCGCACTTTGCGCCTGACTATGGAATGCAGACACAGGTTCCCCCCAGGAGTGTGCTGCAAGGCATCGATGAATATCTATTACTCACCAAGAACCTACAGCGTCACCTCGGACCTCTACAGCATTACCTCCAAACTTTGTTTGATTCCTCGCTGGGAGAAGGCGCAAAGATTGGAGGAGACACCTACCCCTCGCAAGTATTCTTCTAGCTCCAAGCTTCTAATTTTGCATCCTATGCTTTGGTGGACGAACACATGCCCATGGCATGGCCAAATTTCTACTCTGTGGCTTCATAGCTCAGCAATGCTCGGTGCCTTCCCCTCAAGTTTCTACCACTATTTATAGTGAGAGCCAGCCTTGGCCGTGGTCGCCTGAGCCTTGACACTGTTACCACGTGGTCGCAGGGTACTATGCGCATGTGGATGACTACGCACGATTTTTCCCCCTACCTAATGACAAACTTGTCGTTCTTGCATCAATGATGCCTGTGGCCGCTGCGGCAGCGTCACATGGCTACAGTACACCCATGGTCAGTGGAGCAGTTGTGGTTTTATAGGTGGCAAGGGAATCTCCGACCACTATTGACCTGTGACCCTGTAGTCTACGGGGAGATGAGACTGACTCTGCGTCAGATAGCTCTACGCCTATACTAAGTTCAACACAACGACGACGATCAAACAGACCCTTTACGGCTCTGCGTCTTTTTTGCACCCGCTAGGCTCTGCGTCCTTATTGCACCCTCTGGGCTTTGCAGTGTAAATGGACCTATTCAATCAGCCTATAATTCTGTTTCTTGAGCAGAATGATCGTAGGTGGAGCCGCGGAGTCCGAGCGGAGGAAAAAAAAGATCACGACATTTTGTCGAAATCATTTAAAACTTTAATGGGATGATTATGGAGCCAAACTATGATGTTGTGTGCATCTATGCAAATTTCTTACCAAGTTTACCTATTACTATAATTATTTTATGATTTACTAAAGAATGAATGTTAAAATACCATAAGCTATATAAAAAAATTCAAAAACATGGAGGGACACCTCCTTTTGGTGTATAAGTGTCCACAAAAAAGTTTCAATTGATTCTGAGAAAGTGGTGACGCACATCCTCACAAAGTCATACATGCTGTCACACATGCTCCTATAGATGAGCGAGAGATGTTCATCCTTGTATGAGATGTTTAGTACCACTTTATCGAAATTATTTAAAACTTTAATAGGATGTTCATGGAGCGAAACTATGATGATGTGTGCATCTATGCAACTTTCTAACCAAGTTTACCTATTATTGTAGTTATTTTATGTTTTACTAAACAATAAATGTTAACGTACCCTAAGCTACATAAAAATTTCAAAAAACTTGGAGGGACACCTCCTTTTGGTGTATAAGTGTCCACAAAAAAGTTTCAATTGATTCCGAGAAAGTGGTGATGCACATCCTCACAAAGTCATACATAGTGTCACACATGCCCCTATAGATGAGCGAGTATGTTCATCCTTATATGAGATGTTTAGTACCACTTTGTTGAAATCATTTAAAACTTCAATGGGATGTCTATGGAGCCAAACTTTGATGTTGTGTGCATGTATGCAAATTTCTGACCAAGTTTACCTACTATTGTAATTATTTTATGATTTACTACAGCATAAATGTTAAAATACTCTAATCTACATAAAAAATTCAAAAAGCTTGGAGGGACACCTCCTTTTGGTGAATAAGTGTCCACAAAAAAGTTTCAATTGATTTTGAGAAAGTGGTGATGCACATCCTCACAAAGTCACACATGGTATCACACATGCCCATACAGATGAGTGAGAGATGTTCATCCTTGTATGAGATGTTTAGTACCACTTTGTCGAAATCATTTAAAACTTTAATGGGATGTTTATGGAGCCAAACTATGATGTTGTGTTCATATATGCATAGTTCTGACTAAGTTTACCTGTTACTGTAATTATCTTATGATTTACTAAAGGATAAATGTTCAAATACTCTTAGCTAGATAGAACATAGTGAGTTCACTTAGTGGGGAATGATTGTGAAAATTATCATGTCTAAAAAATAATTATAGCAACATATAGAAAAAAATTAAATAATGAAAAACAAATTTTAAAACTAAAAAAATAAATATTGAAATAAAAGAATTGGGGGCGCATATTATAATTGAAAAAATACGCCCATAGGTTTTGAACCCTAGAGCTCAGGTTCACATAAAACTTACTCTACCACTGCGCTATCTAGGTGCGTTCGTTATAACATAGGTTTGAATTTATTTTGAAATAAAATTATTTTGGTTTCCTGGCATTGTGTCTATTGCAACTATTTCGGGCCTATTGCATCACTTTTCTTGTGTTGGATTAGACAACAATAATAATACTTTTAGGAAACTTTATTTCTATTCTCTATTAAGTTGGAATAAAACATGTCACAAGGAAAAAATCAAGACATAGTAGTTACATACAAACAAATGTAAATAAATAAAATTTCTTGATTTTAGAAAAAATTAGAAAAAAGAATGACCAAATTTGGACTTTAGATGAGGGAGACATACTAATTACAAATTTTAATCTCATTTTTAAACGAAAAAGATGAACTATCCATCAGGTCCAACCCATATCGCCCTATGCGGGACCCATGACCTCGCAGTGATGTGGGGGCACACTAGGGTGATGTGGCACGCGGCAGTCGGTGAGAGGTGACGGGCCGAATGCGACCGGTGACGTGGCCGAGGTGGCTGGGCGCGGCCGGGTGCAGCCGACCGTGGCTGGGCTGCGGCCGGCCGGGCATAGCTACTAGGTGGTCGCGGTCGGCCGCTACCGGGGCGCGACCGCGGCCGATGCTACCACATTTTTCTATTTTTTTGCGTCCTCAAGGGGGACCGCATCACCACGTCCTCAAGTGTGGGACCGGGTGACATGGCAATTTAAAGTTATTTTGGTTTCCTGGTGTTGACGCTTTTTTCGGTCGAACACACGAGTGCGCTAGATCGCGCGGTAGTCGAATCGCACCTCGACGAGGCTCCCAGCACGGGCTGGTCTAACTGCCTAGGGGGTCAGTCTAACCGCCTTGGATAGGAACGTCGCCGAAAACCTAAGATCGCTGCCCCGGGAAGGACCCCGTCAGGGACAACGCGCCTAGGGTTGTTCTAAGATCGGCAGGCCACTTAGAACGCCCTAAATCACCGTAGAGACGAAGAAGGAAGCAAAGGGGGTTGGAAAAGTAGGGTTTAGAGATAAAAAGGTAAAATTGATATGTTCGATTGGGTGATATCCCCTCAATCGGCCACGGCCCTTTATATTTATAGGGTGGGGAGGTCTTGCCCCTACTGGAGTTGAAGGCCTAACAAATCTCATGCTAAAATACAACTCCAACTCGGTTTACAAAGCTTGGACCCGGTCAAACCGCCTCGACCCCCGGTCTAACCGCCTCGTGTGACGTGGAGATCTTCCGGAAGCCATATCTCTCTCATCCGGACTTCGAATTGGACGTTCTATATATGGATCTTGATCTACTCGACGAGACCTATCCAATGGGGATGTCCAAATTACCTTTTGAGGACTTTGGCTAGGGCGGTCTAACCGGGTTGGTAGGCCGGTCTAACCAGGTCTGCCCAGACATGCCAAATTTGAGTGTCAACATATGCCCCCCTGTTTTTTAGTAAAGCTTGCGTACTAAAAAACAATTCTAAGGTCGATGTAACACTTTCCACTGGCCATTTTGCTCTAAGGGTGGTTTTCATTGAAATCGGCCATGTCTTCTCAATTGTCTTCAAGATCCATGCGCTCTGGAGAAGAACTGTAATCAATAAGTTGCTCGTCGTCTTCTAGAGCAGGTACCGACGACAACTTATCATCGCAAGCCATGGGGACTGAAGAAGAGAAACTGAGTGGCGTCTCTGGTGAACCCGGTCTGACCGCCTGGTCAGCTGGTTTGACCGCCTCTGGCGGTTCAACTGCCTCCTCTGGTGGTTTGACCGCCTCTGCCTGAGGTGTCGTCTTGGCTCTCCACTCCTTCCCTTGCGGTACCATGGGCCTGTAGCTGTTGAAGATCTTGTCCCTCTGTTCTTCCAATCCTTTTTCCTTCTTCTCCCGCAGCCTCAAGCGTTGAAGCTTCCTCCTTTGAGTGTGAGTCAAACCGGGAGGACACCATCTCGGTAGAAAGTACTTGGAGTTGGAACCACTTCCACTGGCCTCATGATCATTAGTGGCAACAGATCCCTTTTGAGCAGATGTTCCAACCTGATCGTTTAAAACAACCGGTCTCTTGCTATCTTTCTCAACGGGAACGTCCATCATCCCAATCTGGATGATATCTTGACTAGTAGTTCTTTCTGTGTCGACATCCATCTTTTCAACCTTCTCCTCTCTGATCTTGGGCTTGTACACCTGTTTCGGAGGAAGTTGAACTTTTCTGGACAAGGCGGTCTGACCGCCTATAGGGGGCGGTCTAACCGGGTGGTCCTGGTGACCCTGTCCAGACTGACGTGGCGTCCAGCGATCTCGTGTAGGTCATGAAATCCGATCCAGAGCTGGTCTCCTAGATCTTCCCCGTCCAGGATGGAAGGATTGTTGATATTGCACCCACATCACTCCATTGTCATTGTAGATTGGATGAGGCGAATTTGAACTTGAAGGAGCCCAAGCTGGAGTAAAGTGTTGCCTTTGAGATGATTCACCCCTGAACCTGACAGCTACCCTGGGAGGCGATGACCGCCTCTCTTGATGTGTGAGTGACCTCATCCTTTTTTTAACAACTGATCGCTCGTAATGGCCTTTTGTTTGGAGTATTTGTCAAATAGCATATCAAAAGTGACTTTTGGCTTTGGACCACTCCCCTGATTCTTTGCCACGTTGAGCTTCCAGTTTCCAATCTCTGGCCACTTCGGAGTAAGCATCTTTGGGCGACCATGGGCAGGGGCGGTCTGACCACCTAACCCAGCTAGTTTAACCGCCCCAGCCTTTTCAGGCTCAAGTGGCTGCCAACTGACAGGCGCGGATGACCCTTGCCCCCCAAGTCCAGAAGCTTTGACGGTAATCTTGAGTGTTTCTCTGCCATCAGGGGTCTTCTCATAAGCAACTTCTCTTGTTAACTCTTTTCCTCTCAAATCGGGCTTTGCTTCCCCGACCACCACATTCTTGCCCTTGGTTGCTTCGACTTGATGTGGCCGAACCATAACCTTGGGTTGCTGCAATTCCATGGTGTTGATAGGAAAAGGAAGCTTCTCAACTTGCTTTTCATGAAGTACCAAACGGCCTTCATTTATGGCCGATTTGAAGGACCGGAACTGGCGACCAGAGAGGGGGGAGTGAATGGGAGCCGATAAAAATTCTTCTCGAAGGAGATGGAAACTCCAACAACATGAACACGGCTTCCAAAGCACGTCTCCGACTCAACTACCCAAGTTGGCCAAGACCACGCAGCCACTGGAGTGCTACTGGTCCTAGGAACCAACAACCACCTAAGCTAACCCGAAAACGCAGCGGAAAAACCAACTCGAGCAGCTACTGGACTGCACCGGTCAGACCGGTCGCACACACCGGTCAAACCGGTCCCTGCTGGACCACCCTGACAAAACCTGAGAACTTCCACAGAAAGCTCCTACACCGGTCAGGCCGGTGTAGCACGCCGGTCGGACCGGTCTAAGCCAGGAAGCCCCAAATCCACAAACCTGACCTTCCGAGCTCCAAACCAAACCAAACTCGAAATAGCAGCAACACAAGACAACAGGGAACTCACCAAGACGTTCACCCGAGCAAAACTCAACAAAGAGTCTGCACCGGTCAAACCGGTGTGACCTGAGCTCTCGGGATGAACAGTGCCTGCGGGTCAACTCCCCCAAATCCAACTCCCGATCTCCCGATTCACTCCACGGATTCGCACAAGACTTTGGGGATAGTAGGAACACCTCATGGGCACTCCATAGCCAAGATTTGGTCCACCAAAACTTGCTAGAACGAGAGGAATCGAAGGATTTCCACCAAGAACGGCTCTAACCCTAGAGCCAAGAAAACCCCCAAATTGAGCCCCTTTACTCACGGATTTGGGAGGGGAATCAAAGGGAAAAGAACCACGAAGGGTTCATGCATACATCCCCCACCAAATCCCAAAGAGAAAGGTCTCGAAACCGCCACAAGAAATTCGCCAAGAAATGGCTCCGAAAATCACCAAAAAGGGAAAATGGGAAGAACACAATCAAGCCTTGAGGAACCACGCCGAATCATCTATACATACCTTGAAGGTTCATACAAGGTCTAGCTTCCGCCCGATCATCCTTCCCTCTCACAAGATCTCACCATGAAGCTCTCAAGCTAGTCCTAGAAATTCCAAAGGAAAAAGGAAGAGGAAAATAGCAAAACAAAATGAGCTAGGGTTCAAAGAGATGGCTGCCATCCTCTCACCACTTGGGTTATATGGAGGCAAGCCGAAAGACTAAATTACCCCTAAGGCCTAATACTAGGATACACACCCCCGAGGGGCACTTTGGGAATCTTTGTCTTCGCACCATCGGACGGATGTCCGGCGACCGCAAACTTGCTTAGCCTCAACGCAGGCCTTGCGATCCCGACGTGTGTCCTCTGGTTCAAAGTCTCCGGACTGCGTCGTCGCACACCGGTCAGACCGGTGCTCCTCACCGGTCAGACCGGTACCCACCGATCAGACCGGTCTGATGCTGCTACACCTCCGTCTTCGGTCTTGGCTTTGTGGATCAACCAAGGAATCTAGTGGTTTTCTAGTGAACCACCGGAAACCCCGCGAACTCGGTGTAGGCTCCGCCAATCACCACTCATGACTCGGCTCTCACGTAGTCCCGGCTCGACCTTGGTTTTGAGGCTCAACCAAGAAACCGTCCACGACTTCATCTTGTCATTCTTGCCACCATGCGGCCCGCACTTGACTCTGCTGGCCACCGGGTCCCTCGAACCAAGCCTACTTGTCTTCTCCACACCTGGAGGCCTCACCAGCAATGACCTTTCGCGCTTGTTGTTCAACTGCACCAACACCAGTCAAGCCGCAACCTGCACCTGCAATACTTAGCCAAGAATCAGTCCACACCACGTTGTCAATCACTCATCACACCAGGAAGCGACCATCCACCGGTCCTCGAACCACACATGGCTCTCAATCTCCCCCTTGATGAGTGCATTGACAACACACACGTTTTGGTAACCAAAGGGAAAAAGAAAAGAAAAGAAACGACTAAAAGAAACTCCAGCAAGCGATCGAAAGCCAAAGGAAAGGCAAAGAGCAAGATCACTTGAAGAAGACAAGTCTCGGATCCCTTAGGCAAGGGCAACGGCTCGACACATCCGAGACAAAACATGCTCGAGCAAAGAGCACAAGCCACCGATCCAAAGCTCGGAAACCACAAAGAGCTCCTCCTGCACACATGCAAGCTCCCCCTGAGCCAATGCAACTCCCCCTGGACGATTGCATGCAAACCACTTCACGAAACAGAGCAGCTGCCTCAGCTTTGCTCTGACCGGTCAGACCGGTCCTCCTCACCGGTCAGACCGGTGGACAAGATCGTCCAGCACCTGACACTCACACCGGTTAGCCCGGTGAGCAGCACCGGTCAGGCCGATGACCACCTGGGAAAAACTGGGAACTGCACGAGCTCAAAAATAGCTCGAAACCACTTGGAAACCTTCTAAATGCAAGCAGCAAGCCAAAACATGCTCAAACTTCTCCCCCTTGTTGACAATGCATGAATCAAGCCAAAAATGCAAAAAATGCAACCTAGAGCTTCTCAAATAAACAAAATTCAACATAGCATGCTACACACCTCCAAATGAGCAAGTTAGATACTCTATAGCTTCGTATGGACAAAAACTACAAGATCACCAAGTTTCACAACCATTGGGCGAAGCTAAGATAGAAATGACTATTTTTGCGAAAAAATTCCCTCTCATGAGCAAAGTCCTAAACATGAGCAAAACATGTCAAAATGACAAAGCCACACAAACTTCATGCTAGGACAACCATTCTAAGCACAAGACCATCATAAACACCCACAAGTACCTCATGTCATGTCAAAGGCACCGAGCCATGTGCTTACTTCTAAATATGAGACTTCTCATTGGTAAGCAACATGCAACGGTTTAGCACCCAAAAGCAAGTAAATTAAGCACATATGACATGGGAGCATATTTTCTAAGCAATTTACATTTCATTTTCAGATTCATAATTGGTACATGAAATGTCTTTGCGACAAAAAGGAACTTATGCCCCTCCACAAGATAAAGCATGGGGGCTAAACATTCATGATGGCAAATGAGCCTTTGGCCCCATATGATCAAAATAAGCTATCCAACCACAAATTAAGTATAGCCTAGCCACAAAAACATGTGATGATCATATAAAGGCATTTACTCACAAGAGAGCATACATATGACATTTTTCAAAAACATAGCTATCAACCATGGATATAAATCAAGATCATCAAGAGCTAAGCCACACTAAGCCATATCATACCAAACTGGCTCACAAGATCATATATAGCACAACATGGTGAACTATGTATATAAGAGAAGCTTTTCCTACAAAATGCATATGATACAAAATACTTGCAACCTATCATACAAAGATGACTATACATCTTGATACAAATGCCATGCAAAATGCAAGAAATGCACAAAGGAAAGCTATACATATGCTACAAAGGAGCTCCCACACACCCAACACAAGAAATCAAACAAACACCAAGCTCCCCCCGCAAACGAGTGAAAGTTGCTTGATCTAGGGGTTTGGTGAAAATATCAGCTAGCTGGTCATGTGTGGGTACATGGATCAAAGCGATTTTCCCTTTCTCAATGTTGTCTCTCAGGAAATGATACCTCACTTCTATGTGCTTGGTTTTGGAATGAAGTACTGGGTTCTTTGCAACACTTATGGCACTTGTGCTATCACATTGAAGTGGGACATGGGTATACTCCTCACCAAAGGCCGAAGTCGGGAGTATGTCGCAAATACCTGAATATGCGCTTGACTGCTTGCCGATGCGAAGTCCTTGGAGACGCTTGAAAATGAGCGCACAAACATACCGAGAATTGGATGTCCGGCCTCGTCGCCGTCAGGTACAGGAGTGACCCGATCATGCTTCGGTACTCCTTCTGGTCCACGTGTTCACCGTCCTCATCCGCATCAAGAGCTGTAGTCGTACTCATAGGCGTCGCCATGGCCTTGGAGTCCTCCATCTTGAACTTCCTCACAATGTCCTTGGTGTACTTGGCTTGGTGCACGAAAGTTCCTTCCTTCGACTGCTTAATCTGGAGGCCGAGGAAGAACTGCAACTCACCCATCATGCTCATCTCAAATTCCCTGCTCATGTCTTCTGCAAACCTTGCAACCAAAGAGTTAGACAAGCCACCAAAGACAATATCATCCACGTACACCTGCACAATTAGGATCTCTTTGCCCTGCCTGAGGAGAAACAAGGTCTGATCGACCTTCCCCATCTCAAACCCTCTCTCAAACAGGAACCCCCTCAACCTACCATACCAAGCTCTAGGCGCCTGCTTCAACCCATACAGCACCTTCCTCAACTTGTACACCCGGTGGGGGTACTTCTCACTCTCAAACCCCGGTGGTTGCCTCACATACACTACTTCCTCCAAAACACCGTTTAGGAAAGCACTCTTCACATCCATTTGGTACAATTTGAACCCTTTAGCCACGGAAAAGGCTACAAGGATCCTAATCGCCTCCAAACGGGCTACGGGAGCAAAGGTCTCATCGTAATTGATCCCCTCTTTCTGACTATACCCTTGCGCCACCAACCTCGACTTGTTCTCACCACTTCTCCTTTCTCTCCCTCCTTGTTTTTCCACACCCATTTTGTCCCAATCGGCTTACACCCCGGTGGAGGATCCACTAACTCCCAAACTTGGTTCCTCTCAAAATTCCCCAACTCCTCATGCATCGAATTGACCCAATTATGATCAGATAGCGTGTGTCCAATGTCTTTGGGCTCAAAAGTAGCAACAAAAGCAGCATGAGTGAAGTGAGAATTGTTTCAAACCCTCGAACGTGTAGTGTGTTCATTGATGTCGCCGATGATCCTCGAAGTTGGATGATCCACTTGAACTGGCCGGGGAGGTTCTCGCCTTGATGCTACCTCCCCCTCAACAGCAGCTTCTCCTTGATCTGGGTTTGTCGTCGTAGGTGTGGGAGAGGGCCCATTCACCACCGTAGTCGAAGTAGTAGGTACATGCTCAGCCGCGGGCACCACACCACCGTCTTCATCATCTCCATGTTCATGCTCCTCCTCCTGGAAAATCTCCTCGCCAAGTTCATCGTCACCTGCACACTCAAAAACAAGTTGACTACGTGGCTGTGTCTCGTCGAAGGTAACCTCGCAAGTCTCCACAATTTGGTTAGTTTCAAGATTGAGCACTCGAAAGGCTCTAGAATGAGACGCGTAACCAAAGAAAATGTCATCGACAGACCTAGCCTCGAACTTGTCCAACTTCTTACCTTTCTTCAGGATAAAGCATTTGCACCCAAACACATGGAAGTGACTCACCTTGGGGGTTCTACCGTGCATCAACTCGTAGCAAGTTTTCTTCTTATGCACCCTGAGGTAAATCCTGTTCGACACATAGCACGCGGTATTGACCGCCTCAGCCCAGAACCTTCTCGGAGTCCTATGCTCATCGAGCATCATCCGAGCCATCTCACACAAGGTTCTGTTTTTCCTTCCAACCACGCCGTTCTTGGGAGGCGTATACGGACTCGAAAACTGGTGTTCAAGACCAAAGTCATGGCAAAAGGTTTCGAAGCGAGAGTTTTTAAATTCCGAGCCATTGTCACTGCGGATCGCTCGTATGGCATCTCCGTGCCTCTCGTTTCTCAACCTCAAGACAAGATCTCAAACAAAACCAAACGTCTCCCCTTTCTCCTCAAGAAAGAAAACCCATGCATACCGAGAGTAGTCGTCCACCACAACCAGGACGTACCACTTCCTACCCACAGATCGCACACGAGCTAGGCCAATAAGGTCCATATGGAGCAGCTCGCATGGACGCTCCGTCAGCACATCGGTGAGGGGTGGATGGGAAGAAGCTACCATCTTAGCATGCCAACACGGCGCACAAACCAACTCTTTCTCAAACCTCAGCCGTGGCAATCCTTGGACCAAATTGAGTTTACTCAAGCGAGACAAAAGATCAAAGCTTAAGTGACCCAACTTCCTATGCCACTTCCACAACTCACTCGAAGAACCAGCCAAGAAACAACGAGCCACACCAGAAGACTAAGAGAAATCCGCTCGGAACACTTGACCCTCGGGAACGACCATGCAAACTAGGTCCCCTCGAGAATCCAAAATCCGAGAACCACCAGGCCGAAACAACACCTCAAAACTCTCGTCCAAAAGCTGGGACACGGAAAGCAAATTGAACCCGAGCGATTGAACCAGAGCAACACGCCTAAGAGTGACCTTCTCACTTACCTTAATCTCACCTTCTGAAAGCACACGCCCTCGCCCATTGTCCCCAAAGGTGATGTATGTCTTGGACACCACCAGGATGAGACTTGAGAACCACCCCTTGTCCCCGGTCATATGCCTTGAGCAACCGGTGTCAATCAACCAAACGTTCCTCAAGTCTCCCACATGAAATTCAAAAGCGAGCACGTGAGTGAACAAACGACTCAGCACTAGGGTTAGTACCAAAAGAGTAAAACCAGTGCCGAGCCATTTGCTCCAAAGTGGGGTTAGCACAAACCATATCATCACGCCTATCAAAGCTACCACCACGAAAACCACCACGGGAACCACCACGAGGTAACCACCCCTGTCTAGCTGGAGGAGAACGAAAACCACGAAAAGAAGACTGTGGACCGTTCCTCCTCTCCATTTCAAAGCTACGACTCCTCCCACCCTCATATTGAGCACGAGGTGGAGAACGTCTAGCAAACTGACCACCTGCAAACTCTCCATGCTAACCACCAGAACCACGACCACCAGAACCGAACCGAGAATCCGCACGAGCACGGAAACCGAACTGCTGTCTACCCAGACCAGCACCGGTCTGACCGGTGGAGTGCACCGGTCAGACCGGTGGTGCTCGGCCAGCAGCACCGCCTGCCACCTTTCGATCTCCCCAAGCCGGAACCGTCCTCACAATCGCCTTGGCCCTGGGCATCTGCATACAAGGCTCAGGTACACCATTTGAAGGGTGGTACCTGTCCTTGTTAGCCCACTCCTTAGCCATTCTTTCCTCACGCTTTCTCTTGAAGCAAAACTCACCCTTGTGACCATCTCTCCCACAATAGTCACTATGAAACCGTATGACATTAGGTTTTCGCTTGGGTTGGGGCTGCTCACTTGGTTTCACCTCACTCGGCTTCTCACCCTTCTTCTCTCCAACCTCACTCTCCTTGGAGCTCACAAACTTCACCGGTTTTTGGAAATTATTTGTTGGGCGAGGAAATATGGGAGGATCTGGGGTTGTGTCAAGTTTGTTTCTTAGTGGGTTAGGCTTAGGAGCATAGGCATTTTTGTGGAAGGTTTTTGGTGGAGCTAGGATATCACCAATCTTCTCTCCTCCCTCACCACTACACTCTCCAACCTTCTCCGAACCAAGCGCTTGCCCATCATAGCGCTTGTATGCCTCTATCATCATCCTAAGCTGTGGTTCATGACCCGACAACCAACCCATCATTTTCCTCAACTCATCATTCTCATCCTGCAAGTGATCCACATAATGTGCAAGTTCCAAATTTTTCAAAGCATGCAATTCACAAGTAGAGCAAGAAGTGGGAACAGGTTCTTTCAACTTAGCCTCAAGTGAAACAGTGTAAGCATGCATCTCTTCAATCTTTCCATGCAAAACAGGGCAAGAAGTGCAAGCACCTAGCAAAGCAGGTCTAGACTTAAGCTCAGCCACTTCAACCCTAAGAACATCTAGTTCATCACAAGTAGAAGCATGCTTATCCTTAAGAGCAGTAAGATCAGCTAGGTACACAGAGCAATCACAACAATCAATCTCATCAGAAACCACAGGTGAAGCCTTAAGCGAATCTATCTCAAACTTAGCATCAAGGTTCTGGGTTTGTAGCTCAGCTACTCGGTTCCTAGCATCTTCTAGTGAGGCCCTAAGCTCTTTCCTCATCTTCTTTGCCTCTCTAAGCATGTCATCACGATTATCAAGCAACTTGCCAAGACGCTCGTTCTCCTCACGCAAGAAGGGAAGCTCGTCACGTACCTCATCCTCGGAGTCGGAGTCCGAGTCGCTCTGGTGACTCTTCTTGCTGCCGGAGCTACGAGCCATGCCGTAGAAGCCATCTCTCGCGTAGCAGCTCAGCCCGCTCAAGTTCTTGGATGACTTCTTGTCCTTGCGCCGATCACCTTCATCTTCACTGCTGCTCGAGCTCGAGGAAGAGTAGGCGGAGCTGGAGTCGACGTCGCTCACCCCGACCATCGCTCAAGCCTTCCTGTCACGACCGTCCTTCTTCCTCGATCGTCGCTCATCCTTGTGCTTGTTCTTGTGCTTGTGATCGCGCCTTGATCGGTACTTGCCATCCGTCTTCGACCGGTTCTTGTAGCCGTCCTTGTTATCCATCTTCTCCGGTAGTCGGCGACGAAGTGTCCTGGCTTGCCGCACTGAAAGCATGTCCGTGGATTCCTCCTTGTGTTCACCCGGTTCTCGTGCAACCTCTCGAACCGCCTGGTCAGCAACGCCAGCTCGTCCTCTCCATGCATGTCAAACTCCTCGTCTGGCAAAGACATCAAAGAAGACAGAGAGTACATCCTGGAGGATGCATTAGCGTTAGACTTAGCACCTTTGCCACTGACGAGAGCAAGACTATGAGAGTCAGTCGGGCTCTCGATCTTGGCTATCATACCACGGTCCAACTCAGCCGACTTGAGCTTCGAGAACAGCTCGTTCACGGTCAGGGTGTCATACTTCTCGGACTCAAGAATAGCCTCAACCTTTTCGTCCCATACGGTGCGATCCAACGAGTGCAAGAGCTTCACAGCTCTATCATGATCATCGTATGGTAGCACGGCCACATTGGCTCTCATGTTGTTCACCACAACTGTAAACCGCTGGAAAAGGGCATCGACGGACTCACCGGGGAGATGAGTGAAGTTCTCGTAATCTCTCCGATAAGTCGCGTACATCCGAGCTTGAACCTGAGCATTCCCAGCATGAGCATCCTTCAACTGCTCCCAAATCCTACAAGCTAAGTCCTCTGTCTGAACCCGATCGAATTCGGACTGACACAGAGCATGAAACAAGTAGTCGACCGCCTTGTTGTTGGCGTCGAACATGTCCCTCGATCCCAGAGCAAGGAAGTTAATCGGATGAACATAAGCTGTGTTCACCGTAACATCCCAAAGGATCTGACCCTTACCGCGGAGGAAAGCCGCCATCCGCCTCTGCCACATCTGGTAGATTTTGCCATCGAAGTGCGGAGAACCCGAACCCCGTTCCTGGCATGCCATCCTTGGATCTTAGACTGGTTAGAATCCGAAGATCCGTAACCGGCTCTGATACCACTTGAAGGACCGGAACTAGCGACCAGAGAGGGGGGAAGTGAATGGGAGCCGATAAAAATTCTTCTCGAAGGAGATGGAAACTCCAACAAGATGAACACAGCTTCCAAAGCACGTCTCTGACTCAACTACCCTAGTTGGCCAAGACCACGCAGCCACTAGAGTGCTACTGGTCCTAGGAACCAACAACCACCGAAGCTAACCCGAGAACACAGCGGAAAAACCAACTCGAGCAGTTACTGGACTGCACCGGTCAGATCGGTCGCACACACCGGTCATACCGGTCCCTGCTGGAGCACCCTGACAAAACCTGAGAACTTCCACAGAAAGCTCCTACACCGGTCAGGCCGGTGTAGCACGCCGGTCAGAACGGTCTAAGCCAGGAAGCCCCAAATCCACAAATCTGACCTTCCGAGCTCCAAACCAAACCAAACTCGAAACAGCAGCAACACAAGACAACAGGGAACTCACCAAGACATTCACCTGAGCAAAACTCAACAAAGAGTCTGCACCGATCAGACCGGTGAGAGGCACCGGTCAGACCGGTGTGACCTGAGCTCTCGGGATGAACAGCGCCCGCGGGTCAACTCCCCCAAATCCAACTCCCGATCTCCCGATTCGCTCCACGGATTCGCACAAGACTTTGGGGATAGTAGGAACACCTCATGGGCACTCCATAGCCAAGATTTGGTCCATCAAAACTTGCTAGAATGAGAGGAATCGAAGGATTTCAACCAAGAACGCCTCTAACCCTAGAGCCAAGAAAACCCCAAAATTGAGCCCCTTTACACACGGATTTGGGAGGGGAATCAAAGGGAAAAGAACCACGAAGGGTTCATGCATACATCCCCCACCAAATCCCAAATAGAAAGGTCTCAAAACTGCCACAAGAAATTCTCCAAGAAAAGGCTTCAAAAATCACCAAAAAGGGAAAATGGGAAGAACACAATCAAGCCTTGAGGAACCATGCTGAATCATCTATACATACCATGAAGGTTCATACAAGGTCTAGCTTCCGCCTGATCATCCTTCCCTCTCACAAGATCTCACCATGAAGCTCTCAAGCTAGTCCTAGAAATTCCAAAGGAAAAAGGAAGAGGAAAATAGCAAAACAAAATGAGCTAGGGTTCAAAGAGATGGCTGCCATCCTCTCACCACTTGGGTTATATGGAGGCAAGCCGAAAGACTAAATTACCCCTAAGGCCTAATACTAGGATACACACCCCCGAGGGGCACTTTGAGAATCTTTGTCTTCGCACCATCGGACGGATGCCCGGTGACCGCAAACTTGCTTAGCCTCGACGCAGGCCTTGCGATCCCGACGCGTGTCCTCCGCTTCGAAGTCTCCGGACTGCGTCGTCGCACACAGGTCAGACCGGTGCTCCTCACCGGTCAGACCGGTACCCACCGGTCAGACCGGTCTGATGCTGCTGCACCTCCGTCTTCGGTCTTCGGTCTTGGCTTTGTGGATCAACCAAGGAACCCAGTGGTTTTCTGGTGAACCACCAGAAACCCCGCGAACTCGGTGTAGCCTCCGCCAATCACCACTCATGACTCGGCTCCCACGTAGTCCTGACTCGACCTTGGTTTTGAGGCTCAACCAAGAAACCATCCATGACTTCATCTTGCCGTTCTTGCCACCATGCGGCCCGCACTTGACCCTGCTGGCCACCGGGTCCCTCGAGCCAAGCCTACTTGTCTTCTCCACACCTGGAGGTCTCACCAGCAATGACCTTTCGTGCTTGTTCTTCACCTACACCAACACCAGTCAAGCCGCAACCTGCACCTGCAATACTTAGCCAAGAATCAGTCCACACCACGTTGTCAATCACTCATCACACCAGGAAGCGACCATCCACCGGTCCTCGAACCACACATGGCTCTCACGATTGAATCTAGCGACGAAACACATTGCAATCATTAGTACCATGAGAATAAGAATGATGATATTTACAATATGCACGTCGCTTTATCTCATCAAGTGGAGGCTTGGTATGAGATATTTTAATATATCCAAGTTTAAGCAATTCATCAAAAATGCGATCACACTTAGAAACATCAAAAGTAAATCTTAATTCTTCTTGCCGACCTTTACTAGCCGGCTTAAGTGATGCACAAGAAAAAGATTTATCTTCAGAAGGCCACACAAATTCAGCACTATAAATTTCAGTCTCATCGTTCAAATTATTAGAAACATAATCAACCACATGAACATCAGACCGATGAGACTCAAGTTTCTCTATTTCTTTATTTAATTTCAGTTCTTGTGCCATGCCACTCACAAGAACAGAATCAAGCGAATAAAAATCTGCACCTTCTAATCTTTCTCTAAGAGGAGATTTTAAACCTTTAGCAGCAAGATTAGCTAGGTCGGAATCAGAAATTGACAAATTGAAACAACGGTTTTTAACCTCTTTAAATCGCTTAAGGTAATTAGAGACCGTCTCGTCTTTACCTTGCTTAACTGATGTTAAATCTGTCAATTTTAATTGATAGTCCCCACTAAAGAAGTGATCATGAAATTTTTGTTCTAATTGATTCCAAGAATCAATAGAGTTGGGGGCTAAAGATGAAAACCAAGCAAAGGCGGTACCCGTTAAAGATAAAGAAAACAAACGCACTTTAAAAGAATCATGGGCACTTGCTTCACCTAGTTGAGCAATGTATTGGCTTATGTGCTCCCAAGTTGTACGATTGTGCTCACCACTAAATTTAATAAAATCGGGTACACGCCAACCAGGGGGATAAGCCATAAGATCAAAATCGGCTCTATAAGGTTTTTGGTATAACCTAGAATTACCCATATCAATGCCGAATTTATTTTTCACCATGCTAGCTACTTCTTCCTTAAATTTATTAAATTCATCCATAGCAGCTAGTTGGGATTGCCTTGTAGCTGATAAATCAACTCTATTCACAAGAGGTGGGTTTCCTGGAACACCCATCATTTGGCCAGACGGGGCAGTCAGACCGGCCATGGGGGGCGGTCTGACCGGGGTCGGCTCCGTCAATGACGATTGTCCCGGATAGAAACCAGTCGGCATCCCATACACAGGTGTCTCAATTAAGGTTCCTGATGCTGCCGACAGGCTTGTTTGCAATACCCCTTGTGAATCTAATTAAGGGATAGAATCATTAGGAAAATTTAAACTACTACTTTTACCCTCAACTTTTCTAAGCGAGCAATCATTCTAGCAACCTGACTATGCTGATTACTAAAAGCACGCTCGAATTTATCAGATAATTCAGTAAGCTTTGTAGATAGATCAGTTTTAGACTTGCTTACAGTGGTGATTACCTCAATCTTGTCGTTGTTGACCTTGATCACTGGCAGCTCGAATTTTTGAGTCATCGTCACCTTGCCTAAGCGATCTTTTCTGGCGCCAGAGAGGAACTGTTGCTTAATGTACTCCTGAAGCTCGATGTACTTCCTCTGGTCCTCTTTGCTGAGTTCTTCAATGTTCACCATGATCGGTTGTAAAACTAGATCTGTTCCCCAGCGGAGTCGCCAAAAGTGTGTTGACGCTTTTTCCGGTCGAACACACGAGTGCGCTGGATCGCGCGGTAGTCGAATTCGCACCTTGACGAGGCTCCCAGCATGGGCCGGTCTAACCGCCTTGGACAGAAACGTCGCCGAAAACCTAAGATCGCTGCCCTAGGAGGGACCCCATCAGGGACAACGCGCCTAGGGTTGTTCTAACATTGGCAGGCCACTTAGAACGCCCTAAATCGCCGTAGAGACAAAGAACGAAGCAAAGGGGGTTGGAAAAGTAGGGTTTAGAGATAAAAAGGTAAAATTGATATGTTCGATTGGGTGATATCCCCTCAATCGGCCACGACCCTTTATATTTATAGGGTGGGGAGGTCTTGCCCCTGCTGGAGTTGAAGGCCTAACAAATCTCGTGCTAAAATACAACTCCAACTCAGTTTACAAAGCTCGGACCCGGTCAAACCACCTGGACCCCCGGTCTGACCACCTCGTGTGACGTGGAGATCCTCCGGAAGCCATATCTCTCTCATCCGGACTCCGAATTGGACGTTCTATATATGGATCTTGATCTACTCGACGGGACCTATCCAATGGGGAAGTCCAAATTACCTTTTGAGGACTTTGGCTAGGGCGGTCTAACTGGGTTGGTAGGCCGGTCTAACCGGGTCTGCCCATACCTGCCAAATTTGATTGTCAACACCTGGCATTTTGTCTATTGCAACCATTTTGGGCCTATTACAACACTTTTCTGGTGTTGCATTAGACAAAAAACAATAATACTTTTAGGAAACTTTACTTCTTTATTTTTTAAATAACTAACTAATAGAATCATGTAAAGTAACTTTACTATTTTAATATCTATAAGGTTACTTTAAGCTGACCACATAGAAACATGGAAAAGGCTTGAATGATACTACCTAACACTAACATTATAATGGTGTAGTGGTAAGTCATATACCAGTATAGTATTGAGGTTCTTAGCTCAATTCCATACCATGAGGCTTTTTTTATTTTTTCTATTTTGTCTGTAATGACAAATTGTTTTCCCACCAATGCAACTTCTTTCTCAAAATTAATAATTAGAATAAAATCTAAATTTAAATAAGATTAAAAAACAATATTTAGATGCTTATGGTCCATTCTAGACCACATCTAGGAGATTGATGAAAAATTTAATTGACTTATGGGGAAAACTCGAACTTCTACTAGCCACCTTGCTATAAAATAATGATAATAATACCTAAAACTTATCCAAAAATTATTTAAATTGGCATAGAATCATTTTAGGATCTACAAGGTTGACAAAAAAGTTACATAAAATTTTGTGAAAATTGGAGTATACATTGTTCAAAAACTAGATAGTCCATCACATTGTTTTATACAACTCAATTTGAACTTCAAACTGTTTAGACACTCAAGTAGGCGAGCGGGTAGCGGAGGGTCTCAAGTTGTGATTATGCCGCCACGTCTCCTCTTTTCTCTATTTTTTCTGTTTATGACTCGTATTCGTACGTGTACATAGCAACGTCTACTAATATCACAAAAGGTGTTGTAGCTCAATGGTAAGGCAAATTGGTATGAGGTTGTTGGTCTGTAGTTCAAACTCATTATAAAGTATATTTTTTTGCGTCCTCAAGGTGGGACCGCATCACCACATCCTCAAGGTGGGACCGGGTGACATGGCATTGTATCTATTGCAACCATTTTGGGCATATTGCAACACTTTTTGGTGTTGAATTAGACAAAAAACAATAATACTTTTAGGAAACTTTACTTCTTTGTTTTTTAATTAACTAACTAATATAATCTTGTAATGTAACTTTTCTATTTTAATATTTATAGGGTTACTATAACCTGACCACATAGAAACATGAAAAAGACTTGAACAATGCTAGCTAACACTAACATTATAATGATGCAGTGGTAAGTCATACACTTGTGTAGTATTGAGGTCCTTGGTTCAATTCCATACCATGGCACTTTTTATTATTTTTTCCATTTGTCTCTAATGACAGATTGTTTTCCCATCGATTCAACTTATTTCTCAAAACTAATAATTAGAATAAAATCTAAATTCAAAATTAGCCAAGTTCTATTTTTAGTATGAATTGTGTTTTTTCATAATATATCACACATGCTACAAGGTCCAATCCCAATCAGCCTCAGCTCCTAGTTCTTATTGCAATAAGCATGTAACAATTGCAACTCCAAAAAAGCGTTGCAATTGAGAACCACTTTTGCTTTGCCCTCTAGATTTCTCGTTGCAATAATCATATAACAATTGCAACACCAACAAAGTGTTGCAATTGAGAACCACTTTAGCTTCGCCCCTAGAGTCCTCGTTGCAATAAGCTATAGTAGTTGCAACCCCAAAACAACATTGCAATTGAGAACCACTTTTGCTTTGGCTATCGAAGTTCTAGTTGTAATAAGCATGTAGCTATTGCAAGCCAACAAACCCATAGTAATAGTCACAACCAAATGCAACAAACGCAAATGTGGTTGTAGTACTACCACAAAATTGCAACCAAAATCAATTCTACTGCAACCAATTTTCACCATTGCAATATCGTCCACCAAATGCAACAGAGCTTCGCAACATCTTGAAAACCGTTGTATTAAAGGCATGTATCGCTACCATTTTCTAGAATGATTATAATACAATGATCTCTAGCAACCAAATTTTCGATGTTGCAATTCTTTGGCATTGCATTTGACCCAAAATCTTGTAGTGTGCACCAAATGGAGGTGAAGAGTGCATTCCTGAATGGTGTGTTGGAGGAGAAGTGTATGTGAGCCAACCACTGGGGTTTGAGAGTGAGAAGTACCCCCATCGGGTGTACAAGTTGAGGAAGGTGTACAAGTTTGAGAGTGAGAAGTACCCCCATGGGCTGAAGCAGGCGCCTAGAGCTTGGTATGGTACGTTGAGGGGGTTCCTGTTTGAGAGAGGTTTTGAGATAGGGAAGGTAGATCAGACCTTGTTTCTCCTCAGGCGAAGCAATGACATTCTAATTGTTCAGGTGTATGTGGATGATATTGTCTTTGGTGGCTCGTCTAACTCTTTGGTTGCAAAGTTTGCAGAAGAAATAAGTAGGGAATTCGAGATGAGCATGATGGGTTAGTTGCAGTTCTTCCTCGGTGAGGACCGGAGCGTCTGAGGACCGGTGGATGGTCGCTCCCTGGTGTGATGAGTGATTGACAACGTCGTGTGGACTGACTCTTGGCCGAGTATTGCAGGTGCAGGTTGCGGCTTGATTTGCGTTGGTGCAGGTGAATAGCGGGCGCGAAAGGTCTTAGCCTTGCGGGGCCTCCGTGGAGTGGAAGACAAGTAGGCTCGGCTCGATGGACCCGGTGGCCGAACGGGCGGGCCGCATGGTGGCAAGAAAAGCAAGGTGAAGTCGTGGACAGGAGCTGGTGCAGGGTAGCGGCTCACGACCAGAGCCTGCACGCGGGGTTTCCGGCGGCTCACCACAAAACCGTCGGGTTACTTGGTTGAGCCACAAAACCAAGAGCGGAGGCTCGGCAGGCAGAGACGGGATCTGGGCGCGCTGAGAAGCTTCAATGCCAGGGGACACGTGGCTGGATTGCGGGGCTTGCGTCGGGAGGACGCGAACTGCAGTGAAGGTGTGGCCGCCCGATGAAGAATGATCACTACTTGACGATCGTGCCTAAGGGGTGTGTATCTTCTTTTATGTTACAGGGGTAGCTTGGTCATTTTCCCAACCCGGAGAGACTTCATATATATAGCTCTAGGGTTCTAGGGCAACTCATCCATCCGGACCACTTCTCATTTTCCGTGCTCTTTAGGCTATATTTTCTCCATGATTTTGTAGAGAATCAGACCTCTAGTTGTATGGAAGCATTCATGGTTGCATCGATTTCCTTCTCTTTGCTCGAGTGATTTTCGTGTCTTTTTTCGAGTCTTTTCATAGGATTTTTGTGCGCAGCTCGATTCGTAGATTTGGAGGAATTTATGTTCGGTTTTGATGAGGACATCACCATGCTGAACACACATACGCCACGACCTTTCCCATGTTGGACTTCGTCTCCGACTCAGCTGCCACGTCCATCTCGGATTCAGCCTACACTTACGCACAGTTTCGGCGATAACTCCATCATACGACGTCAAAACAAGGCGTATAAGTACTCGTTGGAAAGAGGACGACGACACCGTCGATTTGGTTCTGGTCCTAGCTCCAGAAGTCGCTTGGATCATGCTGTGTGACCACGACAAGGTGCTGCGCCACCTATTTTGGGCCAACTTGGCCGTGTATCGAGTCGGGCCCTTGGCCCAAGTCGTGGGCGCCCCCTCCTGGTCTCCCACAACCCTAGGACGACCCTCCCTCTCCATAAACTCAGTAGCCGCCGCTGGTTTAGAGGCGGGTTTTGCTTAGAGTTTTCTGTCGTCGAACAGTCGCCGTTATCGGTTTGTGAAACCCCAACTTTCGTGTGTTAATCATTCATCTGCAGAGTCACTATTTTGAGAGCTGCTTCTTTCGAGTTCTTGCTTGTGTTCTTTGTTTCGCAGGCAGGGATTAGCCTTCGCGGCGAGGTCAACCGGATTGTGACACGGTTGATAACCAGAGGAATCGTGGTGCTAAGATTGCAGGGGTCCAGGTCTTTGGATCTGTAGTCGGATCGGTGCGTCACATCCACCCTAAACGAGTTATCTTTCACCTGACGGAAGATCGGGCACCCACGTCCCCATCATGTGGTAATCAGAGACTCAGGTATTCCCGTCAGGATTATCCCCAGTTTAGATTTCGCCTTCGTCCTATAGTCCACAAAAATCCTACAAAAAAAATTCCGCTGTCCTAGAACCCTTGTGTTAGCCTTGCAATTTCGTTTCAGTTTCGCATTGTTGAGTTTGTGTCCGTGGTCGAGTCTTGTTGCTGGTTTAGATTTTGTCTTGGTCGTAGTTCAACTGCACCGTCGCTATGTTTGTTTCCGCCGCTATCCCATCCACCGTCATCCAGATTACAAGTCGTGCCACTACACTACTCGACTTGCCCTCGCTAGCCGCCTTGTGTGAATTCTCGCCGTGCAAGCCCTAGATAGGTTGCGAGCCGCCTTGTGTTTTTTGCCTTGCATCGCAGCCCCCCATTGTTTCAT
This sequence comes from Cenchrus fungigraminus, assembly GCA_036936925.1. Lineage (NCBI taxonomy): Eukaryota > Viridiplantae > Streptophyta > Magnoliopsida > Poales > Poaceae > Cenchrus > Cenchrus fungigraminus. Next base: position 76,198,411 of record CM072774.1, on the reverse strand, counting down.
CATCTGGCAAATACCTATTGCAAATACTAGGGAAGCTTTGCCCTAGCCGCCGCTGAATTTCCTGCCGAGTTGTGCCTCTCAAAAACGTAACTCGAGGTACCTTCAGTAAACAGGGCATAACTTTTCGCTCGGTGCTCCGATTGAGCTCAATTTTTTACAGCAGATTCGTGACTCCATTTGGGGTAGGGTCCAAACTTCAAGTTGATTTAGGGTTTTCGGTGAACCTTGCTGTTTTTCCCTAGGCCACAATACACTTCTATTTAAGGTGAATTTTTGTGAGCTTCTATCTTTTGTGATAATTGTTCAGTGGTAAAAAATTCAGAAAAAGATCAGGTTGTTTGATTCCTTTCTTGGAGGTCACTATCAGCAAAAATAGTGAAAACGTGTGTATTGCTTGCTTCTTTGCTAGTTTTTTGAGCTTTTTCCATTGTTCTTTGTTCAACTTGTTGTGCTACGCCTAGGATACGTCTCAGCCAGCAATTGTGACTTGTACTTTGTATACTTATTGAACTTTGCTACCCTGTATTCGATAATTGTTCCACATATACTACATATTGTGCCATCCTAAGCTCCACATACAGATTCTTCGGATCAGTACAGCGAAGGACCCTTGCAATCTTGGTACCACGTGCTCACAGGTATCATGACCAGCCACCGGTTGTACCATCCCTTGCTTGCATTGGTAAGAACCTGGTAAGAACTTGGTAAGACGTGTGTGAGCGTGTGATTCCATTAGCCAACCACCACATAGTGCATCGGGTCTTTACTAATCCTTAACCATGCCAGACGATATTCCTGTGTTGTCTAGTCAATTGCAGGAGATGCAGAATGAGATGAAGGACTTTTTCATGAAGGAGTTGAGCAAGCTCACTAAGGAGGTCCAGAATAACAACCATACTGTTGAGAGTGTGAACAAGCGCGTCTCCACACTGACCACAAGAATTGAGCAGCTTGAAAGCAACCCTCCCAAGCATGATGGCACTAAGGACGAGGAGGACACCTTCGATGATGCTGACCATCCTGAGGATACTATTTATTTCCCTTATGGTACGGTCGACCACAAGATGACAAGTGAGAACCGTGCACGCCGCATTCTTGCATTCAACACTCGCGGTATGAAAGGTAAAGGTTCTCGACATAATTATGGTAACGATGACCCTTATGCTAAAGTTAAATTTACCATACCTACTTTTTATGGGAGATATGATGCTGAGGAATATCTTGATTGGGAGATGACCGTAGAACAAAAATTTGCTTCACACCTTGTTCCTGATCGTCATAAAGTTAGACAAGCCACTAGTGAATTTAAAGATTTTGCTATTATCTGGTGGCAAGAATGTGCTTCATTAAATATACAACCTACTACCTGGGATGCTCTTAAAATTGCTATGCGTGATCATTTTTTTCCTGCTTCTTATAAGCGTGATTTGCGTAAGAAATTACAACGTTTAGAGCAGGGAGATATGTCTGTGCAGGATTACTATGCTGGGTTACAGAAGGGTATGATTCGTTGTGGTGTAGTTGAGGATCCTGAGGATAAAGTTTGTCGTTTTTATGGTGGTTTGAGACGTGAAATTCAGGATATTGTTGACTATAAAACTTTCACTACCACCAACCAGTTGTTCCAGCTTGCTATACTCGCAGAAAAAGAATTGCAGGGACGACGCAGGAGCTCATCCACGCCTACGACCTTCACGCCATCAGTAGCTCGATCGCCAGCTACCTATTCTTCCACGCCACCAGCAGCTACGACGCCTTCTTCTGAGGTGAGCAAAGTGTCTAATGTGCAGGTCCAGCAGAACAAGACCCAACCTACTTCCGCTAAGAGTTCTTCGAGTAAATCTGCCCACATTGTGTGCCACCACTGCAAGGGGATGGGCCATATCAGCAAGGACTGTCTAAGTACTCGTGCTTTCATCGCTTCACCGGATGGAGATGGCTATGTAAGTACTAGTGACGTTGAAGATGATGATATTTTTGCCGCTAACACTGCTGCAGGTTCGGATACGAGCAAGGTGAACGCCATTAACTCCGATGATGCATCCGCCGGCTTTCCTAGCCTTCTTGTGCAGCGTGTGCTCTCCGCACAGGAGCAACATGAGGACGACACGAAGGCCTAGCGCAACAACTTGTTCCACATGTTTCTTGTCGTTCAGGAGCGACGTGTTCTCACCATTATTGACACTGGGAGTTGCAACAACTTGGTGAGTTCAGATTTGATCCGCAAGCTTGGTTTGGAAACTCGACCTTTACGCTTTCCGTACAACATTGAATGGTTCAATAATTCTGGTAAGGCGAAGGTAACTCACTCCGCATGCATACACTTTTCAGTTGGCTCTTATCATGATTATGCTGATTTTGATGTCGTACCTATGGAAGCATGTTCGCTTTTATTAGGACGTCCATGGGAATATGATAGAGATGCTGCACATCAGGGTAGAACTAATACATATACCTTCACACATAAAGGCTAGGACATTACTTTGCTTCCTTTATCACCTGCTGCTATTAGGAAACATTTTCATGACCTTGCTAAAAATAATAAGAAAGAACCAAGTGACACTGAATCGTCTGATGTTAAACATGAAGGAATTAAATTAAAAGGGGGTGCTTTTCTTGCTACTACATCTGCTCAAGCTGAACTTTGTGATAATCCTGATGCACCTTGCTATACTATGCTTACCCGAGATGTTTCTTTCGCCAATACACCTATGTCTATATCTCGTACTTTGCATCGTGCGGTTCCTAACCTTTTGCAGGAGATTGATGATGTGAAGGAGTCGAGGACGACTCAGATTCAAGAAGGGGGGGATGATGAGGACATCACCATGCTGAACACACATATGCCACGACCTTTCCCATGTTGGACTTCGTCTCCGACTCAGCTGCCACGTCCATCTCGGATTCAGCCTACACTTACGCACGGTTTCGGCGATAACTCCATCATACGACGTCGAAACGAGGCGTATAAGTACTCGTTGGAAAGAGGACGACGACACCGTCGATTTGGTTCTGGTCCTAGCTCCAGAAGTCACGTGGATCATGCTGTGTGACCACGACAAGGTGCTGTGCCACCTATTTTGGGCCAACTTGGCCGTGTATCGAGTCGGGCCCTTGGCCCAAGTCGTGGGCGCCCCCTCCTGGTCTCCCACAACCCTAGGACGACCCTCCCTCTCCATAAACTCAGTAGCTGCCGCTGGTTTAGAGGCGGGTTTTGCTTAGAGTTTTCTGTCGTCGAACAGTCGCCGTTATCGATTTGTGAAACCCCAACTTTCGTGTGTTAATCATTCATCTGCAGAGTCACTATTTTGAGAGCTGCTTCTTTCGAGTTCTTGCTTGTGTTCTTCGTTTCGCAGGCAGGGATTAGCCTTCGCGGTGAGGTCAACCGGATTGTGACACGGTTGATAACCAGAGGAATCGTGGTGCTAAGATTGCAGGGGTCCAGGTCTTTGGATCTGAAGCCGGATCGGTGCGTTACATCCGCCCTAAACGAGTTATCTTTCACCTGACGGAAGATCGGGCACCCACGTCCACATCAGGTTTTCTTTGAGGGAATCATGGATAGATGTCTTGTGCATCTTTGTGCTTGATCTTGATACCTCAAACACCAGATTTGGCCTCCGATTCGTGGATTTCGGTTGGAACCTTAGCATTTTGTGTGAGCTCGGTAGAATCTCGATTCCTCTCGTTTCAGTGGATTAGAGGCTCCAAATTCGTAGGTATAGCATCTCCTAGAGGCACTTCACCTTCTCCTATGATTTGGTTGCTGTCCCTTGGTTGATTTGAGAGATCGGGCAAAGGGAAGGAAGGCTTGACCTTCAAAGGGTCGGGCTCGGGTTGCTGTCCACACGCCTGGCGGACTGTTCGCGGCCCCTGTGCGGACCTTCCGCGAGGAGGTAGCCATCCATCTGTTCGTCGTGTTCTTCATGAGTTCTTGAGGGTCCTTCCTTTGATCCCTTTTGTCAGGGGGTTTTGGATGGGAGAAGTTGGCCGGACCGTCCGCCCGGAGAGACCGGACTGTCCGTGAGGTTAGGACTGTCCGCGGTGCTCGCCCGGACCGTCCGAATTTCCTCGGGTGCATACTGGAGGTTCGGGGTTGTTTTACGGACCGTCCGCCCTTGACCCACGGACCGTCCACCCCACCCTTGCAGACCGTCCGCCCGTACACTGTGGACTATCCGCCCTGAGCACTACAGGTTGCTTAAGTCCCTTGCTCTTTGAGTTGTGCTTCTGTGTTGCTTCGAGTCGGGACTTGTTCCTAGGGTTGGTAGGTCCGTTGTGACTACGTGACCTTGGCAAGCTCGTGTGGCAATCCGTGGTTGTGATTTTGGGATTGTGCCGACTTTTCTTCAGAGAATTTTTTGTCGGCTCCCATTCATTCCCCTCTCTCTGGTCGCGTAATCGGTCCTTCACTCAGCCTCCAGATCAAGCAGTCGAAGGAAGCAACTTTTGTGCATCAAGCCAGGTACACGAAGGACATTGTGAGGAAGTTCAAGATAGAGGACTCCAAGGCCATGACGACGCCGATGAGTACGACTACGACACTGGATGTGGACGAGGAATGTGAACATGTGGACCAGAAGGAGTACCGGAGCATGATTGGCTCCCTGTTGTACCTGACAGCGACTAGGCCGAACATACAATTCGCGGTGTGTCTGTGCGCTCGTTTTCAAGCGTCTCCAAGGACTTCGCATCGGCAAGCAGTCAAGCGCATTTTCAGGTATTTGCGATACACTCCCGACTTCGGCCTTTTGTACTCCGTGTCTTCTTCTTTGGAGCTTCATGGTTTTTCGGACGTGGATTTTGCCGGGTGTCAGTTGGATAGGAAATCCACTTCTGGGACTTGTCAGTTTTTGGGGTCGTCTTTGGTGTCTTGGTGTTCCCGCAAACAATTGAGTGTTGCTTAGTCTCCTACCGAAGCTGAGTATGTAGCTGCTGCTAGTTGTTGCTCTCAGCTCCTTTGGATCACATACACCATGAGTGACTGTGGTGAGGAGTATAACCATGTTCCACACCTTTGTGATAGCACAAGTGCCATAAGTGTTGCAAAGAACCCAGTGCTCCATTCCAAAACTAAGCATATTGAAGTGAGATATCATTTTCTGAGAGACGATGTTGAGAAAGGGAGAATTGCTTTGATCCATGTGCCCACACAAAACCAACTTGCGGATATTTTCACCACCCCTAGATCAAGCAACTTTTACTCGTTTGCGGGGAGAACTTGGTGTGTGTTTGGTTTCTTGAGTTGGTGGTGGGAGCTCCTTTGTAGCATATGTATAGCTTTTCCTTTTGTGCATTTTGCATTGCATTTGTATCATGATGTATAGGCATCTTTGTATCTTAAGTTTGCATCGCATTTGTATCATATGCATTGTGGTAGGAAAAGCTTCTCTCATATACATTATTCACCATGACATGCTATGGATGATCTTGTGAGCTAGTTTGGTATGATATGGTTTAGTTTGGCTTAGTTCTTGATATTCTTGCTTTATATCCATGGTTGATAGCTATGCTTTTGAAAAATGCTAGTTGTAGGTCCTTTTGTGAGTAAATGCCTTTATATGATCATGACATATTTTTGTGGCTTTGTTATGCTTAATTTTTGCTTGGATAGCTTATTTTGATCATATGGGGCCAAAGGTCTTTTTGTCATCATGAATATTTAGCCTACTTGCTTATCTTGTGGAGGGGCATAAGTTTCTTTTTGCCGCAAAGGCATTTCATGTACCAAATATAAATCTGAAAATGAAATGTTTATTGCTGGGAAAATATGCTCTCATGTCAATTGTGCTTATTTAATTTGCTTTTGGGTGCTAAACCGTTGCATGATGCCAACCATTGAGAAGTCTCATGTATAGAAGTAGGCACATGGCTCAGTGGCTTTGACATGACATGAGGTGCTTGTGGGTGTTTATGATGATCTTATGATTAGAATGGTGAACCTAGCATGAAGTTTGTGTGATATTGTCACTTTGGCATGTTTTGCTTATGTTTAGGACTTTGCTCATGAGAGGAAATTTTTTCGCAAAAATACTCTTTTTGATCTTAGCTTTGTCCAAAGGTTGTGAAACTTGGTGATCTTGTAGCTGATGTTCATATGAAGCTATAGAGTATCTAACTTGCTCATTTGGACATGCGTAGCATCTTGTGGTGAATTTTGTCTATTTGAGAAGCTCTAGGTTGTATATTTCCGAAATTTGCCTTGATTCATGCATTGTCAACAAGGGGGAGAAGTTTGTACATGATTTGGGCACCTGGGAGCTTTTGGAAGGTGTTCAAAGTGGTTCGGATAGGTTTTGGAAAGTTTTTGTGCAGGGCAGTTTCTTAGGGCGGTCTAACCACCCCCGGACGGTCAGATCCCAAGGAGGGGCGGTCTGACCGGCCCCGGTAGATGGTCTGACGGCCCTGGGCTGTTGAGCTTGTGTTTTGCTCTGTATCTTGCATTCCCAAGTTGCATTTCTGCATTGGTCCAGGGGGAGTGTGCTTTGGGGGGAGTTTGCATATGTGTAGGGGGAGCTCGTGTGTGAGTTTGTGGTTTGCTTGCTCTGGTGGCTTTTGCTCCTTGTGTGAGCTTGTTTTTGTCTCAGTTGTGTCGAGCCGTTGCCCTTGCCTAACGGAACCGAGACTTTCCTTCTTCAAGTGATCTTGCTCTTTGCTGTTCTTTCGGCTTTTGATCGCTCGTTGAAGTTCTTTTGTTCATTTCATTTCTTTTCCTTTTCCCTTGTGGCTACCAAATGTGTGTGTTGTCAATGCACTCATCAAGGGGGAGATTGACAACGTTGTGTGGACTGACACATGGCTAAGTATTGCAGGTGTAGGTTGCGGCTTGATTAGTGTTGGTGCAGGTGAAGAACAAGTGCGAAAGGTCTATGCCAGTGGGCCTCCAGGTGTGGAGCAGACGAGTAGGCTTGGTTCGAGGGACCCCATGGCCGACAGCGTCATGTGCGGACCACATGGTGGCAAGAACAGCAAGACAAAGTCGTGGACGGTTTCTTGGTTGAGCCTCAAAACCAAGGTTGAGCTGGACAACCGTGGGGGCCAAGTCATGAGTGGAGATTGGCGGGAGGCCACACCAAGTCCGCGGGGTTTCCAGTGGTTCACCACAAAACCATTGGGTTTCTTGGTTGAGCCACAAACCTAGGTCAAAGACTCGACCAGGAGGGGTGGCCACCCAGGCCGATCTAACTGCCCAGGTGGGGCGGCCTGACCACCCGCGTCGCAGCGCCGAGAAACTTCGAAGCGGAGGACACACGGTCTGATCGCAAGAGTTGCGTTGGTGCTACGCAGGCTTGCGGTGGATGCACATCCGTACGATGGTGTTGAAACAAAGACTTCCTAAATTGCACTTCGGGGGTGTGTATCTCTATTATGTTAGTAGGGGTATTTTAGTCTTTTTGTTGCCCCCATATAAACTTGTGAGAGGTGGGATGGCAGCTAACTCTTGGAACCCTAGTTCATTTGCTTCTCTAGTTTTCCCTTTCTAGTTTTCCTCTAGGCTAGCTTGAGAGCTTCATGGTAAGATCTTATGAGAGGGATGGATGTTCGGGCGGCTTGCTAGACCTTGTATGAACCTTCATGGTATGTATAGAAGATTCGGTGTGGTTCATCTTGTGTCCCTTTGTCTTCCAGCGTTTTTCCCTTTTTGGTGATTTTTGGAGCTATTTCTTGGGAAATTTGTGGTGAAGTTTTGGAGGTGTTTTCTTGCGAGATTCTTGTTGGGTGTCACATATGAGGATCTTGTGCCTCTTTGCTTGGTGACCTTGCCCCAGCAATCCCCCCCGAAACGGATTTGATTTGGTGGTTTTTCGAGTTCCTCGAGTTCATGACCTAGAGAGCCAAGATTCGTGATTCCCTTTGATTGATAGCATTTCGGTGGATTTCCTTTGGTGGAGAGGTTCCCTAGGAGGTAACCCAACTATCCCCAAAGTTTTGCTGTAATCCGTGGGGGGAATCAGGAGATCGGGCGATAGGAAGTTGACGGTTGACCCGTGGTCAGGTATTCTGGGTGGGGCGATCTAACCGCCTTAGGGGGGCGGTCTAACCGCCCTGGGTCTTCCAGGTCGAAGTTTTGATTTTGCCAGATTTTCGTCTGTGAGTTTATTCGCCTTGAACATAGGAGCGTTCTGGTGAAATTGGCTGGTTTTAAGTCTGTTTGCAAGGTTTTCCATGGAGGAGTTTCTTGCTGGGTATAGGAGGTTAGACCGCCCCTGGGAGGAGGTCTAACCGCCCTAGGCTCGTTTGGTGAAGTTCTTGTTTTCGCCAAGATTTTCTGGTAGCTTGCTTGGCCTTGACTAGAGGATCTCGTGGCTGAAAGCGTGGAGAGATTTGAAGCTCGGGAAAGTGTTTTTGGTGTAGTTTCTTGTTGCCAGGAGCAGGCGGTCTAACCCCCCCCCCATATGCGGTTTGACTGCCCTTGCCAGGTAGACAGCTTCTGAGTTTGTTCCGCTGCCATTTGTGTGTAGAAGTTGTGCCTACAGGTTTTGTTTGCTCCTAGGACTAGTAGCACTCCAGTGGCTGCGTGGTCTTGGCAAACGGAAGGTAGTGTGCGTGGCGTGTGATTTTGGGTACCCGACCGAGTTCGTCTTGTTGGAGAAGACATCTCCTTCGAGAAGAATTTTTATCGGCTCCCATTCACTCCCCCCTCTCTGGTCGCTAGTTCGGTCCTTCACCAGGCGGATTGTCCGCCAAGTGCGGACAGAGCCAGGTCGAGCTCGAAAACGCAAAGGAAACTACCCCTAATCCTCCATGGATCTCCCAAAGGGCTGCATGGATTGAGACAAGATTTTAGAGAGATAAGAAGCGTCCCTAGGGGATGCTATGCCGAAAAACTTGAGACCTCAAACCAACTAAATCACCGGAATCAACAAGGAACCGAGCTCGAGCACAAAGCTAGGGTTCCAACCGAAATCCTCAAATCGGAGACCAAATCCAGTATTTAAGGGGTCAAGATCAAGCACAAAGGTGCACAAGACATCTATCATGATCCCCACAAACAAAACCGAACACAAACGCCTCAAAATCGACGAATCAAGCCGCACACGAAAATCCCACAAAAAGACTCGAAAAAGACACAAAAATCACTCGAGCCAAGAGAAGGAAATTGACGCAACCATGAATACTTCCATACAACCAGAGGTCAGATTCTGTACAAAATCATGAAGAAAATCTAGCCTAGAGAGCAGGGAAATTAGGGAACAGTCCGGATGGATAAGTTGCCCTCTAACCCTAAAGCTATATATATGAAGTTTCTCCGGGTTGGGCGAATGACCACACTACCCCTAGAACTTAAATGGAGATACACACCCCTCAGGGGCACATTGGTCAAGACATGGTATTTCTCATCAGGCGGCCACGCCTTCGCTGCAGTCCGCGTCCTCCCGACGCAAGCCCCGCGATCCCACCGTGTGTTCCCCGGCATCGAAGCTTCTCGGCACGCCCGGATCCCGTCTCCGCCCACCGAGCCTCCAGTCTTGGTTTTGTGGCTCAAGGGAAACAATGTCAGATGTTTGTTTGGATTGATCCTGAATGGGATGGTAGGACTAAAGCTATTCTGAATAAGCTAATACGCAGGATAGCAAAAGCTGAAGAGGAAGCAAGGTCATGGAAAGAAGAATGCGGAAAGGCTAACATGAAGCTTGGAGATACTGAAAAATTGATGCTTGAAGATACTACCACTGAGCTTTAGAAGGTGAAGAAGGGTAAGCCAACACAGCTGGAACTTGTCCAGGTGTTCATGGAAGTGGAATCGAACAATAGGTAGTTACGATTATTGGAACAATTTTTAATGATGAATAACCATGACATGCCATCTTATGAAACTTGTTGCTGATGTTTTCTTCAGGTCACGTAAACGACCCTCAGAATTTATCGATTTAACTGAAGCTTGAAGCCGAGCTGCAGAAGGTGAATGGACAGCTGCAGGAGGCCAGACATAATATTAGGGAGCTATATGTCTTAAGAAACATGTTTCTACATCATCATCTGATGATGTTTGCTACTTGGTGGTGTAAACTTTGTGGTGATGAGTTGCTTTGAGATGCCATCTTATTATGCCAATTTGGTTTGATCTATTTCAAATTGAGTCGAGCACACTCACCATTCTAAATTAATTTTGTTGATGTTTTGCTGGTCCGGTCTGTTGATGTTTTGCTGGAAGGACCTTCCTGTGTAACGATCGTGAAACTGCTTATTTCCTACTATCGTTCCAAGTCATCATAAAATAGAGGTCCCACATGTAAGCATTTTCGCTAGGTCACAAAATGTTCCAAAATTTTTTTCCATTGCAGACGTTCGAACTAGAGGCCTATAGGAAAAAGACTACGTTGTTTACCACTACACCACTTATTGGTTGTGTCAATTTAATAGGAAACACTTTCCTTATCGTTGTGTAAGGTGAATCTTTAATATAAATCAGTAATTTGCAGGAGAAACGCTTCACTACCTTCGCAAAGACTCTCGACTTTTGCTACGTGCAGATCTGCAATGGCTCGTGGCAGGAATGGCGGATCCTCTAGGCGACGGGAAGATGGTTCCACCACCACCTCCCAGCTACAAGAAGCTGAAACAGCTCGACAAGGTGAGTTCTCTGGTTTGAGCCACTATATTTCCCCTATCGTCCTAGGGATTTCTAGATTTGGGGATCTAACGGATTGATGAGCATATACACTAGAATCAAATTTCATCATACCCTCATATTTGCACTTCGTTTGGTGTTACAAGTTGATAGGCTATAGACAATTCATAGGTGTTACATTCAGTTAGTTTTCAGTTTGCATCGTTTGATGGATTGATAGGTTCTTGTATTTTACTAGCTTCTAGAGGTGCTTGAAGCCACTAAAGCTGGGCTGCAAGAGGTGAAGAGAGACCTGCAAGAACAACAAGGCAGAGAACTCATGGCGCAGCAAAAGGCTATAAATTACAAGCACCTGTATGAGCAATCGTTACAGGACAACATTGCCCAGATGGAAGAGCTGACCAAATTCAAGGAGATGTCTGACCAATTGTTACATGAACAATTGCAAGAGACCAACAAATACATGGGAAAGCTGGAACATGCTATCCATGCGATGGAGGTGTATAAGCAATCGGTTGATCATGTAATTAACGAGATGGAGAAGCAGAAGCAATGGATACAACAGAGTATTGTCCAGACGAAGAAGGAGAAGCAACGGATACTGTGTGAGAAAGGTAAAAATAGGTAGTGCTTGATTATTATGAAACTTCCTTGTTGATGTTTAATTACTGGTTGTTGCTCCTGTGCACTTTATATTGCTGAAAGGCCATGACACGTAGTGTTATGAAACTTGTTACTGCTTATGTTTTCTTTAGGTCAGGCAAGAGAAAAGTGATCAACAATGGGATGGATCCTCATAAGCTAACATGAAGCTTGAAGCTACTGCCACTGAGCTGCAGAAGGTGAAGGGACAGCTGCAGGATGGAGCTATGGAAGGAGAATCAATGTATGCAGATGGAAATTGATGATTAGTTCTTATCGTTCTGATTACAAATGGGTGGTTATGATTATTGTGAAAATTGTAATGATGATCATCCTATGATGTTTGCTTCTTGGTGTTGTGAACTTTGTGGTCATGAGTTGAGAAACTTGATGCTACCTGATCATAATATGATGTTTGCTGCTCGGTGGATGACAAAGGTCCAGTCTGTTGATGTTTTGCGGGAAGAACCTTCCTGAGGAACGATCGCGAAACTGCTTGTTTCCTACTGTGGCTCCAACTCGTCATAAAATTTAATAAGGTCCCACAAGTCAGTCTGATAAAAAAGGGAGGGAAATTAAAAGGATACAATGTCAATAGTAGGGGTCGAACCCGCGACGTTTGATCCTGAAAGGGTACACAGAACCATAGAGACATAATGAAATTTGTGTATTTCCAAACTAAGTAGTTCTAGTTCACCAAGTGCAGCCAAAGGCTATATCTCCAACCTGGTACCCTGCAAGGGGCTTTGCCAACACACTATTGTGGGTCGTTGTGGCAAATATCTAGCCTAGAGGCGTTGGTGCGCAGATCTACAGCCCGCGGCGGGAATGGTGGATCCTCGCATCGAAGGGATGAGAGTGAGCTACGGTCAGGTCAGTACCCTATTTTGTGCCTCTGCTTTCCTCTTTCGTTAGAGGGAAGTGATGTTTGGAATTGGGGATTTCGATTGAAGAACGATTGTTATTGAGGACCGGAGGATGGTCGCTCCCTAGTGTGATGAGTGATTGACAACATGGTGTGGACTGACTCTTGGCCGAGTATTACATGTGCGGGTTGCGGCTTGATTTGCGTTGGTGCAGGTGAAGAGTGGGCGTGAAAGGTCTTAGCCTTGTGGGGCCTCCGAGGAGTGGAGAGACAAGTAGGCTCGGCTCGATGGACCCGGTGGCCGAATGGGATCAAGTGTGGGGCGCATGGTGGCAAGAAAAGCAAGACGAAGTCATCAACTGGAGCCGGTGCAGGGTAGCGGCTCACAACCGGAGTCTACACACAGGTTTGCGGTGGTTCACCACAAAACCGTCGGGTTACTTGGTTGAGCCACAAAACCAAGACCGGAGGCTCGGCGGGTGGAGACGGGATCCGGGCGCGCCGAGAAGCTTCGATGCTGGGGGACATGCGGCGGGATCACAGGGCTAGCATCGGGAGGATGCGGACTACGGCGAAGGCGTGGCCGCCTGATGAAGAGGAGTGCTAGTTGACCATGTTGCCCTTAGGGGTGTGTATCCTCTTTTATGTTCTTGGGGTAGCTTGGTCATTTGCCCAACCCGGAGAGACTTCATATATATAGCTCTAGGGTTTCAGGGCAACTCATCCATCTGGACTGCTTCTTATTTTCCCTGCTCTTTAGGCTCGATTTTCTTCACCGGTTTGTAGAGAATCTGACCTCCGAGTGTGTGGAAGCATTCATGGTTGCGTCGATTTCCTTCTTGTGGCTCTAGTGATTTTCGTGTCTTTTTCAGGCTATTTTCGTTGGATTTTCGTGCGCGGCTTGTTCCTTCGATTCTGATGTGTTTGGGTTCGGATTTCTTTGTGGAGATCATGGATAGATGTCTTGTGCATCTTTGTGCTTGATCTTGACCCCTCAAACTCCGGATTTGGCCTCCGATTTAAGGATTTCGGTTGGAACCCTAGCTTTTTGTGTGAGCTCGGTAGAATCTCAATTCCTCTCAATTTAGTGGGTTTGAGGCTACAAATTCGTAGGAATAGCATCTCCTAGAGATGCTTCATCTTCTCCTATGATTTGGTAGCAATCCCTTGGTTGATTCGGGAGATCGGGTGAAGGGAAGGTGGACTTGACCTAGTAGAGGTTGAGCTCGGGCTGTTCTATCCGCGCGTGGCGGACAGTCCGCGAGGGGGTCGCGGACGGTCCGCGAGGAGCCGGCTGACTAGGTGTTCGTCGTGTTCTTCGTGTGTTCTTGCGAGCTCGTGTTTCGATTCATCGAGTCGGTGGTTTTTGGTTGCAAGAAGTTTGGCGGACGGTCCGCGAGGAGAGTGCAGATAGTCCCTCCGTGTTGGACGGTCCGCGGGTAGGGTACAGACGGTCCGTATTTCGGGGTGTGCTACTGGTGGTTCAGGAGGCATTTTCGGACAGTCCGCAGTGAACCCGCAGACGGTCCGCCCCCTCCATGTGGACTGTCCGCCCCAGGCACTACAGATTGCCTAAGTCCTTTGCTTCTTGAGTTGTGCTTCCGCTTTGCAACTTGTTTGGACTTGTTCCTAGGGTTGGTAGGTCCGTTGTGACTACGCGACCTTGGCAAGCTCGTGTGGGAATCCTTGGTTGTGAATTTGGGACATAGTCGAGTTCGACTCTTCGAAGAAGAATTTTTATCGGCTCCCATTCACTTCCCCCCCCCCTCTCTGGTCGCCTAATCTGTCCTTCAATTGGTATCAGAGCCGGGTATGGATCTTCGTGATTCTAACTAGTCTAAGATCCAAAGATGGCGTACCAAGAACGAGGTTCGGGTCCTCCACACTTTGATGGTAAAACTACCAGATGTGGGAGAGAAGGATGGCCACTTTTCTTCGCGGTAAGGGCCAGCTGCTTTGGGACGTTATGGTGAACACAACTTATATTCATCTGGTTAACTTCCTAGCTCTGGGTTCGAGGGACATGCATGATGCCAACAACAAGGCGGTCGACTACTTATTTCGTGCTCTGTGTCAATCCGAGTTTGATCGGGTTCAGACAGAGGACTTGACTTGTAGGATTTGGGAGCAGCTGAAGAATGCACACGCTGGGAACGCTCAGGTTCGGGCCCGTTTGTTTGCGACCTTCTGGAGACAGTACGAGAACTTCACTCATCTCCGCGGTGAGTCCATAGACATCATGTTTCAGCGGTTCACTGTGCTTGTGAACAACATGAGAGCTAATGTGGCTGTGCTCCCGTACGATGACCATGACAGGGCTGTGAAGCTCCTGCACTCACTGGATTGTACTGTGTGGAGTGAGAAGGTCGAGGATATTTTGGAGTCGGAGAAGTATGAGACCCTCACGGTGGACGAGCTGTTTTCCAAGCTCAAGTCATCCGAGGTGGACTGTGGGGTGTGAGCAAGGATCGAGAACCCGACTCACCCACATAGTCTGGCTCTCGTTTCTGGACCAAGGACTAACACTAACCTGTCTTCTAGATGTTTCTCTTTGTCTTGTCTTGTGTCCATGCCAGATGAGGAGTTCAATGTGCTGGGCGAGGAAGATCTCGCGTTGCTGACCTGGGTGCTTGAGCCAACAGTCATGCAATGCTAGTGTGTATCTAACTCGTCTTACTAACTTCGTGTGTTTAGCACCTTAGAACCCAGAACTAACTCGTATGTTGCCTCCTAAGCCTAGGACCTTTAAAGAGAGTGTGTTTGTGTGTTCACACTACCAACTTATCTATCATACCTCACCCCTGTACTTGAGTGTCTGGTTTGTTTCCGTCTATGATTTATACTCATTGCAATAGTGTTGAACTTGTTAATCCACCTAGCCTTCCTTGGATTCAATACCCTTTGGAATACTCCTTTGGGGAAATGCTACAATGGTACTTCCGTGCGCTTGCGGACTCTTGTAATCGTTAGGATTACCATTTGGTCATTTCTGGCATTTGGTTCCAGCAAGCAGCAAGTGAGATCATTCCAGAAGCTTGGGAGAGGCTTCAGGAGTACATCCTGGCCTGCCCCAATCATGGGATGGACAACTGGCTTATTCTTCAGAGTTTTTATAATGAGCTGACTCCGACAGCCCGAGGTCATATTGATGCTGCTGTTGGAGGGGCTTTCTTCTCTCTTACTATCGCTGAAGCAACCAAACTTATTGAGAAGATGGTCTCCAACCAAGGGTGGAGTGATGATCGACTCCAACCACGTCAGAGTGGTACACATACCGTCAAGGAAGCAGATATGTTGCACGCCAAGATGGACCTACTTATGAAAATAATGGATGATCTGACCAATGAGAAGGCTGCCATGGCCGTCACTACTCAAGCTATGGATTCTCGCATGACTTGTGAAGTCTGTGGTGACATTGGGCATTCAGGGAATTATTGTCCTACTACCCAGGAGGACGTGATGTACATAAATGGCAACAACAATGGTTATCGTCCACAGGGAGGTTAAACGTGGAATCAATCACACCCTTATTATCAGGGAGGAAATCAAGGTAATTCTTTCAACCCAAACCAACCTTCCCTTAGAGATCTGGTTTTTGGGCAAGCGTGATTCACTGAAGAAACGTCGGTTTGATCAAAGGGTGGAGGCTAGGATCACTTGGATCAATGGGTCCACTTATCCGATTGCTCAACCGCCACAACTGTCATCCTGAGGCAATCCTAGGCGTCCCCTAACACAGTCGGTGCATCACACAGCATGGGGTAGAGCCGGCCGCACCTATAGGGCCGGCCGCACCTATCACTCGGCGTGCCGGGCGAAACCGACCCAAGGAGCCGACCTACAACCGCCTCAGGAGCAGTGATCAGGAGCGTCCAAGGCGAGAGGCGGCACATCCTAGGGCCGGCTATGCCTAGTGAGCCGGCCGCACCTGGGATATTCCTCCCCTGCGCTCCACCGACCTCTCTTGCCTATAAAAGGCACCTCCCACTCGCAGGAATGGATACACAACGCAGGAGCATCTCCATTTCTCTCTTTTATTCACTTAGAGTAGGATTAGTGTAGCTTGGGAGTTAGAGTCGAGTCGAGCTAGTCTCGGGGTTCCGGGGGAGTCTTCTTCAGGGTTCCGGTACTACTCTTGTATCCTTTCTTTGTTTAGACTCAAGTACAATTCAAGTTATCTTTCTATCTTACCTTTCGAGTCAATTACATTTAGCTTTTACTTTGCTCTAGAAGCTTTATTCTTGGTTTAGACTAAAGTTAGTTTAATCTTGGTTAGCGTAGCTCTCTTGAACCCTATAGTGTTGTGGTCATTCTTCGCTTGATCTTCTACCAAGTACGTTTGTGCTTAGTAGCGAAGAGAGACCTTCCTTCATGATATTCGGGGAAAGGTTCTTTGGTTCGTTGTGAGCGCAGTGCTCAGAGCTTACCTTAGTCTTAGATTGGTGTCCCGTTCAACGGAATAGTTGTGGTACCCTAGGGAGGTGACAGCTCCGGACGGGCTCAGTAGTCCACCATGTTAGTTCAGGCTGGTAGGATTCAGCGCGTCGTTGTTCTCCCTTCTCATCCCAGTCCGATAGCGCGGCTTTGCATGCCCCTGCAGCACTAGAAGAGCTTGACAAGTTTAGCTTGCCTTGGTTATCCTTTGCCTTAGTTCTTTACCTAGAGTTGACAAGAATAGATAGATTGTGTTAGGATCCTTTCTCGTCTCGTTGTCCTCCCAGCTCACTAGGTCCTCTCTAACCCTTTTATCAGATCTCCTTGTGTGTGTCAAGTTATCCCCGAATATCTTTATTCGTTACCCCCGCTATAGCTCTTTACCGAGTCTTGTTACTCTCCACCGTTTATCCGATCATCTTTGCCGTAGTGCCTCCCTTGGGAAAATATAAATACGATAACCCGAATACCACCGGGTGAAGTGCTACAACGGTAATCCATGCGCTTGCGGACCTTTCTGTGATGTGTGTTTTAGCAAAAATGTTCCTAGCTCCATTACTAGGGGTATAAACCTGGTAGCGACGCTAGCGAGTGCCAACAAGCATTCCTGGCGCCGTCGCCGTGAGTGCAAACCTAGTAGTGAGGCTAAGGAACATCAACAAGCGTTTCTGGCGCCGTTACCGGGGAGGCAATAGGCAAAAGATATCGTTTAAACTTAGTGGTAGAGTTATCCAGGTTCGGTGAACCGCTATTTAAGCGGGTTTACCCTTGCTCTACTCTCGTGTACGCAGAGTAGTGCATGATCGGTTTCGACCTACTGTCCAACTTTCATGACAATCCGGAGTCACTTGTGAGGAGAGTGCGACCTCGTGTCCTCATTCCTTAGAAGTTTCTCTCGAGTCAAGAGACGAACCCCGTCGATCCCGTAGACAGCACCTTGTCAGCACCTATGGTCGAGAGGACGATCCGCGAGTTTTCCGCTCCCTCCAACACCAATGTCCCTACCGGACCAAACATGACGGTGGGAGAAGGAAACTTTGAACTCAAGCCAGCGTTAATCAACATGGTGCAAACAAGTCCGTTCTGCGGCAAGCCTAACGAAGATGCCAATGCACATCTCCAGCATTTCCTAGAGGTGTGCAGGACTTTCACTATCCACGGAGTGATGGACGACGCAATTCGTCTTCGCCTATTCCCGTTCTCATTGCTTGGGAAGGCGAAGCAATGGTTCTATGTGGAGCGGGATGCCATCAACACATGGGATAAGTGCTCTAAGGCATTTCTCGCAAAGTTCTTCCCGGTGGGCAAAACCAATGCCCTCTGCGCTAGAATTTCGGGCTTCCAGCAGCAGAATGATGAGAGTATCCCAGAAGCATGGGAACGTCTCCAGGAGTACATCACTGCGTGCCCGCACCATGGCATGCAGGGGTGGTTCTTAATTCAAACCTTCTACCACGGGCTCAAGCGTACCGCCCGTGAGCACCTAGATGCAGCCGCTGGAGGAGCCTTCTTCTCGCTACAAGTACCCGCCGCCAAGGAATTGATCGAGAAGATGGTGGCAAATCAAGGTTGGGATGAAGATCGTCTCCAACCCCGTAACCACGGTGTACACCAAGTCGATGGAATCGACATGCTCGCCGCCAAGATGGACCTCCTAATGAAGAAATTGGAGGCACCGAGCAATATGGAGACCGTCAAGATTATGGACGCTCGCATGACGTGCGAGGTGTGCGGTAATGTGGGTCATTCGGGAAATGATTGTCCCGAGACAAGGGAAGAAGCCAGCTTCATCAACAATGGCAACAACAACGGGTTCCGTAACAACAACTACAACAAGCAAGGTAGGAACTTGAGGCCCAACTTCCCGTTCAACAATCAAAATGGAGATAATTATTCTAACAATTTCAATAATCAGCCCTCCATTAAAGATCTTGTCTTTGGCCAAGCTAGAATTAATGAAAATTTAAACAAGAAGCTAGCCGCCAATGATAAGGTTCTTGAAAATTTAAATTCCACCATAGAATCTTTCACTACTGCTATGAAGAATCAGCTAAGCTTTAATAAAATGATAGAAACACAACTTGCTCAGCTTGCTGCTTCTTTACCTTCTTCCGAGTCGGGTGGAATCCCGGGGCAACCCGAACCTACCCGAGAGAATTTAAAATCGGTGACCACGAGAGGTGGTAAGACCACTCGGGATCCACCATATCCTAACCCCGCAGAGAAGAAACAGAAGGAAGTGATCACCGAGTCAGAGGAAGAAGAGGACACCGAGAAGGTAGCTCCCGATGAAGGAAAGTTAAGGAAGACGGCACCCCATGATTTCTTCGACACCACGCTAGTCCCATTTCCCCGAAGAATCAAGAAGCCTACCGTGGATGAGCAATTCGGGAAGTTCGTTGAGGTAATCAAGAAACTCAATGTCAACATACCATTTCTTGAGGCTATGCAGGTACAGACCTACGCCAAGTACCTCAAGGATATCCTCAACAATAAAATACCTCTACCTACCACGGATATGGTCAAGCTTACGGAGGAATGTAGTGCGGCCATTCTAAAGAAGAAAGACCCCGGGTGTCCTACAATCAGCTGCTCTATCGGGTCCCAACACTTTGAGAATGCACTATGCGACCTTGGAGCTAGCGTTAGCATCATGCCTAAGGTAGTCTTTGACAAACTTAACTATACTTCCTTGTCGCCTACAACCATGTACTTGCAGTTAGCGGATCAATCGGTCCGCTACCCGGCCGGGATAGCGGAGGACATTCCGGTGAGAGTTCGGGATTTCTTCGTACCCGTGGAATTCGTCGTCCTCGACATGGATGTCGATACAAGAACGCCTCTAATCCTTGGGAGACGTTTCTTGAGTACTGCCAATGCTAACATCGATGTAGGAGCCAGAAAAATCCGCCTTAACATCAACGGCGAGGAAGAACGATTCACCTTTAGACCAAAGGTGGAGCAATGCTCACTGGTACGAATAGTCGATAGAAAAATTTCAAACTGTGTGCAGGAAGATGAGGTGACCCCAACCAAGCCCAAGGTGGATAGTCTCATTGCCACGATGAGGAAGCGTTGGGAGCAAGACAAAGCATTCAAAGGGCGCCACCAAACAAGGAAGCCGAAGGCAACCAAGAAGGCTGAGGGGGAAAAGAAGACGGAAACCAAAAACATCCCTGATGTTTTTAATCTTAATCTCAGTCACTAATGAAGCTTAACCATGAGTTGACCAAGTCAAAGTCCTTAATAGTGGTCAAACCCTTTAGAGCCCTAGACCTATCCCTAGAACTTTGGTCAAATCTCAAAATTTCTCAATAGAACTTCAAATTCGGCCAATATAAAAGTTGCTCAGTTTTTCCGGGAACACATTTCATTCCATTACTGGCATTTCAAATTTTGAGGTTTAAACCTTCAAAAACGCAGCCGAAGCTCTGCAGTACAGTTTGACCGAGCCAAGAAAATCTGTAACTTCAAGCAAGTTTATCTTCAAATCTGTTGAGAATTTGATAGGTCGGCCTTTGTAAAAGTTGGAGCTGGATACTTGTATTACAACTTTTATTTTGGGAGATTTTGAAGTTTAGTTCAACTTTTTATTGTTTGAACCAGTCGAAACGTGCCAGTGTGAAATGTTCCTGCGCGAGTGCACGCTCTGGCCGCAACGTCGCGCCGTCAGCGTGCCCTCGGCGTCCGCACGGTCGGCGTACTTTTGGCTGTATGCCGACGCCTGGTGGGCCCAGCCGTGTGCGCGTGCTCCTCCAGTCGCTGGCCAAGTGGACCCGCGCCGCAAGGCGGGCCAGGTGGCCACGCCCCGGCCGTCGCGACGCGCTGGCAGGCCACGCACCGCGCGCGCACACCCTTGCCGCGCCGCATGCTCGGCAGCTGGCCGCTCGGCGGGCCCAGGCAAGGTGCCCCAACTCCCTGCGTGTGCCACGGACCTCCTCCTCTCGCGCAGATGCGTTTCCCTGAGCAAAACTGAGCCGCCGCGCCCAGCTCTGCTCACCGCCGCGCCGCCATTGCTCCTCGCCGCCCGAACTCGCCTTGGAGCCTTCCCCTCGAGCTCCTAGCTGTTCAACTCGTACACACGCACCCACTAAACCTTCTCCCGAGCCCACATTGCACCGTGAAGCCCATGCTCGCCGGAGCCGCTGTTCCAGCGGCTGGAGATCCGCGCCGCCGCCGAGCTCCACCGCCGGCCGCTCCTCCAACCCATCCAACCCTCGGAACGGAACCCTAGGTGAGCAAGGACCACTTCCCCGCCCTTTCCCGGCCAAGTCCGGCCTTCTCCTCGCCAGAATCCGGCCATCTTCACCGCTGGCCGCGCCATGGACCTGATTGTAATCTAGGTTCTCGTTCTAAGGACCTTTCTGCAAGAGGTAAGGACCTGTTTGTGAAACCAGTTTTTTTCAGATCTAGTTTCAAAATGCAGCAACTTGTAAAATACGTACAAAATCATAGAAAAATCGGAAAAATGCAAACTCAAATGTTCTGTAATCCCCATGAACAGGAGCAACGTTTATCGAAAGGAAGTTTGTAAATGTTTTTATAGATTTTGAATTATTTTGAATTGATCAGTTTGCATAGATTTGAAATAACTTTGAATTTGTAAATGCTCTGGATGTGAATTTTGGATATGTTGGTTATATTATCATTCTTGGCTATGTGTAGAAAAATGGCACCTAAATATTATGTGTATCTCCAGTTATGATTTTATTTTGATTTCAGACTAGTCTTAATGTATGAATTGTTTAAATTTATCTGTAGAGCAAATGCCATCCAATTTTCTGTAGTAGCTCTCTAATGCTTAGTAGTAGCTGTCATAAATAGGAGATGAATGTTTGGCATGTGTAGATTATTCTTCTGAATTATTGTGGATAGTTTGAGTTAAATTCAAATGCAAATTTTTGCTGCAGTAATGGATCCAATTTTTGGTGTGTGAGCTAGATATGTCTTTATCATGTTGTATGCCAAGTTACAGCCTCAGATCATCTTTATATTTTGATTTATGATTTATTCATGCTCCTAGTAGCTTTAACTTGTTGCATTTATCAGATTTAATTCGTAGCTTTGTTTTACCTCCTGTTTGGTCAGTAAATATGTTTTGCTAAGATGTTCATGCTGGTAAAATTTCATGGTAAAATTGTTTATATATATTCCAGAATTAATTTCCTAAGCAATCAAGCTTTAAATGAATAAAACAAATAGAAAACAGAAATATTTATGTTTGCAACTTAAATTAAAAACTTGGGATTTATCAAATCACCCATGAACAGCCCCAAGTTACTTTGGTGAAGTTTACTTAACTAATGAACTTAGATGTGCACACAATCGTCATCAAATGAGAACAAAGTTTCACACACATCCACTTTTCCTTGGTAAAGAAAAGTTTATTAAAAACTTGTCAAGGTGAAGATGGCCAACAAAACACCCTATGTTTATCTCTGAATTCAGAACTGAATTTCATTTCTTAAATTCGTGTACTTGAATAATAATGCATCTGCATATCGTATAGAACTTCCCGACAGAAACTACGAGCTAGTGCCTGAGTCTGAAGGGGAACCAGCTGAGGGAGAAGTGAACTTGGTGGAAGTGCAACAAGACTCGAACCAAAGTTCGGAGGATCTCGCTTCTAACTTTGCCAGTGAAGGCAAGCCCGGAGCATAACCTATTTTGTTAACTTATGCAATCCTTTATGCGATGTTTGTGCATTTACATTCAGGAGTTGAATTGAAACCTTAGATGCATGATCCTAGGTTCCTATGTTCTAATATTAGCATGACAGGTTGCTAGTTGCCATGCTTAGGACCACGATAAAAGTCGAGTGATGACCATCACTTGCGAGCTATAGGTCTCTTATGTTGGAATCATAAGATTGTTAAACTTATCTGCTCATGTGGTAAGAGCATGGGATCGACTCCGGTCAATAGATGTTAGTGGTTAAGCTTTTGAACGTACTAAGCATTTGTCGGGAATGGGACCGATAAGCCTAGTACTTTCCTGATCCGGAAAGGGAACTCTCTACCACTAATCTCGGGAGTGATCCCCAGATACTAGGCAGTGGTACATGTGTGGATCTGGGCGGTCAGATACCGTGACCGGATAACCTTGTACCAGGGACTGTGGACTTGATCCTGAACTGAGGACGGTTGGGAACCGCCTGGTTGGTGTGTACCCCACCCCTTTTGGTTTCAGTTGGCATTCTTGGGGTATGCCTCCTCCCGTGTGTTTAGGTTCACCTTGCAAGGTTATTAATCGATCGATCGTCGGCCTCTCACCGTTATCTGAGACTGCTTAACCATCCACTCTATGTCCCTTAATGATGGAATTGAGAAGGAATTTGTATACTTGTTTAATTTATTTTGTACAACTCATGCTTGAATTAGTTTGCTAATATAGTAATGGTTAAATGAATAGAATTTGGAGCTAAAATTTGAAAGTAAGGACATACTCTTTGTTGCTTTTCAGCAAAACAACCCACTAGCCATAAAACCTTGCATGTATAGAGAGTTGGTGATTTTCCAATCACCCGACGGTTAAGTCTTGCTGAGTATTAGTATACTCAGCCTTGCTTTTGTTGATGTTTTTCAGGTAATGATGTGTGTGATGATGGCTTTCCGTGGCCTGGTTCTCTCCCACCCGGTTGGGAGTACGAGTGGGAGGATGACAGTGCTTAGTGGCATCACAGATGGCCTCGTGTGATGTTGCTTATGTCGTTTAGTATTTTATTTTCGCTGTGTTTCAAACTCTGAACCATTTAACTTTATGCAAAAGACTTGGTTTGTAATAATGAACCTTTGAAGGATGTTATGTAATAATTTGTGACTTGTTTACTGGACTCGCCTTCGTGTGAGTTTTGATGTACAATTGTCGATCCTGTAATGTAAGTGATTTACCGGGCTTGACCCGGCAGAGACAACAAGTTACTTCTATATTATTGCTTAATGGCCAAGTGGAGTGGTTTAGGCAATAATATGGAATTAATTTGAGCGGTTCTGTCACAGCTGGCATCAGAGCTTCACTTGTACACCAGAGGTCTTAATACACCCTTAATAACATGTTTTAGAATAAAACTTGCAAGATTAAGGTGTGTTTTCCAAAATACGTTAGGGACGCTAAGGATTGTTTAGTCCGAGAATAAAACATGTTTTGGGTATTTTCAGGTGGCTAGTTAATTATGGTTTATCTAGACTAACTTCCAGCACATTACTTTCAGTCAAAACTTACTTTCTCGCACAACCATACTAGTACACCATGTTTTGCTATACGTGTGTGGTGCCACATGGAAGTCATGTGAGGGATGGATGTGACCTATTCTAAAGGAAACCCACCGTCGCATTTGTGTCTCGCCACGTTTTGCCATACGTGGACGTTCCGTATTACAAAAATGCGAGGCAAGGATGCACTCCATTCAAACGGAGAGTGTCTAAGGTTGGACGCTGTCCATGCAGCGGCTTTATGCATGGATGCCGTTTCTATAGTGAACGGTAATGTATGTAGACGCTTTCGTGAGTGCTGGCACGAAAGGTTCGGGATGTTCTGTGATTTTCTACAGGTACACTAACCACGATTCGTTAGGTACAGTAACTAAAATACGAATAGCTTTCGACTAGCTATTATAGGGAGAGTCGTATATTGTGCCATGCCACCGGTGCTAACTTCGATCTTGACAAGGAATTGTCTGTGAGGACGCATAGGTTGTGCATGCATCATGTTAAAAACCTAAACTGAATAGC
The DNA here is from genome assembly GCA_036936925.1 of Cenchrus fungigraminus. Taxonomy (NCBI): domain Eukaryota; kingdom Viridiplantae; phylum Streptophyta; class Magnoliopsida; order Poales; family Poaceae; genus Cenchrus; species Cenchrus fungigraminus. The sequence continues at coordinate 76,174,167 of CM072774.1, read as the reverse complement.
AACAAAAAGCATTAAAACTTGAAGTCAAGTCTTGATCAAAATCTGTCAAAAAGCACTTAAGGTCTATCTAGTTGTCATGTGATCAAGCTGCTGGTCTGGAATTTTTTTTCTAGCCAATAAATTAAGTTTTCTCCAGAAACCATATATAAGAAAGTTGTTCCAAATCTTCCAAGAGTCATGCTGTAAAAATTTCATAAAAATTTGGATCAACCAAACTCAAGTTATGGTCTTTTTCCTAAGGAATGATCTAGTTCTCAATCTGGGATCATGTCTGTTCTGAAATTTTTCGGCCCCCAAAATCTAGTTTCTTGGAAAAGTGCTAGATATAAAAGTTGCTCTAAATCTTGTTGTGGTCCTGCTGTACAAATTTCAGAAATTTTGAGCTAGGGAATTAGGAGTTATGCTCTGTTTAGTGCAGTGCTGTTGGCTGGAATTTCGGGGTGACAGCAATCTGAACATTGAACTGTTTGAGCATTTTCCTTTTGTTTTTAGCTCAACTTTTGAATACCAAACTTGTGTCTAAATATCTCAGCAAGAATCTGGTGAAATTTGGGAATTTTTGGCTTAACAGTTTTTGAGTTACATGGATTTTTATGCACTGTACAGAATCTGTCATCTTTTAACTCACGCTAACCAGTGGGAGTTTTTGTGATGCAGATGGCTGGACGGCTTTTCTGGGAGGTTCGTCCTGACGGTTCAGTCCGTACCGATGGGCGGCACCTTGAGGGGTTTGCCCGCATTTTGTGGGACGCCCTTCGCTCATCAGGGTACCCTATGCCTCCGACCTACGAGGCGATGAAGACCACGCAGCTGGGCGTGCCCGGCTGCCGCGTTCGTGTGACCGTGCCACTCCACCCTGACCACCCGGAGTGGGCCGACCTGAGCACGGACGTGGTGAGCATCCAGCTGATGGAGACGCTGGAGGTGGCCGCCTTGGGAGTGCTCAACTCCTTCTGCGACCAGCACCCTGGCGAGGTGTCTTCCTCGCTGGTGGGACTCCTACCGACCGTGGACCCTGAGGACCCCACGTGGAGGCACCGTATGGGGCACATGGCCAAGCTTCTGGCCGGTATGCGCCCACTCGACGCGCTGCAGGAGATGGTTCGGCGCGAGGGTGCGCTGTACCGTCTTCAGGCTCTCCGCAGTGTTGCTGCCACTGCGGTGACCACCTCTGCCCTTGGCTCCGCTGGAGAGTTGGGAGTGCGCACCCACCACTTGCGCTCCCTCTCATTTGGCTACATGGGCCTTGAGCGAGACCTTGCCGAGGCACGGCTGAGGCTTGGACAGTTGGAGGCCCGTGAGGCCAACTGGGTGGCACGTGAGGCTCAGTGGGTCAACGTGCTCACCGACCGTCTCCATGCCATTCTGGGGCTGCAGGAGCAGAGGGAGCAGCAGCGAGAGGAGATAGAGCAGCTGAAGGATGAGAGGTTTGTTCACCTCCAGGCACTGGTGGACATGGATGGTCAGCTTGAGGCTATGGGCCAGGACTTGGAGGCTGCCAACGAGATGATCCAGGTGCTGCAGCAGCCAGTTCCACCACCAGCCCCGGGAGCTATGGAGGGTGACCCGGACGATGCTGAGTCCATGGTGGACGATAGCGAGGCTCCACCGCTGGACCCGATGGATATTGGGTCGCCTGCTGCTAGCACTGCCTTGGGTGGTGGTGGTGCTCACTAGTCACTTGATGGTGTTGTGTTCATACTCATACGGGTAGCCTAATTTTGGTCCGTGAATGGGATAGGCTGACGTAGGAAGAGTATTCTTTTGGGGTAGCCTGATGCTACCAGTTAACCACTATGTAACTTAGGATGAAGACTTACTAAGGTTATGCTCATGTGTTGTAATTAAGTATGCTAGCTGAATGTTGCGATCTGGGTGCAGCAGTTTATGTAATGGGTAGTTTGAACCTCTTTATGGTCAGAACTGGGCTGTGCAATGAATAACAAAGTTGTTGCAAATTTCCTTGTGTCCATGCTCGTAAAATTTCAGCCTCATTGCTTTTACGGTCTAGGAGATATGAATTTTTTTGTAACTGGCTGTTGTCTGAATTTCAGTCTGGACAGACAGATAGAATTTTAATTTTTCGGGCATGATAACGTCAAAATTCATGGTTCGGTTGAATACCAAAGTTGTAGTGTATGAAATTTTGCTACTTCTGACCAAAATTGAACACCATTCGATAATCGAGCTGAGAGATATGAATTTTCTACGACAGAGTGTGTGGCTGCCCCCTCTGGAAATTTTGTGCATGGATGGAAAATTTTTCACATGTTCTTCTTGTTTATGCTTCTATTGGCAAGATTATGGATATGTGGGATCAACGCGCGGTACTCCCCATGGGTTTAGTGGTGCTAGTGGCAGCAATCTGCCGCCACCACCTCCCCCACCGAACATGACGCCTATGGAGACCTTCCTCCTCGCTCAAGCTGATATGATGCGCCAGATCCTGCATAATCAACAGCAGAGGAATCAGCGGCGTAATGATCAGCAAGAGGATGATCCCCGAGTGGCTACCTATGCTCAGTTCTCCGCACTGAAACCGCCGCTTTTCCACAAAGCGGAGGAACCATTAGAGGCTGATGCTTGGCTGCGTGCAATTGAGGCCAAGTTGGATGTTCTCACCTTGCCATGCTCTGAGGAGCGAAAGGTCAAGTTTGCAGCCATGTATCTTCATGGTCCGGCACTACTTTGGTGGGATCATTTCAAGATGATGCAGCAGAATGGGCATGAGATTACTTGGGTAGAATTCAAAACTGCATTCAAGAACCATCACACTCCTAAGGGGATGGTGGAGAGAAAGTTGAATGAGCTTTTGACCTTGAGGCAAGGTTCTGACTCTGTGCATCAGTATGCACAGAAATTCAACAATCTGTGTCAGTATGGTGACTACTATGTTGACACGGATGCAAAGAAAGTGGATCGTTTTCGTAGAGGTCTTGATCCAGAGCTCTATGAAAAGCTGAACCCCATCAAGACCAACAGCTATCATGAGATAGTGGACCTGGCCATGTCCCAGGAGGATGCAATGAAGAGGGTGCAGAATGCAAAGAAAAGGAAGGCTGCGTTCAACTCTAACAATGTGCCTAATCGCAAGTTCCGCATAGTTCAGAAGTCTCCACAAAATCCTCAGCGGAACCAACGTTCTGGACGTTGGGTTGTGAGGCCTCCCCAAAATCAGCAGCAAGGGAATTCCCGTTCCCCAAATTTTCAGCAGCAGAATGCTAGGCCCAATGCACCCCCACCTGCCCACAACAACAATGAAGGCCGCTGCTACAATTGTGGGAAACCCGAGCATTATATCAATGCCTATCCTCACCCCAAGCAGCAGAATCAAGGGCGTGGACAGAATCAGAACAATAAGGACAAGGGAAAGAAGCAGACCGTGCAAGTCAAGCAGGGTCGTCTCAACTTCACCACAATGGTGGGAATTCCTGAGGGAGCAGCAGTTATGACGGGTACTTTCTCTATCCATGGCAAACCTGTTAAGATTTTGTTTGATTCCGGTGCTACACATAGTTTTATGAACCAGAGTACACAAATCAACTTGGGTCTAAATGTGCTTTGAATTAAGAGTGAGTATAAGATTGCAACACCCGGAGGGAAAATATCCTCCAACACACTAGTCAAGAGTGTACCTTTGCAACTAGGTAGCAAGGTCTTTCAAACAAATCTCTTAGATGTCATTCTGGGGATGGATTGGATGACACATCATAAGGTAACCATGGACATTGCTGATCGAAGAATAGAAATCAATTCACCTACTGTCGGTGCCTCAACTCTTTACCTACCATTAAGGGAATCTGTGAACCCTAGTGCTTATGTCTCAATAGCTACAAACTTAGAAGAAATCCTAGTGGTTTGTGAATATCCGGATGTCTTTCCTGATGATCTGCCGGGTATGCCACCGGACCGGGACATTGAGTTCGTTATTGAACTACAACCTGGTACGGCACCTATTTCAAAAAGAGCCTACCGTATGCCACCCAAGGAGCTGGCTAAGTTGAAGACCCAGCTTCAGGATTTATTGGATAAGGGTTTCATTCGCCCGAGTTCTTCTCCTTGGGGATGTCCTGCTCTCTTCGTTAAAAAGAAAGACGGTAGTTTGAGGCTATGTGTGGACTACCGCCCTCTCAATGCGGTCACTATCAAAAATAAATACCCCCTGCCCCGCATTGATGTACTGTTTGATCAACTAGCCGGAGCAAAGGTCTTTTCCAAAATTGATCTTAGGTCAGGTTATCATCAGATAAAGATTCGGCCTTGTGATATTCCTAAGACTGCCTTCTCCACACGATATGGGCTATATTAATATCTGGTTATGTCCTTCGGTCTTACCAATGCACCTGCCTACTTCATGTACCTCATGAACTCAGTATTCATGTCTGAACTGGACAAATTCGCTGTGGTTTTCATCGATGACATCTTGATTTACTCCAAAAACGAAGAAGAGCATGTTGAACATCTTCGCATTGTTCTTCAACATTTGAGGGATCATAAACTCTATGCTAAGTTCTCCAAATGTGAATTCTGGTTGGATAGTGTTAAATTCTTAGGGCACACCATTTCTAGTGAAGGTATATCTGTGGATCCAAGTAAAGTACAAGAAGTGATGGATTGGAACCCACCAAAGTCCGTTCATCAAATTAGAAGCTTTCTTGGGTTAGCTGGGTATTATCGTCGCTTTGTCCCAGATTTTTCCAGAATTGCCAAACCTGTGACCGAATTGTTGAAGAAAGGGGTCAAGTTTGTGTGGGATGAAAAATGCGAGAATGCTTTCCAAACTCTAAAGCAACACTTAACTTCAGCCCCAGTGTTAGCTCAACCCGATAACTCCAAGCCATATGAGGTTTATTGTGATGCCTCGGGCACAGGTCTGGGTTGTGTCCTTATGCAAGTAAACCGAGTTATTGCTTATGCTTCTAGAGCACTTCGACCACATGAGAAGAATTATCCAACTCATGATCTTGAGTTAGCAGCGGTTGTTCATGCCTTGGAAATCTGGAGGCATTACCTAATGGGAACCCGTTGCAACATCTACACCGATCATAAAAGTCTCAAGTATATCTTTACCCAAGCTGATCTGAATATGCGTCAAAGGAGATGGTTAGAGCTCATTAAAGATTACGATCTTGAGGTACACTATCACCCCGGCAAAGCAAATGTAGTTGCGGATGCTCTCAGCCGCAAGGTTCATTGCAACTGCTTGTCTGCAGAGTCGTATAGGGATACCCTGTGCAGTGAGCTGGGTAAACTACGCCTAGAAATTGTTCCTCAAGGCATGTTGAATACCATCTCGGTAGAATCTGTCTTGTGGGATAAATTATTAATGGCTCAAGCTAATGATGGGGGAATCAAAACCATCAAACAGAGGTTGCCGCAAAATGATCCAAAATACACATGCTTTCGACAAGATCCAAATGGTACAATCTAGTTTGGGCAACGTCTAGTTGTTCCAGAAGATCCTACCCTCAGGAAGGAAATTTTGGATGAGGCTCATCTCTCAAAATTCTCAATTCATCCTGGGAGTAGTAAAATGTACCAAGATTTGAAAGAAAATTTCTGGTGGTCCAATATGAAAATCGACATTGCAAAATATGTTTCTGAGTGTGACACATGTTCCAGAATCAAAGCAAGCCACTTAAAAGTAGCGGGTACTCTTCAACCCTTGCCCATACCTTCTTCGAAATGGGACGACATCAGTATGGACTTCATTGTGGGATTGCCACTCATGTTCAGGAATCACGATTCTATCTGGGTCGTGGTGGATAGGTTAACCAAGACTGCACACTTTATCGCTGTCAACAACACTTACTCAGCAAAAGACTATGCAGAGATTTATCTTGATCGCATAGTGCGATTGCATGGAATTCCAAAGACCATCATTTCTGATCGAGGTCCTCAGTTTATAGCTCGTTTTTGGGAACAGTTACATGAAAACTTGGGAACAAAACTAATCCGTAGTTCTGCCTATCATCCTCAGACGGATGGACAGACGGAGAGAGTCAACCAAATTGTCGAAGACATGCTTCGGGCATGTATCATTCACTTTGACAAGAGTTGGGACAAATGCTTAGCCTTGGCAGAATTTTCTTATAATAATAGCTATCAAGCTAGCTTGAAAATGGCACCTTTTGAAGCTCTCTATGGGCGAAGATGCCGCACCCCGTTGAACTGGTCTCAAGCGGGAGAGTGGAAATTCTTTGGTCCAACTTTAGTTAAAGAAGCCGAAGAAAGGGTTGAAGTGATAAAAGAAAACCTAAAAGCCGCACAAATGAGACAAAAGAGTTATCATGACAAGGGAAAAGCAATACGGGAATACCAAGTTGGTGAAAAGGTGTATTTGAGAGTTTCACCAACAAAAGGAGTACAAAGGTTCGGAGTGAAAGGGAAATTAGCTCCACGATACATTGGTGCCTACGAGATTACGGAAATTTGTGGGCCAGTTGCTTATTGCATTCGCCTTCCGGAGCGGTTTGCTGCTGTCCACAACGTGTTTCATGTGTCTCAATTGAGGAAGTGTGCCCATGAACCTGAAATAAGTGTTATTAATGAAGCCAACGCATGGATACAACCGGATCTCTCTGTGGTTGAGCATCCTATGCGAATTCTTGACACAAAGAAAAGAGAAACAAGAAGAAAATCAGTGACCATGTACAAGATCTTATGGAGTCATCATACCGAAGAGGAAGCTACATGGGAAACTGAACACTACCTTAACACTCATTATCCGGGATTCTTACAAGTTCAAAATCGTAAGTGTTTTTCCCTACCTTTTGTCTTTTAATTCCGATCTCGGGACGAGATCCTTTTAAGGGGGGTAGGTTGTAACATCCCTGATGTTTTTAATCTTAATCTCAGTCACTAATGAAGCTTAACCATGAGTTGACCAAGTCAAAGTCCTTAATAGTGGTCAAACCCTTTAGAGCCCTAGACCTATCCCTAGAACTTTGGTCAAATCTCAAAATTTCTCAATAGAACTTCAAATTCGGCCAATATAAAAGTTGCTCAGTTTTTCCGGGAACACATTTCATTCCATTACTGGCATTTCAAATTTTGAGGTTTAAACCTTCAAAAACGCAGCCGAAGCTCTGCAGTACAGTTTGACCGAGCCAAGAAAATCTGTAACTTCAAGCAAGTTTATCTTCAAATCTGTTGAGAATTTGATAGGTCGGCCTTTGTAAAAGTTGGAGCTGGATACTTGTACTACAACTTTTATTTTGGGAGATTTTGAAGTTTAGTTCAACTTTTTATTGTTTGAACCAGTCGAAACGTGCTAGTCTGAAATGTTCCTGCGCGAGTGCACGCTCTGGCCGCGACGTCACGCCGTCGGCGTCCGCACGGCCGGCGTACTTTTGGCCGTACGCCGACACCCGGTGGGCCCAGCTGTGTGCGCGTGCTCCTCCAGTCACCGGCCAAGTGGACCCGCGCCGCAAGGCGGGCCAGGTGGCCACGCCCCGGCCGCCGCGACGTGCTGGCAGGCCACGCGCTGCGCGCACGCCCTTGCCGCGCCGCATGCTCGGCAGCTGGCCGCCCGGCGGGCCCAGGCGAAGCGCCCCAACTCCCTACGTGTGCCACGAACCTCCTTCTCTCGCGCAGACGCGTTTCCCTGAGCAGAACCGAGCCGCCGCGCCCAGCTCTGCTCGCCGCCGCGCCGCCATTGCTCCTTGCCGCCCGAACTCGCCTTGGAGCCTTCCCCTCGAGCTCCTAGCTCTTCAACTCGTACACATGCACCCACTGAACCTTCTCCCGAGCCCACATTGCACTGTGAAGCCCCTGCTCGCCGGAGCCGCTGTTCCAGCGGCTGGAGATCCGCGCCGCCTCCGAACTCCACCGCCGGCCGCTCCTCCAACCCATCCAACCCTCGGAACGGAACCCTACGTGAGCAAGGACCACTTCCCCGCCCTTTCCCGGCCAAGTTCGGCCTTCTCCTCGCCGGAATCCGGCCATCTTCACCGCTGGCCGCACCATGGACCTGATTGTAATATAGGTTCTCGTTCTAAGGACCTTTCTGCAAGAGGCAAGGACCTGTTTGTGAAACCAGTTTTTTTCAGATCTAGTTTCAAAACACAACAACTTGTAAAATATGTATAAAATCGTAGAAAACTCGAAAAAATGCAAACTCAAATGTTCTGTAATCCCCATGAACAGGAGCAACTTTTATAGAAAGGAAGTTTGTAAATGTTTTTATAGATTTTGAATTATTTTGAATTGATCAGTTTGCATAGATTTTAAATAACTTTAAATTTGTAAATGTTCTGGATGTGAATTTTGGATATATTGGTTATATTATCATTCTTGCCTATGTGTAGAAAAATGGCACCTAAATATTATGTGTATCTCCAGTTATGATTTTATTTTGATTTCAGCCTAGTCTTAATGTATGAATTGTTTAAATTTATCTGTTGAGCAAATGCAATCCAATTTTCTGCAGTAGCTCTCTAATGCTTAGTAGTAGCTGTCGTAAATAGGAGATGAATTTTTGGAATGTGTAGATTATTCTTCTGAATTATTGTGGATAGTTTGAGTTAAATTCAAATGCAAATTTCTGCAGCAGTAATGGATCTAATTTTTGGTGTGTGAGCTAGATATGTCTTTATCATGTTGTATGCCAAGTTACAGCCTCAGATCATCTTTATATTTTGATTTATGATTTATTCATGCTCCTAGTAGCTTTAACTTGTTGCATTTATCAGATTTAATTCGTAGCTTTGTTTTACCTCCTGTTTGGTCAGTAAATATGTTTTGCTAAGATGTTCATGCTGGTAAAGTTTCATGGTCAAATTGTTTATATATATTCCAGATTTAATTTCCTAAGCAATCAAGCTTTAAATGAATAAAACAAATGGAAAACAGAAATATTTATGTTTGCAACTTAAATTAAAAACTTGGGATTTATCAAATCACCCATGAACAGCCCCAAGTTACTTTGGTGAAGTTTACTTAACTAATGAACTTAGATGTGCACACAATCGCCATCAAATGAGAACAAAGTTTCACACACATCCACTTTTCCTTGGTAAAGAAAAGTTTATTAAAAACTTGTCAAGGTGTATATGGCCAACAAAACACCCCATGTTTATCTCTGAATTCAGAACTGAATTTCATTTCTTAAATTCGTGTACTTGAATAATAATGCATCTGCATATCGTATAGAACTTCCCGACGAAAACTACGAGCTGGTGCCTGAGTCTGAAGGGGAACCAGCTGAGGGAGAAGTGAACTTGGTGGAAGTGCAACAAGACCCGAACCAAAGTTCGGAGGATCTCGCTTCTGACTTTGCCAGTGAAGGCAAGCCCCGGAGCATAAACTACTTTTGTTAACTTATGCAATCCTTTATGCGATGTTTGTGCATTTACGTTCAGGAGTTGAATTGAAACCTTAGATGCATGATCCTAGGTTCCTATGTTCTAATATTAGCATGACAGGTCGCTAGTTGCCATGCTTAGGACCACGGTAAAAGTCGAGTGATGACCGTCACTCACGAGCTATAGGTCTCTTATGTTGGAATCATAAGATTGTTAAACTTATCTGCTCTTGTGGTAAGAGCATCGGATCGACTCCGGTCAATAGATGTCAGTGGTTAAGCTTTTGAACGTACTAAGCATTTGTCGGGAATGGGACCGGTAAGCCTAGTACTTTCCTGATCCGGCAAGGGAACTCTCTACCACTAATCCCGGGAGTGATCCCTAGATACTAGGCAGTGGTACATGTGTGGATCTGGGCGGTCAGATACCGTGACTGGATAACCTTGTACTAGGGACTGTGGACTTGATCCTGAACTGAGGACGGTTGGGAACCGCCTGGTTCGTGTGTACCCCACCCCTTTTGGTTTCAGTTGGCATTCTTGGGGTATGCCTCCTCCCGTATGTTTAGGTCCACCTTGCAAGGTTATTAATCGATCGATCGTCGGCCTCTCACCGTTATCTGAGACTGCTTAACCATCCACTCTATGTCCCTTAATGATGGAATTGAGAAGGAATTTGTATACTTGTTTAATTTATTTTGTACAACTCATGCTTGAATTAGTCTGCTAATATAGTAATGGTTAAATGAATAGAATTTGGAGCTAAAATTTGAAAGTAAGGACATACTCTTTGTTGCTTTTCAGCAAAACAACCCACTAGCCATAAAGCCTTGCATGTATAGAGAGTTGGTGATTTTCCAATCACCCGACGATTAAGTCTTGCTGAGTATTAGTATACTCAGCCTTGCGTTTGTTGATGTTTTTCAGGTAATGATGTGTGTGATGATGGCTTTCCGTGGCTTGGTTCTCTCCCACCCGGTTGGGAGTACGAGTGGGAGGATGACAGTGCTTAGTGGCATCACAGATGACCTCGTGTGATGTTGCTTATGTCGTTTAGTATTTTATTTCCGCTGTGTTTCAAACTCTGAACCATTTACCTTTATGCAAAAGACTTGGTTTGTAATAATGAACCTTTGAAGGATGTTATGTAATAATTTGTGACTTGTTTATCTCTGGACTCGCCTTCGTGTGAGTTTTGATGTACAACTATCGATCCTGTGATGTAAGTGATTTACCGGGCTTGACCCAGCAGAGACGACAAGTTACTTCTATATTATTGCTTAATGGCCAAGTGGAGTGGTTTAGGCAATAATATGGAATTAATTTGAGCGGTTCTGTCACATAAACAAGACATAGAAAAACAGTTTTGGAGATTTTTTGTGATACGGCCGAATCTAGAGGTACGGCCGTACCCCCCCCCCTCGACAAAATTTTTGTGTAGGATGTTTACAGGAGGGGACACGAGTGCTTGGAGCAAATGGAGTATGGCCGGCCAAACCTAGTGGTACGGCCGTACCTATGATCTTCCACGAATCCATCAAGCCAACCACTACAAGCTTCCAGGTGCTCAACTCATCACCAAAATGAAGACACGCCAACCAGGTAGCCAAAAATTAGCTTGGGGGAGACCCCATTTTCAATCAAGGAAGGTATGTCCATCCAGACCAATTTTCAACATCTTGTTTATCACATTTGAATAAAAGAAAAACAACAAAAATATTTGCTTCAACCATGTGCACTTGAGATCTTGTCTATATCCTCACTTTGGAAATGATGAAAAGTTGCTATGTTAAAACTTTACAAGAACCGAGTGTACAACCTTGTGCTCTATGAGCATTTGAATTTGTTGGTATATTTTGAGACATGAGCCTGAAATAAAACTTTGTGGGAAGCAAATGCTTATGACCAAACCTAGGGTGTTGACTAGTGTGATATGGTGAGACAATGTTGATCTTGCTCTATCTCATAGTATGGTGAAAATCTCAGATGATTTCTTTTGAGAAAATAAAACAAGACAAGTTCCTCAATGGTCATATCACCTACCAAAGCCATATGTCGATATCAAAGTATAAACCTTCTACATATGCTTGCTTGTGACCCATTGAGTTTTGCCAAATTGTTGTGACACTTGATAGAATCTTTTCATGCTCCCATGATCGAGATCACGTACACCCACATATACAAGCTAACTTCCACACCAGGAGTTACACAAAACATGCCATCCACCCACCAAAAATAAATACTCCAAAGTTCCAAAGAGATTTCTCTTCTTGTATTCTTTCAAAAGGAGAGAGGGGTCATTGAAAAAAAAAAGAAAAGAAAAGTATATGCTCAAGAAGCATAGAAAAAAAGGGAAGAAGTGCTCCAATCAAAGAGCATAGAAATGATGAAGCATGACCCCCCTCCAAAATAAAAGCAAGAGGAGAATCTCAACCAAGGAGTCCATAGAAAAACAAACAAAAATATTGCACACACTTGCACATCTCGATCAAGTTGCATGACTAGTTTCTTCTTGGATCCGGTCTTTGGCTCAACAACATCATGTGGCACAAGTAAGTCTCATGCTTATCCTACCCAAAGCTCCACATACAAGCCATAGAGTAGGAAGTTGAGGCTCGCTCAAAAGCCTTTGGTGAGGTAACAAATACCACTTGAGCGATCGAGGGAACCATCCGAGGAACCTTGTCTTTCTTTGCAAAAATTTCAAAACTCCAAGATAGGATCCAGAAAAGAGAAGAGTGAGTGATGCAAAGTCAAAACCATTCTACTCTTCAACCTTCGAAGGCAAGGTGGAAAGTTACAAGCCCCACAGGTAAAATAAGGCTAAGTTTCTCTCATACCAATCTTTCCAAATAGCAAGTGGAGCATGGATTTGTGCATAGGTACTTGCTGAGTGGTAACATCAATACAACTCTTGATCCACCGAGGCCAAGTCTAGGCTTTGCTCGAGGACGAGCAAACGTTTAGCTTGGGGGAGTTTGTTGACGGTCCTTACAACAAAAATTTGACCGTCAAAACCTCGGGTTTGAGAGGAGTATATGACAAGTTTTATGCACATTTTTAGTACTAATAAAGTTCCACGAGTTGTGTTGTGGATTTCATAGGCAGGTACACATTTTGGGAGAATTTGGGACCAACACGCCACATGTGCCAGGCACGGCCGAACCACCTGGTCCGGCCGAACCTGCAGGTGCGGCCGGCCCTGCAGGTGCAGCCGGCCCTGTAGGTGCGGCCGGCCCTGCACGGTGGCACGACCCTAGTCCAGAGCACCCCTACTCCCTCGGGCACAACTTGGACGAGCGTGATTCTCTGAAGAAACGTCGGTTTGATCAAAGGGTGGAGGCTAGGATCACTTGGATCAATGGGTCCACTTATCCGATTGCTCAACCGCCACAACCGTCATCCAGAGGCAATCCTAAGGATCCCCTAACATGGTCGGTGCATCACACGGCACGGGGTAGGGCCAGCCGCACCTATCACTCGGCGTGCCGGGCGAAACCGACCCAAGGAGCCGACCTACAATCGCCTCAGGAGCAGTGATCAGGAGCGTCCAAGGCGAGAGGCGGCACATCCTAGGGCCGGCCATGCCTAGTGAGCCGGCCACACCTGGGATATTCCTCCCCTGCACTCCAGCGACCTCTCTTGCCTATAAAAGGCACCTCCCACTCGCTGGAATGGACACACAACGCAGGAGCATCTCCATTTCTCTCTTTTGTTCACTTAGAGTAGGATTAGTGTAGCTTGGGAGTTAGAGTCGAGTCGAGCTAGTCTCGGGGTTCCGGAGGAGTCTTCTTCAGGGTTCTGGTACTACTTTTGTATCCTTTCTTTGTTTAGACTCAAGTACAATTCAAGTTATCTTTCTATCTTACCTTTCGAGTCAATTACATTTAGCTTTTACTTTGCTCTAGAAGCTTTATTCTTGGTTTAGACTAAAGTTAGTTTAATCTTGGTTAGTGTAGCTCTCTTGAACCCTATAGTGTTGTGGTTGTTCTTTGCTTGATCTTCTACCGAGTACGTTTGTGCTTAGTAGCGGAGAGAGACCTTCCTTCGTGATATCCGGGGAAAGGTTCTTTGGTTCGTTGTGAGTGCAGTGCTCAGAGCTTACCTTAGTCTTAGATTGGTGTCCCGTTCAACGGAATAGTTGTGGTACCCTAGGGAGGTGACAGCTCCGGACGGGCTCAGTAGTCCACCACGTTAGTTCGGGCCGGTAGGATTCAGCGTGTCGTCGTTCTCCCTTCTCATCACAGTCCGATAGCGCGGCTTTGCATGCCCCTGCAGCACTAGAAGAGCTTGAGAAGTTTAGCTTGCCTTGGTTATCCTTTGCCTTAGTTCTTTACCTAGAGTTGACAAGAATAGATAGATTGTGTTAGGATCCTTTCTCGTCTCGTTGTCCTCCCAGCTCACTAGGTCCTCTCTAACCCTTTTATCAGATCTCCTTGTGTGTGTCAAGTTATCCCCGAATATCTTTATTCGTTACCCCCGCTATAGCTCTTTACCGAGTCTTGTTACTCTCCACCGTTTATCCGATCATCTTTGCCGTAGTGCCTCCCTTGGGAAAATATAAATACGATAACCCGAATACCACCGGGTGAAGTGCTACAACGGTAATCCGTGCGCTTGCGGACCTTTCTGTGACGTGTGTTTTACCAAAGACGTTCCTAGCTCCATTACTAGGGGTATAAACCCGGTAGCGACGCTAGCGAGTGCCAACAAGCATTCCTGGCACCATCGCCGTGAGTGCAACCCTAGTATTGAGGCTAAGGAACGTCAACAATGATGAAGATGGTGGTGTGGCGCCCGCGGCTGAGCATGTACATACTACTTCGACTACGATCGTGGATGGCCCTTCTCCCACACCTACGACAACGTGCCGAGATCGTGAGGAAGCTCCAGCTGAAGGAGAGGTGGCTTCAAGGTGAGAACCTCCCCAGCGAGTACAAGTGGTTCATCCAGCTTCAACGATCATCAGGAACATCCACGAACGCACTACACGGTCGAGGTCTCGTAATGATTCTCACTTTGCCTATGCTACTTTTGTTGCTACTTTTGAGCCCAAAGACATTGGACAAGCGCTATCTGATCACAATTGGGTCAATTCGATGCATGAGGAGTTGGAGAATTTTGAGAGAAACCAAGTTTGGGAGTTATTGGAGTCTCCACCGGGGTGTAAGCCGATTGGGACAAAATGGGTGTGGAAAAATAAAGAGGGAGAGAAAGGAGAAGTGGTGAGAAACAAGCCAAGGCTTGTTGCTCAGGGGTACACACAGAAAGAGGGGATAGACTACGAGGAGACCTTTGCTCTCGTAGCCCGTTTGGAGGCGATTAGGATCCTTCTAGCCTTTGCCGTGGCTAAAGGGTTCAAATTGTACCAAATGGATGTCAAGAGTGCTTTCCTAAACGGTGTTTTGGAGGAAGAAGTGTTCGTGAGGTGAGGACCGGAGCGTCTGAGGACCGGTGGATGGTCGCTCCCTAGTGTGATGAGTGATTGACAACGTGGTGTGGACTGACTCTTAGCCGAGTATTGCAAGTGCAGGTTGCGGCTTGACTCGTGTTGGTGCAGGTGAAGAGCAGGCGCGAAAGGTCTTAGCCTTGCGGGGCCTCCGAGGAGTGGAGAGACAAGTAGGCTCGACTCGATAGACCCGGTGGCCAAACGGGGTCAAGTGCGGGCCGCATGGTGGTAAGAAAAGCAAGACGAATTCGTCGAACGGAGCCGGTGCAGGGTAGCGGCTCATGACCGGAGTCTGCAAGCGGGGTTTGCGGCGGTTCACCACAAAACCATCGGGTTACTTGGTTGAGCCACAAAACCAAGACCGGAGGCACGGCGGGCGGAGACGGGATCCGGGCGCGCCGAGAAGCTTCGATGCCAGAGGACACGCGGCGGGATCGCAGGGCTTGCGTCGGGAGGATGCGGACTGCGGCAAAGGCGTGGGCGTCTAATGAAGAGGAGAGCTACTTGACCACATTGCCCCTGAGGGGATTGTATCTTAGTTTTAAGTGCTAGGGGTAGCTTGGTCATTTGCCCAACCCAGAGGGACTCATACATATAGCTCTAGGGTTTCTGGGCAAACTATCCTTCCGGACTGCTTCTCATTTCCTTGCTCCATAGGTTTAAATTTTCTTCACCGTTTTGTAGAGAATCTGATCTCCGAGTGTCGGGTTCCTATATTAGGGACCCCAAAGACAGCGGATTAAGAATGATAATCCCTGATAAATCTACCCACGAGGGATAAAAACCACGTACGAAGATCAGGCTCGTCTGACAGGTTTCAGGCTCACCCTTCACCTGCCCAGGCTGACTTTAAGTGTGAACGTGAGTGCAGCGCATGCGTGCTAATCCTTTGTGTGCATGAGAAAGTACTAGACGACCTGTAGCAGGTGAATGATGGCTATTCTATGTGCTAGCCTGCTCCCTCGGGGGCATGCATGCAGTAGTGCTGGCAGCCATAAATTGGCAGCTACAAATCTCGTGGATATTTGGGGGTTGTCCTGCCACCCGTCCTCCTCATGCAGCAACTATACGTGCATGACCGGTAGGTGTACCGCGTGTGCAGGGGCTGTCAGATGGCTCTGAGCTGCCCGAGGAGACGTGCCTGCTTCAAGTCGGAGGCTCCGCCTTGCACGACTACTGGCTGACGGGTGTTGCACGTTTCCAACGTCACCCACAGGAAGTCAAGACAGCGGGGCCCGCGACGTAGACAAGAGCTTTTCTCCCTCTTTTTACTGTACACTGTACTCTCTCTCATTTTTTACTCATTTACAGCCTCCCTTTGAGAGATAAAAGGGGAGTCTGGCCTCCTGCGCGAGGCAGAGGATTTTTCCTCCTCTTCGGAAGAGCACTCTCTCTCTGTTCTTCTTCTTCCTCCAGGCAGTCACCGGACTGCGCTGGTTTTACACACCAGAGACTTGGGAACTCGTCCCTCTCTCACCCGTTTGTACCCCCTACTACAAACCAGTGCAAATAACACGAGCAGCACGAACTGGACGTAGGGTATTACTCTCCGGAGGTCCGAACCAGTATAAATCTTTGTGTCTCCATTTGCGCAACCATCCGAGGCCCGAGACGCAATCCGAGAAATTTACTGGACGGCGGTTAGAGAACCCCGACAGTTGTCGCGCCAGGTAGGGGACATTTGCGTGTCACGACATTTTTTCAGGTCTCGAATGGCCAACCACAACGACAACGGCGGCCGCGGCACCGACGGCTGCATCAACACCGGCCACGACGCCCTCGGAGCATGCATGCACGATGCAAGTCTGGGTGGTGCCGCAACATGCATGCACATCACGAGTGCATGGCTGGTCACTTGCATTGGCACTTGCGTGTGCATAATCCACGGTACCAACGACGGCCACGACTCCAACAATGGCACCAACGACGGCCACGGCTCCAACGATGGCATCGATGGCGGCGTCGCCGCCAGTCGCAGCGACGCCGACGGTCGCAGCGACACCGACGGCACTCGCGACACCTTCAAAGATGCCAACCGCACCTGCGGTACCTCCGACCACGCCGACGGTCGCAGCGACGCCGACGGCATCCGCGACACCTCTGACGGCGTCCGCGGCACCTCCGACGTCACCCGCGACACCTCCAAAAAAAACGCAGATACGGCGCGTTGGCAGCGACACCGGCAATCGCGACGACGGCAGCGGCGCCGGCAGCCGTGGCGACATCTGCAACTGCTACAGTGCTGCCGTCACCGACAAAGGTACTGACGGCCACACACTGCCCACGGCGACGACGAAGGCAATGCCACCACCACTACCAATGCTCTCAAAGGCCGTGGGCTGCCGAGAGCGAGAAACCATTGCGACCACCTCCACCTCCTCGATGCTCAGCAGCGGCGAGGCGCAGCTCCGCCCCCTTCCTCGGAGCCCGGCGGCGTGGCACACGGCGTCGCGACGTCTCCCCCACCTTCTTCTACGACGGACGGCGGCGAGCTCCCGACGGCAGCAGGACGCGGGACAGCGCGACACATGCGGGAGGCGCGGCTGCCCCGCATCCGGCGCTCGGCGAGTGCGGGGGCGCGGCTGACTTGTATCTGGCGTGGCGCACCTCCACGGCGGCCGGTGGCACGCGCTGGCCCGCTCCCCTTCCACGGCGGACGTCGGCGCATCTTTCTACCGCGACGGTCGGTGGTGCCCGTTCCACCACAGCAGCACGGCACCTTCTTCTTCGGCACGGCCAGCAGTGCGACGCGGGCCACTACCGCCGCGGGCTTCACCTCTTCCTCGACGCCCAGCGGTGCAGCGACTTCACCTCCGGACTCCGGCGACGAGGTGGCACGACGACTTCTGTTCCAATCATGGCTGACGGAACGCGGCAGCAATGATGATCTTCCACTTGGGAGCTCCACACGGGAAGATGGAATTGGATCACGAGGTAGCACAGCTCAAGAAATTGAGCACACGGCGGCACTGCTCTTTTTTTTCTACTACAGAAAAGAAAAAAAAGGGAAAAGGACAGCGCCGGCACCGGAACGGATGGGGCTTGATGGTGACCGACGCGGTGGGCTCGAGGCTTCAAGGCGGCTCTCCTCCCCTTCGGTTCCAAGCCCCACGCAGGCGCGGCGCCCAGAAATCCATCACGGTCGGCACGGCTCTGCTGCCCTTATCCCTCCACGCCCGACGTCGCAAGCCTCTACGTACTACGACACCGCGGCGCGGCCCACTGCGCGGCGGCGCGAACCTCGCCCGGCTACGGCGCAGCGGCGCGAGCATCCACGGCTCTCCTCCGACGCGACCGGCGGCGCGGTTTTCTTTTTTCTCCCTCCAGCGCGGCGTGTCCTCTAGCACGTACCACCATGGCGGCGGTGCGCCCCTGCTTCGAGCACAACCAGCGGCCGCCTCCTTCAACACCTCCCGGCGACTCCAGGCCGGGGACGGGAAGACCTGGCGGCGCGGCCGCAGCACCGCGGCAGGACGTGCGGAGCAAGACCCCGGCGGCGGCATGAGCAGCACGGACCCCGGCGGCCGGACGAACTCGCTTCCGCATCTCCCCCTGCGGCGAGCTGTCCTCCCTCGGGAGATGCGTTTCTTTTTTTCCTCTTTTTGCAGGATTAGTGCTCGAGCATCATGGCGAGCTGCTCGCAACTACTCGGAGCCGCGGAACCACTCGTGCGAGCGAACCGGACGTCTACTCGTGCGAGTGGAGCGCGCGGATTGGAAAGGCTGGTCGGAGGAACTACTCGGAGAGCTCGGGGACCGACGTCCACTCGTGCGAACGCAGCTACTCAGGGCCGGACGGATGTCTACTCGTGCGATTCGGAAACCACTCGGGAGCGGACGGAAACAGGTCGTGTGAGCGGGCTACTCGGGAAAACTGTTCGGGGACAGACAAAACAAAACAAGTCGTGCGGACCAAGTCCGCTACCCATGCGAACCAGGCTACTCCGGGACAGCTTGCGTGCATGCAGCAATCTAGTCGTGCATGCAAGCTACTCGGAGACTCCTACTAGCCAGGCAAATCAAGTACAGGCTCGCATGCATGCGGCATGCAACAAACTAGTCGGGAGCGCGCGCACACACAAAAAAAAAAGGGCTCGCATGCGGCATGCAGTGAACCACTGGGAACTACAACTACTCGTGCGAGTCGTAAACTACTCAAGAGCACCACAACTACTCGTGCAAGTCGTGAACTACTCGGATGTGCTCCGACTTCCACGGCACGAGGACGCCCTCTACTCTGCCATGGTTCCCGGCGTCATCGGCCACGACGACGACGGCGGCTGCGGCACCGACGGCCGAGAGGACGCCAACGGCAACCGCGACTCACCGGCGGCTGTGGCACCGACGACCGTGACAACGCCAACGGCAACCGCGCCTCCGCCAGCCACGACGACGACGGCGGGCACGGCGCCTACGGCTGGGGCGACGTCAACGGCAACCACAACTTCTTCGGCGGCGGCGACGACGGCGGATGTGGCGCCGATTGCTCCCGCGATGCCAGCGGCACCGCGCTCTCCCCATCGACGACCTTCTCCAGCCGGCAGTCCGTCCTCCACAACATCATGCGCTCTCCGGCCAACGTTCCTGCCTAGCGCCGCATCCTCCCGGCTGTCGCGCCCTCTTCGTCCAGCAAGTCGGAAGTGCTGTCCGGAGGCTAAGAAGCGACTCGAGCGAGACGGGTTTGTTACTTGGAGCCGGACAAATACTCGTGCGAGTCGCTCGGAAGCAAGAAGCCACTCAGAGCAACAACTTTTAAAAAATTATTACACATGCTTGTTACGTCTATATGCCCACGCGAGCTAATGTGGAGATTTTTAATGTTTTCTTGTGTGCATGCATGTACGAGCTTCCGAACAGCATCTCGTGCAAATCAAGTTCGCCACTTGGGAAGGCTACTCGGAAGCGGAAAGGTACTCGTGCGAGTTGAGC
This sequence comes from Cenchrus fungigraminus, assembly GCA_036936925.1. NCBI lineage: Eukaryota > Viridiplantae > Streptophyta > Magnoliopsida > Poales > Poaceae > Cenchrus > Cenchrus fungigraminus. The sequence goes on along the minus strand of CM072774.1, from coordinate 76,154,486 downwards.
CTCGGACGTCTACTCGGAGACGGACGGAAGCAACTCGTGCGAATCAAGCAGCCTCATGGGAAATTACTACTCGACCAATATTACTCGAGGACGTAAAAGGAGTCGTGCGAACCGAGCTGGCGCAGCTTTCCCACAACCACGGCCGGCGGCGGTGCATCGCCATGCCCACCGGCCACAACCACGACCGGTGGCCTCTGCTCTGATTCTCAACCAGCAACCAACCGCGCGCGGCGGTGCGGGGCCCTGCCCGGTTCCTCGACGCATGGCGGCCCGACGTGGCGTCCCTCTGCCTCCTCCACGCTCGAGCACAACGAGCAACACGCACGCGGGGGCTCGACAGTCCAGGCTCGGGGACGACACGCCGGCTTCTCCGACGTGAATATAAATCGAGCTAAGTATTATTTTAATACCATCATTTTCCGATTACTACATACCTCGGCACGTGTCCCCGGGTAACTGCCGGCCACCCTTGGCATGACCCCGGCTGCATACACAGCTCGAACGCTACACGAGCAGTCGGGCCACGGCCAACGGGCGTAGCACGCGCGTGCACTTTTCCTTTGTCAGCGTACTTTCTTTTTCCTCTCTCGCATAAGTCGCTAAAAGTACTCGGGGAGCACACGCCTTAAACCGTGAAACCTCGACCCCACGCCTACACTTCCCACGCGTGCATGCGGCCAGCTCCCTACGCTACGGATGCGGCTGTCGGGGGTCAGGTGCTTAAACGCAACAGGAACACTGCCCGAGGAAATTAAATAGACTTAAAAGAGTTGGACTTAGAATTCTTGTTGTAAATTGTCAAATGCTTTTTCCTCAGAATTGGTATTTGTCGCACCACGTACTGCTGTCCTCCAACTTCCTTTTGCAGGAACACGTCCGCAGAATCTGCCCTCGCGCTCGGGGGCTGGGAGACGACGACCACCACCTGGCCCTCACGCTCGGGGGCTAGACAACTACTCAACCCTCGCGCTCGGGGGCTGGGCGACGACTAATCGACCGTCACAACGACCACACGGCATTCCTCTGATGCCCCATCGCCCCCTCGCGGCTCTGCACCCGAGGGCCGGCGCCACACACCGACGACCAGGAGTTCGAAGGCTGGCCCGTCGAAGGGTTCGACAGCCGCTCCTGGACACCCGAGCGAGGGGCAGTGAGGGATGGGCCCCAGCGGCCAGAACTCGGGCGCACGAGCGCCACGGGCATCCTGAACTGCGTTCGAGTCTTGATGAAAAATGAGGTCATGGTTTTTCCCCGACGGAAAGGCGACGAGCCGCTGAGTCCAACCGAATGGGCTCGGTAACTAGATGACTTCACCATCAGGAATCTGAGGTCGATCACCAGCTGATCCTTTCGGAACCCGGTGAATGGGATTCCGAGGCTTCACTCGAGCTCACCCACACGCAGCTCATGGGGTGCCGGGGCTCAGCCAACGAGGCAAGCTTCAACGTCACCCAACCCCTCCTTCCTAACGAAAAGGATGCGCGAGGAAGACGCAACGACAAGGGGAACTGACTCCCCGACTAGTGCCCCCGCGCCGTGCGAGGTCACCAAAAATCCACCTTCCTCTCGCAAGCTCGGGAGCGACAACGTCCCTAACGAAGCGATAATCGACTCCCAAATCACTAACCCCGCGAGCGAGTCTCTGACTCCCCCGCGGGCTCGGGGGCTACACCCGGCGGGTGCGCTCGCGCGCCCCCACCGAAAAACGACAACTTCCTCTACACTGCGACCGCTGAGCCCGAGAACGAGTCTGCGACTCCATCCCGAGCTCGGGGGCTACTGTCGGGTTCCTATATTAGGGACCCCAAAGACAGCGGATTAAGAATGATAATCCATGATAAATTTACCCACGAGGGATAAAAACCACGTACGAAGATCAGGCTCGTCTGACAGGTTTCAGGCTCACCCTTCACCTGCCCAGGCTGACTTTAAGTGTGAACGGGAGTGCAGCGCATGCGTGCTAATCATTTGTGTGCATGAGAAAGTACTACACGACCTGTAGCAGGTGAATGATGGCTATTCTATGTGCTAGCCTGCTCCCTCGGGGGCATGCATGCAGGCATGCATGCAGTAGTGCTGGCAGCCATAAATTGGCAGCTACAAATCTCGTGGATATTTGGGGGTTGTCCTGCCACCCGTCCTCCTCATGCAGCAACTATACGTGCATGACCGGCAGGTGTACAGCGTGTGCAGGGGCTGTCAGATGGCTCTGAGCTGCCCGAGGAGACGTGCCTGCTGCAAGTCGGAGGCTCTGCCTCGCACGACTACTGGCCGACGGGTGTTGCAGGTTTCCAACGTCACCCACAGGAAGTCAAGACAGCAGGGCCCGCGACGTAGACAAGAGCTTTTCTCCCTCTTTTTATTGTACACTGTACTCTCTCTCTCATTTTTTACTCATTTACAGCCTCCCTTTGAGAGATAAAAGGGGAGTCTGGCCTCCTGCACGAGGCAGAGGATTTTTCCTCCTCTCCGGAAGAGCACTCTCTCTCTCTCTGTTCTTCTTCTTCCTCCAGGCAGTCACCGGACTGCGCTGGTTTTACACACCAGAGACTTGAGAACTCGTCCCTCTCTCACCCGTTTGTACCCCCTACTACAAACCAGTGCAAATAACACGAGCAACACGAACTGGACGTAGGGTATTACTCTCCGGAGGCCCGAACCAGTAAAAATCCTTGTGTCTCCATTTGCGCAACCATCCGAGGCCCGCCACGCAATCCAAGAAATTTATTGGACGGCGGTTAGAGAACCCCGACACCAAGTGTATGGAAGCTTTCATGGTTGCGTCGATTTCCTTCTTGTAGCTCGTGTGATTTTTGTGTTTTTTTCGAGCTATTTTCGTCGGATTTTCGTGCGTGGCTTGTTCCTCTGATTCTGGGGTGTTTGAGTTCAGATTTTTTGTGGGGATCATGGATAGATGCCTTGTGCATCTTTGTGCTTGATCTTGACCCCTCAAACTCCGAATTTGGCCTTGGATTTGAGGATTTCGGTTGGAACCCTAGCTTTTTGGTAGAGCTCGGTTGCGATTCGATTCCCGACGATTTAGTTCATTTGTGGTCTTAAGTTTTGGGGTATAGCATCTCCTAGGAACGCTTCACATCTCCCCCAAATCTTGCCTCAAGAGCTTAAGCCGTTTGGGAGATCCATGGATGGATAGGAGAAGTTGACCTCGAGTTTTCGTGCTCGGGCTGTTCTGTCCGCACCTGGCGGACCGTCCGCGCCTGGTCGGCGGACCGTCTGTGAGGAGCCCGCCCGCCGGCTGTTCGTCGTGTTCTTCACGAGTTCTTGCGTCGCTTTGTTTCGATCCGTCGAGTCGGTAGGTTTTGGTTGGAAGAAGTTGGTCGGACTGTCCGCCTGGGGTGGCCGGACAGTCCGCGAGGCTCGGACCGTCTGCGGTGCTCGCCCGGACCGTCCGAATTTTGGTGGGTGCATACTGGAGGCTCGGGGTCATTTTATGGACCGTTTGCCCCTGACCCGCGGACCGTCCGCCCAGGGCTTCGCAGATTGTCTAAGTCCTTTGCTTCTTGAGTTGCGTTTTCGCTTGGGGTTTGTTTGAGACTTGTTCCTAGGGTTGGTAGGTCCGTTGTGACTACGCGACCTTGGCAAGCTCGTGTGGGAATCCTTGGTTGTGAATTTGGGGCATAGGCTGAGTTCATCCTTCGGGAAGAATTTTTATCGGCTCCCATTCACTCCCCCCCTCTCTGGTCGCCTAATCGGTCCTTCAATTGGTATCAGAGCAGGTTACGGATCTTCGTGATTCTAACCAGTCTAAGATCCAAAGATGACATACCAGGAACAGGGTTCGGGTCCTCCACACTTTGATGGTAAGAACTACCAGATGTGGCAGAGGCGGATGGCTGCTTTCCTCCGCGGCAAGGGTCAGATCCTTTGGGACGTTACGGTGAACACAGCATATGTTCATCCGATTAACTTCCTAGCTCCAGGATCGAGAGATATGTTCGACGCCAACAACAAGGCGGTTGACTACTTGTTTCGTGCTCTGTGTCAATCCGAATTCGATCGGGTTCAGACAGAGGACTTAGCTTGTAGGATTTGGTAGCAGTTGAAGAATGCTCATGCTGAAAATGCTCAGGTTCAGGCTCGGTTGTTCGCGACCTACCGGAGAGAGTACGAGAACTTCACTTATCTCCCCGGTGAGTCCATTGATAGCATGTTCCAGCGGTTCACTGTGATTGTGAACAACATGAGGGCTAATGTGGCCGTGCTCCCGTACGATGATCATGACAAGGCTGTGAAGCTCCTGCATTCTCTGCATCGTACCGTGTGGAGTGAGAAGGTCGAGGCCATTCTTGAGTCGGAGAAGTATGAGACTCTCACGGTGGATGAGCTGTTCTCCAAGCTCAAGTCGTCAGAGGTGGACCGTGGGGTGCGAGCAAGGATCGAGAACCCGACTGACCCTCATAGTCTGACTCTCATTTCTGGACCAAGAACTAACGCTAACATGTCTTCGAGACAGTTCTCTTTGTCTTGTCTTGTGCCCATGCTAGATGAGGAGTTCGACATGCTGGGTGAGGAAGATCTTGCATTGCTGAGCAGGCGGTTCGAGCGCATGTACACGAACCGGAAGAACGCTCGGAGGAGCTCGGGCATGTGCTACCGGTGCGGGAAGCACGGGCACTTTAACGCTGAGTGCCCGGAAGCCATGGAGGTCAAGCCCGACCACAAGCACCGTCCGAGGACCCACCACAAGCATCGCTCGAGGGATGACCACAAGGGCAAGAACAAGTCCGAGTGGAGGCCGAGGAGGAGTGGTGGTCACAAGAAGAAGGAGCGCGCGATGGCTGCTGGAGTGAGCGACATGGACTCAAGCTCCTGCTACTCTTCATCGAGCTCAAGTGATGAAGAAGAACGGCACAAGGGCAAGCGGTCAAGCAAGAACATCAACAGCCTGTGCTTTGCCGCCCAAGTCTTTTGCGGCATGGCACACAGCTCCACAAGCAAGAAGAGCAACAAGGATGACTCGGACTCCGGCTCCGAGGATGAGGTAAACAATGATCCATCCTTCTTGGTAGCGGAGAATGCTAGGTTGAATGAATTGCTTGACAATCGTGATGATGTGCTTAGAAAGACCAACAAGGAGAAGAGGGAGTATAGGTCTTTGCTTGGAGAGGCTAAGGAGAAGGTGGTTGCTGGAGTCTTTGCTTGTTGATGCTAGGGCTCAAATAGATTCTCTTAAGTCTGCTCCTATTGTGACTGATGAACCTGAATGCACTGATTGTTCCACTTTTCTTGGTGATTTGACTGTGCTGAAGGAAAAGTATGCCTCCAAGGTTGAGGAACTAGATGTGCTTAGGGTTGAGGTAGATGAGATGAAGTCTAGGCCCTCCTTGCTTGGTGCTTGCACTTCTTGTCCTGTTTTGCATGAGAAACTAGATGAATCGGTTGCTTATGCTAGATCTCTAGAAGCTACTTTGAAAGCTCCTATTCCCACATCATGCTCTACTTGTGAAATAAATGCTGTGAAGAATTTGGAGCTTGCACACTATGTTGATCGCTTGCAGGATGAGAATGATGAGTTGAGGAAAATGATGGGTTGGTTGTCTGGTCATGAGCCTCATTTCAGGATGATGATTGAGGCATACAAGCGCTATGTTGGGCAAGCGCTTGGGGCAGACAAGGTTGGTGAGGGAAGTGGTGAGAATGAGGGGAAGATCGGTGATATCCCAGAACCACCAAAAACCCACCACAAAAATGCATATGCTCCTAAGCCAAGTCCTCTTAGGAATCGACTAGATACAACCCCGGCTCCACCCGTATTTCCTCCACACACAGACAACTTCTAGAAACCCATCAGGTTCAAGAGTGACTTGGGGAATGAGTTCTTTGGGAAGAAGGGAGAGAAACCGAGTGAGGAGAAGTTGAGCCCAAAGAGAGCCCAAAACCAAAACCAAAACCCTTCCATTGTGAGCATTGTGGGAGGGATGGGCACCTAGCGGAGTTTTGCTTCAGGAGGAAGCGTGAGGAGAGGTTTGCTAGGGATATGGCAAACAAGGACAGGTACCGCCCTTTTCGTGGTGTGCCTGAGCCTAGGATGGTGCCAAGGGGCGAGGGTGTGTTGCGTACCATTTACTCTCGGGAGAGGCGTGAGTTTGTGCCTCGAGGTGAGCCACCACATAGGGATGGTGGCAGGTGTGTTGGGTTTGGGCGTGGTGAGTTTGCTGGACGTTCCTTCGCTCGTGGCCAATACGAGTATGGGGGGAACGATCGCAGTTTTAGGTCCTAGAGGAGCTACGGGCCACGGTCTCCACCTCGTGGTATGCGTAGTCCTCCAAGGGGACGTGTGGATGTTCCACCTAGGAGAGATAGGATGGATTTTGCTAACCCCACTTTTGAGCAAATGGAGCGTCCGAGGACCGGTGGATGGTCGCTCCCTGGTGTGATGAGTGATTGACAACGTGGTGTGGACTGACTCTTGGCCGAGTATTGCAGGTGCAGGTTGCAGCTTGACTCGTGTTGGTGCAGGTGAAGAGTGGGCGCGAAAGGTCTTAGCCTTGCGGGGCCTCCGAGGAGTGGAGAGACAAGTAGGCTCAGCTCGATGGACCCAGTGGCCAAACGGGGTCAAGTGCAGGCCGCATGGTGGCAAGAAAAGCAAGACCAAGTCGTCGAACGGAGCCGGCGCAGGGTAGCGGCTCATGACCAGAGTCTGCATGTGGGGTTTGCGGCGGTTCACCACAAAACCATTGGGTTACTTGGTTGAGCCCCAAAACCAAGACCAGAGGCTCGGCGGGCGGAGACGGGATCTGGGCGCGCCGAGAAGCTTCGATGCCAGAGGACACGCGGCGGGATCGCAGGGCTTGCGTCGGGAGGACGCGGACTGCGGCAAAGGCGTGGCCGTCTGATGAAGAGGATTGCTACTTGACCACATTGCCCCTGAGGGGATTGTATCTTAGTTTTAAGTGCTAGGGGTAGCTTGGTCATATGCCCAACCCAAATGGACTCATATATATAGCTCTAGGGTTTCTGGGCAAACTATCCTTCCGGACTACTTCTAATTTCCCTGCTCCATAGGTTTAGATTTTCTTCACCGTTTTGTAGAGAATCTGATCTCCGAGTGTATGGAAGCTTTCATGGTTGCATCGATTTCCTTCTTGTAGCTCGTGTGATTTTCGTGCGCGGCTTGTTCCTCTGATTCTGGGGTGTTTGAGTTCGGATTTTTTGTGGGGATCATGGTTAGATGCCTTGTGCATCTTTGTGCTTGATCTTGACCCCTCAAACTGCGAATTTCGCCTTGGATTTGAGGATTTCGGTTGGAACCCTAGCTTTTTGGTAGAGCTCGGTTGCGATTCGATTCCCGGCAATTTAGTTCGTTTGAGGTCTCAAGTTTTGGGGTATAGCATCTCCTAGAGACGCTTCACATCTCCCCCAAATCTTGCCTCAAGGGCTTAAGCCGTTTGGGAGATCCATGGATGGATAGGAGGAGTTGACCTCGCATTTTCGTGCTCGGGCTGTTCTGTCCGCACGTGGCGGGCCGTCCGCGCCTGGTCGGCGGACCGTCCGTGAAGGACCGATTAGGCGAATCAGAGAGGGGGGGAGTGAATGGGAGCCGATAAAAATTCTTCTCGAAGGAGATGGGAACTCCAACAAGACGAACACAGCTTCCAAAACACTTCTCCGACTCAACTACCCAAGTTGGCCAAGACCATGCAGCCACTGGAGTGCTACTGGTCCTAGGAACCAACAACCACCTACACCGACTCGAGAACGCAGCGGAACTAGCAACTCGAGCACCACTGGACTACACCGGTCAGGCCGGTAAGCAGCACCGGTCAAACCGGTCCTTGCTGGTAAAATCTGAGAACTTCCACAGAAGGCCTCTACACCGGTCAGGGCGGTGTAGCTCACCGGTCAGACCGGTCCAAGCCAGAAAATCCCAAATCCACCAAACAGACCTACCGAGCTCCAAACTGAACCAAACTCGAAATAGCGGCAACACGGGACAACAGGGAACTCACCAAGACGTTCACCCGAGCAAAACTCAACCAAGAGTCTACACCGGTCAGACCGGTGTGAGGCACCGGTCAGGCCGGTGTGACCTGTGCTCTCGGGATGAACAGCACCTTCGGGTCAACTCCCCCAAATCCAACTCCCGATCTCCCAAATCGCTCCACGGTTTTGCACAACACTTTGGGGATAGTAGGAACACCTCATGGGCACTCCATAGCCAAGATTTGGTCCACCAAAACTTGCTAAACCGAGAGAAATCGAAGAAATCCCACCAAGAACGCCACTAACCCTAGAGCCAAGAAAACCCCGAAATCGAGCCCCTTTGCTCACGGATTTGGGAGGGGAATCCAAGGGAAAAGAACCACGAAGGGTTCAAGCATACATCTCCCACCAAATCCCAAAGAGAAAGGCCTCGAAATCGCTCCAAGAAAATCACCAAGAAAGGGCTCCGAAAATCACCAAAAAGGAGAAACGGGAAAGACACATACCAAAGAGGTTCATACAAGGTCTAGCTTGCCGCCCGATCATCCTTCCCTCTCACAAGATCTCACCATGAAGCTCTCAACCTAGTGCTATCGAAATCCTAAGGAAAATAGGAAGGGAAAATAGGAAAACAAATGAGCTAGGGTTCCAAGAGATGGCTGCCATCCTCTCACCACTTCGGTTATATGGAGGCAACCGAAAGACTAAAATACCCTTACTAGCTAACTAGGGATACAAGCCCCTCAAGGGCGAATTTGGAAGTCTTTGTCTTCGCACCATCAGACAGATGCCCAGCGACCGCAAACTTGCTTAGCCTCGACGCAAGCCTTGCGATCCCGACGCGTGTCCTCTGCTTCGAAGTCTCCGGACTACGTCGTCGCACACCGGTCAGACCGGTACCCACCGGTCAGACAGGTCAGACCCACCGGTCAGATCGGACAGATGCTGCTGCACCTCCGTCTTTGGTTCTTTGGTCTTGGCTTTGTGGATCAACCAAGGAACCCAGTGGTTTTCTGGTGAACCACCGGAAACCCCGCGAACTCGGTGTAGCCTCCGCCAATCACCACTCATGACTCGGCTCCCACGTAGTCCCGACTCGACCTTGGTTTTGAGGCTCAACCAAGAAACCGTCCATGACTTCATCTTGCCGTTCTTACCGCCATGCGGCCCGCACTTGACCCCGCTGGCCACCGGGTCCCTCGAACCAAGCCTACTTGTCTTTTCCACACCTAGAGGCCTCACCGGCAACGACCTTTCGCGCTTGTTCTTTAGTCAAGCCGCAACCTGCACCTGTAATACTTAGCCAAGAATCAGTCCACACCACGTTGTCAATCACTCATCACACCAGGAAGCGACCATCCACCGGTCCTCGAACCACACATGGCTCTCAATCTCCCCCTTGATGAGTGCATTGACAACACACACGTTTTGGTAATCAAAGAGAAAAGAAAATAAAAGAACAACTAAAAGAAACTCCAACAAGCGATCGAAAGCCAAAGGAAAGGCAAAAAGCAAGATCACTTGAAGAAGACAAGTCTCGGACCCCTTAGGCAAGGGCAACGGCTCGACACATCCGAGACAAAAACATGCTCAAGCAAAGACCACAAACCACCAATCCGAAACTCGAAAACCACAAAGAGCTCCCCCTGCACACTTGCATGCTCCCCCTGAACCAATGCAACTCCCCCTGGACGAATGCATACTAACCACCTCGCAAAAAATAGAGCAGCTGCTTCAGCTTTGCTCTGACCGGTCAGACCAGTCAACCACACCGGTCAGACCGGTGTGCTAGATTGCCCAGCACCTGGCAACTTACACCGGTCAGACCGGTGCACCTCACCGGTCAGGCCGATGACCACCTGAGAAAACTGGGAACTGCACGAGCTCAAAACTAGCTCGAAACCACTTGGAAACCTTCTAAATGCATGCAGCAAGCCAAAACATGCTCAAACTTCTCCCCCTTGTTGACAATGCATGAATCAAGCCAAAAATGCAAACTAGAGCTTCTCAAATAGACAAAATTCAACATAGGATGCTACACATATCCAAATGAGCAAGTTAGATACTCTATAGCTTCGTAATGACATCAACTACAAGATCACCAAGTTTCACAACCATTGGACGAAGCTAAGATAGAATTGAGCAATTTTGCGAAAATTCACCCTCTCATGAGCAAAGTCCTAAACATGAGCAAAACATGTCAAAATGGCAAAGCCACACAAACTTCATGCTAGGACAACCATTCTAATCATAAGACCATCATAAACACCCACAAGCACCTCATGTTATGTCAAAGCCACCGAGCCATGTGCCTACTTCTATATATGAGACTTCTCATTGGTAGGCATCATGCAACAGTTTAGCACCCAAAGTAAATTAAAATTAGCACATATGACATGGGAGCACATTTTCCAAGCAATTTACATTTCATTTTCAGATTTGAAATTGGTACATCAAATGTCTTTGTGACAAAAAGGAACTTATGCCCCTCCACAAGATCAAGCATGGGGGCTAAACATTCATGACGGCAAATGAGCCTTTGGCCCCATATGATCAAAATAAGCTATCCAACCACAAATTAAGCATAACCAAACCACTAAAACATGTCAAGATCATATAAAGGCATTTACTCACAAGAGAGCATACATATGACATTTTTCGAAAACATAGCCATCAACCATGGATATAAACCAAGATCATCAAGAGCTAAGCCAAACTAACCATAGCTTACCAAACTTGCTCACAAGGACATATATATCATACCATGGTGAACAAAGTATATAGGAGAAGCCTTTCCTACACAATGCATATGATACAAAATGCATGCAACCTAAGATACAAAGATGCCTATACATCATGTTACATATGCCATGCCAAATGCAAGAAATGCACAAAGGAAAGCTATACATATGCTACAAAGGAGCTCCCACACACCAACTCAAGAAATCAAACAAACACCATGCTCCCCCCGCAAACGAGTGAAAGTTGCTTGATCTAGGGGTTTGGTGAAAATATCGGCTAGCTGGTCATGTGTGGGTACATGGATCAAAGCGAATTTTCCTTTCTCTACGCTGTCTCTCAGGAAATGATACCGCACTTCTATGTGCTTGGTTTTGGAATGTAGCACTGGGTTCTTTGCAACGCTTATAGCACTAGTGCTGTCACATTGAAGTGGGACATGGGTATACTCCTCACCAAAGTCACTCATGGTATATGTGATCCAAAGAAGCTGAGAGCAACAACTAGCTGCGGCCACATACTCTGCCTCGGTAGTGGATTGAGCAACACTCGATTGTTTGCGGGAAGACCAGGACACCAAAGAAGAACCCAAGAACTGGCCAGTCCCAGAAGTGGACTTCCTATCCAACTGACACCCGGAAAAATCCACGTCTGAAAAACCATGAAGAGCCAAAGAAGAAGACGCAGAGTACCAAAGGCTGAAGTCGGGAGTATGACGCAAATACCTGAAAATGCGCTTGACTGCTTGCCGATGCGAAGTCCTCGGAGACGCTTGAAAATGAGCGCACAGACATACCGAGAATTGGATGTCCGGCCTCGTCGCCGTCAAGTACAGGAGTGACCCGATCATTCCGGTACTCCTTCTGGTCCACGTGTTCACCTTCCTCGTCCGCATTAAGAGCTGTAGTCGTACTCATAGGCGTCGCCATGGCCTTGGAGTTCTCCATCTTGAAATTACTCACAATGTCCTTGGTGTACTTAGCTTGGTGCACGAATGTTCCTTCCTTTGATTGCTTGATTTGTAGCCCGAGGAAGAACTGCAACTCACCCATCATGCTCATCTCAAATTCCCTGCTCATGTCTTCTGCAAACCTTGCAACAAGAGAGTTAGACGAGCCACCAAAGACAATATCATCCACGTACACCTGCACAATTAGGATATCTCTTCCCTGCCTGAGGAGAAACAAGCTCTGATCGACCTTCCCCATCTCAAACCCTCTCTCAAACAGGAACCTCCTCAACCTACCATACCAAGCTCTAGGCGCCTGCTTCAACCCATACAGCGCCTTCGTCAACTTGTACACCCGGTGGGGGTACTTCTCGCTCTCAAACCCTGGTGGTTGCCTCACATACACTACTTCCTCCAAGATACCATTTAGGAAAGCACTCTTCACATCTATTTGGTGCAATTTGAACCCTTTAGCCACAGAAAAGGCTAGAAGGATCCTAATCACCTCCAAACGAGCTACGAGAGAAAAGGTCTCCTCGTAGTCGATCCCCTCTTTCTGTGAGTACCCCTGAGCAACAAGCCTTGACTTGTTTCTCACCACTTCTCCTTTCTCTCCCTCTTTGTTCTTCCACACCCATTTTGTCCCAATCGGCTTACACCCTGGGGGAGGGTCAACCAATTCCCAAACTTAGTTCCTCTCGAAATTCTCCAACTCCTCATGCATCGAATTAACCCAATTATGATTAGATAGCGCGTGTCCAATGTCTTTGGGCTCAAAGGTGGCAACAAAAGCAGCATGAGCGAAATGAGAATTGTTCCGAACCCTCGACTGTGTAGTACGCTCATTCATGTCACCGATGATCCTCGAAGCTGGGTGATCCACTTGCACTCGCCGGGGAGGTTCTCACCTTGATGCTACCTCCCCCTCAACAGCAGCTTCGCCTTGATCTGGGTTTGTCGTTGTAGGTGTGGGGGAGGGTCCGTTCTCGATCGTCGTCAAAGTAGTAGGTACATGCTCAGCCGCGGGCACCACACCGCCATCTTCGTCATCTCCATGTTCATGCTCCTCCTCCTGGAAAATCTCCTCGCCAAGTTCGTCGTCACCTGCACACTCAAAAACAAGCTGACTACGTGGCTGTGTCTCGTCGAAGGTTACCTCGCAAGTCTCCACGATTTGGTTAGTTTCAAGATTGAGCACACGAAATGCTCTAGAATGAGATGCATAACCAAAGAAAATGCCATCGACCGACCTAGCCTTGAACTTGTCCAACTTCTTCCCTTTCTTAAGAATGAAGCATTTACAACAAAAGACATGGAAGTGACTCACCTTGTTGTGCGACCGTGCATCAACTCGTAACAGGTTTTCTTCTTGTGAACCCTGAGGTAGATCCTGTTCGACACATGGCACGCGGTATTGACCGCCTCAGCCCAGAACCTTCTCGGAGTCCTATGCTCGTCGAGCATCGTCCGAGCCATCTCGCACAAGGTCCTGTTTTTCCTTTCCACCACACCATTCTAGGGAGGCGTATACGGACTCGAAAGCTGATGTTCAAGACCCAAGTCATGGCAAAAGGTTTTGAAGTGAGAGTTTTTGAATTCTGAGCCATTGTCACTGCGGATCGCTCATATGGCATCTCCGTGCCTCTCGTTCCTTAACCTCAAGACAAGATCTCGAACAAAACCAAACGTCTCCCCTTTCTCTTCAAGAAAGAACACCCACGCATACCGAGAGTAGTCGTCCACCACAACAAGGACGTACCACTTCCCACCCGCAGATCGCACACGAGCTGGGCCAACAAGGTCCATATGGAGCAGCTCGCATGGACGCTCAGTCATCACATCGGTGAGAGGCGGGTGAGAAGAGGCTACCATCTTGGCATGCCTACACGGTGCACAAACCAACTCTTTCTCAAACCTCAACCGTGGCAATCCTCGGACCAAATTGAGTTTACTCAAGCGAGACAAAAGGTCAAAGCTCAAGTGACCCAACTTCCTATGCCACTTCCACAACTCACTCGAAGAACCAACCAAAAAGTAACGCTCCACACCAGAAGACTGAGAGAAATTAGCTCGGAACACTTGACCCTCGGGAACGACCATGCAAACAAGGTCCCCTCGGGAATCTAAAATCCGAGAACCACCAGGCTGAAACAACACCTCAAAGCCCTCATCCAACAACTGGGACACGGAAAGCAAATTGAACCCCAGCGATTGAACAAGAGCAACACGCCTGAGAGTGACCTTGTCACTTACCTTGATCTCAGCTTCTGAAAGCACACACCCTCGCCCATTGTCCCCAAAGGTGATGTATGTCCTGGACACCACCGGGACGAGACTTGAGAACCACCCCTTGTCCCCGATCATATGCCTCGAGCAACCGGAGTCAATCAACCAAACGTTCCTCAAGTCTCCCACCTGAAATTCAAAAGCGAGCACGTGAGTGAACAAATGACTCAGCACTGGGGTTAGTACCAAAAGAGTAAAACCAGTGCCGAGCCATTTGCTCCAAAGTGGGGTTAGCACAATCCAAAGCATCACGCCTATCAAAGCTACCACCACGAACACTACCACGGTAACCACTACGAGGGAACCAACCCTCTCTAGCTGGAGGAGGACGAAAGCCACGAAAGGAAGACCGTGGACCGTTCCTCCTCTCCATCTCAAAGCTAGGACTCCTCCCACCCTCGTATTGAGCACGAGGTGGAGAACGTCTAGCAAACTGACCACCTGCAGACTTTCCATACCAACCACCAGAACCACGACCACCTGAACCAAATCAAGCATCCTCACGAGCACGAAAACCAGACCCCTGTCTACCCAGACCTGCACTGGTCTGACCGGTGTAGCGCACCGGTCTAACCGGTGTAGCTCGGCCAGCAGCACCACCTGCAACCTTCCGGTCTCCCCAAGCTGGAACCGTCCTCACAATCACCTTGGCCTTGGGCATCTGCATACGAGGCTCAAGTACACCATTGGAAGGGTGGTACTTGTCCTTGTTAGCCCACTCCTTTGCCATTCTCTCATCACGCTTCCTCTTGAAGCAAAACTCGCCCTTGTGACCATCTCTCCCACAATAGTAACAATGAAACCACACGGGCTTAGGTTTAGGCTTGGGATGGGGCTGCTCACTTGGTTTCTCTCCACTCGGCTTCTCAACCGGTTTCTCCTCACTAGGCTTCACACCCTCTTTCCCGAAGAACACATTCCCCAAGTCACTCTTGAACTTGATGGGTTTTTGGAAATCATTTGTGGAGTGAGGGAATATGGGAGGATCTGGGGTTGTGTCAAGTTTGTTTTTCAGTGGGTTGGGCTTAGGAGCATCGGCATTTTTGTGGAAGGTTTTTGGTGGAGCTTTGATGTCACCAATCTTCTCTCCTCCCTCACCACTACACTCTCCAACCTTCTCCGAGCCAAGCGCTTGCCCATCATAGCGCTTGTATGCCTCTATCATCATCCTAAGCTGAGGTTCATGCCCCGACAACCAACCCATCATTTTCCTCAACTCATCATTCTCATCCTGCAAGCGATCCACATAGTGTGCAAGTTCCAGATTTTTCACAGCATGCACTTCACAAG
Source organism: Cenchrus fungigraminus (assembly GCA_036936925.1). Lineage (NCBI taxonomy): Eukaryota > Viridiplantae > Streptophyta > Magnoliopsida > Poales > Poaceae > Cenchrus > Cenchrus fungigraminus. The sequence goes on along the minus strand of CM072774.1, from coordinate 76,139,278 downwards.
TAGAGCAAGAAGTAGGAATAGGCTCTTTCAACTTAGCCTCAAGCGAAACAGTGTAAGCATGCATCTCATCAATCTTTCCATGCAAAACAGGGCAAGAAGTGCAAGCACCTAGCAAAGTAGGTCAAGACTTAAGCTCAGCCACCTCAACCCTAAGCACATCTAGTTCATCACAAGTAGAAGCATGCTTATCCTTAAGAGTACTAAGATCAGCTAGGTACACAGAGCAATCACAGCAATCAATCTCATCAGAAACCACAGGAGAAGCCTTAAGCGAATCAATCTCAAGCTTAGCATCTAGGTTCTGGGTTTCTAGCTCAGCCACTCGGTTCCTAGCATCTTCTAGTGAGGCCCTAAGCTCTTTCCTCATCTTCTTGGCCTCTCTAAGCATGTCATCACGGTTATCAAGCAACTTGCCAAGACGCTCGTTCTCCTCACGCAAGAAGGGAAGCTCGTCACGTACCTCATCCTTGGAGTCGGAGTCTGAGTCGCTCTGGTGACTCTTCTTGCTGCCGGAGCTACGAGCCATGCCGCAGAAGCCATCTCCCGCGAAGCAGCTCAACCCGCTCAAGTTCTTGGATGCCTTCTTGTTCTTGCGTCGATCACCTTCATCTTCGCTGATACTCGAGCTCGAGGAAGAGTAGGCGGAGCTGGAGTCGACGTCTCTCGCTCCGACCATCGCTCGGGCCTTCCTGCCGCGGCCGTCCTTCTTCCTCGACCGTCGCTCATCCTTGTGCTTGTTCTTGTGCTTGTGATCGCGCCTCGATCGGTACTTGCCGTCCTTGCTCGACCAGTGCTTGTAGCCGTCCTTGTAGCCATCCTTGTTCTCCGTCTTCTCCGGGCAGTCGGCGACGAAGTGTCCTGGCTTGCCGCACTGAAAGCACGTCCGTGCTGTCCTCCTCGTGTTCACCCGGTTCTCGTGCAGCTTCTCGAACCGCCTGGTCAGCAACGCCAGCTCGTCCTCTCCAAGCACGTCAAACTCCTCATCTGGCAAAGACATCAAAGAAGACAGAGAGTACATCCTGGAGGATGCGTTAGCGTTAGACTTAGCCACTTTGCCACCGATGAGAGCAAGACTATGGGAGTCAGTTGGGCTCTCAAGACGGGCTGTCAAACCACGATCAACCTCAGCAGACTTGAGCTTCGAGAACAGCTCGTTCACCGTCAGAGTGGTGTACTTCTCAGACTCAAGAATGGCCTCGACCTTTCCATCCCGCACGGTACGATCCAGCGCGTGTAAGAGCTTCACGGCTCTATCATGCTCATCGTACGGGAGGACGTCGACGTTGGTCCTCATGTTGTTCACAACCACCGTGAACCGCTGGAACAAGGCATCAATAGACTCACCAGGGAGATGAGTGAAGTTCTCGTACTCTCTCCGGTAAGTCGCATACAACCATGCCTGAACCTCAGCATTCCCAGCAAGAGCATTCTTCAGCTCCAACCAAATCCTACAAGCTAAGTCCTCTGTCTGAACCCGATCGAATTCGGACTGACACAGAGCACGAAACAAGTAGTCGACCGCCATGTTGTTGGTGTCGTGCATATCCCTCGATCCAGGAGCTAGGACATTAATTGGATGAACATAAGCTGCGTTCACTGTAACATCCCAAAGGATCTGACCCTTTCCGCGGAGGAACACCGCCATCCGCCTCTGCCACATCTGATAGTTCTTCCTATCGAAGTGCGGAGGACCCAAACCCCGTTCCTGGTACGCCATCTTTGGATCTTAGACTGGCTAGAGTCAATGAAGACCCGAACTGCTCTGATACCAATTGAAGACCGATTAGGCGAACCAGAGAGGGGGGAGTGAATGAGAGCCGATAAAAATTCTTCTCGAAGGAGATGTGAACTCCAACAAGACAAACACGGCTTCCAAAACACTTCTCCGACTCAACTACCCATGTGGGCCAAGACCACACAGCCACTAGAGTGCTACTAGTCCTAGGAACCAACAACCACCTACACCGACTCGAGAACGCAGCGGAACTAGCAACTCGAGCACCACTGGACTACACCGGTCAGGCCGGTGAGCAGCACCGGTCAGACCGGTCCCTGCTGGTAAAATCTGTGAACTTCCACAGAAGGCCTCTACACCGGTCAGGCTGGTGTAGCTCACCGATCAGACCGGTCCAAGCCAGGAAATCCCAAATCCACCAAACAGACCTACCGAGCTCCAAACTGAACCAAACTCGAAACAGCGGCAACAAGGGACAATAGGGAACTCACCAAGATGTTCACCCGAGCAAAACTCAACCAAGAGTCTGCACCGGTCAGACCGGTGTGAGGCACCGGTCAGGCCAGTGTGACCTGAGCTCTCGGGATGAACAGCACCCGCGGCTCAACTCCCCCAAATCCAACTCCCGATCTCCCAAATCGCTCCACGGTTTTGCACAAGACTTTGGGGATAGTAGGAACACCTCATGGGCACTGCATAGCCAAGATTTGGTCCACCAAAACTTGCTAAACTGAGAGAAATCGAAGAAATCCCACCAAGAACGCCACTAACCCTAGAGCCAAGAAAACCCCGAAATCGAGCCCCTTTGCTCACGGATTTGGGAGGGGAATCCAAGGGAAAAGAACCACGAAGGGTTCAAGCATACATCCCCCACCAAATCCCAAAGAGAAAGGCCTCGAAATCGCTCTAAGAAGATCACCAAGAAAGGGCTCCGAAAATCACCAAAAAGGAGAAACGGGAAAGACACATCCAAGCCTTGAGGAACCACGCCAAATCATCTATACATACCAAAGAGGTTCATACAAGGTCTAGCTTGCCGCCCGATCATCCTTCCCTCTCACAAGATCTCACCATGAAGCTCTCAAGCTAGTCCTATCGAAATCCTAAGGAAAATAGGAAGGGAAAATAGGAAAATAAATGAGCTAGGGTTCCAAGAGATGGCTGCCATCCTCTCACCACTTCGGTTATATGGAGGCAACCGAAAGACTAAAATACCCTTACTAGCTAACTTGGGATACAAGCCCCTCAAGGGCGAATTTGGAAGTCTTTGTCTTCGCACCATCGGACGGATGCCCAGCGACCGCAAACTTGCTTAGCCTCGACGCAAGCCTTGCGATCCCAACACATGTCCTCCGCTTCGAAGTCTCCGGACTGCGTCGTCGCACACCGGTCAGACCGATGCTCCTCACCGGTCAGACCAGTACCCACCGGTCAGACCGGTCAGACCGGTCCGATGCTGCTGCACCTCCGTCTTCGGTTCTTCGGTCTTCGCTTTGTGGATCAACCAAGGAACCCAGTGGTTTTCTGGTGAACCACCGGAAACCCCGTGAACTCGGTGTAGCCTCCGCCAATCACCACTCATGACTCGGCTCCCACGTAGTCCCGGCTCGACCTTGGTTTTGAGGCTCAACCAAGAAACCGTCCATGACTTCATCTTACCGTTCTTGCCACCATGCGGCCCGCACTTGACCCCGCTGGCCACCGGGTCCCTCGAACCAAGCCTACTTGTCTTCTCCACACCTGGAGGCCTCACCGGCAATGACCTTTCGCGCTTGTTCTTCACCTACACCAACACTAGTCAAGCCGCAACCTGCACCTGTAATACTTAGCCAAGAATCAGTCCACACCACGTTATCAATCACTCATCACACCAGGAAGCGATCATCCACCGATCCTCGAACCACACATGGCTCTCAGTCCGCGAGGAACCCGCCCGCCGGCTGTTCGTCGTGTTCTTCACGAGTTCTTGTGTCGCTTTGTTTCGACCCATCGAGTCAGTTGGTTTTGGTTGGAAGAAGTTGGTTGGACCGTTCACCTGGGGTGGCTGGATAGTCCGCGAGGCTCGGACCGTCCGCGATGCTCGCCCGGACCGTCCGAATTTCGGAGGGTGCATACTGGAGGCTCGGGGTCGTTTTGCGGACCGTCCGCCCCTAACCCGCGGACCGTCCGCCAGGTCCACACGGACCGTCCGCCCGGTCACCTCGGACCGTCCTCCCAGGGCTTCGTAGATTGCCTAAGTCCTTTGCTTCTTGAGTTGCATTTTCGATTGGGGTTTGTTTGAGACTTGTTCCTAGGGTTGGTATGTCCGTTGTGACTACACGACCTTGGCAAGCTCATGTGGGAATCCTTGGTTGTGAAATTGGGGCATAGGCCGAGTTCATCCTTCGGGAAGAATTTTTATCGGCTCCCATCCACTCCTCCCCTCTCTGGTCACCTAATCGGTCCTTCATGAGGCAACCACCGGGGTTTGAGAGTGAGAAGTACCCCCACAAGGTGTACAAGTTGAGGAAGGCGCTGTATGGGCTGAAGCAGGCACCTAGAGCTTGGTATGGTAGGTTGAGAGGGTTCCTATTTGAGAGAGGTTTTGAGATGGGGAAGGTAGATCAGACCTTGTTTCTCCTCAGGCAGGGCAAAGAGATCCTAATTGTGCAGGTGTACGTGGATGATATTATCTTTGGTGGCTCATCTAACTCTTTGGTGCAAGGTTTGCAGAAGACATGAGCAGGGAATTTGAGATGAGCATGATGGGCGAGTTGCAGTTCTTCCTCGGGCTCCAGATCAAGCAATCGAAGGAAGGAACTTTCGTACACCAAGCCAAGTACACCAAGGACATTGTGAGGAAGTTCAAGATGGAGGACTCCAAGGCCATGACGACGCCGATGAGTACGACTACAGCTCTTGATGCGGACGAGGACGGTGAACACGTGGACCAAAAGGAGTACCGGAGCATGATCGGCTCCCTCCTGTACCTGACGGTGACGAGGCCGGACATCCAATTCTCGGTATGTCTGTGCACTCGTTTTCAAGCGTCTCTGAGGACTTCGCATCGGCAAGCTATCAAGTGCATTTTAAGGTATTTGCGATACACTCCCGACTTCGGCCTTTGGTACTCCGCGTCTTCCTCTTTGGAGCTTCACGATTTTTCAGACACGGATTTTGCCGGGTGTCGGTTGGATAGGAAGTCCACTTCTGGGACTTGCCAGTTCTTGGGTTCTTCTTTGGTGTCTTGGTCTTCCCGCAAATAATCGAGTGTTGCTCAATCTACTACCGAAGCCGAATATGTTGCCGCAACCAGTTGTTGCTCTCAGCTCCTTTGGATCACATACACCATGAGTGACTTTGGTGAGGAGTATACCCAGGTTCCACTTCTTTGTGATAGCACGAGTGCGATAAGTGTTGCTAAGATCCCAGTGCTTCATTCCAAAACCAAGGATATAGAAGTGAGATACCATTTTCTGAGGGACAATGTTGAGAAAGGGAAAATCGCTTTGATCCATGTACCCACACAAAACCAACTAGCGGATATTTTCACCAAACCCCTAGATCAAGCAACTTTCACTCGTTTGCAGGGGGAACTTAGTGTGTGTTTGGTCCCTTGAGTTGGGTGTGGGAGCTCCTTTGTAGCATATGTATAGTTTCCTTTGCACTTTTCTTGCATTTTGCATATGTAACATGATGTATAGGCATTTTTGTATCTTAGGTTGCATGCATTTTGTATCATATGCAATTTGTAGGAAAAGCTTCTCCCATATACATTGTTCACCATGATGTGCTATATATGATCTTGTGAGCTAGTTTGGTATGATATGGCTTAGTGTGGCTTAGCTCTTGATGATCTTGATTTATATCCATGGTTGATAGCTATGCTTTTTGAAAAATATCACATGTATACTCTCTTGTGAGTAAATGCCTTTATATGATCATGACATGTTTTAGTTGCTTTTCTATGCTTAATTTGTTCTTGGATAGCTTATTTTGAGCATATGGGGCCAAAGGCTCATTTGCCATCATGAATGTTTAGCCCCCATGCTTTATCTTATGGAGGGGCATAAGTTCCTTTTTGTCGCAAAGACATTTCATGTACCAAATACAAATCTGAAAATGAAATGTAAATTGCTTGGAAAATGTGCTCCCATGTCATATGTGCTTAATTTACTTGCTTTTGGGTGCTAAACCGTTGCATGTTGCTTACCAATGAGAAGTCTCATTTTTGGAAGTAAGCACATGGCTCGGTGGCTTTGACATGACATGAGGTGCTTGTGGGTGTTTATGATGGTCTTACGCTTAGAATGGTTGTCCTAGCATGAAGTTTGTGTAGCTTTGCCATTTTGACATGTTTTGCTCATGTTTAGGACTTTGCTCATGAGAGGGAATTTTTTGCAAAAATGGTCAATTCTATCTTAGCTTTGCCCAATGGTTGTGAAACTTGGTGATCTTGTAGTTTATGTCCATACGAAGCTATAGAGTATCTAACTTGCTCATTTGGATGTGTGTAGCATGCTATGTTGAATTTTTTCTATTTGAGAAGCTCTAGGTTGAGTTTTTGCAAATTTTGGCTTGATTCATGCATTGTCAACAAGGGGGAGAAGTTTGAGCATGTTTTGGGTCTACTGAATGCATTTAGAAGGTTTCCAAGTGGTTTCGAGCTATTTTTGAGCTCGTGCAGTTCCCAGGTGGTCATCGGCCTGACAGGTTTCCAAGTGGTTTCGAGCTATTTTTGAGCTCGTGCAGTTCCTAGGTGGTCATCGACCTGACCGGTGGGAGGCACCGGTCTGACCGGTGTGAGTGTCAGGTGCTGGGCGATCTAGTGCACTGGTCTGACCGGTGAGGTGGACTAGTTTGACCGGTTAGTGCAAGGCTGTTGCAGCTGCTCTGTATCATGAAGTGGTTTGCATGCATTCGTCCAGGGGGAGTTGCATTGGTTCAGGGGGAGCTTGCATATGTGAAGGGGATGCTCTTTGTGGTTTTCGAGCTTTGCTTTGGTGGTCTTTGCTCTTTGCTTGAGCTTGTTTTTGACTCTGTTGTGTCGAGCCGTTGCCCTTGCCTAAGGGGACCGAGTCATTCTTCTTTCAAGTGATCTTGCTCTGTGCCTTTGTTTGGCTTTCGATCACTTGGTTGAGTTTCTTTTTAGTCGTTTCTTTTCTTTTCCTTTTCTCTTTGGTTACCAAAATGTGTGTGTTGTCAATGCACTCATCAAGGGTGAGATTGAGAGCATGTGTGGTTCGAGGACCGGTGGATGGTCGCTTCCTGGTGTGATGAGTGATTGACAACGGTGTGTGGACTGATTCTTGGCTAAGTATTGCAGGTGCAGGTTGCGGCTTGACTGGTGTTGGTGTAGGTGAAGAGCAAGCGCGAAAGGTCGTGGTCAGGTAGGCCTCCAGGTGTGGAGAAGATAAGTAGGCTTGGCTCGAGGGACTCGGTGGCCAGCAGGGTCAAGTGCGGGCCGCATGGTGGCAAGAACGGCTAGATGAAGTCATGGATGGTTTCTTGGTTGAGCCTCGAAACCAAGGTCGAGCCGGGACTACGTGGGAGCCGAGTCATGAGTGGTGATTGGTGGAGGCTACACCGAGTTCGCGGGGTTTCTAGTGGTTCACCAGAAAACCACTGGGTTCCTTGGTTGATCCACAAAGCCAAGACCGAAAACCGAAGACCGGAGGTAGCAGCACCAGGTCCGGTCAGACCGGTGGGTCTGACCGGTCTGACCGGTGGGTACCGGTCTGACAGGTGGGGTACACCGGTCTGACCAGTGTGCGACGACGCAGTCCAGAGACTTCGAAGTGGAGGACACGCGTCGGGATTGCAAGGCTTGCGTCGAGGCTAAGCAAGTTTGCGGTCGTCGGGCATCCGTCCGATGGTGCTACGACGAAGTTTCCCAAAAGGCCGTTCGGGGGCGTGTATCTTAGTTTAATGTAATAGGGGTAGTTTCATCTTTCGGCTAGCCTCCATATAACCCAAGTGGTCAGAGGATGGCAGCCATCTCTTGGAACCCTAGCTCATTTTGTTTTGCTATTTTCCCTTCCTATTTTCCTTAGGATTTAGAGGACTAGCTTGAGAGCTTCATGGTGAGATCTTGTGAGAGGGAAGGATGATTGGGAGGCAAGCTAGACCTTGTATGAACCTTCATGGTATGTATAGATGATTCGGCGTGGTTCCTCAAGGCTTGATTGTGTCTCTCCCGTTTTTCCTTTTTGGTGATTTTCGGAGCCTTTTCTTGGCGATTTTCTTGTGGCGGTTTTGAGACCTTTCTCTTTGGTATTTGGTGGGGGATGTATGCATGAACCCCTCATGGTTCTTTTCCCTTTGATTCCCCTCCCAAATGCGTGAGTAAAGGGGCTCAATTTTTGGGTTTTCTTCGTTCTAGGGTTAGAGGCGTTCTTAGTGGAAATCCTTCAATTCCTCTTGATTTAGCAAGTTTTGGGGGACCAAATCATGGCTATGGAATGCCCATGAGGTACTCCTACTATCCCCAAAGTCTTGTGCGAATCCGTGGAGCGAATCGGGAGATCGAGATTTGGATTTAGGGGTGTTGACCCGCGGGTTGCTGTTCATCCCGAGAGCCCAGGGCCTGACCGGTCTGACCGGTGCCTCTCACCGGTCTGATCGGTGCCGACCCCATGTTGGGTTTTGCTCGGGTGAATGTCTTGGTGAGTTCTCTAGTGTCTCGTGTTGCTGCTGTTTTGAGTTTGGTCTGTTTTGGAGCTCAGTAGGTCTGTTTGGTGGATTTAGGATTTCCTGGCTTGGACTGGTCTGACCGGCGAGCTACACCAGCCGGACCGATGTAGGAGCCTTCTGTGGAAGTTCTTAGGTTTTGCCAGGTTGCTCCAGCAGGGACCGGTCTGACCGGTGCAGTCCAGTGGTGCTCGAGTTGCTTGTTCCGCTGCGTTCTCGAGTAGGTTTAGGTGGTTGTTGGTTCCTAGGACCAGTACCACTCCAGTGGCTACGTGGTCTTGGCCAACTTGGGTAGTTGAGCCAGAGACGTGTTTTGGTTAGCCGTATTCATCTTGTTGGAGTAGCCATCTCCTTCGAGAAGAATTTTTATAGGCTCCCATTCACTCCCCCCTCTCTGGTCGCCAGTTCGGTCCTTCAAAAGTATTCTCTCCAAGAGCTGCTGAAATTTTGAATATTGGTGGAGCAAGCTCGGTAAGGATTTCATTTCGGTTTCACTAACACATCACCGAGTTGCTCGTGTTGTCCGATTGTTGTGCACCATGAGTTGGGCCGCTGGTGTGTTCCAGAAGGTGACTCGCTCACACCGTTCACGTGACGGGGGGAGCTCGTCTCGTCATTCCGAAGCTGCACCAAGCCCAATGTCAACCGACCATGAAGAAGAGGAAGAGAAAGAGCTATCTACGCCACAAGCCGAAGAAGTGTACGCCGTCGACGCCGCCTTCATCGACTTGAGGGACGATCGCGAGAGGCAAGCCTACGCTCTCATCAAGGACCGAGTCTTCGCCAACACCAAGGAGTTCGACCCGGACCTTCTCGAGAAAACAGGTATGGACTCCGAGTTCGATTCCATTTGGCAAGCTCTAGGTTGGGAAGGTTTTGTCCCAGTTGAGGAGATTGGTTCTAGGCCTACCACAATCCAGTTTCTCTGCACTCTTCAAGAGGATGCATCTGGTATTTCATTTCGATTTCATGGAGTTCCGTATCGAGTTTCATGGAAAGATCTTAGTCGCACCCTCAGTTTTCATCGTCGCTGTGCTATTTCTCTTGAGCAAGCTTGCATCGATTTTAATCGTGAAAGTTTTTGGGAAGAACTCTCTGGTCGGCCTATTTGCGGCAAGTTGACACCTCGGTGCAACGATATCTTGCATCCCACTCTCCGACTGTGGCACAAGTGGCTCGCCATCACTCTCTTTCCTAGGGATGATGTACGAACCATGCGCACTGACGAGATGATGATCTTATATGCCACGGTTAGACAGATCAAGATCTCCCCTGTGCAAGTTATGATTCAGCAGTGGTTGACAAATTTTAAGATGACGGGTTCCATTGAGTGTACGTCTTTGATTTCTCGCATCGTCAAGAATCTTGAGATTACGCAAGGGCCCAATGTGCCCTCCATTGCTAATCCCCGGACTTAGATTGATGAGGCTTATTTGACTCAGGGACATATTCTTAAGAAGGGTCCGGATGATTCTTTGGTTTTCTTCGACCCTGGCCATACAAACCAAATTCGGTTACCTAACCTGGATTTTAGGTTGTACGGCCAAGGGCCACTGACCGTTCCTCTTGAGGAACCTCATCATTCTAGTGTCTCTGGTGACAGGGTTACTAGGAGTGCATCGAGGAGAGCAGCCAGAGCACCACAGCCACCACCACAGCCGTCTCCGTAGCTGTCGCCTCAGCCACAGCCTCAGCCTACCACACCTCCGTCCGGTACATGGGCCTCTATCGAGTACATGCCTAGGGTTACTCCCGGATATGCTCCCAGTTGGGATCAGCCTATGTACCAGTAGGGTGCGAGTAGCTCGGTTTGGGCTAGTGCAGGAAGTGGCGAGTGAGCCATGCCTACCGGTACTGCCTACGAAGATGCGACATCTTCGTCATCCGGGTTGCGCTTGTCATCTCTTGGGGCCACCCTCACTCAGCAAATGAGCAAGCTCAACATCCGAGTCGGCGACATGGAGGAGACCGTGCACCAGCACGTTGAGTCCACCTGGGACTAGCAGCGTATGACTAGCGAGAGACTTCACGCCATCGAGCAAGCACAGCAGCAGCAGTTGGAGGAGCAGAGGGCTTACTACCGATGGATGGGATTTCCCCCTCCACAGTAGTGAGCCCGAAGCTAGTTTGGGGGAGGACCCCCAATTTGAGGTAACTTGTATCTTCATTTTCCGAATCTCATATGCTAAAAACACATAAAAATCCGCAAAATTAAAAAGACCAAAAATATTTATTTGATTTTTTAAATTAGTTTGCTTTCTTATGCACGGTAAGAATGCTTCTGTTGTCCATGGTTGAAATGATGAATAGTTGCTCTGTTTATTCCTTTTGTATGCCTTGCTACAGCTTAGTACCCTATTTTAGTTTTGAGTTTGTTGGCTTGCATGATCAAACCTTAGCTTGAAACTTGTGGGTAGCAAAAAGCATGACCTTTGCCTAGGTTGTTGTGAGGTATGATATGGTATAATAGGGTTGCTATGAGCTAGTGCTAAGTGATGTTTGATATCCGGAGTTTTCTTTTGAAAAATGATAAGTTCCTCAATGATGAGAAATTCCTATCCAAAGCCATATGTAGATCCTAGCTTTTGTTAGCCTCCACATATGCTACTTGTTTTCTTCATTGAGTCTTGTCGAATTGTTGTGACCCTCGTCGAGAAACTTGTCATGCTCCCATGATCAAGATCACGTACACAACCACTATATGCTAAACTTCTACACCGAAAAATATTCAGCAAGGACTATGGGCTATGTGAAAAAAACACATGCTCAAGAGTATGAAAGAAAAAAAAAGGAAAAGAGAATAAAGAGACATAGCCTGAGTCTCAAAGATTTCAAAAGGGGAAGAGAGAATCATATGCAAAAAGGAGTTTATCATCCATCCACCATATACACACACATGCACATCTTGATCAGGTTGTATGACTTGTTGCTCCCAAGGATCCGGTTTTCGACTCGACAATACATGAGAAGCAGGTATGCCACATGTTTTCCCTACCTACAGCTCCACATATTAGCTTATTAGGAGTAGGTGGAGAAAGAAGGCAAAACAATGCCTTGGTGAGGAATCATACACAGTGAGCGATCCAAGAGCATCATTCGAGGAACTTTGATTTCTTTATGAAAAATTGCAAAACCTCCGGATTGACAACTGATCAAGGTACTTGTGATTAGTAATTTCTATACAACCGTTCTATCTTTCAACTGCCCAAGGCAGGTGATGTTACAAGCCCCATATCAATCGAGCATAAGGTAAGATTAATGCCGACTCATTCAATCCTTGATAGTGTACCTAGTTGTATGCTTGTCATAAATTAGGAATACAACATCGTAGCGACTCCTGATCAACCAACCTAAGTCCTAAATGTCTTGCTCGGGACGAGCAAGAGGCTAGCTTGGGGGAGTTGTTGATGGCTGTTAAGTGCTTACTTTAGCCATCAATTTACTCATGAATAAAGGAGCAAGAGGCATTACTTACACGCATTTTAGTTAAGAATAATGTAGTTCCACTTGTCCTGGGAGATTATGTGATTGCAGCAAAATAAGCATAAAAGAAGTAGCAAACTCACCTTTAATGATTCATGCCACGTCACCTCAGCCAAGGAGGAGCTGCCACCTTAGATGCCATGCATGCAAGCTATGTCACCAATCCAAGGGCGGCAAGCCCCGACGAATCAGAGCGTGACATGTGGACTTCACATGGATCCATGGGCCCACCAGAGTGCCTAAACCGCCTCAAGAGCATGTGTACACTGGGGACCGACCTAAGGGCCCACAGGACAGCCACCCAGAGGAAGCACACCCTGAGTGGGGCCCACAGGGGGTCGGCCGACCCCCAGGTCGACCGAACCGACCTTGAGCCCCCCACTCAGGGGCTTCCATGTGGTGTCTCCCCATTGGTCCTAGAGGCCATTCCCGAGGTGTTTGGCTCCTCTTGACGCCGGTGCTCAGGCCTATAAATAGAAGGGGAGGGGATTCATTTCTTACCAACACACTTTACTCCTCCTCTCTCACTTTTGGTTTCTAAGGCTAGGAGGTAGGCTAGAGTAGTTCTACTTCAGGTTCCAAGTCTACTTTGGGATCTAGGTATGAGTTCTCTTGTATCTTTATTTTATTGTATGACTTTGATCTACTTCAGTTATTCAGCTATTTCATATAAAGTTGTGCTTGTATACATGGGTGATTTGTTCATGTGTTCTTCGCTTGTTCATCATTTAGAGGCTCATGTTCTTGATGAACAAGGCCTTTCGATCCAGTTGACGAGTGACTTACTCATGTTTTCGGTGTTTGTTCATAAGTTAGAGGCTCGTGTTCTTCACGAACACGACCCTTTGATCTTATTGAATAGACATAGGAAAGCGCAAATCCATTTGTGTACCTAGCCTAGTTTGATCCAGTTAGATTCTATGTTCGTGTTGTATGAAGTTCGTGCTCAAGCTACGGTACTCGATGTAATTAGCTGGTTTATCTGGTGGCTCGGACCTGGGTCACAATAGCCCGGGCGGGTCAGGGTCCTGCTAACAACGTAAGTGTGGTGCTTGGGTTGCGTAGCTATGTTACTTATGAGTGTATCCCACGGTTTGTCTTGGGGTAGGCCGCGGTAGTGACAGTCATTAGACCATTCTGGAATCCCCCACGTTCGGATGCGCTGTAGGAGTCTAAAGTCTAACAACCGGAGTCATGCGTAAGCGACGCGGGAGGTTAGCTCCCCGTTTGTACCTGGGTGCTTGAGCCAACAGTCATGTAATGCTAGTGTGTATCTAACTCGTCTTACTAACTTCGTGTGTTTAGTACCTTAGAACCTAGAACTAACTCGTATGTTGCCTCCTAATCCTAGGACCTTTAGAGAGAGTGTGTTTGTGTGTTCACACTACCAACTTATCTATCATACCTCACCACCTGTACTTGAGTGTCTGGTCTGTTTCCGTCTATGATTTATACTCATTGCAATAGTGTTGAACTTGTTAATCCACGTAGCCTTCCTTGGATTTGATACCCTTTGGAATACTCCTTTGGGGAAATGCTACAATGGTACTTCCATGCGCTTGCGGACTCTTGTAATCATTAGGATTACCATTTGGTCATTTCTGGCATCGTTGCTAGGAGCTCGTAACTTAGCATCGACGTTAAGAAATACCAACACCCCTACACCGACTACGATCCAGCAAGATCAAGTGGAAGCTGTTGTTGAGGGAGAGGTCGTCTCCAGGCGAGAGGCACCGAGGCGCGTTCAAGTTGATCATCCTCCCTCAAGAATCATCAGTGACATCAACGAACGTATGACACAGTCAAGGTCCAGGAATGTTTCTCACTTTGCTCATTCGGCTTTTATTGCTATCTTTGAGCCGAAAGACAATGGACACGCACTCTCTGATCCTAATTGGGTGAACGCAATGCATGAGGAGTTAGAGAACTTTGAGAGAAACCAAGTTTGGGAGTTGGTAGAGCCACCACCACATTGCAAACCTATTGGGACAAAATGGGTGTGGAAGAACAAAGAGGGTGAGAATGGTGAGGTGGTGAGAAACAAATCAAGGTTGGTTGCTCAGGGCTATAGTCAGAAGGAGGGGATAGACTATGAGGAGACATTTGCTCCTATAGCCCGTTTGGAGGCGATTAGGATCCTTCTAGCCTTTTCTGTGGCTAAAGGTTTCAAATTGTACCAAATGGATGTGAAGAGTGCCTTTCTGAATGGGTTTTTGGAGGAAGAAGTTTATGTGAAGCAACCACCGGGCTTTGAGAGTGTTGAGCTTCCCCACCGAGTGTATAGTCTGAGGAAGGCATTGTATGGGCTGAAACAAGCTCCTCGGGCATGGTATGGCCGGTTGAGGGGGTTCTTATTCAGCAAGAGGTTCGAGATGGGCAAAGTAGATAAGACTCTTTTTCTCCTCAAGTGGGGCGATGATATCCTAATTGTTCAGGTGTATGTGGATGATATTATCTTTGGCGGCTCATCTCACTCTTTAGTTGCAAGGTTTGCAGAGGACATGAGCAAAGAATTCGAGATGTCTATGATGGGAGAATTGCAGTTCTTTCTCGGGCTTCAGATCAAGCAGGCGAAGGAGGGAACCTTTGTACATCAAGCCAAGTACACGAAGGACATCCTCAAGAAGTTCAAGATGGATGACTCGAAGCCCCAGTCGACACTGATGAGTACGACTACAACGCTAGATGCGGACGAGGACGGAGAGCCCGTGGACCAGAAGGAGTACCGGAGCATGATCGGCTCCCTCTTGTACTTGACGGCGACGAGGCCAGACCTTCAGTTTTCTGTGTGTCTATGCACTCGTTTTCAGGCGTCGCCGAGGACTTCACATCGGCACGCCGTCAAGCGGATTTTCAGGTATCTTCGATACACTCCTGAGCTTGGTCTTTGGTACTCGGCGTCCTCTTCCCTTTCACTTCTTGGTTTTTCAGATGCCGACTTTGCAGGGTGTCGAGTCGATAGGAAGTCGACTTCGGGGACGTGTCAGTTTTTGGGTTCCTCGCTTGTTTCTTGGTCTTCTCGCAAACAATCAAGTGTAGCTCAGTCTACCACAGAAGCCGAGTATGTAGCTGTCGCTAGTTGTTGCTCCCAGCTACTTTGGATCACATACACGCTGAGTGACTTTGGTGAGAAGTGTACCCATATTCCTCTCATGTGTGATAGCATAAGTGCCATTAGTGTTGCCAAAAATCCCATGCTACACTCCAGAACCAAACATATAGAGGTGAGGTACCACTTGAGACAATGTTGAGAAGGGAAACATAGACTTCATCCGTGTGCCAACTGAGAAACTACTCATTGATATCCTGACAAAGCCTTTGGACCAAGCTAAATTTGCTCGTTTGCGAGGGGAGCTTGGTGTGGTTTTTCCTTTTTGAGCTTTGGTTGGGAGTCTGATGTACATATGCATGTTGCATTTTCATTCTTGTAGCATATCATGTTCGCATCTTTGTATCATAGACTGCATTTGTATCATATGCTTTAGAGATGTGCTTCTCCTATATAGATTGATCACTGTGATATGCTGGATGTGAGCTTATGACTTTGCTAGTGAAGCTCTTGTGATGTATAGTTATGCTCTTGGTAGCTTTGGGATGTATATGCATGTGGATGGCTTACTTTTGTGAAAATGCTATATATGATCCTCTCTTATGAGTTGAATGCCTTTCATGCTCAAATTGTGCTCATATGGCTATATCTTGCTTAATTTGTGCTTGGGAATCATGCTCTTTTCATTTGGGGTCAAAGACCCATTTGTCATCATGAAGTTTTAGCCTACATGTTACCTTCTGGAGAAGCATAAGCTTCTTTTTGCCGCAAAGGCACTTCCTGTACCATGCTTATTTTTATATCATGAATTTGGTATATGAAATGTCTATGCTTGAAAAATATGCTTCCATGTCAAATTTGTTTCAAATTCCTTATCTTGGGTGCTCAACCGTTGCATGATGTTCACCATTGAGAAGTCTCATATTTAGAAGTGGACACATGGCTCGGTGGCTTTGATATGGCATGAGATAGCTAGTAGGTGTTTGTGATGATCTTGTGATGAGAACCGGTGACCATGCATGAAGTTTGTGGGCTATATGTTGTTTGTGCTCATTTTGGCCATGTGTAGGTCCTATGCTCATGAGAGGGAAATTTTGTTGAAAAATGCTTCATTCTTGATAATGACTATGTATTATATGTTCCTTTCTATTTTGTTGGTGATGCTTGTACTGAATATGTGGCTATCTTGCTTGTCTATGTCTCATTTTTAGCATGTTGTAGTGCTCTTTGTATATTTGAGAAGCACATGCTTGCATTTGTAGACTTGATTCATGCATTACCAACAAGGGGGAGGAAAGTACCCAATTCATTCATCCAGGGGGTATTTTGCATCAAAGGGGAGAAAAGGGGAGTTTTGCGTCAAAGGGGAGAAAATTTGGGAGAAATGCATTTGTTCAGGGACAGCTTGCGTTCATGCTTTGGGAGCTCTTTGTCGCCTGAATTTTAGTTGTGCCCTTTTGCTGATGGTGTCGAGCCCTTTTGCCTCACCTTGAGGAGTCGACAATTTTGAGCATTTTACTTCGGTTGTGTCGAGCCGTTGCCCTTGCCTTAGGGGACTGAGAGTTTTCTCTCTCAAGTGATCTTGTTTTGGCTTTTGGTTGGCTTTTGATCACTTGTTTGAGTTTTTAGTTCTTTTCATTTCTTTTTCCTCTTTCTCTGAATTGGTTACTATGTGTGTTGCCAATGCACTCATCAAGGGGGAGATTGAGGACCGGTGGATGGTCGCTCCCTGGTGTGATGAGTGATTGACAACATGGTGCGGACTAACTCTTGGCAAGTATAGGTGCAGGTTGCGGCTTGATTTGTGTTGGTGCAGGTGAAGAGCGGGCGCGAAAGGTCTTAGCCTTGTGGGGCCTCCGAGGAGTGGAGAGACAAGTAGGCTCGGCTCGATGGACCTAGTGGCCGAACGGGATCAAGTGCGGGCTGCATGGTGGCAAGAAAAGCAAGATGAAGTCGTCGACTGGAGCCGGTGCAGGGTAGCGGCTCACGACCAGAGTCTGCACGCGGGGTTTGCGGCGGTTCACCACAAAACCGTCGGGTTACTTGGTTGAGCCACAAAACCAAGACCGGAGGCTCGGCGGGCGAAGACGGGATCCGGGTGCGCCGAGAAGCTTCGATGCTGGGGGACACGCGGCGGGATCGCAGTGCTTGCGTCGGGAGGACGCGGACTGCAGTGAAGGCGTGGGCGCCCGATGAAGAGGAGTGCTACTTGACCATCTTGCCCCTGATGGGTGTGTATCTTCTTTTATGTTCTAGGCGTAGCTTGGTCATTTGCCCAACCCGGAGAGACTTCATATATATAGCTCTAGGGTTTCAGGGCAACTCGTCCATCTGGCCTGCTTCACATTTTCCCTGCTCTTTAGGCTAGATTTTCTTCACAGGTTTGTAGAGAATCTGATCTCTGAGTGTATGGAAGCATTCGTGGTTGCGTCGATTTCCTTCTTGTGGCTCGAGTGATTTTCGTGTATTTTTCGGGCTATTTTCATTGGATTTTCGTGCGCGGCTTGTTGCTTCGATTATGAGGTGTTTGGGTTCGGATTTCTTTGTGGGGATCATGGATAGATGTCTTGTGCATTTTTGTGCTTGATCTTGACCCCTCAACCTCCGGATTTGGCCTCCAATTGAAGGATTTCGGTTGGGACCCTAGCTTTTTGTGTGAGCTCGGTAGAATCTCGATTCCTCTCGATTCAATGGGTTTGAGGCTACAAATTCATAGGAATAGCATCTCCTAGAGATACTTCATCTTCTCCTATGATTTGGTAGCAATCCCATGGTTGACTCGGGAGATCGGGTGAAAGGAAGGTGGAGTTGACCTAGTAGAGGTCGAGCTCGGGCTATTCTGTCCGCGCATGGCGAACAACCCACCAGGGGGTCGCGGACGGTCCGTGAGGAGCCGGCTGACCAGGTGTTCGTCGTGTTCTTCGTGTGTTCTTGCGAGCTCGTGTTTCGATTTGTCGAGTCGGTGGTTTTCGGTTCCAATAAGTTTGCCGGACGGTCCGCGAGGAGAGTGTGGACAGTCCCTCCATGGCGGACGGTCCGCGGGTAGGGTACGGACGGTCTGTATCTCGGGGTGTGCTACGGGAGGCATTTTCGGACAGTCCGCAGTGAACCTGCAGACGGTCCGACTGGCCCCCGCGGACGGTCCGCCCCCGTCCATGCGGACAGTCCGGCCTAGGCACTGCAGATTGTCTAAGTCCTTTGCTTTTTGAGTTGTGATTCCGCTTTGCAACTTGTTTGGACTTGTTCCTATGGTAGGTAGGTCCGTTGTGACTACGTGACCTTGGCAAGCTCGTGTGGGAATCCTTGGTTGTGCATTTCGGACATAGTCGAGTTTGACTCTTCGGAGAAGAACTTTTATCGGCTCCCATTCACTCCCCCCCTCTCTGGTCGCCTAATCGGTCCTTTAGTTGTGATTGATAGCTTTTAGTTTAGAAAGTGCAAAACTAAGCATTGATTTCAAGTTGCAATGAATTTTTTTGAAGCAACCGCGTACTCCAGCATCTTCTTCCATTGGTAGTTACTAATCAAAGATATCTTTCTGCAATAGTAGCCATTGGCATCCTAAAGACAAGTGCAAACATGGGTTGAGAGCTGTGGTGAAGTATGCTTGGACCTTTCTCAACCATGGCTGTCGGTTTGCTGGCTGCCCAAAAGTAATGGCTATTTGGCTACCTGCTTATGTGGTTCCTATGGTCAATGGCAATTGTTAATGGGGCGTTTAATTTGCAGGAGGAAAAAGAGCAATGTGATTACTTTTGCTGGATTGAACCAGAATGGGATGAAAGGTCGTATGCTGTTATGGTGAAGCTCATGAAGAAGAAAGCAAAAGCTAAAGACGATGCAAAGCAGTGGGAGGGAGAATTGGGATAAGCTAACTGTGAGCTTAGAGAGATTAGGAATGAGCTCAAAATAGCGCGACAAAAACTTCAGAAGGCTACCGCCGAGCTAAAGTCAATTGGGAATTATAGGCACAATGTCAACCTTGCGCATGTGCTGCTTGCTTTATTTGTTGTTTTCGCGGGAATGGCGAGATTGATGCTCAGTGACAAGGCTAATTAGATGTGTCGATCACGTATTTTGCAAGTGTCACTTTGGTATTGTGAACATTGTGTCGATCATGTATTTTGAACATTGTGCATTATGCGTCTCGATCGCAAGGGGGGTGCACGATGTCCGTAATTTGCGGAGCTCCTGCACAGGCGACTTGGAGAGCGACTGTGATCCCGTTCCTGATATGCACTGCCTCGCCGGTGATCTAGGTCCTGCACTCGCCGCCGGCCACCTGGCCCTGGTGTCCACGCCCCGCCCACCGGCTCCCAGCCGACGGCGGCCCGTTCGACATCACCTCCCGCTAGGGGAAACGCCGCTTAGGAAACCCTAGCTTTGGGATTGCGTTAGTGTGTAACTATTTCGTCCCATCTTTGCCGCCATCAAGGGCCAGGGGTTGGGATCGTCTTGTGGGTGCAGTAGTCGTCTGGCTACCCGGCACCATCGTTGCCTCACCGACGGGCTGCCATGGCAGCTGTCGGCGGAGGTTCAGGTGCAGGCGACGGTTCTCGTGCGCCTGGCCAACGGGCCGAGCCTGATCCGAGTGTTGCGGAGTTGCTGCAAAAGCTAAACCTCACGGAGGAGGAGGGAGCGGTGGCGGACTTCAGTGATGTAGAGGATGAGGAGATGGCGACCAAGGTTGAATGGGCGCTGCTGGGGAAGGTGATTTCGCCGGTGGCCCTCCATGCGAGTACAATCCGTTCTGCTATGACGCCGGCCTGGGGCAATCCCTATGGCTTGAAGATCCGCTCAATAGGGGAGAAGGGAGACAACCTGTCCGTGGCGGAATTTGGATGCAAGGCTGATATGGACCGTGTGCTGGCTAGTAGTCCATGGATCGTCGGGAAACACGCGGTGATCTTGAAGGAGTACGATGAGAGATTGAAACCGTCGGAAATCCGCTTCGATCGGATGGAGATTTGGGCGCGTATCCTAAACCTTCCACTGGGATGGATGAACCAGCAGAGGGGTACTCAGGCTATGCGGCTCTTAGGAGAAGTCCAGAAGATGGATGTAGATGAAGATGGCAAGGCGAGTGGAGTATTCCTACATGCCAGGGTGTCCATTGCCCTGGACAAGCCCATCAAGCGTGGAGTGCTGTTGCGGATGTCGAAGGACGGAGACCCCGAATGGTTCGATGCACAATACGAGAAGCTTCCTTTCTTATGCTTTTCGTGTGGGCACCTAGGCCATGGAGGAATGGGGTGTGACAATCCGGCGATGAGGAATGAACAAGGGAAGTTGCCCTATGAATGTGACCCACCGTTGAGGGCTCCGGATGATCGTCAGAAGAAGATACAGGGTTTTGTGGAGGCGGCAGCGGAGTCATTTGGGAGTGGAAATCCATCAAGTGCACGCCCTACAAGGTCTGTGTCAGGAAGATCAGGTGATGACAGAGAGGGGAATGGCAAAGAGGGGCGGCGCCCAAAGGAGTCAGAGGCTGATCGCACTGTAGAAGAGGGGGAAATTACATCTCCTTTGAAAAGCAACCCACCACGTAGTAGGGACAAGGAAGGAGTGATCAGCGGCGTTGGGAGAAACTTGTTTCAGACTGAAAAGACGGATGGGAGGAAGGGTGCAAGGAAGAGGAAGCCTAGGCAGGCGGATTCAACCTCGACCCAAGCACCTGATCTAAACGTGCCACTAGATGATGTGGCGGCCATTGTACCTACTAGACTGGTAAGCTCCCGAGTGAGCTAGCTTGGGGGTGCAAGGAGTGGCGTGGGAGATGTGGAGGGCTCGGAGGAGATGCTGAAGAAGCAGAAGAGGGGAACACCAACCATAGGTGCGAGATCCGTGGCGGCTGCGGACGGCAGCCCCCGCCGGGCGCCATGAATCTCTTGTGTGTGAACTGCCGAGGCTGTGGGCAAGCCGAGGCAGTTCAAGAGCTCCGCGAGATAGTGGAGCAACACAGGCCCGCGGTGGTATTTTTGTCGGAGACCCGGCTGGACAAGAATCGAGCACTAGCCTTATGCTTCTGCCTGGCTTTTGCTAATGCTCGAACCGTTGGTACGGAGGGTCAAAGTGGTGGTGTCACTTTGTTTTGGAGGGGGGATGTTACGGTGGCTCTCCAGAGCATGTCGAGGTCGCACATTGACGTGCTCCTGTCATGTATGGCCTTGAATGTACAGCAATGGAGATTCACCAGGTTTTATGGGGAGCCACGGAGAGAGAGGAGAAGGGAAAGCTGGTAGCTCCTTCGCTTCCTGCGTAGCCAATCAGCTGCACCCTGACTATGTGCGGGAGACTTCAATGAAGTGCTGCATGGTGGGGAGCATTTTGGGATGCATGACAGGGACCAGTGGCAGATGAATGCGTTCCAAGAGGAAGTGAATGATTGTGGGTTCACTGATTTGGGCTTTAAGGGCCTTGCCTACACTTGGGACAATAAGCAAGAAGGGGATCACAATGTGAAGGCCCGATTGGATAGAGCGTTTGGAGATGTTCGCTTCATGAATTCCTTGGGCGGGACGTCGGTGGACCATATTCAACTCGCAAAGTCAGACCATTGTGCTCTCTTGGTGGTA
Source organism: Cenchrus fungigraminus (assembly GCA_036936925.1). Classification (NCBI taxonomy): domain Eukaryota; kingdom Viridiplantae; phylum Streptophyta; class Magnoliopsida; order Poales; family Poaceae; genus Cenchrus; species Cenchrus fungigraminus. The sequence continues at coordinate 76,117,767 of CM072774.1, read as the reverse complement.
GTTAAACGTTCTACACCATTGTTGCCCAGGGGTAGGAGGCGCTCTAAACCCTTCCGCTGTGAAGATATGTGGTTTCACCATGATGGTTACAAGGAGTTTGTGAAGGTACCATGGCAATCAAGTGTGCAAGGAGACAGTTTAGGGGTTGTGAGTGCCGCCCTTCACTCCATGCAAGGGGCGCTGCGTGGCTGGGAGCAGCAAGAGTTTGGGAAAGTCAAAAAAACAAATGAAGGACGCACGCCGAGCGATTGAAGGAGAATGCAGCAATACCCTGTATAGAGGGCCAACTGTGCGGGAGAAACAGCTGGTGAGCCAACTCTCTGAATTGCTGGCACGGGAGGAGGTTATGGAGTGGCAGCGATCACGTGTTACTTGGCTGAAGGAGGGCGATCGAAACACGGAGTTCTTTCAGGCTAAAGCACGTACTCGGGGGCGCACAAAGCGAATTCGAGCCTTGAAGCGGGAGGATGGCACGAAAGCAACTGAGCAGGGGGACCTAGAACAAATGGCGTCAACGTTCTACCAGGAGCTTTTCACGACGTAGGAAGAACTTGAGCCGAAGCTCGTGTGTCGCCAACTCACCATGTCCCCAAGAAGGTAAAAGATGACATGAACTATATCCTTTATAGGGATTTTGTACCTGAAGAAGTGGAGAAGGCCTTGTTTATGATGCACCCATCGAAGGCGCCAGGAGTAGATGGGTTCAATGCAGGCTTTTTTCAACGTCATTGGGAAAATCTGAAGGAGAGTGTCACGGCCGCGGTTCTTGGTTTTCTTAATGGAGGTGAATTGCTAGAGGAGATCAATAAAACCCATTTGGTCCTGATTCCTAAGGTGGCCAACCCGCGGGAGTTAACTCAGTACAGGCCACTATCGTTGTGCAATGTGCTGTACAAGATATGTTCTAAAGCAATAGCAAATAGGTTAAGGAGGATCCTGGATGATATTATTTCTGAGGAGCAAAGTGCCTTTGTCCTGGGGAGATTAATCACTGACAATGTGTTGATTGCTTATTAATGTATACATTATCTCAGGAATAAGCGGGGGAGATCTGGCTCGTGTGCGATCAAGCTAGATATGGCGAAGGCGTACGATAGAGTTGAGTGGAGATATCTTGATGCGGTGATGGAGGCCTTGGGGTTCTCACAGAGATGGAGGGGTTTGGTGATGAAATGCGTCACTTCAGTCTCCTTCTCAGTTCGAGTAAATGGACAGTTCTCACCGGTTTTTAAGCCCTCAAGGGGGATTTGGCAAGGGGACCCAATTTCACCATATCTTTTTCTCCTGTGTGCTAAAGGGCTGTCCTGCATGCTCAAAGGAATTGGCCCACAATATGCTGCAAGGGGTGTCAGGGTGAGCATTCATGCTCCTTGGATCTCTCATGTCCTCTTTGCAGATGATTGTATGATTTCTGGACCAGCGACTAAAAGGAGTGCTGATCGGGTGGCTAGGATCCTGGAGGATTATAATCGAGGTTCCTGGCAATTGGTGAATAAACAAAAATCAGCAATCTTTTACAGCAACAATTGCCAGGCCGAGGACAAGGAAGCAGTCCATGCTAGTCTGCAAATCACGGTTGAGGCGTTGGGGGAAAAATATTTGGGCTTTCCCACGGCGGTAGGGAATGTGTCTGATGGTGTGTTTAACTATGTTCCGGGCCGTATCAGATAGTTCATATCAGGGTGGAGTGAAAATTTGCTAAGCTGTGCTGGCCGCGAGGTGTTGATCAAGGCAAATGCACAGGTAGTGCCCACATATCCCATGAGCTGCTTCAAGTTACCGCCCAACATATGCAAGAAAATGACTACGTATATCTCGAATTTCTGGTGGGGTAGTTCAGTGGACAATCATAAGAATCACTGGTTGAAATGGTGGGGTAGTTCAGTGGACAATCATAAGTTAACTGACTCAAAGTCTGAAGGAGGGATGGGATTCCGTGATATGGCTCTTTTTAACCAGGCTATGTTGGGGAAACAAGGATGGCAACTCCTGACTCGTCCAGATGCACTTTGCTCGAGGGTACTAAAGGGTAAGTACTACCCGAATTGTCAATTCCTTGCAGCTACCAGGAAGAGAAGGAGTTTGGAGACATGGTGTGCAATACGTCATGGGAGAGAGGTGCTAAAGAAGGGGCTAATTTTCCGCCTAGGTTCTGGCACATCGGTGAATGTCTGGAATGATAACTGGATACCGGGGATAAAGTCCTTCAAACCGAGAGTCAAGCTACCAGAGGCGACTATGAACAGTGTGAATGAATTATTCGATGCTAGTGACAGGAGCTGGAATGAACAGATAGTTCAGGAAACCTTCATCGGAATTGATGCTGAGGAGATCCTCAAGATCAGGCCGAGCCGAACCATGGAACATGATGTGCTAGCCTGGGCTCCTGAGAAAATAGGTATGTATTATGTGCGCTCTGCCTACCCACTACTAAAGGCAGAACAAGCGCAGCGTGCGGCAGAGAAGGAAGGCAGAGAAAGAAGTCCAGCCGAAGGTTCGTATTTTCTGGTGGAGGGCGATTAATGGCTTCCTGCCGAGCAAAGCTGAATTGAAGAGAAGACATATCCGGGATGACAGTTACTATGATGTCTGTGGGGATCCTTCGGAAAGCTTATACCATGTCCTGGTCGTGTGCCCTTGGGCTAAACGATTCTGGGCTGAAGTGAAGGATCTGCTGGGAGGGAAGCTACCTGATCTGCACCCATCTACTTGGGCAACAGACCTTCTCTCGGGATTTGCTGGGAGGGAAGCAGCGATCTTCGTGTGTGGCTGCTGGTCATTGTGGTCGGGAAGGAACAGAAGGGTGCATGGCCGGTCTGCTTGGAACCCAAAGGCAGCAGCCATCCACGTTGCCGGCATTGTGGAGGAACTGATGGCGGTCAAAATGAAGGAAAGCCCGACAGTGCAGCGGGGTTCAGTCAAATGGCAACCACCGGCAGATGGATGGACCAAGATTAATACAGATGGTGCCTTCCATGAGTGCTCAGGTCAGGGAGCTAGAGTGGCAGTGATCAAGGATCATCGGGGAGATGTTCAAGCAGCTCAGGCAGTGTGGTATGGCCCGTTGCAGGAAGCATTGGTGGCTAAGGCGTTGGCGGCCCGAGATGGTCTGCTGCTGGCGAGACAGATGATGGCCTCCAATGTGATCTTGGAGTGTGACAGCTTGGTGCTGGTTAAAACCCCGCAGGAGTCTTCGACGGATAGATCTTTGATTGCTGGCATTTGGCATGAGTGTCGAGAGCTGTGTAAATCTTTTGATAATGTAAGAGTGTGTTTTATCCATAGGGAGGGAAACTCTTTAGCGGATAGGTGTGTGAGGGAGGCTTCACTGAACTCTCCTAGATCTTTGTGGCATGCCTGTATTCTGCAGTGGCTAAAGGTTGCAGCTGCCACAGATTGTAATCCACTTTTGATTGAATGAAAGCTCTCGCTTCTACTAAAAAAAAACATTGTGCATTATGCTTCTGAGCATTGTACTGATGATGTATTGCCAAAATCGACGAAGAAATGCATGGCAGTTAGTATCCACCACATTGTACTGACCATTTAGTCCGACCTGTTCACATTTCCAAGAACGTAATTTCCGTTAGGTTCACTAACAGTCATAATGAATTAGTACTGTTATCCCGAAATCAATGGAGAGCAGCGACGGTTGTTTTGGGTGGCGAAGGAGCAGTGAATTTACTTTAAATGCGGAGAAAGGAACGGTGGCTCTGTTGTAAATGGGGCATTCATCGACTTCTTTCGATTGGGGTACAGAAAACCTTTTTGCAATTGCATCTCCTCCTCTCGGAAGGAAGATCCGTGAGAGTACAGTGCTCTCTTCCAAGTTTGTGTATCAATTTGAATGTGCATTTGACCTAGCACTCTGATGTTTGATCAAACTATTTTCAGGATGCCAGTAGGTCAGTAATCATGTCGTCGAGGCGGTTGCCGTTATCGCTGGTGGTGCTCCCTACTGAGGTGAACATTGACATCGCCGGCCACCTCGCTGCGACCTTGGAGTGGGCCATGGACCACCTCTGCAGCCTACGGGCGACCTGTCGGGAGATGCATCACTTGAACAAGAACGCGGCCGTTGGTCAGTGCGTGGCGCTAGAGCGAATTGTCGTCGAGATGTAGTGGAACGACCGCAAGGGCTACGACACCCTCCTCGATTGCCCGACCCGCATAAGAAACCCGGTGGCATGTTTCCTCTCCAGGATGGACATCCTGTTCGGGGAAAACTACAGCTCCCGGTCACCCATCGCCAAGCTCGAGGAGGCCGCCCAGGCCGGGCAAAATGTGGCGGCGCCGGTGATGATGACACTGCGAGGCTGTACATCAGACAGGTCGAGGGCGAGGAAGAATCGGCGGCCGTGACATCGATGATGAAGCAGACGAACAAGGGTTGCCTGCGGTGCCGTGAGGCAGCCTTAGAGATGATCCGGTGAGTGATGTGACGCCGACGTGCAACGCTGGTGCCCCTAGTGGCGCACGGCAATGATTAGTGCGCAGGCGGCCTGTGCTTTAAGATAAGCAGGGAAGAATGGTCACATTTTTGTAACGAGAAATGTAGAATTCGTGCCGAATGTGATCTGTTCTTTAGCAAAATAACTGGATATCTGCATCCAAACAAATTAAACCTTGACATGTGAGAGTGATTTTGGATATCTTTTGTTTCTAGATCAATCCCCTGATATCTACTCTATTTCTATCTCTCTTCCTTGGTTCCCGTGTAGCAATCTTTAATCGCACACACATTGACGTGATGGAAATCAACTTCTGATCTTTCCCTATTTATTTACCACGGCTGGTAGTTGGAATAGTTCATCACAATTTGGAGAGGTGGAAAATAAATATTGGAAATTTAAAAACAAATAATGTGATCCAATTTTCACTATCTCAGAAACTACAAAATCCGTAATCAGGTTTGCCCAATTCAAAACAAGCAACTTCTGCTAGGAAAGAAATGAAATTTTTTGTCCGGTGTATTAATGTTTCCTAAACTCAAACATTCGGTCCTGCCTGGGTTGTATTGCCTATCTCATTGCATGATTTCATTTTGTTGTTACCAAGCATGACTCGTCAACAAGGAAAAATGAAGCAGTAGTTCAAACTCTATGTCAGCTTGCTTGCCTTCACGATTCTTTCCTACTAACCAAGTCTTGGAAAAACAAATCTTTGCTAGATGGGGTAGTGTACACTAGATAGAGTAGACACGGTTTTAATGAAAGACATTTTGTTGCCCATCGCTTCAATTTGCTCTACCTAAGCCACGACTTCATGTTCGAATTGTGCACGTTTTTGGCTCTCCTTAAGAAGGATGATATCATAGCTCCCTTATCCAAATTTAAAACAAGCATCTTTTGCTAACAAATGATTAAATATATTTCTCTGGTCTACTCATGGTTCGTAAACCTAAACATCCGACCTCCTTTTGTGCCCTTCTTCTATTGCCTATCTCATAGCAAATGCTTTAGTCCGGTCTGATAATGTTTTGCATACCAGAATAACCGGTCTCGTGGCAACTTTCGTTCTTATCATGTTCAAGTGAATTGAGTTTGCTCCAAGTTCAATGAGATTGCAAATAACACGCCTAGGCCATTTGCCTGACACGATCCCTGATGTGACCCTGTGCCTTTCCCTTGGCAAATGAGATCTATTAATATATATTGGAAAACACTTTTGCATCTCCTCCTCAATGCAAGAAAACCCCATCGGCATCTCCTCCTCTCGGCACAAGAAGACCCCATCGGCGTCGCCTCCTATCGGCGCAAGTACCGTCGTCCTCTCTCCCAATTCAATCAATTTCGTTGTTCTTTCGACCTTTTCCACCTCTTTGAGCAAACTAATTTCTATGTGCATTTCAGAGCATCTCCCCCAATGGACAGCGACAATCATCGCGTGCCTCCTGTGGAGCTCACTCTTCTATCATCCACGCCAGTTAAAGCTCTGGCGAGGCCGAGATGCGGCGACTGCGGCAGGACAGAAATGCCTCAATGGATGGCCGGGCCGATGGGGCCCGGCAAGCTCTGTGCCGACTATGGACTTCGTCACTAGCATGTCGGGCAGCCATGGGACAGGTGTTCTCGTCAGAGCAATAAAACCACGATAACTGTCTCACCGTTGATACCAGAAGCTGGCGTGCAGTGGGTGGAGTGCCCGAGAGGCCAAGCTGGCCGCACGTGGTAGCCGTGGCCCTCCACTCCGCCATTGATGTCAAGTGCACCCACTGCGTCGACTGTCCTGGAGAGCTCAGGAGCACGGCCGTTCCCATCCCTGCTCCACAGGCCAGCGGCGTTACCAGCCGCTCGGCCATTGATATCAAGTGCGCCCGCCGCATCTACTGTCCTGGAGAGCTCAGGCGCACGATCGTACCCGTCGCCACAAGAAGCTGGAATGCAGTGGGTGGGGTGCCCGAGAGGCCGGGCTGGCCGCACGTGGTTCTCATGGCTGTCCACTCCGCTACTGATGTCAAGTGCGCCCGCTGCACCGAATGTCCCGGAGAGCTCAGGCGCACAGCCGTACCTGTCCCTGCTCGACAAGCCGACGGCGTTGACAGCCGCTCGGCCATTGATGTCAAATGCGCCCACCGCGCTGACTGTCCCGGAGAGCTCAGGGGCACGACCGTTCCCGTCTCTGCTCGAAAGGTGAGAGCCTGTGTGGTTCGAGGACCGGTGGATGGTCGCTTCCTGGTGTGATGAGTGATTGACAACGTCGTGTGGACTGACTCTTGGCTAAGTATTGTAGGTGCAGGTTGCGGCTTGACTGGTGTTGGTGCAGGTGAAGAACAAGCGTGAAAGGTCGTTGCCGGGTAGGCCTCCAGGTGTGGAGAAGACAAGTAGGCTTGGTTCGAGGGACCCGGTGGCTAGCAGGGTCAAGTGCGGGCCACATGGTGGCAAGAACAGCAAGACGAAGTCGTGGACGGTTTCTTGGTTGAGCCTCAAAACCAAGGTCGAGCCGGGACAACGTGGGAGCCAAGTCATGAGTGGTGATTGGCGGAGGCTACACCGAGTTCGCGGGGTTTGCAGTGGTTCACCAGAAAACCACTGGGTTACTCGGTTGAGCCACAAAACCGAGGCCGAAGCTCGATGAGGGAGTGCGGCCACCCAGGCCGGTTCAACCGCCCAGGAGGAGCGGTCAGACCGCCTGGGCCGGTCTAACCGCCCTGGGCTTTCCAGGTGAAAGTTTTGGTTTTGCCGGATTTTCCTCTGTGAGTTTGTTCGCCTTGATCAGAGGAGCGTTCAGGTGAAATCTTGGTTCGTTTCGGCGCAGTTTGCTAGGAGTTCTTGCCTTGAGTTCGTTGCTGGATACAGGAGGTTAGACCGCCCGTGGTAGCCGGTCTAACCGCCCCTAGGCCCTTGGGTGGAGTTTCGGTTTTCGCCAAGATTTTCTGGTAGCTAGCTTGGCCTTGACCAGAGAATCCTGTTGGTGAAACCGTGGAGAGTTTTGGAGCTCGGAAGAGGTGTTTCAGAGGATTTCTTGGCTGCCCAGGAGCAGGCGGTCTAACCGCCCCTTACCCCGATTAAACCGCCCCTCCTGGCCAGACCGTTTCCGAGGTGTTTCCGCTGCTCTGTGTGTGTAGGAGGTGTGGCTGCAGGTAGAGTTTGTTCCTAGGACCAGTAGCACTCCAGTGGTTACGTGGTTTTGGCAAACGGAAGGTTGTGTGTGGAGCGTGTGATTTTGGGTACCCAACCGAGTTCATCTTGTTGGAGAAGTCATCTCCTTCGAGAAGAATTTTTATCGGCTCCCATTCACTCCCCCCCTCTCTGGTCGCCAGTTCGGTCCTTCAAGTGGTATCAGAGCCGGTTACGGATCTTCGGATTCTAACCAATCTAAGATCCAAGGATGGCGTACCAGGAACGGGGATCGGGTCCTCCGCACTTCGATGGCAAAAACTACCAGATGTGGCAGAGACGGATGGCTGCGTTTCTCCGCGGCAAGGGACAGATCCTTTGGGACGTTATGGTGAACACAACTTATGTTCATCCGATTAACTTCCTTGCTCCGGGATCGAGGGACATGTTCGACGCCAACAACAAGGCGGTCGACTACTTGTTTCGTGCTCTGTGTCAGTCTGAATTCGATCGGGTTCAGACAGAGGACTTAGCTTGTAGGATTTGGGAGCAGTTGAAGGATGCTCATGATGGGAATGCTCAGGTTCAGGCTCGGATGTCCGCGACTTACCGGAGAGAGTACGAGAACTTCACTCATCTCCCCGGCGAGTCCGTCGATGCCCTTTTCCAGCGGTTTACGGTTGTGGTGAACAACATGAGAGCTAATGTGGCCGTGCTCCCATACAATGATCATGATAGAGCCGCGAAGCTCTTGCACTCGTTGGATTGCACCGTATGGGACGGAAAGGTCGAGGCTATTCTTGAGTCTGAGAAGTATGACACCCTGACCGTGAACGAGCTGTTCTCAAAGCTCAAGTAAGCTGAGTTGGACCGTGGTATGACAGCTAAGATCGAGAGCCCGACTGACTCTCATAGTCTTGCTCTCGTCGGTGGCAAAGGTGCTAAGTCTAACGCTAATGCATCCTGCAGGATGTACTCTCTGTCTTCTTTGATGTCTTTGCCACACGAGGAGTTCGACGTGTTTGGAGAGGACGAGCTGGCGTTGCTAACCAGGCGGTTCGAGAGGTTGCACGAGAACCGGGTGAACACAAGGAGGAATCCACGGACATGCTTTCAGTGCGGCAAGCCAGGACACTTCATTGCTGACTGTCCGGAGAAGATGGAGAACAAGGATGGCTACAAGAACCGGTCGAGGACGGACGGCAAGTACCGATCAAGGCGCGATCACAAGCACAAGAACAAGCACAAGGACGAGCGACGATCGAGGAAGAAGGACGGTCGCGGCAGGAAGGCCCGAGCGATGGTCGGGGCGAGCGACGTCGTCTCCAGCTCCGTCTACTCCTCCTCGAGCTCGAGCAGCAGTGAAGATGAAGGTGATCGGCGCAAGAACAAGAAGTCATCCAAGAACTTGAGCGGGCTGAGCTGCTACGCGAGAGATGGCTTCTGTGGCATGGCTCGTAGCTCCGGCAGCAAGAAGAGTCACCAGAGCGACTCGGACTCCGACTCCGAGGATGAGGTACGTGATGAGCTTCCCTTCTTGCGTGATGACATGCTTAGAGAGGCAAAGAAGATGAGGAAAGAGCTTAGGGCCTCACTAGAAGATGCTAGGAACCGAGTAGCTGAGTTAGAAACCCAGAACCTTGATGCTAAGCTTGAGATAGATTCGCTTAAGGCTTCACCTGTGGTTTCTGATGAGATTGATTGTTGTGATTGCCCTGTGTACCTAGCTGATCTTACTAGTCTTAAGGATAAGCATGCCTCTACTTGTGGTGAACTAGATGTGCTTAGGGTTGAAGTGGTTGAGCTTAAGTCTAGACCTGCTTTGCTAGGTGCTTGCACTTCCTGCCCTGTTTTGCATGGAAAGATTGATGAGATGCATGCTTACACTGTTTCGCTTGAGGCCAAGTTGAAAGAACCTGTTCCCACTTCTTGCTCTACTTGTGAATTGCATGCTTTGAAGAATCTGGAACTTGCACATTATGTGGATCGCTTGCAGGATGAGAATGATGAGTTGAGGAAAATGATGGGTTGGTTGTCGGGTCATGAACCACAGCTTAGGATGATGATAGAGGCATACAAGCGCTACTTGGTTCGGAGAAGGTTGGAGAGTGCAGTGGTTAGGAAGGAGAGAAAATTGGTGATATCCAAGCTCCACCAAAAACCTTTCACAAAAATGCCTATGCTCCTAAGCCCAACCCACTGAGAAACAAACTTGACACAACCCCAGATCCTCCCATATTTCCTCGCACTACAAATGACTTCCAAAAACCGGTGAAGTTTGTGAGCTCCAAGGAGAGTGAGGTTGGAGAGAAGAAGGGTGAGAAGCCGAGTGAGGAGAAACCAAGTGAGCAGCCCCAACACAAGCCTAAAACCAAGCTCATACAGTTTCATTGTGACTATTGTGGGAGAGATGGTCACAAGGGTGAGTTTTGCTTCAAGAGGAAGCGTGAGGAGAGACTGACTAAGGAGTGGGCTAACAAGGACAGGTACCGCCCTTCAAATGGTGTATCTGAGCCTCGTATGCCACTGCCCAGGGGTAAGGCACTTGTGAGAAGTGTTCCGACATGGGGAGATGCGAGTTCCCGCAGCCGAGGTGGTTTTCTGGAGAGGGCGGTCAGACCGGCCTGGAGGGGCGGTCAGACCGGCCCTGCCCAGAGGGGGGCGGTTAGACCGGCCTGGCTAGGCGGTCAGACCCCCCCCCCCCAGAATTCTGGGCGGTTTGGTTTTTGAGGTGGCGATTTGAGTAGTTTCAGTTCTTGTGGTCGTGGTTCTGGTGGTTGGCATGGTGAGTCTGATGGTGGTCAGTTTGCTAGACGTTCTCCACCTCGTGCTCAATATGAGGGTGGAAGGAGTCGTAGCTTTGAGTTTGAGAGGAGGAACGGTCCACGGTCTTCCTTTCATGGTTTTCGTTCTCCTCCAGCGAGACAGGGGTGGTTCCCTAGTGGTGGTTCTTGTGGTGGTTTTCGTGGTGGTAGCTTTGATAGGTGTGATGATATGGTTTGTGCTAACCCCACTTTGGAGCAAATGGCTCGGCACTGGTTTTACTCTTTTGGTACTAACCCCAGTGCTGAGTCGTTTGTTCACTCACGTGCTCGCTTTTGAATTTCAGGTGGGAGACTTGTGGAACGTTTGGTTGATTGACTCCAGTTGCTCGAGGCATATGACCGGAGACAAGGGGTGGTTCTCAAGTCTCGTCCCGGTGGTGTCCAAGACATACATCACCTTTGGGGATAATGGGCGAGGGCGTGTGCTTTCAGAAGGTGAGATTAAGGTAAGTGAGAAGGTCACTCTCAGGCGTGTTGCTCTTCTTCAATCGCTCAGATTCAATTTGCTTTCCGTTTCCTAGCTTTTGGATGAGGGTTTTGAGGTGTTGTTTCGGCCTGGTGGTTCTCGGATTTTGGATTCTCGAGGAGACCTAGTTTGCATGGTCGTTCCCGAGGGTCAAGTGTTCCGAGCAGATTTCTCTCAGTCTTCTGGTGTGGCTCGTTGCTTTTTGGCTGGTTCTTCGAGTGAGTTGTGCAAGTGGCATAGGAAGTTGGGTCACTTAAGCTTTGACCTTTTGTCTCGCTTGAGTAAACTCAATTTGGTCCGAGGATTTCCACGGCTGAGGTTTGAGAAAGAGTTGGTTTGTGCACCGTGTCAGCATGCTAAGATGGTAGCTTCTTCCCATCCACCCCTCACCGATGTGATGACGGAGCGTCCATGCGAGCTGCTCCATATGGACCTTGTTGGCCCAGCTCGTGTGAGATCCGTGGGTGGGAAGTGGTACATCCTGGTTGTGGTGGACGACTACTCTAGGTATGCTTGGGTCTTCTTCTTGGAGGAAAAAGGGGAGACGCTTGGTTTTGTTCGAGATCTTGTCTTGAGGTTGAGGAACGAGAGACACGGAGATGCCATACGAGCGATTCGCAGTGACAATGGCTCGGAATTTAAAAACTCTCGCTTCGAAACCTTTTGCCATGACTTGGGTCTTGAACACCAGTTCTCTAGTCCGTATACGCCTCTCCAGAACGGCGTGGTTGAAAGGAAAAACAGAACCTTGTGCGAGATGGCTCGGACGATGCTCGATGAGCATAGGACTCCGAGAAGGTTCTGTGCTGAGGTGGTGAATACCGCGTGCTATGTGTCGAACAGGTTTTACCTCAGGGTGCATAAGAAGAAAACTTGCTACGAGTTGATGCACGGTAGAACCCCCAATGTGAGTCACTTCCATGTGTTTGGGTGCAAATGCTTTATCCTGAAGAAAGGTAAGAAGTTGGACAAGTTCGAGGCTAGGTCTGTCGATGGCATTTTCTTTGGTTACGTGTCTCATTCTAGAGCCTTTCGAGTGCTCAATCTTGAAACTAACCAAATCGTGGAGACTTGCGAGGTTACCTTCGACGAGACACAGCCACGTAGTCAGCTTGTTTTTGAGTGTGCAGATGACGAGGAACTTGGCGAGGAGATTTTTTAGGAGGAGGAGCATGAACATGGAGATCATGAAGATGGCGGTGTGGTGCCCGCGGCTGAGCATGTACCTACTACTTCGACTACGATCGTGAATGGTCCCTCTCCCACACCTACAACGACAAACCCAGATCAAGGCGAAGCTGCTGTTGAGGGGGAGGTAGCATCAAGGCGAGAACCTCCCCGGCGAGTTCAAGTGGATCATCCAGCTTCGAGGATCATCGGCGACATCAATGAACGTACTACACGGTCGAGGGTTCGAAACAACTCTTACTTTGCTCATGCTGCTTTTGTTGCTACTTTTGAGCCCAAAGACATTGGACACGCGTTATCTGATCACAATTGGGTTAATTCAATGCATGAGGAGTTGGAGAACTTTGAGAGAAACCAAGTTTGGGAGTTGGTGGATCCTCCACCAGGGTGTAAGCCGATTGGGACAAAATGGGTGTGGAAAAATAAAGAGGGAGAGAAAGGAGAAGTGGTGAGAAACATGTCAAGGCTTGTTGCTCAGGGGTACTCACAGAAAGAGGGGATCGACTACGAGGAGACCTTTGCTCCCGTAGCCCGTTTGGAGGCGATTAGGATCCTTCTAGCCTTTTCTGTGGCTAAAGGGTTCAAATTGTACCAAATGGATGTCAAGAGTGCTTTCCTGAACGGTGTTTTGGAGGAAGTAGTGATGTGAGGCAACCACCGGGGTTTGAGAGTGAGAAGTACCCCCACCGGGTGTACAAGTTGAGGAAGGTGCTGTATGGGCTGAAGCAGGCGCCTAGAGCTTGGTACGGTAGGTTGAGGGGGTTCCTGTTTGAGAGAGGTTTCAAGATGGGGAAGGTTGATCAAACCTTGTTTCTTCTCAGGCAGGGCAAAGATATCCTGATTGTGCAGGTATACATGGATGATATTATCTTTGGTGGCTCATCTAACTCTTTGGTTGCAAGGTTTGCAGAAGACATGAGCAGGGAATTTGAGATGAGCATGATGGGTGAGTTGCAGTTCTTCCTCAGCCTCCAGATCAAGCAATCAAATGAAGGAACATTCGTGCACCAAGCCAAGTACACCAAGGACATTGTGAGAAAGTTCAAGATGGAGGACTCCAAGGCCATGGCGACGCCTATGAGTACGACTACAGCTCTTGTTGCGGACGAGGACGGTGAACACGTGGACCAGAAGGAGTACCGGAGCATGATTGGGTCACTCCTGTACCTGACGGCGACGAGGCCGGACATCCAATTCTCGGTATGTCTATGCGCTCGTTTTCAAGCGTCTCCGAGGACTTCGCATCGGCAAGCAGTCAAGCGCATCTTCAGGTATCTGCGATATACCCCTGACTTCGGCCTTTGGTACTCCGCGTCTTCTTCTATGGAGCTTCATGGTTTTTCAGACGTGGATTTTGCCTTGTGTCGGTTGGATAGGAAGTCCACTTCTGGGACTTGCTAGTTCTTGGGTTCTTCTTTGGTGTCTTGGTCTTCCTGCAAACAATCGAGTGTTGCTCAATCTACAACCGAAGCCGAATATGTTGCCGCAGCTAGTTGTTGCTCTCAGCTCCTTTGGATCACATACACCATGAGTGACTTTGGTGAGCAGTATACCCAGGTTCCACTTCTTTGTGATAGCACGAGTTCCATTAGTGTTGCTAAGAACCCAGTGCTTCATTCCAAAACCAAGCATATAAAAGTGAGATACCATTTTCTGAGAGACAATGTTGAGAAAGGGAAAATCGCTTTGATCCATGTACCCACACAAAACCAACTAGCGGATATTTTCACCAAGCCCCTAGATCAAGCAACTTTCACTCGTTTGCGGGGAGAACTTGGTGTGTGTTTGGTCTCTTGAGTTGGTGTGGGAGCTCCTTTGTAGCATATGTATAGCTTTCCTTTTATGCATTCTTGCATTTGCATTGCATGTGTGACATGATGTATAGTCATCTTTGTATGTTAGGTTGCATGCATTTTGTATCATATGCATTTTGTAGGAAAAGCTTCTCTTATATACATTGTTCACCATGGTATGATATATATGTCCTTGTGAGCTAGTTTGGTATGATATGGCATAGTGTGGCTTAGCTCTTGATGATCTTGATTTATATCCATGGTTGATAGCTATGTTTTTGAAAAATGTCATATGTATGCTCTCTTGTGAGTAAATGTATTTATATGATCTTGACATGTTTTTGTGGCTTGGCTATGCTTAATTTATGTTTGGATAGCTTATTTTGATCATATGGGGCCAAAGGCTCATTTGCCATCATGAATGTTTAGCCCCTATGCTTTATCTTGTGGAGGGGCATAAGTTCCTTTTTGTCGCAAAGACATTTCATGTACCAATTATAAATCTGAAAATGAAATGTAAATTGCTTGGAAAATGTGCTCCCATGTCATATGTGCTTAATTTACTTGCTTTTTGGGTGTTAAACCATTGCATGTTGCTTACCAATGAGAAGTCTCATACATAGAAGTAAGCACATGGCTCGGTATGCTTTGACATGACATGAGATGCTTGTGGGTGTTTATGATGGTCTTATGCTTAGAATGGTTGTCCTAGCATGAAGTTTGTGTGGCTTTGCCATTTTGACATGTTTTGCTCATGTATAGGACTTTGCTCATGAGAGGGTAATTTTTCGCAAAAATGGTCAATTCTATCTTAGCTTTGCCCAATGGTTGTTAAACTTGGTGATCTTATAGTTTTTGTCCATACGAAGCTATTGAGTATCTAACTTGATCATTTGGATGTGTGTAGCATGCTATGATGAATTTTGTATATTTGAGAAGCTCTATGTTGAAACTTTTCGCATTTTGCCTTGATTCATGCATTTTCAACAAGGGGGAGAAGTTTGGGCATGATTTGGGCACCTGGGAGCATTTGGAAGGTGTTCCAAGTGGTTCGGGCAGGTTTTGAAAAGTTTGGTGCAGGGCCGGTTTCTTGGGGCGGTCTAACCGCCCCCCAGGCGGTCAGATCCCAGAGGGGTGGTCTAACCGCCCTGGGCATGCGGTCTAACCGCCCTGGGCAGAGGTGCAGGAATTTGCTCCTTGTTTGCATTCCCATGTTGCATTGCTGCATTGGTTCAGGGGGAGTGTGCTTTGGCTCAGGGGAAGCTTGCATATGTGCAGGGGGAGCTTCTTGTGTGAGTTTGTGGTTTGCGGCCTTGTGTGCCTTTGGTGGTCTTTGCTCTTTGTGTGAGCTTGTTTTATCTCGGTTGTGTCGAGTCGTTGCCCTTGCCTAAGGGGACCGTGACTTTCCTTCTTCAAGTGATCTTGTTCTTTGCCTTTCCCCTGGCTTTCGGTCGCTTGGTGAAGTTTCTTTTAGTCGTTTCTTTTCTTTTCCTTTTCTCTTTGGTTACAAATCATGTGTGTTGTCAATGCACTCATCAAGGGGGAGATTGAGAGCCTGTGTGGTTCGAGGACTGGTGGATGGTCGCTTCCTGGTGTGATGAGTGATTGACAACGTTGTGTGGACTGACTCTTGGCTAAGTATTGCAGGTGCAAGTTGTGGCTTGACTAGTGTTGGTGTAGGTGAAGAACAAGTGCGAAAGGTTGTTGCCGGGTAGGCCTCCAGGTGTGGAGAAGACAAGTAGGCTTGGTTCGAGGGACCCGGTGGCCAGCGGGGTCAAGTGCGGGCCGCATGGTGGCAAGAACAGCAAGACGAAGTCGTGGACGGTTTCTTGGTTGAGCCTCAAAACCAAGGTCGAGCCGGGACAACGTGGGAGCCGAGTCATGAGTGGTGATTGGCGGAGGCTACACCGAGTTCGCGGGGTTTGCAGTGGTTCACCAGAAAACCACTGGGTTACTCGGTTGAGCCACAAAACTGAGGCCGAAGACTCGACGAGGGAGTGCGGCCACCCAGGCCAGTTCAACCGCCCAGGAGGGGCGGTCAGACTGCCTGGGCCGGTCTAACCGCCCAGGGGGGCGGTCTGACCGCCCGGGTCGCAGCCGCCGAGAAGCTTCGAAGTGGAGGACACGCGTCGGGATCGCAAGGCTTGCGTCGAGGCTAAGCAAGTTTGCGGTCGCTGGGCATCCGTCCGATAGTGCTGAATTGAAGACTTCCAAAATTGCCCTTGAGGGGGTTGTATCCCTAGTTGCTAGTAAGGGTAGTTTAGTCTTTTGGTTGCCCCCATATAAACACTTGAGTTGTGGGATGGCAGCCAACTCTTGGAACCCTAGCTCATTTTCCTTTGTCATTTTCGTTTGCTATTTTCTCTAGTTTTTCTAGGACTAGCTTGAGAGCTTCATGTGAGATCTAGAGAGACGGATGGATGACCGGGTGGCAAGCTAGACCTTGTATGAACCTTCATGGTATGTATAGATGATTCGGCGTGGTTCCTCAAGGCCTTGTGTTGCCTCTCCCATTTTCTTTTTTTGTGATTTTCGGAGCTCCTTCTCGTGATTTTCATGGCGGAGTTTTGAGGGCGATTTCTTGCGGGATTCTTGTTGGGTGTCACGTATGAGGACCTTATGCCTCTTTGGCTGGTGACTTTGCCCCAAGAACTCCCTTGAATCGACCTCGATTTGCTGGTTTTTCGAGTTGCTCGAGTTCATAACCTAGAGGGCCAAGATCCGCGATTCCCTTTGATTGAGAGCGTTTTGGTTCGATTCCTTTGGTGGAGAGGTTGCCCAGGAGGTAACCCAGGTATTCCCGAAGTCTCGCTGCAATCCGTGGGGTGAATCGGGAGATCGGGCGATGGGAAGTTGAAGTTTGACCCGCGGCCAAGTTTTCTGGAAGGGGCGGTCTAACCGCCTTCGGGGGGCGGTCTAACCGCCCTGGGCATTCTAGGTGAAAGTTTTGGTTTTGCCGGATTTTCCTCTGTGAGTTTGTTCGCCTTGATCAGAGGAGCGTTCAGGTGAAATCTTGGTTCGTTTCGGCGCAGTTTGCTAGGAGTTCTTGCCTTGAGTTCGTTGCTGGGTACAGGAGGTTAGACCGCTCGTGGTAGCCGGTCTAACTGCCCCTAGGCCCTTGGGTGGAGTTTTGGTTTTTGCCAAGATTTTCTGGTAGCTAGGTTGGCCTTGACCAGAGAATTCTGTAGGTGAAACCGTGGAGAGTTTTGGACCTCAGAAGAGTCGTTTCGGAGGATTTCTTGGCTGCCCAGGAGCAGGCGGTCTAACCACCCCCTTACCCCAGTTAAACCGCCCCTGCTGGCCAGACTGTTTCCGAGGTGTTTCCGCTACTGTGTGTGTAGAAGGTGTGGCTGCAGGTAGTGTTTGTTCCTAGGACCAGTAGCACTCCAGTGGCTACGTGGTTTTGGCAAACGAAAGGTTATGTGCGGAGCGTGTGATTTTGGGTACCCGGCCGAGTTCATCTTGTTGGAGAAGTCATCTCCTTCGAGAAGAATTTTTATCGGCTCCCATTCACTCCCCCCCCACTCTCTGGTCGCCAATTCGGTCCTTCAAAAGGCTGGCGGCGTTGCCAGCCGCTCAGCCAGTGATGTTGGATCCGTTCCTGCTCGACAACGAGGCGGCACCTTTGATCCTCGACGACCCAGACTGGATGAAAAGCTAATTGCCAACAATAACAAGTGTCACTTTGTTGTAATGCTAATTAGTAGTTTTTGGTTAAGTTTGGTACCTCCGTATTTGATTATGCTGATTGTAAGATCAGAGAACTCTGCTAATTAGTACTTTGGATGGATGTTTGTTCGGAAAATGTGAACCTATTTTGCCAACAATTCAACAAATAATTTAGTCCGGTCTTGTCACTTTTACTTAACAGTAACATCCGCCCGTTGCCATCCTCGTGCCACAACTCCCCATGGAAGGTGGTTGCCATCATCAAGAGATCACAGACATGTTGGTCATACAGCACGGGGACCCGCACATCAGCCCCTCAACGATAGAAGTGGAAGCCACTCAAGACTCAAGAGGCGCCCGTTTCTTACCTTCTCACTGAAGCGGCACAACTTCCTAGGCAAGGTGAGTAACTCCACATAAATTGTCGTTCCTACCCCCACCATCGGCGTCCTCACCAGTTCTGAACCACTCTACCTCTTCCCAAACACTCGCGCCTCACTCCTACTCCTCAGCCAATGCAATGAAGCGATCAGGCTCCCCGTCGTGCTGGCTATCCCCCACCGGCTCCCCGTCGCACCGGCTCTCACCCTCGCCCTTCAACCGATCCTCCGGCGCCACATCCTCTTCGCGTGCCCATGACTGGGTGCCGCCGCGCGACAGGCAGCACTTCGCCCGCATGTTCACAGAGGCGTCGTTGGGGGCACATATACGACACGCCGTCGCTTCGCTCGGATGCTGCCAACGTCGACCTACCGTCGCTCGTCGGCGGTTTGCCAAGAGCCGGTGGTGGCTCACCAGCGGATTCCCAGTTGAGGACCGGAGTGTTCGAGGACCGGTGGATGGTCGCTCCCTAGTGTGATGAGTGATTGACAATGTGGTGCGGACTGACTCTTGGCCGAGTATTGCAGGTCTAGGTTGCGGCTTGATTTGCGTTAGTGCAGGTGAAGAATAAGCGTGAAAGGTCTATGCCTGTGTGGCCTCCGACGAGTGGAGAGACAAGTAGGCTTGGTTCGAGGGACCCGGTGGCAGAATGGGATCAGGTGCGGGCCGCATGGTGGCAAGAAAAGCAAAATGAAGTCGTGGACAGGAGCCGGTGCAGGGTAGCGGCTCACGACCGGAGTCTGCACGCGAGGTTTGCGGCGGTTCACCACAAAACATCGGGTTACTTGGTTGAGCCACAAAACCAAGACCGAAGGCTCAGCGGGCAGAGACGGGATCCGGGTGTGCCGAGAAGCTTCGATGCCGGTCGACACGTGGCGGGAACGCGGGGCTTGCGTCGGGAGGACACGGACTACGGCGAAGGCATGGCTGCCCGATGAAGAATGATCGCTACTTGAACATCTTGCCCCTGAGGTGTGTGTATCTTCCTTTATGTTCAAGGGGTAGCTTGGTCATTTGCCCAACCCGGGGAGACTTGATATATATAGCTATAGGGTTCCAGGGCAACTCATCCATCTGGACTGCTTCTCATTTTCCCTGCTCTTTAGGCTAGATTTTCTTCATGATTTTGTAGAGAATCTGACCTCTGGTTGTATGGAAGCATTCATGGTTGGGTCGATTTCCTTCTCTTGGATCGAGTGATGTCGGCGTTAGGACTAGTCCCGACACTAACTAGTGAATCGCGCTGTGATTAGCCTCTCGATGGTTGGTGCAAATAGCAACACAGGGACACGGATTTATCCTGGTTCCAGCCGCGGGGCCGTACGACCAGCAGGTTGTGCATGCGCACTGTATTAATTCGCACCGGTGGTGCCTGTAGAGCGGGGCTACAAGCAAGGCGGGAGATGAGGAGAAGCCTCCATGTCCCTGCTAGGTTGATTGAGGCAAGTGCCAATATCAAGGAGTCAGAGTGGTGTGATGTCGTGTGAATGCGGGGTGAGATGGCGGATGCGATGTGATGCCCGCAGCCGGGCGGCTACCTCCTCCTTTTATAGGCCAAGGGGAGGCAGCTTACAAACATGTTGCATAGTGCTATGTATAGTGACGGCGTACTGGTGCACAGTGCCCCTGGCGTGACGGTTGTCCTGGCGGATCCTTGCATCTGGGGCGGCTTGATGGCGGATCCTGGCTTCCACAGGCGGCGTGGCGACTCCTGTGCTAGTCTGGGAACGACTTCAAGGGTGGCCTTGACCGGTGTTCGTATTTCGTCGTCTGTACGCCGATCGAGGGTGCGCCCATGCTTGTTCAAGGGTCCTGTTGTGGGAAGAGCTCTAGAGGCACAGGCGCTGGCGTGGTGATGTTCCGTCAGCACAGGACACCACAGCGCTGGGGATGGCTGCACAGCGCCGGGGAGGGCTGCACAGCGCCGGGGATGGTGAAGATGTGCTCCGCGCGTTCCGCGCCACGGCGCCGCCCAGATCGTGCGCTTGGTCGCCACCCGTACACCCTTCGAGGGTGCTCTCATGCCCTTTCGAGGGGCTCCCCGTGGGAGAAGGACGGAAGTAGGCGGCACAGTGTTTTGGAATGACACTGGCCTATCCGCACAGGGCTTGCGCAGTGCCTGTATAGCGCCGGGGATGGCCGCATAGTGATGGATTGGCCACACAGTGACGGGGCCAGATTCCCGGGCGGTGTCAGCGAAGCGGCGTGGGGAAGATTTACCTTTTGACCATGGCGCCCGCGGCGGGCTGGAGCATTCAATGCCCTTGTCGGGCGAGACGGGCGGGACGCCGTTGGTCGAGGGGGAGCCTCGAGCGAGGCGGAGATCCGCCCGAGGGGGGCTGGACCCTCGAGCGAGCCGGAAATTAGCTCGAGGGCGGCCTGGACCCTAGAGCGAGGCGGATATTGGCTCGAGGGCGGCCGGGACCCTCGAGCAAGGCGAAGATTGCCTCGAGGGCGGCCGGGACCCTCGAGCGAGGCGGAGATCCGCTGGTAGTCGTGAGCCGTCGTCAGATGGGCCCGGTATGTCATTGGGCCATAGCAGGTCGTGGGCCTTGTGCGTGTTTGTTCCTTGTTAACCTGTGGGGTGCTTTAGATGTAGTTGTGTTTTAAGAGTGTGGTTTTCCCCTTGGTTAGGACTTATGGCCGTCCCCGACAGTAGCCCCCGAGCCTTTGCCGAAATGGTGATCAGTTTCGCAAAGGCTGGTAGCTTCCTGTTGGACTTTTCCCTTTGAGCGTGTGCGGTTTTCTGTGGGGGTGCGCTAGCGCACCCGCGGGTGTAGCCCCCGAAGCCTCGGAGGAGTGCGTGCACTCGTGCAAGGTTTTATAAATGTTGAGCGACGGGCTCGTGATGCGTTTATTTCAGCCGGCCTCGGCGATCTACGCGTGCGAGGCAGCGTCGACCCCATCCAGAGCAAGCTCTGGGGGTCTGCTCATTGTCTTTTGGGAGGGGGCGACCCTTCACGGGTCTCTGCAACTACGTGACACGCTCAGAGGGTGTGGCCGTGTCGCAAGGAGCCCCCGAGCCCCGACCCGGATGGATGCCTCGTTGAGCTGTTAGCGGGTGGTTCAAGTGGACGTCCGTGCCTCGTTCGATAAGGGTCGGCTCGCGGTCCGGAGACACGTCCATAAGAGCGCTCGCAGAGGTTTGCTAGGTAGGGCTCAGTCCCATTCGATTGGGACGGAGAGCGCGGAAGCTCTCCCTTGATCGGATCCCTCGACTAGCTGCCTTTGTCTGGCCTTGAACACGAACTATGGGGCGCCCCCGAACTTCGCGTCTGAGGATAGGCGCGATCGCACGCGCCCTGGTCGTCCCTGACTCTGTTGATCTGAAACGCTTGTTCGAACCTTTCGCAGGTCAGGGCTCGAATCTCTGATTAGTAGGGCCTCGTGGGGAGTGCCGTGCGTCCCCGACTTTGTTGATCTATGGCGCTTGTCGAACCCTCGTAGGGCCAGGCTTCGAACCACTGATCAGTAGAGGCCTCGTTAGGAGGTGCATCTGTGGCGCCCATTGTGCCCTCAGCGGGCTACCTCGAGCCACTGATCAGTAAGGATTTCGGGGTGAGGCGCTGGGTGCCACACTTTCGAGGGCTATCTCGAGCAAGCGTGTTCAAGGGCCCCCCTGACCCCCTCGATCTGGGCGCTCGTCCGGATCCCTTTCGAGGGGCCACGCCTTGAACCCTGTTTGGTGGGACTTGAGGAGTTACCTTCTCTTGGAAGGAACTCCCGTCCCTTGGTCTCCGGTCGCGGACCGGATCGTGACCACTCGCGTGCGGTTATGGCCGGCATGGCATGTAGTGGGCGTGATGGGCGCGCCTTTTTAGGCCGGGCCGCGCGGGTGAGGACTGGAGCGTCCGAGGACCGGTGGATGGTCACTCCTTGGTGTGATGAGTGATTGACAACGTGGTGTGGACTGACTCTTGGCCGAGTATTGCAGGTGTAGGTTGCGGCTTGATTTGTGATGGTGCAGGTGAAGAGCAGGCGCGAAAGGTCTTAGCCTGTGTGGCCTCCGAGGAGTGGAGAGACAAGTAGGCTCGGCTCGATGGACCCGGTGGCCGAACAGGATCAAGTGCGGGCCGCATGGTGGCAAGAAAAGCAAGACGAAGTCGTGTACAGTTTCTTGGTTGAGCCTCAAAACCAAGGTTGAGCCGGTGCATGTAGCGGCTAACAACCGGAGTCTGCACGCGGGGTTTGGTTGGTTTACTCCACAAAACCAACACCGAGCCGGGACGACGTGGCGGCCAAGTCATGAGTGGGATTGGCGTGGAGGCTGCACCGAGTCCGCAGGGTTTGCGGCGGTTCACCACAAAACCGTCGGGGTTACTTGGTTGAGCCACAAAACCAAGACCGAAGGCTCGGCGGGTGGAGACGGGATCCGGGCGCGCCGAGAAGCTTCGAAGCGGGCGACACGCGGCATGATCGAGGTGCTTGCGTCGGGAGGACGCGAAGGCCTGATGGATGCGGGGCCGTCCAATGGAGACTTCAAGTGTTGACCAAAATGCCCCTGTGAGGGCTTGTGTTGTAACTACTAGTGTAGGGGCACTTCGGTCATTTCCGGAGGGCCTATATATAGGTGGAGTGGCTGAATTTCAGCCAACTCTTTGGCTAGTGGTGGGAGTGCTCTTTCATTTTCGGGTGCTCTTTGGGAGAGAGGAAAGAGGTGAGTGTGGCTCTTTGTTTGAGCTTTTTGCCATCCAGGATTTGTGATTCTTGTGAGTGCCTTGTAACCGGATTTGGCTAAGATATTCATAGTGAAATCTTCCTTCTCAATCTCGTGCCAAATCCTTTGCTCCCGGCGTTTTTCTTTTTCGGTGATTTTCAGAGCCTTTTTCTTGGGATTTTCGTTCGTCACTCGATTCGTCGATTTGAGGGTGTTTCTCTCCGGATTTCTTTGAGGGTATCATGGGTGAGTGCCTTCTGCCTCTTTGTGGATGATCTTGACCCCTCAAACACCAGATTTGGCCTTCGATTCGTTGATTTTCGGATGAACCCTAGTTCATAGTGTTCTTGGCAAGGATTCGCGAATCCGGGAGTTGTATGGAGTTAGAGGCCGAAATTTTTGGGGCATATCCTCCCCTTGGGGTGTTCATCATCTACCAAAAATTTTGTCTCATGACTCCAAGTGGTTTGGGAGATCCATTGATCGAAAGTTTGGGGCGAATTCGCGGGCAGTTTTCTAGGCTGTCCCGCGTGATCCGGACACTAGTGGTCGGGTGACCCGAAGGGGGTAGGTTGACCCGGACTCTTGTGGCCAGGTGACCCAGTGCGGCTCTGGAAGGCTCAGAGTGACCCGGATGTTTGTGGCCGGTTGACCTGGTAGGTCTCAGCCTTCCTCTTTGTTCCTCGAGCTCTTTCATGCTTGCTTCTGCTTTGCTTCCTAGTCTTTCAAGCTTTGTTCCTAAGGTCTCGAGAGAGGTTTGTGTGTGCTCCCGCTTGATCGTGTGTGACCCTCGGAGTTGAGATTGGGACATAGGCCGAGTTCTTTTAAGAAAGAATTATTATCGGCTCCCATTCACTCCCCCCTCTCTGTTCGCCAATCCGGTCCTTCAATTGGTATCAGAGCTTGGTTACGGATCACTCCACCTTAACCGGCTTTGTGATCCATAGGGCGACGGAGAAAAGGGCGCTTTTTCTCACGGGTTTGGTTTGCGCGCTTTGATCTTGCTTTCAACTAATCATAACTGGTGCTTTGAGTATGGCACCAAGCTCTTCTTCTTGTGTGTCTTTGTCTTCAGAGATTGATGTGATGGAGTTTGCATCGGGAGATGACCACAAGTGGAGAAGGAAGTGTGAGGAGTTGAAGGAAGATAAGGAAGCAATGGCGTTGATGCGACTTTTGGTGGCTCAAGAAGATGATCTCCAAGACAAGATCATGAAGAGAAGCAAGGTCAAGCTCACCCAAGGTATCATTAGCTTGTTCACCTGTCTTTGTTCCTATGGTGAGATGAATGTGGAGCTTAAGAATTCTCCTTTGCCTTGCAAATCTTGTGATGCCTTGTGTGCTGAAAATGAGAAACTAAAAGATGAAACCAATTGTCGCAATAAGCATGTTGAAGCTCTTAGAAGAGCATGCGACAATCTTGATTTTGAGAATGATGAATTGAGATAATCTCTTGCTACCTTGCAATCTGAAATTGATTTGTTGAAGTTCAATGCTTCTATGCCTTGCAACTCTTGTGTTTCTTTGAATGATAAACTTGATATGGCTAGGAGTAAGATTTTGTTGCTAGAATCAAGTGCTTCCTTATCATGTGTTTCTTGTGAGTCTTTGCATGCTGAAATTAATGAACTAAAATTGACTCACACCACATGTCAAGATGAACTTGAGCATGCTAGTGCTGAAATTTGTGATATGAAATCCATGCCTTTTAGCAAGTGCTCTTTGTTGATTGTTGAGGATGCTTGCCATACTTCTTGTGATAAGGTCGATGCTTTGTTAGATGTAAATGATGTTGCTTGTCCATGTGACTTCATTTGCACCTCATGCATTGATTTGGAAAGTAAAGTTTTGGTATTGAAAAAGATGCGTGAGGATATGAGCGCCAAGTTGGTTGAGCATGATGAGATGAGTGCTAACCTTGAGAAAGAAAATGAACTCTTGCGTACCACATATGCTAAATGCATTGAAGAGGAAATTGATAATTTGAGTAATATGACATGTGGTACTTGTGAGCGCCTCAAATCTGAAAATGAGGTTTTGCGCACAAGGTGCAAGATTCTTTGTGCCAAGGGTTTGGATTCTCGCTTTTCTTGTTACTCCGATGTTGATGCTTGCAAAATAGCTTCTTCTCAACCGGAGTTGACTTCTTCTCTTAAGCGTGAGTCTTTGGATGGTGGCAAGTGTGCTAGTGCTTTGGATAGCTCTCCCATAGCTACTCCTAAGCTTGTGGCTTCTTCTGGTGTTGCCCAAGGTGATTCGAATGGCAAGGGTGCTTCTCATTTCTTTAGAACTCATACTTCCAAACCGAAGTTCTATTGCACCTTTTGCAAGAAAGATGGGCATACCGTGTTGTTTTGCTTTCGTCGTGTCAAGCACGAGCGACGTTTGCGTGCCAAAGCTTTTAAGAAGCCACATAGCCTTTCTCATGGCACGTGTGATTCTAATGTGGGCACCAAGTCGAGTGTTGGGGTTGATGCTTCTTGCTCTAAGTCCCAAGGGACTTCTCACTTACAAGAGAATGGTGATTCGTCCACTCGGACCGTGCCTCTCGATAGGCCTTTGTACCATTGCTCTCTTTGTGGGAAGGATGGGCATCAAGAGAGCTTTTGCTACCGCCGTGCAAGGAAAATGCGGCGAGCTTGTGCTTCTAGGCCTTTGGTTGTTCATAGCCCTTCTCATGGCATGAACACTTGTGAGCCAAAGAAGGCACATTTTGTTGATGGGTTTTATGACACTCTTTCTAATGAGTTAGACTATGCTCGTGGACATGCTTCTAGTGCTTCTCGTGTTGGTCCACGACATGTTTCCCATGGTGTTCGTGTTGGTTCTTCTCCTACGACCTCAAAGGATCTTTGTCTTTTTGCTTATGGTAGCACTCAGTTTTCTTCGCGAGTTGCTCCTTTGAGGCATGATTTTGAGAGTGTTAGAAATCCTTTTCACTCGAACCGGCATTTGCATCATGCTAACCCACTTGATAAGTTGAGTGCATCCCTTACCCGTGTGAGCAATTATTGGATACCCAAGTATGTGCTTGCTAACCCTTTGGGATCCAAGGCTCGGTCTTCTTTGTCTCCTTGTGTGTAGGTATGGAGACGCGGTTGGAGAACATGAGCTCGATGGTACTTGATCTTTTGTCCGTCAGGTGATCAGGAAATGATGGTTTCCCACACCGCTTTGGATGGCTCTTGAAAGCCTTTGTACACATGTATAGTGAGTTTTCCTTTTCTCCTCGTACTCACTTGTATACTTGTTGCATGCTTTGCTCCTGTGTCATGTTTGTGTATAAACCATGGTAGGCTAGCCACCTTGTTCATGATAGCTTTGTGATCTTGTATACCTATCTTGCTATCTTTTGTATGATTTTGTGGTGGATGATATATATGAACCTCATGCCATGCTTTATGGTTGCCCTCTTGTGGTTATGACATGTTGTTCATTCATATCATTTTTGTCTAGCTCCATGGTATCCTCTCTTGTTAGCATGTTTGCCCCCTCATGTATATCTTGTCATACTAGCTTTGTGATATATCTTGGTGGTTGATCCATGTGAACTTGTATCATGCCTTTGTTTAGTTCTTATATCATGTTTGGCATGTTGTTCATTGGTATTTTTTTGTGCTAGGCTTTTTTGTATAGTTATGCACCTTGTTGACATGCTTGCTAGCCCAAGCTTACATTCATCTATATGGAATCAAGTTACAATGCTTTATTTATCTTAATTGGTATTGTCAATGCTTTGTGTAGCATGTTTTGAGCTTTCCTTGTGGCCTTGGGCTTGTCTTGTCTTCGGGTTGTGTTTTGCTTCTTCTCTTCATTTGGGTTTCGAGATTTCCTTTTGCTCTTTCTTTTCCTAGCTTTTGCTTGCTAGTTGGCTTTGGTTGAGGGGGAGCTTGGCTTATCGATGAGAATTTGGTTTCAAGAGTTGGCCTTGGCTTTTGGTAGCCGTTTGTGATCATTCAATTGGTATCCTTTCTATGGTACTCAATTGAGATCTTTGGAGCTTTTATTTGGTTGGTGTGTTAACTCTGGTGGTGTTGAGTTTGCTGGACGCTCTCCACCTCGTGGTCGATATGGGTATGGGAGGGGTCGCAGTTTTGAGTCTCAGAGGGACTACGAACCACGCTTTCCCTTTCGTGGTGCTCGTACTCCTTCAGCGAGACACGGGAGTGGTCTCCCTGTGGTGGTTCCAGCTTTGCTAGGCGTGATAGGATGGATTTTGCTTACCCCACTTTTGAGCAAATGGCTCGGCACTAGTTTGTCTCTTTTTGTGCTAACCCCAGTGTTGAGTCGGTTGCTCGTTCTCGCTCTTGGTTTTGATTTTGCATGCGGGAGGCTTGGAGGAATTTTGGTGGGTCGACTCCGGAGGCTAGCAGCACATGACCGGAGATCGAAGGTGGCTCTCCAGCCTCACCCCGGTGATGTCGAAGGAGAACATCACTTTCGGGGACGATGGACGAGAGCGAGTGATTAAGGTAAGTAGATTGGAGACTTTGAGTTGTGTGGCTTTCGTCAAGCCATTTGGTCTCTTTTGCTCTTTGCCCTATAGCATGCATTTAGGGTGAGCTTTGTATGCTCTTTGGCCCTAGTGCATGTGTTTAGGGGGAGCTAGTGAGTTTTGTGCTCTTTTGCCTTTTTTTTAAGTTCGGGTTGGGCATCTCATGTACATATGCATCTTGCATGGTCCATTCATGTCACATATCATTTGCATCATACGCTTTGGAGAATGTGCTTCTCTCATATACATTGATCATTGTGATATGTTGGATATGAACTTATGAACATGCTTGTGAGCTCTTATGATGTGTAGCTATGCTCTTGACAAGCTTTGGATGTGTATGCATGTGAATGGCTTATTTTTGTGAAAATGCTATATATGATCCTCTCTTGTGAGTTGAATGCCTTTCATGCTCAAATTGTGCTCATATGGCTATATCTTGCTTAATTTGTGCTTGGGTATCATGCTCTTTTTATTTGGGGTCAAATACCCATTTGTCATTATGAATGTTTAGCCTACATGCAACCTTTGTGGAGAAGCCTAAGCTTCTTTTTGCCGCAAAGGCACTTCATGTACCATGCTTTACTTGAAATCATAAAATTGGTATGTTGAAATGTCTATGCTTGATGTATTTGCCCTTAATTGGTATCATGTCATGTGTGCTTTAAATTCCTTTTCTCGGGTGCTAAACCGTTGCATGATGTCTACCATTGAGAAGTCTCATGTTTAGAAGTAGACACATGGCTCGGTGGCTTTGACATGACATGAGATAGCTTGTAGGTGTTTGTGATAACCTTGTGATGAGAACTTGTGACCTTGCATGAAGTTTGTGAGTTATATGTCGTTGTGCTCATTTTGGCCATGTTGAGGTCCTATGCTCATGAGAGGGAATTTTTGTTGAAAAATGCTTCAATTTGTTCCTAGCCATGTCACATGTATATATGTCTTTGCTCTCATGTTGGCGATGCTTCTACGGATGTTTGAGCCTTCTTGTATGCTCTATGTTTCATTTCTAGCATGTTATTGTGATCATTGTCTATTTGAGAAGCTCATGGTCATTTTAGCCTTGATTCATGCATTACCAACAAGGGGGAGAATTGTGTCTCCAATTCATAACATGGGGAGAAGTGTGCATGTTTGGGGAGAAATGCACTTTGTAAGGAGAGTCTTTGCATCGATGGGGAGAAAAAGATGGATAGTCAGTTCAGGGGGAGAACTTGAGTTTGCATGCATTTATTCAGGGGGAGCTTGCATTCATGCTTTGGGAGCTCTTTGTGTTGCCTGAAGGTTGCTTTGTGCTTTGCTCTTTTGTCGATGGCGTCGAGCCCTTTTGCCTCCTCTCGAGGAGTCGGCATTTTGAGCATTTTGTCTCGGTTGTGTTGAGTCATTGCCCTTGCCTTAGGGGACCGAGACTAGCTCTTGCAAGTGATCTTGTTTCGGGCTTTTGGTTGGATTTTGATCACTTGTTTGAGATATTTGTTCGTTTCTTTTCTTTCTCTTTCTTTTACGAATTGGTGACTATGTGTGTTGTCAATGCACTCATCAAGGGGGAGATTGAGGACCGGAGCGTCCGAGGACCGGTGGATGGTCGCTCCTTGTTGTGATGAGTGATTGACAATGTGGTGTGGACTGACTCTTGGCCGAGTATTGCAGGTGCAGGTTGCGGCTTGATTTGCGTTGGTGCAGGTGAAGAGCGGACGCGAAAGGTCTTAGCCTGTGTGGCCTCCGAGGTGTGGAAAGACAAGTAGGCTCGGCTCGATGGACCCGTTGGCCGAACGGGATCAAGTGCGGGCCGCATGGTGGCAAGAAAAGCAAGATGAAGTCATGTACGGTTTCTTGGTTGAGCCTCAAAACCAAGATCGAGCAAGTACAGGGTAGCGGCTAACAACCGAAGTCTACACGCGGGGTTTGGTTGGTTTAGTCCACAAAACCAACACCGAGCCGGGACGATGTGGCGGCCAAGTCATGAGTTGGATTGGCGTGGAGGCTGCACTGAGTCCGCAGGGTTTGCGGTGGTTCACCACAAAACCGTCGGGGTTACTTGGTTGAGCCACAAAACCAAGACCGAAGGCTCGGTGGGCGGAGACGGGATCCGGGCGCGCTGAGAAGCTTCGAAGCGGGCGACACGTGGCATGATCGAGGTGCTTGCGTCGGGAGGACGCGAAGGCCCGATGGATGCGCGGCCGTCCGATGGAGAACTTCATGTGTTGACCAAAATGCCCCTGTGAGGGCTTGTGTTGTAACTCCTAGTGTAGGGGCACTTCGGTCATTTTCGGAGGGCCTATATATAGGAGGAGTGGCTGAATTTCAGCCAACTCTTTGGCTAGTGGTGGGAGTGCTCTTTCATTTTGGGGTGCTCTTTGGGAGAGAGGTGAGTGTGGCTCTTTGTTTGAGCTTTTTGCATCCAAGATTTGTGATTCTTGTGAGTAGCTTGTAACTGGATTTGGCTAAGATATTCATAGTGAAATCTTCCTTCTCAATCTCGTGCCAAATCCTTTGCTCCCGACGTTTTTCTTTTTCGGTGATTTTCGGAGCCTTTTTTATGGGATTTTCGTTCATCACTCGATTCATCGATTTGAGGGCGTTTCTTTCCGGATTTCTTTGAGGGTATCATGGGTGAGTGCCTTGTGCCTCTTTGTGGATGATCTTGACCCCTCAAACACCGAATTTGGCCTTCGATTCGTTGATTTTCGGATGAACCTTAGTTCATAGTGTTCTTGGCAAGGATTCGCGATTCCGGGATTTGTAGGGAGTTAGAGGCCGTAATGTTTGGGGCATATCCTCCCCTTGGGGTGTTCATC
Source organism: Cenchrus fungigraminus (assembly GCA_036936925.1). Lineage (NCBI taxonomy): Eukaryota > Viridiplantae > Streptophyta > Magnoliopsida > Poales > Poaceae > Cenchrus > Cenchrus fungigraminus. Next base: position 76,087,933 of record CM072774.1, on the reverse strand, counting down.
ATCTCCCCAAAATTTCATCTCAAGACTCCAAGTGGTTTGGGAGATCCATTGATCCAAAGTTTGGGGCGAATTCGCAGGCAGTTTTCTGGGCTGTCCCGGGTGATCCGGACACTAGTGGCCGGGTGACCGGAAGCGGGTAGGTTGACCCGGACACTTGTGGTCGGGTGACCCGGTGCGGCTCCGGAAGGCTCAGGGTGACCCGGACGTTTGTGGCCGGTTGACCCGGTAGGTCTCAGCCTTCCTCTTTGTTGCTCGAGCTCTTTCATGCTTGCTTCCGCTTTGCTTCCTAGCCTTTCAAGCTTTGTTCCTAAGGTCTCGAGAGAGGTTTGTGTGTGCTCCCGCTTGATCGTATGTGACCCTCGGAGTTGAGATTGGGACATAGGTCGAGTTATTTTGAGAAAGAATTTTTATCAGCTCCCATTCACTCCCCCCCCTCTCTGGTCGCCAATCCGATCCTTTAGCGGGCCGCCGACTGTTTGAAATGACGTGCGGCAGTTCGCGGTTTTACCACGCCGTAATGATAGCGTACGCGTGTGCGCGCGTTGGATTCGGGGTGGTGGGGCCCTGCCATCAGTGACGGGCGGCACCCGCCGCATTTACTGCGGCTGTACATCACTCGCCCGGCCGCTCGACTCTACCCCTATTCTATATAAGATAGGGAGCGAAGGGGAGAACTTTACCTTAGCCATTCGCCTTCGCCGCTCTTGCCTTCTTCTTCTTCCCGTTCCCTTTGAGCCTTGCCGCGAGAGATCTGAGTGCACCCATCGCCTTAATCCACCCCCGCCCTCCATTCTTTGTTCCTCTTCGGAGATGGTGAAGTACGTCGAAGCTTCGCCATGGAGCCGGTCGAGCATGGATGAGCACACCTTCAAGGGGATCGTCGCCGGTGGGCAGTTAGCGGACAACACCGACCCAGATCGGCCGGCATGGATTGTGCAGCCACCGCAGCCCCGAGAGCCGAACCACCCGGAGGGGTACATGGTGAGCTTTGCCCGTCTGCACGAGCGGGGGTTCAACGACACGCTCCACACCAACGACGCGTTGCAAATCTTCCAGGTACGTGTGTTTATGCTGTCACCGTTTCCCCTTTCTCTGTTCCCGCCCGTGTCTCATCTGGATTTCCCTCTTTTCTCTTGGCAACGGCTGCGGTCGCAGGCCGGGGAGAAGGTCTCTTATATCGCCGACCTGCACACCAAGCTCGAGGTTGTGCACCAGGCGAATGAGGAACTGGGTTCTGGTGTGGAGGGTCTTTGCTCACAGCTGTACGAGCTGCAGATGAGCGCTCTCGAGCGCGAGAATGCTCGGCTCTGTGCGGAGCAAGATCGCGACACCCACCGGGCCGCGGCGGAGCAGAACGCCAAGGAGGCCGAGCAGCTTGGCACCGCACTGCGGGAGAAGGAGGAGGCGGTGACTGTGAAGGAGGAGGAGCTCAAGTGGGAGCGCACAGCACTAGGCGAGGCCAAGTCCCAGCTCGCGCTGAAGGACACAGCCCTCGCTGAGGCACAGGCTCAATCAGAGCGGGAGCGCAAAGCGCTCGAGGAGGTGCAAACCCAGCTCGCCCAGGCCGAGCAGAGGGCCCGGGAGGCTGAGCGGCTCGCTACTGCCCTCAAGGAGAAGGGCGACACGCTGACGGTGGCCGAGGGTCAACTCCAGCAAGAGCGCACAGCGTGTGAAGAGGCGCAGTCCCAGCTCACACTGAAGGACACGGCCCAGGTGACGGTGGCCGAGGTGCAAGCTCAGCTCAAGCGGGAGTGCAGGGCGCTCGAAGAGGCGCAGGCCCAGCTCGCCCAAGCCGCGTAGAAGGCTCAGGAGGCCGAGCAGTTGGGCGCTGCCCTTAAGGAGGCGCAGTCCCAGCTCCAGCTCGAGCGCACTGAGCTTGAGGATGCGAGGTCCACAATTAAGCAGCGGGACGCCTCGATCATCAAGCTGCAGCAGGATGCTGACGCCGCGCGGGCCGAACTCGAGGAGGAGGAGAAGAAGGCCGAGGGTGAGTTGTATCCCCCAGCCCCTTTGTTTTTTTTCTTGAGTTTTTCGAGGCTTGTTTTGATGTTTGTTTTCGTGTCGCAGAGCTGCAGAGGGGCTCGGCGTACCCTTCGGCGGAGATGAAGGCTCTCTAGGTCGCCTACAACATGGTCCAGGATGAGCTCCTGGTCCTGGAGGTGGCTGCTCTTGAGGTGTGTCAAGAGATCAAGGGGGCCGAGGACCAGTCCTTAGGCAGCTCAATAGCGAGCCACCTGAGGTCCCTGGGCGGCCGAGTCGTTGAGCGCCTGCGGGGCGCTCTCCGTCTTGGCGTCCAGAAGACCCTGGGACTGACCTCGATGCACTACCTCGTCGATTTTAATGCACTGCAGGAGGGTTGCATCCTCCCCGAGGGGCTTGATGATGACGCCGAGCTCGAGGCCGTCAAGCAAGCGGATGCCTACGTCGCAGAGCCTGCTGCGGCGCTCGTCGATCTGTTCGACGAGGACTTGTTCCCTGACGCGGTCGATGGCAAAGCTGCTGCCGCTCCAAGCCCCCGTGCACCCTGAGAGTCTGGGCCTCGAGGCCCATTAGTTTGTATTAGGTTTTCGGCTGAGTGCCTTTTTTGTGCAAACAGTTTGACATATGATGCAGAAGTTTTATTTACAAGCTTTATTTCGTATGTTATTGCATTTTCCTCGTGTCTTAGGGAAATTTTGGCCGGGAAGCTCACGTTCGCGAACCAACTTAGTGTAGGGTAGCGAGGGGGATGCCCTATCCTCTCGGAGGCTGTTGATAGGTGAAACTCGTATGAAGTTTCGATCCGCAAGCATACGGATATCCTATGCCTTTCTTCACCTACGGGAGATCCCAAGGTTCTTGTCAACCCAAGGAGCAAAGGGATTACTAGCGTCTAACCTAACACTAATCTAGTTGATTGAAGACTTATAATAGAAAGATTAATCTAATAAGTAAAGGCAAACTAACCCTAAATTATGTTAAAGAGAGACGAGAGGTGCACAAGTATGAAGAACGTATGCCCATGGAGTCTAGGTACTTGAAGATGCAATCACCCAAAACATGATAACCCCCGATCCAATCTAAGCATGTGGTCAAGGATTAGACGTTTCCCTTCCCTCGTACATGTCACTACACGAAGGTAATCAGTACTAACCCTAATGAGCACGGTATGTTGACGCAATCTACGAGAGCAACCCCGAAAGCATGGTAGCTAGCCTTAAACATTAAGCATCATCAACAAAAGGTATGATAGACATATGATCCAAACAAGATAGGTGGCTACACTTCAAGTTCCGTTACAACTCCATGGACAAATGATAGACTTTACCCCATCATGACGCTAGGCATGGCACCGTTGAGCATGGTGGATGCCTCCGATGAAGATGGATCCTCGTTGTCCTTCAACTCCAGCGGCACTGTGCCAAGGCCTCGGTGTCCTCCTTCCTCGTGGTGGCCTCCCTTGGGCTTGGCGATGATCTCTCTCGTGTGTCCTTCCCCAAGAGTCTCTCTCGTAGTCGATCTTCTCTTCCTTGGCGGCTCTGAGGAACTAGATGGCGTCTCTGGTGAATGGCGGCTTACCCACGCGCTTAGGGTTTCATCTACTTAACACCGAAGAAAGGGGCCCACAAACCCACCAGAAGGGGGTGGGCCGGTCGGCATGGGCCGGCCAGCCTGGGCCCTCCTGGGCTCGGTTTCGGCCCATTTTGCTCCGCGCTCCATCTTTTGCATTTTGGATCATTTGCCCCTTTAATTGTGGACTTTGGACGTCGTTATCTCTGCGACCAAGATGAGGGATCTTTATGCATGAACTTCCGGTCTTTTCATCTCGGTCCTCGGGAGTTCTTCATTGAAGCACATTGGTCCTTGCCACCTTTGGAGGCAAGTTTGCACACGGTCGGAGCTCCTTGATTGACTTGCAAAATGTCCTCTGAACTAGTTGCATCTTCCCTCATTTAATACATGAATTCCTGCAAAAATGCTATACTCCAAAATGCACATCGAACGGTGAACTTGTTATATCATTTGTATGCCTAGTGGTGGGTTAGTTCCAAAATGAAGTTCAAACCATAACATAACAAGTGTTCTTGGTTGACGGAAATCGACCACCAACAGAGGCGTAGGCGGTCCCGTGACTCAACCGGCCCCAGACTCAGTCAATTTACGCCCGGCTTCTATTCCTCGAAGCACTTGAGGCATAACGCATTAACATTTTTGAAGGAAAACATGTTTTGAAAAAAGTTGTTGCAAAAAAAGTTAGGACACTTCGGGGGGGTGCCCCCTGTTGTAACCCCCGAGGGAGACTTGGTTTGTATCGAGGCCCTGGTCGAGGGTGAAACCGAGTCGCCCTGTTTTTATTCATGATTTTATTTACAAGTTCGAGTATGAGATGCCCGATATGTACGAAAAAGATTGGAAACTCATGGATAAAAGCAACGTAGCTGCTGGATGTTCCAAGCGTTGGTGAGAACTTCGCCCTTCTCGTTCACGAGCTTGTACGTGCCAGGCTTGAGCTCCTCAGCGATGATGTAGGGCCCTTCATAGGGCAGCGAGAGCTTGTGTCGACCTCGGTTGTCTTGTCGTAACCTCAGCACTAGGTCGCTCTTGCTGAAGTCCCGACGCCAGATCTTTTGCGCTTGGTACTCCCGGAGGGACTGCTGGTATCTTGCCGAGTGTAGGATCGCCACGTCTCAGGCTTCGCCCACATGATCCAATGAGTCTTCGCGAGCTCGCTGGTTCTGGTCCTCTTGGTAGGCCCTGAGCCTGGGGGACCCATACTCCAGGTCCGTGGGGAGGACGGCCTCCGCGCCTTTTGCCACGTTCTCCAAATTGCACTTAAGCACTCAAAAATCGGCCAATATGCAAGTTGTGTAGAATTTCGAGGCACACATTTCCTCTAATAGGCGGACATTCAAATTCGGACTAGAAATATGCCAAAAACGTGGTGGAACACAGAGAACACTATTGTGGCGCGCCGAGAAAATGACAAAATTTGCCACGATTTTTCGGCCAAACCATTCCACAAAACACCTGTTGCCCTTTACAAAAATTGTAGATCCATATCCCAGCTACAACTTTTATTTTTGGCGATTTTGAACTTATATTCAAGATTCTCATTTTGGAAGCGGTCGAACAGGGCTAAATCAAACTGGAAATTGGCGACGTCGCACCGGAGCGCCGAGCGCCCGCGCTAAGTGCGTGCACGCGTGCCGCCGCGTGGCAGGCCGCCGCGCCGCCGCGCCAGGGCTGTCCCGCCCGCAGAACAACACAGACGCCCGCGCCATGATTTGGCGCCCGCTGCCCAACCGAATCGCCTAGGGGATCACGTCCCGTCGCGTGGCACACCTTCACGCACCGGAGCCAAGCCCTTGCCGCGCCACCAGCTGGCAGGTCGCCCGTGCGGTTTCCGCCGCGGCCGGGCCCCCCTCCCTAGCCTACATTGCCTCCTTCTCCATGCCAAGGCCACCTCCTCTCCCCTCCCTCGGCTATAAAAGGACCCGGGGTCTCCCTCGCACGCTCGAGCTCCGCCACCATGCCATTGCCGCCGCCGCCCACGAGCTCGTCCTTCCGCTCGCTCCCAGCACCGCTCACCCCCTCCAGTCACTCCCCTAGGACCCCACTGAGCCCCCACCGGCACACATGGCCTAGCTCCACCTTCCCCCTCGCCGGATTTCGAGCCGAGGCGGTTGCTCCGCCGCGGCTTCGCCGGTGCCGCTCACCGGCGCCACCTCCGGCCGAGCTACCACCACCAATCGACTCCGGGTGAGCCCAATCACACCCCTGGGTAGTCAACTCCCTGCCTCCGGCCGTCCTTTGCTGCCGGCGAGGTCGCCTTCGCCGTCGAGGGCACGGTTGTGAAGGCCAAATTCTTGTAGGGTCCCCTGTGAAAATTCGAGGGCATATGTGTGAAGAACAAAACTTTCTAGGGGCTCCAGTAGAAGTAGATTCTTAGTTTTCTTTAACTTAGATCCAGCACCCTAGAAAAATCAGAAAACTGCAAAACCAATTTTGTTGACTTCCTTATGACCAGATATACAACTTTTGCAAAGTATGACCATACTTTTGATGGCCAGATTTTGAATGAAAATTCAAACTCAGTTTGACCCACTTTTGCCATAGTTCAAAAACTACATCAGATCTAGAGCTAAGTTTTGGATATGTTGTTAGTGATGGCATGTGTAGCCTCTGGACCAAAATTTGCACAAAGTTACTGAGTAGATCTTTTATTGTGATTTATCTTGTATTTATGCTAGATCTGAGTAAATGATTATTGTAGCTAAATAAAAATAGCTTTTTGTGCCCAACTTCTGGCTATAGTCTTAAAATGTCTAGATTCACCTCTAGTGAATTTATCATGATTTTAGGACTGCTAGAAATATTTATTCTTGTTTTATGCTTAGATTTAAATGTAATTGCTTAGTTTAAAATCTAGAGTAGCCCTTGATCTATTTGTTGGGTGTGTAGCCTAGTTTTAAGTAAGAGATGGTGTGGGAGAAAATATGGATCCAGAGGTTGTTTATTTATTTTTATATTTATTTACCATATTTTGGTAGCTAGAAATTGTCATTTTTGGTATAATTAATTTATATCTCAATTGAGTGTGAACTTTTGCTCAGTGGTTTTGAATAGAGTTAGAGAGCTTATTAAACACCACCAACTATTACTTTATGAATTAATTTATGGATAATAATATTTGAGGCTAATTTAGTTTAATAATAGGTTTAAATGGAAAACCCCATTTCCACACTTAATTAACCCTATGGATGTGTTGTGTAGCATGCTAGGAAGCTTAGGGTCACCCTTGCTATTTTGTGAAATTAATTTAATTTATTTGTATAAATGTGTACACAATCACAATTAAAATCCTTTTAAATTCCACCACTTGCTTTAATAGCTAATATGCTAAATATATGTTTGTCAAGGTGAATATGGCCAATCATACCCTCCATGTTTGTTATGTGTTGCATAGCTTTTTATTTAATTAATTCCACCACATTAAAGCTTGCATATGCATCCATCATATAGATCTTCCCGACGGTAGCTACACACTCGTGCCGGAAGGAGGAGACGAGGGAGCTGACAGGGACGTACACTACATGGCTGTAGATCAAGACCTGGGCCAAAGTCTAGAAGAGCCCAAGGCTAGCTTCGCCGACGAAGGCAAGCACCAGAGCATTAACGTTTCAGGAGTTTAGAAGAGCCCAAGGCACCCTTCTTTTAAAAATTTTGCAACTATTCTTGCTATGTCTGTGCATTTACGTTTCAGGAGTTGAATTGAAACCCTAGATGCATGATCCCTAGGTACCTATGCTCGTTTAGTAGTATGCTAGGTCAATAGTTGCTATCACTACAAGAAATATGCCGACTAGTGACGCAAAAAAGGCCGATTCTCGTCATAAACCGTGATTAATGACACGGTTGTTACGAAAACCTTCTGCCATTAATCGAGCGTCATAAATCGCGATTAATGACGAGACTTTATTTCGCGGGGTCATGAGTTTAATGACACGTGCAAAATCGTCAATACAAAGCGTCATAACTTCGTTCATGCAGCTTTGCCACACTGGACATAATCTGATGTGGCATCCAATGTGGCATGCCAATTGTGACAAACCGTACGCGTCATAAAACAAATTTGGCTCGTTTGTAGCTGGGTTGAGCCCAAAACTGTTCCTGTAGGCTGGCGTTGTTCATATAGTCCAAAAAAGATTTTGTTGGACCAAATTGTAGCTTTTTTAGATGAAATTTGATTGGGTGGGCCCGTTTTTGTTGGGTCGAGTCCAACAGGTGCGCACATTGTTGCGGCCTTATGTGTCATGTTAATTTTTTTAAAATTGACTTTTGGCCTAATTAAAATTAACTAATCATGCATCAGTATTAATGGATTTCATTTCAATTCTGATCATTTTTTAGAATAATTCTGATTTGGTTGGCAAAATAGTAATCAGCACATATTTCTTTATATAATAAAGCAAACTGTTGTTTACTATCAAGCATGACCATATTGTTCATCACATATCACAAATTATTACAAGATAACAATATCACAAGGAACATTGATTAACAAAGCTAAATCTAGGTCATAATCACAAGAGACTGTGGAGATTTGACCTAATGATCTTAACCTCTTCATCTTTTACTGCTAAGCAGTAGACGAGTGAGGTCCTCACTATCTTCGGTTAGCTTCTGCAACCTCTTAATCTCAGCCGACTGCATTTTCAGAGTTGATTCTGATTCTTCGGTCTTCTTCTTCAAGCTACATAACTTTTTCTGCTGAGCAACAAACAGTTGTTGAAGTTGTACCCCATCCTGATTGGGAGCGTCAACTCACTCTTCATCAACACTACTACATAAGGATTTGGTGCCCATTCATGAGTACTCGGCTACCTTTGTTTTAGTTTATTCGGGAAGAAGCATCATTGACTTGGTAGCTTCCATCTAGCAACAGTGGATCCCAAGTCAGATTAGGACCTTGTAATTTATTCGAACTAAGGAAACAAGGGTCTTAAGTTTGTTACCTTGGAGCAGGTCTAAACAGGAGCGACTTCAGATGTTGACCCTTTGGCCCACTGAAACAAGTACAAGAACAAGAGGTAAGGGTTGAGATCATTCGCAATCGGAAACAAAGAAGGTGTTAAGTTTGTTACCTTGGAGCAGGTCTGAGCAGGAGCAACTTCAGATGTTGACCCTTTGGCCCACTGAAATAAGTACAAGAACAAGAGGTAAGGGTTGAGATCATTCGCAATCGGAAACAAAGAAGCTGTTGAGTTTATTACCTTGGAGCAGGTCTGAACAGGAGTGACTACAGATGTTTACCCTTTGGCCCGCTGAAACAAGTACAAGAACAAGAGATAAGGGTTGAGATCATTAGCAACAGGAAGCAATTTCATCTATTATGTTCAATGCGGTACATTGTCACATCTGTTTTTCCAAAGAAAACCAAGTGCATAACTATATGCATGCCAGGATCAAGTTTCATGCATATAGTGACATATAAGTGAATACATAAACAATATCACGTAAGAAAAAGGAATATTATCAGAGATTTACGCTTAATCCTGGAAACGAAGGCACCAACTCCACAAGTAATCGACTGGGGGTTGCGTACGCCTAGAACTCAGCAACATCTTCAGCAAACTCCATAGCAGCTTCCTCTTTCTGAGCAACATTGTTTATAGCAAGGGTGAGCACTTACCGTACTCAGCAAGTGTGGGGAAAGATATGAATGCAAAGGCTTAACAAGGAAAGGCTGGCAGGCTGATTGCATTAAGCACATTTAGTTGGTCAAATTTTATTAGCACCTGATTACTAATAAAGTATAAGTGTATACCATCCCACAATTAAGCATAAAGGTAAGAGATACACCATAAGAATATGGCAAGCATAGCCATAACCACAATTTAAGTCCATCTTCAAGTTCAATTATCATGTGAGGGTCCAGGCCGATCTTGACCGTGAGCACGGCTAATCGATTAGTTTTACACTCTGCAGAGGTTGTACACTTTCACCACAAGTCGCGTAAAAGCTCAGAAGAGCTTTGGACCCAACCATGCGATGCTAGCTAGGCATCATACCACACTACCGCGGTGTGATTGCATAGGGACGCTACGAGGCCTTTACAAAGATTCCCCAATGTGCAGCAACCCACTAGGTTTCAGGTCGAAGCAGGGCATAAAGCTCCCTAGCGGGTCAATACCCCACCATAAATGAACAAACCCAACTCCCCGCTAGAGCAGGTCTATACCCCAATAACGCCTCCCCATTGGCCCCTTTCGGGTAAGATCACTACAACACCAAGGTTTCTAATTATTCGGCCAAGACAGAGCCATATGTCTTGTGGTTGTACGGTTTTCCTGGGTGGTCGCTCCATGTTCCGATTAATGCATATGATCTTGTATTAACCAGAGATATATAGCATAATAAAAGAACATAGAGTATGAAAGGGTAACCATGTTGATTATTACCAACCCAGTTGAGCAAGCTAAGCAACATCTACCATCAAATTAATTAAACAACTCGGCTACACAAGGCAATGGTAAAAAGAATACTAGTCATTATCCTTATTAGGAACCCTCAAAATTAATGCAAGCAATGCAATGAGTGATTAAACATAGTTCTCAGGACAAAAGCACAAGGACACACTTGCCTTTAACCAGAGAATTGTTGCTCAGAATGTCTTCACCTTCATGCTTTTCAATGCTCTTGAACGACGTTCATTCTACTCGCATCAAACATCAGGTACAAGCATACAAAGCAAACAAACAAGCAAACTAAGAAAAATACACCAATCAAAAAAAAACTTTAGAGGACAAGAGTTGCTAGATTTGGAGTTGAAACAAAAATATGGATTTTCTAGTTGAAAGGGAAAATTATTGAATCACTAGGATGTAATTAACAAGATTCATTTGGCTAAAACAGATAACATGGCATTGAGATTTTACAAGACAAAGGAGCTCATGCTAATATATTTGAGAGCAGTACGTGAACAGAGCATGCATTGGATGGAAGCCCAAGCTAACAATCACGTTGCATGCTGGTTGGGCATACATGCACGAAGGCTTGCACGGTTGATAGTCAAAGTATAGTTTGTGAAGAATTCTTGCCGAATGATAAGCATAATCACCAAAGTGCTTAGACAATAAAAGAATACGATAACAGGGAATTGATGGTGGCCATGATCAAATACGTAAGGCATATATGTTGGCTTGCATTAATTAGTTACACAGGCCAGGAGGGAGATGTGCATGCGGGGGGGTTCTCACCAACGACGATGGACTCGGCCGGGATGGACTTGGCGGAATACGGCGAACGACGAAGACGGCGTTGAGGATCCTGGCAGCCAGGCTTCATCTTCTGATGCCTACGGCCATTGCTGCAGTCTACACATGCATCATGCAAACCATGCACATGCACGTACAAATTTATCTGTAGCACACCTTGCAGTTCGTTGCCATGAGAAGAAGAACAGGCGGCACATAAAGTCATAAAGAGCATTGCTGCAAGGCACGAGGGATGCGGATGAGCGGCAGGGAAGAAAAAACAGCCAGGAACTAGGGACATGATAGATCGAGTATATGGTATGCTCACCAATGACAAACGTGAAACACGGAAACAATGACGGCGGCGGAGATCAAACTCGACAGATGGATCGTCACAGGGACGGCAACCTCGACGGCTTTTGCGTGGTGATGAAATAATCCTTCCCCGGCAGCCGCGTACATGGACGGCGGAGGATGCTTGTGGTTGCAGTTCGTGATGCACCGACGGCGACGTCCGACGAACAGGCCTCCAGCCGTCAACAGTTGCAGCGAACCCGCGGCCGGAGATGCAACAGATAGATGGTGGCAGCCCGAAGTCCGTGACGGTGGAGCTCCGGAGCAGTCGGGGGCGGGGAGCGACCGGCCGAGACGAACGACTCGGCGTCGTGGAGTCCGGCAGCGTGGCCGGCGGCAGCGCAGATTGAACTCGGAGATTGGTTTGCAGCGGAAAGAGAGACGAGGGCCATGTTTGCAGCTATATAATACTGACATGTTAGGCCGGCCTTGAGCCCTTGACGTGCACGAGCACAACTCGAAGCTGCAGCTGTGCGAGTCAATCTCGAATTGGACCTTCGTATAGAGAAGGAGGCAAACTGATTGCAACAAGGCCCAGTGTTGCAGCTTGACACATCAGAACATTAGAGTTGATTGGGCTGCTGGCACCATCAGATTAAAATAAATAAACGAATGGGCAGGGAGAGATAGAGCCACGAAAAAGAACATGGCTTGGATATGATTTAGGAGAATATATGGCTTTCATCTGTAAAAGAGCATAGACTTAAAAACATCTGTGAATGACCAAACAAATTGCAGAAGCCCAGAGTTTCAGCCACGCAGGAAAGGGAAGTGCAGCAGCTCAAGGATAGATTGAGACAATCAGTCCAAATATAATATTTAGACATCGTGAAAAACATTGTAGAGTTTCTAATACAAAGATTTAGCTCGAGGAGACAGAGAATGGATTGTAGAAGATGTTATAAAATTCTTGGAAGGGCCTGTCATCATCTAAACACATTTTCAAAATCTTTTGCACTCAACAAACACCAAAATGCATCAGCATGAATGCAACACACAAGATCATTTATTTAATTTAGAAAAACAATCAATGGACTTTTCTTATACTATATTTCGTGTAAAGAAAATTAAATGTTGAAAAAATTTTAAAATTATGAGAAAATTGTTGTTTTAATTTTCTTCCTATTCACATCCTGAAATTAGAAATTTCAGGGTGTAACATACATGAACGATCACACTCAATTCATCATCACCCAAGCATGCAACAAAAATATGGAAAGCCAAATAGCATGGGTAAGCAATATAATAATTTCATCCTTTAATTTCTACAAACCTCAAATAAGTTGACTTGGAAGAATCGCTTGCAATAGGGAACAGAAAATCCACAATCACCCAAGCATGCAACAACAATATTCAAAGGCAAAGAGCATGGGGAAGCAGTCCAATAATTTCATCTACAAATTTCTACAAACTTAAAAAAAATGACTTCGAACAAACTCTTGCGATAGGGTACAGTAGATCCACAATCACCCAAATATGAAAGAATATTATAGAAAGCCAAAGAGAATGGGGAAGCAATCTAATTGAATCGATCAATACAAGGAGGAGACCGCAGACTTGACGAATAGGAAGGGAAGAAGGTGCCGAATGCCGTCTCGATTTAGCAGCCCGACCTTGCGCCTTGAGAACGATGTTCTGCGCAACTGTTGCAGATCTGCGGCCACCAGGGTGAGCCTCGGGGGAGTCGACGGAGCAACAAGTTTGAACCATCTTGCAGCTTCAAGGATGTTGCCGAGGAAGGCTGCCGCTCGTAGCAGAGGAAGCCGTCGTCGGTAGCTAGGTCGTCGTTGCTGCTTCCGCCGCAGATCTACTAGGTCTATTCGGCAGTCGAGGAGAAGATCCCCTGATTTTGGAAAATTACCAGGAGGGAATTGGGAGGCCTGGTTTGCGTCTTTGATTTATATATAAACGGGGAGGACCAGAAGGAGGAGCGGGGAATTCAAAATTTCAAGTCCCGGCTTTGTGGTCCAGAGCGGGAAACGAAAGATTTTGGATCATGGACCCAAACGTCAGTGACCCAAATAAAAGACCGCTTGGGTGTCGAACCCAAACGTCAATGACCTAACACAGAGAGGCAAGTTGTTGACTGGGTTGTCCGTGCCACCATGGATCCTGGAATGGACAAACACACACAGGAATATACTCTACTTCATATTCACGTTAGACGGATGATCTGATTATTGCATTACAAATGTACTCACTACAACAAATTAATGTACCATTTCAACTATTTATTACATAACTAAAAACACTTAAACAACCCATTAAAACTATAGGGGACCCTGGGACAACCCTTCAGGTAATCTTATACGGAGATTGTGCATAAATTCAGGATGATCAGTGCATACGACCGCCCAATCATATGTGAGTATTCCGTGAGGAAAGATTCGCTCTAAGAGAGACATGCACGTGTCCTGCAATTGTGTCCAGTTAACCTGAATTGCCCATCGTAGAAATGAAGTCACAGTTTCCTCGTCTGCCATGTCCCACATCTTTGACGCACAGTGCAGCTTCAACCTTTCGACTTGGTACATGTCGGCAACCGAGAGTAAATAAGGCCAGGCATTGGCAGGAGTGTCCCATAAATCAGCCTCCTCCGGGAGTGATCCTTCCCTAGCATATTTGATCAGGACCGAGAAGCCATCAGGGTGTGTGTCAATAATTGTAACAGTTTCAGAGCTAGACTCCACTCCTGGGATGTAGAGCATTGCCTCCATCACACAAGATAGTTTCGCCACATCGGTACGTATCGCTCGTATCACCCGGCATTCTGCACCTATGTGGAAGACAACGTCCACATGGGCTTGGGCTGCAATGCTTTCGCATAAGCTTATTTGTATTGATGGAGGAGGAACTTCAATGCAGTTGTCCTCTAGTACTGTAACAACAAATGATATGTGTATGCGATCTTCATAGGATGTCACGCGCTCAATGTCATGATGCTCCACCAGACATTCAAATCCTCTTTCTTGTAGATCTCGATTTATGAAACAAACTTCTTTTGTAGCTTGAACTAGAAACGTATCATCTTCATCGTTTGGGTCTCCAGCCATCGCACACAACAATACTCGCACCTACGTGGAAGGAAGCAGTCACAAGCTTGACAACAATAATATAATGCAACCATACCGCCATGTGTGAGTGTGTGTATTCGTAGCAGCAATGAGACACGTACCATTTGGGATTTGTGCACAGGAACGAGGATGACGACAATGTCGTCTAGAACATCCATCCACTGCTGATCATTCATACCTGTATGATAGCAACGTAGCCTCCATTGACGGCCTCCCACCATGAATGTACCAGATTCCTTGTACTGGCCCGCGGTTCCTTCTGCTTTCGCTTCCTGGCTTGAGACTGAGAAGTCGACTAGCAAGTAAGGAATCATTTCAGCATCTAAAGCCATGAACACAAATGACCAGCAATGATAGTCTCATGCCTAAACTATCTCTTATTATATTGGGAGTGAATGTGTCATTCCGAAACGTCCGTTCATGGACATCAGTTACCACCCAGAATGGACGCGTCCCTCCAGTACGGGTGTGGCCACGTTCGGGTCATGAACGTCCTGGTTCTAGTCCTTAAGTGCGATTTACAATGATCGAGACGTCCGTTCAGAAGGGGTGTGCACACAAGTTCGTCGGTTAATGCCCGGTGCCAGTCCTTAACTGGAATTCTCAATGATCGACACGTGGATCAACTTGTGAGAGCGTGTCATTCCCAAACGCCCATTTGAGATGCCCTTCTGTGCTTATATGCATGTTAATATTACACACACACACACAAACATATATTGCTTTTCCAATTCCAGCTTATTCTGTTTTGGTCTTGTCGTGTCAACAAGTTCATCACATTTCTCAGTCTCCAAGGCCTGCGGGAATCATTAAATGCGAATCCAGACCATTCGTAGACCTTTTCAGTCATGACTCATGCAGCGTACTTGATCGAGGAGGGCTTGTCAAGTCATCCTGCACCCTACGTGTTGCAACACAAGGACCATCCGGTCAATCTGATTAAAGCACCCAATCTTGTTCTCCAGATGCAATTGACGCCTAAATCATTACATAAATAAACAGTAGAGAGTTGTCTCGCAGTTGATATGGCATGAGTTGATGCAGTTGAGACGACCACTAGATGTAGCTGATGCGGCGTGATTTCTCTGCAGGACTTTCTTGTGCTCTAGAGAGGAAAGTCCGGAAGTAAACACATACCTAGACACGTCGGGCTCATCCCGTGATACCCATCGTCCACACATGTAATCGATGCACGCCACTGAAGATTCTGACCTAGATAGATTCCTATCACGCGTAGGCCTAACTATATTCCGAGCATCTCACGTTGTCCATAGTAACTTTAGCAATGCTACACCGAGCTCACGTGCCCGCTGTAGTCCTCGATAAATAGGCGAGTGCAGCACAACATTCTTGAAAGGCAAGGCCAACACTCATCGGTTCCTCATCTTGCATTTCTCTACTTCAGTGGGTTACAAGGGTGAGATCATTTTGTTGGCTAATCTTGTTTACTTTACGTATGCATGGTATTGAGACAGTCACATTGTTAGCTTATGTAGGGTTTGATCTTCGTTTGTGCATGCAGTATGTGGAGAATGGTCGGGCAAGGAAGGGACAGAGCATGGAACTTGGAGGAGT
This sequence comes from Cenchrus fungigraminus, assembly GCA_036936925.1. NCBI lineage: Eukaryota > Viridiplantae > Streptophyta > Magnoliopsida > Poales > Poaceae > Cenchrus > Cenchrus fungigraminus. The sequence continues at coordinate 76,072,194 of CM072774.1, read as the reverse complement.
CGGGGAAGCGGGAGCTGTCAGGCGCAATAGCACCTCACCACCACCCGGTTCAGCCGCTGCCATTGGCACCGTAGCAGCACCCAGCCCCAATGGCACCTCCACTTCCGCTGGCATCGGCACCTCAGCAACAACCGGGGGTGATGCCACCTCTAGTTCAGCCACTGGCAACGGCAGCTCAGGATCAGCTGAACCTCATGGAACCACCTTTTCGCAAACGGCCCAGGCCGCCACCTCTGTCATTGCCCGTTTAAATGCCACCCCCGCAGCTAATGCTCATTGAACAAGATGAATCGCATGACCTGAAATGGTCTGTGTTGCTTTGGCTTCAGCAGGGCGGGCTCACCCGTGTTTATCACGAAGGTATGTGGATGTGCCCTTTTTGCCATAGGGGTCACAGACAATGGACCATTCGTGACCTGCTATTACACGCGTATAATATCGCCATTTCACCGGCTTGGCTTTGGGATACAAGGGCAAGGCATCGCGCTTTGGAGGAGTATCTGATCCAGGAGACACGTTTTGCTGCACTCCGTGCAGTGGCAGGATTACCATGAGCCCGTGATGGTAGTAGTATGTCGTGATGGTATTAGTATGAGCCGTGATGGTAGATTGCTAGTAGTATGTCGTTCAAAGTATGTCGCTGTACTTCCACCTATGGTGGATCGATCCCTCCTCATGTGTAATCAATGCGTATGCATATGCATTTGTGTCGTTTGTATTTGGATTGTGTTGTTTCTAATAAAAATGGTAATGTGTGTGCATTCCCTTGGTACAAATTCGGTGTATACAGAAAGTCCATTCCCTTGATTTCTTAAATACCGGATGAACACAAGGAGAAAGTCTGGTTTGTAGTTTTCAGTCAGACCGGATTAAACTGTCACTGCTACGCAATGAAAAAATCAACATCTTACAAGGAAAAAACAGTAGTAGTAGTAGTAGTAGTAGTATTCAATCAGACCAGATGAACAGAAGGCGAATGTTCGTTTTGCTTTTTCTACTCCTACTTCTACTAGTAGCAGTTACCACTAATCCACTAATCAAAGTGTCGCTTATTTGTCGATGGTGCACTCAGCGCCTTGTTGCAGCTGCTCACAGACGAGAATGTCGCTCTGTTGCCACCGCCCGTGGAAGGCGCCGCACCTCTAAGAGACAATGGCTCCATGGGGAGAAGAAGATAGCTCTGTGCGAGAATGGGATTTTTTGTTGGTTAAAAGAGTGGGGAGAGAAAGAGGGCGTTGTGCGAGAATGGGGTTTTTTGTTGGTTGCAAGAGTGGGGAGAGGAAGAAGGTGCTGGGCAAGAAGGGGGCTTTTGTTGGTTTCCAGACACTGGGATATTTATGGCCAGAGGAACCATTCAACCATTATTGAAAAAAACTGCTCCCGAAAAGATTAGAGTAGTTTTCTGTAATGTGGGATCTGTTCTGGTCAAAGTAATTCAATTTTGACCAAATTTACAGTAAATTGTGTTAACACTTATATCTTCATATAAACTTATCGGGAAGTGAGAATTGCATTCTTCTGTGGACAGAGGGAGTATATTCTGAGGAAGGGAGAAAGACCGTTCAGCATAATGTTAACGAACTGGAAGAAATAATAGTAGTCCAGAAGGTCCTTTTAGCAATACATCAGTATACCGAACCTTCTGGACTACCTTCTCCACTCATTTGTCTTTGTTGGAGCTGTAACTCCTCCATTGTTCTCCCACAACCAAGTTCTTTGGCTATCCTGTCAATGATGCCTCGTCCCTGGGCAAATCTTATTCCTGACATTGTTGTGAGTGTCGCCAATCAGATCAGTGATGCAAGAGATTTCATCATGTTCAAAGCTATCAGCAAGGGTTGGAACTATGCCTGTTCAGGTAGACACGCTCGTTTGACCCTTGGATTCTGAAATCTCAATTTATCAGTGAATCTGGAGCAGTGACATTCGCAGCCGTCACTGATATGCAGCTTTTTGAGGTCTCCTTTCCTGCATTGGCTGGGAAAAGGACTAGATTGATTGGTTACTGCGGATCTGGAAGCCTAGTCGCCTTAGATTGCAGAGATTGGTGCAACGCGCTCATGCTGAATCCTTTGTCTCCTCGGAAGCACATTCGCCTTCCTCGACTTCCAAAATGAAGCCAAATGGCTACTCTCCAAGCTTGTATCTTGTGCCTTGAAACAGCAGCTGGTGCAGAGTCATTTGTCGTGATTACTTTCTTTTGGCCAGAGAAATCCTTTGCAGCGCTAGGGTCATTGACCGTTTTCATGTGGCATTTGGGTAGCCAATCCGACTGGACTACACTACCTTCGGAAGATTTCTGGTGCAGTTCTTCTGAACACGTGCAGATCTACTTGGGGCAAGATCTTCCAGCACCTCACCATCCTGTTGGACTTCGGTTGTCATGGGTTATTGGCATGGGCAACTCTTCTCTACTCGAACGTGAAGACCGATTGTTCTTTGTTGTTCTGGAGGAGAAAGAAGCTGAGGTGGTAGAATCAACTCTGCATTCATTCGTCGAGGACATTTGGCAGTGTATTCCCTGGGAGAGAGCTCCTGAGTTCCGGAATAAGATCATCTTGTTTGGTCTTGGTAAGTGCATTGTTACAGAAGAGCATGTCATTTCTGGTTTGCCTGACCTGAGGGCAAATCACATTTACATCCTACAAACTTATCATCACGATGAAAAGAATGAGTACTGGATCTACCAGCATGGAATAGGTATTGTTCCAGGCGTCAATACTACTCCTACGATCCACATTAAGCAGGTTCGTGGGGACTAGATTTGGTCGCGAGGAACATGGCTGTTGCCTAGCTATCCGTAATGCGGAACTTCAATTGTGTACCACCTGTAACACAACTCAATGTACAAATATCTATATTATCAGCCTTCATCAATTATTCAGCGCATATGTAAGAGTTTCTACCACAATCAATGTACCACAATCACTGTAGGGAACAAGCAGTTACGCATTCGATAATCAGGAAGGTCCTTCCCGCAAAACATCAATAGACTGGACAAGTAGCAAACATCATAAGATGGCATCTCACAGCTACTCATCACCACAAAGTTCACACCACCAAGTAGCAAATATCATAAGATGGTCAAGTAGAACCAACCTAGCAATAACACCACGAATCACATTATGCCTCATTGTTGTCCTTGAGTGACCTCTTATATGAGGCCTATCTCAGCAATTCCTTCACCTTCTTCACCACAATTGTTGCGGAATCCAGGAGCTGCTTGACCGTCTGCAGCTCAGAGACAGTCTCTTGAATCTCCCTGTTAGCCTTTGCACATTCTTCCTTCCACATCCTTGCCTCGCTTTCAGCTTTTAGGTACCTGTTGGCTTCACCCTTTTCTGTAGGAGACAACAGAGCATCGTTTCTCATTTTCTTTCTCGTCTCAAATAGGTTATGGGTTACCCCCCCTCCCCCGTAGTATTGTGTCATCATCTTCAGCTCAACTGCTTTGACACTGGCCTCCTCCTTAACAGCTGCACATGCTTCTTTCCACGACCTTGCTTCCTCTTCTGCTTTTCCCTTCATTTCCATCAGTTTCTCTAGAACTTTTAGAGTCCTAATATCCCATTCAGGATCTATCCACCTAAACAACACGCACTTCATGCCATCAGTCTGCAGTCACCGATTTCGTTCCACTAATTAGTGATTGACCACACTAACATTAAACACAGAAGCAACATTTATTAGAAGTGATACAAGTTATCGTTTACCTCGCAGCAGCATACATATCGACGCCCAGGGTTGGCGACTGTCCACTCATACCTCAGATGGACAGGCAACCCGTCCTTGCACTCATTTTCATTAGGATCTAGAACAATAACTTCACAAGGACCAGGCGTCGGCGGTCTGGAGCTTTCGGAGTCTACTCCAAACACCTTTAAAATACATGAATATAGTCTGTTAACCCAGATCCCCAAATCCATAATTCCCCTTAACTAGTATGATAGATCAAAGTAGCATGGCAAAACAGAGGACTGACCTGACTGGAGCGAGTCTTGCTTCTCCGTTCGCTGCTAGGGCCGCTACGATTCGCCATTCCCGCCACGGGCAAGAGCAGATCTAAGCACCGATGCTAGCTCTAGTCTTTGCCATAAGGAAAAGGAGTGTGGTGCCGGTGAGTCTCTTGCAGAGTTGCAGTAGTGTACGCCGTGTCGTAAAGAGAAATGATATATATACACTTGTCTGCGGGAAAACTTTTTTTTTGCTGTCATGCGCGCTTTTCTCCCGCCAACTTACCAGAACCGCTTTGTGCTGTTGTTGGGGCTGACATGTCCAGTTTCCGGGCGCGCGGCGGCCGACCATGTGGAATAGTCGGCACTTGGAAACAAGTAGTTACACTATTGTTACTCAGGAAGGTCCTCCCTGCAAACCATCAAAAGAACGGACCATCCGATTCAGGATCAATCCAAATAAACAGCATCTTAACTTTTCCTCCCTTTTTACCACTAGGAAGGTCCTCCTTGCGAAACATAAACAGACCGGAGTTTCCTCAGTCATAACATCCCCCTTCTCTATCTATTATCACCATACCTCCATTGTTCTCTCTCTACCTCCATTGCAACGTGTATGAATTCCAAATAGTGAGTATGCTCGAATCAATTTGGAATAGATTAAACCAAATTGGCATAATAAGATGACATCTCATAGCAACTCATCACCACAAAGTTCACACCACCAGTCCACCAACAGGTAGCAAACACCATAAGATGATCCGGTAGCCAACACCAAAATACAAGCATGATACAAGTTTCACAATAATCATGACTACTCATTCATAATCATAACTCCATCTCATGATTGGCCTCCCGCAGCTGTTCCTTCACCTTCTGCATCTCCTACTGTGAATTTTGGTCTTGCAGGCCTCTCTTGCATTTCTTAAAGTTCTTTCAGAAGATCTGGATGTCTCATCCCAGGGCGAGGACTCTTTTAGGATTTAGAAGATCTGGATGTCTCATCCCAGGGTGAGGACTCTTTTAGGATCTCCAAAGAGATTGAAAACATAATATCTCAATTAGCTACTAAAGAGAAAGTGCTTCATTATGCACCTAAGAACAAGAAAACTGAGGACAGAGCTAATTCTACTTACGAAAGACATTGGAATAAATGCGTCAATGAATGGGTAGGACATTGAGTTTGTCTGGTCAGTCTTTTCTTTTAAATGTTCAAGAAGTTCGTTGTCAGTTGGACTGAAACAGGTACCTAGTACCCGTTTCAGTCCAACTAACAACGAACTTCTTGAACATTTAAAAGAAAAGACTAGCCAAACAAACTCAATGCTCTACCCATTCCTTGACGCTTTTATTCTAATATCTTTTGTAATTAGAGCCAGCTCTGCACTTAATTTCCTTGTTGTTAGGTGAGTACTGAAGCTTTGCCTCTTTATTAGCTAATTGAGATATTATGTTCTTAAATTCCCTGGAGATCCTAACAGAGTCCTCCCCCGAGATGAGACACCCAGATCTTCTAAAATAACATTAAGATGTTCTTGTAGAAATAAACTCATCCTTGGAGAAAACTCAACTCGAACTGAAAAATAAACTCATCTCAGTCTATAAAAAAAACCCTGAATCCCTTGAACCCAATTGTATGAGTACAGTAAAACAACCACCAAACGCCACAAAATCTGGTTGTTTGCTACCTACATAAACTCAACAAGGGCATGGTTGTCCTAACTGAACCTATCGATCCATCAAACGATGCAAATTGGAAACTAACTGAATCTAACACCTATGAATTGTGCAAATGCTAACAATCGTGGCAGAATCCAGATGTCCCTTCACGGTCTGCAGCTCTGAAATAGTATTTTCAATCTACCAATTCATAAAACGATGGACCTATCAATCCTATCAAGTGTGCACCTCGACAAAAATCCATGAAACGAGTGGCTTGAAGCACATCCAGAAGCTACTAAAATAAAAAACCTACTGTAAGATGATGCAAATTGAAAACTAATTGAATCTAACATGAATTGTTTATAGCCTATCAACTTCTAACACCTATCGAAGTGCAAATCTAAAGGTACGAGAATGCAATAATCTACCATATATGCTCATCAATCCTCCAGATCCTCAAATCTAGATATCCCCAACCCTAGTAAGATAGGGGAAAATATAGCGGCTCAAACCAGAGGACCAACCTCGTCATACTGTCTCATCCTCTTGTTGCTGGGAGGTGGCGGCGCAACCATCTTCCCCTCACCGCTAGGATCCGCCATTCCTACCACAAACTATTGCAGATCTGCGTAGCGAAAGTCAAAAGTCTTTGCAAGTCTAAGTGAAGTGTCTCGCCAGCCATTCGATACGTAATTATAGACTCAACTGAAACTTACTTGTGGGACCTGGTCACAGTAAAGAATTCGCATGAACTATTAGCTGAGTTTCCCATAAAACTCGCACAACCAAGAAGTGGTGCAGTGGTAAATAGCACAACCTTGTTCCTCCAGGTCCCTGGTTCGAACCCATGCCATGACAAATTATTTTTGCAACATTTCGTGACCTAGCCTCCGCTGATCTGGCGAAAATGCTTAAATGTGGGACCCTGGAAAATTTTATGACGACTTGGAACACTCTATTTTCGAAAAAATTCTTACATGTGGGACCCAACTGAATTTTATGACGACTTGGAACACTCTATTTTAAAATAAAGCTTACATGTGGGACCAAAGTTGGTTTATGATGCCGTTGAGCTGGCGAAAATGCTTACATGTGGGACCTTGGAAAATTTTATGACGACTTGAAACACTCTATTTCCGAAAAAATGCTTACATGTGGGACCCAATTGAATTTTATGACGACTTGGAACACTCTATTTTTAAAATAATACTTACATGTGGGACCAAAGTTGGTTTATGACGCTATTGCGGAGCTTATGACGTCACAAAACAAGTATGGAACAGGGAACGCTCGGCTACAGTACCAACGTTATGACAAAAGTTTTTTTGTCACTAAATTTGCTCGAAAGTGAAATATTATGATGAGATCAGTCAGGAACATCATAAATTAATGACGCTAAAATGTGGTTGCGTCACTAATAAATGATTTTCTTGTAGTGTATGCTTTAAGGACCCTGTACAAGTCGAGGGATGTTCGTCACTCACGAGAATAGGTTCTTATGTTGGAATCATAAGATCTATATAAAGTGATTGCTCATGTAGTAAGAGCATGGGATTTGGGCTCTGGTCTAGTGGCTTTCATGTGTTAAGTGCTTGAACGTACTAAGCACTTGTCGGTAATGGGACCGGTAAGCCTAGTACCTAAATGAGCCGGTTGTTGACAGTTAAAACATGTGTCGAACTTCGATCCGCAAGCGTACAGATCTATTGTAGCCTTTTTCCCTCGAGTATGGACCCAAGGTATTGAATCCGTGGAACATGTGCAACGTAAGGATTCAATCTAGTAAGACGGAAAACATTATCTTTTGAAGAGTCAGATTGCATCTAATCTTATCTAATCTAATCTACTAAAAACAAGAGGTAGCAAGATAAACATAGAGATAACCGATCCAGAGAATCTAGATCATACTTATGTTGTAGTTCCAAACAAGATAGATGAAGATAAAACGAATCTCATAAAAAGCATCTTTAAATCATGACCTCCATTCGGACTCTCGAAAGCACCCGCCGTACACGTTCTTGACGTCCTGTCACGACGCCCCCGCTTCTTGTGCAGTTGAACCTGGGAGCATGCTCACAAGGAACGCATTGGAAACACTTGGTAGATCCGGTATGCACCTATAGCCACCATGGCTACAAGAACACCCCGAGCAATCTATCTCGAGAATAGATTGAAGAAGAAGCAAACCCAAGGGAAGACAAAATCATAGAGAAGGAACTTGATCGCTAGAAATCGGATTCATTATAAAAACCATCATGAATGTTTACATGAACAAGATCACCACCGGGATCCCACCTCGATCTTGATCCTTGCTCCGGAACTCCGACGTGGTCTTCCTTGCAAGGTTCCCACGCCGGTTAGGGAAACTCTAGACAATTAGCACGACCCTCCTCTCCAGAATGGTGTCCCTCTAACTTCTCTACTCCTCGGCGGCGAATGATGAATGGTATGATGCGTGGATCTTCGCACAGGTACTATAAATAGCCCGGGAGTCAGCTACGTTAAAGGGGGTGTCGAACCGAGCCCGAAATGGGCTGGGTCGGCCGGCCTGGGCCCATCGGCCTGGGCCCATCCCGGCCCAGCTCGGCTCTGTCTTCCTTCCTGTCGCTTCTCTTGTCTTCTGGAACTCTCACCCTTCTCCATGTGGGCCCTTGACATCATTTTTCCACGGTTTAGATAGGGGCACTTGTCACGCAAGCTTCAACATTTTCTGTTCAAGTCCTCGGAGATTTCTGCCTTCATGCTTTGGTCCTTTGGCATTTTGGAGTCATGTTCACTTCGTGTCTTAACTTGTGTCGGGCTTCATGATGTTCTCACAAGGTGCTCGATGAACTTCACCACCCGGAAGTCTTGCTTTTAGCACTAAAATCCTGCATAAATAATAAACTCCAAAAACGACATGCAAGAGCGAACTTGTTATATCATGGGGGTTAGTACTATTGGATAAGATATAAATTAATGCCAACACCGAAGGTAAACTCATGGCTAGGTTGACGGAAATTCACCGTCAACAGCTCCCCCATGCTTAAACCTTGCTCGTCCTCGAGTAAGCCTTTAATGTATATCAGTGTTGCCCTTCATTGTTCATACTCTGCACTTGATCAAACACGAGAAAACATAACGCTCTCAAAATTTTAATTCATTAGAGTTCCATACTGTAGCCTTCATCCCTATGGAGGGTGGATATCAATTAAGCACTTCCACAATCCCAAAATTTAAATAAATATTAGAAATTTTGAAATAAAGTACGAAATGAAAGGAAGAGCTAAACCAAATTCAAAAATTTAAACCTCCTTGCATCTTGCTCATGAACTCACATCTCATCTTGTCTCTCAAACCTATTTGTTCTACTCCTTTCCCAGATATATGTATGTCACCTAACCAGCCCAACAGCCCACCCAACCACCAACTTGGCTGCACCGAACCAGAAGCCACCCTCCTGACCCGATAACCCACCAACCCGACACCCTCCCCCCGTCCCAGGTCGGATTCCATTCCCTACCGCGAGCGCGAGCACGAGCGCGAGCGGCGAGACGCGCGAAGCGCGGCGAGTGGCGAGTGCGAGTCGTGTCGGCGTGAAGTGCGGCGAGCCAACACGCAGGGTGAGTTGGGGCCGCAAGCGCAAGAAGATTACGGCGGCGCAAGGGGAGCGGGTGCCGCGTCGAGACCGTTCAGGCGAGCGGCGGTGCTGCGATGCTGGTCAAACGAGGCGCGAGTCGCGTGGTGAGCGGTGAGCACGAGACCTCTCCGGTGGTGCGCCCTCCATCTGCGGCCGGCTTTCCTCCAGCCGCGAGTCGTGCCGAGGGCTCCAGCGGCGGCGCGACCTAGCGGTGGATGTACGCGATGTAGCGGCGGCGCGCAGGCAAGCTTCAGCGGCGGCGCGTGCGGGGCCAGGAGCGGTGTGCAAGCGGGCTGCAGCGGCGGGCGTCTGCGGGACCATGGGCTGCGCGCAGCACCATGGCCATCGAAAGCTCTTGCTTCCCCGTGCGTATGTAGTGAGGCTCAAATGGGGAAAAAAGTGAGAAAAGAAATCCTACTCTCGCAGGAACAAAGCGCCCCCTTTTTGTGTTGATTTGCTTTGATTTAGAGGCAAATTGGATTTTCTTCTATCATGTACAGCGAGTGATGCAGTCTGAATATCTTGGACCAAAAAATTAAGAAAGGTCAAGGACAATTACTGAAAACTAGTATCAGGTGGAATACTAATTAGTTGTCTGAAACTGTAAGTAGAGGAGGGTCATTTTTATTTATTGGGATTACTGAAACAGGAACCGAAACTAATTAAATTGGGATGCATGCATGAAGAATTACTAGTTGGCGGTCGCAGTTTGGGAGAAAATGTTGAACTTATTGTACCATCAATTAAGTACTTAAATGGAAAAAAACATTTAATTATTGTATCATCAGTTAAGTACTGAAATGGAAAAAATATTTAGTTACTGATGAAAAAGTTAAACAATGTGAAATTATTGAACCATCAATTACTGAATGTATGCTAAAAAGGAATACTAAAAGAAAGGAAAATACTAATGAAAAGAAAATTACTGTTGAAAGAACAATGAACATGATACCATGCTCACAAAATAATGTTATGCATTCTTATCTCCAAAAGGATGCACTCTGATTGTGCACCAGTAAATCCAAAAAAGGGATTGACTATTGAAGCTGATGGGAGGCACTTCTAAATCCGAAAAGCATCGACAACTACTGAAGCTATTGGGACGCATTACTAACTTGATCAACTGCTGACTTGAAGCTTGAAGTTGATGGCATGCTCAATTACTGAATCCAACTGGTGAAAAGATCAATTACTGAACGCTACTACTTGAGACAGCAACAGGGTGCTACACCGGGTTTCTGATTTACGAACTTTAATATACATTGCATCGTCGTATGCTTGAGGCAAGGCTGATTGATAGATATTGCATTTCTATCTGTAATTATTTCAAATTACTGGATATGGATTCTATACATTGTATAAATGATTACATGATTACTGAATAAAAAAACTGAATTACCAATGGTGGTATATGATTACTGAATTACCAAAAATCTCAAGATGTCAAAGCGTGGCATATTATTGCATTACTGAACATAAAAGGGGTCGCCGAGAGGGTAAAAATTACATGCAAAGGAGTATACAATCATACATGTTTGCTTGAACTACTGCCACTAATTAACAGATAAACTTCTCGTGTCAGTAGTCTGTTAAAAAAATACTGAAACTGAGCACCAACATGTGCTACAACCTATACGTTTCTAGAAAATGATAAATAAGTAAATCGATTTTGCTTTTACAGAAAGCCCATGCATACATCACTTGCGGCATGATGGTAGCCTCAATGATTCTATAACTCCACTTGCATATTTGACCACGCCAGCTTGAGCGATGAAAACAATTGAGATTGCTGGAGGAAATTGCCATGGGGACACACAGAGGGGGGAGCTTGCATTATACAATTTCATGTTACTTGGAATTCCTACCATTGCTGTAGCTTGCAGCCATAGGTGATTCTCATCGTTGCACTGTAAAGTTTCATGTGTTAGTAGAAAAAAAAAGGAAAGTACATGCTTTGTTACTAAGCACATATATGTATTACTGAACATAAAAATGATGTATTACTGAGGATATATTACTAAGCATATATTACTAAACTGAGCATATATTACTAAACAGATGTTGATGTATTACTAAGCATACATTACTAAGTATATATTACTGAGCACATACATGTATTACTGAGCAAAGATTACTAAAGATATATTGATGGGGATGAATGCACAGATTACTGATCATATGTTGAAGGCTGCACATTTTACTAAATAAGAAAGTTTAAATGAATTGACTACTCTCAAAAGTGGCATTGAACAAATGAAGCTAGTACTATGCTTAATTACTGAAGGATTACATGATTTACTAAAATAACTGAAACAAATTTAATGAAACTTTGAAAAAAGCTTACCACTAGGAGGGGGTACTGCTACAGCTCGAACTACTAAACCACGTTATCCTAAACGGTTTTAAACGCCCGTCTAAACGCGTGTAAACGGTAAACGACGCCTTACCGTGCAGTTTAGGCCCTAATCAGACAGTTAAACGGGTTTTCCGTTTAGACGGTCAAAAACGGGGTTAAACGCTGAAAACGGTCGAGACGGAACGGTGGGGAAACGGAACTGGACGCCTGAACGGCCGTTTTGCGTCGCGTTTAGGCGATGAAACCTCGCGCGGGAAAAGCAGGCGGGAAGCGAACGGAGGAGCGGGCAATTTCGCGGGAAGATCAGGTGGGCAATTTCGGGAATTAGGCGGCAGTACAAGAACCAAAGACCGAGAGCTAGGGTTTAGAAATTTACCGCTCACGCCGCCGCAGCTCTCGCTCACGCGAGCTCGCGCGGACTCCTCTGCCGCCGCCAGCTCCCGCGCGGACGACTCCGCCGCCGCCAGCTCTCGCGCGGACCCCTCCGCCGCCGCCAGCTCCCGCGCGGACGCCTCCGCCTCTGCCTCCGTCCCCTGCTCTCGCCGCCAGCTCTCTGTCGTGGACGCGTCTGCCTCGCGCGGGTGAAGTGGTGCGGACGCCTCCGCCTCTGCCTCCGTCCCCTGCTCCTGCGTCCCCTGTTCCAGGCGTCCCCGCCTCCGAGCAGCAGCAGATCAACCGGACGGCCTCCCAGGTGCTGCTCTGTTCCCTCACTTTTCCTTATCCTCATTCATGCAATGTTTAGCTCTGTCGTCTTGTGTTAGCTCTGTATTAGCTCGGTTGTGCTCCTTATATTAGCTCTGTAGTTGCTCTGTTATGCTTTGATTTAAAGGTCCATGACATGCCATTTGTAGGATGTCATCTGCTGGAGCTAGTAGTACCCCTGCCCTTAAGAGAAATTCTGGTGATGTGGGGTGGGAGTATGGAGTTTTGGTTAATCCAAACGATCTGAATATAATCCAGTGCAAGTTGTGTCCAAAGATTGTGACGGCAGGCATCTATAGGCTCAAATTACATATTGCCGGCAAGAAAGGTGAAGTTCGTGCATGCCCCAATGCCACTGAAGAGGACAAAGCAAAGTGTAGGAAAGCTATTGAAGAGTCTGCGAGAGTGAAAAAGGCTAGAATAGAGAAAGCCAAAGATGTTAGAGATGCTGTTACAATTGATGTTCCTTCAGATGGGGAAGAAGAAGAAGAAAAAGAAGAAGAAAATACTGGGCTTGATGAGATAGGAGGCTCAAGCCCATGTGTGGTTGGTCCTATTGACAAGTTCAGAAAGCCTATGGACTCTAATTCCATGGCCAATGGGAAGAAGCTGCAGCAGCAAAGAATCAGTATGCATATCATGAAAGAAAGACTTCATAGGTTCAAGAGATATGTGGGAAAATGGTTGTACGTTCGTGATAAGTTTGTTTTAGGATATTGCAGCAAGTATTTTATTTTATCTTTGCCTAACTTCCAAGTTTATAATCATGAATTGCATGAATTTTCAGGAGTATCTTTCAATCAAATCAATAATGTAGAGTTTGATCAAATGATTGAAGCTGCTGGTCGCTTTGGGCCGGGTGTAAAAAAGCCTTATCAGCATGAGTTGAGAGGGAAGCTGCTGCAAGAGGAAGTTCAAGATACAAAGGAAATGTTGAAGGTACAAGAGAAAGAATGGTACAAGAATGGCTGCTCCATTATGACAGATGCCTGGACTGATCAGAAACGAAGAAGCATTATGAATATGTGTGTCAATTGCAGCATTGGTACTACCTTTCTTGAGTCAAAAGAAGTTTCAGCCGAGTCCCACACTGGAGAACTCATTTTTCAGTATGTGAAGTCATGCATTGAGAAAGTTGGGGCTGACAATATAGTTCAAGTGGTCACAGACAATGCCTCAAACAACATGGCAGCAAAGGATTTGTTGTTTGTAGAGAGGCCTAACATATTTTGGACTTCATGTGCAACTCACACAATCAATTTGATGCTTGAAGGAATGGGAAAGATGAAGAAGTTCAAGACCACAATTGAACAAGCAAAGGCATTGACAATCTTCATTTATGCACACCATAGGACCTTGGCATTGATGAGGAAGTTTACAAAGAAAAGAGAGATTATTCGGCCAGGAGTGACCAGATTTGCATCCAACTTTCTCACCTTGCAGAGTTTGTATGAGAAGAAGGATGAGCTAAGGAAGATGTCTTAAAGTGACGAGTGGGAGAAAATAAACCATGTCAAGACTACAAAAGGAGTGCAAGCCACAGCCACATTGGTGAAGCCAAGTTTTTGGAATGCTGTTGCACTTTGCTTGAGGGTATTTGAGCCATTGGTGAAACTACTTCGGATGGTTGATGGGGATGCAAAGCCATCAATGGCATTTCTTTATGGAGAACTCCTTAAGGCCAAGAAAGACATCAAGGTGGCTATTGGAAACATTCCTGGGGCAGCAACGTTGTATAGTTCAATCATGGAAATCATGGGTGTGAAGATGAATAATAGGCTGGACTGTCCTCTTCACAAGGCTGCTTATTTCTTGAACCCCTATTACAGCTACAATGATGACTCCATCTTTGAATCTGAGGAGGTCATGGATGGGTTTATGTCAGCTGTTGAAACATTCTACCATGGTGATTATGAAAAACAAGAACAAGTACTGAATGCGGAGGTGCACAACTTCAAAGACCGTGTTGGTCATTTTGGAAAACAAGTGGCTGCTGCTGGCTGTAAGGACTAAATCAGCCCAGAGAGATTGAAGATGACATACAATCTGAACCTGAGGATGATCCTATCGACGAGGAAGAAATTGAGTTTGAATCTGACCAAGAAGATGTGGTCACAACAGGCTATGAGGCAGAGGAGGGGGCTGATACTAGTGACGATTGAGCTGCTCCAAGTCATTTGATATCATCAGACAATGGCCTTGTTTTATTTTTAATTATGTGTGTGAACTATTTGTGTAATGCTACCCTATTTGTGCCTTGTGAGAACTATGTTGTGTGTTGGCTACTTGGCTGTTTGCCTGTTTGTGAACCATTTGTGAACTATTTGTCTATTTGTGTGAACCATTTGTCTATTGGCTGCATGTTACTTTAGTTTGCAAATAGCTAAATACTTGTACCTTTGACTGCTTTGTCTAACAATATTTATTTTCTCCTATATGTACATAGTTTCTATGGAGTCAAAGGAGTGGACATGGAGTTATGCAGATTCAGAAACTCAAATTATGCAAGGTATGTGCAGTTCTGTAACTTCTGCCATTTTGACTTGTAAAATATTCATTGTTACATGTAAAATTGACATTTATATATGCACAAAATTGCTGAAATCTTGCTACAGTAAAAAACCGTTTAATCCGTTTACACGGCGTCTAAACAGCCTAAACGCTAAACGAAGGGTCACCGCCCGTGTAGCGTTTACCGTTTAGGAAAACCTGGCTACTAAAGCGCAATATTTACACTTGCTTGGAAACAACTAATTTTTATTAGTTCAGCAATTATTTCAGAATTACATATCATGGATTAGTAAACAAGATTAATTACTGAACACAATTGATTGAGTACTGAAAGGAATCTGATAGGTTGCTGAACATAATTACTGAGAGTCCTAAAAAAACATAATTACTGAATAAAGGTGTTGTATTAAATGTGCAATATCAGTAGTTGAAGAGCTGAACCCCCGGAATTGTATACTTTCGAACTACTGCAAAATGAGGATTACTGAATGAAAGGAAAAATATTGAGGCCAAATTACTGATATGCAGTTTTCTGCCGTTTAAATTATAGAATCAATACCTTTGGACTAATGGAAGGTAGAATATACTATAGAGGCAATTGTAAAAAAAAAAAGACATATAAGTTCTACTGTTTGAGCGACAACAAATTGTCAGACTAAACTAACACAAAACGCCAGGGGTGTTAATAAACAAACAAAAGTTATTGAAGCAAAATATGGTATCATATCTTACTGAACTACCAACAAAACTTGTAAGTCTGAACTAACAGAAAAGGCGAAGAGTGCTAATTGACAAAACAAAGTTGCTGAATCCGAAAATGGCCGCATATCTATTGGTCTAACATACATGTGCTATTGAGCTAAATTGAACTACATAATACTAATCTACTGAACTACCACATTAATTACTGAACTAGCTCATGCATCAGTGTTTGATAATCACGCACCAGATAAAACCCGTGTTACAAAAAATAAAAGCCCACAAAGCATGAACCGCATGCCTCACCGGCCAACATCACAGATTACAGAAGTCAAAAATGTTAGAGCATCAGTCAAGTGGGGGTGTATGCACGGTGTGAGAGCTTGCCTCAATTTCTCGATGCCACTACTCCTTCTAGACCAAGAGGTGATTGACTTCTCGCCATAACAACGAATCGAGAGAACCTGGGGAGATATACACCCAAGAACATTAAAATAAATAAAAAAAAATCCACATCCCAGGAACACCAAACCGAGGCTAGTATTTGAGGATGCGATTACTCACTGAAAATGCTGCACTGCCCTCTCTTCACCTTACCGAGGTTGCCGTTGCATCGTACGCACCCAGCTTCGCCTGCCTAGCCCGCCGCCACTGCTGCAGAGAGAAGCTTCAGCGATTTAATAGATCGAGGGGGATGGGGAGCGCTCGATCTGGTTCTCAGTTGCTGTCACATGCGACATGCCGCCGGCGCTCGTGAACGCTGTTGGCCCCGATTCTGACCCGTTGGCCCCGCTTCTGACCCGTCGCCGCCGCCGTGCACGAACCGCCGCTTGAAACAACAACTGAATCGAGAGGAAGGGGGGGATGTCTGGTGGTGGAGGAAGGTGGAGAGGTCGGGTGTGGAGGGATACTCACCGGTGCGCGCGCGCGGAGAATCAGCGAGACCCCTCCTCCTCCTTGGCTGACCCTTCCCGGTGGCGCACCACTACTGCAGCCTCGCCCGCGCCGCCTCGCCTTCGCTGTCCCTTGACGAAGGGGCAGGGAGCCTGAAGGGCTCGGGGAGGGGAGGGATGGAGAATCTCCGCCGGAGAACCCCCGCGGCGGCCGCCGGAGACCCTCGCCCCACTGCTACCACCGTCGACGCTCGCGAATCGCCGCCGCAGCTTAGACCTGCTCGGGAGAAAGGACGAGAATGAGATGGGGTGGGTGAACGGGTGGAGATGGGTCGGGCGATGCTTAACGGGCGCAACACGGTAACGGGCCGCGGGATTGGGTGGGTTCGCTGGTTGGCTGGTTCGGTATGCTGGTTTGGGTGCTGGGGTGTAGAATCCTATTCTACACCTAAGGTATAGTATAGCGCATATATATATATATATGGTGAGGTTAAAATGCAACAAGGTGCAATCTGTACAGCAAATGCACAGATCCCGCAGTTTCGACTAATTGCAACAGATTGACTAGAGCAATTGCAACTATAACACCATACCAATTGCAACTCGACGGAAAAACATTTTGCACAACAAATGTACAGAATCCCGCAGTTAGGAATGTGCAACTGCACTAATTGCAACTAGATGGACCAATTGCAATTGGATGCGAACCAATTGCAATCGGACCCAACTAGTTGCAACTAGGTGCTCACTGCGTGTAAACCAATTGCAACAGTGAGACTAGATCAATTGCAACCATGACACTATGCTAATTGCAACTCGGCGGAACTAATTACAACACATCTAGCCCATTGCAACCGTTGCAACTAGATACGAACGAATTGCAACTACACCACCCAATTGCAGCCCGACGCGAACCAATTGCAACTAGAGTAACTCCAATTGCAATTGAGCGAAAATCAATTACAATCAGGGTGGGTGCATTCTCTATATAGAATGCACCCATGTGCATTATAGCAAAACACTATATATATATATATATATATGACGAGTTTTATCTACTCCCGGGTGTAGTTACTCCTATACTTGTATCTCACAAATTAGAAAGTATCTTTGCATATATACGACAAGGATATTCACCACGCAGCGTGGTGAATATTATTCAGCACGCGCCGTTTGCACAGATGGAGCTCCGGTGGGCTGTAGTTATCACGTAATTACTCCTTTGCATGTTCAAGTAGTAAGAATGGATTGCATCATGGTTATACATCTAATTTTTCGTGTCCAAGATCGTTGAACCACCAGCGCATATCCTCCATTGTGGGTGCGTCGGCACGGGGAGGTCGAGTGTCAAGCTCCGGTGAGGCCCTATTACCATTTTTTAATCAAACTAGCAAAACAATTGTAAAATTCAGATGTAGTAGATATTGCAATCGAACCTTATTTTTGGGGATCAATTGGATTTCCTTCCTAGGAATTGAGGCAACATGGAAAGAGATCAAGCCTCTGGTGAGGTTGTGGAACGATGGCGGCGTGGAGGATGCCGAGGTACCAAGGGATGCCGTAGTCAATGTCTTTTTTGTCCATGTCACATGATGCTGGTTTGGCCGCCTCCTTCTCAAGCGTCATGATAGAGAGATGAAGCAGCAATGCAAACACCATCAGCATGAACTTGGATTGAAGTAAAAATTCCAATCGTTCCTATATATGGCAGCAGAAGGGATTTGAGGCATATTTGCATCAAAATTAATGCTTGCATGCATGCGCACCCGCAAGGGGTGAGCTGGATTAGAGAGAGAGAGAGAGATTCTCGCATGGTTTTGGATGGGTTTATTTCACTCCGCAATTTGGTGAACCTCATAATCACATAATTACTCATTTTTGTCACTGAGTATTGACCGATACATAATATGAGATATTAGTTAATACATGCATGCATGTGCGTATAGGAGGACGTTTATTTCAGCAAGAGAGATTTTAGGGAGCAACATGAATAATATTGACATGCTTTCGAGTAGTAAAAAAAGTCTCACGTTCCGACCTGAGTTTCGGTGAGGCTCTCTGGCTTTGTGTTTTACTCATTTTCGTCCTAAGAAGTTAAAACCATCCACTATGTGATTAAGCACCTCATTTAGTTGCTTTCAAGGGAAGCTGAATCATGATACACGTCAGCGGTGCTTCTAGGCTGGCGTGCTTGCCCTCCAGCAAGGCTCAATTTATACAAATTAATTACACAACCAATAGACATGGGTTAACCATATGGAGTAATTATTATTCCTTGTCTATGACAAATTAATTCTAGTTAATGGGTGAAATAAAACCCATAGAAAATTTATTGCAATCACTTTTACTTCTGTCAAACGAAAGAAGTAAATTGGTTTGCTGGTGACTTTTACTATTGAGAACGACACAATAAGAGTTATGATCCGGAAAAAACACTTTGAATCATACATAACCTTTGCATATGAGCACAACAAAATTCCATCTGCATGATTCATGGATTAGATCTCAATACGTCTCTATTCATATAAAAATATAAAAAATGGAGTTAGCATAAAACTAGGGATCTATGTTTTAGTTCATTTTGAACTAAATTCTTTGTCCTAAACACCATCTATTTGAGGATGGAGGTAGTAGTTAAAGTTTGCATGCATGCACAATTATGATAGAAAATACTCCATTTTCATCTCTGGAAGTAAGAACACTCATGTTCATCTAGAGGGATTTGAGGAGGCCGTTAAAAGCTTTGCATGCATACCAGCTAGCTTGTGCGAGATTTGGGAGGTAGCCACTAAGTTGACAACTATAAATCCATAATTTGTTGACCATGCACTTAATATTTTCTGCAGGACTACATCCGTGAATGCAAATTCATATTATTGGCACATTATCTTTTAATGCTTAATTAATCCTTCTACCGGGTACGTGTTTGACGAGGATTCATGGTCATCAACAACCGTGGCTCATCTGTATGACCTCTGGCAAGCCCCATCTTGATTGCTCCTAATCATAAAATTACTCTCTGTTTTTGTCCGGAGAAGTAAGAATGGTATGTATCATTGTTTATCTATCCGTTTTGCAAGTTGAGTGGAGCACCGGCCTGGAGCGGATGAAGGCAAAGCCATCAGCCACTGTGGACCAGCTGCATGCTTGCAATCAATACAAAGAAATCAAACATCAATTAATTCACGATGGAGGGCAACCATGAAGGGGATCCTTGATTTGCTCCAACTAATTACATATTGAGATAAAGGATAGAAGGTTCTCCGGACGTACGCTTGCGTATGTTTTAACAAGCTTCCTGCATGCAAGCATGAGCTTTGCATGTAGTTTATACAATATTGTGCAACGAGGGAGTAAAAGCTAGTTTCATGACCGAGTCTTTTTTCCCCATGGAATGATGCTTTTTTGCTCGAGTACGCGTCTTCGATTTCAACTGTTTGACTGCATCATATGCCCGCCCTGCAACTACCATGCGTCCATGCATCTAGTCGGCATGCGTTCAATCAAGTGATTACAATGCGCGAGAGAAATCTCGGGATGTGTTTTAAGACTTGAGTGTAATGAGAGAGATTTCACGAAGCAATAATATACGCAAGTACGCATAGCTAATTACTCTTCTTTTATATAAACCCAATTATGAAAAATTATTCATATTTTTTCAAGGTTACTTATTTCTTCTATAGAAGAAGTATTCTTCCTGTATGTGTTCAATTGTTGTGTTCGTATATGCACACCAAATTATAGAAAATTACTCCTACAAGATTACTCCACTAGTCTCTAAAATAGAATTTGTTGTGGAAAAATATTTCTCGTTATACAAAATTACTCCTCCAGCCAACAAAAACATTATTCCTTGTATGTAGGTGGACAATTACTTCGTTCATGTTTTTTCTAAATGGCAAGAAATCAAAGTATGACAAGAGGAGTATTTTATCAACCTTGGGAGTATTTCCTAAATGAAAACAACATCCAAGAAACCAAAATATGTCTAGTCAGAATAATATAAAACCAATTTCGAGTGACAACCATAAAAAGAAAAATCCATGTTTTCAATCAACAAGCATAAAGAAGTAACTGTTATATGAGCACAACCATAATTTGAATACCTCATAATAAAACTTTACAGCCATGAAGAAGTATTTTCACTTTTCAAGCAAGAAGAAGTAATGTAATCTTCATGAAAAGAACCTAAAGAAAAATTATGTGAAGGGATACTCCATTGCTCGTAGCATGGAGGGGATTGTATCGAGAGATTTTGTTCGTGCCGCCGTCGTGGTAGTAGGATGCCTGCAAGTAGTCATGGAGGAAGTCGTGTGCTCGAGCTTTGTCTTACCCTGTCGAAAGCTTCCTGGCCTTCCCTCCATGGCTGCTTATTACCACATGAATCGGAACAAAAATCTCAGCTCCACGGTAAAATCAAATTTTGCAATACAAAAATTGGATCCAAATTACCTCCATGAATGAATAGAAGATGATGAACAACTCGCGTCGCTGCTCCCCACAAATAGAGTGCTTGAGTGATGGGAAAAAGTTGGAGCAAGAGAAAGAGAGACAAATGAAGGAAAGACATGCATGTTGTGTAGCTTTATACTGCACCCACTTGGATTCCTAATGTTTTTTTTTGAGCCTATGTGGAGTTGATTAAGCTAATTAATTTTTGTTTGAAATTAAAAGCTAATTGATTTAACTCCATTGAAGTATGTGCATGCGGGTAGCCAAGGAAGTAAAATATTGGAACTAATTACGGTTGTGAGATTTTAACGTCTTTGGACGGAGGGCTGCTGTTCCGTTAGAGTGTTAAATAATATTCAGCACCCTACGTGGTGAATATACACTACCTATATATATATATGTGTGTGTGTGTGCGCGCGTGCGTGCGTGCGTGCGGAAGATATTATCAAAACAAGACAAGCTTCTCATGGGCTTACCGAGACTCGTCAAAAAGGTCATTGGAAACATAATGTTATTCCAAGGAGGGGAAGAGAAAAATACACATACTTTGAGATAGGTGGACATGTGCAAATGGCAAAGAGTGATCCCGAGGCACAAAAGAAGTCATCATTATCAGATTGCACATGGTTGGAAAAATGAGTGTGGATCTTGATCTTGAAGCTTTTAAAAAAACCTAATACATATATAGAACCGGGGACTTCACTTTATTTTTTATACATACGCATATTTTTCTTTCTTTTCATACATATTTTTTTATTACTCCCCTTGAACTCTAAATTGCGTATTACCTACCTCCTCCCCCATGCTTAGACGTTGCTCGTCCTCAAGCAAAAAGGTGATAGAGATAAGGTAGGTACCGAAAATATATTTTCTTTGGAGAGATACTTGAAAATCTTCAATCTTGGCACCATCTTGCGATCTTCCTCGAGTTGACGATCCATACTTAAATGATAGGTTGTGGTCAAGGAGGTAAACACAAAGATAATATTTTTGGTTTTGTGGGTGGATATTCGGCGAGGTTTGCGAAATTTCTGATGTGGAGATTCACAATGCACGGATAGAAAAGGCTAGCAACAAGATAGGTAAGCAAAAACGGAATGACCAGCTTCTTAGTCTCAGGCCAGAGAAATCAAGCCTTGAATTAATTGACCCAAAAATAAATCATGTATACTAAGTTTTTGCACTCAAATAAATATAAGGCTTTGGATAGGTAGAGCAACATGCAAGTGGTATTAAAGACAAGGTTAGCATAGCTTTTAAGAACAATAATAAAGCATCTTTAACCCATCTAAAAACTGAAAGCATGAGAAAAACTATGGGTCTCATCTTTATCATATCCTCCGCAAAGGATTAAGCTAGCATTTAGATTATTTTCAGATTTGTATTAAAGAGAGTATTAGCTTAATCATGCATAAAACAAGTACAAAGATGAGCAAAGCGGCAACGATCATCATATATCAACATGGCATAAATTTTCTATCTTTACCAATGGTCCCTTTTAGTATATCTTTTGAGGCTCAGCTTTGTCATGTGGCTTAGTTATGCTTAAGTGCATCTAAGAAAAATAGGGTAGATTTTTATGACTTGGTTTGAGGCCTGTTTGTGATTTATGCATGTTTAGCTATTTAAATGCCTAGTTTGAATTCTGTGTAGAATCTGAACCTGATCTTTGGTGTGCACCCTGTACATGCCATGCTAAGCTTGTGCTAGAAAAATCAGCCTTGAAATGGTTATGGTTTTCTCTGAATAATTCATGTTTGGGATGCTAGGCTAAAATTTGTCATTTGTGTATGATTTAATCTAGATAGCTTCTGGAGCTAATCTTTGGTGTACAGCTGTATTTTGATCATATCTTGTTGTGTGTAAATTTTCAACCCAGAGCATGCTTCAATCTTTATGTATAATTTATTTATATTATCATTAGGAATATATTGTTGTATTTTTCATGCTTAGTATATAGCTCCTATGGATCTGAAAATTTATGGGTAACTTAGTTTAGCTCCAGAGATGTTGTACATAAATTTCCAGTGTCAGAGCATGTGCTGATTCTCCTGGATAAATTAATCTTGTTTATAGCAGCTAAAACTTGTTAGATTTTTCCTGCTTGGTGTGTAGCTCCATTTGATGTGATTTTTGGTCAGTAGCCTTGTTGCACCCAAAGAACTTGTGTGAATTTTCTCTCTATTTTCTTGTGTACAGTTTTGTAGAATGAATTGTTGAAGTTAATCAAACTCAATAAAAACAGAAATAGCAAAATGCTTTTTAATTCAAGTTGTACCTTAAGCGTTAGGCTTAAGCTTCACCAATTCACTTTTGTGCGGCACCTGTTCCTGTTGTGAAGTTAAATAAGTTTAATTTGTTTATATGTGCACACAATCACCTTTAAAATGGGTCTTAAACCACACCAACATGCTCTTTTTCTTTGTAGGAAGAGTATACTGAATATATCTTGTCCAGGTGAATGTGGCCACCTATAAACCTCATGTTTTATCTCTAAATTTCAGAAGTATAGTGTTGCTTGAAATAAATGAGTAATGTTGTGCATATGCAATCCGTGTAGAACTCGTTGACGGCAACTACGAGCTCGTTCCAGAGCAAGGTGAAAGATCGTCCGAGAGGGAAGTGAATGCTGTGGAGATCCACCAAGACCCAAACCAAAGTTCGAAAGGTCTCTTGACTGACTTTGCTAGTGAAGGCAAGCCCTATAGCATAACCTAACTTTTCTAAATGATGCAACTATCTATGTTTATGTTTGTGCATTTACGTTTCAGGAGTTATTTTGAAACCATAAATGCATGATCCCTAGGTACCTATGCTTATACTAGTATGCTAGGTCGATAGCTGCCATGCTATAAGGACACGGTATAAGTCGAGTGATGTTCATCACTCACGAGATATAGGTTCTTATGTTGGAATCATAAGACTTGGATAAACTGGTTTGCTCACATGGTAAGAGCATGGGATCTAGGCTCTGGTCAAGTGGCTTTCGTTCATTAAGCATTTGAATGTACTAAGCACTTGTCGAGAATGAGACAGGTAAGCCTAGTACCTGATTGAGGTGGCTAAGGATCTTACCCTTACTAATCTTAAGCATCGTCTCCCTGCTCGCAACCGGGGGTACATGTGCAAAAGGTGGGTCGTGCCGTTACATGGGCGTCCACTGAGCCTTGTAGCTAAGACCGTAAGCTTCGATCTCGAATCGAAGATCGACGGAACTGCCTGGTTGGTGCACTCGTAGGGGGTGCCGTTCTGTGTGTTTAGGTCCACCTTGCAAGGTTATTAATCGATCAATCGTCGGCCTCTCACCATTATTTGAGACTGCTTAACCAACTGGCTACTATGATCCCTTAATGATGGAATTGATGGATAATACTGATGTTTGCTTAATTGCTTGCACAACTGCTTGCTTAGCATAGTTCCTTACCTAGAATGGAGAAGAAACTAGAACTTGAGCTAAAATGTTGAAAGTAAGGATCCACTCTTAGTCGCTTTTTCGCAAAACAAACCCACCAGCCAAAAGCCTTCATGTCTAGAGGTTTGTGATGTAGTTGTCACCCGATGGGTAAGCCTTGCTGAGTATTAGTATACTCAGTCTTGCTATCTATGTTGTTTTCAGCTGAAGCTTTGAAAGATGTGTGGCCTGGAGAGATCCCACCTAGATGGGAGCTTCACCAGGTGGGTGGAGATGACGAAGAGTGATGACGTCATGGATAGCCCTCCTGTGTTGTCATAACGATGTTTAGATGTTCCGCTACTTTAAACTCTGAACCTTTTATTTATCATGCAATGAACAATGGTTTGTAATCAAAAACTCGTGTGGGTTAATTTGGATTAATCTTGTTAAGGACTCTGAACTCACTTTCGTGTGAGTTTTGATGTATGATGATCTTCGATCCTGTTGTTATGTAAGTGATTCACTAGGCTTGACCCGGCAAACACGACGAAGTAACTCTGTGTTATCGCTTAAGGGCCTAATGGATGGGTGTAGGCGATAATACAGAATTATTTTGAGCTGGTTTGTCACAACATTCTCGACTGAGAAACCAAGTTGAGATGTGCTTTGGTTTATATATGATGAGTGATTGACCGGACGATTTGAGGCTTTGTGTGTAGTGTTGTGTTATGTGTGTTTACCATGTTGCTTTAGTGGTGTGTTGTCAATGCACTCGTGATAAGTGGTTGACAACGTTGTGTGAACTGACTCTTGGCCTAGTATTGCAGGTGCAGGTTACGGCTTGATTTGCGTGGTGCAGGTGAAGAACAAGCGCAAAAGGTCTATGCATGTGTGGCCTCTGAGGAGTGGAGAGACAAGTAGGCTTGGTTCGAGGGACCCGATGGCCGATGGGATCACGTGCGGGCCGCATGGTGGCAAGAAGAGCAAGATGAAGTCGTGTACAAGGAGCCGGTGTAAGGTAGCGGCCAAGTCATTGAACGGGGCAAGACTGAGTAGACCGTCTGGGAGCCGGAGGTGAAAGGCTTGGCGGGCCCGATGCTTGGCGTGGTGAGGCCGAAGCTTGCACGCGGGGTTTGTGGCAGTTCACCACAAAATCGTCGGGTTCCTTGATTCCAGCACAAAGCCAAGACCGAAGGCTCGACAGGCGGAGACGGGATCCGGGCGCGTCGGGAAGCTTCGAAGCGGGCGACACACGGCATGATCGAGGTGCTTGCGTCGGGAGGATGCGAAGGCCCGATGGATGCGCGACCGTCCGATGGAGAACCTCATGTGTTGACCAAAATGTCCCTGTGAGGGCTTGTGTTGTAACTCCTATAGGGGCACTTCGGTCATTTTCCGGAGGGCGTATATATAGGAGGAGTGGCTGAATTTCAACCAACTCTTTGGCTTGGAGGTGGGAGTGCTCTTGGTGAGAGGTAGAGAGAGAGTTGACTTTTTGTTTGAGTTTTTTGTCATCTAATGCTTTGAGTAAGCTTGGAGTGGCTTGTAACTGTATTCGGTGGAGCAATAGAAGTTTTAATCCGGTGCGCACATTTATTTCTTCTCCTCTCCCGAGCTCTTTTCTTTTTCTTCATTTTCGGGTCCTTTTTCTTGTGAACTTTCGTTCGTTGCTTTTGGCTCTGATTTGGGGCTGGTTTCTTGGGGCAAATCGATACTAGGACATGTGTGAGTAATCTTGAGGGTTCTTCAGTTCTTCACGAAACTGATGGGCAAATCGTGAGCCACTTCGGTGGATCTCCTAGCTGGTGAGTCACCATGTCTCAGTGTGTCTACAGCTCAAATTTCGTCTCATTTCATGGAGTATTGTGGGAGGATTTTCGAATCGAAGTTGGGGAGCTTTTCTTGCGTGTGTCCTGTTTTTCGTTTCTGTTCGTGCGCGTAGGCTGACCTGCACTTTCGCTCAGGCGTCAGGGGCACTGGAGCGCTCGCTCGCTTGTTCGACGCGTGCGCAGCGGCCTAGACCAGCGCCCAGGCCTCAATCGCATTTGGAGCCTGTTCTTGTTTTCCTTCCTGTGTTCTTCGCAGGGCACGTCAGGAAGCGCATCGACAGGCGCACCAGGTCAACGCGCTGCAGCCCAGCAAGCAGTGGTGCGCAGACAGTTGAGCGACGGACCAGCTGCAGCAGGCCGCCCGTGCACGCCGTGGCAGGGAGCAGTTCAGCAGCACGCAGGTCACGATCCAGCAGTTCACGGCAGCAGCTCAGTCAGGCAATCTGCACAGCTGCCCAGGCATAGCACGCTGCACAAGCACACGAGGCAACAGCAACACCTTGTTATTGGTAAGTGCAGGTGCTGATGAATTTGTTCTTCAACTATTTCAGCTAATCATTGGTTAATCATTGCTAGCTTGACCTTGTGCCTTTTAGCATCTTTGGTGGTTCCAGCATGTTGCTAGGAATTAATTCAAGTTAATTCTTCTAAGCTCTTGTTTGCATGTTTAGTCTGATGGGCAGTATATGTAGCTGCACTTGCTCTTTAGCTCATTCGTAGTTGGTGCCCCATCAACGACGTTGCCTGCGGGTTGGCCGCCGACACCAGGTACGACATTGCCTGCGGCTTGACCTGGGGCCTGGGCAGCTGCTGCAGCTGCATCTGCCTCCTGCTGACGACGCACAGCTCGTGCGGTATTAGTGTTCTCTTATTGTTGACGCTGTTCATCTGTCTCGCCAGCTTGAGGGGGTACGCCAGCGGAGACCACGAGGATCTCTCGATCTGGGATCTCGAACACGTCGCCCGGGTTGTTGGGAGAGATGGTCGTTCGGGCGATCTGGAACGCGAGGCAGTCCGGGGACGGCACACGGTTGACTTGGCGGCGATGAGCCACGATTAGGGGTCGGCGAAGCTTTTTAAGCACACGGCATTGGCGAGCTGTGTGTTTGGAGTCCTCATGGACAGGGCAGGGGTCGTCGAGATGACCTCTGGAGTTTCCACGGTGTGGGGTCTTGGGTCTAGATTCGATCTGGATCTTGTTCTTCATGTAGCGAGACGCTGCATGGGCTGCGTTCCGCAGGCCAAGAGGTCCTGCGAGGGCGCTTGACGTGCTCACAGACCTTGATCGTGTCGGAGAGCATGTCCTCAACGCGATCGAGCCCCGCGATCAGGTCGCGAGGAGTGGATGGGTGAGTTTCGGCCAGCAGATCAGATCCGACCTGTTCGTTGGCGGTGACCGCGGTGCTCTCGATGACGAGGTAGGCGGCTGGAGCGGTGGATTCCGCCGGCATAGAGCCGAAGCACATATCGATGGGATTGGTGAGGATGTCCGCCATGCCCTCAGGGAAGATGACGCCGCTTGGTGAAGCCATCGAATTGCACGAAGAACTCTGGATTCCCCCCTACCTGGCGCGCCAACTGTCAGAGGTTTAGATCTGCACAGCCCATAGGGGGGTCAACCCCGGTGGTTTATTTGTTCGGCGGGGTGCAATCTAGGGCTAAGAACTCGAAAGTTGCGCACGAGCACACGGAACACAGAGAACACGACGAGTTTATACTGGTTCAGACCTTCGGAGAGTAAAACCCTACGTCCAGTTGTCGGTGTAGATTTCTTAAGGAATGCGTGATGTTACAAGGGGTCGCCTCGCCCGCCTTATATTGGCCAGCGGACAAGGTCGGCACCCAGACTCCTAGTCGGTTACGACCAGGAGACCTAAGTCTAGTTGATTACAACCATTACCATATACGTCAGACTGCTTGTCAGAATCCACCTCTATCTTGTCTCGCACGCCAAGTCTTGAAGTCGTTCTGGATAAGGTCGCTTGAGGAATCTTCTGGAAGGTCTTGGGGAGGTCGTGTGTGCCACCAACTAGGTCGGTTGGGCCTACTGTCAGGTCGGCGGGTGTTCTGGCAGGCCGGACCCACTTGTCGGGGACGGCCGTGAGCCTGGTCGGTAAGGACCCAGGGGTACCCATGTCTCACACCCTCCAATGTGAAGTCAAAGCCATTCATTGATTACATACCTCGAGATTATCCAGCTTTCGCTACATGCTCAAGACCTGAAGTTTCGTTGGGAGGGCTAGATGCAGCTGCTGACCTTGGTGAAATCTTTGTTGAACGGGACAAAGTTTCGACAGACTTGAAGATCAAGGCACAAGCTTCAGATGTAGCAATGAAAGTGCAGACTGATGAGATTGAGAGGTTGAAGAAACAAGTAGTAACTACTGAGACCCTCCTTCGTCAACTGCTAAGCTCGCGCCTTGGGTAAGGCCACTATGTTTCTTAGTCTTCTGCTTGTGTCCTCCCTGCTAGTTGTGCTGGTTTGTGAGTACTGAGCTTTGTTATCTTAGTGGGTTCTATTTGAGGACCAGCTTTATTTGTGAGCATGGAGATATCATGTGTATTGGTTTGTGAGCTCCTACTGGCAATCTGCTTGTGGTTGTTCTGTGTTCATTGATAATAATATGTCATGTGTGATCCGAAACATTTATTTGTATCAGTGGTATGGAAATATTATATGTGATGTCAATTACTGAATTGATTAGCATGTAATATGAGATTGAATTATATTTAATTAAGCGCTACCTGGAGTGTAGCCCAAAATAACAGGGAAAAAATATGTAGGCTTGCCCCCTCGGCCCATTATTTTTTACGAATTCAAAAATGATTTATTAATAAAATGGACCGTAAAAAAATGACGTCAGCGATTGGTGGGCTAGTTCCAATATCAGTTGGGCCTTAATCATTTTATGACGTCATCGAATATTGAACTTGATCCAACCAGTACTGGACCCAAAACAAATTAATGACGAATGTGGGCTTGGTCATACTAAAACCGAGCCTAAAACATTCTATGACGACCTCGATTATTGGATCGGTCCAACCAGAGTTAGGCCTAAAAGTATCTATGACGACAACAATTATTGGGCTCCATCCAACCATAATATGGCCTTAAACAATCTATGACGCCAACAATATTGGGCTCCACCCAACCTTAACAAGGTTTGAAACAATCTATGACGACCACATTTTTGGGCTCGTTCCAACCTTAATAAGGCCTAAAACCAATTTATGATGACTGAAACATTAGGCTTAGCTTAACATTAAGTGGGCCAAATTCAATCTATGACGACAAGGAATTTGGGGCTTGGCCCAAGAAAGGGCTGAATTCATTTAATGACGAAATGATTTGTCACAAAACGCCGTGCCACGTCAGATTTTGGTCCGACGTGGCATGTAGCTTATGATGCCTTAGTGTTACGAATTTATACGCGTCATCAAACTCATGATGCCGAGAAATAAGGTCTCGTCATTAATTGCGGTTTGTGCGCTCGATTAATGATGGAGCATTTTCGTAACAACTGGCATTATTAATCGCAGTTTATGACATGAAACGACCTTTTTTTTGCGTCACTAGTCGGTGTTTTCTTGTAGTGATTGGCAATGGCAGCATGGCGGCGGCTGGCTGTGTGCCGGGGTGCAACATGGCGTCCACCGTACCTGAAGTTCTTCCCCTCCGGTGTCTCCCCACAGCCTGCTGATAGACGCACGTGACGGAGGAGGACGTGCACGAAAGAGGAAGCGATAATCTCTCAATCATTGTCGCGGCAACAACGAATGCGCAGATCACCACTGGGTTACTCGGTTGAGCCACAAAACCGAGGCCGAAGACTCGACGAGGGTGTGCGGCCACCCAGGCCGGTTCAACCACCCAGGAGGGGTGGTCAGACCGCCTGGGCCGGCCTAACCACCCAGGGGGGCGGTCTAACCGCTCGGGTCGCAGCCGCCGAGAAGCTTCGAAGCGGAGGACACGCGGCATGATCGCAAGAGTTGTGTTTGTGCTACGCAAGCTTGCGGTGGATGTGCATCCGTCCGATGGTGCTGAACTGAAGACTTCCAAAATTGCCCTTGAGGGGCTTGAATCCCTAGTTGCTAGTAAGGGTAGTTTAGTCTTTTGGTTGCCCCCATATAAACACTTGAGTTGTGGGATGGCAGCCAACTCTTGGAACCCTATTTCATTTCCCTTTGCTATTTTCCCTTTATATTTTCCTTAGGATTTTCTAGGACTAGCTTGAGAGCTTCATGGTGAGGTCTTGAGAGAGGGATGGATGACCGGGTGGCAAGCTAGACCTTGTATGAACCTTCATGGTATATATAGATGATTCGGCGTGGTTCCTCAAGGCCTTGTGTGGCCTCTCCCATTTGTCTTTTTGGTGATTTTTAGAGCTCTTTCTTGTGATTTTCGTGGCGGAGTTTTGAGGGTGATTTCTTGCGGGATTCTTGTTGGGTGTCACGTATGAGGACCTTGTGCCTCTTTGGCTAGTGACTTGGCCCCAAGAACTCTCTTGAATCGACCTCGATTTGGTGGTTTTTCGAGTTGCTTGAGTTCATGACCTAGAGGGCCAAGATCCATGATTCCCTTTGATTAAGAGCGTTTCGGTGCAATTCCTTTGGTGGAGAGGTTGCCCAGAAGGTAACCAAGGTATCCCTGAAGTTTCGCTGCACTCTGTGGGGTGAATCGGGAGATCGGGCGATGGGAAGTTGAGGGTTGACCCGCGGCCAGTTTTCTGGGAGGGGCGGTCTAACCGCCATAGGGGGCGGTCTAACCACCCTCGGTCTCCCAGGTGGAAAGTTTGATTTTGCCGGATCTTTCTCTGTGAGTTTGTTTGCCTTGATTAGAGGAGCGTTCTGGTGAAATCTTAGCTCGTTTCGGTGCTGTTTGCTAGGAGTTCTTGGCTTGAGTTCTTTGCTGGTGCAGGAGGTTAGACCGCCCCTGGTAGCCGGTCTAACAGCCCCTAGGCCCCTGGGTGAAGTTTTGGTTTTCGCCAAGATTCTCTGGTAGCTAGCTTGGCCTTGACCAGAGGATCCAATGGGTGAAACCGTGGAGTGTTTTGGAACTCAGAGGAGGTGTTTCGGAGGATTTCTTGCCTGCCCAGGAGCTGGCGGTTTAACCACCCCCATACCCCGGTTGAACTGCCGCCACTGGCCAAACAGCTTCCGAGTTGTTTCCGCTGTCGTGTGTGTGTAGGAGCTGTGGCTGCAGGTAGTGTTTGTTCCTAGGACCGGTAGCACTGCAGTGGCTACGTGGTCTTGGCAAATGGAAGGTTGTGTGCGGAGCATGTGACTTTGGGTACCCAAATGAGTTCATCTTGTTGGAGAAGTCATCTCCTTCGAGAAGAATTTTTATCAGCTCCCATTCACTCCTCCCCTCTCTAGTCGCCTGTTCGGTCCTTCAAGTGGTATCAGAGTTGGTTACGGGTCTTTCGGGACTCTAACCAGTCTAAGATCCAAAGATGGCATACCAGGAACGGGGATCGGGTCCTCCGCACTTCAATTAAAAGAATTACCAGATGTGGCAGAGGCGGATGGCTGCGTTTCTCCGCGACAACAGTCAGATCCTTTGGGACGTTACGGTGAACATAGCTTATGTTCATCCGATGAACTTCCTTGCTCCGGGATCGAGGGATATGCACGACGCCAACAACAAGGCGGTCGACTACCTGTTTCGTGCTCTGTGCCAGTCCGAATTCGATCGGGTTCAGACAGAGGACTTGGCTTGTAGGATTTGGGAAACGCTGAAGAATGCTCACGCTGGAAACAGTCAGGTTCAGGCTCGGTTGTTTGCGACTTACCGGAGAGAGTACAAGAACTTCACTCATCTCCCTGGTGAGTCCATCGATATGATGTTCCAGCGGTTCACGGTGATTGTGAACAACATGAGGGCTAATGTGGCCGCGCTCCCGTACGATGATCATGACAGAGCTGTGAAGCTCTTTCACTTGTTGGATCGAACTATTTGGAGCTGTGAAGCTTCGAGGCCATTCTAGAGTCTGAGAAGTATGAGACTCTGACGGTAGACGAGCTGTTCTCAAAGCTCAAGTCGGCAGAGGTGGACCGGGGTGTTACAGCCAAGAACGAGGGCCCGACTGACTCTCATAGTCTTGCCCTCATCGGTGGCTCAGGTGCAAAGTCTAACGCTAACCCATCCACCAGGATGTACTCTTTGTCTTCCTTGATGTCTTTGCTAGATGAGGAGTTCGATGTGCTTGGAGAGGATGAGCTGGCGCTGCTGACCATGAGGTTCGAGAGAATGCACGAGAACCGGGTGAACACAAGGACTAACACGAGGACGTGCTTTCAGTGTGGCAAGTCAGGAAACTTCGTCGCTGACTGCCCTGAGAAGATGGAGAGCAAGGACAACTACAAGCACCGGTCGAGGATGGAGAGCAAGTACCGGTCGAGGCGTGATCACAAGCACAAGAACAAGAACAAGGATGAGCGAAGATCGAAGAAGAAGGGAGGCCACGGCAAGAAGGCCCGAGCGATGGTCGGAGCGAGCAACGTCGACTCCAGCTCCGCCTACTCTACCTCGAGCTCGAGTAGCAGTGAAGATGAAGGTGATCGGCGCAAGAGCAAGAAGGGATCCAAGAACCTAAGTGGGCTGAGCTGTTTCGCGCGAGACGGCTTCTGCGGCATGGCACACAGCTCCGGCAGCAAGAAGAGCCAGAAGGACGACTCGGACTCCGACTCCGAGGATGTGGTACGTGACGAGCTTTCCTTCTTGCGCCAAAAGAATGAGGAACTAGGAAAACTGCTTGATAATCGTGATGACATGCTTAGAGACGCTAAGAAGATGAGAAAGTAGCTTAGGGCCTCGCTTGAGGATGTTAGGAATAGAGTAGCTGAGCTAGAAACACAAAACCTAGATGCTAAACTTGAAATTGACTCGCTTAAGGCTTCACCTGTTGTTACTGATGAGGTTGATTGTGCTGATTGCTCTGTGTTCCTAGCTGATCTTACTGCTCTTAGGGAAAAGCATGCCTCCAAGTGTGAGGAACTAGATGTGCTTAGGGTTGAGTTGGCTGAGCTGCAGTCTAGACCTTCTTTGCTAGGTGCTTGCACATCTTGTCCTGTTTTGCATGGAAAGATTGATGAACTTCGTGCTCGCATTGTTTCACTTGAGGCTGATTTGAAAGTTCCTATTCCTACTTCCTGCTCTACTTGTGAATTGCATGCTGTGAAAAATCTGGAACTTGCACATTATGTTGATCGCTTGCAGAATGAGAATGATGAGTTGAGAAAGTGTTTGAATTGGTTGTCGGGTCAGGAGCCTTAGCTTGGCATCATGATAGCTGCTTTCAAACTCTATGATGGTCAAGCACTTGGGGCTGACAAGATTGGAGAGAGCAGTGGTGAGAGAGATGAGAAAATTGGAGAGATTACCATCCCACCACAAACAACACACAAGAACAAGTTTGAGCCTAAGCCTAACCATCTCAGAAACAAACTTGATACAACTCCAGATCCACCCATATTCCCTCACCCAACAAATAACTTCCAAAAACCGGTGAGATTTATGAGCTCAAAGGGAGATGTGGTTGGAGAGAAGAAGGAAGAGAAACCTAGTGAGGAGAAACCAAAAGAGAAGTCAAGTGAGCAGCCCCAACCCAAGCCTAAACCAAAACTCATACGGTTCCATTGTGAGTATTGTGGTAGAGATGGTCACAAGGGTGACTTTTGCTTCAAGAGGAAGCAGGAAGAAAGGATGGCTAAGGAGTGGGCGAAGAAGGACAGGTACCACCCATCTCATGGTGTGCCTGAGCCTTGAATGCCACTGCCCAGGGGTAAGGCGATTGTGAGAAGCATTCCGGCATGAGGAGATGCGAGTTCCCGCAACTGAGGGGGTTTTTTGGAGAGGGCGGTCAGACCGGCCCTGCCCAGAAGGGGGCGGTTAGACCGGCCTGGCTAGGCGGTCAGACCGCCCTCCCCCAGGATTATGGGCGGTTTGGTTTTCTAGGTGCCGATTTGAGTGGTTTCAGTTCTGGAGGTCGTGGATCTGGTGGTTGGCATGGTGAGTCTGGTGGTGTTGACACTACGTGAAAACCTCAAATAGGTCACGTAGCATTTGTAACGGGCCCTTAACGCCCGTTACATGCACCCACATCTGTAACGGTTGTTGTTTGGCACCCGTTACCCATAAGCATGCCAGGACAACCCCGGGGTTGGCCTCCACAACAACCATTACCAATGTGGACTTCTGGTAACGGGCTTCTTAAACGCCCGTTACATGAATTCTCTGTAACGGACGTTAGATAGAGTCCGTTACAAAAGTTAAACCTATCGGTAACGGGCTTGTAAAGTCCGTTACCGATCAATGCCCTATCAGTAACGGGCTGTTTAAGTCCGTTACTGATCACTGTCGTATTGGTAAAGGGCTATAAAATTCGTTACCGATAATTTCGTACTGGAGGCGCATGCTTGTTAGGATGCATCTCCTTTGCTGGCGACCCAATTGGATACGCTCGTGTCTTAGGACTCGTCTCCTTTGATTGCCACCTAGGGTCGCCTTTTTTCTCACATCGGAGACGCACGTTGTTATTGCTCATCTCTGTCTTCTCCTTCCGACACCACTCGCTCTCTCTCCGCAGAAGGCCACTCCCGTTCTGACAACAACACTCGGTCTCTCTCCTCAGAAGGTCACTCGCTCGATCTCTCTGCTCAGATGTCCCCGTCGGCCTATCTCGTTCGCCACCGCCAGCTGCGCGCGCTCTGAGGATCACGCTTAAATTCTCTCCTCAGAAAGCTGGCGCTGCAGCAGGCCGCCCGGCCGCGTGCGCGACGACGAAAGGGGCCAGCGGACGTCGACCGCGGCGTCATCCAAAGCAGACGCCTCCGTGTCCCCTCCCCCTGGGCTCGGCGCCGTCCTCCGCGCTGTCGCCGCGGCCGCGACGCCGCCTCCGATCCTCCTCCTCGGCCGCGCTCACCTCGTAGAAAGTCCTCGTCAAGGTGGAAATTAATTGCCCCCTTTTATTGAAATTCTTCAGCTGTCCTAATCCTCTTATGTTATCGGTTTTTTTGTGTGATGAATTATGCTCATTTGATGTATGGAATGCAGATGGCATCTGCTGCTCGGGCTTGGATGTACAGACAGCCCCAAGAAGATTGGGAGAATTTCTTAAGCGGGGTCAATGGTTTTCTAAATCAAGCAGAGGCGGATATGAGAAACTGTGGTGTTCTGGCAATGCTTTGCCCCTGTATAGATTGTCTCAACCAGAAGAAATTCGCACAACGGGAAATCATTTTTCATCATTTGGTCACACGTGGTTTCACAAAAAATTACACGTGTTGGAATAAACATGGTGAGGAAGGCCTTAATGAACTCGAAGCAGGCTGCCTAAATGAAGGTGAAGTGCGACACCATGCTACCGACCATGATGAAGACCTTGATGACGGTGGAGTTTTTGAGGAAAATGAACCATTATTCCCACCAAATGTGATGAGGCCTGAGGATATCACTGATCAAGAAGTTAGGGGCTTCGATGATGGTGAGGTGTTGCAACGTGTGCACAATGTTGATCAAATGTTGCGGGATGTTGAGTTTTAACGAGTGTACACACCTTCTGAATTAGCGAGGCTGAAGCAGTTCATTGAAGATTCAAAGAAACCCCTCTATCCTGATTGCCAGAAGTACTCTCGCCTTTCTGGTGATCTAAAACTTATGCAGCTTAAGGCAAATCATGGTTGGAGCAACAAAAGTTTCAAACATCTATTGGATGTGCTTAGAGACATGCTACCTGAAGGATACCAAATAGCAGAGTCTGTCTATGAGGCGAATAAGATAATCTGTCCTCTGGGAATAGAGGTTGAAAAAATCCATGCATGCAAGAACAGTTGTGTATTATTCCGTGGAGATTATGCAGACCTTGACAAGTGCCCCAAGTGTGGCTATGATCGGTACAAGAGGAAAAAGGATGGTGGAGATGGTAATAATGCTGATGACGAGAACGAGCCCGGCGAGATCAGAGGCAAGAAGAAGAAGGCTAACAGAGGGGCTCCTGTGAGGGTGGAATGGTATTTTTGCATCATTCCTCGGCTGAGAAGATGGTTCGCAACACGAAAGGAGGCCCAACTCTTGCGTTGGCATGACGAAGGCCGAAAGGAGCTTAAGCAAGATGGCAAGTTTAGGCACCCCGCAGATGCAGCACAATGGGGTAACATTAATAACCACTTTCCGTGGTTTGACAAAGACGTAAGGAGCATACGGTTTGCTATGAGCACAGATGGCGTGAACCCATTCGGTAACCAGAGCTTAACACATAGCACCTGTCCTGTCGTGCTGTCGTTGTACAACCTTCCACCTTGGCTATGCAAGAAACAGAAATATATGATGCTGACAATATTGGTCTCCGGGCCAAAGCAACCTGGCGACCGTATTGATGTCTACTTGAGGCCTCTAGTTGATGACTTGAAGATACTGTGGAAGCCTGGTGTGGAGGTTTGGGATGAGTACAAGCGTGAGGAGTTCACAATGCGCGCCATGTTGTTCACGACCATCAACGACAACCCGGCTCATCGCAACCTCTCTGGCCAGAGTAAAAGGAAAGGTGCAGCTTGCCCACACTACTTGGAAGATACTTGCGCAGTATGGCTAAGACATTCAAAGAAATACGTATTTATGGGGCACCGTCATTTCCTCGGCAAGAAACATCCATACCGGGCCATGGATTGTCAGTTTAATGGGGAAAAGAAGAATCGAGAGGCACCGTTGCATGTGACTGGAGATCTGGTCCACTTGAAAGTCAAGGACGTCAAAACTATCGAGGAGTTAACCAAACTGACTAAAAAAACCCTTGGCAAAAGAAAGAAACGAGATGGTGAAGAAGAAGAAGAAGGAATGTGGAACAAGAAATCAATTCTATGGGAGCTAGAGTATTGGCCGATGTTGGATGTGCGTCATTCGATTGACAACATACACGTCAAGAAGAATGTGTCTGAAGCTACTTGTGGAACATTGCTACAACAGAAGTCCAAAGGAAAAGATCATAAAAATGCAAGGGAGGATCTTAAAGAACTGGGCATTAGGCCGGAGCTCTATGCAGAGGAAACAGAGACGGGGATGAACCTTCCCGTTGCTGCAACCACCTTGTCAAAGGCAGAGAGAAAATAATTCTGTCAGTTTTTGCATGATTTGAAAGTACCTTCAGGCTACTCATCAAACTTCAAGAGGCTAGTGTCGGTGAAGGACATGAAAATGAATTTCAACTTGATGAAATCTCATGATTGCCATGTGTTGATGACAGCTCTTCTTCCTGTTGCACTTAGAGGTATCAAGACAGAACTGGTTCGCGACGCGGTCACGAGCTTGTGTTTATTCTTCAATGCAATAGAACAGAAGGTGATTGATGAGGAAAACTATTGGAATTAGAGAGGAGGCATTTCGAGACCCTATGCCTGCTTGAAGCTACCTTCCCACCATCATTCTTTGATCTCATGCTGCATCTAACAGCACACCTCACGAGGAAAATCTGGTTCCTTGGCCCATCTTACCTTCATCAGATGTTTCCATATGAGAGGTTCCATGGATTCCTGAAATCATTGGTACATAACCGATTATTTCCGGAGGGAGCCATTGTTCGTGGTTACTAGACCATCGAAGTAGTGGAGTGGGCCATGGGTTATATGGACCCCCAAAACCCCATTGGTGTGCCTCGCTCACGGCATGAAGGTAGGCTTTCAAGTGTTGGGACCCTAGGGAAAAAGTCTGTCACTCCGGAACCAGATGCCTTCCAAAAGGCTCATTTCACCGTGATACAACAGCTGCACCTAATTACACCGTTTGCCATTGAGCACAAGCGACAACTACATGAAGACAACCCTGACCGTGGTAGGGCTTGGCTTGCAAAGATGCACATGCAAGGTTTCAGCAGGTGGCTCCGAGATTATGTCGAGACATGCAGCAATGCTATAATAACCGACGAGATAAGGAATCTAGCAGCGGGGCCATTGTTCACTGTTACAAGATACCAAGCAATGGATATCAATGGATACACATTCTACACCATGGCCTAGGATAAAAAGAGCGTTTATCAAAATAGTGGTGTGTGTACGGGCCGTCGTCGACGACAGTCATGATGATGATGACATGGAGACAGACACATATTATGGTCAAATAGAGGAGATATGGGAGCTTGATTATGTAGGATTGAAGGTAGCCTTGTTTCAGTGTAGATGGGTCACCAATGTGAAGAGAGCTGTGAGCAAGGACAAATATGGTTATGTTAGTGTTGATCTTCGGGTCTTTGGTTACAAAAACGAACCGTTTGTCTTCGCCAACGATGTTGAGCAAGTGTTCTATGTACCTGACCTTGCAAAGAAGAACTGGTCTATGGTTATGCCTGGAAAAAAAGGATTGTTGGGGTTGAAAATGTTGTTGAGGAGGAGGAATACAACCAGTTTGACGAAATTCCATCCTTTGACACTTCATACAAGCCCCGACTCTTGGGAACTAACAAAACACCGTACTTGCGAAGCGACCATAGTGAAAAAATCCATATACAGAAATCAAGGAAGAAAAAGCAAGCCTGATTTCTGCTGAATCCTTTTTGTAATGCAGGATGTGTCTATTGGTGGAAATGGAATCCGTTTTGTAATATAAAGGATGTGATGTATTGGTGGAATTTGAATCCTTTTCTAATATATAGGATGTGGTGGAATTTGAATCCTTTTTGTAATATATTCTGCCTAAGATACTATATATATTCTGTTTATATTCTGCTTCAGTTCAATAAGTATGTTGCAGGCTACTTCAGTTCAGTAACGGGCGTTAATATAAAAGAGACAAGGATTAGCCAACCCGCATCGCCTTTGTTACGGGCAAGAGACGAGGATTAACCAACCCGCGTCGCCTTTCTTATGGGTAAGATATGCAAAATCACACACATAGATTACATCAAAAGAGACGCAGATTAGCCAGCCCCCGTCGGCTTGTTCTTCTTCATGCTTGCAAGTGAGTAGGTAAATCATACAAAAAATTGTACTGGACACAGATAATCACACAAGCATGTCTCTTGAGATGCAAAATCACACACACAGATTACAGTCATCATTGATACATCAGAAGGTTACAAAGCGGCCATCTATGTTCATCATCACTAGGCACTACCAGGATGAGGAACATAGATCTAAACTAAGCAAAAGAGATATACTTCCGTCGGCTTGTTCTTCATGACGAGATATGCAAAATCACACACACATATTACATTCATCATTAGTACATTAGATAGGGAGGCCTCGGGATCTTGGCCAGCTCGGCAGCCTCGAACTCGCATCCGGCTCCAGCTGAATCTCTGGCCGGCCAGAGGTAGAAGACCACTACGGTGGTGGGTGCTAACTTGGTGATGTTGAGGCTCAAAGTTCGATCTTGCTCCTTCCCTGCCCGTCGGTCGATCGTCGGAGGTGAAGAGAAAGGAGGCCGCCGTCGGCATGTTCTTCATGACGAGATATGCTCCAGATTCTGGCTTCTTCTTCATGCTTACAAGTGAGCACAAGAGAAAGATACAGCAGAGGGTGGAAACATATCCCTTCAAAAATCCTCCTCCTGGAGGAGGGAAAGCAAAAGGAAGCGCAAGTTTGACGGGAAAGCTGCAGCAGGATGGTTCTGGGCTTCTCTCCCCAGACCTGATCTTTCCGTCGGCTTGTTCTTCCTGATGCCAGGAGGTTCTGGGCTACCTTTCCCCAACAGCTGATATATCACAAGGATTTTTCTAGCAGCTGTGCTAGAGGGATGAGCAACCCAATCACCCATATCACAAGAATTCTTCTAGCAACTGAGAGAACGAGGAGGAGGAAGAAGAGAGAAAAGCAAAAGCTTGCGCCCTACAAGATCTATTCTTTGTGCCATAGCTAGATCTAGATCTAGAGAAGAAGGAAGCAAGTGAGGAGGACCGATAGGCGTCGGTCTTTTTTATAGCAAAAACAAGGAAGGGATAAGATTGGTTGTAAAAAAAGAGAGGAAGGGATAAGATCAAGAGCACAGGAAACGGGAAGGTTCCCAAGAAATTGATGCTAGATCCGGTCAATGGGGAAACAATTGCCTAGTCAATGGCTGAGAGCAGAGGTAGTGATTCCAGTGTAGAATTAAATGATACACGGATTAACCAAATGTCGTCTCCAATGTAGAATTAAAGGATAGTACGCGGATTAGCCAAACGTCGTCTGCAATGGAGAATTAAAGGATACGCGGATTAACCAAACGTCGTGTCCATTGCATACTTAAACCGTGTTTGGAAACAAATCTCCTGTATCTTCTCCTTCCAAAATAATTTAGATCCCCTGCCCCTTCATCTACCCGCGAAAAAACAGCAACTGCCTACTCCTCATCGTCACCATTCCCGGCCGGAGATGAATAGCATGCCGGGAAGAAGCAGGCGGCACCAGCCGTCATCGTTGCTGGACCTCCCTCAAGACCTCCGCATTAAGATTGCAGCACGCGTCGGTGCGACCTCGGAGTGGCCCTTGGCTGACCTCCGCAGCCTACACAGTACTTGCTCGACCATGCACCGCGTGTGCGACCACGGCGACGTCGGCCGGTGTTTGTCGATAGAGGGGATACGAGATGAGATTTCTTGGGTGTGGGACCCCACCGCCTACAAAGCCTTCCTTGCTATGCTGACCGATCTCGGGAATCCAGAGGCTTGCTTCTTCTCCGGGATCAAAGTCGTCTTCATGGAAAATAGGGGATGCAATGATCTCCGGCGTGCCGCCGAGGGTGGGCACCATGCGGCGGCCTATCTATACGCCATCTTGCTCTACAGGGACAATGGCGGTGCCGCCGCCGACGACACCGCGAAGCGGTACATGAGACGGGTCGCGGGCGGCAGCAGTACGACGTCGAGATGGCTGAGCAACGAGGGGTGTCTGCCTTTGCGCGAGAAGGCCGCGCGTGCGATCCACTCCTCGACTTGGCGCATTTGGGGTGAACCACTGCCGCCTCCGGCACAGGTGTGCGGCGATCAGCCGTGCGCAGGCAACGGCGGCTGCTGCGGCGTGGATAAAGGATGGCTTGGAATTTCTCTATTTTGCAGCAAAGACTGTAGGCTCCGCTGCGAAACGGTGAAATTCAAACAGAGTATTGGAATAGGAAATCAGTAGTGGATTAGCTTTTGTATGTTGCTTGTATTATCTGTGTAAAATTTTGGAAGAGCAGCAAAGCCGACGCGGGTTATCAGTCCCGTGTCGCTAATGACTGTGGGGCCCAGTTCTATTCGAATGAAGAACAGTTCGCATTTCTCCTTTTAATCTGCAATCAAATGTTGTAACAAGTATTTCTTCGTTGTAATTAGTCCAAATTTGATATTTTTTCTCTAAATTTTTCTAAAATCACCATCTTTTCATTAATTTTATTGTTTAGTGTATATTCCGTTTCTTGAATAATGTTTATATGCCTTATTTTGTTCTTTGTAAGTACAACATATAAATAATATTTGTTTTACACAACCATTAGTGATGAAACTTTGCATTTCGTAAGCTTAAGGTGAACACAAGGTTTTGTTAAGTTTTCAAATGCATATGAGTTCGAACATGTTGCAAAGTGCGGAAAACTTCAATGTTCAAGCAACATTCTAGGAAACTATGTGAGAGATGTAGACATTTGTACACAAGTATATTATTCCTTCATCGATACCATTTGAAATTTTGAAGACAAGTTTAGGTACCCAAATTATGTTGCCAAGTCAATTTGTAGATTTTTTAGAGCAAATTTGATGTTATTAGAATTATTATATAATTACCATGGGGTGTAAAAACGAAATATAAGAATTTTGGGCACACAAGTGTGACTGTTGATATTTTATTCAAATACTAAATGTCCAAATATGAATTGTTCGTATTTTTATGATTTTTTAGGTGCTGTTTTATGGGCTCTAATATTTTAGGGAAGCAAGTTTCATTCTAAAAAAAATAGTAACGGGCCCACGCGTTAGCGTCAGCAGCCAATATAAAAAAGATAACCGTTGCCTGCCCGCCCGGATCCAACTGCCAACAAAGGCGATGCGGGTTCACTAACCATCGTCGCCAATGACACTGGCCCACGCGTCAGCGTCAGTAGGCTAACCCGCGTCGGCAATGACTATCCATTGTCTCTAAGATCTAATTCATCTCAACAGATCTCCAGTTCATCACATCAGATCTCCTGTTCATCACAACAGAACACATATTATAGGAGACGTGGATGGATCTACTCGCGTCTATTAGATCGAGTTGATAACATACAAAATCCAACAACCAAACTAATTAACTAAGCAGTTCATGATCGACAAACAAACTAATCAGTTCATGTCCAACAACCTGACGAAGACACAAACTAAGAGATGATAAGCTTATGGAAGAAGCAGGGGAAAGCAGGGGAAGGCAGGGGAGTTATATTGACAGGACGTGGAACCGTCAGGCGCCTCTGCCCCCACCCACTACTCCACTACTGCCAGTACGTGCCACTCAATTGCGCATCGGGCTCCGTTTCGGGCGCAAAACCGTCCAAACCACGTGTCGCCTTTTAATTACGCGGGAAGGAGAAGGGGTAGGGGCAATGATGTCGGGCCCACTCATCCAAAACCACGCGTCGCCTTTCACTTCTTAGCGATGCTGAAGTACCATTGCAACCCGGCGGACCCCGAAGCCATGTCACTACTCCAGGAAATCAGCGGCGGCCCGTCGCCCCCTGACGGGCAGTGGAAGAACCACAACCTGCGGTGGCTGCGCTACCTCGTCAACCGGGATCTCAAGAACATTGCGTGGTGGTACTGGCTTGATGACGGCGACGACGACATTCCGTTGCTGCCCGTCCAGAATCCCCACGTCTGCATTTGGGCAGCGGGATGTAGGCGCTACGGGCCGGAGACCTCAGAGATCATCCACTACTGCAGCACTGAGTGTCGCATCCGTCATGAGTTCGACCACTGGACGCGTAACTTCCGCCCCGCCGTGGAGTACGCCGTCAGCAGGATGAACTTCGGGATGTAGGCGCAAGCATTAATGAACATTATCTATCTTGAATGTAAATTATTAGATATTACTAAACGTGGATTTGATTTTATCGGGATGTCGGTTTTTAATCGGTTTTTGATAGACAATATTTGATTTGTCACGTTTGTGAGTCAAATCGAAGGTTGCGGTGGTCTCATTTGCCGCCGACGAGGCCTAAGATGCCCTCTTGGGTGTCAAAACCGCCGAAGCGGGCACGACAGGGGCGGCGGCGGGCGGTGGTGCCATCTGCTTCCTCCTTTGTTCTATTGGAGAATGAAGAACAGTTTATCCGTCCCGCGTCGCCGATGCCATTTCTCTTTTTAATCTGCAATCAAATTTTGTAACATGTATTTCTCCGTCGTAATTAGTCCAAATTTGATTATTTTTTTCTACAGTTTTCTAAAATCACCATGTTTACATTATTTTCATTGTTTAGTGTATATTCCGTTTCTTGAACAATGTTTATATACCTTATCTTGTTCTATGTAAGTACAACATATAAATAATATTTGTTTTCCACACCTCCTGTAATGAAACTTTGCATTTTCGTAATCTTAAGGTGAACACAAGGTTTTGTTAAGTTTTCAAATGCATATGAGTTCGAACATGTTGTAAAGTGTGGAAAACTTCAATGTTCAAGGAACATTCTAGGAAACTATGTGAGAGATGTAGATATTTGTACACAGGTATATTATTCCTTCATCGAAACCATTTGAAATTTTGAAGACAAGTCTAGGTACCCAAATTATGTTGTCAAGTCAATTTGTAGATTTTTTAGAGCACACTAGATGTTATTAGAATATTACATCATTAACATGGGATGTAAAAACGAATTCTAAGAATCTTGGGCACACAAGTGTGACTGTTGATATTTTATTCAAATACTAAATGTCCAAATACGAATTGTTCATATTTTTATGATTTTTTAGGTGCTGTTTTATGGGCTCTAATATTTTAGGGAAGCACGTTTCATTTGAAAAAACTAGTGGTTGGCCCACGCGTCAGTGTCAGCAGCCAAAATAAAAAGATAACCGCTGCCCGCCCGCCGGACCCAACTGCCAACAAAGGCGATGCGGGTTCACTAACCATCGTCACCAATGACACTGGCCCACGCGTCAGCGTCAACAGGCAAACCGTGCGCGGGCTGCTCAATATTTCCCACCTATATTGACTATAATACCCATGGAATTCCAATTCCACCAGAGAGCCGTCAAGGGCACGCCAGTAATTTCCTTAAACAAAGTTACGCGCGCAG
Organism: Cenchrus fungigraminus; assembly: GCA_036936925.1. Lineage (NCBI taxonomy): Eukaryota > Viridiplantae > Streptophyta > Magnoliopsida > Poales > Poaceae > Cenchrus > Cenchrus fungigraminus. The sequence continues at coordinate 76,027,910 of CM072774.1, read as the reverse complement.
TTCATATTCGGCTCCTCGCTAGACAGATCCACAACGCTCGCACTCTCCCCACCGCCGCCACCACTCTCCCCGCTTGCCTTCGCCGCTCTCTCCCCGCCGCAGCCCTGCTCTTCTCCAGCCCCACCGCTCCCTGCGTGACGACGGTGACGAGGACGCGGTTACTGGTGTGCGGACGGCTTCCCGGCCAACCTAAGACGGTTGATGCAGATCCGTCATCCCCGGCCACGACGACGAGCCAGCCACCTCAGGCCACGAGCCGACGTGGATCCGGCCCCTCCGACCATCACGAGAACAACTACTTCATTCGCGACAGAGGTTAGTCCTGCTTGAACCCCCAACGCCCTCTCTCTGCTCGGCCACCAAATCTGCTATATATTCATGTCAATGTGGATTAGGGAGACATGCCTTGATAGTTCATCTTTAATTGATTGACTGTGGATTTGATGGATGGATTTTGTTGCTCCAAGTCTGTTTGAATAAATTGTTGCTAACAGATGAAGTTATATGAACTGTTGAAATTCATTTTCATGTTCCTAGTGCTACAATTTTTGCACTGTAAATTCATGAAAAGCATTGAGGATGTTAGCATACTTTAATTCTGCTATGCTTTGAATGTACCAGATCGACAGTTATGCTTTGGACCTGTTAGCATACTTTAATTCTGCTATGCTTTGAATGTACCAGATCGACAGTTATGCTTTGGACCTGTTAGCATATTTTAATTTTGATGGCCACATAATGTCAGTGGGAATTGCATCGCAGTGGTTTATAATGTAGTCCACCCAATCTGCTATATATTCATGTCAAGGTGGATTAGGGAGACATGCCTTAATAGTTCATTTATAATTGATTGACTGTGGATTTGATGGATAGATTTTGTTGCTCCAAGTCTGTTTGAATAAATTGTTGCAAACAGATGAAGTTATATGAACTGTTGAAATTCATTTTCATGTTCCTGGTGCTACAATTTTTGGACTGTAAATTCATGAAAAGCATTGAGGATGTTAGCATACTTTAATTCTGCTATGCTGTGAATGTACCAGATCGACAGTTATGCTTTGGACCTGTTAGCATACTTTAATTCTGATGGCCACATAATGTCAGTGGGAATTGCATCGCAGTGGTTTATAATGTAGTGATAACTAGACTGTCCTATGCTTTGTTGTGAGTGTTAATTGTTTCACTACTGTCATATATATTGTTATTGTTGGTGTCATGATGTGTTGTGAGTGTTGTTTCACTACTGTCATATATAATGTCATGATCATTGCTTTATCCTCTTGTTGCATGTACACATGGAACACACAATCCATCGCTGCTGAAGTTGGACAAGGAAGCAGTTGAAGGAATTTATTCTCTGTTTTGATATATAAGCATATTGTTGTGTCCCTGTCAAAATGGTTAGCACCTATCCCTGTATGCTAATTAAGTAAAATATGAACTGTGTATGTCTATGCTGATTTTATTTATGACTTGTAATGATTTCTAGTGTAATATCAGCTATTTTGCCTGTCAGAGAAAACGAATTTATCTAATAAGGATTTTGTTTAGATTTTTAGTCTTGCTTATGTAGCTCTACTGACAACCTGACATATCACCTATGCAGTCTCCCACAACAACAAACTCCTCTACCTCCAGTGCACCATCACAGCCCATCGGCGGTGAACCTTCTTCACAGGTTCACTCAGCACAGACTGCTGCGAGTAGTACTCGATCCCGCGGGTCAAGGACACAAACCAAATGGTTAGAAGACAAGTTGACTGCAACTAGACTTGATGCCAATTTTTGGCCTACCCCAGATGCTGCGAGGGATAGATTTGTATTGGTCTGTGGCCTCTTTGCTCGGGAGAGGGTGTCAATCAACAAGGCGGTTGATGATCTCTCACCAATTGAGAAGGAACATCTGTTCACAGTTTTAGAGGAAAAGCTAAATTACCCAGCCAATCTGGAAGAATCTGTTCGCAAGAAGGCAGTTAAGGCAGCTATATCAGAGATTGGAACCTTGCAACGGCGGTTCAAGGCCCATTTAAGAAAAAAATATGTGAGCGAAGAGGAGACTCCCTTTGTGAAGCATGCCTTTTTGCAGCAACAAGACTGGGACATGTTTGTGCAGGAAACCAATTCTCCTTCATTTCAGCAATTGAGCCAGGAGATGAAACAAAGGAGAGCATTGCATAATAAGCTACACAAGACGGGCAGAAAGGTTATCGTGGTAAAAGGAAAGAGTGGGAGGAGGAGGATGCAAAGCTAGCTGCAGAAGGAAAACAGAACCCTTGGGACAAATTTCCTGGACGTTCGAGACCTTATCTGCAGGCAAGGGTAGGGAAGAAGAGGAAGAATACTAGTGAAGGAAGCGGGGGCATAACATTCAGTAACCCTGCGGTGGTGGGGGTAGCAGATAGGGTGAAAACACTTGCAGCTCAGGGTAGCGATGGTTCTTTCTCTAGGGTTAGGGAGGATGATATCCTCACCGCAGCACTTGAGACTCCAAAGCATCGAGGTCGGGTCCGAGGCGTGTCTAGTTCACTTGGCTGGGGTAAAGGGTTTGGTGAAGAGTTTGCTGGAATGTACAGGAAGAAGAGGAGGAACAAGAGGTCTGATGCTCATGATATGATGGACATAACATTTAAATCAGTTGTCCATGCTCTAAGACTATCAGGCATCAAAATACCGAAAAATGTACTTCTTCCTTCCCAATTACCAGTGCCTGTCAGTAGCAGCGAGGAAGAAGACGTGCATGGCAGCGAGGAAGAAGATGCGCATGACCGCGAGGAAGAACTTGCGCATGACAGCGAGGAAGATGCGTGTGGCAGAGAGCAAGACCATTGGAATGCCAACGAGGACGAAGCGAATCAAGTGCACAGTGATAGTCGATCACCTATGCTGGACACAATAGATAAGCTGACAGAGCCAACCGCATGCTACCTTTTGGATGGCACCGGGATTAATGTGGAGCTCGCACTAGCGAAAGTCTTTCCATTTCAAAAGGCTTGCCATTCAGTACCGGTGCAGGATGGGTATGTTGTGGTGCAACCTACTTATGTGTGGGCCAATGCGGGTCACTACCCTCTGCATGTACCAATTGATGGGGGTGACATAGCAACCCTAGCTGAGGCTCTCGTTCAAAGGATCCAATGGCCAAAGGACAGGATCCTTATACCACCCATGACGAGACATCCCAACCCTGAAGCCGCAACAGGTAGCAGGGGTACAACATCAGATGGAGGTACTGCAGCTCAGTGTCAGCAAGAGAAGGCTCAGCAGCAGCAGATCAGCAAAACTACGCAGCAGGAGCATCGACAACAGCCGGAGGAGCCCAAGCAAACTCCGCCTAAGCAGCAGCTGCAACATGAGGATAAGCAACAGACGAAACAGCAGCCTCTCCAGCAGCAGCAGGAGGAGCGTAGGCAATCTCCCCCTAAGCAGCAGATGCAACATGTACAGCAGCCTCTGCAACAGGAGGAGGAGCCCAGTCAATCTCCACTTCAGAAGGGGAACCAGGCCAGGAAACCTCTGTCTAAAGATGAGATTCTTAACTGTATTATTGGGACAAAACAGGAACGACCAAAATACAAGCGTGGTGCACCTATGTTATTAGAAGCAAACTTAGAGGCTGCTGGACCAAATTGTGCCAGGTTGCATGCTTACGTCATGGAACACAGTAAGGATAAACTTGCCTTTCTAGCAAAGGTGGATCAAGACTACTTTAAAGGTGGTGGTGGTGCTTTAATGTTAAACATTGCATTCAGTAGCGTGTATAACCTTATAACCCTGGCTTCTCTGGATGTTACCTTCTTGAGGTTATGGACATTGTAAGTCCCTTAAAACCTAAAAAGATATTTCTTTAATTTTGACCACAAAGTTCATGCATGCTAACAATTTGATTTTTTGTAGGAAAATGATGGACAAGGCAGCGGAGATGCAGATCAGTGTTGGGTTTTTAGATCTAGGTTTTATTACTTCCACAAATATTTCTCAGCATTCTGGCCTTGTTACCAAAGCAATCGCAAATGCAATGAACAATGACTACGTGGTGGGTGCCTACTACACTAACCACTAGGTGACAGTGATCATCTGTATGAAGTTCAAAGAGGTTTGGTATCTAGATTCTGCTAAACAACATCCCCCGCTAAAGTTCTCAGACCTCAAATCTGTTGTGGACTGGTCAGTATCTTGTAGGTTTTGTTCACAAAAATTCAATCTCTTAGTGTTTCTAATCAGTATTGCTGACCATGCAGGGCCTTTGGTACAGTATCTTATAGGTTTTGTTCACAAAAATTCAATCTCTTAGTGTTTCTAATTGGTATTGCTGATCATGCAGGGCCTTTGGTGATCATGCACAGGACGGAGTGACGAAAGGAAAGAAAAAAAAGCCAAAAGCCATACTCAAGCACAAAACAAATCTCGATGTAAGACCGAGGTTTTTTTTATGGTCCCTTCTTACCTATTTGGTACTGCATTAACTTGTCATTTTGGTACCTCGATGCAGTGTGCTCAGCAGCCATGGCGGTCCTCTTTGTGTGGATTCCATGTGGCATTCCATATGTTAAGACTACTCAATGACATACCTGACATCAAGAAGGCTGCTGTAACTAGATAATAATGCTCAACCTTGTCTCTGCTCATATTCTCCATCTGATTTTAGAAATTGATTTCTACTTGTATTCTCATAAATGATTGTATTTTGCAGGATTTCAAATCTGCTGTAGATGTTTCCATAGAAGATCTAAAGCATGTCCGGGAGATGCTGTGCGAGTACATTCTTAAGGAGACCATCGACTGAAAGGGCAACTTCTATAATGGTGCACCATGTGTTCATTGTAGCCAGAAACTTGAAACTCATTCAGTCTTCTTTAGTCAGGTGTTGTTGCATGAGGAACCTGCTTGGCTTGCTTGGTTGGGGTCAGATGCTGCCTGGTTCAGGCAGTTTTCTCATGACTCCATCCAAACAAGCCCTGATGAGAGTAACTTGAAACTTGATGTGATCCTAGCTTGTCTATAAATGTGATCTTGCTTGCCTATATCTGTGATGTGAGAATGTGTTTGTGATGTCTCCTTGCTGTGGTGGCTGCTATATCCTGGCTGGTTCCAGGATGGTAGGATGCAGCCCCTGATGGCTGCCAAATCCTGGCTGGTTCCAGGATGCAGCCGGCAAGCAGGCAGGTTACTGTAGGGGTGGCCTACGTATATGTAACGGGCGTTAATTAAAGCTCGTTACAAACATTGATCAGTGAGTAACGGGCTTCATTCGGAAAGCCCGTTACAAACATGCCAACAATGTAACGGGCAGTGTAAAAGCCCGTTACCAGTACTGACCGGTGGGCCCCAGGACCTGGCCCGTTCGTCGAGATATAGGAGACGCGGGTTGAAAGCACGCGTCTCCTTTAGTCGAGAGACAGCAGACGCGTGTGGAAACAGATGCGTCACATTTCATCGAGACAGAGGAGACGCAGGTTCACAGCACGCGTCTGCGATGTTGAGTTCACAGTAACGGGCTCTGTTTTCATGCCCGTTACCAAAGTTCCCTGCGGGCCCAGAGAAACAGCCATTTCACGTGACCGGTGACTAGTTGTGGTAACGGTTGTTGTTTGATGCCCGTTACGAATCCTAGATGTGCTGAGACGCGCGTGAAATAGACGCGTCTCATTTCGTCAAGATAGAGGAGACGTAGGTACACAGCAGGCGTCTCCGATGTTGAGCTACTGTAACGGGCTCTGTTTTGGTGCCCGTTACCAAAGTTCCGTGTGGGCCCAGAGAAACAGCCATTTCACGTGACCGGTGGCTAGTTGTGGTAACGGTCGTTGTTTGATGCCCATTACGAATATGTGTTATCAATAATGGGCATCTACCCGTTACCTTTCTTGGCTCATTTGTAACACTTGATCGGTAACGGGCGCTTTGCCCGTTACGAAAGGCAATCTATGCCCGTTACCAAAGTGAGTTTTTCACGTAGTGTGAGTTTGCTAGACGTTCCCCCCCTCGTGGTCGATATGAGTCTGGGAGAGGTCGCAGTTTTGAGTTGGAGAGGAGCTATGGTCCACGGTCTTCCTTTCGTGGCTTTCGTGTTCCTCCAGCGAGACAGGGTGGTTTCCCCGTGGTGGTTCACGTGGTGGTAGCTTTGGTAGGCGTGATGGAATGGATGGTGCTAACCCCACTTTGGAGCAAATGGCTCGGCACTGGTTTTACTCTTTTGGTACTAACCCCAGTGCTGAGTCGTTTGTTCACTCACGTGCTCATTTTTGAATTTCAGGTGGGAGGCTTGGGGAACGTTTGGTTGATCGACTCCGGTTGCTCGAGGCACATGACCGGAGATCGGGGGTGGTTCTCCAGCCTGACCCAGGTGGTGTCTAGGACATACATCACCTTTGAGGACAATGGGCGAGGGCGTGTACTTGCGGAAGGTGAAGTGAGGGTAAGTGACAAAGTGGTGCTGAAGCGTGTTGCCTTGGTCAAGTCATTGGGGTTTAATTTGCTCTTTCTTTCCCAACTTCTTGAGGAAGGTTTTGAGGTGTTTTTTAAGTCGGGTGGTTCTCGGATACTTGATGCTCGAGGTGACCTTGTCTGTGTGGTCGTTCCCGAGGGTCAAATATTCCAAGCGGATTTCTCTCAGAGTTCGGGTGTGTCGAGGTGTTTCATGGCTAGTTCTTCGGGTGAGTTGTGGAAGTGGCATAAAATGTTGGGTCACTTGAGTTTTGACCTTTTGTCACGCTTGAGTGGACTCAACTTGGTCCGAGGATTGCCCCGTTTGAGATTCAAAAAGGATTTGGTGTGTGCGCCGTGCAGGCATGCTAAGATGGTAGCTGCTTCCCATCCACCCCTCACCGATGTGATGACGGAGCATCCATGCAAGCTGCTCCATATGGACCTTGTTGGCCCAGCTCATGTGCGATCTGTGGGTGGGAAGTGGTACGTCCTGGTTGTGGTGGACAACTACTCTCGGTATGCTTGGGTTTTGTTTTTGGAGGAGAAAGGGGAGTCATTTGGTTTTGTTCGAGATCTTGTCTTGAGGTTGAAGAACGAGAGGCACAGAGATGCCATACGAGCGATCCACAATGATAATGGCTCGAAATTTAAAAACTCTCGCTTCAAAACTTTCTGCCATGACTTGGGTCTCGAAGACCAGTTCTCGAGTCCGTATATGCCTCCCCAGAACGGCGTGGTGGAAACGAAAAACAGAACCCTGTGTGAGATGGCTCGGATGATGCTCGATGAGCATAGGACTCAGAGAAGGTTCTGGGCTGAGGCGGTCAATACCGCGTGCTATGTGTCGAACAGGATTTATCTCCGGGTCCATAAGAAGAGAACTTGCTACGAGTTGATGCACGGTAGGACCCCTAAGGTGAGTCACTTTAACATGTTTGGCTGCAAATGCTTCATTCTTAAGAAAGGCAAGAGTTTGGACAAGTTCGAGGCTAGGTCTGTCGATGGCATTTTCTTTTATTACGCGTCTCATTCTAGAGCCTTTCGGGTGCTCAATCTTGGAACTAACCAAATCGTGGAGACTAGCGAGGTTACCTTCGACGAGACATAGCCACGTAGTTCGCTTGTTTTTGGGTGTGGAGGTGACGAGGAACTTGGCGAGGAGATTTTCGAGGATGAGGTGCAGCAGCAAGGAGACGAGGAAGATGGTGGTGTGGCGCCCGCGGCTAAGCATGTACATACTACTTCGACTACGAATGAGGACGGACCTTCTCCCACACCTACGATGACGTGCCGAGATCGAGAGGAAGCTGCAGCTAAGGGGGAGGTGGCTTCGAGACGAGAAGCTCCCCGGTGAGTACAAGTGGATCACCCATCTTCAACGATCATCGGGAACATCAACGAACGAACTACACGGTCGAGGTTTCGAAATGACTCTCACTTTGCCCATGCTGCTTTTGTTGCTACTTTTTAGCCCAAAGACATTGGACATGCGCTATCGGATCACAATTGGGTTAATTCTATGCATGAGGAGTTGGAGAATTTTGAGAGGAACCAAGTTTGGGAGTTAGTGGAGCCTCCACCAGGTTGTAAGCCGACTGGGACAAATTGGGTGTGGAAAATAAAGAGGGAGAGAAATGTGAAGTAGTGAGAAACAAGTCGAGGTTGGTTGCTCAGGGGTACACACAAAAAGAGGGGATAGACTATGAGGAGACATTTGCTCCTGTGGCTCGTTTGGAGGCGATTAGGATCCTTCTAGCCTTCTCTGTGGCTAAAGGGTTTAAATTGTACCAAATGGATGTTAAGAGTGCGTTTCTGAATGGTGTGTTGGAGGAAGAAGTGTTTGTGAGGCAACCACCAGGGTTTGAGAGTGAGAAGTACCCCCACAGGGTGTACAAGTTAAGGAAGGCGCTGTATGGGCTGAAGCAGGCGCCTAGAGCTTGGTATGGTAGGATGAGGAGGTTCCTATTTGAGAGAGGCTATGATTAGGGAAGGTAGATCAGACCTTGTTTCTCCTCAAGCAGGGCAAGGATATCCTAATTTTCAGGTGTACGTGGATGATATTGTCTTTGGTGCCTCATCAAACTCTTTGGTTGCAAGGTTTGCAGAAGACATGAGTAGGGAATCCGAGATGAGCATGATGGGTGAGTTGCAGTTCTTCCTCGGACTCCAGATCAAGTAGTTGAAGGAAGTAACTTTTGTACACCAAGCCAAGTACACCAAGGACATTGTGAGGAAGTTCAAGATGGAGGACTCCAAGGCCATGACGACACCGATGAGTACGACTACAGCTCTTGATGCAGACGAGGTAGGTGAACACGTGGACCAGAAGGAGTACCAGAGCATGATCGGCTCCCTCCTGTACCTGACGGCGACGAGGCCGGACATTCAATTCTCGGTATGTCTGTACGCTCGTTTTCAAGCATCTCCAAGGACTTCGCATCGGTAAGCAGTCAAGCGCATCTTCAGGTATTTGCGATACACTCCCGACTTCGGCCTTTGGTACTCCGCGTCTTCTTCTTTGGAGCTTCACGATTTTTCAGACGCGGATTTTGCCGGGTGTTGGTTGGATAGGAAGTCCACTTCTGGGACTTGCCAGCTCTTGGGTTCTTCTTCGGTGTCTTGGTCTTCCTGCAAACAGTCGAGTGTTGCTCAATCTACAACCAAAGCCGAGTACGTTTCCGCAGCTAGTTGTTGCTCTCAGCTCCTTTGGATCACATACACCATGAGTGACTTTAGTGAGGAGTATACCCAGGTTCCACTTCTTTGTGATAACACGAGTGCCATTAGTGTTGCAAAGAACCCAGTGCTTACCAAGCATATAGAAGTGAGATACCATATTCTGAGAGGCAATGTTGAGAAAGGGAAAATCACTTTGATCCATGTACCCACACAAAACCAACTAGCGGATATTTTCACCAAGCCCCTAGATCAAGCAACTTTCACTCATTTACGGGGAGAACTTGGTGTGTGTTTGGTTTCTTGAGTTGGTGGTGGGAGCTCCTTGTGTAGCATATGTATAGTTTCCTTTTATGCACTCTTGCATTTTGCATTGCATATGTATCATGATGTATAGGCATCTTTGTATCTTAGGTTGCATGCATTTGTATCATATGCATTTTTGTAGGAAAAGCTTCTCCTATATACATAGTTCACCATGATGTGCTATATATGATCTTGTGAGCTAGTTTGGTATGATATGGCTTAGTTTGGCTTAGCTCTTGGTGATCTTGATTTATATCCATGGTTGATAGCTATGATTTTGAAAAATGCTACATGTATGCTCTCTTGTGAGTAAATGCCTTTATATGATCATTGAGAGCCTGTGTGGTTTGAGGACCGGTGGTAGGTCGCTTCCTAGTGTGATGAGTGATTGACAACATGGTGTGGACTGATTCTTGGCTAAGTATTGCAGGTGCAGGTTGCGGCTTGACTGGTGTTGGTGTAGGTGAAGAACAAGCGCGAAAGGTCATTGCTGGTGAGGCCTCCAGGTGTGGAGAAGACAAGTAGGCTTGGTTCAAGGGACCCAGTGGCCAGCGGAGTCAAGTGCGGGCCGCATGGTGGCAAGAACGGCAAGATGAAATCATGGACGGTTTCTTGGTTGAGCCTCAAAACAAATGTCGAGCCGGGACTACGTGGGAGCCGAGTCATGAGTGGTGATTGGCGGAGGCTACACCGAGTTCGCGGGGTTTCCAGTGGATCACCAGAAAACCACTGGGTTCCTTGGTTGATCCACAAAGACAAGACCGAAGACCGAAGACGGAGGTGCAGCAGCATCGGACCGGTCCAACTGGTGGGTACCGGTCTGACCGGTGTGCGACGACGCAGTCCGGAGACTTCGAAGCGGAGGACACGCGTCGGGATCGCAAGGCTTGCGTCGAGGCTAAGCAAGTTTGCGGTCACCGGGCATCCGTCCGATGGTGCGAAGACAAAGATTCCCAAAGTGCCACTCGGGGGTGTGTATCCTAGTATTAGGCCTTAGGGGTAATTTAGTCTTTCGGCTTGCCTCCATATAACCCAAGTGGTGAGAGGATGGCAGCCATCTCTTGGAACCCTAGCTCATTTTGTTTTGCTATTTTCCTCTTTCTTTTTCCTTTGGAATTTCTAGGACTAGCTTGAGAGCTTCATGGTGAGATCTTGTGAGAGGGAAGGATGATCGGGCGGCAAGCTAGACCTTGTATGAACCTCTTTGGTATGTATAGATGATTCGGCGTGGTTCCTCAAGGCTTGGATGTGTCTTTCCCGTTTCTCCTTTTTGGTGATTTTCGGAGCCCTTTCTTGGTGATTTGCTTGTGGCGGATTCGAGGCCTTTCTCTTTGGGATTTGGTGGGGGATGTACGCTTGAACCCTTCATGGTTCTTTTCCCTTTAATTCCCCTCCCAAATCCGTGAGCAAAGGGGCTCGATTTTGGGGTTTTCTCCTCTCTAGGGTTAGAGGCGTTCTTGGTGGGATTTCTTCGATTCCTCTCGATTTAACAAGTTTTGGTGGACCAAATCTTGGCTATGGAGTGCTCATGAGGTGTTCCTACTATCCCCAAAGTCTTGTACAAATCCGTGGAGCGATTCGGGAGATCGGGAGTTGGTTTTGGGGGTGTTGACCCGCGGGCACTATTCATCCTGAGCTGCCCAGCCTGACCGGTCTGACCGGTGCTGCTCACCGGTCTGACCGGTGCAGAGGCTTTGTGGGATTTGCCTCGGGTGAACGTCCTGGTGAGTTCCCTGTTGTCTCGTGTTGCTGCTATTTCGAGTTTGGTTCGTTTTAGAGCTGGGAAGGTTAGGTTTGTGATTTTGGGGCTTCCTGGCTTAGACCGGTCTGACCGGCGTGCTACACCGGCCTGACCGGTGTAGGAGCTTTCTGTGGAAGTTCTCAGGATCTGTCGGGGTGCTCCAGCAGGGACCGGTCTGACCGGTGCTGCTCACCGGTCTGACCGGTGCAGTCCAGTAGCTGCTCGAGTTGGTTTTTCCGCTGTGTTCTCGGGTTAGCTTCGGTGGTTGTTGGTTCCTAGGACCAGTAGCACTCCAGTGGCTGCGTGGTCTTGGCCAACTTGGGTAGTTGAGTCGGAGACGTGCTTTGGAAGCCTGGTTCATCTTGTTGGAGTGTCCATCTCCTTCGAGAAGAATTTTTATTGGCTCCCATTCACTCCCCCCCTCTCTGGTCGCCAGTTCCGATCCTTCAATCATGACATGTTTTAGTGGCATTTCTATGCTTAATTTGTGCTTGGATAGCTTATTTTGAGCATATGGATCCAAAGGCTCATTTGTCATCAAGAATGTTTAGCTTCCTTGCTTTATCTTGTGGAGGGGCATAAGTTCCTTTTTGTCGCAAAGACATTTCATGTACCAAATATGAATCTGAAAATGAAATGTGAATTGCTTGGAAAATATGCTCCCATGTCATATGTGCTTAATTAAGTTGCTTTTGTGTGCTAAACCATTGCATGTTGCTTACCAATGAGAAGTCTCATATCTAGAAGTAGGCACATGGCTTCGTGTCTTTCACATGACATGAGGTGCTTGTGGGTGTTTATGATGACCTTATGCTTAGAATGGTTGTGCTAGCATGAAGTTTGTGTGGCTTTGCCATTTTGACATGTTTTGCTCATGTTTAGAACTTTGCTCATGAGAGGGTAATTTTTCGCAAAAATGATCAATTCTATCTTAGCTTTGCCCAATGGTTGTGAAACTTGGTGATCTTGTAGCTGATGTTCATACGAAGCTATAGAGTATTTAACTTGCTCATTGTCATGTGTAGCATGTTGTGTTGATTTGAGAAGCTCCAGGTTAAAACTTTTCGATTTATGCCTTGATTCATGCATTGTCAACAAGGGGGAGAAGTTTGTGCATGTTTTGGGCACCTGGGAGCATTTGGAAGGTGTTCAAAGTGGTTCGGGCAGGTTTTGAAAAGTTTGGTGCAGGGCCGGTTTCTTGGGGCGGTCTAACCGCCCCCCAGGCGGTCAGATCCCAGAGGGGCGGTCTGACCGGCCTGGGCATGCGGTCTAACCGCCCTGGCAGTTGTGAGCTGTTTTTGCTCCTTGTTTGCATTCCCATGTGCATTGCTGCATTGGTTCAGGGGGAGTGTGCTTTGGCTCAGGGGGAGCTTGCATATGTGCAGGGGGAGCTCTTGTGTGAGTTTGTGGCTTGTGGCCTTGTGTGCCTTTGGTGGTCTTTGATCTTTGTGTGAGCTTGTTTTTGTCTCGGTTGTGTCGAGCTATTGCCCTTGGCTAAGGGGACCCAGACTTTCCTTCTTCAAGTGATCTTGTTCTTTGCCTTTCCTTTGGCTTTTGATCGCTTGTTGAAGTTTCTTTTGGTCGTTTCTTTTCTTTTCCTTTTCTCTTTGGTTACTAATCATGTGTGTTGTCATTGCACTCATCAAGGGGGAGATTGAGAGCCTATGTGGTTTGAGGACCGGTGGATGGTCGCTTCCTGGTGTGATGAGCGATTGACAACATTGTGTGGACTGACTCTTGGCCTAGTATTGCAGGTGCAGGCTGCGGCTTGATTGGTGCTGGTGCAGGTGAAGAACAAGCGTGGAAGCTCGATGCCAGTGAAGCCTCCAGGTGTGCAGCAGACAAGTAGGCTTGGTTCGAGGGACCCGGTGGCCAGCGAGGTCAGGTGCGGGTCGCATGGTGGCAAGAACAGCAAGACGAAGTCATGGACAGTTTCTTGGTTGAGCCTCAAAACCAAGGTCGAGTTGGGACAACGTGGGAGCCGAGTCATGAGTGGAGATTGGCGGAGGCTACACCAAGTCTGCGGGGTTTGCAGTGTTTCACCACAAAAGCACTAGGTTACTCGGTTGAGCCATAAAACCGAGGCCGAAGACTCGACGAGGGAGTGCGGCCACCCAGGCCGGTTCAACCGCCTAGGAGGGGCGGTCAGACCGCCTGGGCCGGCCTAACTGCCCAGGGGGGGCGGTCTGACCGCCCGGGTCGCAGCCGCCGAGAAGCTTCGAAGCGAAGGACACGCGACATGATCGCAAGAGTTGCTTGCTGCTACACAGGCTTGCGGTGGATGCGCATCCGTGCGATGGTGCTGAACTGAACACTTCCAAAATTACACTTGAGGGGCTTGTATCCCTAGTTGCTAGTAAGGGTAGTTTAGTCTTTTGGTTGCCCCCATATAAACACTTGAGTTGTGGGATGACAGCCAACTCTTGGAACCCTAGCTCATTTCCCTTTGCTATTTTCCCTTCCTATTTTCCTTAGGATTTTCTAGGACTAGCTTGAGAGCTTCATGGTGAGATCTTGAGAGAGGGATGGATGACAGGGTGGCAAGCTAGACCTTGTATGAACCTTCATGGTTGAGGACCGGAGCGTCCGAGGACCGATGGATGGTCGCTCCCTGGTCTGATGAATGATTGACAACGTGGTGTGGACTGACTCTTGGCCGAGTATTGCAGGTGCAGGTTGCGGCTTGACTCGTGTTGGTGCAGGTGAAGAGCGGGCACGAAAGGTCTTAGCCTTGTGGGGCCTCCGAGGAGTGGAGAGACAAGTAGGCTCGGCTCGATGGACCCGGTGGCCGAACGGGGTCAAGTGCGGGCCGCATGGTGGCAAGAAAAGCAACACGAAGTCGTTGAACGGAGCTGGTGCAGGGTAGCGGCTCATGACCGGAGTTTGCACGCGGGGTTTGCGGCGGTTCACCACAAAACCGTCGGGTTAGTTGGTTGAGCCACAAAACCAAGACCGGAGGCTCGGCGGGCAGAGACGGAATCCGGGCACGCCGAGAAGCTTCCATGCCAGAGGACACGCGGCGGGATCGCAGGGCTTGCGTCGGGAGGACGCAGACTGCGGCAAAGGTGTGGCCGTCTGATGAAGAGGAGTGCTACTTGACCACATTGCCCCTAAGGGGATTGTATCTTAGTTTTAAGTGCTAGGGGTAGCTTGGTCATTTGCCCAACCCAGAGGGACTCGTATATATAGCTCTAGGGTTTCTGGGCAAACTATCCTTCCGGACTGCTTCTCATTTCCCTGCTCCATAGGTTCAGATTTTCTTCACCATTTTGTAGAGAATCTGATCGCCGAGTGTATGGAAGCTTTCATGGTTGCGTCGATTTCCTTCTTGTAGCTCGTGTGATTTTCGTGTCTTTTTCGAGCTATTTTCGTTGGATTTTCGTGTGCGGCTTGTTCCTCTGATTTTGGGGTGTTTGAGTTCGGATTTTTTGTGGGGATCATGGATAGATGCCTTGTGCATCTTTGTGCTTGATCTTGACACCTCAAACTCCGAATTTGGCCTTGGATTTGAGGATTTCGGTTGGAACCCTAGCTTTTTGGTAGAGCTCAGTTGTGATTCGATTCCCGGCGATTTAGTTCATTTGAGGTCTCAAGTTTTGGGGTATAGCATCTCCTAGGGACGCTTCACATCTCCCCCAAATCTTGCCTCTATAGCTTAAGCCGTTTGGGAGATCCATGGATGGATAGGAGGAGTTGACCTAGCGTTTTCGAGCTCAGGCTGTTCTGTCCGCACCTGGCGGACCGTCCACGCTTGGTCGGCGGACCGTTCGCGAGGAGCCTGCCCGCCGGCTGTTCGTCGTGTTCTTCGCGAGTTCTTGCGTCGCTTTGTTTCGATCCGTCGAGTCGGTAGGTTTTGGTTGGAAGAAGTTTCGTACCGTCCGCCTGGGGTGGCCAGACTGTCCGTGAGGCTCGGACCATCCGCGGTGCTCGCCTGGACCGTCCGAATTTCGGAGGGTGCATACTGGAGGCTCAGGGTCGTTTTGCGGACCGTCCGCCCCTGACCCGCGGACCGTCCGCTGGGTCCACGCGGACCGTCCGCCCGGTCACCTCGGACCGTCCGCCCAGGGCTTCGCAGGTTGCCTAAGTCCTTTGCCTCTTGAGTTGCGTTTTCGCTTGGGGTTTGTTTGAGACTTGTTCCTAGGGTTGGTAGGTCCGTTGTGACTACGCGACCTTGGCAAGCTCGTGTGGGAATCCTTGGTTGTGAATTTGGGGCATAGGCCGAGTTCATCCTTTGGGAAGAATTTTTATCGGCTCCCATTCACTCCCCCCATCTCTGGTCACCTAATTGGTCCTTCAATTGGTATCAGAGCAGGTTACAGATACCAGTCTAAGATCCAAAGATGACGTACCAGGAATGGGGTTCGGGTCCTCCACACTTTGATGGTAAGAACTACCAGATGTGGCAGAGGCGGATGGCTGCTTTCCTCCGCGGCAAGGGTCAGATCCTTTGGGACGTTACGGTGAACACAGCATATGTTCATCCGTTTAACTTCCTAGCTCCAGGATCGAGGGATATGTTCGACGCCAACAACAAGGCGGTCGACTACTTGTTTCGTGCTCTGTGTCAATCTGAATTCGATCGGGTTCAGACAGAGGACTTAGCTTGTAGGATTTGGGAGCAGTTGAAGAATGCTCATGCTGGAAATGCTCAGGTTCAGGCTCGGTTGTTCGCGACCTACCGGAGAGAGTACGAGAACTTCACTCATCTCCCCGGTGAGTCCATTGACAGCATGTTCCAGCGGTTCACTGTGATTGTGAACAACATGAGAGCTAATGTGGCCGTGCTCCCGTACGATGATCTTGTGTCCATGCCAGATGAGGAGTTCGACGTGTTGGGCGAGGAAGATCTCGCATTGCTGAGCAGGCGGTTCGAGCGCATGTACACGAACCGGAAGAACGCTCGGAGGAGCTCGGGCATGTTGAAGGACCGAACTAGCGACCAGAGGGGGGGGAGTGAATGGGAGCCGATAAAAATTCTTCTCGAAGGAGATAACTTCTCCAACAAGATGAACTCGGTCGGGCACCCAAAATCACACGCTCCGTACACAACCTTCCGTTTGCCAAAACCACGTAGCCACTGGACTGCTACTTGTCCTAGGAACAAACACTACCTGCAGGCACAGCTTCTACACACACACGGCAGCGGAAACAACTCGGAAGCTGCCTGCCTCGAGGGGGCGGTTAGACCGGGTATGGGGGGCGGTTAGACCGCCCCCACCTGGTAACCAAGAAATCTTCCGAAACAACTCTTCCGAGCTCCAAAACTCTCCACGGTTTCACCAACAGGATTCTCTTGTCAAGGCCAAGCTAGCTACCAGAAAATCTTGGCGAAAACCGAAACTCCACCCAAGGGCCTAGGGGCGGTTAGACCGGCTACCACGGGCGGTCTAACCTCCTGTACCCAGCAACGAACTCAAGGCAAGAACTCCTAGCAAACTACGCCGAAACGAACCAAGATTTCACCTGAACGCTCCTCTGATCAAGGTGAACAAACTCACAAAGGAAAATCTGGCAAAACCAAAACTTTCATCTGGAAAGCCCAGGGCGGTTAGACCGCCCCCCTATGGCGGTTAGACCGCCCCTTCCAGAAAACGTGGTCACAAGTCAAACCTCAACTTCCCATCGCCCGATCTCCCAATTCACCCCACGGATTGCAGCGAGACTTCGGGAATACCTGGGTTACCTCCTGGGCAACCTCTCCACCAAAGGTATCGAACCGAAACGCTCTCAATCAAAGGGAATCGCGGATCTTGGCCCTCTAGGTCATGAACTCGAGCAACTTGAAAAACCACCAAATCAAGGTCGATTTAAGGGAGTTCTTGGGGCAAAGTCACCAGCCAAAGAGGCAAAAGGTCCTCATACGTGACACCCAACAAGAATCTCGCAAGAAATCGCTCTCAAAACTCTGCCACGAAAATCACAAGAAAGAGCTCCGAAAATCACCAAAAAGGAAAATGGGAGAGGCAACACAAGGCCTTGAGGAACCACGCCGAATCATCTATATATACCATGAAGGTTCATACAAGGTCTAGCTTGCCACCCGGTCATCCATCCCTCTCTCTAGATCTCACATGAAGCTCTCAAGCTAGTCCTAGAAAAACTAGAGAAAATAGCAAACGAAAATGACAAAGGAAAATGAGCTAGGGTTCCAAGAGTTGGCTGCCATCCATCCCTCCAAGTGTTTATATGGGGGCAACCAAAAGACTAAACTACCCTTACTAGATAACTAGGGATACATGCCCCTCAAGGGCGAATTTGGAAGACTTTAGTTCAGCACCATCGGACGGATGCCCAGCGACCGCAAGCCTGCTTAGCCTCGACGCAAGCCTTGCGATCCCGACGCATGTCCTCCGCTTCGAAGCTTCTCGGCGGCTGCGACCCGGGCGGTCAGACCGCCCCCCTTGGGCGGTTAGACCAGCCCAGGCGGTCTGACCGCCCCTCCTGGGCGGTTGAATCGGCCTGGGTGGCCGCACTCCCTCGTCGAGTCTTCGGCCTTGGTTTTGTGGCTCAACCAAGTAACCCAGTGGTTTTCTGGTGAACCACTGCAAACCCTGCGAACTCGGTGTAGCCTCCGCCAATCACCACTCATGACTTGGCTCCCACGTTGTCCCAGCTCGACCTTGGTTTTGAGGCTCAACCAAGAAACCGTCCACGACTTCGTCTTGCTGTTCTTGCCACCATGCGGCTCGCACTTGACCCTGCTGGCCACCGGGTCCCTCGAACCAAGCCTACCTGTCTTCTCCACACCTGGAGGCCTACCCAGCAACGACCTTTCGCGCTTGTTCTTCACCTGCACCAACACCAGTCAAGCCGCAACCTGCACCTGCAATACTTAGCCAAGAGTCAGTCCATACAACGTTGTCAATCACTCATCACACTAGGAAGCGACCATCCACCGGTCCTCGAACCACACAGGCTCTCAATCTCCCCCTTAATGAGTGCATTGACAACACACAAGATTGGTAACCAAAGAGAAAAGGAAAAGAAAAGAAACGACTAAAAGAAACTTCAACAAGCGATCGAAAGCCAAGGGAAAGGCAAATAGCAAGATCACTTGAAGAAGGAAAGTCTCAGTCCCCTTAGGCAAGGGCAACAGCTCAACACAACCGAGACAAAACAAGGTCACACAAAGAGCAAAGACCACCAAAGGCACACAAGGCCGCAAACCACAAACTCACACAAGAAGCTCCCCCTTCACATATGCAAGCTCCCCCTGAGCCAAAGCACACTCCCCCTGAACCAATGCAGCAATGCAACATGGGAATGCAACAAAGAGCGGCTCACACTGCCCAGGGCGGTTAGACCGCATGCCCAGGGCGGTTAGACCACCCCTCTGGGATCTGACCGCCTGGGGGCGGTTAGACCGCTCCAGGAAACCGGCCCTGCGCCAAACTTTTCAAAACCTGCCCGAACCACTTGGAACACCTTCCAAATGCTCTCAGGTGCCCAAATCATGCCCAAACTTCTCCCCCTTGTTGACAATGCATGAATCGAGGCAAAATGCGAAAAGTTTCAACATAGAGCTTCTCAAATAGACAAAATTCATCATAGCATGCTACACACATCCAAATGAGCAAGTTAGATACTCTATAGCTTCGTATGGAAAAAAACTATAAGATCACCAAGTTTCACAACCATTGGGCAAAGCTAAGATAGAATTGACCATTTTTGCGAAAAATTACCCTCTCATGAGCAAAGTTCTAAACATGAGCAAAACATGTCAAAATGGCAAAGCCACACAAACTTCATGCTAGGACAACCATTCTAAGCATAAGACCATCATAAACACCCACAAGCACCTCATGTCATGTTAAAGCCACCGAGCCATGTGCTTACTTCTAAATATGAGACCTCTCATTGGTAAGCAACATGCAACGGTTTAGCACCCAAAAACAAGTAAATTAAGCACATATGACATGGGAGCACATTTTTCAAGCAATTTACATTTCATTTTCAGATTCATATATGGTACATGAAATGTCTTTGCGACAAAAAGGAACTTATGCCCCTCCACAAGATAAAGCAAGGAGGCTAAACATTCATGATGGCAAATGAGCCTTTGGCCCCATATGATCAAAATAAGCTATCCAACCATAAATTAAGCATAACCAAGCCACAAAAACATGTCAAGATCATATAAAGGCATTTACTCACAAGAGAGCATACATATGACATTTTTGAAAAACACAGCCATCAACCATGGATATAAATCAAGATCATCAAGAGCTTAGCCAAACTAACCATAGCTTACCAAACTAGCTCACAAGGACATATATATCATACCATGGTGAACAATGTATATAAGAGAAGCTTTTCCTACAAAATGCATATGATACAAAATGCATGCAACCTAACATACAAAGATGACTATACATCATGTTACACATGCAATGCAAATGCAAGAATGCATAAAAGGAAAGCTATACATATGCTACAAAGGAGCTCCCACACACCCAACTCAAGAAATCAAACAAACACCAAGCTCCCCCCGCAAACGAGTGAAAGTTGCTTGATCTAGGGGTTTGGTGAAAATATCGGCTAGCGGGTCATGTGTGGGTACATGTATCAAAGTGATTTTCCCTTTCTCTACGTGTCTCTCAGGAAATGATACCTCACTTCTATGTGCTTGGTTTTGGAATATAGCACTGAGTTCTTTCCAACACTTATGGCACTAGTGCTGTCACATTGAAGTCAGACATGGGTATACTCCTCACCAAAGTCATTCATGGTGTATGTGATCCAAAGGAGCTGAGAGCAACAACTAGCTGTGGCAACGTATTCGGCTTCAGTTGTAGATTGAGCAACACTCGATTGTTTGCGGGAAGACCAAGACACCAAAGAAGAACCCAAGAATTGGCAAGTCCCAGAAGTGGACTTCCTATCCAACCGACACCCGGCAAAATCCGCGTCTGAAAAACCATGAAGCTCCAAAGAAGAAGACGCGGAGTACCAAAGGCCGAAGTCGGGAGTGTATCGCAAATACCTGAAAATGCGCTTGACTGCTTGCCGATGCGAAGTCCTCGGAGACGCTTGAAAACGAGCGCACAGACATACCGAGAATTGGATGTCCGGCCTCGTCGCCGTCAGGTACAGGAGGGAGCCGATCATGCTCCGGTACTCCTTCTGGTCCACGTGTTCACCGTCCTCATCCGCATCAAGAGCTGTAGTCGTACTCATAGGCCTTGGAGTCCTCCATCTTGAACTTCCTCACAATGTCCTTGGTGTACTTGGCTTGGTGTACAAATGTTCCTTCCTTCGATTGCTTGATCTGGAGCCCGAGGAAGAACTGCAACTCGCCCATCATGCTCATCTCAAATTCCCTGCTCATGTCTTTGTTGGGTATTTTAGCGTCACACGAAATAAATCCACAAGCACACGGATACCGTTGTAGCTTTCACCTCAGAGTATTCCAAGGGTATCGAATCCAAGGGAACGTGTGTGCACTAACTTCGTACAGTCGGTCCAAGGACACACCCAGATAAGAGGTAAGGATAGAGAGGATTCCTAAAGATAGCGCTATAGATGAGATTAAAGGTTGATCTCTAGATAGAACTTGGCTCAGGATACCGATAGCCCTGACTTAACAGGCGACTCCGGTATGTGGATCTATGTGGAACAGAGCTCTCACTATATCCAGCTGTGGAGGATCAACGAGGGCCAGAAGGGCTGTCACCACCTCCTGGACTGCCTCTACCTAACCTTGGGATAAGCCGAACGGATGATAACCGGTAGCGTGTCACAACGTCCACACTGTGGTTACTGCCATAGCCAACGGACTACGGCACCCTGTACTAATAGAACTACGACCACGGAAGAGAACTGATCTCACTCACTATAGGTAATACTAGCTTATGCTAAATGCATACGAGAGATCACTCGGTCCCGTACTATGCTTCCAACATATACGAACGACTTGCAGCAGACGAACGCATAAACCCAGGATCTACGCACTAGCAGAGGAGAAAGGATACTCATGCAACCTAGCATAAACTATTAGAAAGGAATCAAGAACACACTTTATTCTAATCAGAGCATGCAAGCATATCCACTTTAGTCTAAATGATGAACATGCATACAAACAGATATGAGCACATGTGAACCTATGCTACAAGATCGAAAGGTTGTGTTCGCGAAGAACACAAGCCTCTAAATCAAGAACACGCGAAGAAGACAAGAACATATCACTCAAGTATGAATAACACTTTAGTCTAAATAGAAAATGCAGAAATACTTACTTTACTCTAATTGAAGAACAAGGATCCCTAGAGATACAACTCTCTCTCTCACTCTCCTATTCTCTAATCTACCAAGGAGAGGCCTCTCCTTTGAAGGGAAGCTCTCATCCTTGGGTGAAGTGGTGAAGTGTGTCTCATTCTCTACCCCCTCCCCTCATATTCATAGGCCAAGAGGAGCTCCCTAGGCTGCCTTGGGCGCCACCAAGTAACCAATGAGGTGGTGACACGTGGCATAGAGGAGTGAGGGCCAAGTTGGTGAATCTTCCATGAGAAGGAGCTGCAGGCTTTCGGGCGGATATTCGGGCATACACCTGGCACCGCCTTTGGCTCGTACGACAAGACGACACGTGGAAGGGCGGCGCGAGAGGCCTCAGAGTGGGTTCGGCCGACCTGGGGATCGGCTGATCCCGGGGTGGGCCCGATCGCACCGGTTTTCGTCCAGGTGACTGCCAGGTGGGTCCCAAGGTGGGTATGGGGGTGTTTGCGTTGTTTCTATCCCGTTATCTCGTGGTTGTGGGCCCTTGGATCCGCGTGCTTGCTCCTGATTGGTCGAGAGTGTGCTTCTTTGGATCGGTGAGGTGTCATGGCCACGTGGGCGCCTGTGTGGAAGCACGTCGCCACGTGGCCGGGTGTGGGTCCCACCGGGTCCACATGATGTCTTGTGCACATCTCTCTCATCCGGGCTCCGATGTATGCAAATGATATATCTGTTTCGATCGTCTCGTCGAGCTCGTCGTAATGGTGCAGACCAATTTGGCATTTGAGGTTGTTTATGATGATGCCATATCTATGACATTGGTTTACTTGCTCTCAACTATATCATTCCATGCGTATTTTGATGTGTCCTGCAACAAAAGATAGAAACACAAACACTTTCCATTTATATTATGCATGAATTGACGGCATAAAAGTGGTACTTAACAGCCATCGACAACACCCCCACACTTGACCTTTGCTCGTTCTGGAGTGAAGGGAGCCAGATCAAGGTGGTATATGATATCCAAAGGTATGAAGCGAGCATAAGAGATATTCCAAACCATACCTTACACTTGTGGACTCTGTGGAGTGGCTATCACGCCATCTTGGGTAGTTGAGGAATGGAACGGTCATGAATCAAATCACCTCTGCTCATCATGTCAAGTAACTCGGGGTTTTGTAATAAATTTTCAACACAAACCTTTGCTTAGCTCCTCATTTGATTCTCTCAGATCACTCAATGTGTATATGTCCTCACCAAGGCATTAGATTTGCCTTTCCTTCATCCTACTTCTAATGATGGCTATATGTGGAGCTCAGGGTAGGATAAAAGATAAGCATACTTGCATCACATCTATTGCAAAGTCAAAAACCGGATCCGAGGAGAAAAAACAATTCATACAATCAGATCAAGATGTGCACATGTATGAGATGGATATGGTAAGGTGGATACTAGGCCCGGAATGGGTGCTAGATATTACCATATATATGATGAATGTTGTGGTGATGGTAAGATGGACACTAGGCCCGGAACGGGTGCTAGTTATTACCATCAAATTTATTAGACCTCCTTTTTGCGTGATCGCATCTCTCTCCTTTTCCTTCTTTATTTTGGACATGGGCTATCCTTCTCTTTTTTTTTCATGCCTTAGGCATTTTTTTTCACTCATGCTTTGAGCATGGTGTTTTTTTTCTCTTTTTTCTTTCTCTTTTTTTCATAGCCCATGTCTCTTTTTTTCAACAATACTTTTGGAGAGAGAGAGGTCACACCACACATGGAGCTTTATTTTTATGGAATGGATCAATGATACAATGCTAACTTCTAGTGTGGAAGTATAGCAAGGGGATATGGTGTGCACATGAATCTTGATCATGAAAGCATGAAAAGAATTCACACAAGGGTCACAACAATTTGACAAAGCTCAATGCAATAACAAGCAGCATATGAGTATAAGGTTTTCAAGATAACTCATCATATGGCTTTGATAGGACTTTGGCATATCAAACAGGAGCTTTGCAAAGGGTTTTCAAGTTTTCAAAATAAAATTCCCAAGCACTCAAACATTGAGAGAGAAGATCATATCATCAAACCATATCACAAACACCAACTACTTAGATGAGCATGAGTTCCCTAATGATATTTGTTCACAAGCAACAAGATGATAAGCATGGAATAAAACATATGCAAGCTAACCACAGGAAACATGTAGAGCAGGTAGAGCATGATTCCATGAGCTAGCTTAGCAGATAAGAATTGAAACTCATTCAAACTCATGAATCAAAGAGAGTGAGATAAAGGGTGCACATACCATCGCTCCTGAAGAATATGAGAAACAAGGAGGACCAGCAGTGGTTCGACTGACCCATGGGGCAGTCGTCTCACTCTTGTCCCTTTTCATGAAAGCGCAGTTGATGTTGTGCAACACCTATGTGGGAGGTCTCAAGTGTGTATGTCGATGATGAGCTTGGGAGATCTCCCCCACACCTGTTCATGTACCTGGTGCTGTCTTCAAACAAAATGGGAAAAACAAAAGATGGACTCTACTAGTTCAAGAACCAGGGAGCCTTTATTCAAATTCAAATATAAATTCACCATGAGACCTAGCTCAAACAAGGCTGACCTGCCTCGGCTTACCTTCCCATTTGAATCAAGCTCGATGACTTACCCCATTTGGATTTGAAAATTCCTGCAAGGGTTAGTCCGCATATGCAACCAATATCCATGCAAGCATTAACTATAAGGTTCATCAATCAAACTCGACACCATGTCTTGTTTGATTGAAGAAGGCAGTTTTAACCTAAGCACCATGCTTAATTTAAAACAACCTATGAAAGCACGTAGCTAAACATGCACTCAAACCATAGCATTACAAACATAGATAAAGGAAGCAAGAAAGCATGATCAAGCTATTTTCAGAGGGATGTAAACATGAGCAAAAGATGGTGAACATCGGGCAACCTCCCAGAAGGGCTTTGTTTAAAGTCAAAAGCAGGACGTACCTAACTGGGCAAGAGACAAGAGCTAACATCATCTCCAAACCAGGATAAGATTTGGATGAGAGGAACTTTTACTCAGGATGCTCACATACCTCCCCCACACTTGAAGTTTGCATTGCTGGGCAGCAAAACTCAAGTGTGTGGAGATCAAGCTTCCTTTTGTAAATGTTTTCTCAACAAAAACTTATAAAGGTGTTGTAGTGATGTAGCTCACATGTTCTTAGGAATGACCTGTCCATCATTCTTTTCAATCTCCACCTGAAAGGTTAGCGACCAAAAATACCCGAAGGACAACCTTATCCTAAAAATATGCTCTTGCTTTTTATTTGAAAAAGGAAATAAAATCTAGCCTAATCCAGGCTATCTCCTGGTAGTGCTTTGTTTACGGTCATAAGCTCGACCATGGGAACTTCTTCCTGCAGCTATCATTGGTGGTGTCACACCCGTCTCACCACCAATTGTTGATGTATTAGTGAAGCTTCAGCTGCAAGGTTAGTGCCACAGTGCATACACGAAAGCTGCAATGCTTATGGTAAACATATGCATCTACAACCATCCTTCTAAACTTTTTACAGGAGAGGACCATAAGGCGGTTGTAGTCCTCGTGCGTGCTCAGTGCACTAAGCATGGCTGACTCTGGAGAGGCATGATGCAAGCATGGTCTGGATGGTATATCAATAGTGAAGCTACCATGCTCGTCAATGGAATCCTTTCCTTTGAACTCTAGAGTCGGCGCCTCATAGATTTCCATGGCCCATGATTTCTCCATCTCGAGAGATGCATCGTGGAAGCTCAATGTTGATTCTCGATCAAGGTCGAGAGCAACATGATATGGGCCAGTGGGAAGAGGCTCAAACTCGATCGAGGGTGATGAGGATCGTTCGCCTTCATAAAAGTGAAGATGATCTTCATAGTCATACTCTTGAGGAGTAGAAAATTCTACAACCTCAATGACAACAGGCTCGGAGGATGCGAACGGAGATACATGCCTCATCTCCTCGAGTGGGTTTTTCTTAAGAAGAGGCTTCGACATAGAAGTTTCTGAGAACAAGGGAGTGGTGGCAGAAGCGGCTTCCCTAAGCTTTTCATCTAAGCTCCCTCGAGGTGGATCAAGAAGTTTTTCAATAGGGAAGCCTAATAGGATATCAAGATCGAGGACATCAAAGATGTGGAAGTCTAGATTAACCTTGATCTTGTCTACTAGGAGTAGCACGACACATGCAACCCCCCGACACTCAAGAATATATCCGGAGGGACAACTCTTGAGGAGTTTGTCGGATGGTCTTAGCGTAACGTTGCCCAACAAAGTGTACGCTAGGTGCCATGGCATGATATTAACCTCCATAGTGGGGTTAAGATGGGCTTCTACGATAATTGCCCTTATGGAACAAGAAATGATCGTAGAGGGTGAACAAATCCAAAGTGCTTCAGAAAAGTTTCCCACTCCAGTCGACCACTTCTTCTCCATGGCCTCCATGATAGATGTTTCGTTTGGAGGATCGGGAGGCAAAGGAGGTACCATAGGCCTAGGGGAAGGTTCTGCCAAAAGATTTCTAGCTGGCTGGATTTGGACAGAAGAGGGCTCCTTCCCTAGTTGGCCATCTAAGCAATTCGAGGTGTTTCTGAGATTTTCAAAAGGGTCATCCTCGAATTGATAGAGGAACCTTGGAGGTTGAATTTCTTCTTCCTCCATTGTTCCTGGTTCGGGAGAGGGCTCAACGGTCGAAAATTGAGATGTGGAAACCGTAGGTTCAGGTTCGGCTGCTAAGAGACTCTCATGGCTTGATACATACTCATCACGAAGGGGTTTGTTATGGTTGGTAGGTAAGAAAGAGTCTTCTGAGAGAGGATCTAGGATTTCCCTTCCTTCCTTTGTTGTCTTGTCTTCAAACGAGCCCCCGGCGATGATGTCAAGCTCCCGGGCAGACTTCATGTCTAGACACGAGAGAAAGATGTACAAAGATACACACTCAGGTATAGACAAGTGTGGGTAAATTGCCAGGAGGCGTGAAAATCTTGCCCACGCTGCACCAAGGGATTCCTTCTCTAGTTGCTCAAAATCGAGGATGTCCATCGGTAGAGAATTTATGCGTTTTCGGAGGGAAAATGTGGAACAAAAGTTAACTCGTAGTTTCTCCCAATCACCGCTCATGCTCCCTACCGAACGGATGTACCATTGTTTCGCTATCCCTATGAGAGAGAAATGAAACAATTTCCATCTCAAGGTTTCCTGCGTCATTCCTGGGATAACCAAGAATGAACACATATCCTTGAATTCTTGCAAATGGTCATAAGGTTCTTCATTAATTGCTCCAGAGAAGGTGTGACTCCGAACCATGGCTATAAGGTCGGGGTTGAGTTCATGGTTGGATGAAGAAGTTGATGGATCAGTGAACTCATTGGATGTGGTGGAGAGGCCGTGAAAGGATGGCCTCCCCATGGGTAACAGGGATAAAGGTAGAAACAAAGAAAAACAAAAGATATGAGGACCACTGGGTACGAAGATAGATACAGCAACCGTTCCCCGGCAACGGCACCAGAAAGCTTGTTGGGTATTTTAGCGTCACACGAAATAAATCCGCAAGCGCACGGATACCGTTGTAGCTTTCACTTCAGAGTATTCCAAGGGTATCGAATCCAAGGGAACGTGTGTGCACTAACTTCGTACAGTCGGTCCAAGGACACACCCAGATAAGAGGTAAGGATAGAGAAAATTCCTAAAGATAGCGCTATATATGAGATTAGAGGTTGATCTCTAGATAGAACTTGGCTCAGGATACCGATAGCCCTGACTTAATAGGTGACTCCGGTATGCGGATCTATGTGGAACGGAGCTCTGACTATATCCAGCTACGGAGGATCAACGAGGGCCAGAAGGGCTGTCACCACCTCCTGAACTGCCTCTACCTAACCTTGGGATAAGCCGAACGGATGATAACTGGTAGCGTGTCACAACATCCAAGCTGTGGTTACTGCCGTAGCCAACGGACTACGGCACCCTGTACTAATAGAACTACGACCACGGAAGAGAACTGATCTCACTCACTATAGGTAATACTAGCTTATGCTAAAGGCATACGAGAGATCACTCGGTCCCGTACTATGCTTCCAACATATACGAACGACTTGCAGCAGACGAACGCATAAACCCAGGATCTACGCACTAGAAGAGGAGAAAGGATACTCATGCAACCTAGCATAAACTATTAGAAAGGAATCAAGAACACACTTTATTCTAATCAGAGCATGCAAGCATATCCACTTTAGTCTAAATGACGAACATGCATACAAACGGATATGAGCACATGTGAACCTATGCTACAAGATCGAAAGGTTGTGTTCGCAAAGAACACAAGCCTCTAAATCAAGAACACGCGAATAACACAAGAACATATCACTCAAGTATGAATAACACTTTAGTCTAAATAGAAAATGAAGAACTACTTACTTTACTCTAATTGAAGAACAAGCATCCCTAGAGATAAGCCTCTCTCTCTCTCACTCTCCTATTCTCTAATCTACCAAGGAGAGGCCTCTCCTTTGAAGGGAAGCTCTCATCCTTGGGTGAAGTGGTGAAGTGTGTCTCATTCTCTAACCCCTCCCCTCATATTCATGGGCCAAGAGGAGCTCCCTAGGCTGCCTTGGGCGCCACCAAGTAACCAATGAGGTGGTGACACGTGGCGTAGAGGAGTGAGGGCCAAGTTGGTGAATCTTCCATGAGAAGGAGCTGCAAGCTTTCGGGCGGATATTCGGGCATACACCTGGCACCGCCTTTGGCTCGTCACGACAAGACGACACGTGGAAGGGCGGCGCGAGAGGCCTCAGAGTGGGTTCGGCCGACCTGGGGATCGACCGATCCCGGGGTGGGCCCGATTGCACCGGTTTTCGTCCAGGTGACTGCCAGGTGGGTCCCAAGGTGGGTATGGGGGTGTTTGCGTTGTTTCTATCCCGTTATCTCGTGGTTGTGGGCCCTTGGATCCGCATGCTTGCTCCTGATTGGTCGAGAGTGTGGTTCTTTGGATCGGTGAGGTGTCATGGCCACGTGGGCGCCTGTGTGGCAGCACATCGCCACGTGGCCTGGTGTGGATCCCACCGGGTCCACATGATGTCTTGTGCACATCTCTCTCATCCGGGCTCCGATGTATGCAAATGATATATCCGTTTCGATCGTTTCGTCGAGCCCGTCGTAATGGTGCAGACCAATTTGGCATTTGAGGTTGTTTATGATGATGCCATATCTATGCCATTGGTTTACTTGCTCTCAACTATATCATTCCATGCGTATTTTGATGTGTTCTGCAACAAAAGATAGAAACACCAACACTTGTGGAACTTGTCAGTATAAAGACCTATTCTAGTGTTGATGATCACTTTCCATTTATATTATGCAGGAATTGACGGCATAAAAGAGGTACTTAACAGCCGTCGATAGTCTTCTGCAAACCTTGCAACCAAAGAGTTAGACGAGCCACCAAAGACAATATCATTCACGTACACCTGCACAATTAGGACCTCTTTGCCCTGCCTGAGGAGAAACAAGGTCTAATCTACCTTCCCCATCTCAAAACCTCTCTCAAACAGGAACCCTCTCAACCTACTATACCAAGCTCTAGGCGCCTGCTTCAGCCATACAGCGCCTTCCTCAACTTGTACACCCTGTGGGGGTACTTCTCACTCTCAAACCCCGGTGGTTGCCTCACATACACTACTTCCTCCAAAACACCATTCAGGAAAGCACTCTTCACGTTCATTTGGTACAATTTGAACCCTTTAGCCACGGAAAAGGCTAGAAGGATCCTAATCGCCTCCAAATGGGCTACGGGAGCAAAGGTCTCCTCGTAGTCGATCCCCTCTTTCTGTGTGTACCCCTGAGCAACAAGCCTTGACTTGTTTCTCACCACTTCTCCTTTCTCTCCCTGTTTATTTTTCCACACCCATTTTGTCCCAATCGGCTTACACCTCGGTGGAGGATCCACCAACTCCCAAACTTGGTTCCTCTCAAAATTCTCCAACTCCTCCTGCATCGAATTGACCCAATTATGATCAGATAGCGCGTGTCCAATGTCTTTGGGCTCAAAAGTAGCAACAAAAGTAGCATGAGCAAAGTGAGAATCATTACGAGACCTCGACCGTGTAGTGCGTTCGTTGATGTTCCCGATGATCGTTGAAGCTGGATGATCCACTTGAACTCGCCGGGGAGCTTCTCGCCTTGAAGCCACCTCCCCCTCAGCTGGTGCTTCCTCACGATCTCGGCACGTCGTCGTAGGTGTGGGAGAGGGCCTGTAACATCCCAGAATTTTGAATGTTTTCCCACATGTAAATTTTCACAAAAATTTAAAACTTTTTGATTGAACATGTGTGTCACCAAATTTATCCCAAAATGCTAACCTCTCATCTTAAATCCCAAATAAAATAAACCAATATAAAAATATATTTTCAAAATATGGTAAAGTATGTGATTTGGAGTTTATGGATTTTATTTGGTTTTTATTTGAGTGTGTTTGAATTTGAAAGTATTCAAATTCAAATATATGGTTTAAACTAAATTCAAAACTATAATCAAAACTCTTCCAGCTATCTTGGGCCAGCTGACCGTCTTCGAAGTCCACCGGACCACCCTCATCCCTCGGCCTGTGACCACACGTTCACCCTGACCATCTACGCGGCCCAACCTCTCCAGCCCAAGGCGGCCCAGCTCTTTCCCCGCCGCAGCTGACTCGATGACAGGTGGGGGCCACCCCGTTCCTGGTCATCTTCTCCCCGCGCCGTCTCGGCCGGGTGCCGCCGCACCCTTTCGCCGCGCCTGCTCCGCGCGCCCAGCAGCGCTGCCCCGCTGAACTGGCGCGCACGCCGAGAGCCTGCGAGCACACCAAGGCTGGCCCCACACGCTCTCACCGCCTCTCAATCAAAACTCTGCCCCTGCGAAATCTCGCGCGCCGAGCAAACCCAAGCCCGCGCACTGCGCCTTCGCCGCCAAGGCAAAGGAGAGAGAACAGCCTTGCCCCACGCTGTCCCCTGGTCCCCTTGACCCGCGCGCACCTAAAACCCCAGCAGCCGAGTCCCAATTGGCCTCATCGCCAGTTGGGGATCTTTTCCCCTTTGCTCCTGCTCCGCCGCCGTGTGAAGGGAAGGAGGGAAAGAGGAGGAGAAGGGGGAGGGAGGAAGAAGGGGAGGCGTGTCACCACCGCGTCATCTTGCCGGAGCCGTAGCACGCGAAGCCGGAGCCGGACGAGTCGGGAGGAAGGCCGTCCACGGGCACGCAGGAACCGAAGCAGGGGAGCACGCGCGCCGTCGTCTTCACCTCACCGTCGCCGCCGAGATCTTCACCAACGCGGACTCCACGGCTTCGTCTACACCTTCGCCCCTCTGTAAGCCACCGTCCCGCTCTGCTTCTTCCCTCTTCCTTGATCCCCCTGTGTTGCACGGGAGCGCACCCCAGCGATGCGCCGGCCGACCCTCACGTCGTGCCCCTTTTGCGAGCCACCGCCGTGGCACACCCCAGTGTCGCGCCGAACCTCGCCACCATCACACACCGTGCCGTCTCGTTCAGGTGCCGGCCTTCGTGCCGTATGTTTGTATGCAGGAGCCGTGCCGCCACTTTGCCACCGCAGGGCCGCAGTAGCAGCACGCGCTTGCTCGCTGGCTTGGCCGCGCAAGTGATGCCGCGCTTCAACGCCGTGCCGACGCCGCGCTGCGCTACGTCGCGACACCGCCGCGCACTGAGCCGACCCCAGGGGTCCCCCCCAGGAACCCGGTCGAGCTGGGAAGCTGCTAAGCCAACGCCGCTTCGCCGCATCGCTTCTGCTCGTTATCACCGTCGCTGCTGCTGCTGGTTCGCCACGCGCCGTGGCATCGCCATCGCGAGCCGCGCCGCGCCGGGATCTCTTTCGTGTCGCACCGCACATCACCCACACGCGCTCGAACCCGGGGCAGTGACTGCGTCAAACCCCTCACGAGAACCTAGCGCACCTATCCTTGAGCTTGCTCGGACACCTGTTCGAGCGCCGCCGCAGATCGCCGCCCGCCGTTGCCGCCGGACCCACGCCGGGGCGCGCCGACGCGTGCGTGCGAGGCGGAGGGGCACCTGTGTGCCCCAGAAAACCTCGAGGGTCTCCGCCGGACTTCTCCGGTGGAAGCCTGAACGGGGAATTGGGCCGGCCTGCCCAATAAGGCCCACTCGGCCTCTTTTCCTCTTATTTTCGTGGACTCTGATAAATGTCCAGGGGGATTCAACGGACTGAGCTTGTTGGGCTCTAGGGGCTGAGTCCATTGGGCCGACTCAGGCCCACTAACACTTTCGGCCCACCTAACGGCCCACTAACCCGTTGACCCCTGACGTCATGCTGACGTCATGATGACGTCAGCATTATTTTTAATAAAACTATTTTCTGTTTTAATAAAAGAGTTTAATAAATGATTTATAAATTCCTTTTCCTTTAAAAATTCATAACTAATTATCCGGAGCTCCGAAAATTATGAAACCACTTGCGTTGGTTTCATAATTTCAAGACGCTCGCTGCTACCCTATCCTTATCCTCTCTTGCCCTTGAACCAAACCCCGTTTTGCCCTGCGTACTTGGAGTAGGATTCGTGGCCACTACCGCCACTGCGCTATTGTGGGTCTGGGACGCCGGAGCCCCGCAACTAGCCACTGACGTGTGGCAGATATGAATACTTCCCCGAGTCGTGTTCTCATTGTTTTCCTTGCTTCCACCGCCTTGTGCCACAACCCGCATACCCGCTCTCTCTGCCTTTCTTAGAGCCGTGTAGCACGCGACGTACCCAGCGTTAGTAACCCGGGAGGCCGCGCGTGATGGACGGCCGTGCCATGAGCAGTGGCCACTGCTACAAGCACGGCAACCCCGCGTTGCAACCTAGCCACTACGCCGTGGTTATCGTCATATTGCTAGCACTTTCTCTGCCGCGCTCCTGAGCACGCTATACCGTGTCGCCACCCTTTCGGCCGACCGTAAGTCAACCTCTTTCATCCTCTCTGCTCTGCTACCGCACCCCTTGTTCTGATAATGCCTTGCCTAGCTCGTTTCTCCTTTCTCATCTCTCCTCATCCTTTGACCATTCGCTTCGTTGCACCTATCGGTTGCGCTAATACCTTGCAGGCGCAATCACCAAACCTCTAGCCTTGATCGGCAAACCTAACCTTGAACTAACCCTTCTCTCTAACTTGTTTTCTAGTATATAAAGCTAGTAGCTTAAAACTATTTTAATATAAAACTAATTACTTTGATTTCCTTAAATTAAACTAGTGCTGCTTGTAGCTAGATCGGATTTATTTGGTTCTTCTAAATTGATGTTATTTGGAGTTATTGCATAGATGATTGCCGTTGTTTATTTCCGCGTCGCATCTCGTGTAGGCTTGTGATCATGTTTGAAGACCCGAGCTGCGACGACGACACGCGTTGTGACGTTTGAGAAGACCTTCGACCTGAAGGAAGGGCCCAACCTCTACTACTCTACGACGACTACCGCGCAGGTGTCATGTCACTCCCGACCATGTAGATCCCATGCATGCTATTTAGTTGCTAGTGCTTTATTTATGATGCTTTGGATGATTGAAATGCATAGACAATCTTTTAGCCATGCCTTGGATTTGATATACCCTGTTCCTTGAACTTCCTACCTTTGGGACTAGCTACAGACCCCTAGCTAGTCCCCTATACTTACTATCCATATATTTTACCTGATTTGTGATATGGATGGATCTCTGGTTGGGACTGAGATTGGGATATCTCGGTGTTCTAGCGTGTGTTTTGGGTGAGTGTGTATCCTTGACGTGTTACCGCGGGAGCGAGCCGCTTTGGTTACTTGTGAACGCCTGTCTAGGGGAGATGCGACCTGACCTCCCGCCCAAGCGGCGTGTCGGACGGGTGGAGTTGGTGGAGTGCTCGCTCCTTGCAATTAAGGACCAATCGACTGTGTGACCTTGATCTTTGGGCTATTTTCGTACAAACCGTTCGCTCACGTATGGGCGGGGTTCGGTCTGAGAACTAGTTGGTGGTTGGCACTCAGCTTGTAGGCGGACCGGTGTGGTCGGGGTGAGGGGGACGGTTTATACCCCCCGAGTAGACGTCGCCCCGGCTCCTCCGGGGATGGTTTCACAGCTCCGAGGCCCTGCTGGCAAGTTTCGCGCCCCAGTTCAGGACGAGTCAGGCTCGGAGAGGCAGGAGAGTGCCACCCACTGCTAGGTCTCCGGCCGTTAGGTAGGGATGTGGAACGGCTGATCCCCGTTTCTGCCCTATCCGGCGGGTCCAGTTGTACAACCTCTGCAGAGTGTTAAACCTATAGCTATAGTCCGTGTCCACTGGTATGGACAGCCCTTGTGATCTCTCACCTGGCTAGACTTTTCTTGTGCTGCTTCTCTCCCTCGAGTGTGTGAGCCCGGCTTCGTGCCGTTGAGATGTGGGGATAGGAGTTGGTGACCCCACATCGCAGATGAGAGTGGGATGCTGTGACTCGGTTGAGGTCCAGTGTTTTGGTGTACTTTCCTTGGTTGGGGTGTTGACCCCGGAGGCGTTGGCCTCGGAGGTGTGGATCTCCTCGGAGATGGTGACCTCTCTGCAATACCGCTTACCTTGATGTTGCTACCGCTGCTTGCATAAACTTACTACAGCCAGATATAGGATTATCCATGCATATTAGAATTCATCCACCGCTTTTGCTCTTTGTTGGGAAGCTGACATGACCTACCCGCTTATCGGGTAGATGGCAATGCTTTCAGACTTGGTGATCGACTACGACAACGACGAGGAAGGATGGAAAGACTAGAGCTGGTCCTACACTCAAGTTTGCCTGTGGAGCTGGAGATGCTTCGCTTCGATAGATCCGCTGCGTAGATGATTTACCTTTCTTGTTTAGTCCAGTTGGACTTGTACCCGGCTTATGCCGAAATGTTGTACTCTGATGTATTAATAAAATTATGTAATTTCCCTTTTTTCCTGTGTTGTATGGATTTGTACCACTTGAGACAGGATTTGCACGTGATAGCCACATCCTGGGACTATCACAGATGTGCAGAGGATCGGGTTTCCAGTTTTGGAAATCTGGTTCATTTCAGGGCCCGTTCTCGATCATAGTCGAAGTAGTAGGTACATGCTCAGCCGCGGGCGCCACACCACCATCTTCTTCATCTCCATGTTCATGCTCCTCGTCCTGAAAGATCTCCTCTCCAAGTTCCTCGTCACCTGCACACTCAAAAACAAGCTGACTACGTGGATGTGTCTCGTCGAAGGTAACCTCGCAAGTCTCCATGATTTGGTTAGTTTCAAGATTGAGCACTCGGAAGGCTCTAGAATGAGACGCGTAACCAAAGAAAATGCCATCGACAGACCTAGCCTCGAACTTGTCCAACTTCTTACCTTTCTTCAGGATAAAGCATTTGCACCCAAACACGTGAAAGTGACTCACCTTGGGGGTTCTACCGTGCATCAACTCATAGCATGTTTTCTTCTTATGCACCCTGAGGTAAATCCTGTTTGACACATAGCACGCGGTATTGACCGCCTCAGCCCAGAACCTTCTCGGAGTCCTATGCTCATCGAGCATCGTCCGAGCCATCTCGCACAAGGTTCTGTTTTTCCTTTCAACCACGCCGTTCTGGGGAGGCGTATACGGACTAGAGAACTGGTGTTCAAGACCCAAGTCATGGCAAAAAAGTTTCGAAGTGAGAGTTTTTAAATTCTGAGCCATTGTCACTGCGGATCGCTCGTATGGCATCTCCGTGCCTCTCGTTTCTCAACCTCAAGACAAGATCTCGAACAAAACCAAACGTCTCCCCTTTCTCCTCCAAAAAGAAAATCCACGCATACCGAGAGTAGTCGTCCACCACAACCAGGACGTACCACTTCCCACCCACGGATCTCACACGAGCTGGGCCAACAAGGTCCATATGGAGCAGCTCGCATGGACGCTCCGTCATCACATCGGTGAGGGGTGGATGGGAAGAGGCTACCATCTTAGCATGCCGACACGGCGCACAAACCAACTCTTTCTCAAACCTCAGCCGTGGCAATCCTCGGACCAAATTGAGTTTACTCAAGCGAGACAAAAGGTCAAAGCTTAAGTGACCCAACTTCCTATGCCACTTCCACAACTCACTCGAAGAACCAGCCAAAAAGCAACGAGCCACACCAGAAGACTGAGAGAAATCCGCTCGGAAAACTTGACCCTCGGGAACGACCATGCAAACTAGGTCCCCTCGAGAATCCAAAATCCGAGAACCACCAGGCCGAAACAACACCTCAAAACCCTCATCCAAAAGCTGGGAAACGAAAAGCAAATTGAATCCGAGAGATTGAACAAGAGCAACACGCCTGAGAGTGACCTTCTCACTTACCTTAATCTCACCTTCTGAAGGCACACGGCCTCGCCCATTGTCCCCAAAGGTGATGTATGTCTTGGACACCAACGGGACGAGACTTGAGAACCACCCCTTATCTCCGGTCATGTGCCTCGAGCAACCGGAGTTAATCAACCAAACGTTCCTCAAGTCTCCCACTTGAAATTCAAAAACGAGCACGTGAGTGAACAAACGACTCAGCACTGGGGTTAGTACCAAAAGAGTAAAACCAGTGTCAACCTATTTGCTCCAAAGTGGGGTTAGCACAAACCATATCATCACACCTATCAAAGCTACCACCACGAAAACCACCACGGGAACCACCACTAGGGAACCACCCCTGTCTCGCTAGAGGAGAACGAAAACCACGAAAGGAAGATTGTGGACCGTTCCTCCTCTCAAACTCAAAGCTACGACTCCTCCCTCCCTCGTATTGAGCACGAGGTGGAGAACGTCTAGCAAACTGACCACCACCAGACTCACCATGCCAACTACCAGCACCACGACCACCAGAACTAAAACCACTCGAATCGCCACCTCGAAAACCAAACCGCCCAGAATTCTAGGGGGGGCCGGTCTGACCGCCTAGCCAGGTCGGTCTAACCACCCCCCTTTGGGCAGGGCTGGTCTGACTGCCCCTCCAGGCCGGTCTGACCGCCCTCTCCAGAAAACCACCTCAGCTGCGGGAACTCGCATCTCCCCATGCCGGAACACTTCTCACAACCGCCTTACCCCTGGGCAGTGGCATACGAGGCTCAGGTACACCATTTGAAGGGCGGTACCTGTCCTTGTTAGCCCACTCCTTAGCCATTCTCTCCTCACGCTTCCTCTTGAAGCAAAACTCACCCTTGTGACCATCTCTCCCACAATAGTCACAATGAAACCATATGAGCTTGGGTTTAGGCTTGTGTTGGGGCTGCTCACTTGGTTTCTCGTCACTCGGCTTCTCACCCTTCTTCTCTCCAACCTCACTCTCCTTGGTGCTCACAAACTTCACTGGTTTTTGGAAGTCATTTGTAGGGCGAGGAAATATGGGAGGATCTGGGGTTGTGTCAAGTTTGTTTCTCAGTGGGTTGGGCTTAGGAGCATAGGCATTTTTGTGGAAGGTTTTTGGTGAAGCTTGGATATCACCAATTTTCTCTCCTTCCTCACCACTACACTCTCCAATCTTATCCGAGCCAAGCGCTTGCCCATCATAGCGCTTGTATGCCTCTATCATCATCCTAAGCTGTGGTTCATGCCCCGACAACCAACCCATCATTTTCCTCAACTCATCATTCTCATCCTGCAAGCGATCCACATAGTGTGCAAGTTCCAGATTTTCCAAAGCATGCAATTCACAAGTAGAGCAAGATGTGGGAACAGGTTCTTTCAACTTGGCCTCAAGAGAAACAGTGTAAGCATGCATCTCATCAATCTTTCCATGCAAAACAGGGCAAGAAGTGCAAGCACCTAGCAAAGCAGATCTAGATTTAACCTCAGCCACTTCAACCCTAAGCACATCTAGTTCATCACAAGTAGAAGCATGCTTATCCTTAAGAGCAGTAAGATCAGCTAGGTACACAGAGCAATCACAACAATCAATCTCATCAGAAACCACAGGTGATGCCTTAAGCGAATCTATCTCAAGCTTAGCATAAAGGTTCTGGGTTTCTAGTTCAGCTACTCGGTTCCTAGCATATTCTAGTGAGGCCCTAAGCGCTTTCCTCATCTTCTTTGCCTCTCTAAGCATGTCATCATGTTTATCAAGCAACTTGCCAAGACGCTCATTCTCCTCACGTAAGAAGGGAAGCTCGTCACGTACCTCATCCTCGGAGTCGGAGTCCGAGTCGCTCTGGTGACTCTTCTTGCTGCCGGAGCTACGAGCCATGCCACAGAAGCCATCTCTCGCGTAGCAGCTCAGCCCGCTCAAGTTCTTGGATGACTTCTTGTTCTTGTGCCGATCACCTTCATCTTCACTGCTGCTCGAGCTCGAGGAAGAGTAGGCAGAGCTGGAGTCAACGTCACTCGCCCCGACCATCGCTCGGGCCTTCCTGCCGTGGCCGTCCTTCTTCCTCGATCGTCGCTCATCCTTGTGCTTGTTCTTGTGCTTGTGATCGCGCCTTGATCGGTACTTGCCATCCGTCTTCGACCGGTTCTTGTAGCCATCCTTGTAGCCGTCCTTGTTCTCCATCTTCTCCGGATAGTCAGCGACGAAGTGTCCTGGCTTGCCGCACTGAAAGCATGTCCTCGTGTTCCTCCTTGTGTTCACTTGGTTCTCGTGCATCCTCTCGAACCGCCTGGTCAGCAACGCCAGCTCGTCCTCTCCAAGCACGTCGAACTCCTCGTCTGGCAAAGAAATCAAAGAAGACAGAGAGTACATCCTGGAGGATGCGTTAGCGTTAGACTTAGCACCTTTGCCACCGACGAGAGCAAGACTATGAGAGTCAGTTGGGCTCTCAACATGGGCAGTCACACCACGGTCCAACTCAGCTGACTTGAGCTTCGAGAACAGCTCGTTCACGGTCAGGGTGTCATACTTCTCGGACTCAAGAATAGCCTCGACCTTTCCGTCCCATACGGTCCGATCTAACGAGTGCAAGAGTTCACGGCTCTATCATGATCATCGTATGGGAGCACGGCCACATTGGCTCTCATGTTGTTCACCACAACCGTAAACCGTTGGAAAAGGGCATCGACGGACTCGCTGGGGTGATGAGTGAAGTTCTCGTACTCTCTCCGGTAAGTCGCGTACATCTGAGCCTGAACCTGAGCATTCCCAGCATGAGCATCCTTCAACTGCTCCCAAATTCTACAAGCTAAGTCCTCTGTCTGAACCCGATCGAATTCGGACTGACACAGAGCACGAAACAAGTAGTCGACCGCCTTGTTGTTGGCGTCGAACATGTCCCTCGATCCCGGAGCAAGGAAGTTAATCGGATGAACATAAGCTGTGTTCACCGTAACGTCCCAAAGGATCTGTCCCTTGCCGTGGTGAAACACAGCCATCCGTCTCTGCCACATCTGGTAGTTTTCGCCATCGAAGTGCGGAGTACCCGATCCCCGTTCCTGGTACGCCATCCTTGGATCTTAGACTGGTTAGAATCTGAAGATCCGTAACCGGCTCTGATACCACTTGAAGGACCGAACTGGCGACCAGAGAGGGGGGAGTGAATGGGAGCCGATAAAAATTCTTCTCGAATGAGATAACTTCTCCAACAAGATGAACTCGGTCGGGCACCCAAAATCACACGCTCCGCACACAACCTTCCGTTTGCCAAAACCACGTAGCCACTGGAGTGCTACTGGTCCTAGGAACAAACACTACTTGCAGGCACAGCTTCTACACACACACGGCAGCGGAAACAACTCGGAAGCTACCTGCCTGGAGGGGGCGGTTAGACCGGGTATGGGGGGCGGTTAGACTGCCTCCACCTGGTAACTAAGAAATCCTCCGAAACACCTCTTCCGAGCTCCAAAACTCTCCACGGTTTCACCAACAAGATTCTCTGGTCAAGGCCAAGCTAGCTACCAAAAAATCTTGGCGAAAACCGAAACTCTACCCAAGGGCCTAGGGGCGGTTAGACCGGCTACCACGGGCGGTCTAACCTCCTGTACCCAGCAACGAACTCAAGGCAAGAACTCCTAGCAAACTGCGCCGAAACGAACCAAGATTTCACCTGAACGCTCCTCTGATCAAGGCGAACAAACTCACAGAGGAAAATCTGGCAAAACCAAAACTTTCACCTAGAAAGCCCAGGGCGGTTAGACCGCCCCCCTATGGCGGTTAGACCACCCCTTCCAGAAAACTTGGCCGCGGGTCAAACATCAACTTCCCATCGTCCGATCTCCCGATTCACCCCACGGATTGCAGCGAGACTTCGGGAATACCTGGGTTACCTCCTGGGCAACCTCTCCACCAAAGGAATCGAACCGAAACGCTCTCAATCAAAGGGAATCACAGATCTTGGCCCTGTAGGTCATGAACTCGAGCAACTCGAAAAAACACCAAATCGAGGTCGATTCAAGGGAGTTCTTGGGGCAAAGTCACCAGCCAAAGAGGCACAAGGTCCTCATACGTGACACCTAATAAGAATCCCGCAAGAAATCACCCTCAAAACTCCTCCACGAAAATCACAAGAAAGAGCTCCGAAAATCACCAAAAAGGAAAACGGGAAAGGCAACACAAGGCCTTGAGGAACCACGCCGAATCATCTATACATACCATGAAGGTTCATACAAGGTCTAGCTTGCCACCCGGTCATCCATCCCTCTCTCTAGATCTCACATGAAGCCCTCAAGCTAGTCCTAGAAAAACTAGAGAAAATAGCAAACTAAAATGACAAAGGAAAATGAGCTAGGGTTCCAAGAGTTGGCTGCCATCCATCCCTCCAAGTGTTTATATGGGGGCAACCAGAAGACTAAACTACCCTTACTAGATAACTAGGGATACATGTCCCTCAAGGGTGAATTCGGAAGACTTTAGTTCAGCACCATCGGACGGATGCCCAGCGACCGCAAGCCTGCTTAGCCTCGACGCAAGCCTTGCGATCCCAACGCGTGTCCTCCGCATCGAAGCTTCTCGGCGGCTGCGACCCGGGCGGTCAGACCGCCCCCCTTGGGCGGTTAGACTGGCCCAGGTGGTCTGACCGCCCCTCCTGGGCGGTTGAACCGGCCTGGGTGGCCGCACTCCCTCGTTGAGTCTTCGGCCTCGGTTTTGTGGCTCAACCCAGTAACCCAGTGGTTTTCTGGTGAACCGCTGCAAACCCCGCGAACTCGGTGTAGCCTCCGCCAATCACCACTCATGACTTGGCTCCCACGTTGTCTCGGCTCGACCTTGGTTTTGAGGCTCAACCAAGAAACCGTCCACGACTTCGTCTTGCTGTTCTTGCCACCATGCGGCTCGCACTTGACCCCGCTGGCCACCGGGTCCCTCGAACCAAGCCTACTTGTCTTCTCCACACCTGGAGGCCTACCCGACAATGGCCTTTTGCGCTTGTTCTTCACCTGCACCAACACCAGTCAAGCCGCAACCTGCACCTGCAATACTTAGCCAAGAGTCAGTCCATACAACGTTGTCAATCACTCATCACACCAGGAAGCGACCATCCACCGGTCCTCGAACCACACAGGCTTTCACATGTGCTACCGGTGCGGGAAGCACGGGCACTTTATCGCTGAGTGCCCGGAAGCCATGGAGGTCAAGCCCGACCACAAGCACCGTCCGAGGACCGACCACAAGCACCGCTCGTGGGACGACCACAAGGGCAAGAACAAGTCCGAGCGGAGGCCGAGGAGGAGTGGTGGTCACAAGAAGAAGGAGCGCGCGATGGTTGCCGGAGCGAGCGACATCGACTCAAGCTCCTGCTACTCTTCATCGAGCTCAAGTGTTGAAGAAGAACGGCAAAAGGGCAAGCGGTCAAGCAAGAATATCAACGGCCTGTGCTTTGTCGCCCAAGGCTTTTGCGGCATGGCACACAGCTCCGCAAGCAAGAAGAGCAATAAGGATGACTTAGACTCCGGCTCCGAGGATGAGGTAAACAATGATCCATCCTTCTTGGTAGCGGAGAATGCTAGGTTGAATGAATTGCTTGACAATCGTGATGATGTGCTTAGAAAGACCAACAAGGAGAAGAGGGAGTATAGGTCTTTGCTTGGAGAGGCTAAGGAGAAGGTGGTTGTCTTTGCTTGTTGATGCTAGGGCTCAAATAGATTCTCTTAAGTCTGCTCCTATTGTGACCGATGAACCTGAATGCACTGATTGTTCCACTTTTCTTGGTGATTTGACTGTGCTAAAGGAAAAGTATGCCTCTAAGGTTGAGGAACTAGATGTGCTTAGGGTTGAGCTAGATGAGATGAAATCTAGGCCCTCCTTGCTTGGTGCTTGCACTTCTTGTCCTGTTTTACATGAGAAACTAGATGAATCAGTTGCTTATGCTAGATCTCTAGAAGCTGCTTTGAAAGCTCCTATTCCCACATCATGCTCTACTTGTGAAATAAATGCTGTGAAGAATTTGGAGCTTGCACACTATGTTGATCGCTTGCAGGATGAGAATGATGAGTTGAGGAAGATGATGGGTTGGTTGTCTGGTCATGAGCCTCAGCTCAGGATGATGATTGAGGCATACAAGCACTATGATGGGCAAGCGCTTGGGGCAGATAAGGTTGGTGAGGGAAGTGGTGAGAATGAGGGGAAGATCAGTGATATCCCAGAACCACCAAAAACCCACCACAAAAATGCCTATGCTCCAAAGCCAAATCCTCTTAGGAACCGACTAGACACAACCCCTGCTCCACCTGTGTTTCCTCCACACACAGACAACTTCCAGAAACCCATCAAGTTCAAGAGTGACTTGGGGAATGAGTTCTTTGGGAAGAAGGGAGAGAAACCGAGTGAGGAGAAGCCAGAGCCCAAAGAGAGCCCAAAACCAAAACTAAAACCCTTCCATTGTGAGCATTGTGGGAGGGATGGGCACCTAGCGGAGTTTTGCTTCAGGAGGAAGCGTGAGGAGAGGTTTGCTAGGGAGATGGCAAACAAGGACAGGTGCCGCCCTTTTCGTGGTGTGCCTGAGCCTAGGATGGTGCCAAGGGGCAAGGGTGTGGTGCGTACCATTTACTCTCGGGAGAGGCGTGAGTTTGTGCCTCGAGGTGAGCCACCACAGAGGGATGGTGGTAGGCGTGTTGGGTTTGGGCGTGGTGAGTTTGCTGGACGTTCCTTCACTCGTGGCCAATACGAGTATGGGGGGAACGATCGCAGTTTTAGGTCCCAGAGGAGCTATGGGCCACGGTCTCCACCTCGTGGTACGCGTAGTCCTCCAAGGGGATGTGTGGATGTTCCACCTAGGAGAGATAGGATGGATTTTGCTAACCCCACTTTTGAGCAAATGGCATGGCACTGGTTTGATTCATTTTGTACTAACCCCAGTGTTGAGTTGTTTGCTCACTCTCGCTCTCGTTTTTGATTTGCAGGTGGGAGGCTTGGAGGGCTTTTGGTTGATCAACTCTGGTTGCTCTCGACACATGACCGGAGATCGAAGGTGGTTCTCCAGCCTCACCCCGGTGACGACCAAAGAGTACATCACTTTTGGGGACAATGGGAAAGGTAGAGTGCTTTCAGTGGGCATGGTGAAGGTGAGCGAGTCTGTGACTCTTAGGCATGTTGCTCTTGTCAAGTCTTTGGGGTTTACTCTTCTTTCGGTTTCCCAGCTTCTTGATGAGGGTTTTGAGGTCCGTTTCAAAATGGGCGCTTCTCATGTTTTGGATTCTCGAGGTGATCTTGTGTGCACGATCATCCCCGAGGGTCAGATTTTCAGAGCCGATTTTTCTCAGTGTGTCGGCTCTTCTCGTTGTTTGGTTGCTGGTGTTTCGGCGGAGCTTTGGAAATGTCATAGGAGACTAGGTCACTTGAGTTTTGACTTCTTGTCACGCTTGAGTGGGCTAGGTTTGGTCCGAGGATTGCCTAAGTTGAAATACCAAAAGGACTTGGTATGTGCTCCGTGTAGGCATGGTAAGATGGTCGCCGCCTCTCACCCACCTCTGACATCCGTTATGACAGAGAGGCCATGCGAGCTGTTCCATATGGACATAGTTGGTCCAGCTCGTGTGTGTTCGGCGGGTGGGAAATGGTATGTCCTGCTGATAGTGGACGACTATTCTCGCTATGCTTGGGTCTTCTTTTTGGCTGACAAGGGGGAGGCGTTTGGTTTTGTAAGGGATCTAATCTTAAGGTTGAAGAATCAGAGGAATGGAGATGGTATTCGAGCTATTCATAGCGACAATGGCACTGAATTTAAAAACTCTCGTTTCGAAACCTTTTGTCGTGATTTGGGTCTCGAACATCAATTCTCTTCTCCCTATGTGGCTTGTCAGAATGGTGTAGTTGAGAGGAAAAATCGTTCCCTTTGTGAGATGGCTCGGACGATGCTCGACGAGCATAGGACTCCGAGGAGATATTGGGCTGAGGCGGTGAATACCACGTGCCATGTTGTGAACCGGATTTTTCTTTGGGCCTTCTTAAACAAGACGTGCTATGAGCTCATGCACGGACGAGCACCTAGAGTGAGCCATTTCAGGGCTTTTGGCTGTCGGTGCTTTATTCTCAAGAAGGGTAGGCTTGATAAGTTTGAGTCGAGGTCTTC
The DNA here is from genome assembly GCA_036936925.1 of Cenchrus fungigraminus. Classification (NCBI taxonomy): domain Eukaryota; kingdom Viridiplantae; phylum Streptophyta; class Magnoliopsida; order Poales; family Poaceae; genus Cenchrus; species Cenchrus fungigraminus. Next base: position 75,984,086 of record CM072774.1, on the reverse strand, counting down.
CGATGGGATCTTTTCGGGTTATGCGAGTCATTCTCGAGCATTTCATGTGCTCAACCTTGATACTAACCTAGTCATGGAAACTTGCGAGGTTACCTTCGACGAGACCCAGCCATGCAGTTCGTCTGTTTTTGAGTGTGCAGGTGATGACGAGATTGGCAAGATCTTCGAGGACGAGGAGGATGATGCTGGAGGGGATGATGGTGATGATGGTGAAGCTCCAGCCTAGCATGTACTCTCTACTTCCACTACGACAACTACGGTGCAGGATGGCCCATCCCCTACACCGACTATGATCCAGCAAGATCAAGTGGAAGCTGCTGCTGAGGGGGAGGTTGTCTCCAGGCGAGAGGAACCGAGGCGCGTTCAAATTGATCATCCTCCCTCAAGAATCATCGGTGACATCAATGAACGTACGACACGGTCAAGGTCCAGGAATGTTTCTCACTTTGCTCATTCGGCTTTTGTTGCTACCTTTGAGCCGAAAGACATTAGACACGCCCTCTCTGATCCTAATAGGGTGAACGCAATGCATCAGGAGTTAGAGAACTTTGAGAGAAACCAAGTTTGGGAGTTGGTAGAGCCACCACCACATTGCAAACCTATCGGGACAAAATGGGTGTGGAAGAACAAAGAGGGTGAGAATGGTGAGGTGGTGAGAAACAAATCGAGGTTGGTTGCTCAGGGCTATAGTCAGAAGGAGGGGATAGACTATGAGGAGACATTTGCTCCTGTAGCCTGTTTGGAGGCAATTAGGATCCTTCTAACCTTTTTCGTGGCTAAAGGGTTCAAACTGTACCAAATGGATGTGAAGAGTGCCTTCTTGAATGAGTTTTTAGAAGAAGAGGTTTATGTGAAGCAACCACCAGGCTTTGAGAGTACTGAGTTTCCTCACCGGGTGTATAGGCTGAGGAAGGCGTTGTATGGGCTGAAACAAGCTCCCCGTGCTTGGTATGGCCATTTGAGGGGGTTCTTGTTCAGCAAGGGGTTTGAGATGGGCAAGGTTGATAAGACTCTTTTTCTCCTCAGGCAGGGCAATGATATCCTAATTGTTCAGGTGTACGTGGATGATATTATCTTTGGCGGCTCGTCTCACTCTTTGGTTGCGAGGTTTGCAGAGGACATGAGCAAAGAATTCGAGATGTCTACGATGGGAGAATTGCAGTTCTTTCTCGGGCTTCAGATCAAGCAGGCGAAGGAGGGAACCTTTGTGCATCATGCCAAGTACACGAAGGACATCCTCAAGAAGTTCAAGATGGACGACTCGAAGCCCCTATCGACACCGATGAGTACGACTATAGCATTGGATCCGGACGAGGACGGAGAGCCCGTGGACCAGAAGGAGTACCGGAGCATGATCGGCTCCCTCTTATACTTGACGGCGACGAGGCCGGACATTCAGTTTTCTGTCTGTCTGTGCGCTCGTTTTGAGGCGTCGCCGAGGACTTCACATCGGCAGGCCGTCAAGCGGATCTTCAGGTATCTTCGATACACTCTTGAGCTCGGTCTTTGGTACTCGGCGTCCTCTTCTCTTTCGCTTCTTGGGTTTTCGGATGCCGACTTTGCGGTGTGTCGAGTCGATAGGAAGTCGACTTCTGGGACGTGCTAGTTTTTGGGTTCTTCGCTTGTTTCTTGGTCCTCTCGCAAACAATCTAGTGTAGCTCAGTCTACCACAGAAGCTGAGTATGTTGCTGCCACTAGTTGTTGCTCACAGCTGCTTTGGATCACATACACGCTGAGTGACTTTGGTGAGGAGTGTTCTCATGTACCTCTCATGTGTGATAGCACGAGTGCCATTAGTGTTGCCAAAAACCCCGCGCTCCACTCTAGAACCAAACATATAGAGGTGAGGTACCACTTCCTGAGAGACAATGTTGAGAAGGGAAACATAGACCTCATCCATGTGCCAACCGAAAAGCAGCTCGCTGATATCCTCACAAAGCCTTTGGACCAAGCTACATTTGCTCATTTGCGAGGGGAGCTTGGAGTGGTTTTTCCTTTTTGAGCTTCGGTTTGGAGTCTGATGTACATATGCATGTTGCATTTTCATTTATGTATCATATCATGCTTGCATCTTTGTATCATAGACTGCATTTGTATCATATGCTTTAGAGATGTGCTTCTCCTATATACTTTGATCACCATGATATGCTGGATATGAGCTTATGACTTTGCTAGTGATGCTCATATGATGTATAGCGATGCTCTTGGTAGCTTTGGGATGTATATGCTTGTGGATGGCTTACTTTTGTAAAAATGCTATATATGTTCCTCTCTTGTGAGCTGAATGCCTTTCATGTTCAAATTGTGCATTTATGGCTATATCTTGCTTAATTTGTGCCTGGAACCATGTTCTTTTCATTTGGGGTCAAAGACCCATTTATCATCATGAATGTTTAGCCTACATGCTACCTTGTGGAGAAGCGTAAGCTTCATTTTGCCGCAAAGGCAATTCATGTACCATGCTTAATTTGTAAATCATGAAATTGGTAAATGAAATGCTTGTGCTTGAAAAATATGCTTCCATGTCAAATTGGCTTTAAATTCCTTATCTTGGGTGCTAAACCGTTGCATGATGTACACCAATGAGAAGTCTCATATTTAGAAGTGGACACATGGCTCGATGGCTTTGACATGACATGAGATAGCCTGTAGGTGTTTGTGATGATCTTGTGATGAGAATATGTGACCTTGCATGAAGTTTGTGGGTTATATGTTGTTTGTGCTCGTTTTGACCATGTTTAGGTCCTATGCTCATGAGAGGGAATTTTTTATGAAAATTTGCTTCATTTTGATCATGGCTATGTCACATGCTTATATGTCCCTATCTATCTTGTTGGCGATACTTGTACTTAAATTGTGGCTATCTTGCTTGTCTTTGTCTCATTTTTAGCATGTTGTAGTGCTCTTTGTCTATTTGAAAACCACATGCTTGCATTTGTAGACTTGATTTATGCATTACCAACAAGGGGGAGAGATAGTACCCAATTCTTGCTTTGGGAGGGAAGTACCCATTTCATGCACCCAGGGGGAGCTTGAAATGCATTTGTTCAGGGGGGCATGCATTCATGTGCTTTGGAGCTCTTTGTCGCCTGATTTTAGTTGTGCTCTTTTGCCGATGGTGTCGATCCCTTTTGCCTCACCTTGAGGAGTCGGCAATTTTGGAGCATTTTATCTCAGTTGTGTCGAGCCGTTGCCCTTGTCTTAGGAGACCGAGATTATTCTCTCTCAAGTGATCTCATTTTGGCTTTTGTTTGGCTTTTGATCACTTGTTTGAGTTTTTCATTCGTTTATTTTCTTTTTCTCTTTTTCTCTAAATTGGTTACTATGTGTGTATTGTCAATGCACTCATCAAGGGGGATATTGAGGACCAGAGCGTCCGAGGACCGGTGGATGGTCGCTCCCTGGTGTGATGAGTGATTGACAACGTGGTGTGGACTGACTCTTGGCCGAGTATTGCAGGTGCAGGTTGTGGCTTGACTCGTGTTGGTGCAGGTGAAGAGCGGGCACGAAAGGTCTTAGCCTTGCGGGGCCTCCGAGGAGTGGAGAGACAAGTAGGCTCAGCTCGATGGACCTGGTGGCCGAACGGGGTCAAGTGCGGGCCGCATGGTGGCAAGAAAAGCAAGACGAAGTCATCGAACGGAGCTGGTGCAGGGTAGCGGCTCATGACCGAAGTTTGCACGCGGGGTTTGTGGCGGTTCACCACAAAACCGTCGGGTTACTTGGTTGAGTCACAAAACCAAGACCGGAGGCTCGGCGGGCGGAGACGGGATCCGGGCGCGCCGAGAAGCTTCCATGCCAGAGGACATGCGGCAGAATCACCGGGCTTGCATCGGGAGGACGCAGACTGCGGCAAAGGCGTGGCCGTCTGATGAAGAGTAGTGCTACTTGACCACATTGCCCCTGAGGGGATTGTATCTTAGTTTTAAGTGCTTGGGGTAGCTTGGTCATTTGCCCAACCCAGAGGGACTCATATATATAGCTCTAGGGTTTCTGGGCAAACTATCCTTCCGGACTGCTTCTCATTTCCCTGCTCCATAGGTTTAGATTTTCTTCACCATTTTGTAGAGAATCTGATCTCCGAGTGTATGGAAGCTTTCATGGTTGCGTCGATTTCCTTCTTGTAGCTCGTGTGATTTTCGTGTCTTTTTCGAGGTATTTTCATTGGATTTTCGTGCGCGGCTTGTTCCTCTGATTCTGGGGTGTTTGAGTTCGGATTTTTTGTGGGGATCATGGATAGATGCCTTGTGCATCTTTGTGCTTGATCTTGACCCCTCAAACTCCGAATTTGGCCTTGGATTTGAGGATTTCGGTTGGAACCCTAGCTTTTTTGTAGAGCTCGGTTGCGATTCGATTCCCGACGATTTAGTTCGTTTGAGGTCTCAAGTTTTGGGGTATAGCATCTCCTAGGGACGCTTCACATCTCCCCCAAATCTTGCCTCAAGAGCTTAAGCCGTTTGGGAGATCCATGGATGGATAGGAGGAGTTGACCTCGCATTTTCGTGCTCGGGCTATTCTGTCCGCACCTGGCGGACCGTCCGCGCCTGGTCGCCGGACCGTCCGCGAGGAGCCCGCCTGCCAGTTGTTCGTCGTGTTCTTCGCGAGTTCTTTTGTCGCTTTGTTTCGATCCGTCGAGTCGGTAGGTTTTGGTTGGAAGAAGTTGGTCGGACCGTCCGCCTGGGGTGGCCAGACAGTCCGCGAGGCTCAGACCGTCCGCGGTGCTCGCCCGGACCGTCCGAATTTCGGAGGGTGCATACTGGAGGCTCGGTGTCGTTTTGCGGACTGTCCGCCCCAGACCCGCGGACCGTCTGCCAGGTCCACGCGGACCGTCCGCCCGGTCACCTCGGACCATCCGCCCAGGGCTTCGTAGATTGCCTAAGTCCTTTGCTTCTTGAGCTGCGTTTTCGCTTGGGGTCTGTTTGAGACTTGTTCCTAGGGTTGGTGGGTCCGTTGTGACTACGCGACCTTGGCAAGCTCGTGTGGGAATCCTTGGTTCTGAATTTGGGGCATAGGCCGAGTTCATCCTTCGGGAAGAATTTTTATCGGCTCCCATTCACTCCCCCCTCTCTGGTCGCCTAATTTTTTGCTACAAAGTGTGTTATGGTCCAGATTCTATCACTTGTGTATATTCTGGTACAAATATTCAGATATACCTTACATGTTTGGATGCATGATTCCTTGACAGATTCATTTACTAGAACAATGGAATAATATGCACACATTGTTAATTGTGGCTTGTTTGCACATTCTGACACTGAACATGACACTATTTTTGGTTTATTTTCAGTGGACGATTGACCTGAGGCAGTGGAAGAAATTGGGAGTTATTTTAAGAAGATGGGAATTATTTTGTTTAGTTATCTAAGTACTACTTCCATAGTCCACATTACTAACTCATTATTAATCTTGTTGATCAGCAATCATAATCAAGGATATCGGGAAATGTAAACATAGTGTTTTGAGATAAACTATGCAAGGAGCGTTAGCATCTGGTACCATGCAATATTTGTATCTAACCTGAATGTTGCTGCTCTATTTACATGTACTGTAGGTTTAGATACTCCATTCACTAATCAAGCTGTTGACATCCCAGGAAAGCAAAAATTCATTGTTGCTCTGGCAAAGGCAACTGCTGCTGATGGATTAATGTTCTGCTTGACTGCTCTTGCAAAACCAATAATGCACTACTTGGCTGCTCTTATATATGCTTGCCTTCTGAAGGACCGAACTAACGACCAGAGAGGGGGGAGTGAATGGGAGCTGATAAAAATTCTTCTCGAAGGAGATGACTTCTCCAACAAGATGAACTCAGTCGGGTACACAACCTTCCGTTTGCCAAAACCACGTAGCCACTGAAGTGTTACTGGTCCTAGGAGCAAACCCTACCTGTAGGCACAGCTTCTACACACACACGGCAGCGGAAACAACTCGGAAGCCACCTGCCTGGAGGGGGCGGTTAGACCGGGTATAGGGGGCGGTTAGACCGCCTCCACCTGGTAACCAAGAAATCCTCCGAACGACCTCTTCCAAGCTCCAAAACTCTACACGGTTTCAACCACAGAATCCTCTGGTCAAGGCTAGGCTAGCTACCAGAGAATCTCGACGAAAACCAAAACTTCACCCAGGGGTCTAGGGGCGGTTAGACCGGCTCACGGAGGTGGTCTAACCTCCTGTACCCAGCCAGAAACACCACTCAAGAACTCCGTGCAAACAACACCGAAACGAGCCACGATTTCACCAGAACGCTCCTCTGATCAAGGCGAACAAACTCACAGTGAAAGATTCGGCAAAATCAAACTTTCCACCTATGAGACCCAGGGCGGTTAGACCGTCCCCTATGACGGTTAGACCGCCCCTCCCAGAAAACTGGCCGCGGGTCAACCCTCCTACGGATTGCAGCGAAACTTTGGGGATACCTAGGTTACCTCTTGGGCAACCTCTCCACCAAAGGAATTCCACCGAAACGCTCTCAATCAAAGGGAAACGCGAATCTTGGCCCTCTAGGTCATGAGCTAGAGCAACTCGAAAAACCAGCAAATCGAGGCCGATTCAAGGGAGTTCTTGGGGCAAAGTCACCAACCAAAGAGGCACCAGGTCCTCATACGTGACACCCAAAAAGAATCCCGCAAGAAATCACCCTCAAAACTTCGCCACGAAAATCACAAGAAAGAGCTCCGAAAATCACCAAAAAGACAAACAGGAGAGGCAACACAAGGCCTTGAGGAACCACACCGAATCATCTATACATACCATGAAGGTTCATACAAGGTCTAGCTTGCCACCCGGTCATCCATCCCTCTCTCAAGATCTCACCATGAAGCTCTCAAGCTAGTCCTAGAAAATCCTAAGGAAAATAGGAAGGGAAAATAGCAAAGGGAAATGAGCTAGGGTTCCAAGAGTTTGCTGCCATCCTCTCACCACTTGGGTTATATGGAGGCAACCGAAAGATGAAACTACCCCTAATACATAATACTAAGATACACACCCTCGAGGGGCACTTTGGGAAGTTTTTAGTTCAGCACCGTCGGACGGATGCGCATCCATCGCAAGCCTGCGTAGCACCAACGCAACTCTTGCGATCATGCCACGTGTCCTCCACTTCAAAGCTTCTCGGCGGCTGCGACCCGGGCGGTTAGACCGCCCCTCCTGGGCGGTTGAACCAGCCTGGGTGGTCGCACCTCCTCATCGAGTCTTCGGCCTCGGTTTTGTGGCTCAACCGAGTAACCCAGTGGTTTTGTGCTGAACCACTGCAAACCCCGCGAACTTGACGTAGCCTTACGCCAATCTCCACTCATGACTCGGCTCCCACGTCGTCCCAGCTCGACCTTGGCTTTGAGGCTCAACCAAGAAACCATCCACGACTTCGTCTTGCTATTCTTACCACCATGCGGTCCGCACTTGAACCTGTCGGCCACTGGGTCCCTCGAACCAAGCCTACTTGTCCGCTCCACACCTGGAGGCCCACCGACATGGACCTTTCGCGCTTGTTCTTCACCTGCATCGACACCAATCAAGCCGCAAACTGCACCTGGAATACTTAGCCAAGAGTCAGTCCACACCACGTTGTCAATCACTCATCACACCAGGAAGCGACCATCCATCGGTCCTCAAACCACACAGGCTCTCACCTTCACTATAGGGATATTGTTTGTTGCTTGTTTATTCTCTATGAATTCATTTATCATGCGATATGATAATAAAAATAAATCAATGACTTTATTGCTTTATTTTCTATATGAATAAAGATCTGCATTTGCCCTTTAGTTTTCATAGAGTCACTTTATCACAGTTGTCAAGCAGTGCCATGATACAAGTTGCTATCATGAAGCCCACAATTCTTAGTGTCTGTATATGGGCTATAATAGTACATACTTTGGCTGTAATAGATCTTTTTGTCTTTGGAACGAGTGCAATTTTTGTGGAGCACTGGATAATTGATCATATCTGTGGAATTGTTTGATCATTTCGAAATTATTTGCAAATAGTAATGAAACCATGTGCATCTTTGTGATGAAACCATTTTTGTCTTCAGTGACAAATATATAATTATGACGAATTGGTAATAACATTTGTGACGAAAATCCTAACCAATCATAGCACGCCATGTGGCCTAATAAAAAGAGGACACGTGGTGGAACCTAATTTGACCACGTGTCATTTAAAAATGCCACGTCAGCAGCCACGTCATCTGTCATGTCAGTTGTCACATCATTAAGCACGTCATCTGCCAGCGTCGCATATGCCGTTGAAATGCTTCCAAACAGCCGGTAATGACGAAAAATAAGACTATCGATGACGTAATCAGATCATCACAGAACACAAATGTCGTTAATGGCGCTGTCAAGACGCCCGACAAACAGGAGATTATGACGAAAATGATGTATCATCCATGACCAAAAGCGATCTTCACAGATTGAATTAACTTTCATGACGACGTGTCAATCATCATAGAATGGAGACACATCTGTAACGAAAATTACCATTTCGTCTTAGGTGGACAAATGTGACGCGACCATCGTGACCAAACACAAATCTTCACAAAGTCGTCACAAACGAATATCTGTGACAAAAGTGGTGTTTTCGGTGATGATAGGTGAACGTCATCGATGCCAACATCCCTACTAGTGAAAGTACTCGGGGGCTTGTCATATGGACATCCCTGGGCCCACCATGGAGGCGGGTCCAGTCCGACTACTAGATGGGCCCCCGAGACTACTCAACTTGTGGGCCATGGTGCAAAACGGCGTGGACTACAAGGCAACGGAGGACCAGTACTCGGATAGGAAAGCTTATCACGTACGAACCCATCTAGACTACTACTACTCGTGTACGGCTAGGACTCCTTTACCTAAACTAACTTGTAACCTTGCCTCCGGTGATATATAAGGTGAGGGAGGGACCCCCTCTATATATCCGAAACACACCTGAAACAACACCCAATCAATCAAGAGCTATGCAACATACAGGACGTAGGGTATTAGGAACATTGCGGCTTGAACTTGCCTAAATTGTGTGCCACGTGTCTCTCCTTCGAGTTCCTGATCTCGGCGAGGCCATATTCAACCACCTCGGATACCCCCTTGGTGGGTTTGCCGGTCTAAAACACTAACAACGCCTTAAGTGTCGCAGTCTTAGGAGCGCTTCAAGTACCCCTGCAATGCGAGTACGCCCTTGGGCCCTGGCATGTTGAGTACTAGGTAGACATAGTGTGGAATAGCCATGAACTTGGCCAGAGCGCGTCGCCCAAGGATGGCATGGTATGAAGTTTCGAAGTTAGCAACCTCGAACTTGATGTATTCCGTACGGTAGTTCTCCTTTGTCCCGAAGGTGACAGGCATCACGACTTGTCCGAGCGGGACTGCTGCGCTGCCAGGGACGATGCCGTAGAACGGTGAGCTGGTATTGGTGAGCATGTTAGTAACGTTGAGGCCCATCTTCTGCAAGGTCTTGGCGAACAGAATGTTGAGACCGCTACCGCCGTCGATCAGCACCTTTGTGAGTCTGGAACCTACAACCACCACGTCCAGGATGAGAGGAAATCGCCCTGGCTGAGAAAAACTAGTCCATTGATCAGCCCGAGAGAAAGTTAACCTCAGACCACTTGAGAAAAGTGGGGCAGCTAACTCAATGGACATGATCTCCTAGAGGATAAGCTTTTGCGAGCGCTTGGTGGGTAGTCCACCGAAGATGACATTGGCAATGTTGGTAGGATCTTGATAGCCACCGTCTTTGCCGGGATAGTCTTTCTTGCCCTTGCGTCCGCGATACTTTGGAATTGCGGGTTCTCGAGTGTCCATGGCGCGACGGAGCTGATAACACTGCTTGGTGGTGTGGTTGTTGACCGGGTGCCATGGACAGTTTGCCTTGAGAAGTTGCTGAAAGTTAGGAGTTTCTGCGCTCTCGGAGTCCTTGGAAGACCGCTCCATGGTGGCAATGGTGTTTTCAGGCTTGTGATTGCGGTTAGGATTGGTTGAGTAGTTATTAATCATGCAGTTGACTTGTTGCTGATAACTGTTACCACCCTTACACTATCCTCTGAACCGAGTTGTAACCCTGCCTCCCGCAATATATATGGGGAGACAGGGGAAAGGGAACGATTTCCACAGTAGTGCATTGTGATTCTCTCACTAAACTTTTATGTTGTAGTAGTACACAAATGACACTGATTCAAGTCTCACATCAGAATCAAAAGCGCCAGCACATGATGACTCACACATATCTGAAAGTATGTCGATCGGCTAGCCACCTTTTACAGTTCGTCCATCACACGTCAAGTACGTGCATTCTGTCCTAATAGTAACTCAGAAATTAAGCGTGCGGCGTGCGCGCAGCACCTACTGCTTCTGCGGCAGTTGCGGCGGGGAGGTGTCGAAGGACCTCCGCCGGACGAGCAGGCAGGTGACCCTCGCCGCTGACGACGCCGCAGGTTGCTGCTGCTGCGCGCGCACGGCCGTGTCTCCTATCGTGCAGAGCACGATGTCCGGGCGGTGGAGCGAGAGCGGGAGCCGGTCCTCGCCGACGGCGAGCGCGGTGGCGTCCAGGAGCACGTGCCACGCGTTGCGGTGCGCCTCCGAGACCCAGTGCAGCGAGTACCGCGCCGCCCGCTGCTTCTGTTGATCGCCGCCGCCGTAGCCGGAGGCGGCGGAGGAGACGGCGGGGTAGGCGAAGAGGCCCTTGGGCGCGTGCTTGGACTTGCGGCGGAAGTACTGGCTGAGCTGGGAGCCCTTGATCCGGAGGTCCAGCCACGACTCCGGCGCCGCGATGACCTTGGCCTCCTTGTACGCCGCGAAGGAACGCACGCAGTCGCCGCCCTCCTCCAGGATGGACATGTAGTAGCTGCTCCGGAAGAACGGGTAGCTCTCGCCCACCTGCCAATCGTTATAATAAATTAACACCATCACCGATTCACCGCTCACACTAATTACTGATTTTAATAATTAGTTATTTAGATTATTAGACAAGAAACTAATGGTAATAATCATTTAATCAACAACGAGATAGCTCGATCGATCAGAGCATGCTAATAATGAAGTACCAGCATCATGGCGTCCCTCGGCGTAGGCGCGAAGAGCACGAGGTACTCGTCGTCGGTGAGCCCGCAGTGGCGGAGCACGCGGTTCCGGGCCTGGATCTCCGGGATGGAGATGAAGCTCCCGGGGAAGGACGACTTCTTGGTCAGGATGTCCAGGAGCCGCGACGGCTCCAGCCGGACCGCGTCCACCGCGTCGGGCCTAATCACCGCCGACGACGACGACGACGGCGACCCCACCGGCGACGACCGCCGCCGCTCGCCGCCGGCTGCCTCCGGCGACGCCGTACCGCCGCCGCCGCTGTAGTAGGCGGAGTAGAGGTCGTCCTTGTCGCAGACGCCGTCCTCGATAAGGCCGTGCGAGTACTGCGGGTACATGGCCAGCACGTACTGCTCCACGTACTGGCGCTCAGTGGGCGTGATGGGCCCCGACCACCGCAGGTCCAGACCGTGCAGCGTCGAGATCGCCTCCGCGATGATGTGCGGCGGGATGAACTCACGAGGGCACACCTTCTGCCATTTTTTTTTTTTTGCGCAGAATTGAGGGAGAGGTTTAATGCAATTTCTCCCTGAAGTTCTTGCAGTCCAGGAGTTACAAATTAATCTGTGTGGTTACCTTGACAACCATGCTGTTTGGCCTGCTTGAGGTGCTAGAAGGAGGAGGTTTGGGAATTGAGGCACAAATTCCATCTTTGAATTCCCCACCGAGTAAGCTCTGAGTTTGATCCATATCAAGGACAAATATATTTAGGACTATGAAAAATTAACCAATAGCAGCGATATACAAGAACAACTAACTATAGTATAGCACAGAAACCTTGTGGTCCATGTGGATGTGCTCCATCTTTCCACACATTTGTGCGCTTTGATCAGCAGTCTAGAGAGGATATATGGGTTGTCCTTTGATGCCGCCTAAAGAGAGCCGCCGCTAGAAGAACCGGGGAGGAAGGATGGGAGAGTTCAATGAGAAGTGGAAGGAGCTCAAGTGACGAATAATATGTGTAGCAAATGCCTGTGGTTTAGGTGCTGTTGGATTTCTCACTTGGTTGCTTCTAAGTTTGGTCCTCGTGGAACAAGATATAGCAAGGACGCAACAGCTGTTTAACCATGGTTCTTGATATATACAATTACAATATCACCGCAGTTGAGCACTGATTGATTAGGCACGCATAAAAAAATGCTAATGCCTCAATCAAAGGGAGCATAAAACTAATTCGTGTGACGTGAAATCTCCAGTTGTTTCCTTCTGCTGCTTATATTGTGGTTATGTGGGTCCATGGTATCCAGCTGCAGGTATATGCCATGTTCCTCTACATTATTGGTGGCTTGGTCTTTCATAGGATGCAAAGTTTATATCAACACTGTAGGAATATTGTACTTGCGTCTAGATGGCCAGCGTGCTATGTACACTAATACATAAGAAATGCATTTTTTGTGGGAAGAAAGAAACAGATAAAGCATTTTTTGACCAGGTCAGTCGGTCTCTATTACATCCTTTGATCTTGAATTTGTCCTTGGGGTAACATATAGGAGTAATTTTTCATATATGTGCGTGGTGGCATGTACTTGGATTCACACATCAGTAGGTAATAGTATTATGTGCTCGAAATGAAATTAAGGAAAGTATCTCGTGGAATATAAAGTTTTCACACTAGCTACCTGCAGATCCCCACAGATAAACTAGATCTGGACGCATATGCAGTTAGTTTCGATGTCGTGCTTTCCTTAGCTGTAAACAGCATTGAAGCCGCAGCTGAGTCAGAACACAGAATGGCTCTTCGTCAATTCTGCTGATGAAGGACAATAATGGTGACAGCTATAGATGTTTTGTTTTGTTTTTGGAGGAATACAAAACTGGAAGCACAAAGAGCTACCCATTTACTGTCTCCTCTCTATACCCTACACTACTTCTGTTTGATAGTGTATCTATGTTAACTGCAATCTAGCTTTCAGACTGCTCAACTGTTTTTTTTTAAAGAACAACCCGGCAGACTGCCGGTTTTGTATTAATCAATAGAGAAGATGTAACAAAGGCCTAAGCCCAAAAAAACAAAAAGAAACGAAAAACTCTCTCCCGGTTGGATTGGGACGTCAACACGGGTTACCACTCAACGACCGGTTGGATTGGGACCTCAACACGGTCGGATCGCTATACTCCACAGCACTAAACACCACCGCCGCAGAGAAAAGGACACATCCGCAGCGCGCGCCCGCCAAAACACACACCAAAAAACAACGAGCCATCGAAGAGGCCCAGCACTGAAGAGAGACAGGTGGGGGTAGACGTCACCACACCAAAAAAGCCGCCGCCATGCAAGACCTTCCGCCGTGTTGTCGCCGCATCAAAGCAAACTTCTTGACGGAGTGAAACACCGAGTCCGAGCAACTCTCCACGCGTGGGGGCCAAGCCACATCCGCCGCAGGACTCCTCTCTCGTGCGCGGGGTCTCGCCACACCCGCCACAAATCTCACGCTCCGGGCCCGTTTCAAAGATGCCGTCGAGGAAGAGAGCAGAAATGCTCCACCCCCAAAGCTCTGAATCAACGCTGAAAAAACCTCCACCGAGGTCCGAAATCCTCTCGTTGCTTCCCCTCGCATGAAGCGGCCACCGTCGAGTCAGCACACCAAGGTAGTCGCTCGCGCCGTCGTCCGACGATGTAATGCACCAGGAGGATCCAACTAAGTTGGATCAACCCGCCACAATCCGCTGCGAGCCAAGTCGTCTCCCGTTGTCGTTGCCGCAAGCGCCGTCTCACGATGTTGTCCCGCACCGCACTGGCCATTGCATCAATGCCAGCCGCCGCGGTCCGCTGCAAGAAGCCGAACCAACAGCAGGAGAGACGACCCTTAGCCACCAACGAGAAGCTGCTGCCTCGGGCGTGAAGAAGGCAACCCCTTTTCCGCTCGCCGCACGACAGGGTTATCACAGCGACCGCAGCAGCCATGGCAGGGGGCCGGCAACCCCGCAACCGAGCGAGGTCTCAAGAGACGATGCCTCCAAGGAGGTAACGACGCCAGTGACGCCGCCGTCGCTCGTCCATGGCGGACAGGGTTTTCACCCAGAGACCAAAAATGCAGCAGAGGTGTAGCTCCCAAATGACGCCCCCACCGGGGAGAGCGACGCCCGAGGACGCCGCCGTCACAAGGCTTACGCCCGGAGCATACGCCTCTGCTACGCAGGCACGGCACGACGCACCGACCACCCGCCACAAACACCAGGCCGGAATGACACCCCTGTCGAAGACAACACGCCGCGCTGCCGAGACAACCCTCCTCTGCCGCCTCCACTGGCGTCGCCTGACGCGTCGCCCGAGCCGGGCCGGCCAGATCGCTGGACCTCGGTCGCCACCGCCGTACACACGTAGCCTCCACACGGTCGTCGTTGGAGCTGCAGTCCCGAGCCACAGCAGGAGACAGCAACATCCCTGGCACGCGAGCGCACCAAGGCCGCCATCACTGCCGCACTTCCCGCCGCCCGCCTCCTGCGCGATGGGCGAGCGCCACCGCGGCGCCGCACCACGCACGCTGGGGCCGGTGGCCGCCGCGCCACCACGGCGCCGCGTCGGGGCCGGTGCAGCGCCCCCACGGCTCCGCACCGCCCACCGGGGGCTCAGTAGGCGGCGCACGCCTCAGACGTCGCACCAGCGCCGGCGCGGCCGCACAAGCCGCCCGCTCGCGCCTCGGGCGCCGGCGAGCCGCGACCGCGCGCCCGCGGCCATGCACCCAAGACCCGACCGCCGTTGCTCCAACGTCCCGCCGTTGACTCCGCAGGTGCCCCGGCCGTCGCAGCTCCACGCCCGCTCGCCGTTGATCCGGCAAGGGGGCGGCCAGATCCGGCCGAAGGAGCGCCAGATCTGTGACCCCGTGCCGCCGCGGCCGCCAACGCCGCTGGGGTCACACCGCGCCGTCCCGCCGCCCCGGACCCGACGCGAATGGCCGAAGGAAGCCCCGCCGCCGCCATCCTGGAGGCCCGCACGGGATCCCAGTGAGCCTCTCTGGCGGCGGCAGGGGAGGGGGAGGGGAGGAAGGGGGGCTCTCGGCGGCGGGGCTGGTTCGCCGCCCGCGTCGCCCGAGCGGGGGCGACCGAGCGGGGGTTTTTATGACTGCTCAACTGTAAATTCACTAAAAGTTGTAATGGTTGTGACTTCTATAGTTTCGTTCATTGTTTTAGGGGTTCATGCCAGTTCTCTCTGCCAAGGTTATGTAAGTTCAGAGTGAGTAATTATCAGTACAACTGTTATTTGTTTTTTAACACCAAGTGGCTAATCTAGAAGAGTCTCGATAGAGATGTTCAAGAGTAGGCCGATCTAAAGGTTCAAGCAAGGCAGTGCTATCTTCTGTCACTAAAAGCAATTATAAAACACTTATGGTATGGTCAGCTGTGTGCTTGTATATAATGTGGCAATCCCTAAATTTTCACAGCTTTGTTTTTAACGTTGTTGTATTGTTGCTGCTAACTTCTAGTGGGACAAAGAGCTACCCGGAGTACAAGGGCAAGGAATCTACATCACTAATGCTCCAATTTTCAATCACTATAATTAAAGAATATGCATTAGGTAATGCTGATGCAAGCACCCAAAAAGTAGCCCTTTGGATGTTAGTGCACTTCGATAACATAGTTAAATCCTTGTATACCCTATTATACTTTTCCTCAAGTATGTACTCCCAACCAGCTGGTCTAACAATGTTAGTGGCTAGAATTTTCAATTTAGAGCATGTGTATGTTTTTTATATAATATAATATGGGGTACATATTAATATTCTAACCTTTGTATAGATCCATACATATAGTAGTCCATTATTGCAAGTAGCACCAATAATGTATACTAAGATGTCATCCATACATCCTTCAGTTTTCTAGGAGCACCCTCTAATTGATACTATATATTCCCACGATGTATTCCCATACTTCTTCGATGACAATAGTATGTAACTAGACATACATAATCACCTAGGAATAGTTTTTGCTCAATATCTGTAAAAAAAGGAAAATAACCACATGGAGGGTAATTATATTATAGTGAACTTAATACAAGCGAACTGATACACGGAATAACTTTTACAGAAATTTAATGTTTCCATGTGAAATTTGTGCAAAGTTCATTTGAATTGGAACAAGCGTGAACTAGCCTCTTATATTTTATACACGGCTTGACCAAATCAAGTTCCGTTTCATACAGTCATCATCAAGGGTGCCGGTTTTCTTGCTGACATTTTGGTATGGACCTATCTCTTGTGTGGAGAAAGGTTCAATATGGGCATGGGTTTTTATGTTAGTTACTCAGGATACATATCTGGAGACAAGCTTTGGAGTTGGGAATACATTTCAAAAGAATAGTAATATTTGTGTTCCCCCTTTAGTTTAGTGAAACTTTTGGGAGAAATCTTTGGGGTCCCTTTCAAGATTTATTAGAAAGTACTTGAGAGACATGGGTACCCATGGGTCCCAACCGGCCAGGGTCCTAGAGGTCCCTGTCAAGTGGACCTGAGCTGCCAGAAGTCCCGCCGACCTGCAAGTGGGCCCGAAGACCTTATCTACAACCTCGGCGACCTTGGAAGATTCTAGAAGACCTTATCCAGATCCATGTGCTTGGAGTGCAAGGCAAGCCACAAGATCGCAGCCTGGCGCCAACTATAGGTCCGCAGATCGCGGGATACCCCTTGTAATTCGGGCAGATGGCCTTCCCATTTTGTAACCGACCCAGATATGGGTCCACCGACCTCGAATGGAAACCCTAGCCCATCGTCCATATAAGGCGGCTCAGGGCTCCATTTGAGGGGACTTCCCCTCTTCGCATAATTCCACCCCATACTAGACGTGGGGTTTCACTCTCCGGAGGCCCAAACCAGTCTAAACCCTTGTGTCTTTATTTTCTTCACCATTCTTGCCGTGTTCCGAGTTCCATACGCGAACTACCACCTACACTCTTAGTTCCCGATCCTCTCATTAACCTGCAAACTGCTTGGGTAGCCCCCTAGCAGATCTGTCCAGGTCTCAACCCCTGACAGTTGGCGCGCCAGGTAGGGGCGATCGGGAACTCGCTGTGCAGCATGGTGGCCCGATCTGGTGTCGTCTTCCCGGCAAGCATGGCGGCCATCCTCGCCAACCCTGTGGAGATCTGCTTCGGCTCCTTCACGGCGACCTCACCTGTTCCGGTGACCGCGACCTCCTCGGCGGCCGCGGGACAGATCGCTGCGGCGCCTGTCGCCACCACTGCTTCCGATCTAGCGACGGAGACCCACCCGCCTAGACCCTATGACATCGTTCAGGGTATGGAATGTGTCATCAGCATGATGGAGGACACCCTTCAGATCTGCGAGCGAGCCCAGCGCTTGACGCAGACGGCGCCGCGTCATGAGACCTTCCCCTTCGGTCTGCGACCTTCCACCGATGTCTACGCTCGCTAGATGACCAAGCTCTCCCAGATCCAATCTGGGCGGCGGCCCGCTGGCGACCTAAAGCCCGAGCCTCGCACCTGCCGCGATCCGCTCGACGTACCTTGCACCTACCACAAGGGCGCAAGGCATACCCTCCGTGGCTACCGCCTGCAGAAGAAGATCGACCAAGAGCGGCTCCCCCACACCACACGAACTCCCCCGTCTCCGGACTGCGGCAAGTTCCGGAAGGTCCGAGTCCACGTCTCCCCCAACGACTCGGGCCTCGTCTTCCGCCAGGTGCTCGTGGTCTCTGAAAACGAACCACCACGCCACGGCGCGACAGACTCTGAGGAGGCGACACGGATCCAGGGGAACGCCAACCGCACCCAGCGTCGCACGGAAGAGTAGCGCCGCGCGGTCCCTCCTTGCGCTCAAGACCTCTGCCTTGAGTTCGAGGAGGCGGGGCTGCCGACGTTCAACAGCCCCTAGGCGAACCTGGGCGCTGCCATGGCGCGTCTTCAGCAAGCCGACCTCACGCCCGAAGCTGAAGCAGCCATGGCCTACCTTCGGGTCGCCACGGCCTTGGTAGAGGAGAAGAGCGTGGCTGCCAAGTCCGCCACATCTTCGTCGAGCCGTCACTCGCGCAGTTGATCTAATCGATCTAGGTGCAGCGACCTCCCCCTATCATGGAAGAGGTCGATCAGAACAACCTCGATCAGCCTAAAGCTCGGGCCAACAGCGCCAAGGACGCCGACCTCCGCGACAACCTCGACAACAATAGGCGTGCCCGCGACGCCCGCGGCTACATCGACTAGCGCCACCGTGAGCACGAGGAGCGGGAATTGCGTCGTCGTGCGGAGTACGACCGCGAGTACGGCCTCCTGGGCGCCGTCCACCGCATCATGGAGCGCGAGGAGCGCGACCGCCATGACATCGAGAACAGGCGTCGCGGAGCCTACGAGGTGGACTACGGCCACCCGGAGGTCGTCGCTCCCAATCCGGATCGCCAGCCCCGATCCCAGGTCGTCGTTCCTGCGCAAAGCAGAGGCGGCGCTCAAGCCGGAGGTGGTGTTGACGACATAGCCATCACCGCCTTCCCTGCGCTGGCCCCCCGACTCAGGTCGGTGGTCTACCCCGACAACTTCAAGCCGAACATCCAGAAGTATGACGGCCGCTCCGACCCCAACATCTGGCTGTCGACCTACTACGTCGCCGTCAAGACGGCCGGCGGCAACTTCGACCACATGGCGGCATACTTCCCGCTGGTGATGGGCGACACTCCTTCGCTCTAGCTCAACAACCTCCCGGCCGGCAGCATCAACTCCTGGGCCGACCTCTCCTAGGCCTTCACCTCCAACTTCCAGGTGACCTATAATCGCCCTGGAAACGCTTTCAACCTTGGGAGGATCATCAAGAAGCCCAAGGAGCGGCTTCATGACTATACCAACCGGTTCTTCGAGAACCGCAACACCTGCGTTGGCGTCAGAGACGACCAGGTCGTTGAGAGCTACAAGAAAGGCATCAGGGATCGCAAGGTCTTTGAGAAGATCCACGAGTCCGGAGCCACCACCATCGCGGCTCTCATGGAGGTCGTCAACAAGCTCATCGACATTGACACCGGGCGTGATGCAGGCACGTCCGGTGCCGCCGGAGACTCCAGCTCCAAGCTACGCAAGCGACCATCCAAGGTGCTTGCGACTGAGGGACGCAAGCGACCATCGCTTTGGGGTCCCCAACAGGATCGTCACCGACCTAGGCCCAGCCTTCACAGGGGCTGATTTTTGGGACTTCTGCCACGACAACCTCATCGACGTTTACTACTCTTCGGTGGCGCACCCACGATGCAATGGCCAGGTCGAGCGCGCCAATGGCATGGTCCTGCAGGACATCAAGGACCGCATCTTCGACGACGCATCTCCCTATGCCACCAGGTGGCTAGCGGAGCTTCCTCACGTGATCTGGGGCCTTCGGACCCAGGTCAGTTTGGCCACGGGATATTCGCCATTCTTCCTGGTCTACGGGTCGGAGGCCATCCTCCCAACCGACTTGGCCTTCGGAGCTCCTCGCATCCAACACTACGAAGAGGGTCCGACAGAATAGACGTGCAAGGTCGACCTCAATAGCCTCGAAGAGCACCGCGTGGCCGCGCTCATGCGCCACACACGCCACGAGCAGTAGCTACGTCGCTATCACGACTGCAACGTGCAGGAACGATCCTTCAACGACGGCGACCTGGTCTTGCGGCGCATCCAAAACACCAAGGACATGCACAAGCTCTCCACACCTTGGGAAGGCCCCTTCATAGTCAAGGAGGTCATTGGACTGGTGACCTATCACCTCCAGTGGGCTGATGGCCAGGGCGTCCCGAACCCTTGGAACATCGAGCATTTACGCCGCTTCTACCCTTAGAAGATCTGTACCAAAACGAAAAAGCTGTGTACTCTTCCCCTTGTAATTTACAGTTAATAAAGATAAGATTCCCTTCAGCAGGTCTCCTGTCGACCCACACCTGGGTCTCTCCTTTTTTTCCCTTTCCGTTCACCCTTCCCCCCGAAGCGCTCGGGGGCTTGGTCTAAGTTAGGCCCGACACGCTCGGGGGCTTGGCTTTGCCAACCTAAGGGTCTCATGACTTGAAGGGGTTTTTTCATGTTTTCTTTGCTTAAGGCGTTATCCCTTAGCGTAGCCCTTACACTTTTTATGTGAGTTCTTAAGTTGTGCGGTTGCGAGACCTAGGGTCCAAGGCCCCCCTCCGCGTGTCGGCTGCACCTAAGCCTCCACGCTGAGTCGTGCAGTCGGTAAGCCGTTCCTCCATTGAGTTGTGTTAGCGGAGGGAACACGTTTTGCAACTTCGCTGCTCTTGAATTTTCGTAACATGCGTTTTCGCTATTTAAGGGGTCATGCGTTTTAAATAAGCTGCATCTTTTTATTTAACGCAAGGTCCCTTTACATCGATAAGAGAAGGCCGCAGGCCTTATGTACATCTGCATCCTAATGCATCCTAAACCTTGACTTTCAGAGGTCGACCTTCTTGATGATCTCCTCTGCGACTACCTAGATGTCTTCACTGTTCACCAGCTCGCTCAAGTCGACGTCTTCTGCGACCTTCTGCAGATCGAACGATGGCTCATGCAACTTCACCGTCGCCAAGGCAGCGGCCGCAGCAAGGTTGCTGGTGTCCAACAGCAGCGCCTTCATCTGACCCTCGGCCTCGTCCAGGCGATCGACGAGCTCCTTTGGCTCCGCCCCTTCCTCCTAAGGGACGTAGACGTCCATCAAGTACTGGGCAGCCTCTTTGAGGTCGGCGAGCTGCTTCTCCAGACCTGTAACAGCCACAAGAAGGGTCGGTCACACCATCGACAGAACATTGACAAAGCTCTTCAAAAGTACTATTGCTCACCTTCCTGGACCTCCTTCGTCCTCTCCTTGAGGACCTTCACTTGGTCTTCAGGGCCTCCTCCGTCTCCTTGGCGCCTGGGCATCTCAAAGGTCGAGACTGAGAAAAGACCTAACCATAAGAAGTCAAGACTCAAAGCACGATCAAACATACCATCAACAATGGCCCGGAGGTCCTCCTCGGCGTCCTTCGCCACCTGCTGGGCAGCCTCCAGCTCTTTCTTCAAGGTGGTCGCCATGGCGGTCTTCACACGCTGGACCTCCTCCGCGGCTTCGACCTTGGCTTGCAGTAAGGCCTCTCGAGCTGCAGTCGCCTCCGCATGGGCGTTGGCACCCTCCTTCACCAGGTGCGCCCGGGCCTGTGTTCGATCGGCGAGGGACTGCACCGAAGCAAAGACCCGTTCAGTACCAAATCCTTTGAGCATTCAGATTGGAAGCTGAATTTCAACAAGGTCAGGCACTTAAGGAGAGGGTCCGAGCGATTGTCCGCTGCACCGCCTTGAATTCATCAAGGTCGCGGCGATCAGCGATGACGTCGTCCTCCCACGGGGTCCCGACGTAGAGGCACCTTTCGTCCTCATCCCCAGCGCTAGGGCCACCCGACCTGCCAGCTTGCGGTCCTACACTGGTGGCGGGCCGGCCATGCACAGGTCGCTCTGGAGACCTTCAACCTGCTGAGCGCCACCAACGGTGACCATCTCCACCTTCGACGCCGCTGCCCCTACGACCCCAAGAACCTGGCTCGAGACGTCCGCGGCCGAGGTCGCTGGCGACTGCTCCACCAGCGCCTTCCCTCCCTTGTGCCCGAACGCCTCTTGGCCAGAGGCATTCTTGGTGCCTCCGGTGTGGCACACGTCGACCTGCACATACGTAATAACCTTCAACAACAAAGAATCCAAGATCCGCAAAACTGAACGCAAAGCAGGGACGGGTCTGCTGACTTACTTGCTGGTAGACCTCAACCCAAGCTTTATGGGCTTTGGCGGAGCCTTCTTTGCCCTCTTCTACGACCCTGCGTCGTTCGGCCCGTCTGCGCCCAACCTCGAGCGCCCCTCTCCCTCCACGACCTTGTGGGGTGTCTGCGTCGCCCACCCGGTCAGTGCGTCGGGCGACATTGCGTCGTCCTCATCGACGATAATTGTTTCAACGTCGGTGCTGGGCGTCGCTGTGTCCGTCGACACAGCAGGGCCTCCCCTTTTCCTATTCTTCGACTCCACCGCTTGGGTAGCGGCGATTGTCACCGCGGCCTTGGATGTGGACATCTTGCCCGTAGTTTGCCCCGTACGTCGTGGCGGCAGCGCGACAGCCCTCGTCGCCGCCCTTCCCGCGGCGGATTCTTCATCATCGCTACCCACCGATGAGTCGGAGAGGTAGCCCTCGGTGCACTACTGCAGAGGGGCCTGAACGCCCCCTGCAGCTCGGACCTTGAAGCTCCGCTCCTCTTCATTGCGCAGCAGAGCCGGGCACCAGTACACGCCATCACGACCCTGAAACAAAAGGCCAATGTCTAAAACACACACAAAGGCAGATAGCAAAAATCAACGTCGACTCGGAAGCAAGGTCACTTACAGCTTCGGTGGGCCGGTACACGCTGAGCACCTTAGAGCACGTCCGTTTGCGGACGTGCTCGGCGAATATGCTCTTCACCCACGCCACCATCTCCTCCTTGGAGACCTTGCGCCGCATGACCCGGGTGGGTCGGATTGACCCCAGTACTCGTAGGTGGGGTGCACTATTTGTCATACAAACATGGGTGTAAAGCTTCATAAGCTACAAAGGACTTTGGCCCATGGCCAATTACAAGATACAAACATATTAAAGGTCCTGAACTACCTTACATGGTGTCTGCGATGCAACCTAGAATGATGAAGCGCGTCGCAAGCTTTCTTCTAGCTTCAGGACCTACTTGGAGATCTCCGCCGCTGCCGTTGTCGCAACTGCCACACAGCCACATCTACTCTAGCTCCAGAAAGTTTCCTGTGGTACCCACACTTACGTCTGGGTTCCCCCACAAAATTCCAAATCGAACCAGCGTCACCTCGGGCCTCCCCTGGTGAAGCATGGCGGCCTCCAGCATCGCATCAGACCTCCGCTCACAAGGCCTGCCGATACATGTACCGCCCCATGCTGCACCTTGATTCCTCGCTGGGCCCGGGTGAAGCGGCTGATGGAGTTCTCTGAACTTCACAAGCATTCTTCTAGTTTCAACTATAAATGACCTGGCTCTAAGCTCTGGTGGACGACTACATGCCCAAGGCACGAGAAAATTACTATGCAGCTTCGCCATGGCTTCCTCAGGTGGCCTGAGTGCCTTTGCTTGCCAGTGTGGGCACCTATTTATAGCCGCAGCGCAAAGCATTAGATCCCATCCGCTGCTCAGCCGGCGTGGCGTTCTTATCCGGTCACTGTTACCACGTAAAGCACGAGGTCCCTGTTCACCCATGGTAGCATTGGCGCGCCTATCCCCTACCTGACATCGTCATGGCAATTCTTGTCTTTTGCGGGCGGACAGTGACTATAGCATTGCTTGGAGGCAGGTCCCATGACCATACAGTACGCACATGACTCAGGATGCGACAACCTCTAGTGTTTGCCGCTTCCCTCAAGATTCTATGTGTTTTGTCGTATTCAAACAGATCGACAGAGCATCAGAAGGGAGCAGAAGGCCGTAGGTTCTCTCTCTCTTCATTTTCGAAGCATCAAACCGGCCATTCTGGTCGCTTCACTGCTCAGGGGCTACTCCACGAGTGCGTCTTATGACACCCTCTTTCTTCTGCGTCACATCGACCTACTGGAAGCCTTCTTCCACTACTCCTCTGCTCGACCTACCTATGGTTGGCATCGCGACCTTCATCAAGGCCGCGGAGATTCCTACGGGCTGCCTGATCAAAATCAGGTCAACGGTTCTTCAAGATCGATGTCTCGTCCTCACTTCGACCTTCTGGACCTACATTCCAGGAGCTCGATATTCGACTTCGTGCGCGCACTAGAGGGGTATTTCTTCTTTTGGATCCTTGGCACCCTACACGACCTCAACAAGGCGCCATGTCTTCACTAAGTCTCGACACGACCTTACTTCGGCCGCTACGCCTACACGTCGATTGGGGGCTTGAGAGATATGGGTACCCATGGGTCCCCACCGGCCAGGGTCCCAGAGGTCCCTGTCAAGTAGACCCGACCTGCCAGAAGCCCCGCCGACCTGCAGTGGGCCCGAAGACCTTATCTACAACCTCGGCGACCTTGGAAGACTCTAGAAGACCTTATTCAGATCCATGTGCTTGGAGTGCAAGGCAAGCAACAAGACCGCGGCCTGGCGCCGCCTGTAGGTCCGCAGATCGCGGGATACCCCTTATAATCCGGGCAGATGGCCTTCCCATTTTGTAACCGACCCAGATATGGGTCCATCGACCTTGAATGGAAACCCTAGCCCGTCGTCCATATAAGTCGGCCCAGGGCTCCATTCGAGGGGACTTCCCCTCTTCGCATAATTCCACCTCATACTGGATGTAGGGTTTCACTCTCCGGAGGCCCGAACCAGTCTAAACCCTTGCGTCCTTGTTTCCTTAACCATTCTTGCCGTGTTCCGAGCTCCATACGCGAACTACCACCTACGCTCTTAGTTCCCGATCCTCTCATTAACCTGCAAACTGCTTGGGTAGCCCCCTAGCAGATCTGTCCAGGTCTCAACCCCTGACAGTACTAAATGTAGACTAATTACAAAACTAATTACACTGATGGACTGTAAATCGCGAGATGAATCGTTAAGTCGAATTAATCTGTAATTAGAGATTGTTTACTGTAGCAGTGCGTCATCTGCGGTCTTGCAGGTCCCTTGCCCCCTGGAAACCCTCCGTTGTGCCCCCATCGGAGCCCTTCCACCTTGGGCTAGTCCCCAGGGCTTCTTATCTTGGATCCTCCCGGACCGGCCTGGTGGTCCTTTCCTCCAGCGGCCTGTGACCAAGGTGCGACCCGCGGTCCTTTGTCCTTGTTCGAGGGTGCCCACCGGTCCGCGGGTGGGGGGCCCTTCCCGAATCCCAACAGTCATTAATCCATGTCATGTTTAATAATCTTAATTATTATTCGAAGGTTGATCTGACGGGCAGTTGGAGAAAATTTTGGGAACTAAACAAGGCTTGGTCAGATCTTATCAACTGGAAAATGATTATATTTCTAGAAATTTGTTGGATGATATGCGCAGGCAGAATGTCAACACATGACTGATTCAAATTCCACATTTCCTCAAGGCAGCTTGAGTTAGTTGTCATCATATGACAACGACAAGTTTCTAACACCGTTGTCACCAAAAAAGTTCATCCTTGTCAATATGTGCAAAATTCAAATCCGAACAATATATATCTGATAAACTACATACCACCTGAAGTAGTAGACTACCTAACTTTGTCAATCATTTGTATACTGATATCAAAACATCTTCATGCCATGTGGTGTCAAACCGAAGTTGCTTGAGTCTTTCCATAATAAACATATATGTCCTTCATTGCCGAATGAACAAAATATACATATGCGCTTCTTGTGCCGTGTCCTAATACTCTTCTGAAGATGCTGTATTAAAAAGAACAAAATTATCAATTCTGTAAGATAAGAAAACTATATATATATATATATTTTTTTTCATAGATAGAAGTTGCTTGTGTTCATGTGAAGAGCTGTTGAACTTAAGCAACGAGTCATTTTGCCAACAAATTTAAATGGAATGAGTCTCATTTGGTCCACGTTTCTTATCTGAAGAAATTTGAACGTACGTACAGGTGTCTTGTTGATGCCACACGCTAGAAAGAGTGTTGGATGAGGCAATGACCAAGTACACTTTGCTATGACTGAAACTTCAAAAGACCAATTAGCCATTTTGTTTCCTACACTATAAGGGATCGGGGTTGTTGAAAAGGTGTATCCTAAAAGTTAGCTTACAAGTGACAAACGATTGACCATGTAAAAAACATTTGTGGACAATTATTTGAACTTTTCATCCCATTTCCCACTACTACGATCATAGGAAGGTGGGAGGAAACAGATTTGAATGGGAACCTTTAGTTTGCATTCAAATGTCAATGCTACTGAAAATTATTGGGGAAGTTAACTAATCTCCTTGAACTTTTAAGTGAAAAAAATGAGTGTACCACATAAGAACCTCAGGAAGTCACACCTTTTGAGAGGCCATAACCATCAAACAAATTAGATATCATGATGGTGTAAGAAGAAGTATATGGCGACAAACATGAAACTCAACAAATAGGCCCTTCAACTAATTTCACTACCGGAAAACGCGTGTTTGCCGAGAGGTCGGGAGTTTGCCAAGAGCCATGTTTTGGGCACTCGGCAAAGAAAGGTTTTGCCGAGAGCCGTCAAGAAAACACTCGGCGAATAAAAAACACTCGGCAAACAACTATTTTGCCGAGAGTTTTTCTTTACCATCGGCAGAAAAGCCTCTTTCCATCTTAAAATGTTTCCATAGTTTTTTCATACAACTTTTGATGAAGAACAACCTTATATCTACAACTTTTAGTAAGAAAGTATTTCAAAATTTACAATCTAAATATGTGTTTTCTTTTTTTCGAATGAATATACAAGGGACATTTGTGAAGCAACTCATAGCTATATTTGTCTTCTATCCAAAACATTTTATACTCTCTACAAACATCATGTGGTGCTACATGTTCAAATTTGGGACATTTATCTATTTGTTTTATATATTTAACTAATTAATTGCATTCACGCATTTTTTGAACCAAGCCAAATTTGAACCGCAAGTGATTAAAATAATAGAGTAAAATGAGGCGGAAAATGATATTCATGTTATTTAGCACAATTGAAGACCTTATACATATTTTGAAAAGAAATTTTCAACATCTTGTCTAGGAAACACAATCACATACGCACGTCTAAATGATTTTGAAATTCTAAAACATGTAAATGAGGTCTGAAAATCATAAAATTTGTCATTGTCTCATGATATCATACAAGGAGGCTGTGGTAAAAAATGGAGTGAGTTTCAGACATTTTATCATATACGATGCTTACAAACCGAAACATCTGTGATGAAGTTTCAGAGAGTTATGAAGTAAGCAGTTGGATTTGTAAGTGAAAGTGATGTTCAAATTGAAATTTGAATTCAAAAATTTTTCTACTCTCCACATACAACATGTGGTAGTCCATGTTAAAATTTGATAAATTTTAGTATTAATTTGCTATATTTAACTAATTAAATGAATTTAAAGTAATTTTCGAAACAAATAAAAAGTGTGTGGTGAGCCAGTTTATACTCACGGCAAACTGAGCTATAGCCCATCGCAGCCCACGTAGCAGCCCGACCCACCTCCTCCTCCTCTCCCGTATATAAACTCCCTCCTCCCTGCCTCTTAAGTCTAATCCCCTCCGTCCCCTATGTCTGCCGCCACCCGCCCCCCACACTCCTCTCCCCGACAAGATCCCCCGAGCTCCTCCCTACACCACCGCCACCGGTCATCCTCCTCCTCTCCTACTCCGAGGGCCAACGCACTCCTCTCATCGATGCCATCGTCCCCCTCCTCTGCCTCCCCTCGCCTCCCCCTCCACTCGCACCTCACCAACGGTGAGGAGCAGCGGTGGGGTGAAGTGCGGCAACGGCGCATCTTGAGGACCAGCGGAGGGAACTGCAGCGGTGGCACATCTCTCTCTCTCCCCCCTCTCTATCATCTCTCTCCCTATTTTTTCCCATAGGTGGTGGCGGCGGTGGCGGCCGGGTGGTGGTGGCGTCCTGGTGGTGGCTGGGTGGTGTGGAGGCAACCGCAGTGGCGGGAGCGCCGAGCGCATCGGATCCAGCAGTTGCGGCGGCGCCCTCAGATCTGCCACCGGGGGGAGCTCGAGGCCAGACGGCAGCGGATCAGAGGGCAGTAGCCTGGAGCTCCTCCCCCGGCACGACCTCAACTGCCTTCGCCGCCGCGACCTCAACCGCAAGCGAGGGTTGACCCAGGCGGGACGGTGATCCCATCCCCACTATATCCAGGTTCTCCCTTCCTCCCTCCCTCCCTCTCTCTCTCTCATCTCCCTCCTCCCTGTTTCTTCACACAGGCGGCGGCGACGACCGGGTGGTGGTGGTGTCCTGGTGGTGCGGTGGCGATGGCCGCGGAGGTCCGGCGGCCGGCTGGTCGGGGCCACAGTGCCCGACTTTTTCGTTTTTTATCCTTTTCAAAAAAATGTTTGTCGGGAGCCATCTCTGCTCACGGCACACGTGTGCCGTGGGGCTAGGCTGTGGCTCTCGGCAAACAGCTGTTTGCCGACCAGATTTTGCCGAGAGCACTTTGTCGAGTGTATGCACTCGGCAAACCTTGTGCCGAGAGGAAGGGGGGTGTGCCGTGAGCATCTGGCTCACAGCAGAACCGCGGATTCCGATAGTGTTTGCTAGCTAGCCTCGCCAGAAATATATGCCTGTACCAGGATGTGGAGCATGCATATGCAAACTCGAAGTTGGAAACAAAAATCTTAATACAAGATATAACTTTGTGGAAATTATTGAACTCCCATAGTAATGAACAAGATGTAACAACTCAATGGCAACACAGAATGCAACCACCACTTGAAATTGACCAAAGAACTCCAAAACATGCTGTCTGAGATGACCAACAGTTCAACGTGCTGTTAAGCACACGTATATACTCCCTCCGATTTGGTAAATGAAGTCGTTCAGGAGAGCAACACGGTCTCCAAAGTACAACTTTGAATTTTTATTTTTATAAAAATATTTATTAAAAACTAATATATTGGCTGGTATATATGACTAAACAACAAAAATTACAGCCTTCATTAGCAAAATAATTTAGCTGTGCAATAGCTTCTCGGCCATGGTACCCTGAATATGCAACGCAGGACGCAGCGGGAGACATCACCGTCACAGTTGATGTCATGATGTGTCTGCCCAGCTGCTATATTGCTAGTCCAAAGAAGTCGCCGTCAACGTGAGCTTCGCCGAAGCTGCCTCCTCCTGGCGATCAATTCCATGGCAATTAAACTAGCAATATAACTAGGTGATAAACAATTATTTTTTTCTGTCAAAGGGTTTCTTTCAAATTAACTTGCCGAACAGGTCACTTTCGCTTCTCCTGTTTTAAAATTTATCGCATCTCAACCTTATGTGACAAAATTCAATTTTGTAGTGCTTTATAGCCGATGCGGCTCTATGTGTGGAGATCCGGTGTGCTTGTCACCTTGCCCAATTGGTCCCCCTGGCATAATGCGAGGATGAGCCAGTTTTATATGTTATACTATATATACTATAAAAATCGAATAATTTGATAAACCTTTCTCACCTAATTTGGGTCCACCATACGGTCCCACTTGTCAATTAATTATGAGGGTGGATAAGGTGGTGGACCCATAAAATCGCATTTTGGAGAGCGTTGATGCCAAAATCTTAAATATTTCTCACCCACGTCCGTTGTACCCACCATGCATACCCATCGGGCCCACCCAAATAATCACATCATTAGAAAAATAAAATTTCCTCGCTGGGCACCCCTCGGTGAGCCGGTGTCGTCCAGCCCGGTCTCCACGCCCTCGGCCTCCATCCCGGCCATCAGCCCGATGGGTGAGGGCCTCGGCGGTGTGATGCCCCTAGCTGAATCCTTCGCCTTCACCCCGGCCGCCGCGCCCACCACCGTCGTCGTCTAACTCACCTAACTCACCTGCGCGCGAGCGAGGGGGGGAGGGGAGGCCCACTGCCGGCCGCAGAGGGCCGGGGGCCGGGGACCATGGCCGCCGACGGCGCAGCCTGACGAACATCACATTGTCTCCGAATTTCACAAGAACCACCAGCTCAGCCGCCTCCAGGCGCCGGTGCTAGCACAATCGCGCCCGGAAACCGGTCCTCCTCCTCCGGCGGCCGTCGGAGGCGCCGCCCTCACGCAGCAGGTGTCCAATCCTTGTTCGGCTTCTGCGCCTCCGCGCCCAGATCACAACCAGGTGGGTTCGCTGGAATTTCACTTTCACTTACCTGATTAAAGTTGTGAATTTGAGCGGATATCTGTCAATTTTTCGTGCCCCAGCTTCGTTAGGATTGGTGTCTAGCAGCATTTGCTGATGCGGTTCCTCCTATAGGTACGAGTTTAGGTGTTAGAATCTGTTAGCTCACAAATTTGGATTACATTGTCTGGGCTCTTAGACTGCTGGGGTGAATGCTTTTTTGCTGGGGAACAAAAATATGTCCTCTAAATTCATGCATAGGTTGGTACTTGCTTCTGCGCTTAGCAACTATTCTGATCTCCGTTCCTGAAATTGTTAAAGCAAATTACTTCAACAATTGTTTGATACGTGCATTTTTGACCTACTCTCACATTATATAGTCTTAAGTTAATGAAAGCGAGGTCATCAATGCTACTATCCAGATAACCAAACACAGTTGCACTGGGTCTGTATCTAATCTTGATTCATGTGTATGTATGTTGACGCCTGTCGGACCAACAGGGTACGGAGGAGCTCCTTGCCGCACCTTCCCGCAGGCACCGGTCAGACCGGTGCGAGTGACCGGTCAGACCGGTCGCCGGAGAATCCGGCGGTAGACTGTCAGATGTTTAGATCTACACAGCCCATAGGGGGTTAACCCCGGTGGTTTATTTGTTCGGCGGAGTGGAATCTAGAGCTAAGAACTCGAAGGTTGCGCACGAGCACACGGAACACAGAGAACACGGCGAGTTTATACTGGTTCAGGCCTCCGGAGAGTAAAACCCTACGTCCAGTTGTCGGTGTAGATTGCTTGAGGATTGCGTGATTGTACATAGGCTCGCCCTGCCCGCCTTATATTGGCTAACGGACAAGGTCAGCGCCCAGACTCCTAGTCGGTTACGACCAGGAGACCTAAGTCTAGTGTTCACAAAACTTGCCATATACGTCAATCTGCTTGTCAGAATACACCGTTATCTTGCCTTGCGCGCCAAGTCTTGAAGTCGTTCTGGGTAAGGTCGCCTAGGGAAACTTCTAGAAGGTCTTCAGGAGGTCGTGTGGGCCGCCAACTAGGTCGGTTGGGTCCACTGTCAGGTTGGCGGGTCTTCTGGAAGGCCGAACCCACCTGTCGGAGACGGTCGTGAGCCTGGTCGGTGGGGACCCAGGGGTACCCATGTCTCACAAGCCCCCGAGCGATGTGTAGGCGCAGCGACCTTAGAAGGTCATGACGAAGTCGTAGAGCTATCGACAGGTCGAATAGCGTGCACGTCGGTCCAAAAAGAAAGAGAAACAAATCAGCGAAGCAGCCGGCCTGTTTGTAGTCTTGCCGAATAAAAGAGAGGTCGAGTGACGACCTATAGGAAGCAGGCTTCCAATAGATCGAAACGACGATGAAAAAATTCAAAGGGCGTCAAGGACGCACTCAAAGAGTAGTATCCGAGCATCGTGACGTGCAGGATGGCCGGTATGATGATCCAAAAAAAAGAAAGAGAAGAAAAAATAGGTCGAGTAACGACTTGATGAGAAACAGGTTTCCCAACAGGTCGGTACAACGAAAAAACTGAGTTCATGGTCTTGATCGAACGTAGTGTAGAGACACCCAGATCTCCCAGCATGGCTGCAAGGAGTCTGGCAGAGCTGACCTCCAAGAGGCCTTGTAGGCGTGCCGACCTAGAAGAGGCCTCAAATCAACAATATCCAGTATCCGAGGATACCCAGCAGGATCTTTAAATGTCACATGAAGAGGTCGTCAATGACGTCGTAGCTGCAGTTGTGGTGTTCAGAACCGTCGGCGATGAAGCTATGAAAATATGTAGATCGTTATCGAATGGAGTGTAGAGACACCCAGATATCCTGCATAGCTGCAAAGAGTCTGACAGAGCCACCCGAGGCATGCGGACCTCAGGAAGG
This sequence comes from Cenchrus fungigraminus, assembly GCA_036936925.1. Classification (NCBI taxonomy): domain Eukaryota; kingdom Viridiplantae; phylum Streptophyta; class Magnoliopsida; order Poales; family Poaceae; genus Cenchrus; species Cenchrus fungigraminus. Next base: position 75,952,447 of record CM072774.1, on the reverse strand, counting down.
TCTCAAATCAATAGTGCCCAAGTCCCCGGAGATACTTGGCAGGGCCATCAGACGCGCACCCCACATGGAGGCCTTCATTCCCTTCGCAAATTCCTGGGTGTCCAGAGCAGACTGACAGAGCTGGAAAAAGCACACCGACCTCAGGAAGGTCACGCATCCAGGGCGCCCAACTAGGTTGGTAGAGCCGTAGACATACCGAGGTATTGCAAGACCTAGGTATTAAGGCACGCCGACCTTAGGAAGGCATTTTGGTGCCCAGACGACCAGCATAGCTGCCAATCATCCAGCGGAGCCACGGTACAAAGGTACTGACGACCTAAGTAGCGGGCACACCGACCACCGAGGCTCGACGAAATCGTAGACGTGAAGCTTCTGATCTCCAGGCGCCCAGACGGATCTGGCAGAGCAGCGAGGCACGCCTACCCCAGAAGGTCTTCAATCGAACCTACAACTATTTTGCTCAGGAAACAGAAATATAGACTGATTGGAATAGGTCCGTTTACGTGCAGAGCCATAGCGGGTGCACAAGGACGCAGAGCCTAGTGGGTGCAATGAAGACGCAGAGCCGTAAAGGTTGCGTTTGATCGTCATCGTCGTCTGTAGATGTAGCTAGGCACAGGGCCATCTGACGTGGAGTCAGTGTTATCTTCTTCCGTAGACTACAGGGTCTCAGGTCAACAGTGGTCGGAGATTCTCTTGCCACCCAGAAAATGACAAGCTGTCCACTGACCAAGAGGTATACTGTAGCCATGTGACGCCGCAGCGGCCTCGGGCATCAGTGATGCACAAGCGACAAAGGCGTCGCAAAGCAGGGGAAAAAGACATCGCTTTTAGTCATCCACATGCCTATAGGACCCCTCAATCATGTGGTAACAGTGTCACCTCTTCACCGGCCGCACAAGGCCTGGTTCCGGCTATAAATAGCACCATAAGGCTCAAGGAGGCAAGCACCGAGCATTGCTAAACTATGAAGCCGCAGAGTAGTATTTTGGCCATGCCATGGGCATGTGTTCGTCCACCAGATCATAGGATGCAAAGTTTGTAGAAACTTGGAGCTAGAAGAACTCTTGCGAAGTGTAGGTAGCACCCCCACTCTTTGTACCGTTCCTCAGCGAGGAATCAAGGAGAGTTTGGAGGTGATGCTGTAGAGGCCCGAGGTGATGCTGCAGGTTCTTGGTAAGCATGAGATGCTCATTGAGGGCTTGCAGTACGCGCCGAAGAGCAAGCTCGTGTCTGCATTCCATAGTCAGGCACAAAGTGTGACTTGCTATGCGCAGCGTCCTGCAGGCGTTCGCCTCGAGGTCGTCATTGGAGGTCTGAAGCTAGAAGAATTCTTGCGATGTGCTCTGCTATAGCAGAGAACATGGCAAAGATTGCTCTAGGTAGATCAGGTCTTCAAATATGTTTGTATCTTGTAACAGGTTCTGGATCCAATGAGGTCGCAGGTGACCTGTGTACCTTCGAAGTTCCTATGTAATATTCGCTCTCTTCTGTCATGTAATGGTCGATTCGAAGAAATTATTCATCAAAGACCTAAGATGATGTTGTTTGGGGGCTTAACAACCTCATGGAGATCGAATGTGGTATCAGGATGACCTGATTATCATTGGTGTATGTACGACCTAAACTCGGGGTGTAGGCCGCCAGTCGATCTGTTGGGCATATAGCTGTTGGTGTGAATTCCGGCGAGATCGTATCGCGAAATTAGTGGTGAAGAGCCGTTGCGGTAGATGCGTTGCGGTGATAGATCCGCAACGGGCGTCCGCGGTGGGACCCATATAAATACGGCCGCGGGGACGGGTGTTGACCCTCCCTTTCCATTGTCTTCTTCCTCTCGCCAGCCGTCGGAAACTTCCTTGCCCAGCATACTCGAAGCCAGAGCTTGCTGCCGTCATCTCTAGCAGACCGCGTGCCACCACTGCGACCCGTGCGTCGCTCCGCATGCGCATAAAAACCCTAGTGACATTTAGATCCAAATCCACTCGACTTGAAGAAATGGCGGCCGCGGCTTCCCAGATCCCCGCCCCTGAGACGGTCTGGGAGCCCTCGGTGATGACCGAGGAAAAGATCCAGGCGCTGGTGAATCGCGGGCTGCTCAGGTCCAAGGCGGAGATGGAGTGGAAGGCGCCTACCGGCGACTTCTTCCGAGGTCTGCTGTACTACTACAAGCTGGAGCCGGTACACCTCGTTCCCAACTCCATCACTGTAGTGTCGTCGTTCATCCATATGTGCGAAGCATTTCTGGGGATACTGCCCCACTTTTTGTTATGGTGTTACTTCTTCCAAGTCAAGACCACCGGCATGGGTACGGGCGTCGTAGGCTCGGTGATGTTCTGCATAAGATCAGGTCTTAAGGCAGAATGGCTTGATATGGACCTGCCGGACAACACCTCGGGGTGGAGTTCGGAGTGGTTCTACGTCGCTGACCAGAAGCCAGCGCTCCCGAAGCGAACTGGGCACAGGCCCGAGAAGATTCCTGAATGGGACCTGTCCCTCACTTCCCGCGAGTTGGAAGATGTTAAGGAGTTGCTCGCCCTTGTGGCCGACCTCAAGAAGAAGGGCCTGACTGGGGGCTCGGTGGCGATGTCGTTCTGTCGTCGCCCGATTGAGCCGATCAAGGACCGGGTGCATCTGGTCTACGCATATTGGGGTCAGTCAGACCCTACTCGCGAAGTTAACCGCAAGGTCTCCCAGGAGGAGATGGCGGCCAGAGTCACGCAGCTGTACACCGGGCGGATCCGGAACAGAAAGTGCCCGAAGGCGCACTCCCTGACCCGACCAGCTGACCCAGTGAGTCTTGGACACACTAGCTTGTCTTTGAAGTGCTTATTTTGTGTGCTTCAGAGGAAGACCTCTTAGACCTTGTTCCTTGTCTTTTGCAGGCTCGGGAGATGTAGTACTGGTGCCTTGCACCGCTGCCGACCGACGAGGAGCCATGTCGGAAATTGATGTCGCAAGACTACCAGCCACCAGCGGCTGCGCTGCTGGAGAATTATCTGTTTGATTCGTCGGTGGGGGTTGATGAAGACAGTGACCTGGAGGTCGGTGACAACATGGCGACCCAGCCTGAGGTGAGCAGTGCCACAAAGCCGGGACGTAAGACAAGGGCAGTGACGGCGAAGCAGTCGAGCTCGAGGGCTGTCGCGACGGCCGAGGCAGCAAAGACTGCTAAGCTCGAGGCCGACAAGAAGAAGAGGAAGACGATCCCCACCCCGACATCCAAGGAGGTCGAGGAGGAAGATGAAGCTACTGATGATCCGCCGATCATTGATGATCGTGCGGCACCGAGGTCGCCAAGTCCCGCGACCAAGAGGCAGCGAGAGGCGGAGCAGCAGGTAACAGAGGAGGACCTCCACCGCATCAGGGAGGCATAGCGGGCTGCAGCCGATGCCCAGGCAAAGATGCCTACGAAGGTGCCAGCTCGGCCCTCGAGGCCGAGATTGCATGCGCTAGTGGTCGTGAGGTAAGACCCCAATACTTGGACTTGTTCATTGATAACTATTGGGAGGCTATAGCATATTGACTCAAAAATTATTGCAGGTCGGACGTCAGACCTGAGAGCACCTCGGGTGCTCAAGGCTCTCCCGCAAGGATGACGACATCCGAGCAAGAGGTCGGAACTCAAGGTTCCGTTGGCGACGTGGAGACATCGACTCCCCCACCCGTCATTGAAGTGGACTCGATCAATGCGGTGCAAAGCACGTCGACTCAAGACCCGGCGGTGGACCAAGCTCAGCTCGAGCAGCCACAGCGGGGCCCAGAAATAGCTGGCGGAGGGGTACCGGGTTCGACGTTGATGGGGCCAGACTTGAGGTGGGGGGAGATCAACTGGAGCGGCACTCCCTGGGAGGGAGATGTCTTTGAAGATGATGAGGACATGAAGGCGGTCCGTCGGGCCATCTTGACGCTTAACGACGCGTTCACGGTAAGTAATTGTCTTTGACTTCAGTGAGCATCTTGTCTTGTAATTTGTTATCGATGAGCTGTCGTTTGTTTTTGAAGCAGTCACTGGCCAACCGTGCCCAGAGCAGGGCCGACCAGTGTAGCAATGCCACGGCCGCGCAGCTGCGGGTTACAGAGCTCGAGCAAGAGCTCAAGCGGGTCCAGGAGGAAACCGCTACTGATAAGAAGAAGCTCGAAGACGAGCTGAAACAAGAACAGCGCAAGAATCCTGACGGTGATGAGCTGTTGTCGTCCGTGAGTGCTGGTAAGACCAATCGACCTACGACCTTATTCATCGCAACTTGCGTGACTGGATCTTGTGTCTGACGGTGTTTTTGTGCTGCAGAATTCCACAGGGACAAGGACAAGCTCAAGGAGGACCTTAAGGTTGCTAGGGAAAGGGTCCAAAGCCTTGAGGTGGACCTGCGAGCTGCTGATGCAAGCGGCGAGGAGCTGAAGCAACTGATGAAGGCTGCCGTGGACAGTGAGTATGCTGTGTCCCAGAAGCTGGCTTATGAGAAGCAAGCTCGAAAGGACCTTGAGGTCAGTCTCGAGGTGGCTTTGCAGTCGTTGAGGAATGACCTGGTGATCATTGCAGGGCTGGAGGTGGAGGTGAACGATTTGAAGAATGCCGCCGACCATATAATGGACATGGTGGAGACACCGGTCGCTGGGGAGGAGCAGAACGCCGTTGACCGGCTTCTGGCTGCACCCCAGAAGTTGGTCGAGCTCTTGAGGGCAACGAGTCTGACAGCGGCTACGGAGTCGCTGGTGCGAGTGAAATCGCACTTCCCTGAGGTCGACATGGTCAAGGTCGGGGAAGGCCCAGACACGACGAAGGATCTTCGGGTCGTAGAAGAAGAAGTGTGGGAGGCCGCTGAGAAGATAATGGACGCCATTGATTATGAGGGCGATGATGGTGAAGAGTAGTCGTAGTCATAGAGCTGTACCCTCTCCTCTTCCAGTCATGTAAATAACTTTTGATGATCTTCTGTTGGTCTGCATGACATACTTAGTTTATGTTTGCACGAGCTTGGTTGCCCTGAAGCAATGTGTTTTTATCATGCCCCGCTGACCACTACTCACGGAGAGGCTGGCTTACCGACCACCACAGCTCAGCAGGGAGACTTACATGCGATCAGCGTGCGGGGGGGAGTCTGGGACTCTGGTTTTGTAACCACACGACCAAGCAGGCTCGCAACAACATAAAGTAAGTAATCATGAGGGGTGACGTCCTCAGGTCGAGCGACCTTTGTATTGGCTTTTGCCAAGCCCCCGAGCATGTCGAGGGGGAGGAACAAAAAACTTCACCCTCAGGTCTTTCGACCCTTGTATTGGCTCTTGCCAAGCCCCCGAGCATGTCGAGGGGGGTACATCACATGAAGGAAAAGAGGATAGAGCTCGAGACACAGCAGATGACTGCTTAACACTAATATTTAATTAACTGAAAGTACAAAGACGAAGAATACATAGCTGTAATGAAAACTATTCTACGGATAGAATTGGCGGAGATGCTCCACGTTCCATGGGTTGGGGACCCCTTGGCCATCACCCCACTGGAGGCGATATGTTGACGGGCTGATAACTTCTGTGACGATAAACGGTCCCTCCCAAGGGGCGGACAACTTGTGCATGCCGTCGGTCTTCTGGATGCGCCTTAAGACTAGGTCGCCAACGTTGAAGGAGCATTCTCTGATGTTGCGATCGTGGTAACGACGAAGCTGCTGGTCGTGGCGAGCTTGTCTCATGACGGCTGCTACTCTCTGCTCCTCGAGGCTGTCAAGGTCGATGCGACGAGTTTGCTCGGCTTCTCCCTCCTCGTAGAACTGTATACGTGGAGCTCCAAAGGTGATGTCGGTGGGTAGGATGGCCTCTGATCCATAGACCAGAAAGAAGGGCGAGAAGCCCGTGGCTGAACTGACTTGGGTCCGCAGGCCCCAAATCACATGTGGTAGCTCAGCTAACCACCGGGAAGCATAATTTGAAGCGCCATCAAAGATACGATCTTTGAGAGCTTGAAGAACCATGCCATTGGCACGTTCGACTTGGCCGTTGCATCGTGGGTGGGTGACCGATGAATAGTAAACATCAATCATGCTGTCCTGGCAAAAATCCCAGAAGGCAGACCCCGTGAAGGCCGACCCAAGGTCGGTGATGATTTTGTTGGGCACACCGAAGCGATGTGTTATCTCTTGGATGAATTTTGCCGCTTCTTCCGACGTGACCTTAGCGACAGGTCGGACTTCAATCCACTTGGTGAATTTGTCGACGACCACAAGGATGTGCTTGTAGGCGTCAGGGGTGGATCTGAAGGGTCCTATGGAATCAAGGCCCCACATGGTGAAGGGCCATATCGTGCGCAGGATCTGAGCTGGCAGATGCTATTGTTTGGCAAAGAACTGACATCCCTTACACCTCTTTACGAGGTCTTTGGCATCGGTCATGGCCGTGGGCCAGTAGAAGCTAGATCAGTAGGCCTTGCCGACCAGATTGGCAGACGCTGCGTGGCAGCTACACTCGCCGCCATGGATCTCAGCTAGGAGCTGGAGACCTTCTGATCATAAGATGCACCTCATTAAGACGCCAGTAGAGGCGGCTTTTCTGGAGAGGTCGTTGCCAATCACGACGTAATTGGCATTACGCCGCGTGATGCATTCGCGTTCAGCTTTTCTTCTGGGACTCATTGGTCAAGTAGAAAGGCTAGTAAAGGCTCATGCCAATCGTCCCCTTTTTCCGTCATTAGTATGCACTACAAGAAAAACGCCGACTAGTGACGCAAAAAAAGGCCATTTCTCATCATAAACCGCGATTAATGACGCCGGTTGTTACGAAAATGCTCCGTCATTAATCGAGCGTCACAAACCGCGATTAATGACGAGACCTTATTTCCCAGCGTCATGAGTTTAATGACGCGTATAAATTTGTAACACAAAGGCGTCAAAAGGTACATGCCACGTTGGACCAAAATCTGATGTGGCACGGCGTTTTGTGACAAACTGTTTCGTCATTAAGTGAATTCAGCCCATATTTTGACGGGCTAAGGTCCAAATACCTTGTCGTCATATATTGAATTTGCCCCACTTAATATTAAGCTGAGCCCAATGTTTCTTTCGTCATAAATTGGTTTTAGGCCTTATTAAGGTTGGATGGAGCCTAATATTGTTTGCGCCATAGAATGTTTAAGGCCTATTTATGGTTAGATGGAGCCCAATAATTGTTGTCATCATAGACACTTTTAGGCCTAATTCTGGTTGGACCGACCCAATAATCGAGGTCGTCACAGAATGTTTTAGGCCCGGTTTTAGTATGACCGAGCCCAATAATTGCATTCGTCATTAATTTGTTTTGGGTCCAGTACTGGTTGGATAGAGTTCAATATTCGATGACGTCATAAAATGATTAAGGCCCAACTGATATTGGACCCAGCCCACCATTTGCTGACGTCATTTTTGATACGGCCCATTTTATTAAAAAATTGTTTTTGAATTCGTAAAGAAATAATGGGTCGAGGGGGCAAGCCCACATATTTTTCCCTGTTATTTTGGGCTGCACTCCAGGTAGCGCTTAATTAAATATAATTCAATCTCATATTACTTGCTAATCAATTAAGTAATCAAGATCACAGATAATATTTCCATACCACTGATACAAATTAATGTTTCGGATCACTCATGCACATTATTATCAATGAACACAGAACAACCACAAGCAGATTGTAAGTAGGAGCTCACAAACCAATACACATGATATCTCCATGCTCACAAATAAAGCTGGTATTGAAATAGAACCCACTAAGATAACAAAGCTCCGTACTCATAAACCAGCACAACTAGCTGTGAGGACACAAACAGAAGATTAAGAAACACAGTGGCCTTACCCAAGGCGCGAGCTTAGCAAGTGACGAAGGAGGGTCTCAGTAGTTTTTACTTGTTTCTTCAACCTCTCAATCTCATCAGTCTACACTTTCATTGCTACATCTGATGCTTCTGCCTTGATCTTCAAGTCTGTCAAAACTTGGTCCTGTTCAACAAAGATTTCACCAAGGTCAGCAGCTGCATCGAGCCCTCCCAACGAAACTTTAGGTCTTGAGCATGTAACGAAAGCTGGATAATCTCGAGGCATGTAATCAATGAATGGCTTTGACTTCACATTAGAGGGACAGGAATTTGATATTTGAACCACAAGGATTGTCCTCAACATTTGAGCCTAAAAATGAAAGGAGAAGTCAAACTTGAACCTTAAACGAAGCAAGCAAATAAACTTAAGAATAATCCTAAGAATAAAGTAGCAGGATAATCATGCATTCTGTTACATACCACGACATGTGATTGAATCTCAGCAATGCAGGAGTGGGATGCTAGGCCCTGCACAAAAAGTTACAAATTAGGAACTGGATCTAGAGCGGTCAAGGTAAGAGAAGGATCTGAAATCTAAGACAATAAACAAAGTAAATTACTTTCTAAGCATGGCTCATCTATTGAGTTGTGTTACAAATCAGTAAGTGCATCTAGAGCGGCCAAGGTAAGAGAAGAATCTCTAATCTAACACAATACACAAAGCATTTTACTATCAACGCATGGCTCATCGATTAACTTGTGTTCCAAATTAGTGACTGCATCTAGAGCAGTAAAGTTAAGAGAAGAATCTCAGAACTAACACAATACACGAAGCAATTTACTTTCTAAGCCAACGAAAATACTACTAGGGGACTAGAAAGAAAAGGAAATGAGATTCTCACTTGTGAAGCTCCATGATTCAGGGGCCCATGGATTGAGGGGGCATCGGGAGCCGGTGCTTGCGCCGTATCCTCACTCAACTGCTCAGCTTGGCCAGCACAGCAGACGCAAGCAGAACACCGATATCTGCTGCTCACCATCTGCTGAGATACCCCTCCCCCTCCACCGGCGACGGCGAGGTCGGACCACCACTGCAGATCTAGCTGAGCAGAGTGATGCTTTTTGGAAATGGAAGGCGGGAGTTTAGTGGCGCAACGCGGAAGCAATGGAGTAGAGTATTTATTATTTCGGGGCGGAGAGGGAATACAGAATTTGAAAATCCCGCTTTCGACTTCCTGACCACGAAATGAAAATTTGGTAAGCTGCACTTGCTTCGGGGCCACTGACAAGTGAGGCTGTGCAATGGCAGCCCCATATTGTCAGCGAGTTTGGGTGGGATTCCGGTGGTGTACAATATAGGCGAGAGACGGATATCTAGAAGAGGCCCACGCTTCAGTGAAGCTGGGTGCGTTTCCAGTCGAAGATCACAAAACCTAACAGCTGCTTCTCCCACTACAATGCCTACACGTCTATTTTTTTAAGTCATACGGATATAAGGATCTTCCTTCTGCGTTCTTATCCAGACCAGAGCACACTCGTGTACCCACCAAATATTTTGCATGCCTACCGGGGAAAAAGACTGCATATTCCGCCCTATACTTGTGACAGGATTCCTCAGCAGTGTAGGCCTTCGTATTCCTAGCATCCCACATATTTTCATGGCTACTGTAATCCCGTGAGGGCATGCTCTGCCACGAGGTGCATGCTGCCTTAGTATCAGTCATGGTTCGATAAATAGGCATGGCCCCAAGGCCTTTGCTCATCGCCTCTTCATCCTCCACGCATTGTGCTAGCAGACCTCTCTATTTGGTTCTGCGCTCTATGAAAAGAGGTGAGCTCTTAGCTTCCGCGTTGTGTTTTTACTGGATACAATCATTATTTCTAGTCGGTGCTTATCATGTCTACGTTGTTGGCGAGTGTGTAAGAGGATGGCTTCTGATGCGAACGGAGGAACCGCCAACTTCCATGCTGTGCCACCTCCGCAGCGGCCAGGATACATGGATCCATATGATCTGTACGACATGGACGAAGCGGACGAGGAAGAAACGGAGGAGATGAAGAAAGAAGCTTTGGCTTGGCTGCAGGAGCAGGGTTACACTCGTGTGCATCGCCATGGTCGCTGTGTGTGCCCTTACTGCAATCTTGCTAACTGGCAGTGGGGTTTTCATGACATCCTACAGCATGCTTCTGGCATTGGTCGCTCGGGACGTACCATGAAGTCGAGGGGTAGGCACCGTGCATTGGAGGAATATCTCCGCATGGATCCTCGTTATGCTACATTCCGTCGTGCATTAGGTATGGCGGGATAGGCGTGTGCCGTACCCATCTCCATGACCGTGTCTGTTATCTTCCTCATTGCCAAGTCCGAAGATTTCGTTGCTGGGTGTGTGTTTGTGCGCGCCTGTGCCAGTGCCACTGTACGGGTGTAGGTCTATGGGGATGTATCATGTATGTGCACATTTAAGTTGAATAATTTGGGCAAGGTGACCATCATTTACGTTCTGTATATTCTTGGCAAAATGGTGAATTTAGTCAAACGGTAAATTTGTAAAATCGGTCATCATTTACGTGTGTATCTGCAATGCGGTGCGGTGGGATAAGAATAAAATATCACATGATAAGACATTACATCTCAGACTATGGCAACGCATCATGACCAGGGAAATCCACTGAAGCAAGGAAGGCGATCATGGAAATGAAGAACACCCATGTTCTTCATGGATAACAGGGGATACAGGGGATTTTCCTACCACTACAAGATTCACAGAGCAGGAAAACAAGGGATCGATCTTTTCCATCCAAAAGAAAACATAAAATTTATCTTTCCATCCACAAGACCACCTATTTGAAAGTGAAAAAGAAAACCCAAATCCGAGTAATCTAAGACGACCCCTCCGAGGAGTTCCCCGATGACTCTGGCGTCGAGGGAGCTTCAATGGCTGGGGGAGCCACGGGACCGGGATTGGCGGGGCCGGCATTTGAAGGACCAGCGCTGAGGTCCATCTTCTTCTTGGTCCTCTTTGAGTCCACCACCTCCTCCTCCTCCGCACCTTTCTTCTTCTTCGCCGACGGAATGTCCTTGAACGAATCAAGCTTACCGGCCTTGTCATCCTTCAAAAGCTGCCTCACAAACGCCTCTGTCTGTTGATTCCTCTTCTTGGCCTCCACCCGCTTCCTCTTCTTGGCCGCCAATCGCTTCTTCTCAATGGCCGCCCACGTCTCTTCCTCTTCCTCTTCCTCTTCTTCCACGTAGTCGTACTCATCCTCACTGTCCTCGCTCTCCTGCCTTTCCATGTCTTCTACATCAGATTCACTCAAGGAGGGCTCTCATGTGCTTGGTTGGGGGGAGTCGGGTGGTGTCCCAATGGAGGAGGGGTTGGAAGGGAACGGGGAGGCGGGAAGTCGAATTGGAGAAGAAGGCATGGTGGTTGTGGTTTTCTGGAGGAAGAGACTTTGAGACAAGGCAATGGAGGGAGTTGGGAGAGTCCAGTATATTAATAGATCTCAGTTTCAGGGAAAGTCAGGGTGTCTCTTCGGGAGTTGTATCATGCTAATGCAAGGAGGCGCCTCGATCTCTAATAATGTAATGGTCTTTTGCAAAGAAAAGAACTATGTAAATTTGTAATCCTAATGAATTTGGAGCAAACTATATTTACAAGCACTTCAACATGCAAAGATGAACTGTTTATTGCCATTAAACCGGATGTTCGGGTAGGGGATGCATTAACAGACCGAATGTTTCGGTCTAGAAAAATATACAGAAAACACAAATTTTTCAGGACCTGTAAAAGTTGCTTGTTTTGATTTTGGGCAAAGGTGATCTATGATTTCATAGTTTATGAGAGCGATAAAATAGGACAACATTTATAGGGAGACAAGGAACAGAGATGGTCAGGGAAACAAAGCATAAACAACTTCAAACAAGGGGATTGATCAACAAACAAACGATAACCAAATTCACAAACATGGTTTGGGTTAGGGATGCATTAGCATTTTGGATGTTTGGCAATAACCGGATGCTTGTTTTGAATTTGGTCAAGGTGAGCAACGATCACATTGCTATTTCTTATTAATCGTCCAATATTGATCTTCAACTTCTCTAGATCATGTGTCAAGCTAGGAAACTGACATTGTCAAGCGATTGGAAGATGTTGGTGTAGGTCTGTCTAGTGGTGCTATGTTTTGGGTTGGAAACTTGTGATGATGTTCAAACTCGTTGTCTGGTGATGCTTACTCTCCCTGGGAGTCCTAGGGGCGATCGTTGTCCTAATCTAGCTTTAGTCAAGGTAGTTAGGGCGAGTCAAGGGCCAGTGAACTCCTCTTTTATCCCTGTTATGTGACTTGTTCGGTATTTTCGTTGTTGCAATGGAAATGGGGGATGCCCTCGATTTGAAAAAAAAATGTGTCAAGCTAGGAAACACGATCATGTATAAGTACAATAAGAGCGGATGTTCTTGTCTACGAAACACGAACAGGCCGGACAACACATGAGACCTTGTTTCATGGAAATGTAAAGTTACTAATTAACATCACGATGTTCACATACATAAGACAATGTTCCCACAAAATCTAAAGACACTAACTAACATCATAGATAACATATCGGCATTGGTCTTCCATTGGCACGGCTCGCTCACTCCATCTACATCCATCCCTCGTTTCTGGCCAGGACGCGGTGGTGGCTCCACTTCTTCATGTTGTCCTCCCTCAGGGCCTCAGACCTGGCCATCCCAAGGACGTGGTCCTTGATCTCATTCAGGTTCATCCACCGGTGCATACGGTTGGTGCAGACAGGGCACCCGTAGGTGTTGGTAGTGCGCCGGAAGACACGCAGAGCAAAAGTCTTAAGATGGTCTATGTCAGTTTGGGTGTCGGAGTTGGAGTCGGAATTGGAGTCGAAGTCCAAGTCTGCAAGTGGTGGAGGAGGCTGGGAATCCGCCGGCGATGTACCAACGGCTCCGGGCATTGGCGGGTCGACGTTGGCGGCGTCGCAGCGGGGCGGCTCCGTGCCGTGGAATTGACACCCTTGCCACTCCAAGTAGGAGCAGATGAAGTGGAGGCCGTGCGGTGACAGCCAGGACCCGGATTCGGCTCCTAAGGAGGCGGTGGGCGAGAGGCTGGCAACGCCGCCGGACCGATGAGCAGGGGCGGGTACGGCCATGCGCCTGAGCTCTGTGTGTCTGGGGGAGACTGATTGCTTTATTGCGTCGGACGAGCAGTAGGACTGAAACGTGAGTGTTTGGGAAGAGAACTATGGGTAGAGTGGTTCATAACTGGCAAGCACGCCGATGGTGGTAGGAATACAATGGCCAGATTCCATGAGAAGTTGTGCAAGCTTATGTGACAAGCTAAGCAACGGGCCTCTAGATTGAGTGGCTGCGATTCATCTACAAGCTTCCATGGGGCGTTGTGGCAAGCTTCCATGGGAAATTAGGCAACAGGCGGCTTGGCCTGTCGAGGAAGGCTACGGCCAGATGTTACTGATAAGAAAAGGTGACCTGACCAGACTAAATTCAGTGTTGATTTTGTGGGCAAAATAGGATGACTACGGCCGGATCTTACTGATCCGCAAAAGTGACCGGACCGGACTAAATGGTTCGTTGAATTGTTATTAGGAAAATACGATCGCATTATTCGAATGAACATCCATTCAAAGTAGTAAACAGAGTCCATTCTAAAGTGACTAATTAAACATCACAATTTCCACATACATAAGACAATATTCCAACGAAATCTAATGATACTAATTAACATCACTGATAACATAACATCACAAAGTTCACATACATAAGACAATGTTCCGCCGGCAAGCCACCACCGGCTCTTGGGAAACCGCCGATGAGCGACAGCGGCGTCGGAGCTCGGCGGCGGCGTCGAAGCTCGGCAGCGGCGGGTCGACGTTGGCGGCGTCGGAGCGCGGCGGCGGTGTGCCATGGATGTGGCCCCACAGCGCCTCCGTGAACATGCGGGCGAAGTGCTGGTTGTCGCGCGGCGGCACCCAGTCACGGGCGTGCGAAGAGGATGTGGCGCCGGAGGATCGGTTGAAGGGTGAGGGTGAGAGCCGGCGCGACGGGGAGCCGGTGGGGGATAGCCGGCGCAACGGGGAGCCGGTGGGGGATAGTCGGCGCGATGGGGAACCGGTGGGGGATAGCCGGTGCGACGGGGAGCCTGATCGCTTCATTGCGTCGGCCAGGTAGGAGTGAGGCGCGTGTGTTTGGGAAGTGGTAGCGTGGTTCGGAACTAGTGAGGACGCCGATGGTGAGGGGGGGGTAGGAATGGTGATTTATGTGGAGTTACTCGCCTTGCCTGGGAAGTTGTGCCGCTTCGGTGAGAAGGTAAGCAACGGGCGCCTCTTGAGTCTTGACTCTTGAGTGGCTTCCATTCATCTTCCACCATTGAGGGGCTGATGTGCGGGTCCCCGCGCCGTATGACCAGCACGTCTGTGATCTCTTGATGATGGCAACCACCTTCCATGGGAAGTTGTGGCACGAGGATGGCAACGGGCGGATGTTACTGTTTAGAAAAAGTGACAAGACTGGACTAAATTATTTGTTGATTTGTTGGAAAAATAGGTTCACATTTTTCGAACGAACATCCATCCAAAGTACTCCATAGGTGGAAACAGAGTTCTCTGATCATACACTAATAAGCATTACAGCAAAGTGACACTTGTTATTGTTGGCAATTATCTTTTCATCCAGTCTGGGTCGTCGAGGATCAAAGGCGCCGCCTCGCCGTCGAGCTGGAACAGGTCCAACATCGGGGGCTGAGCGGCTGGCAACGCCGCCGGCCTTTCGAGCTGGGACAGGAACGTCTGTGCCCCTGAGCTCTCTGGGACAGTCGGCGCGGCGGGCGTGCTTGACATCAATGGCCGAGCGGCTGGCAACACCGCCGGCCTGTCGAGCAGGGACGGGAACGGCCGTGCGCCTGAGCTCTCTGGGATGGCGGACGTACTTGACATCAATGGCAGAGTGGAGGGCCACGGCTGCCACGTGCGACCAGCCCGGCCTCTTGGGCACTCCACCCACTGCACGCCAGCTTCTGGTGGCGACGGGTACGGTTGTGCGCCTGAGCTCTCCGGGACAGTCGAAGCGGCGGGCGCACTTGACATCACTGGCCGAGCGGCTGGTAACGCTGCCAGCCTGTGGATCAGGGACGGGAACGATCGTGCGCCTGAGCTCTCCAGGACAGTCCAAGCGGCGGGCGCACTTGACATCAATGGCGGAGTGGAGGGTGACGGCTATCACGTGCGACCAACCCGGCCTCTCGGGCACTCCACCCACTACACACCAGCTTCTGGTGGTGATGGTGAGATGGGAATCATGGTTTGATAGATGCGGAGAGAATGCATGTCCCACCGCTGCCCGGCATGCCAGCGACGAAGGCCGCAGTCGGCACAGAGCGTGCTGGGCCCCATCGGCCTGGCCATCCATTGCGGTGTTTCTGTCCTGCCGCAGTCGCCACATCTTGGCCCCGCCGGAGCTTTAGCCGGCGTGGATGGTAGGAGAGCGAGCTCCACAGGAGGCACATGATGATTGTCGCCGGCCATTGGGGGAGATGCTCTGAAATGCACATAGAAATTAGTTTGCTCAAAGAGGCGGAAAAGGTCGAAAGAACAAAGAAATCGATTGAATTGGGAGAGAGGACGACGGTACTTGCGCTGATAGGAGGCGATGCCGATGGGGTCTTCTAGTGCCGAGAGGAGGAGATGCCGATGGGGTTTTCTTTCATTGAGGAGTAGATGCAAAAGTGTTTTCCAGTATATATTAATAGATCTCATTTGCCAAGGGAAAGGCGCAGGGTCTCATGGGGGATCGTGTCAGGCAAATGGCCTAGGCGCGTAACTTGCAATCTCGTTGAACTTGGAGCAAACTTAATTCACTTGAACATGATGAGATCAAAAGTTCCCACGAGACCGGTTATTCTGGTATATGAGGTCGGATGTTTCGGTTTACGAACCATGAGTAGACTGGAGAAATATTTTTAATCATTTGATGGCAAAAAAATGCTTGTTTTAAATAT
Source organism: Cenchrus fungigraminus (assembly GCA_036936925.1). Classification (NCBI taxonomy): domain Eukaryota; kingdom Viridiplantae; phylum Streptophyta; class Magnoliopsida; order Poales; family Poaceae; genus Cenchrus; species Cenchrus fungigraminus. The sequence continues at coordinate 75,936,647 of CM072774.1, read as the reverse complement.
GGACAAGGTGAGATATGATATCATCCTTGTTAGGGAGAGCCAAAAACGTGCACAATTCGAACGTGGAGCCATGGCTTAGGTAGAGCAATTTGAAGCGATGGGCAACAAATTGGCTTTCAGTAAGATGGTATCTACTCTATCTAGTGTACACTACCCCATCTAGCAAAGATTTGTTTTTCAAAGATTTGGTTAGTAGGAAAGAATCGTGAAGACAAGCAAGCTGACTTAGAGTTGGAACCACAACTTCATTGTTCCTTGTTGACGAGTCATGCTTGGTAACAACAAAATAAAAGCATGCAATGAGATAGGCAATATAACTCGGGCCGGACCGGATGTTTGGGTTTGCGAAACATTAACAGACCGGACAAAAATTTTCATTCCTTTCCTGGCAAAAGTTGCTTGTTGTGAATTGGGCAAACCTGATTACGGATTTCGTAGTTTTTGAGATAGTGAGATCACATTATTTGTTTTTTAATTGTCCAATATTGATTTCCACCTCTCTAAATTGTGATGAACTATTCCAACTACGAGCCGTGGTAAATAAATGGGGGAAGACCAGAAGTTGGTTTCATCACGTCAATGCGTGTGCGAGTATTGCTACATGGGAATCAAGGAAGAGAGATAGAAACAGATATCAGTGGATTGATCTAGAAACAAATATATCCAAAATCACTCTCACATGTCAGGGTAATTTGTTTGGATGCAGATATCCAATTATTTTGCTAAAGAACAGATCACATTCAGCGTGAATTCTACATTCCTCGTTACAAACATGTGACCATTCTTCCCAGCTCATCTTAAAGCACAGGCGGCCTGCGCACTGATGATTGCCGTGCGGCACTAGCGGCGCCAGCGTTGCACGTCGGCGCCATGTCACTCGCTGAATCACCTCTGAGGCTGCCTCACGGCACCGCAGGCAACCCTTGTTCGTCCGCATCATCATCGATGTCGCGGCCGCCGATTCTTTCTCGCCCTCGACCTGTCTGATGTACCGCCTCGTAGTGTCATCATCACCGGCGCCGCCATTGGCCCTGTAGAGGACCATGGCAGCTACGTAGGCCGCCACATTGTGCTCGGCCTGGGCGGCCTCCCCGAGCTTGGCGATGGATGACCGGGAGCTGTAGTTTTCCCCGAACAGGATGTCCATCCCGGAGAGGAAACATGCCTCCGGGTTTCTTATGCAGGTCAGGAAATCGAGGAGGGCGTCGTAGCCCTTGCGGTCGTTCCACTGCAGCTCGATGGCAAATCGCTCTAGCGCCACGCGCGGACCAACAGCCGCATTGTTGCACACGTGACGCATCTCCCGGCAGGTCGCCCGTAGGCTACGGAGGTCGTCCATGGGCCGCTCCGAGGTCGCAGCGAGGTGGCCGGCGATGTCAATGTTCACCACTGTAGGGAGCACCACCAGCGATAACGGCAACCGCCTCGACGACATGATTACTGACCTACCGGCGTCCTGAAATTAGTTTCATCAAACATCAGAGTGCCAGGTCAAATGCACATTCAAATTGATACAGAGACTTGGAAGGGAGCACTGTACTCTCACGGATCTTCCTTCCGAGAGGAGGAGATGCAATTGTAAAAATGTTTTCTGTACCCCAAGCGGAAGAAGTCAATCAATGTCCCATTTACAACAAATCCACCGTACCTTTCTCCGCATTTATAGTAAATTCACCGCTCCTTCACCACCCAAAACAACCTTCGCTGCTGCTCTGTTGATTTCGGGATAACAATAATAATTCATTATGACTGTTGGGGAACCTAACAGAAATTACGTTCTTGGAAATGTGAACAGGTTGGACTAAATGGTCAGTACAATGTGGTGGATACTAAATGCCGCGCATTTCTTGGTCGATTTTGGCAATACATCATGAGTACAATGCTCAGAAGCATAGGGCACAATGTTCAGAATACATGATCGACACATTGTTCACAATACCAAAGTGTCACTTGCAGAATACATGATCGAGACATCTAATTAGCCTTACCACCGAGCATCAATCCTGCCATTCCCGCGAAAACAACAAATAAAGCAAGCAGCACATGCGCGAGTTTGACATTGTGCCTATAATTCCCAATTGACTTCAGCTCGGCGGTAGCCTTCTAATGTTTTTGTCGCGCTATTTTGAGCTCATTCCTAATCTCTCTAAGCTCACAGTTAGCTTTTCCCAATTCCCCCTCGCACTGCTTTGCATCCTCTTCAGCTTTCGCTTTCTTCTTCATGAGCTTCAGCATAACAGCATACGACATTTCATCCCATTCTGGATCAATCCAGCAGAAGTAATCGCATTGCTCTTTTTGTTCCTGCAAATTAAACGACCCATTAGCAATAGCCGTTGACCACGGGCACCACATAAGCAGGTAGACAACTAGCCATTACCTTTGGGCAGCCAGCAAACCGGCGGCCAGGGTTGAGAAAGGTCCAAGCATACTTCACCACAGCTCTCAACCCGTGTTTGCACTTGTCTTTAGGATGCCAATGGCTACTATTGCAGGAAGATGTCTCTGAGTAGTTACTACCAATGGAAGAAGATGCTGGAGTACACGGATGCTTCAAAAAAATTCATTGCAACTTGAAATCAATGCTTAGTTTTGCACTTTCTAAACTAAAGCCTATCAATCAACTTGTAACAACAATCGTGCTTCAACCGAAATCCCCAATTCCAAATATCACTTCCCTTTGACGAAAGGGGAAAGCAGAGGCACAAAACAGGGTACTGACCTGACCATAGCTCACTCTCCTCCCTTTGATGCGAGGATCCGCCATTCCCGCCGCGGGTTGTAGATCTGCGCACCAACGCCTCTAGGCTAGATATTTGCCACAATGACCCACAGGAGCGTGCTGGCAAGCCCCTTGCAGGGTACGCGGTTGATATAGTCGTTGGCCGCGGGTTCGACCCCTGCTATTGACATAGTATGCTTTTAATTTTCCTCTGTTTTTTTATCAGACTGACTTGTGGGACCTTATTAAATTTTATGACGAGTTGGAACCATAGTAGGAAACAAGCAGTTTCACGATCGTTCCTCAGGAAGGTCCTTCCAGCAAAACATCAACAGACCGGAACTTTGCCATCCACGGAGCAGCAAACAGCATATTATGATCAGGTAGCAACAAGTTTCTCAACTCATGACCACAAAGTTCACAACACCAAGTAGCAACAAGTTACAACACCAAGTAGCAAACATCATAGGATGATCATCACACGAAGTAGCAACAAGTTTCTTAACTCATGACCACAAAGTTCACAACACCAAGTAGCAAACATCATAGGATGATCATCATTACAATTTAATAATCATAACCACCCATTTGTAATCATAACGATAAGAACTGATCATCAATTTACATCTGTAGGCGTTGATTCTCCTTCCATAGCTCCATCCTGTAGCTGTCCTTTCACCTTCTGTAGCTCAGCGGCAGTAGCTTCTAAGGATCCTTCCCATTGTTGATCCCTTTTTCGTAAAGAACCAACAAGTTTCATAACACTATGTATTATGATCAGGAGGAACAACCAGTAAATAAACATCAACAAAGAACAAGTTTCATAATAATCAAGCACTACCTATTTTTATCTTTCTCGCACAGTATCCATTGCTTCTCCTTCTCCATCTAGATAACACTCAGTTGTATCGATTGCTTCTCCTTCTCGATCTCGATAACTAGCTGCTCAACTGATTGCTTATACACTTCCATCGCATCGATGGCATGTTTCAGCTTTCCCTTCACATTTTCCAGCTCCGTGGTAGTTGCTTTAAGCTTGATGTTAGCCTTTGTGCATTCTTCCTTCCATGACCTTGCCTCCTCTTCAGGTTTTGCCTTCCTGTCCAGTACCAGGTCTTTCGACTCTTGGTCAAGAATCTCACCTATTTCTTTCAATAAGGCATTGTCTCGGCGTAACATATGGGCACACAACTCCTTGTAGTTGTTGGTCTGTTGCAATTGTTCATGTAACAATTGGCCAGACATCTCGTTGAATTTCCTCATCTCTTGCATAGTTGTATTTAAAATTTTCTGACACAGCTCCTTGTATTTTACAGCCTCTTGCTGCGCCATGAGTTAAAATGACAGAACCAAGAAGTGGTGCAGTGGTAAGCAACACAGTTTTGTTCCTATAGGTCTTTAGTTCGAACCCTTGCAATGGTAAGTTTTTTTTGCAACATTTCGTGACCTAGCGAAAATGCTTACATGTGGGACCTCCATTTTATGATGACTTGGAACGACAGTAGGAAATAAGCAGTTTCGCGATCATTACTCAGGAAGGTCCTTCCAACAAAACATCAACTCATGACCACAAAGTTCACAACACCAAGTAGCAAACATAATTATGATCAAGTAGCATCAAGTTTCTCAAATCACGACCACAAAGTTCACAACACCAAGTAGCAACAAGTTCCATCAACTCATGACCATTCTCAACACTCAAGAACTAAACATCAATTACATTTGTAGGCGTTGATTCTCCTTCCATAGCTCCATCATGCAGCTTCTGCGGAGAAGTAGCTTCAAGCTTCTTGCGAGCTTCTTGCGATCCTTCCCATTGTTGTTCCCTTTGTCGTTTGCATGATCTAAAGTAAACATCAGCAGCAACAAGTTTCATAACACTACATGTCATTCAGGGCCGTTCATCACTATGAAGTGAGCAACAACCAGTAGTTAAACATCAACAAGCAACAAGTTTCATAATAATCGTAACTACCAATTTTTATTTAACTCGCAAAGAATCGATTCCTTCTCCTTCTCAACCCGTTCCAGCTTTGCCTTCACCTTTTTCAACTCAGCGGCAGTAGCTTCAAGCTGCCTGTTAGCAATTTCACAGTCTTCCTTCAAATCACTTGCTTCCTCTCGACTATTTTCAACAACCTTTGTCAGCCTATCCAGAACAGTAGTAGTCCTAGCATCCCATTGAGGATCAATCCAAATAAAAGTCCCACATTCTTGTTCTTTAGGCTGTAGACACCAAATACAAACATGTTCATACAATTATCCATTTGCAACACTGACATCAAGAGTACAAGTACTATAAGTCTACCTGACCGCAGATTCCATACCGGCGCCCAAGGCTGCACAAGAGTTCCTTGATAAGGATAGCATACCCATGCTCGCACTTGTCATAGCGATCCACAAGGATAAGATCAGCATCAGGAGGGCCTGATGTAACGAAATCAGTGGACCGAGCCACCTCCAGAAGCTAGTAAAATACAACAACCTATCAATCTGATGCAAATTGAAAACTAACTGAATCTAACACCTATGAATTGTCTATAGCCTATCAACTTCTAACACCAATCGAAGTGCAAATCTGAGGGTACAAAGAAATCTGAATCAATTGTATTTGTGTATGCTCATCAATCCGCAAGATCCCCAAATCTAGAAATCTCCATCCCTAGGTTGTAGGATAAAATGTAGTGGCTCAAACCAGAAGACTAACCTTGTCACGCAGACTCAAGTACTGGTAGCCGGGAGGTGCCTCATAACTCACCCTCTCATCACCGCTAGGATTCTCCATTCCTACCAATAGCCGCCATTGCAGATCTACGTAGCGGAAGTTGAAAGTCTTTGCGAAGTCTGAGTGAAGCGTCTCGCCAACCATTAGATAGGCAATTATAGACTCAACTGAAACTTACATGTGGGACCTGGTCACAGTTAAGAATTCGCATGAACTATTAGCTGAGTTTCCCATAAAACATGCACAACCAAGAAGTGGTGCAGTGGTAAACAGCACAGTCTTGTTCCTTCAAGTCCCTGGTTCGAACCCATGCCATGGCAAATTATTTTTGCAACATTTCGTGACCTAGCCTCCGCTGATCTGGTGAAAATGCTTACATGTGGGACCCAACTGAATTTTATGATGACTTGGAACACTCTATTTTAAAATAATGCTTACATGTGGGACCAAAGTTGGTTCATGACGCCGCTGACCTGGCGAAAATGCTTACATGTGGGACCCTGGAAAATTTTATGATGACTTGGAACACTCTAATTTCGAAAGAATGCTTACATGTGGGACCCTACTGAATTTTATGATGACTTGGAACACTTTGTTTTTAAAATAATGCTTACATGTGGGACCGATGTTGGTTTATGACGTTTTTTCAGAGCTTATGGCGTCACAAAACAGCATGGAACAGGGAACGCTCGGCTATAGTACCAACCATAATGAAGAAATTTTTTTTGTCACCAAATTTGCTCGGAAGTGAAATATTATGACGAGATCAGCCAAGAACGTCATAAATCAATAATGCTAAAATGTGGTTGCGTCACTAGTCAACGATTTTCTTGTAGTGATGTCTCGGGGAGGTACTGGATTTTGGTCGGGCTGGTCTTGATCCGGGTTGTCCAGGTCCAACAGCTTGATCGACGGCTTGCGTAGGTCTTGGATGAACACACCCGCCGGGACTAGAGCTCATTTGGAGCCTAGTTTAGATAGAACGTCGGCAGCCACGTTGTTGTTACGTGGCACATGTTGAAACTCGATCCCCTCGAAGTGGCCTTCGAGCTTCCGGACCTCAGCGCAGTAAGCGTCCATTGTGTCTTTCACACAATCCCACTGCTTATTGACTTGCTCGATGGCGACCTTGGAATCGCCATATGCCAGTAGTCGCTTGATGCCAAGGGACACTGCAATTCGGAGCCCATGGATTAGAGCTTCGTACTCTGCTTCATTGTTGGAGGCCTTGTAGTGTATCTGCAGGACGTATTTGAGCTGCTCTCCCTGAGGAGAGATGAATAGCACGCCTGCTCTGGCACCTTCGAGGTTAAGGGCACCGTCGAAGTACATGATCCAGTGTTCAGGCTACTCCTTGGGAGGGGGCATCTGGATTTCTGTCCACTCTGATACGAAATCAGCTAGGATTTGCAACTTGATCGCTTGTCTGGGGCAGAATTCGATGTCGAACTCGCCCAACACAACCGACCACTTGACGATGCGGCCATTGGCGTCGCGGTTGCAGATAATCTCCCCTAGCGAGAAGGATGAAGGCACCTTGGTCTTGTGAGCTTGAAAGTAGTGCCAGAGCTTTCTCGACGTGATCAGGAGTGCATAGAGCAGCTTCTGAGGCTGTGAGTAACGTGTTTTAGCATTGGCCAGGACCTCGCTCACGTGGTACACAGGTCGTTGAACAGGGTAGACCTGCCCTTCTTCTTCTCGTTCGGCGACGAGGACTGTGCTAACCACATTAGTTGTGGCGGAGATGTATAGGAGGAGTGTTTCCTTCGGGATCAGAGGTGTCATGATCGGAGGTGTGGTCAGGGACTCCTTGAGAGCCTCGAAAGCCTTCTGTGCTTCTTCATCCCTTACGAACTTATCTGCTTTCTTCAATAGCTTGAAGAAAGGTAGGCCTTTTTCGTCGAGCTTGCTGATGAAACGACCTAGAGCCGCCATCATACTTGTAAGCTTCATGACGTCTTTCTTGCAGGATTCGCTTCGATGCCCCCGTGTCCCACCATGAAGCCCAGGAGCAATCCAGAGGGGACACCGAACTCGCACTTGGTCGGGTTGAGCTTCCACTGTTAGGTACACAGGTTGGTGAAGGTCTCGACGAGGTCGTTGATGAGCTGATCCCCTTCGGTGGTCTTGACGACCACATCATCGACGCAGGATTCCACGTTCTTCCCGATCTGAGACTTCAAGCACTTCTGTATCGCCTTCTGATAGGTAGCTCCAGCGTTTTTCAAGCCAAAGGTCATGACCTTATAGCAGAAGATTCCGTTGGGCGTTATGAACGCCATCTTGTCTTGATCGTCGAGGTTCAGGGCTATCTGGTGATACCCTGAATAGCAATCGAGGAAGCATAGAAGGATGCTACCAGCCGTGGAGTCCACGACCTGGTCAATGTGAGGAAGAGGGAAGGGATCTTTCGGGCAGTGCTTGTTGAGATCGGTGTAGTCAATACACATCCTTAATCCTCCAGTCTTCTTGGGTACAAGGACCAGGTTTGCGAGCCAAACCGGGTGTTTACATTCTCGTATGAATCCTGCAGCTAAGAGCTTACAGACTTCTACTTCTATGGCCTGCTTTCTATCTTTCGCAAATCGCCGGAGCTTTTGCTTGATAGGTCTTGCTGTCTTGCTTACTTCAAGGGCGTGCTCAGCCAGCTCCCTGGGGACACTGGGTATGTCGGATGGACTCCATGTGAAGATGTCAGTGTTGTCCCGGAGGAAACTGGTGAGCGTGAATTCCTATTTGGGGTCGAGGTTGGCCCCAATGGTGACTTCCTTGGTTGCGTCGGGCAGGACGAGGCAAACTTTCTTCACTACAGGACTTGCATCCAAGGCAGTAGCTGTACGCTTCTGTTCTGGCACCTCAAGAGTAGTTTGGTTGATCTTGGCAGCCTGAGCAACCATGACCGTTGCTGCGGCTTTGCACGCAGATACCTTGGCAAGGTCGACGGTGTCGCTCTCGCAGTTGTAGGAGATGAGGATATCACCGTAGATGGAAAGGATTCCGTTTGGTGCTGGCATCTTCATGATGAGGTAGGTGTGATGCGGGATAGCCATAAACTTGGCCAACATGGGTCGACCAAGGATGGCGTGGTAGGAGGAGCAGAAGTCCGCGACCTCGAACATCAGGTACTCCGTCCGGAAGTTGTCCTCTTTGCCAAAAGTGACCGGCAAGCATACATGACCTATGGGGTATGCTGCCTTGCCGGGTACGACCCCGTAGAAGGGTTCGTCGCAAGCGGTCATCTTGGAGAAGTCGAATTCCATCTTCCTCAGCGTTTCAGTGAAGATGATGTTCAAGCTGCTGCCCCCGTCGACGAGGGTCTTAGGCAGGAAGGCACCGTCCACTATGGGGTTGACGACCAACAGGTAGGTCCCGGGGTCTGGTATGTGTACCCAATGGTCTTTCCTGGAGAAAGTGATGGGGTACTCCGACCAACGCATGGGTTGTGGAGTTTCGGTGTTTACTTGGCCGACCTCCCTTGCGTTCGATCGCTGCTGTCTATTACTTTTAGCTGCTTGGCGGCCACCGACAATGAAGTTGATCTATCGGTTGGCATTCTGGAATGCCCCATTAGGGTTGCTTGCTTTCGGTAGAGGCGGAGGAGAAGGCTCCTTGCGACGGTTGCCATCGTTGTTGTGGTCGTCGTAACGACGGTGATTGTCGCGTTGGTCATCACGGCATTCATCATGGCGGTCGTCACGGCGGTCGTCGCGGCGGTAGTCGTCACGATGATCATCACGTCAATCATCGTGGTGATAGTCGCGACGATAATCACGGTGATCCCTATCGTCGTTGCGACGGTAAGGTCGTCGGTCGCGGTAGTCACGTCGATCAGGTCGACGGTTGCGGTTGTCATAGCAGCGGCCGTTGCTTTGGTCGTCGTTGTTGCCACTCTTGGTCTTCTTTGGCTCCGGGGGTACGCCTAGGGCGCGCTTTAGTTGCTCGCACTCCCTCATGGTGTGCTTGGCGTCGCGGTGGAACTGGCAGACGTCGTCCATAACGATGTTGAAGTCACCTTCGAGGAAGGTGGAAGGTCTAGGTGGGTCGGTCGCATAAACCTCGCCAGATCGCTTGCGCGACCTGCCGCCACTGTCATCGTGATCATCACCTTTGAAGTCGTGTACCACCGTGTCTTGGGTGTCGACGAGCTTGTCGACGTAGGCCATGAGGTCGGCGATGGTGTTGGCGCCAGCTTCATGGATCTCCTCGAAGAGCTTGAGGTTAGTTACCCCCTTCTTGTAGTAGGCTATGACGTCTTCATCCTTGACACCCGCAAGAGTGTTGCGGTTCTCGAAGTAGCGGTTGGTGTACTCACAGAGAGTTTCGTCCTTCCTCATCCGTACTTTGGTGAGATGGTGAGTGTTGCCGGGGTGGTTGTAGGTCGCTTGATAGTTGGTTGTGAAGAGCCGCGATAATTTCACCCACGAGGTGATGCACTCCGCAGGGAGATTGTCGAGCCACAGGAGTGGCGCCTGGCCCATCACAAGAGGAAAGTATCCCACCATGTGGTCTTCGTTGCCTCCTGATGCCCGAGCAGCGATACAATACATCCTGAGCCAAATACTCGAGTCGGAGCGACCGTCATATTTTTCAATGGCTGGTTTGAAATCCTTGGGGTATCTGATCGTCCTGAGATGTCGTGAGAATGCTGGAAAGTTGTTGATTGCTCCAGAACCAGATGCTGGAGCGTAGGTTGTCGGGATGACGTAGAGGTCATCGGGAGGGCCATTATCTTGGTCATACTGCGCACGACGTAGAAGCTCTCGATCGTGCATCTCACGGAGGTCTACTGCTTGGATGGGGTGATTGGCGTCAAGGGGATCAGGGACCCCGTTGTCGCGGTCGTAGTTAGCACGGCGCTCTATCTCCGCTTCATGTCGTATAGGTTGACGCTGATTGCTCCGAGCACGTGTGGCTTGTGCTGGTGGAGGTCAAGCTCCCGCGTTCTGTCCTGCATTGCCAGCGACGTTCTGCTGCTGGACGCCAGCAGCATTGGCGGCATTATTGGCAGCATTGCCGGCGGCATTACCGGCGGTGTTGGCAGCGTTGGTAGCTGAATTGGCCGCTGCATTGGCAGCAGCGTTAACTGGTTGTACGACTTCATTCTTACCACCTCCCTCTTCTGGCATGGGCTGAAGGGGAGCGTTGTCGTTGTGGTGATGATGATGGCGGGGGTCGCTCCGACCTACTCCTGGAATAGGAACTTGAGGCCGATCTGCTGTACCCTGGACCTCTTTCTTCGACCTAGGCGTTGGCGATACGGATGTGAGCTTGTAGACGTCGAGTCGCAGGAGTATCCGCAAGTTGTCCCAGCTCGGCAATGGTCGCGCCTAGGTTGGCTTGAGGCAAGTTGTAGACTTCGTGACCATCTTGCTCAAAGTCCCTCAGGAGGTATCTAGCACGTAGGCGGTGTCGACGGGGCTCGTTCTCCTGCTGCTGAGGGGCGGCTGGGGCCGCAGGTTGTCCCCCATCGACGACGTTGCCTGCGGGTTGGCCGCCGGCACCTGGTACGACGTTGCCCGCGGCTTGACCTGGGGCCTGGGCAGCAGCTACAGCTGCATCTATCTCCTGCTGATGACGCACAGCTCGTGCGACATTAGCATTCTCGCACTGTTGGCGCTGCTCATCTGTCTCACCAGCTTGAGGGGGTACGTCAGCGGAGACCACGAGGACCTCTCGATCTGGGATCTCGAACACGTCGCCCGGATAGTTGGGAGAGATGGTCGTTCGGGCGATCTGGAACGCGAGGCAGTCCGGGGACGGCTCACGGTTGATCTGGCGGCGATGAGCCGCGATTAGGGGTCGGCGAAGCTTCTTGAGCACACAGCACTGGCGAGCCGTGTGTTTGGAGTCGTCGTGGATGGGGCAAGGGTCGTCGAGATGACCTCTGCAGTTTCCACGGTGTGGGGTCTTGGGTCCAGATTCGATCTGGATCTTGTTCTTCATGTAGCAAGACGCTGAAAGTGCATCTTGGCCCCTAATTGTTTTGGTGATAGTGACAAACACAATTTGTTGTATTTAATCATTGAATGAGATGTGTGCAGGATTTACTTTATTGAAAATCATGGTTTTGACCAAAAGAAGGCCCCCAACTCCAATTCGGCGTTTTCAACTCAAGTCAAGGCTTAAATTTATTTTGATTTTGAATTTGAGTATAGGAAACACCGTACTATAAAGGGGGATGCGAATTGACCGCCAAGAGATGCTAAAAGTGCTTAAGGAGATGACCTAAGTGAGTGAGAAGAAACCCGAGTCGACACGAGCACGTTTGCTAATCTTTTCTTAAACTCTCAGCCATTGTCGGTAGTACCGACCCTGGGTCGGTAGTACCGATATGGCTTCACTGGCGGGTTTTAGCCAGGCCATCGGTAGTACCGACCCTGGGTCGGTAGTACCGATATGCCTTCACTGTTGGGTTTCACGGCACCCCTCGGTAGTACCGACCCGGGGTCGGAAGTACCGAGGGACCCGTGTTTTGAACAGTAACGGCTAGTTTTCAGGGCTTAGTATATATACCCCTTTCTTCATCCTCACTCATTGCTGACCAACCACGGGACAAACACTCACTTGAGCATTCACTACACTTCTCCCTTCCCTCCTAGAGCCAAGACTTGATTCCTTTGAGCTAGGGTCTGGTTGGAGGAGTGATTCCTAGTGAGAGATAGAGAAGCTTTGAGAGCCCCTTCGAATTCCCTCATCTCAAGAGCACTTGAAGCATCTCCGGGCATCGATTCGTGTTTGTTACTCTTGAAGCTTGCTTCTAGACGGTTAGGCGTCTCCCGTTGAGTGCCCTCTTGGTGTGGAGCACCCGGGATCGTTTGTATTACCCTCTCCTTGGTGGAGAATTCTTAGTGAGCACCAATCTTCCTTTGTGGGGATTGGGTGAGGCAAAGAGGCTCTTGGTGATAGCCCTCCCTTTGTGGGATCCTCAACGGAGACGTAACTTCCTTTGTGGGAGTGAACTTCGGATTAAATCTTGTGTCTCATTTGCTTGCTTGAGTTCTTTGCTTTTCTCTAACCCTAGAACTTGTTTGTGCCCGATCTATCTCTTGGTTGTGTTCCAACTCATATCTGTGGTTGCAGGAGGTTCTTAGCTTCTTAACTTAACTCTTGATTCAAGTAGAATTGGTAGAATTGTCTCGCATTTCAAATTTTGTTTTAGAAATCTCTGTTCTGTCAGTAGTACCGACCCTGTACCGGAAGTACCGAGCCCCCTCGGTAGTTCTGGCACAGCGTCGGTAGTACCGACAGTGTTTTAACTGCTGCATTTATTTCAGAAATTTGAAGTGATCCTATTCACCCCCCCTCTAGGCATCACAAGGTCCTTTCAATTGGTATCAGAGCCTAATCCCTTGATTTAGGCTTAACCGCTAAGGGATCAAGATGTCGGGGAGTGGAGGAAACCCAACCGCCGAAGAGATCGTCGCCAAGGAAGCTCAAGAAAGAGAGCTCAAGGAAGCCCAAGTCAGTGACCTCACCAGGAAGGCTCCAAGTCGCACACCGTCCAACGTCGAGAGCTCCGATGACTCTTCATCCGATTCCGACTCGGACTCCGACTCAAGCGATGAAGATAACAAGGATGGTGATGATGCGGCAAGGAAAGCGGCAAAGAAGAGAAGAAAGGCTAAGAAGAAGAAGAAGGCCAAGAAGATGGCCAAGAAGCTCCTCAAGAAGATGATCAAGAAGGAGCAAGCCAAGTACACTCACTCTGGCTTCTACGAAGTGCCCCACAACTATGCACAATTTCCGGGCAACCATCCTAACGAAAAATTCTATTCCATGCATTTGGGAAAGCCTCCTCATTTCGATGGGAAAGACTATCCCAAATGGGCTTATGATATGCAAATGCACCTTTACGGGCTTCACCCTTCTCTTTGGAATATTGTGGTTGTAGGTGTGACAATCCCCGCCGAAGGAGAAGCCCTCACAATTGAGCATGAGCAAGACCTCCACCGCAACGTACAAGCAACAAGAGTCATCACGGGATCCTTGTGTGCTCAAGAATTCAACAAGGTTCGGAACATCCAAATTGCCAAGGTGATTTGGGACACACTCAAGGAAGCACATGAGGGGACCGAGCATGTGAGACAAGGGAAGATGGACTTCATCAACGGAGAGCTTGAGCTATTCTTCATGAAGGATGGAGAAACTGTGAGAGAAATGTATGATAGGCTCATGCTCCTTGTCTCGGATATTAGGGCTCTTGGAAGTGATGATTGGGAAGACTCCAAGGTCACAAAGAAGTTGCTAAGAGCTTTTGCCCCGAAGGACAAAAACCTAGCGGCCATGATAAGAAGGGATCCAAACTACTACAAGATGACCCCCAATCAACTTCTTGGAGAGATTTTGCATCAAGAGCTAGTTGACCAAGATGTGGAGAAGTCCCTAAGCTTGAAGATGAACAAGATCTTAGCCCTCAATGCTAGCTCTAGTGAAGTGGTGGAAGTGAAGCCAAAGACTTCCAAGACCGAGAAGGAAGATACTAGTGAAGAAGGAAGCACAGATGAAGAAACCGCCTTTGCCATAAGTACAAGAACTTCTTGAAGTCAAGAGCATCAAGGAAAGGTGGTGATGAAAGGAACAAGAAGTCTCAATGCAAATGCTATGAGTATGGAGAGTATGGACACTTCATTGCCGAGTGTCCCAAGAACAAGAACAAGAATAAGGAAGAGAAGAAATACAAGGAGAAGAGCAAGGAGTACAAGAACAAGTACCAAGGGCGTGCTCATGTGGGTCAACAATGGGACTCAAGTGATGAAGATGAAGAGCCGAAGAAGCAAGGCATGGCAACCATTGCCATGGCACAAGGGTCATCCTCACCACACCTTTTCAACAACTTCTTCGATGACGAGGACCACTCTCACTTTTGCCTCATGGCAAGGGGGAGCAAGGTACAAGAAACAACCACCTCATCCTCTCTCACCTCTTCTTCTTCCACACCTAGTGACATAGATGATATAGATAATGAAGAAAAAATTGAGGCCAACATGATAAAGCAATTTAGTAAAAAGGGCTATAAGGAAATAAAAAGGCTTTTGGAGAAATTAGAGAAAAAGAAAGTGTCTCTCCATGAGCAAGAAGACTTGCTTATCCTTGAGAAGGAAATAAACCTTGCTCTAGAGAGACGCCTTGTCGAAGAGGCGGCGAAGGTGGAGAAGTTGGCCACTGACTTGTCTTTGGCCAATGACTCGAACAAGAGGATGTCAAAGGATTACACCTTGGCAAATGAATCTCTAGCTACCCTAAAGGCTACTCATAGTGAGCTTCAATCAAGCCTTTCATGCTTGATGGATAAACATAAAAATCTTGAAGCAAACTATAGTACCCTTTAGAAAAGCACCAAAGCCAATCCTAAGGCAATACTTGACTCTAGTGCCTCCACTAGCAAAGGTTGTTCTATTTGCTCTAATGTTGATATAAATGCTCTCAAGAGTAACCATGCAAGGCTTGAGGAGACAATAAAGAGCAAAGACAAAGAGATAGCCCGATTGAACATGTTGATCACTCAAGGCAAGAATGGTGCCAAGTCCATACCCAAGGTGGTCGACAAGAAAGGACTTGGACACTACAAGAACAACAAGGTCAATGGTAGGGTGGTGGTGAAAGGGCATGAGATCCCCTTGTGGAACAAGGGAGGCTACCTCAACACTATCATGGACATTGCCCATGGAGTCACCACCTCTACCACAACAAAGGACAAGCCAAAGGTTGTGAACACCACAAAAGGATATGGTGGGGTTAATTCTCCACCCAAGGCATCGAAGAATGTGGTTGAACACAAGCCCTCTCCCAACTACACTTGTGACTATGTTGTGACCTTGGACCACAATGATAAAATGGTGGTCAAATATGTTGGGGCCTACACCAAGAAAGCTATGAGAAGGAGTGTGTGGGTTCCAAAAGTTTATGCTTCTAACCTCCAAGGACCCAAATCTTTTTGGGTACCTAAACCAAAAGCTTAAACTTGTTTTGTAGGCCTACTCCTCCGGTGGAAGTGCATGGTTGATTGATAGTGGTGCCACTAATCATATGACCGGAGATGAAGGCTTATTTGCATCCCTTGATCATTATGACACCCCAACGGAAACTATCATCTATGGAGATAATGGTCAAGGAGATGTGGTCGGTCTAGGTAAAATTGCTATCTCAACAACTAATTCAATTGAAGATGTATATCATGTTCAAGGGTTAGGATACAACTTGTTGTCGGTTTCACAACTTTGTGAGAAAGGCTACAGTTGTCTCTTTACCCATGAGGGTGTGACCGTCTCTAGAAGGGAGGATTCCTCTATTGTCTTTGTAGGTAATCTACGAGGAAAGCTTTACTATGTGGATTTCACAAAAGTGAAGGTGGACCCTAAGGCTTGCTTAGTGGTAAAATCCGACTTGGGTTGGCTATGGCATCACCGACTAGCCCATGTTGGCCTGAGGAACTTGGCCAAACTTCAAAAAGACGAGCACATCCTAGGACTGACAAATGTTGTTTTTGAGAAAGATAGGTTGTGTAGTGCTTGTCAAGCCAGGAAGCAAGTTGGAGCGCATCATCCCGCCAAGAACATCCTATCTTCATCAAGACCGTTGAAGCTACTACACATGGACTTGTTTGGACCAATCGCCTACATAAGCATCGGTGGTAACAAATATGGTTTAGTAATTGTTGATGACTTTTCCCGTTTCACATGGGTATTCTTTTTGCAAGATAAAAGTGAAGCAAAGGGAGTGGTCAAGAAGTTCATTAGAAGAGTTCAAAATGAGTTCGAGCTCAAGGTCAAGAACATAAAAAGTGACAACGGCTCGGAGTTTAGGAACACTCAAGTTGAAGAGTTCCTCGATGAAGAAGGCATCAAGCATGAACTTTCCGCTCCATATACACCTCACCAAAATGGCATCGTTGAGAGGAAGAACTGTACGTTGATTGAAGTGGCAAGAACAATGCTTGATGAATACAAGACTCCGGACTCATTTTGGGCGGAAGCCATCAACACTGCATGCCATGCCGCCAACCGCCTCTACCTCCACAAGTACTTGAACAAGACCCCCTATGAGATCATCACCGGTAAGAAACCGAGTGTGCACTACTTTAGGGTCTTTGGGTGTAAGTGTTTCATACTTAACAAGAAACCCAAGGCCTCAAAGTTTGCATCCAAGGTTGATGAAGGTTTTCTCATTGGTTATGGAACTAACGAACATGCCTATCGTGTTTTCAACAAAACCACCGGTTGTGTTGAGACCACGGTAGACATGAAATTTGATGAATCCAACGTCTCTCAACGAGAGCAAGTTAGTGAAAACCTTGTAGGTGATGAAGAACCACCAAGTGTATCAATCTTTAGAATGGGGACCGGTGAAGTGATGCCTCGTGAGGTTCAAGTTCAAGCTCCGGTTGACACAAGCAATCAAGATCCATCATCATCAACAAGAGTGGAACCACCAAGTTCTCAAGTTCATCAAGAAGAGGAAAAAGTCTACATCACCCCCCAATCTATGGGAGGTGGATCACTTAAGCCCCCAACCTATAAAATGGTATATATCACCCCCTAAACTTTCAAAAACCGGTCAAATTACCCCCTAAAGTATTTTTGAAAAATCATAGTAAATCACAGAAAAATCATAAAATAGAAAATCCAATTGTGTTGGTTTCCAAATGAGTAGATCTATACAATGAACATATAATATGATATGCTTTAGTGCAATTTTTTACAGCTATGAAGAAAAACATAGATCTAAAGCTACAACAAAAAATATATACTAAAGTATATCATATTATATGTTCATCGTATAGATCTACTCATTTGGAGTCCAACACAATTGGATTTTTCATTTTATGATTTTTCTGTGATTTCCTATGATTTTTTAAAATTTCCTTAGGGGGTAATTTGACCGGTTTTAGAAAGTTCAGGGGGTGATATATACTATTTCATCGGTTGGGGGGTTATGTTGTCCACCCCTCATAGGTTGGGGGGTGATGTAGACTTTTTCCTCAAGAAGAAAGTCAAGTTCATGGTGACGATCATGGACGGAGCTTTGATCAAGGGGGAGAACAAGGTGGTGAAGCTCAAGTAGAAGCTCCACAAGTTGAAGATGATGATGATGGACCCATTCAACGTCAATCTCAAGCACCACACCCAAGAGTACATCAAATGGTTCAACGGGATCATCCCGTTGACAACATACTTAGGAGTATTCAAAGAGGGGTAACAACTCGCTAAAGATTGTCAAATTTTTGTGCATTTTACTCGTTTGTTTCCTCTTTGGAACCTCTTAGTGTGGAACAAGCTCTTGAGGACCCGGATTGGATTATTGCCATGGAGGAAGAGTTGAACAACTTCAAGAGAAATGAAGTTTGGGAGTTGGTGCCAAGACCGAAGCAAAATGTGATCGACACCAAATGGGTCTTTAGGAACAAGCAAGATGAATTTGGTGTCGTCACCAAGAACAAGGCAAGGCTCATTGGCAAAGGGTACACTCAAGTTGAAGGCTTGGACTTTGGAGAGACCTATGCACCGCTAGCAAGGTTTGAATCAATTCGTATCCTCTTGGCCTATGCTACTCATCATGACTTCAAGCTTCATCAAATGGATGTCAAGAGTGCATTCTTGAATGGACCTCTCCAAGAAGTGTATGTTGATCAACCACCGGGCTTTGAAGATCCAAACTTCCCCAAACATGTGTACAAGCTCCATAAGGCGCTCTATGGGCTTAAGCAAGCTCCTAGAGCATGGTATGAATGCCTTAAGGATTTTCTTCTCAAGAACGGCTTTGAGATAGGCAAAGCCGATTCTACTCTCTTCATTCAAAGAAATAGAAATGATATCTTTGTATGCAAAATTTATGTTGACGACATTATCTTTGGGTCTACTAATGATAAATTTTGTGAAGAGTTTAGTAGGATCATGACCAAGAGATTCGAGATGTCTATGATGGGTGAATTGAAGTCCTTCCTTGGGTTTCAAATCAAGCAATTGAAGGATGGGACTTTCTTATGTCAAACCAAGTATGTGAAGGATATGCTCAAGAGGTTTGACATGGTCGATTCCAAGCCCATCAAGACTCCCATGGCATTAAATGGACATCTTGATCTCAATGAAGAAGGGAAGTCGGTCGACCAAAAGGTATTTCTCTCCATGATTGGCTCCCTCCTTTACCTTTGTGCATCTAGGCCCGATATAATGCTTAGTGTGTGCATGTGTGCAAGATTTCAAGCTAATCCTAAGGAGTGTCATCTAATGGCTGTTAAGAGAATCTTTAGATATTTGGTAAACACTCCTAACCTTGGCTTGTGGTATCCCAAGAGCTCCACTTTTGATTTACTTGGCTACTCCGATTCGGACTATGCCGGTTGCAAAGTAGATCGAAAGAGCACTACCGGGACTTGCCAATTTCTTGGTAGGTATTTGGTGTCGTGGAGCTCAAAGAAGCAAAATTCGGTTGCTTTGTCCATGGCCGAAGCCGAGTATGTGGCGGCCGGTGCTTGTTGTGCACAACTTTTGTGGATGAAGAAAACGTTAAGTGATTACGGTTGTGAGTTTAGTAAGATTCCACTCTTGTGTGACAATGAGAGTGCCATCAAGCTAGCAAACAATCCGGTCCAACACTCTAGAACAAAGCACATAGATATTCGACATCATTTCTTAAGGGATCATGAGGCTAAGGGAGATTTGCTCTATGTCATGTGAGCACCGAGAGGCAACTTGCCGATATCTTCACTAAGCCTCTAGAAGAGCAAAGGTTTTGTGCTTTGAGAAGTGAGCTAAACATCTTGGATTCTCGTAACTTGGCTTGACTTATTGCACACAAATTGTTTGATGCCTAGATAGAGAGAAAAATGTTTTATTTTCTTAATTTTGTGTGTGTCTTACAAAACTTGGTTCTTTCCATGATTTTTGGTGATTATTGCTTTGCTTGATTGATTATGTCTAATCACCAAATATTGTGGCTGTTCTACATGTCCATAGCTTTTTCTCTCTATCCATCTCCGCTGAACTTCCAATCTTTTCTACAAACATCTCCAATTCCACGGTACCAACGACACAAGGTCAGAAGTACCGATATGCTTTCACTGTTGGAATTTCGAAACTGCTCGGTACTACCGGCACAAGGCCGGAAGTACCGATATGAGCTTACTGTTGGATTTCTGCAAATCCGCGGTAGTACCGAAACCCCATCGGTACTACCGACAGGACCCTCGGTAGTACCGAGGTAGGGCCGGTACTACCGATATGGACTCACGGGCTGAATTTATCTGCACCCCCGGTAGTACCGAGCCCTCGTCGGTACTACCGAGAAATCCCATGGGGGTATAAAAACCCCCCGAACCCAGCCAGTTCTAGGGTTCATCCTTTAGACCGTTGCCGCCCCTCCTCTCACCTCTCTCTCAAATCCTCGAGGGGAACTTCAAAATCGACCATGGGAAGTTCAAGCTAGGCACTCCATTGGATTCTCCATCCCTCGGAACATCTGATCCTCGCCGGAGTTCCTCGATTCACGCGGGAAAGCTCAAGGTATCTCATTCAAAATCCCCGTTGCTCGATCTCTCAATGCCGTTGTTTCTAGAAGGAATGCTTTAGGGAATCATCTTCTTATCCATCCTAGAACTCATGCCTATGATCTTGTGAACTTCTATTGGTTGAATCATTCCATCCTTGGATCAAAGTCACTGTAGCACGACCCCTGGCGGTATTACCGACCCCAGGTCGGTAGTACCGACAGGTACCTATTGCAGCGGCTGAGGTTCAAGAAGTGAGTTGATCTTTCTCCAATCCTTTCAAACCCCTTATACCTTACTTCTACATCTTCTCAGATGGGTCGTGCTGGCAAGCAAGTGATTCAAGAGGGTTCCGATGAAGACGACGTTCCTCTCGCTCAAAGGAAGAGGAAGGTGGGCACAAGCGCTCAACGTCCACGTGGTTGTGGCTACACCGTTCCTCCAGCTGCTCCTCGTCGCTCCACGAGTCAAGGTCACCGTGCACGCACCAAGCGAGCTCATGAACCGGATGACCACTATGACGACTACGAAGACATCTCCTTGGACACTCTTGCGGAGTTTGTGCTCAGGCCATCCATTCCTCCTCGTCCAGCCACTCAAATGGGCATCATGAAGATGGTTGACTACAAGAGCGGGACACATGATGTGTATAAGCAAAGATACTCCCATCCAGCGAAATGGCAAAAGGAGTTTGATGCAGATATCCGTTTTTGGCTCAAGTTCAATGCCGATTGGTATGAATCGGTCATCTTATGCAAGGAGCACATGACCATTGATATGAAGTCCATCAATTGGGAAGGCTTGAGGTCATTCAACATCCCGGCCGTCAATGAGGCCATAGATATTTGCCATGCAAAGGGGATGACCTCCATTATGGCTATGAATTGTGATTGGAATGAGGAAGTGATAGCTCAATTCTATGCCACTCTCCATGTCCGGCGTGAAACCAAGACTTTCCATTGGCTCTTGCAAGGAAAGCCTCTCTCCGTCTCCTATGAGAGGTTCGCTCAGATTCTTGGCTTTGGTGAAGATGATCT
Organism: Cenchrus fungigraminus; assembly: GCA_036936925.1. NCBI lineage: Eukaryota > Viridiplantae > Streptophyta > Magnoliopsida > Poales > Poaceae > Cenchrus > Cenchrus fungigraminus. Next base: position 75,915,681 of record CM072774.1, on the reverse strand, counting down.
TGGTCGTCCGAAGATTCATGGTGGAGAGATCCCACTTGACAGTGAGATGGCATTCATGTATGACGCCGCTTATGGCAAGGTTGAGTTTGGCACTACTCATGGTTTGAAGCCCGTCTATAGGATGTTGAACCAACTTTTCCGGTACACTCTCACTCCTAAGATAGGCGACAACTACAACATCTCCAACATTGCCAAAGATATTCTTGTGAGGATGTGACCAGATCGAGAGGCATTTAGTGTGTTTGACTTCATTTGAGAGGAAATCATTGTGTGCTCCGTGTCCGCTAACAAGAGTTGCCAATATGCTCCTTGGATCTTTAGGATGATTTGTGAGGTTGCCGAGGTTGACATTCTCACCGACAAGACTCACACATGGTACAAGCCAAACAAGGGCAACATCGAGCGTCTTCTCAAGTTGGGCAAGTATGCCCCTCCTAGAGCTCCTACCTCAGCTGGACCTTCTTCAGGTGCTCCTCCCTCCTATGAGGCTCCCTCATCCTCTCATGGACCATCATCATCTAGAGGCAACCTTCCCCCCGGCAAGAAGAAGAGCATCTTCAACTTCTTATCTCAGGGCCTCTTCGCTTGCTTCAATGTTGGGAAGCACAATGCACAGGAGATACGTGCCCACATGCAGCACGTGGATGAGCAGCTCCTTAAGTTGGAGACCCGTCAGAAGACCATCCTCGCTCAGCACAACATCGAGCACTCTCCCGTTCGCGAGCCCATGGACTTCCCTCCTCCACCGGTCTTCTACAACCCTTGGGAGGTGTACGGCGACACGTCCATGATGTATGGAGCACCCCCGGCCGACATTGATGATGAGGACTTCGGTGGAGGTGAGACCGATGAAGAAGACTCTCCTCCGGATGCCCACTCTCCACATGGCAGTGATGATTGAAGGGCCTCCTCCTTTTTGGTGCTTGATGCCAAAGGGGGAGTGAGCTCACAATTATCCATGTGGTAGTGTGTATCTCGCTCGCTCATTTTATCTATCTATCTATCTTAGCTTGTGGACATGTAAGAACTTATTGTGTGGTGTGATGGATGGTGATGTGGTGAACCTAGAACCGTTCTAAAATTTGTAAGGCTTAATCATGCTAGTGTGGAACCTCTTTTATATATTCGTGATGCTATGTGTTGAATGGTGGTTGTTATTTGGCACTTTGTTGATTTGAATGTCATGTCATATGCATCACGGTTATTGAATCACACTTATGCACTTGTGTATGCAAATTGCGAGTGAAATTTCTTCTAAATGTGTGATAGGCATTTGAGGCCTCCATAAAAGATCAAGCACACATTTAGGGGAATATCTCTTAAAATTGTTGGATACACACATCTTTATTTGAAAATGAATTGTGTTGTCATCAATCACCAAAAAGGGGGAGATTGAAAGTGCATCTTGGCCACTAATTGTTTTGGTGATGATGACAAACACAATTTGTTGTATTTAATCATTGAATGAGATGTGTGCAGGATTTACTTTATTGAAAATCATGGTTTTGACCAAATGAAGGCCCCCAACTCCAATTCGGCGTTTTCAACTCAAGTCAAGGCTTAAATTTATTTTGATTTTGAATTTGAGTATAGGAAACACCGTACTATAAAGGGGGATGCGAGTTGACCGCCAAGAGATGCTAAAAGTGCTTAAGGAGATGACCTAAGTGAGTGAGAAGAAACCCGAGTCGACACGAGCACGTTTGCTAATCTTTTCTTAAACTCTCAGCCATTGTCGGTAGTACCGACCCTGGGTCGGTAGTACCGATATGGCTTCACTGGCGGGTTTTAGCCAGGCCATCGGTAGTACTGACCCTGGGTCGGTAGTACCGATATGCCTTCACTATTGGGTTTCACGGCACCCCTCGGTAGTACCGACCCGGGGTCGGAAGTACCGAGGGACCCGTGTTTTGCACAGTAACGGCTAGTTTTCAGGGCTTAGTATATATACCCCTTTCTTCCTCCTCACTCATTGCTGACCAACCACAGGACAAACACTCACTTGAGCATTCACTCCACTTCTCCCTTCCCTCCTAGAGCAAAGACTTGATTCCTTTGAGCTAGGGTTTGGTTGGAGGAGTGATTCCTAGTGAGAGATAGAGAAGCTTTGACAGCCCCTTCGAATTCCCTCATCTCAAGAGCACTTGAAGCATCTCTGGGCATCGATTCATGTTTGTTACTCTTGAAGCTTTCTTCTAGACGGTTAGACATCTCCCGTTTAGTGCCCTCTTGGTGTGGAGCACCCAGGATCGTTTGTATTACCCTCTCCTTGGTGGAGAATTCTTAGTGAGCACCAATCTTCCTTTGTGGGGATTGGGTGAGGCAAAGAGGCTCTTGGTGATAGCCCTCCCTTTCTGGGATCCTCAACGGAGACGTAGCTTCCTTTGTGGGAGTGAACTTCAAATTAAATCTTGTGTCTCATTTGCTTGCTTGAGTTCTTTGCTTTTCTCTAATCCTAGAACTTGTTTGTGCCCGATCTATCTCTTGGTTGTGTTCCAACTCATATCTGTGGTTGCAGGAGGTTCTTAGCTTCTTAACCTAACTCTTGATTCAAGTAGAATTGCTAGAATCGTCTCGCATTTCAAATTTCATTTTAGAAATCTCTGTTCTGTCGGTAGTACCGACCCTGTACCGGAAGTACCGAGCCCCCTCGGTAGTTCCGGCACAGCGTCGGTAGTACCAACAGTGTTTTAACCGCTGCATTTGTTTCAGAAATTTGAAGTGATCCTATTCACCCCCCCTCTAGGCATCACAAGGTCCTTTCAGACGCTGCATGAGTTGCGTTCCGCAGACCAAGAGGCATGCGGGGTGAAGGCGGAGAGGTCCTGCGAGGGTGCTTGATGCGCTCACAGACCTTGATCATGTCGGAGAGCATATCCTCGACGCGATCGAGCCCCGCGATCAGGTCGTGAGGAGTGGGTGGGTGGGTTTCCTCCAGCAGATCGGATCCAACCTGCTGGTTGGTGGTGACCGCAGTGCTCTCGATGACGAGGCTGGCGGCTGGAGCGGTGGATTCCGCCGGCATAGAGCCAAAGCAGATGTCGATGGGGTCGGCGAGGATGTCCGCCATGCTCTCAGGGAAGATGACGCCGCTTGATGAAGCCATCGAGTTGCATGAAGAACCCTGGATTCACCCCTACCTGGCGCGCCAACTGTCAGATGTTTAGATCTACACAGCCCACAGGGGGGTTAACCCCAGTGGTTATTTGTTTGGCGGGGTGCAATCTAGGGCTAAGAACTCGAAGGTTGCGCACGAGCACACAGAACACAGAGAACATGGTGAGTTTATACTAGTTCAGGCCTCCGGAGAGTAAAACCCTACGTCCAGTTGTCGGTGTAGATTGCTTGAGGATTGCGTGATTGTACAAAGGCTCACCCTGCCCGCCTTATATTGGCCAACGGACAAGGTCAGCGCCCAGACTCCTGGTCGGTTACGACCAGGAGACCTAAGTCTAGCTGTTTACAACACTTTCCATATACGTCGATCTGCTTGTTGGAATCCACCGTTATCTTGCCTTGCATGCCAAGTCTTGAAGTCGTTCTGGATAAGGTCGCCTAGGGAATCTTCTGGAAGGTCTTCAGGAGGTCATGTGGGCCGCCAACTAGGTCGGTTGGGCCCACTGTCAGGTCGGCGGGTCTTCTGGAAGGCCGGACCCACCTGTCGGGGACGGCTGTTAGCCTGGTCGGTGGGGACCCAGGGGTACCCATGTCTCACATAGACCAATGAACATCTGCCTGGGAGGGACTCCGTCGGGGTAGGCGCACCTTGGGTTGTCCTAGGCTCGGTAGGCCAGCTAGGACGTCCTCTCATGCCGCGAAGGTAATAAAGGAACAACACATGGGGTTGGAAAAGTAGGGTAACGAGGAAGAAATGTATAAACGATAAAGATAGATTCATTAGATTCGATTGTGTTATTATCCCTCAATCGGTCGTGCCCCTTTATATTTATAGGGTGGGGAAGTCTTGCCCCGCAAGGAAATCCTTTTACAAGCCTAATGTATCAGGACTCCTTGATTTGACTCGGAATCGGGGGGCACCGGTCAGACCCACGACGTGCAGATCTTGTATAAGTCATATCTCCCTCATCCGGACTCTAATGATTTGTACGTTCCACATCCGAATACTGATCTACTCGATGAGACCTATTCAATGGTGAAGTCCAAATTGTATTTTGTGGACTTTTACCACACCGGTCTAACCGGTGGGACCCACAAGCCTGACCGGTCGGACCACAGACCTGCCAATTTTGGGTGCGAACATATGCCCCCCCTATTTTCTGGTAAAGCTTGTGTGTCAGAAAACATACACAAAGATCAAAATTGGCTAAAGACGATGATCAACAATGCATCGCCCATTTGTAAACTCTATATGGATGCTATTGTAACCTAAATGAAAACTTAATAAGTACACCATGTATGATACTACAATTTCGGCTTCTAAACAACATCTCTAACAATTTAAGTCCTAATGTGGCCATGGAGGCCAACCTTAGCTCCTTGGTGTATCACAAGCATAATATTGATAATTGTAAAAAGAAGACCAAGGATTATACCAAAACCATGGATTGAAATTGTTTATACCTGAATAAGCACTCCATGGCACATGCATCGATGGAATAAATGTTGAATACCAATGTGATGACTGTCGATGCTTCTTTGCTTTTGGTGATGAAGAATTCCAACTTTGAGCTCATAACTGATTGCTTTGCTTTTGCTCGGCTATCCTCTGATATTTATGCAACAATTCATCAAAGCTTGGCTTCTTCCACATCACATTGTTGTTTGGTGTGATACTCTCGACTTTACCAGAATTTCTGGCAAGACCAGTCAGATCGGTCTGGACACCGGTTAGACCGGTGTCTTGAGAACTGACCACTTTGAATCTTGCCCCCCAACCGAACTTGATTATTGCTCACCTATGTTTTTTGAAACATGTTTATAATGGGGGACAATTTGATCAGTAGAACTAGCCGATGATTCTTTAATTTTCAGCTTTTCTTTGTCTAGTGTCAAATCTGAATTTTTATTTAATCTACCATCTTTTTTTGACACGATAGACTTATTTGATCACCTTGCGTTTATTTTTGGTGTTAATCAATTTTTACGGTCAAAACGCATAGGTGATGGCTCATCAATTATCGACTCTCTGTTATTAATACAATAAGGACAAAAGTAACTACAAGAAGACAACATATATGAATTATAATACCAAGGAGAATAAGAATAAGGCATATTAACACAAAACTCCCTTGACATCGGTGTAGGTGATCCATATGGCGGAAACGACATTGATTTGTGAGAATTACTCCATCGCCGATTCCGATTATGAAACTTCTCTCTAGGAGAAGATATTGGGTGCTTGGAATTTTTAGACCGAGTAGCATTATTGACATTCTTTTGTCTTTGAGACTTAGCCGGAAGTTCCTTATTAGACTTCGGCTTTTCTCTTTGATGCCTATGACGGCCTTTAGATTCAACGGTTCCAAACACCAATCTCGGGTTTTTTAGGCTTAACCATCTGTGGTTTTGATTTATTTTGTGAAACCCTAGATGGGGTGGTTAGACTGGTGTGGACACCGGTCAGACCGATCACTGTGCAACCGGTACCGTTGCCTTTGTTTTGTTTTCCCCCGAGCGTCAAAGTACTAGATGTAGCCTCTATGCTCTTATGCTCTTGACAGAGGATATTGGGTTAACAATTTTGGATAGTAGAGATGTACGACTTGTTTCTTGACCAACAACATCACAATTTGGCAAAGCTTTGCAAGGATTAACAATGGCATTATCCGGCATTTGAATAGCCGACTCTTGAACAACAAGAATTGGATCTATGATATCCTTTTTATCAATCAATGATTTGAGATGAAAATTCTCAAAAACAGATAAAGCACTAGATAAATTTTCTGAGGAATACATCTTCATCATTATGTCGAAGATACATGGTTGCTGCAACTCCTTTATCTTGATGATGTCCTTGTGTAGATCTTCAGGTAATCCTTCGAGTTCCATCATAGTGCTAGGGTTTGACAAATCGGCCATGACGACCAGATTTCTGGTTCCCCAGCGGAGTCGCTAATTTGTTGACACCTTTCGGGGCCAACAGTGCAGGGAGGAGCTCCTTGCAGCACCTCCCCACAGGCACATGTTAGACCGGTCGCCGGAGAATCCGGCGGTAGACCAACGAACACCCGCCCGGGAGGGACCCTGTCGGGGTAGGCGCACCTTGGGTTGTTGTGGGCTTGGCAGGCCAGCTTGGACATCCTCTCATGCCGCGGAGGTAATAGAGGAACAACACACGGGGTTGGAAAAGTAGGGTAACGGGAAAAAAGGTAAAAATGATGAAGATAGACTGATAAGATTCGGTTGTGTTATTACCTCTCAATCAGTCGTGCCCCTTTATATTTATAGGGTGTGGAGGTATTGTCCCGCAAGGAAATCCTTTTACAAGCCTAATCTACCAGGACTCCTTGATTTGACTCGGAATCGGGGACACTGGTCCGACTGGTGCACTCGACGTGCATATCTTGTATAAGTCATATCTCCCTCATCCGGACTCTGATTTGGACGTTCCACATATAAATCTTGATCTAATCGACGAGACGTATCCAATGGTGAAATCCAAATTGTATTTTGTGGACTTTGACCACACCGGTCTGACTGGTGGGACCCACAGGTCTGACTGGTCAGACCAGACCTTCCAATTTTTAGTGTGAACAATGTAGTTCCTATGAAAAATAAAATCAGTTTTAGTTTGGTGCTCCTTTACGTGTATGACAGTATTCCGCCAACATACATGTGCCCAACCTCTCTTAAATTAGCAGTCTCATGCGCCCAAAAGAAAATAAAAATGTGTGTAGCTCTCCTTGATCAAATTGTAAACGTATAGGATTAGAGTTCTCTTTATTCATGTATCGACTCCTTATTGGAGTCCTCTTTGTACTCTGTAATTGCCAGATATCTCCAGCCTATATAATGATACCGTCGCCCCCCTGATAGGGTAAGACGTTCTACCGTATTCTACATGGTATAAGAGCCACCTTCTCTAAATCAAAACATCCAGACGGGTTTCCTTTTTTTGTCGACGACATGTCATCGACAAGTTCTGCATCGGCGGCTAAGCTCTTCAAAATCTCCGTCTCGGAGAAACTCACCCGCGACAACTACATTGTGTGGCGAGCACAAGTTCTCCCAGCTATTCATGGATCTCACCTCATAGGCGTCCTTGAGGGCACCATCGCCAAACCGGCTGAAATTCTTCGAGTTCAGAAGGATCAAACTACTGAAGAAGCCGAGAACCCTGCCTGTGCTGCATGGATTGCTCAAGACCAGCAATTGGTTGCTTATCTTCTTTCCTCAATGACCAAGGAAATCCTGGTGCACGTCTCTTCATGTGAACATGCTGCTGAACTGTGGACTGCCATTACAGAGATGTTTTCCTCTCAATCTCGTTCCAGGGTTTTGCAGCTTCACTCTCAGTTATCTAGGGAGATGAAGGGAGATCTTTCTGCATCCACTTACTACAGCAAGATGAAAGGCATTGCTGACGAGATGGCTGCTATTGGCAAGAATATAGATGACGACGATCTCATCAGCTATATCCTCAACGGATTGGATTCTGATTACAACCCCTTCATCTCGTCCGTCTCAGTGAAGGACTCCTTGACCTTGGGTGATCTATATGCTCAACTCCTCTCCTATGAAGCCCGTCTTCAACAGCAGAGATCAGATGAAGGACGTCTCTATTACTCCATCAATATGGCTTCTCGTGGGTGAGGCCGAGGCAGTTCTCATGGAAGAGGTCACGGCCCAAGCACTGGACACGGCTCTGGCAACACTGCATCATCTTCCAATCGCAGCCAGGGAACATAGGCTGCACAAGATTCTGATGATGGACCTATGTGTCAAATTTGTGAGAGATACAGTCATACTATCCATGATTGCTGGTTTCATTTTAACAAAAAATTTGTTGCTCCTCGTGACGGTGGTGCTCGTCCAATCAAGACCGGTCCTCAGAAATCTGTTTCTTCTGCGGTTCCTTCATATGGGATTGATACAAATTGGTACTTTGACTCTGGCTCCACTGATCACAATACTAATGATCTAGACCGCATTACATCTCTGGAGCACTATAATGGTCATGACCAGATTCATGCTGCTAATGGCAAAGGTATGAGTATTAGTCATGTTGGTACATCTAGTTTTCATACACCTCATCGAAATTTTTCTTTCAAAAATGTTTTACATGTTCCTTCGGCCACTAAGAATCTAGTCTCGGTTCATCAATTTACAGCTGATAATGATGTATATCTTGAGTTTCACCCTTCTTTCTTCTATGTGAAGGATCTGGCAACAAAGAACCTCCTTCTTCAAGGTAGATGTTGTGATGGCCTCTATCCCCTTCCGCACCAACCACAAGTTTAGCATGTTACAAAGCCCTCAACCTCTCGGTGGCATCATCGTTTAGGACACCCTTCTCCAGCTATCGTTAGTCGTATTCTTAGTGAAAATAAGTTAGCATTTGTTAAAGATTCTGTGGAGTCAGTGTGTGGTGCTTGTCAACAAGCTAAAAGCCACCAATTACCTTATCCCCAGTCGGATAGTGAGTCATCTTTTCCTTTACAATTTGTTTTCTCGGATGTTTGGGGACCTGCACCCAAATCCGTTGGTGGTTATCAATACTATGTAAGTTTTATTAATGATTTCAGTAAATTTACATTGATCTATCTCCTTAAAAATCGCTCAGATGTCTATCAAGTTTTTCTTAATTTCCAACAAATGGTTGAACGATCTCTTGATAGGAAAATTATTACCATGCAATCTGATTGGGGTGGGGAATATCAAAGGCTTAATTCCTTCTTTCAGAAAGTAGGCATTACCCATCATGTATCTTGTCCCCACACTCATCGACAAAACGGTTCTGCTGAGCGTAAACATCATCACATTGTTGAAGTTGGTTTATCTCTTCTTGCTCAAGCATCCATGCCTCTCAAGTTTTGGGATGAAGCCTTTCTTACTGCAACTTATCTAATCAATCGCACTCCTAGTCGAGTCATTAATTTTTCCACCCCTTTAACCAAACTTTTTAATGAACTCCTTCCTACTCCTTTTTGCGTATCTTTGGCTGTGCATGTTGGCCTAATCTTCGCCCCTATAATAACCATAAACTTCAGTTTCGCTCAAAAGAATGTGCTTTTCTTGGCTTTAGTGACATGCATAAAGGTTATAAATGTCTTGACATCACAACAGGTCGTGTTTATATATCTCGTGATGTTGTGTTTGATGAGAGTGTTTTTCCCTTTTCTAAGCTTCATCCCAATGCCGGCAAACATCTCCATAATGAACTCCTTCTTTTGCCTTCCAACTTGGTTAATTTTGATGAGGGTATGATTTCTAGTGGTGCTAACCCAGCTAATGCTTCTTCCGAGCCCTGTGGTTTGTCTTCAGCTGGTACAGGGAGCTCCCAGGACGTTTCGTCAACACCTCCTATGGTGGTTTTTCCATTTTTGGTATAGCCTCTAGCGCCGACCTTCTCTTCCAAGTTTTTGCCCACAGCCGGCACATCATCCAGTGGTGATTCATGGACAACTTCTGGTGCTGATTGTGTTGCAACGCCTGATCCTGGTGTGGACTTGACTCCTTCTGCTCATGCTGCACCATCTGTCCCGGCCAGTGCCTCGCCGCTTATGGTTTCTGATTTGCTGACAGCTGGGTTGGGATCTTCTGTGGATGCCTCTGCTTCTACGTCTGGGCCACATGGATCTGATTTGCCGACAAGTTCTACGTCTACTGCTCCTACAGTTTCTCCTGGTCAGCGTCGTTATCCCCCTCCGCCACCAGGGTCGCCTCGCCCAATTCATGGTCCAATTACACGACCTCACACTCGACTTTAGGACAACATTCGCAAGCCAAAGGTTTTTACGAATGGGACTGTCCGCTATGGTCTTTCCATAGTTGCTCCGGAACCAAAGTCTTTGGGTGATGCTCTTGCTTCTGATCAATGGCATGCAGCTATGAATGCTGAGTATGATGCTCTTCTTCGTAATGAGACATGGCATCTAGTTCCTTCTCAACCTAGTCAGAATGTTATTGATTGTCGTTGGGTGTATAAAATTAAGCAGCGACCTGATGGTTCTATAGATCATTACAAAGCTCGTTTGGTAGCCAAAGGTTATAAACAGTGGTATGGCTTGGATTATGAAGATACGTTCAGTCCTGTTGTTAAGGCCGCGACAATTCGTCTGATTCTATCTCTTGCCGTCACAAAGCATTGGGGTATTCGTCAATTGGATGTTCAGAATGCGTTTTTACATGATGTTCTAGAGGAGGATGTATACATGAAGCAACTCCCTGGGTTTGTTGATCCTACGCTTCCTGATTGTGTTTGCAAACTCGACAAATCGTTAAATGGTCTTAAACAGGCTCCACGGGCATGGTATTCTCGGTTAAGCACCAAGCTTTTAGCCCTTGGATTTCATGCTTCTCAAGCTGATACTTCTTTGTTTTATTATCATCATGGTGGTGTCACTATCTACTTCTTGGTCTATGTGGATGATATCATTGTTGTTGGTTCTTGTCCCAAGGCACTTGATAAGCTCTAGTTGCAACTCCGGGATGATTTTTCTTTAAAGGATCTTGGACCGCTTCACTATTTCCTTGGTATGGAAGTTGTTTCACATCCTTCTGGTGGTCTGTTGCTTCATCAGCATAAATATGCTTCGGAGCTTATTCATAAGGCTGGACTCAAGGATTGCAAGCCTGCTTCTACACCGATGGTTTCTTCAGACAAATTGGCTTGCTACACTAGTGACCCTCTTGACTCTGCTACAGCCACACGTTATAGAAGTATTGTGGGGGGTCTTCAGTATTTAACGCTCACTCGGCCGGACATTGCCTTTGCTGTTAACAAAGTTTGTCAATACTTGCATTGTCCTACTACGGCTCATTATACTACAGTCAAGCGCATTCTTCGTTATGTCAGTGGCAGTATTGGTTATGGCCTCACATTTCATCCATCTTCGTCCCTTGTGCTTAGTGCTTTTTCCGATGCTGACTGGGCCAGCTGCTCTGATGATCGCTGATTCACGGGTGGCTTTGCTGTTTTCATTGGTGAAAATTTGATTTCGTGGCATGCTAAGAAGCAAGTGACTATTTCTCGATCAAGTACTGAAGCTGAATATAAAGCTTTAGCAAATGCTACAGCTGAACTAATTTGGGTCCAGTCTATTCTGCACGAGCTCGGTGTTCCTCAGCTCGACGTTCCAATTCTTTGGTGTGATAATATTGGTGCTACATATTTATCCGCCAATCCAGTTTTTCATGCTCGGACCAAGCACATTAAAGTGGACTTTCATTTTGTTCGACAACAAGTTGCTCAGCGACAACTTCGTGTTCGCATTATTTCTACACATGATCAGATAGCCGATGGTTTCACTAAACCTTTGACAGAAGGCAAGCTTCGTGCTTTTCGAGGCAATCTCAATCTTTGCAAGAGTAGTGATTGAGGGGGGATGTAAACGTATAGGATTAGAGTCCTATTTATTCATGTATCGACTCCTTATTGGAGTCCTCTTTGTACTATGTAATTGCAATATATCTCTGGCCTATATAATGATACCGTCGGCCCCCTGATAGGGTAAGACGTGCTACCGTATTCGACACAAATTACACTATTAAATGAGTCATGAATGCGTATATGCAACCATATTATTGGATGTTTTTTAAAGAAACCATATTATTGGATTGACACATTCACTTTCTAACTATAGGTAGACATATTTGATGACAACGATTTATTCGATGACGTGGTCCAAGAGATGGAACATATTCTGCTCAATTCAGGGGAGCCACATGAAAATGAATCCTTAAAAGATAATCACAGGAGCAATGTTCGCCAGGTTCCCCATTTCAGAGATGGCAGCACTACTGCCTCTACTTCTGGTACAAATGATGCCTATGTGTACCCACTTCCTCAATAATTGACTGGGTAGAGGTTGTGGGGGCAAAACAAAGAACTGGTGATGTTTCTTTTGGTGACCGGATGGTTGGTGTCAAAGAATACATTGTTTATTTGTTAAAAGTGAGGAGTGGTGAAGATGAATGGGAAATGTGAGGAGTGGTGAAGATGAATGGGAAATTGAGCGAAGGTACCGTGAATTTTATGCACTTTATCGACAACTTAAGGACTTCCTTTATGATAGGGGTTTGAGTCTTCCCCCTACATGCGAAATTGTTGAAAAAGAGTCAAGTAAACAGATGTTATCAGGGAGAGAAGTGGTCTAATTGAAGACTGCAGCCAGAGCTCCTCGACGCTGGCTGGCCATGCCCATGCCGCCGTCGGCCCGAGCCGGCTATGGGTGCCGTGGAGTCGGCCGGAGAGGTAGGGGCCGTCTGGGCTGGAGGCACCACCTCGCGCGGCGCATCTCCCCCGCGACGGCATGACGCTCCCAGCAAAAGGAGCTTAGCTGCGGAACAGAAGATCGCCGACCGCCGGGAGTGCCGTGCCTTCGCGGGGGAGACACACCGTCACGGACAGATGTGCGGCGCGAGGGTTTAGGGTGACATGTCGCATGGGAAGGAAACTTTCCTCGGCACGACACGTGAAACCACGGCACTACGCGTAGGAAGGATGAAAAATCAATCGACAAAAAAGACAGGGTTCCAGTTGCAAATATAAAATAGTCATTCGGTGCAGTGGATCCGTTCATGAGCTGATTAGAGACCCGAATTGAGTTTAGGTACAACAATGACACACTTTAAAAGTTTGTGGACCGGGATGACACAACATAGAAAGTTTATAGACCGGACTTGCACTTTACTCTTTTTTGCTCTATGGGATGGCGTCCTCGTCATCCTCGACCTCGCTGAGGCAGACCACACACTCAAGTGCGGCATTGCCCTCGACTCTTGGCCTCCATGTCGAGAATGACGCGACCATGACAGGATCGAACCCATGCTGCTGGTTCCGCTCCTCCTGCCATGACAGCGCGAGCAACGCAGCTGCCGGGATGCGCTCCGGCACTATCCGGCCTGCTGAGATCGAGTCGCTACCTGCCGCGGACGGAAGGAGGAGCGACACATATCGATTTATGTGCTGCAGCGTGGACAAAAGGAAAAGTGGCGCAGACCGATTCATACGTAGCGGTGCGAACGAAAGCGTTCGGGAGCGAGGCCGGTAGCGTGGGGAAGTGCGAGGTCGGCAGCGTGGCAAAGCGTGATGCCGGGATCCACGGGACCCGCTGAGCGCGCCAAGGCGAGATTTGCCGAGCGAATTTGATCGCAGATGACGAACCGGGGGTGCCGGTTTCTAAGCGAGATGAGGAGCGGGGGCGGTAGCGAATCTGTTGGAAACGATTTTCTGATCCGTTTTCTATATTTTACTGATCGAGAATTGTTTACAATAGCTGTTGGAGTTGCTCTTACCCTCCGTTGGTCAAATTTTTTTAAAAAATAATATAATATCCATTCCAATTTGCCCAGTTTCTTCCAAACCTTTGTTCCCATTTTATAAAAAAGGTTGTTCTCAACTTTATTACACTGGTAGAGAGCGAGGCTTTGGTACGGGCCTTTAGTCCTGGTTCAACTTTGGAGCCGGGACTAAAGGCCTTTCGCCGACGTGGCCCGAAATGCTGGCGGGAGGCACCCCCCCCCTTTATTCCTGGTTGGTATAACCAACCGTGACAAAAGGGCTGACTCCCAACGTCTCTTTCCTGCAATGATTGACGCGGGCTTTTAGCACCGGGTGGAGTTACCAACCGAGACCAAAGGGTGCCCCTTTAGTCTCGGTTGGTAATTCCAGCCAGGACTAAAAGCCCGCGCCCAATAAATCTAGCTTCTTCTTCCTCTTTCTCTTGCCCGAGCCATTCTTTACCAAGAGTTCAAGCTCCTCCTCCATGGTGCCTCAACCTTAGAGAGGTGCTGCTGAATTTTTTCTTCATCTATTTGTGAAGATTTCTCTCCTCTAAAGTGTTGCCAAGGTTTGATTCTTCTTCCTCCCATCATTTGTTGTGATTAAATTTTTTTATATTTTAGAGATGGAGAAAATAGAAATCTTAAATCCTAGGTGGGAGTAGCTAATAAGAGATGTGGTTATTTATATACTTTAAATTTAGAAAAAAGTGGTTGGTTAAACACTAGCATTCTCTTGTTATCTTTTAAATTGATGTAGAGAAAATTGAATTTTACTTTTTGATATAATGATACATAGAACTAATTATAATTTTACATTTAGCTAATTTTTTAGAAGTTAGTTTATAAAAAATATGGTCATTAATAATGGAGATAAAAAATAGCCATCAGGTGACCTCTGTATGTCATTGTATCACAAGAAATGGCCAGATGTATGTAGTTCACATAGGATGCAATGATTGTCGTGGTTGTGGTACAATGACATACATACAGATGTGGTCACCTGATGGCTATTACAAGGCACGACATCAGTAGCAATGAGTACAAGTCCCAAGCTGAAACTAGTCAGCTTCTAGCTTTTGAACCTCTGCTTCAAACACATTTATGAATTCACGTATTGTGTTGAGATGATCAACATGTTCAGGAAGAATGTAGGTAGGCCTCCACTTCTCATCATCCAGTTCATAACGGAATACATTATCAAACTCACCCTTCTTCATCTTTGTCTTTGTTTACTTTTTGATATAATGATACATAGAACTAATTATAATTTTACATTTAGCTAATTTTTTAGAAGTTACTTTATAAAAAATATGGTCATTAATAATGGAGATAAAAAATAGCCATCAAGTGACCTCTGTATGTCATTGTATCACAAGAAATGACCAGATGTATGTAGTTCACATAGGATCCAATGATTGTCGCGGTTGTGGTACAATGACATACATACAGATGAGGTCACCTGATGGCTATTACAAGGCACGACATCAATAGCAATGAGTACAAGTCCCAAGCTGAAACTTGTCAGCTTCTAGCTTTTGAACCTCTACTTCAAACACATTTATGAATTCATGTATTGTGTTGAGATGATCAACATGTTCTGGAAGAATGTAGGTAGGCCTCCACTTCTCATCATCCAGTTCATAACGGAATACATTATCAAACTCACCCTTCTTCATCTTTGTCTTTGCTTACTTTTTGATATAATGATACATAGAACTAATTATAATTTTACATTTAGCTAGTTTTTTAGAAGTTAGTTTATAAAAAATATGGTCATTAATAATGGAGATAAAAAATAGCCATCAAGTGACCTCTGTATGTCATTGTATCACAAGAAATGACCAGATGTATGTAGTTCACATAGGATCCAATGATTGTCGCGGTTGTGGTACAATGACATACATACAAAGGTCACCTGATGGCTATTATAAAGCATGACATCAATAGGAATGAGTACAAGTCCCAAGCTGAAACTAGTCAGCTTCTAGCTTTTGAACCTCTGCTTCAAACACATTTATGAATTCACGTATTGTGTTGAGATGATCAACATGTTCAGGAAGAATGTAGGTAGGCCTCCACTTCTCATCATCCAGTTCATACCAGAATACATCATCAAACTCACCCTTCTTCATCTTTGTCTTTGTTATTCTGATTTAAAGGAAATAATTTTTGGACTTAATATGATGCAGATTAATCGGCAATGGATGAACGCCGATAGACGATCCCCGAAGTACATTGCTGGCATGCATGCTTTTCTCGAAGTGGCTAAAGCCAACAAGAACCCAAAGGGATTCATGTGTTGTCCATGCTCTGTGTGCAGAAACGACAAAGACTACTCTGACTGGGGGACTCTTCACCTCCACTTGATTAAAAACGGATTCATGGCGAACTATGTGCTTTGGACCAGGCACGGTGAAAGAGGGGTCGTGATGGAAGACAACAAAGAAGAGGAGGATGATAATAACATTCCTGACTGGGCCGCGGGGCAAGCTTTTGCGGATACTTTAATGGAAGATGCTGACAAAGAAGAGATACCGGAAGACGGCCATGTTGATGATCTTGGTCAAGTTCTAAAAGATGCACAAAGGGACTGCGAAAATGATAAGGAAAAGGCAAAGTTACAGCGTATGATAGAAGATCACAGAAAACTATTGTACCCATATTGCAAACAGGGTCACAAAAAGCTTAGTACTACACTTGAAATGTTGCAATGGAAGGCAAAATATGGTGTGTCTGATAAAGCATTTGAGGGGATGCTAAAAATTGTGAAGGACAAGCTTCCCGAGAACAATGAATTACCGTCGACAACATATGAAGCGAAACAGACTATGTGCCCTATGGGGTTGGAGGTTCAGAAGATCCATGCCTGCCCTAATGATTGCATCCTATATCAAGGCAAACACGAGAATTTGGAAGCTTGTCCTGTGTGCAAAGTGCTACATTATAAGATCCGGAGAGATGATGATCCTGGTGCTCTCGAGGGGACACCTCCCAAGACGACGAAAGTACCAGCGAAGGTTATGTGGTATTTTCCTATACTACAATGTTTGAAGCGTTTGTTCAAGAACAAAGAACATGCTAAGTTGATGACATGGCACAAAAAGGATCGTAAGCAAGACCACATGCTGAGACATCCGGCAGATGGGTCTCAATGGAGAAAGATTGATAGAAAATACAAAGATTTTGCTGGGGAAGCAAGAAACATAAGATTTGGTTTAAGCACATATGGTTTCAATCCATTTGGTGAGTTTAGCAGTGGTCATAGCACTTAGCCTGTGACCCTATGCATGTTCAACCTTCCTGGTTGGATGTGCATGAAGCGAAAGTTCATTATGATGCCGGTGCTAATCCAAGGTCCAAAACAACCTGGCAACGACATTGATGTGTATCTAAGACCATTGGTCGATGAACTATTATTGCTATGGAAGAAAGAAGGTGTACGTGTGTTGGATGAGGATAAGCAAGAGAACTTCAACCTACGAGCATTGTTGTTCATTACCATCAACGATTGGCCTGCTTTAAGTAACCTATCAGGGCACTCAAACAAGGGATATCGGGCCTGCACCCACTTTTTACATAAAATAGACGGTATTCATCTGAAAAATTGTAAGTAGGTTGTGTATATGGGTCACTGTCACTTTCTTCCTGAGAAGCATCCCTTAAGGAAGAAAGGTATGTATTGGAAAGGAAAGGCTGATCATCGTACAAAGCCCCCCCCATTTTAAAGGAGAGGAGATATTTGAGATGGTAAAGGATCTAAGGGTAGTCTTTGGAAAGGGTGATGGTAGTGAACCTATTGCACATGATGCTAACGGGCGTGCACCAATGTGGAAGAAGAAATCTATATTTTGAGAGTTACCTTATTGGGAAATTCTTGAGGTTCGGAATGCAATTGACGTGATGCACTTGACGAAGAATCTTTGTTTGAATGTGCTAGGCTTCTTGGGTTGTTACGGTAACTCTAAGGATACATTGGAAGCACGACGGGACCTGAAAGATATCCATAGGAATGAAGCACCTCCGAAAGAGGTTGATGAAGAAACAGATCCTGAAGAGGTTGAGGAGGATGAACAAGATTACTTAGGTCCTGCTAGTTACACCCTGAGCAAGGAAGAGAAGGACATCATGTTTGATTGCCTAAACAGTATGAAGGTTCCATCTGGCTACTCGTCGAATATAAAAGGGATCATAAATATGAAAGATAAGAAGTTCACAAATCTAAAGGCCCACGATTGCCACATGTTGATGACACAGTTACTTCCAGTTGCGTTGAGGGGTGTTCTACCAGAGAAAGTACGATTAGCACTCTTAAAGCTTTGTGCATTTCTCAATGCAATTTCACAGAAGGCAATCGATCCAAGGAACCTAGTGAAGCTACAGAATGATGTTGTGCAATGTCTTGTCAGCTTTGAGTTGGCATTTCCACCTTCATTCTTCAATAATATGACTCACCTCCTGGTGCACCTTGTGAAAGAGATTACTATTCTTGGTCTAGTATTCCTGCACAACATGTGGCTTTTTGAGAGGTTCATGTCAGTCCTCAAGAAATATGTTATTAACCGTGCACGTCCCGAAGGAAGCATCGCCAAAGGATATGTAACTGAGGAGGTCATTGAGTTTTGTGTTGACTTTGTCGACTCAATTGACTCGATTGGGGTTCCAGTATCACGACACGAGGGGAGGCTACTAGGAAAGGGCACCATTGGAAGGAAAGCATGTTTGAGCAATGATACTGATTTGTTCAATAAAGCACACCTAGCTATTCTGCAACAATCAACCTTGGTGACTCCGTATATAGAGGAACACAAGCAGATTATTTCTTCTCAAAATCCAACCAAAACCGAAGCATGGGTTATACGCCATCACTTGGAAAATTTTCCCTCATGGTTGAGTGAACAAGTTATTGGTGATTCCACGATTCACCCACAACTCGCGTTGTTAGCTAGGGGACCTTCTAGCACAATTGTGAAATTCCAAGCTTACGATATAAATGGTTATACTTTTTACACAAGAGACCAAGATCGGAAAACCACACACCAAAATAGTGGTGTGCGTATAGACGCCATGGACAACAACAATAACAAGAACTCCTATTATGGTGTCATAGAAGAGATATGGGAGCTTGAGTACGGGGAGCTTAACATCCCTCTGTTTCTTTGCCAATGGGTAAAACTAACTGGAGGTGGCATAAGGAAAGATCAATATGGAATGACAATAGTGGACCTGACCAAGATTGGTTTCAAAGATGAACCATTCGTCCTTGCCAAAAATGCGCATCAAGTTTTCTATGTCAAGGATATGACTAGCAAACCGAAGAATACAAATCCCCAAGAAGGACCACAAGAGCCAAAGCGACACATTGTTCTTCCAGGTAAAAGAGTAATCGTGGGAGTCGAGGACAGAACAGACAAATAAGATGACTATGATCAGTTCGATGGCATGCCTCCATTCGCTATCGAAGTTGACCCAAGCATATCGCTTGGAAATGAAGAGACACCGTACTTATGTCACGACCATGACCAAGGAACTTTCGTCAAGAAAAGGAACTTCAATGTTGTACTGTAATGATTAATGTTCGAATCATTTGTGTAATGTTGTATGAGTGTATTCCTTTATGTATTTGAACTAAAACTTATTAAAGCCTTTTAGATGCCCTGTGGGAAGTAACCACAAAGTTTGAGATTTTTCTGAATTAGTTGAGCATTTTTTCAGTTTAATTGAATTTGCACCACTAAAAAGATATGGAATGGTGCCAAATTTTGCCACATGGTCTCTTATGTCTTAGGAGACAAATATTGTCGAGTCCGATGTATAATTATTGTTTTTAAAATTTATATGAAATGAAATTAGCATTTTTATCACTAAAAATTGGGAAAAGGTAGATATAAACGGAAAAGAAGAAGTAATTATTTCAACTATTAAATTACTTTTTATATAGGAAAGTGAAGGTTGTTAATACTTAACAAAAAATAATTTTGCATGGTTCAAATATTAAACTTACCATTTTTTAAAAATGTTGCAAAGAGAAAGAATGAGAAAATGAGGATGGAAAATGGGAAAAAAATCAAAGTCCCGCGCAAAATAGCCCTTTAGTCCCGGTGGTGTTACGACCCGAGACAAAAGGGGTGCCCGTCGTCGCCTCCGCCCGCGCATCAACATCGTCTGTCCCACTCCTCCGTCGCCTCGTCCTGCTGCGCTCTGCCTTCAGCCTCACGGTCGTCATCCCCAACGCCGGTAGGGGCGCGCCCTTCCCCCCCGGCCGCCGGACTACACCGGCCTGCCCGAAATTTTGGGAGTTTTGGGACTTGCTGTCGCAAATAAATGAATTGTTTGCGTCAGCAATTTTTTTAATTTGATTTGAAGATTAAATTTAAGTATAAAATTGTACTAAATATGTGTATAATAATTCTAATTAAATATGTCTCTCCCCAGCATCGCCGACCGCCATCTCTCCCCGGCTCCCCGCTGCCTCCCTCGACGCACCCAGGATCCCGCCGCCGTCTCGCCCCGGCTCCTCACCGACTCCGGTAGGCGACACTACCGATAAAATCGTGGTTATTTTAGAAATTGATAGAAATTAATATGAATTATTGTAGAAAATTAGTGTTTATTCTTGTTGATTCTAAAAATAGATAGAAATTATTGTATATTCTCATAAATTCATGTCGATTATTGTCATATTTTCATAAATTATTGTATATATAAATATAATTATTGCATGCAATTAGCTCAACTTTTGATGCATCACTTAGAAAATGTAATAAATTCCTTATTTCTCTACATATATAGGTGGTGTATGGAAGTGCTTTTGCGCATTTTCCTGAACAGACTAGCCACGGCATGCTGATTCCACCCGGCTATGCCTCGGTTGCTGTGGAGGAGATTTGTCAGCCACAATTTGAAGATCTAGAGCTAGACATCCTAGGAGGTGATGGGGAAAGGACACTCAAGGATGCGGTTCACGGTATCATATTGTGGCCCAAACGTTACATTATAATCCCCCAGACGGAGGGATCAGTCCCCCCTACAGATCCCCCGCAGCCGCGACCATCGTCATCTCCGAGGCCGTCCACACGACCTTCAATATCACCTCGCTCACCGTCTACACAAGAACCATTATTCAATTCTGGAGGTGCGAGCTCCAGCCACGATATTGACATCAATCCCGAATCACCTCCAAAAAAGCAGAAAAAACCAATAGCGGCAAAGCAAGCGCCATCAAAAGCAGAAAAAACACCAAAGCACCGAAGAAAAAACCGCCCAGCCACCAAAGCAAATCAGAAAAAACTGCGAAACCACCGCAGAAAAAACCACCTAGCCACAAAAGCACAACCGAAAAAACCGCCGGAGCACAATCTTCCAACCCAGTACAACCACCAAAGCAGAAAAAACCACCAAGCCACGAGAGCACAACCGAAAAACCCCCCGGAGCACAGTCTTCCAAGCCAGTGCAACCACCAAAGTAGAAAAAACCACCAACGATAAAGAAAATGGTTGAACCCATCAGCAAAAGGAAGCTAGCATGGGAGACGACAGAAGAAGAAGGAAAAATGACGATCGGTGCCCAACATGTGCATGAATTTTTCAACAATCTGAATACAAAACAGCAACTGAGGGAGCTTGAGAAGACCAAAAAAGTATATACGGGCAAACTTGGGGTTTTCAAACTAATGAGTGAAAACACCAAGAAAATGATGCCCATAATGGCGTCGATGTCGTCTAAAGAAGATACTCGTGCAAAGAAACTGGAGCAGAAAACAGATGCGTCGATGAGCAAACAGACTTACGTTGCCTCCGGCCTCAATGCACATGAACGAGCTCTAGCAGAAATGCCTATACAACAAGTAGTGCAGGTCCTTGATTTCATGGAACAATCAGGGATGCCTATAAGTGTTACACTCGGCCATGAAGAACCACCCCGGGATCCAAGTTTCGAGTATAGATGGCCCTTTCAGCTAGGAAAACCTCTTATCGGGCCAGAACTGGTACTTAAGCTCTCACCTAAGATGTACAAATTTCATGAGTGGTACATGCGGCAATCAGCGAAAGGCGTAGATACCATAGGTATACTTGCTAGACCGAAAGATTTTGCCACTGAAGGCAACAAGGTGGTCTGGCTGGAATTCAAAGATATTTATGAAGTTTACCATCTAGACGCCCTGAATACCGATCTTATCGTCGCTTGGTGTCTGTAAGTGGCGTATTTTTTTATGTTTATTAATAAATTTATTACGTATGTGGATCTACTAATTAACTTTATATTTCATTTTTGGTAGCCTGCAAAAACAAGAGATGCAAAAAAAGAATATTGCCAACAGAATTGGTTTCATGAACCCATCAAAAGTCAATGAGTTTGAGGTCAAGCATCAACCAGACACAACAACCGCGACAATCTATAGGACCTTGTCTAAGTTTCATGACAAGGATCTCATACTACTACCTTACAGCTGCAAGTATGTGCGATTGCCATCTAATTGTCCTTGCTAATTCTATTTAGTTCTAATTTGTATGAGTATTATGACCATGTATATACAGTTTTCACTGGATTCTTATGATCATTCAAGTCGACAATAGCAGGGTCATGGTGTGGAATTCATTGAGAAAAAACCCCGCAAGTTACCAAGACCTTCAAAATCTGTTTCAAGAGTAATAATTCTATCTAAGACGTTTTTTAATGCAATATATATATCTTTCATTAATTTTCCTCAGAGCTTGGGAAAAATTCATTGCAGAGAAAGAAGATCAATTTAACCCAACAATTACATTCTATATTGATTATACGGTACGTAATCCAAATAACAACTTCAGATTGAGAAAATTTAAATTTTATCACACTTATATTTCATAACATTTTCTCCTATCGACTTTAGTGTTTGAGACGGGAATAAGGAAATAATTTATGTGGATACTATGCCTGTGAGCACATACGATGTTTGGCAAGTGCAAACTCCGGAAATTATAATGTAAGTTAATTAAATAAACCTATTAATAATACATCATTTCCTAATCGCTTCTATATTTAATTGTTGGGTGTAATATATTAACATATTTGCACATTACAGATGGATATGGTTAAGGACGAGGTCATTCAGAAGGATCGTCTTTCGGCGATTCAAGAAAGTCTCTTGGGATTCCTCTCGGAGGAGGTGGTTAATCCAGCAGGAAAACATCATTATGATAGATCTAAAAAATCCAATAGATACTAGAAATTTGAAGTGAACGATATTTTGATGTATAAATTCTATCTATTTTGATGCGTATATTTCTAAGTTTATTTATGTGGATATATAAGTTTATATATAAGTCTAAGTGCGTATATGCTATATATATAGACAGGTATACATAGATGTTAAGTGCAAATACATATACGTACATATACGGGTAAGACAACAATTAGAATATACGCTCAAATCGAAAATAACAAAAAAAAAGAGACGAGACCCCTTTAGTCACAGTTGGTATTACTAACTGAGACTAAAGTGGGTGGGTGCAGGCGCTGGCGTGCCCCCCCTTTAGTCTCGGTTCGTAATACGAACCGGGACTAAAGGACCCCTTTAGTCCAGGTTGGTTCACCCAGGACTAAAGGGGGCGCGGGACCTTTTGTCTCTCATCATTAGTCCCGGTTGGACTTGAGAGACCTATTCCTTTTACCAACCGGGACTAAAGCCCCTCTCCCTACCAGTGTTAGGTTCTCACAGAGTAGGTTCGCTCCCTGACAATACTGTCAACATATTTCACTCCCTGACAGTACTGTCAACATATTCATACGTCTTACTGTATAGGCTATAGCTTCAGAGTGGCCAAAAAAATGACGGTATCTGGCCATGAATGAAATCATTGAACTGCTGCCCATAGCAGTTCAGATGCGTTGTCGTTACCTCTGTTACACTGAGAAGAAAGTCATTTCAGCAATAAGCCATATATATACAAAAGACAAAAAAAACATTTTTTAGAAATACACAATACATCGCAGACGCTCACTACACGCACGCACACTCACCCCTATGAACACACGTACGCAAATCCTACCCCCTATGAGCACCTCCGAAGGACTGAGCACCCGGTAGATCTGAAGATTTCCGAAGTCACCATTGACGTTATACATTAAGTGGTAAGCGGCGCTCCTAAAAAAACAGATATAAACGATGATTCAGTTTAGAGATCCATTAAATCGGGCCCAACATCAGGTTATTTCGCCTTCATGGGCCTGATTTTTTTTTCTATCTTGGGCCACATGTCTTTTAGGTTGTGCAGATTTGTGCTGTTTTCTTCTAAAAAGTTGTTTGCTATTCGGTTTATTTTCTGGAAATTTTGTAGATATAAACAGGTCGCATATCATAATGTGTTTGAGTTCGACTTCCGTAAGCCGTTTTCTTGCAAATGCCTGCACACATTTAGTTATAGCAAATACCATCCCAGTGCACAAATGCTTAACTGATTTGACATGTTCCACCAATGTAAAGCCACAAAGGGCCAAACTAGTCAAGTCAAAACTTGTCCAAGTACTTTAGTTAGGCTTCTTATATATTCAACATGTTCCGTGATTTTATTTTCACAAATTGTAAACTTTTGATGTGACAAGAACTGATCAATGTTTTTTTTGTGAAATCACTATAAAAAAGGGTGGAGATTACACTCTAGAAGTATATGACTTCAAGCAGTGTGGGGCTCTAGATCAATGAAAATTGGTTAAATCATAAGTATGCACACGGGCTTGTTTTCCAACAAAATCATCTTTTTGCTTGTTGTTCAGAGTTAATAAAAACTGCCAGCATCAACTCTCCTCCTCTTTCGTCCAAGCACCACACCGAAGCGGCCCAGCACAGCAAGTCAAAGGCCTCACAGCACAGCAACTCAAAGGTCTCTCTACAGCTCAACACCACCCGACAACTATGGCCTCAGTAACGGTGGCAGAGGGAGAGCCTCCAACCGCCTCTTCTTTACTGAGCATGGTCAATCCAAAGGACTCCATCGCTGCCATCCGGCCCCTGCAGCCACTCGGCTCCCTCAATCTCCCATCCCACGCTGTCCAGTCCAGGGGACTACCTCCCTCGTCATCCAGTGGAGCAGCTTGTCGTCCAGTCCAGAGGACCGTCAGACTGCTTCCCTCGCCGTCCAGCAATGCCTCGCCGTCCTGTCCACAGCACCACCTCCCTCGCTGTTCTTCAGGTGCGTCAGATGCCCATTTCTGCCTCCACTCCGTGTTCCCATTTTATATGCATTTGTCTTCAATACTTACCGATTGTTGTTGTTCAGTGCCAATTGAGTGCAAAACGTACAACTATTCTTGATTTTGGTTTTCCAAGCACCAACAACTCCCACCGTTCAATTGAATTTCATGCACTCAATATGCACTACAAGAAATATGCCAACTAGTGATGCAAAAAAGGCTGTTTCTCGTCATAAATCGTGATTAATGACGCCGGTTATTACGAAAACCTTCCGTCATTAATCGAGTGTCATAAACCGCGATTAAAGACGAGACCTTATTTCGGGGCGTCATGAGTTTAATGACGCATATAAATTCGTAACACTAAAGCGTCAAAAGCTACATGCCACGTCGGACCAAAATCCGATGTGGCACGGCATTTTGTGACAAACCGTTTCATCATTAAGTGAATTCAGCCCATATTTTGTTGGGCCAAGCACCAAATTCCTTGTCGTCATAGATTGAATTTGGTCCACTTAATGTTAAGCTGAGCCCAATTTTTCGATCGTCATAAATTTGTTTTAGGCCTTATTAAGGTTGGAATGAGCCCAATAAATGTGGTCGTCATAGATTGTATTAAACCTCGTTAAGGTTGGATGGGGCCCAATATTGTTGGCATCATAGATTGTTTAAGGCTTTATTATGGTTCGATGAAATCCTATAATTGTTGTCGTCATATATACTTTTAGGCCTAATTCCGGTTGGACCGACCCAATAATCGAGGTCGTCATAGAATGTTTTAGGTCCGATTTTAGTATGACCGAGCCCAATAATTGCAGCCATCATTAATTTGTTTTGGGTCCAGTACTGGTTGGGTCGAGTCCAATATTCGATGACGTCATAAATTGATTAAGGACCAACTGATATTGGACCCAGCCCAACAATCGCTGATGTCATTTTTGATATGGCCCATTTTATTAATAAATCATTTTTAAATTCGTAAAAAAATAATGGGCTGAGGGGGCAAGCCCACATTATTTTTTGCTCCGTTATTTTGGCCTGCACTCTAGGTAGCGCTTAATTAAATATAATTCAATCTCACATTACATGCTAATCAATTCAGTAATTGACATCACAGATAATATTTTCATACCACTGATACAAATAAATATTTCGGATCACACATGACACATTATTATCAATGAACACAGAACAACCACAAGCAGATTGTCAGTAGGAGCTCACAAACTAATACACATGATATCTCCCTGCTCACAAATAAAGCTGGTCTTGAAATAAAACTCACAAAGATAACAAAGCTCAGTACTCAAAACCAGCACAACTAGCTTGGAGGACACAAGCAGAAGACTAAGAAACACAGTGACCTTACCCAAGGCGCTAGCTTAGCAGTTGACGAAGGAGGGTCTCAGTAGTTTCTACTTGTTTCTTCAACCTCTCAATCTCATCAATCTGCACTTTCATTGCTACATCTGAAGCTTGTGCCTTGATCTTCTAGTCTGTCAAAATTTGGTCCTGTTCAACAAAGATTTCACCAAGGTCAGCAGCTTCATTTAGCCCTCCCAACGAAACTTCAGGTCTTGAGCATGTAGCGAAAGCTGGATAATCTCGAGGTATGTAATCAATGAATGGCTTTGACTTCACATTGGAGGCACAGGAATTTGATATTTGAACCACAAGGATTGTCCTCAATATTTGAGCCTAAAACATCAACAGACCGGACCAGCAAAATATCAACAAAATAAATTCAGAATGGTGAGTGTGCTCGACTCAATTTGAAATAGATAAAACCAAATCAGCATAATAAGATAGCATCTTAAAGCAACTCATCAGCACAAAGTTTACACCACCAAGTAGCAAACATCATAAGATGATGAGGTAGAAACATGTTTCTTAAGACATCAATAGATCGGCAATTCTCCCCGCAAATAGCTCCCTAATATTATGTCTGGCCTCCTGAAGCTGTCCATTCACCTTCTGCAGCTCGGCTTCAAGCTTCAGTTAAATCGATAAATTCGAGGGTCATTTACGTGACCTGAAGAAAACATCAGCAACAAGTTTCATAAGATGGCATGTCATGGTTATTCATCATTAAAAATTGTTCCAATAATCGTAACTACCTATTATTCGATTCCATTTCCATGAACACCTGGACAAGTTCCAGCTGTGTTGGCTTACCCTTCTTCACCTTCTGAAACTCACTGGTAGTATCTTCAAGCATCAATTTTTCAGTATCTCCAAGCTTCATGTTAGCCTTTCTGCATTCTTCTTTCCATGACCTTGCTTCCTCTTCAGCTTTTGCTATCCTGTGTGTTAGCTTATTCAGAACAACTTTAGTCCTACCATCCTATTCAGGATCAATCCAAACAAACGTCTGAAATTGTTTTCCTTGAGGCTGCAGACATCAAAAACATATATGTTCATAAAATTGTCCATTTTCAACACTAATATCAAGAGTACAAGTACTATAAGTCTATTGAAATTTAAACAAATTGTTTACCTGACCACAGGTTCCATACCGGCGCCCAAGGGCGGTGAAGCTTTCCCTGACAAGGAGAGCATACCTATGCTGGCACTTGTTATAAGGATCCACAACGATAAGATTAGCATCAGGAGGCTCCGATGTAACAAAATCAGTGGACCGAGTCACCACCAGATGCTAGTAAAATACAAGAACCTATCAATTTATAAAATGATGCAAATCGAAAACTAATTGAATCTAACACCGATTATCTATAGCCGATCAACTTCTAACACCAATTGCAATTCAAATCTGAGTGTACGATGAAATCTGAATCTTTTGTATATGGTCATCAATCCTCTAGATCCCCAAATCTAGAAATCACCATACCTAGGTCGATAGGGGAAAATATAGTGACTCAAACCAGAGGACTGACCTTGTCATCCTGTTTCTTGAACTCATAGCCGGGAGGTGGCGCATAAACCACCCTCTCATCACCGCTAGAATCCGCCATTCGTACCACGAGCCGTTGCAGATTTGTGCGTAGCAAAAGTCGAGAGTCTTTGCGAAGGTAGTGAAGCATTTTGCCTGAGAATTGCTGATTTATATTAAAGATTCACCAGAGACAACCATAAGGAAAGTGTTTCCTGTTAACATAACACAACCAAGAAGTGGTGCAGTGGTAAGCAACGCAGTCTTGTTCCTATACGTCTCTAGTTCGAACCCTTGCAATGGCAAGTAGTTTTTGTAACATTTCGTGACCTGGCCTCCGCTGACTTGGCGAAAATGCTTACATGTGGGACCCTGGAAAATTTTATGATGACTTGGAACACTCTAATTTCGAAAGAATGCTTACATGTGGGACCCAACTGAATTTTATAAAGACTTGGAACACTCTGTTTTTAAAAATAATGCTTACATGTGGACCAATGTTGGTTTACGACGTTTTTCAGAGCTTATGGTGTCACAAAACAGCATGGAACAGGGAATGCCCTGCTACAGTACCAACTGTGAAGGACCGGATTGGCGACCATAGAGGAGGGAAGTGAATGAGAGTCAATAAAAATTCTTTCTCAAAAGAATTCAGCCTATGCCCCAATCGCAACTCCGAGGGTCACACACGATCAAGCGGGAGCACACACAAACCTCTCACGAGACCTTAGGAACAAAGCTTGAAAGGCTAGGAAGCAAAGCGGAAGCAAGCACGAAAGAGCTCGAGCAACATAGAGGAAGGCTGAGACCTACCGGGTCAACCGGCCACAAACATCCGGGTCACCCTGAGGCATCCAGAGCCGCACCGGGTCACCCGGCCACAAGTGTCCAGATCAACCTACCGCTTCGGGTCACCCGGCCACAAGTGTCCGGATCACCCGGGACAGCCCAGAAAACTACCCGCGAATTCGCCCCAAACTTTCGATTGATGGATCTCCCAAACCACTTGGAGTCTTGAGACGAAATTTTGGGGAGAAGATGAGCACCCCAAGGGAAGGATATGCCCCCAAAAATTTCAGCCTCTAACTCCCTACAGCTCCCAGAATCACGAATCCTTGCCAAGAACACTATGAACTAGGGTTCATCCGAAAATCAATGAATCGAAGGCCAAATCCGGCGTTTGAGGGGTCAAGATCATCCACAAAGAGGCACAAGGCACTCACCCATGATCCCCTCAAAGAAATCTGGAGAGAAACGCCCTAAAATCGACGAATCGAGTGACAAACAAAAATCCCAAAAAAAGGCTCCGAAAATCACCGAAAAAGAAAAACGGGGGGAGCAACAAAAACACTTGAGGAATCACGCCTAACCTTATATACATACCATGAAAGATTCATACAAGGTCTAGCTTGCCTCCTCAACATCCATCGCTCTCTCAAGATCTCACCATGAAGCTCTCAAGCTAGTCCTATCGAAAATCCTAAGGAAAATAGGAAGAGAAAATAAGAAAGCAAATGAGCTAGGGTTTCAAGAGATGGTTGACATCCTCTCTCCTCTAAGTTTATATGGAGGCAACCGAAAGATGAAACTACCCCTATTACATAATACTAGGATACACGCCCCAGAAGGGCACTTTGGGAATTCTCGTCGTAGCACCATCGGACAGATGCCCGGCGACCGCACCTCGCTTAGCCCCGACGCAAGCCTTGCGATCCCGACGCGTGTCCTCCGCTTCGAAGTCTCTCGGCGCACCCAGATCCCGTCTCCGCCCGCCGAGCCTCTGGTCTTGGCTTTGTGGCTCAACCAAGGAACCCAACAGTTTTGTGGTGAACCGCTGCAAACCCCACGGACTCAGTGCAGTCTCCACGCCAATCCCACTCATGACTTAGCCACCACGGTCGTCCCGCGTGCAGACTCGGGTTGTGAGCTGCTACTGTCAGAGGTTTAGATCTGCACAGCCCACAAGGGGGTCAACCCTGGTGGTTTATTTGTTCAGCGGGGTGGAATCCAGGGCTAAGAACTCGAAGGTTGCGCACGAGCACACGGAACACAGAGAACACGGTGAATTTATACTGGTTCAGGCCTCCGGAGAGTAAAACCCTACGTCTAGTTGTCGGTGTAGATTCCTTGAGGATTGTGTGATTGTACAAGGGGTCGCCTCTCCCGCCTTATATTGGCCAACGGACAAGGTTGGCACCTAGACTCCTGGTCAGTTACGACCAGGAGACCTAAGTCTAGTTGATTACAACCATTACCATATACATCGGACTGCTTGTCAGAATCCACCTCTGTCTTGTCTTGCACGCCAAGTCTTGAAGTCATTCTGGATAAGGTCGCTTGAGGAATCTTCTGGAAAGTCTTGGGGAGGTCGTGTGCGCCACCAACTAGGTCGGTTGGGCCTACTGTCAGGTCGGCAGGTCTTCTGGCAGGCCGGACCCACTTGTCGGGGACTGCCGTCAGCCTGGTCGGTAGGGACCCAGGGGTACCCATGTCTCACAAGCCCCCGAGCGATGTGTAGGCGCAGCTACCTCGAGAGGGTCATGACGAAGTCTTGAAGCCATCGACAGGTCGAATAGCGTGCACATCAGTCCAAAAGAAAAACTAACCAGCTTAGCAGCCGGCCAGTTTGTAGTATCCCGAGAGGAGCGAGGTCAAGTGACGACCTATAGGAAGCAGGCTTCCAATAGATCGAAACGACGATGAAAAAATATAGAGGGTGTCAAGGACGCACTCATAGAGTAGTATCCAAGCATCGTAGCAGGCAGGATGGCCGGTATGATGATCCAAAAAAGAAGAAAAAATTAGATTGAGTAGCGACTTGAAGAGAAACAGGTTTCCCAACAGGTCGATACGACGAAGAAAACAAGAGGGCGTCGAAGACGCTCTCGTAGAGTAGTCCCCGAGCATCGAAGCAGGCAGCATGGCTGGTTTGATGCTCAAAAAAGAGAAGAAAACTGAGTCATGGTCTTGATGGAACGAAGTGTAGAGGCACCCAGATCTCCTTACATAGCTGCAAGGAGTCTGGCAGCACCGACCTCTGGGAGGCCTTGTAGGCGTTCCGACCTTAAAGAGGCCTCAAATCAACAATGGCCAGTATCCGAGGATACCCAGCAAGATCTTGAAACATGCGTCGCATGAAGAGGTCGTCAATGGTGTCGTAGCTGAAGTTGTGGTGTTTAGAACTGTCGACGATGAAGCTGTAGGAAAATGTTGTTTTGAACGATTGGAGTGTAGAGTCACCCAGATATCTTGCATAGCTGCAAAGAGTCTGGCAGAGCCACTCGAGGCATGCCGACCTTAGGAAGGTCTCAAGTCAAAAATCGCCCAAGCACCCGGAGATACTTGGCAGGACCATTAGGCGCGCACCCCACATGGGGCTTTCATTCCCGACATAAAATCCTGGGTGTCCAGAGCAGGCTGGCAGGGCTACAAGAGCACACCGACCTCAGGAAGGTCACGCATCTAGGGCGCCCAACTAGGTTCGCAGAGGCGTAACCATACTGAGGTATTGCAAGACCAAGGTACTAAGGCACGCCGACCTCAAGGAGGTCGTTTTGGTGTCCAGACGACCAACATAGCTGCTAGCCATCCAGCGGGGCCAAGGTGTTAGGAACGTCCTCAATGATAGGCACACCGACCACAGGGGCCCGACAAAATCGTAGATATTTAAGCTGCTGGTCTCCAGGCGCCCAGACAGATCTGGCAGAGCAGCGAGGCACGCCTACCCCGGAAGGTCTTCAATCGAACCTACGACCATTCTGCTCAGTGAACAAAAATATAGGTTGATTGGAATAGGTTCGTTTACATGTAGAGCCATAGCGGGTGCACCAGGACACAGAGCCTAGTGGGTGCATTTGATTGTCGTCGTCATCTGTAGCTATAGCGAGGCGCAGGGCCAGCTGACCTGGAGTCAGTCTTGTCTTTTCCATAGACTGTAGGGTCATGGGTCAACAGTGGTCCGAGATTCTCTTGCCACCCAGAAGACGACAAACTGCCCACTGACCAAAAGGTGTACTATAGCCATGTGACGCCGCAGCGGCCTCGGGCATCAGTGATGCACAAGCAACAAAGGCGTCACGAAGCAGGGGAAAAGGACATCGCTTTTAATCATCCACATGCCTACAGGACCCCTCAATCACGTGGTAACAGTGTCACTACTTCATCGACCGCTCAAGGCTTGGTTCTGGCTATAAATAGCACCGGAAGGCTGAAGGAGGCATGCACCGAGCATTGCCATGCTATGAAGCCGCAGAGTAGTATTTTGGCCATGCCATGGGCATGTGTCCATCCACCAGAGCATAGGATGCAGAGTTTGTAGAAGCTTGGAGCTAGAAGAACGCTTGCGAAGTGTAGGTATCACACCACCTCTTTGTACCGTGCCTCAGCGAGGAATCCTGGAGAGTTTGGAGGTGATGCTGCAGAAGCACGAGGTGATGCTGCAGGTTCTTGGTAAGCATGAGATGCTCGTTGAGGGCTTGCAGTACGCGCCGAAGAGCAAGCTCGTATCTGCATTCCATAGTCAGGCACAAAGTGTGACCTGCTATGCGCAGCATCGTGCAGGTGTTCACCTCGAGGTCGCCATTGGTGGTCTGAAGCTAGAAGAATTCTTGCGATGTGCTCCACTATAGCAGAGAACATGGCAAAGATTGCTCTAGGTAGATCAGGTCTTCAAATATGTTTGTATCTTGTAACAAGTTCTGGATCCAATGAGGTCGCAGGCGACCTGTGTACCTTCGAAGTTCCTATGTAATGTTCGCTCTCTTCTGTCATGTAATGGTCCTTTTGAAGAAGTTATTCATCAAAGACCTAAAGTGATGTGTTTGGGGGCTTGTCGACCTCATGGAGATCGAATTTGCTATTAGGACGACCTGGTTAGCATTGATGTATGTACGACCTAAACTCGGGGTGTAGGTCGCCGGTCTATCCATTGGGCATATAGCCGTTGGCGTGAAATCCGGCGAGATCGTCTCGCGAAATCAGTGGTGAAGAGTCGTTGCGGCAGATCTATTGCGGCGATAGATCTGCAACGAGCGTCCGCGGTGAGACCCATATAAATACAGCTGTGGGGACGGGCGTTGACCCTCCCCTGCCATCATCTTCTTCCTCTCGCCGCCTCCACCGAAAGCTTCCTTGCCCTAGCCGCCGCTCTTGCGTATCCACCCCACCACATTCACAACCGGAGCTCACCGCCACCCCTAGCAGGTCGTGCGCCACCACCGCAACTCGTCTGCCGCGCCGCTCCGCATGCGCATAAAAACCCTAGTGACATTTAGATCCAAATCCAAAGATCCCCAAGAAATGGTGGCCGCGGCTTCCCAAATCCCCGCCCCGGAGACGGTCTGGGAGCCCTCGGTGATGACCGAGGAGAAGATCCAAGTGCTGGTGAATCGCGGGCTGCTCAGGTCCAAGGTGGAGATGGAGTGGAAGGCGCCCACCGGCGAGGCGTTCCCGACGGAGGACGACAAGGAGCAGGTCGTCTTCGCGTCCTTCTTCGAGCGCGGGTTCAATGTGCCCGCCGGCGATTTCTTCAGAGGTCTGCTGTACTACTACAAGCTGGGGCTGGTACACCTCGTTCCCAACTCCATCACTGTAGTGTCGTCGTTTATCCATTTTTGCGAGGTGTATCTGGGGATACCGCCCCATTTTTTGTTCTGGCAATACGTCTTCCAAGTCAAGACCACCAGCAAGCGTACGGGCGTCGTAGGCTCGGTGATGTTCTACTTAAGACCAGGTCTTCAGGTAGAATGGATTGATATGGACCTGCCGGACAATACCGCGGGGTGGAGGTCGCTACATCGCTGACCAGAAGCCGGCGCTCCCGAAGCCAACTGGGCACAGGCCCGAGAAGATACCGGAGTGGGACCTGTCCCTCACCTCCCGCGAGACGGAAGATGTTAAGGAGTTGCTCGCCCTTGTAGCCGACCTCAAGAAGAAGGGTCTGACAGGGGGCTCGGTGGCGATGTCGTTCTGTCGTCGTCTGATGCAGCCGATCAAGGACCGGGTGCATCCGGCCTACGAGTATTGGGATCAGTCGGACCCTACTCACGAAGTTAACTGCAAGGTCTCCCAGGAGGAGGTGGTGGCCAGGGTCACGCAGCTGTATATCAGGTGGATCCGGATGATGATCGTCTCGCAGTTTATAGGATCCCAAAATTGGAAAAGAGAGCCAATTACGTTCAGTTTGTGCATCATCGTGAGGACTTGTAAGCAAAAGGAAAAAAAAAGATATACATTTATTTTCTTACTATAATGGTAGCGGTAGTTGTTTGTTTGGTATAAATTAAAGTGAACCCAACATATGCCATGTCAATATGTTATTTACATGATTAACATACATATTTATGCGGATTATAATATCGTCCTTTGCTACTTGTAGGGACCATGGAAACAATAACAGCTTGACATCTTGGAAACCCTATGGTGTTCCTCTTATTGCACAAATACCTCACAATGAAACTATCACGGGTTTTGATATCCATGAGTTGGTCCATAAAATGCTTGTGCCCATGCTAAGAAATCAGGACTCTGCTCATTTTGCTGCTCATAGTTCTCTTTCCACAAGAATGCATAGTTATAATACCGACAGCAGCAAATTGGAGCTACATTTGATTGATGATAGCAACACAGTCATTCAAAAATCAAATGATTCTATTAGGATTCCACAATCTTCACTCGCAACTGTATTTTTTGTCAATTGGTTCAAGGCAGATCTGAAAAAGATTAACACGGATCCTCTAGAACACCTTCCAGAGGTGTTTATGTATGCTCCACCTGCCAAGAGAACCCGTGGTGAAGCTCTCTCACTCTATGCATGCTTGGATGCTTTCTTGAGGGAAGAACCACTTGTACCTGAAGACATGTGGTTAGTTTTCAATTAATGCATTCTAAAATATATTTGATATTTAAAAATGACAGTCCCTTCAGGGGTGCATGATTTTCGTTTTTGGCTGGTTCACTTGTACTTCATGCATGCTTGGACAACATAGGTGGTTATTTTGTTGCTTGCACTTGTACTTGTGTTATACCAACATTACCTATGTAGGATTTGGTAACATGAAATTTGAAAACTTATAGCAGTTCAATGTAACCATGTGGATTCTTTTCTATGTCCAATATGCAAGAGAGATGCATATCATTGCATTAAGAGAGAAGAGTTTAGGCCAAAGTAGCCATACAACACACACCACTGACCCCAAACACTTGGGGGAAAAGTCTACATCACCCCCTCACCTATAAAGGGTGGACTACATAACCCCCAACCTATGAAACGGTCCATATCACCCCCTGAACTTTTCAAAATTGGTCAAATTACCCCCTAAAGCAGTTTTGAAAAATCATATTAAATCATAGAAAAATTATAAAATGGAAAATCAAATTGTGTTGGACTCCAAATGAGTAGATCTACACAATGAAGTATGCTTTAGGAAATTGTTTTTGTTGTAGCTTTAGATTTATACTTTTCTTCATTGTTGTAAAAAGATGTACTAAAGCATATCATATTATACATTCAAAGATCTACTCATATGGAGTCCAACACAATTCAATTTTCCATTTTATGATTTTTCTGTGATTTACTATGATTTTTAAAAATTACTTCAGGGGGTAATTTGCCTGATTTTGGAAAGTTTAGGGGGTGATATAGACCATTTCATAGGTTGGGGGTTGTGTAGTCCACTCTCAATAGGTGAGGGGGTGATATAGACTTTTTCCAACACTTTTGGGGTTACCCAAAATTACACTTTGCATGCCACAAACAAGCACAAAAGGGCCAATTACACCAGTTTCCCCATTACGGGTCAGGGAGTCAAGTGGAGACTACAACACTAAACCCTTTTGCACCTGCAAGCATCCAGAAGCTTTCTCTTGTGCAAGTAGGAAGGCTCTGATACCATATTGAGTTGCATGCACCAACTAGTTCAACCCAAAACCTTAAGCTGGTAGGGAAAGGTGGGCAATTCACTTATACTCCAACACAGACCCCTAATGTGACCAAAGTGTTGAAGCCCCGCCTCAGACCAGAGCTCAGCCTATCACCGGCATGCTGCCACCAAAAGTAGAAATTAGTGCCATGGATCCTGTGAGAAGTTGTAACTGAAACTGCGAGGCGGATCCGGAACAGAAAGTGCCCGAAGGCGCACTCCCTGACCCGACCAGCTGATCCGGTGAGTCTTGAACTAACCAGCTCATCTTTAAATGCTTATTTGCTGTTTGCCTTAGAGGAGGACCTCTTAGACCTTGTTTCTTGTCTTTTGCAGGCTCGGGAGATGCAGTACTGGTACCCTGCACAGCTACCGACCGGCGAGGAGCCGCGTCGGAAATTGAGGTCGCAAGACTACCAACCTCCAGCAGCTGCGCTGCTGTAGAATTACCTGTCAGATTCGTCGGTGGGGGCTAATGAAGACAGCGACCCGGAGGTCGGTGACGACGTGGCGAGCCGGCCTGAGGCGAGCAGTGCCACAAGGCCAGGACGCAAGATGAGGGCAGCAACGGCGAAGCAGTCGAGCTCGAGGGCTGCCGCGACGGCCGAGGCAGCAAAGACTGCTAAGCTCGAGGCTGCCAATAAGAAGAGGAAGAGGAAGACGATCCCCACCTCGATGACCCGGGAGGTCGAGTCAGAAGATGAAGCTACTGATGACCCGCCGATCATTGACGATCGTGCGGCACCGAGGTCGCCATGTCCCGCGAGCAAGAGGCAGCGGGAGGTGGAACAACAGGTGACAGAGGAGGACCTCCGCCGTATCAGGCAGGCGCAGCTGGCTGCAGCCGGTGCCCAGGCAAAGATGCCTACGAAGGTGCGGGCTCGGCCCCTAAGGCCGAAATTGCGCGCGACAGTGGTCGTGAGGTAAGACCCCGGTGCTTAGACTTGTTAATTGATAATCACTGTGAGGTCGTAGCATATTGACAAAATTATTGCAGGTCGGACGCCAGACCTCAGAGCACCTCGGGTGCTCAAGGTTCTCCCACTAGGACGACGACGTTCGAGCAGGAGGTCGGAACTCAGGGTTTCGTTGGCGACGTGGGGACATCGACCCCCCCCCCTCGCCCGTCATTGAAGTGGACCCAATCAACACGGTGGCAAGCATGTCGACTCAGGACCCGGCGTTGGACCAGGCTCAAATCGAGCAGCCACAGCGGGGCCCAGAAACAGCCAGCGGAGAGGTACCAGGTTCGACGTCGATGTGGCCTGATTTGAGGAGGTGGGAGATCAACTGGAGCGGCACTCCCTGGGAGGGAGACATCTTCGAGGATGACGAGGACATGAAGGAGGTCCGTCGGGCCATCTTGACGCTTAACGACGCGTTCACGGTAAATGAAATTGCCTTTGGATTCAGTAAGCATCTTATCTTGTAAGTGTTATCAATGACCTGTCTTGTGTTTTTGAAGAAGTCACTAGCCAACTGTGCTCAGAGCAGGGCCGACCAGTGTAAGAATGCAGCAGCCATGCTACTGCGGGTGACGGAGCTTGAGCAAGAGCTCAAGCAGGTTCGAGAGGAGGCCGCGGCAGATAAGAAGAAGCTCGAAGACGAGCTGAAGGAAGAACAGCGCAAAAATCGTGATGCTGACACGCTGTTGATGTCTGTGAGCGCTGGTAAGGCCAACTACCCACGACCTTGATTACCTCAACTTGAGTGACTGGATCTTGTATCTGATGGCTTCTTTATATCACATAATTTCACAGGGACAAGGACAAGCTCAAGGAAGACCTTAAGGTTGCTAGGGAAAGGGTCCAAAGCCGTGAGGTGGACCTACAAGCTGCTAACGCGAGCGGTGAGGAGTTGAAGCAACTGATGAAGGCTACCGTGGACAGTGAGTATGCTGTGTCCCAGAAGCTGGCTTATGAGAAGCAAGCTCGAAAGGACCTTGAGGTCAGTCTCGACGTAGCTTTGTAGTCGTTGCGGAATGACCAGGTGATCATTGCAGGGCTGGAGGTGGAGGTTAACGATCTGAAGAACGCCGCCGACCATGTAATGGACATGGTGGAGACGCAGGTCGCTAGGGAGGAGCCTAGGCCAGCCATTGACCGGCTTCTGGCTGCGCCCCAGAATTTGGTCGACCTCTTGAGGGCGACAAGTTTGACAACGGCTAAGGAGTCGCTAGTACGAGTGAAGTCGCCCTTCCCCGAGGTCGACATGGTCAAGGTCGGGGAAGGCCCAGATGCCACGAAGAATCTTTGGGCCGTGGAAGAAGAAGTACGGGTGGCTGCCGAGAAGATAATGGACGCCATCGATTACGAGGGCGATGATGGTGAAGAGTAGTCATAGTCATAGGGCTGCACCCCCTCCTCTTTCAGTCATGTAAATAACATCGGTGATCTTCTTTTGGCCTGCATGACATACTTAGTTTATGTTTGCACGAGCTTGGTTGCCCTGAAGCAATGTGTTCTTATCATACCCCGCTAACCACTACTCACAGAGAGGCTGGCTTACCAATCACCATGGCTCAGCAGGGAGACTTATGTGCGATCGGCGCGCGGGGAGGAGTCTAGGACTCTGGTTTTGCAACCACACGACCAAGCAGGCTCGCAACAACATCGAGTAAGTAGTCATGAAGGACGACGTCCTCAGGTCGGGCGACCCTTGTGTTGGCTTTTGCCAAGCCCCCGAGCATGTCGAGGGGGAGGGTACTTGACATGGAAGAAAAGAGGATAGAACTCGAGACACAGCAGATGACTGCTTAAAACTAATATTTATTTAACTGAAAGTACAAAGACGAAGAGTACATAGCTGTAATAAATAGTATTCTACAGATAGAATCGGCGGAGATGCTCCACGTTCCATGGGTTGGGGACCCCTTGGCCGTCGCCCCACTCGAGGCGATATGTTGACGGGCTGATAACTTCTGTGACGATGAACGGTCCCTCCCAAGGGGCGGACAACTTGTGCATGCCGTCGGTCTTCTGGATGTGCCTTAAGACTAGGTCGCCAACGTTGAAGGAGCATTCTCTGACGTTGCAGTCGTGGTAGCGATGAAGCTGCTGGTCGTGGCGAGTTTGTCTCATGACGGCTGCTACTCTCTGCTCCTCGAGGTTGTCAAGGTCGACGGACAAGTTTGCTCGGCTTCTCCCTTCTCGTAGAACTGTATACGTGGAGCTCCAAAGGTGACGTCGGTGGGTAGGATGGCCTCTGATCCATAGACCAGAAAGAAGGGCAAGAAGCCCGTGGCAGAACTGATTTGGGTCCACAGACCCCAAATCACGTGTGGTAGCTCAGCTAACCACCGGGAAGCATAATTTGAAGCGTCATCAAAGATACAATCTTTGAGAGCTTGGAGAACCATGCCATTGGCACGTTCGACCTGGCCGTTGCACCGGGGGTGGGCGACCGATGAATAGTAAACATCAATCATGCTGTCCGGGCAAAAATCCCAGAAGGCAGATCCTGTAAACGCCGATCCAAGGTCGGTGATGATTCTGTTGGGCACACCGAAGCGATGTGTTATCTCTTGGATGAATTTCGCCGCTTCTTCCGACGTGACCTTAGCGACAGGTCAGACTTCAATCCACTTAGTGAATTTGTCGATGGCCACAAGGATGTGCTTGTAGCCACCAGGGGCGGATCTGAATGGTCCTATAGAATCAAGGCCCCACGTGGCAAAGGGCCATGATGGGGGTATCGTGCGCAGAATCTGAGCTGGCAGATGCTGCTATTTGGCAAAGAATTGACATCCTTTGCACCTCTTTACGCGGTCTTTGGCATCAGTCATGGCCGTGGGCCAGTAGAAGCCAAATCGGTAGGCCTTGCCGACCAGATTAGCAGACGCCGCGTGACAGCCACACTCGCCGCCATGGATCTCAGCTAGGAGCTGAAGACCTTCTGATCGCAAGATGCACTTCATCAAGACGCCAGTAGAGGCGGCTTTTCTGTAGAGGTCGTTGCCAATCACGACGTAGTTAGCACTACACCGTGTGATGTGTTCCCATTCAGCTTTGTCCTCTGGGACTCGCTGGTCAAGCAGAAAGGCTAGGAAAGGCTCGCGCCAATCGTCCTCTTTTTCTGTCATCAGCACATCTCGGAGAGGTACTGGATTTTGGTCGGGCTGATCTTGGTCCAGGTTGTCCAGATCCAACAACTTGATCAACGGCTTGCGTAGGTCTTGGACAAACACACCCGCCGGGACTAGAGCTCGTTTGGAGCCTAGCTTAGATAGAACGTCGGCAGCCAAGTTATTGTTACGTGGCACATGCTGAAATTCGATCCCCTCGAAGTGGCCTTCGAGCTTCCGGATCTCAGCGCAGTAGGCGTCCATTGTGTCTTTCACACAATCCCACTCCTTGTTGACTTGCTCGATGACGACCTTGGAATCGCCATACGCCAGTAGTCGCTTGATGCCAAGGGACACTGCAATTCGGAGCCCAAGGATTAGAGCTTCGTACTCTGCTCCATTGTTGGAGGCCTTGTAGTGTATCTGCAGGACGTATTTGAGCTGCTCTCCCTGAGGAGAGATGAATAGCACGCCTGCTCCGGCACCCTCGAGGTTAAGGGCACCGTCGAAGTACATGATCCAGTGTTCAGGCCGCTCCTTGGGTAGGGGCATCTGGATTTCTGTCCACTCTGATACGAAATCAGCTAGGATTTGTGACTTGATCGCTTGTCTGGGGCAGAATTTGATGTCGAACTCTGAGAGCTTGTGTGGTTCGTGGACCAGTGGATGGTCGCTTCCTGGTGTGATGAGTGATTGACAACGTTGTGTGGACTGACTCTTGGCTAAGTATTGCAGGTGCAGGTTGCAGCTTGACTGGTGTTGGTGTAGGTGAAGAACAAGCATGAAAGGTCGTTGCCGGGTAGGCCTCCAGGTGTGGAGAAGACAAGTAGGCTTGGTTCGAGGGACTCGTTGGCCAGCGGGGTCAAGTGCGGGCCGCATGGTGGCAAGAACAGCAAGACGAAGTCGTGGACGGTTTCTTGGTTGAGCCTCAAAACCAAGGTCGAGCCGGGACAACGTGGGTGTCGAGTCATGAGTGGTGATTGGCGGAGGCTACACCGAGTTCGCGAGGTTTGCAGTGGTTCACCAGAAAACCACTGGGTTACTCGGTTGAGCCACAAAACTGAGGCCGGAGACTCGACGAGGGAGTGCGGTCACCCAGGCCGGTGCAACCGCCCAGGAGGGGCGGTCAGACTGCCTGGGCCGGTCTAACCGCCCAGGGGGGCGGTCTGACCGCTCGGGTCGCAGCCACCGGGAAACTTCGAAGCGGAGGACACACGTCGGGATCGCAAGGCTTGCGTCGAGGCTAAGCAAGTTTGCGGTCGCTGGGCATCCGTCCGATGGTGCTGAATTGAAGACTTCCAAAATTGCCCTTGAGGGGCTTGTATCCCTAGTTGCTAGTAAGGGTAGTTTAGTCTTTTGGTTGCCCCCATATAAACACTTGAGTTGTGGGATGGCAGCCAACTCTTGGAACCCTAGCTCATTTCCCTTTGTCATTTTCGTTTGCTATTTTCTCTAGTTTTTCTAGGACTAGCTTGAGAGCTTCATGTGAGATCTAGAGAGAGGGATGGATGACCGTGTGGCAAGCTAGACCTTGTATGAACCTTCATGGTATGTATAGATGATTCGGCGTGGTTCCTCAAGGTCTTGTGTTGCCTCTCCCGTTTTCCTTTTTGGTGATTTTCAGAGCTCTTTCTTGTGATTTTCGTGGCGGAGTTTTGAGGGTGATTTCTTGCGGGATTCTTGTTGGGTGTCACGTATGAGGACCTTGTGCCTCTTTGGCTGGTGACTTTGCCCCAAGAACTCCCTTGAATCGACCTCGATTTGGTGGGTTTTCGAGTTGCTTGAGTTCATGACCTAAAGGGCCAAGATCTGCGATTCCCTTTGATTGAGAGCGTTTCGGTTCGATTCCTTTGGTGGAGAGGTTGCCCAGGAGGTAACCCAGGTATCCCCGAAGTTTTGCTGCAATCTGTGGGGTGAATTGGGAGATCGAGCGATGGGAAGTTGAGGTTTGACCCGCGGCCAGGTTTTCTGGGAGGGGTGGTCTAACCGCCATAAGGGGCGGTCTAACAGCCCTGGGCCTCCCAGGTGAAAGTTTTGGTTTTGCTAGATTTTCCTCTGTGAGTTCGTTCGCCTTGATTAGAGGAGCGTTCAGGTGAAATCTTGGTTCGTTTCGGCACAGTTTGCTAGGAGTTCTTGCCTTGAGTTCGTTGCTGGGTACAAGAGGTTAGACCGCCCCCGTGAGCCGGTCTAACCACCCTAGGCCTTTTGGGTGAAGTTCTTGTTTTCGCCAAGATTCTCTAGTAGCTAGCTTGGCCTTGACCAGAGGATCCAGTGGGTGAAACCGTGGAGAGTTTTGGAGCTCGGAAGAGGTCGTTCGGAGGAATTCTTGGTTACCAGGTGGAGGCGGTCTAACCGCCCCCCATACCCGGTCTAACCGCCCCTTGCTGGCCAGACAGCTTCCGAGTCATTTCCACTGCTGTGTGTGTGTAAGAGCTGTGGCTGCAGGTAGTGTTTGTTCCTAGGACCAGTAGCACTCCAGTGGCTACGTGGTTTTAGCTAACGGAAGGTTGTGTGCGGAGCGTGTGATTTTGGGTCCCCGACCGAGTTCATCTTGTTAGAGAAGTCATCTCCTTCGAGAAGAATTTTTATCGGCTCCCATTCACTCCCTCCCCCCTCTCTGGTCGCCAGTTCGGTCCTTCAAACTTGCCCAACTCAACCGACCACTTGACGATGCGGCCATTGGCGTCGCGGTTGCAGATGATCTCCCCTAGCGGGAAGGATGAAGGCACCTTGATCTTGTGGGCTTGAAAGTAGTGCCGCAGCTTTCTTGACGTGATCAGGAGTGCATAGAGTAGCTTCTGAGGCTGTGAGTAACGTGTTTTAGCATCGGCCAGGACCTCACTTACGTAGTACACAGGGTAGACCTGCCCTTCTTCTTCTCGTTCGGCGACAAGGACCGTGCTGACCACATTAGTGGTGGCGGAGATGCATAGGAGGAGTGTTTCCTTCGGCATCGGAGGTGTCATGATTGGAGGCGTAGTCAAGGACTCCCTGAGAGCCTCGAAAGCCTTCTGTGCTTCTTCATCCCATACGAACTTATCTTCTTTCTTCAAT
This sequence comes from Cenchrus fungigraminus, assembly GCA_036936925.1. Classification (NCBI taxonomy): domain Eukaryota; kingdom Viridiplantae; phylum Streptophyta; class Magnoliopsida; order Poales; family Poaceae; genus Cenchrus; species Cenchrus fungigraminus. The sequence continues at coordinate 75,873,178 of CM072774.1, read as the reverse complement.
AGCTTGAAGAAGGGCAGACCTTTTTCGCCGAGCTTGCTAATGAAATGACCTAGGGCCGCCATCATTCTAGTTAGTTTCATGACGTCTTTCTTGTAAGATGGTCTGGCCATGTTGCGAATTGCGTCGATCTTGGTAGGGTTCGCTTCGATGCCTCTTTGTCCCACCATGAAGCCCAGGAGCAATCCAGAGGGAACGCCGAAGACACACTTGGTCGGGTTGAGCTTCCATTGATAGGTGCGTAGATTGGCAAAGGTTTCGGTGAGGTCGTTGATGAGCTGATCCCCTTCGGTGGTCTTGGCGACCACATCATCGACGTAGGCTTCCACGTTCTTGCCGATCTGAGACTTCAGGCAGTTCTGTATCACCTTCTGGTAAGTAGCTCCGACGTTCTTCAAGCCAAAGGTCATGACCTTATAGCAGTAGATTCCATTGGGCGTTATGAATGCCGTTTTGTCTTGATCGTCGGGATTCAGGGCTATCTGGTGATACCCTGAGTAGCAATCGAGGAAGCATAGAAGGACGCTACCAGCCGTGGAGTCCACGACCTGGTCGATGCGAGGAAGAGGGAAGGGGTCTTTCGGGCAGTGCTTGTTGAGGTCGGTGTAATCGATACACATCCTTAATCCTCCAGTTTTCTTAGGTACAGGGACCGGGTTTGCGAGCCAAACCGGGTGTTTACATTCTCGTATGAATCTTGCAGCTAAGAGCTTACAGACTTCTACTTCTATAGCCTTCTTTCTATCTTTTGCAATTCGTCGGAGCTTTTACTTGATAGGTCTTGCTGTCTTGCTTACTTCAAGGGCGTGCTCAGCCAGCTCTCTGGGGACACCGGGCATGTCGGATGGACTCCATGCGAATATGTCAGCGTTGTCCTGGAGGAAACTGGTGAGTGCGAGTTCCTATTTGGGGTCGAGGTCGGCCACGATGGTGACTTCCTTGGACGCATCGGGCAGGCCGAGGCAGACTTTCTTCACTGCGGGACTTGCGTCCAAAGCGGTGGCTGTGCGCTTCTGTTATGGCACCTCCAGAGTAGTTTGGTCGATCTTGGCAGCCTAAGCGACCATGACCGTTGCTGTAGCCTTGCATGCAGACACCTTGGCGAGGTCGACGGTGTCGCTCTCGCTTTTGTAGGAGACGACGATGTCGTCGTAGACGGAGAGGATCCCGTTTGGCGCTGGCATCTTCATGATGAGGTAGGTGTGGTGCAGGATGACCATAAACTTGGCCAACATAGGTCGTCCGAGGATGGCATGGTAGGAGGAGCAGAAGTCCGCGACCTCGAACGTCAGGTACTCCGTGCGGAAGTTGTCTTCTTTGCCGAACGTGACCGGCAGACATACACAACCTATGGGATATGCAGCCTTGCCGGGCACGACCCCGTAGAAGGGTTCATCGCATGCGACCACCTTGGAGAAGTTGAAGTCCATCTTCTTCAGAGTTTCGGTGAAGATGATGTTCAAGCTGCTACCCCCATTGACGAGGGTCCTAAGCAGGAAGGCGCCGTCCACTATGGGGTTGACGACCAGCGGGTAGGTCCCGGGGTCGGGTATGTGCACCCAGTGGTCTTGCCTGGAGAAAGTGATGGGGAACTCCGACCACCTCAGAGGTTGTGGAGTTTCGGTGTTGACTTGGCCAATCTCTCTTGCATTCGACTGCTGCTGCCTGTTGCTCTTGGCTGCTTGGCGGCCTCCGACGATGAAGTGGAGGTGGAGGAGAAGACTCCTTCTGATGATTGCCATCGTTGTCGCGGTCATCGCAGTGACGGTAGTTCGATCGTTCCTCACGGCGGTCATCACGCCGGTCGTCACGGCGGTCATCGTGGCCGTCATCGCGGCGGTCATCATGTCTATCATCGCGGTGGTAGTCACGGCGATAATCTCAGTGATCCCTGTCATCGTTACGACGGTAAGGTCGTCAGTCACGGCAGTCACGTCGATCAGGTCGACGGTTGCGGTTGTCATAGCGGCGGCCGTTGCTCTGGTCGTCGTTATTGCCGCTCTTGGTCTTCTTTGGCTCTGGAGGTACGCCTAGGGAGCGCTTTAGTTGCTCGCACTCCCTCATGGTGTGTTTGGCGTCACGGTGGAACTAACACACGTCGTCCAATGTGCAGTTGAAATCACCTTCAAGGAAGGTGGATGGTCTTGGTGGATCGGTTGCATAGACTTCTCCAGATCGCTTGCGCGACCTACCGCCGTTGTTGTTGTCTTCGTGGTCATCTCCTTTGAAGTCGTGTACCACCGCGTCTTGGGTGTCGACGAGCTTGTTGACGTAGGCCATGAGGTCGACGATGGTGTTAGCGTCAGCTTCATGGATCTTCTCGAAGAGCTTGAGGTTAGTTACCCCCTTCTTGTAGTAGGCTATGACATCTTCATCCTTGACACCCGCAAGGGTATTGCGGTTCTCGAAATAGTGGTTGGTATACTCATGGAGAGTTTCGTCCTTCCTCATCCGCACTTTGGCGAGATGGTGAGTGTTGCCGGGGCGGTTGTAAGTCGCCTGGTAGTTGGTTGTGAAGAGCCGCAACAAGGTCGCCCACGAGGTGAAGCACTCTGCAGGGAGATTGTCGAGCCACAGGAGTGGCGCCTGGCCCATCACGAGAGGAAAGTATCCTGCCATGTGGTCTTCGTTGCCTCCTGACGCTCGGGCAGCGATGATGTACATCTTGAGCCAGATACTCGGGTCAGAGCGACCGTCGTACTTTTCGATGGCTGGCTTGAAGTCCTTTGGGTATCTGATTGTCCTGAGACGTCGTGAGAATGCTGGAAAGTTGTTGATTGCTCCAGAACTAGATGCTGGAGCGTAAGTTGACGGGATGATGTAGAGGTCATCGGGAGGACCATTATCCTAGTCGTATTGGGCACGACGCAAAAGCTCTCGATCGTGCATCTCGCGGAGGTCTGCTGCTTGGATGGGGTGATTGGCGTCAAGGGGATCAGGGGCCCAGTTGTCGCGGTCGTAGTTAGCGCGGCGCTCTAACTCCGCTTCATCTCGTATGAGTTGACGCTGGTAGCTCCGAGCGCGTGTGGCTTGCGCTGGTGGAGGTTGAGCTCCCGCGTTCTGTCCAGCATTACCGGCGGCGTTCTACTGCTGGGCGCCGGCAGCATTGGCGGCGTTGTTGGCAGCGTTGCCGGTGGCATTACCGGCGGCATTGGCAGCGTTGGTAGCTAGATTGGCCGCTGCATTGGTAGTAGTGTTGACTGGTTGCATGACTTCATCCTCACCACCTCCCTCTTCGGCCACGGGCTGAAGGGGAGCATTGTCGTTGTGGTGACGATGATGGCGGGGTCGCTCCGACCTACTCCTGGAGTAGGAACTTAAAACCGATCTGCTGTATCCTGGACCTCTTTCTTCGACCTAGGCGGTGGCGATACGGATGTGAGCTTGTAGACGTCGAGCTGCAGGAGTGTCCGCAAGTTGTCCCAGCTCGGCAAGGGCCGCGCCTAGGTTGGCTTGAGGGGAGTTGTAGACTTCGTGGCCGTCTTGCTCAAAGTCCCTCAGGAGGTCTCTGGCACGTAGGCGTTGTCGGCGAGGTTCATCTTCGTTTTGCTGCTGCTGGGGAGCGGCTGGGGCCGCGGGGTGTAGTCCCCCATCGACGACGTTGCCTGCGGGTTGGCCGCCGGCACCAGGTACGACGTTGCCCGCGGCTTGACCTGGGGCCTCAGCAGCTGCTACAGTGCATCGGCCTCCTGCTGATGACGCACAGCTCGTGCAGCATTAGCATTCTCTCGCTGTTGACGTTGTTCATCTGTCTCGCCAGCTTGAGGGGGTACGTCAGCGAAGACCACAAGGACCTCTCGATCCGGGATCTCGAACACGTCGCCCGGGTTGTTGGGAGAGATGGTCATTCGGGCGATCTGGAACGCAAGGCAGTCCGGGGATGGCACACGGTTGACTTGGCAGTGATAAGCCGTGATTAGGGGTCGGCGAAGCTTTTTAAGCACACGGCATTGGCGAGCTGTGTGTTTGGAGTCCTCATGGACAGGGCAGGGGTCATCGAGATGACCTCTGGAGTTTCCACGATGTGGGGTCTTGGGTCCAGATTCGATCTGGATCTTGTTCTTCATGTAGCGAGACGCTGCATGGGCTGTGTTCCGCAGGCCAAGAGGCATACAGGGTGAAGGTGGAGGGGTCCTGCGAGGGCGCTTAACGTGCTCACAGACCTTGATCGTGTCAGAGAGCATGTCCTCGACGCGATCGAGCCCCGCGATCAGGTCGCGAGGAGTGGGTGGGTGGGTTTCCGCTAGCAGATCGGATCTGACCTGTTGGTTGGCGGTGACCGCGGTGGTCTCGATGACGAGGCAGGCGGCTGGAGTGGCGGATTCCGCCGGCATAGAGCCGAAGAAGATGTTGACAGGATTGGCAAGGATGTCCGCCATGCTCTCAGGGAAGATGACGCCGCTTGGTGAAGCCATCGAATTGCACGAAGAACTCTGGATTCCCCCCTACCTGGCACGCCAACTGTAATAGGTTTAGATCTGCACAGCCCACAGGGGGGTCAACCCCGGTGGTTTATTTGTTCGGCGGGGTGGAATCTAGGGCTAAGAACTCGAAGGTTGCGCACGAGCACACGGAACACAGAGAACACAGCGAGTTTATACTGGTTCAGGCCTCCGGAGAGTAAAACCCTACGTCCCGTTGTCGGTGTAGATTGCTTGAGGATTGCGTGATTGTACAAGGGGTTGCCTCACCCGCCTTATATTGGCCAACGGACACGGTCGGCACCCAAGTCTAGTTGATTACAACCATTACCATATACGTCGGACTGCTTGTCAGAATCCACCTCTGTCTTGTCTTGCACGCAAGTCTTGAAGTCGTTCTGGATAAGGTCGCCTGAGGAATCTTCTGGAAGGTCTTGGGGAGGTCGTGTGCGCCACCAACTAGGTCGGTTGGGCCTACTGTCAGGTCGGCGGGTCTTCTGGCAGGCCGGACCCACTTGTCGGGGACGGCCGTGAGCCTGGTCGGTAGGGACCCAGGGGTACCCATGTCTCACAGCTACCCTACACCGGCTCATGTTCACGACTTCGTCTTGCTTTTCTTGCCACCATGCGGCCCACACTTGATCTCGTTCGGCCACCGGGTCCATCGAGCCGAGCCTACTTGTCTCTCCACTCCTCGAAGGCCACACAGGCTAAGACCTTTCGCGCCCGCTCTTCACCTGCACCAATGCAAATCAAGCCGCAACCTGCACCTGCAGTACTCGGCCAAGAGTCAGTCCACACCACATTGTCAATCACTCATCACACCAAGGAGTGTCCATCCACCGGTCCTCAGATGCTCCGGTACTCAATCTCCCCCTTGATGAGTGCATTGACAACACACATAGTCACCAATTCATAAAAGAAAGAAAAAGAAAAAACAAACAAAGAATTCAAACAAGTGATCACAAGCCAAACAAAAGCCAAAACAAAATCACTTGAGAGAGCAAGTCTCGGTCCCCTAAGGCAAGGGCAATGGCTCAACACAACCAAGACAAAATGCTCAAAATGCTGACTCCTCCAGGTGAGGTAAAAGGGCTCGACACCATCGGCAAAAGAGCAAAGCACAAAGCAAATTCAAGCGACACAAAGAGCTCCCAAAGCATGAATACAAAGCTCCCCCTGAACAAATACGTGCAAGCTTAAATTCTCCCCCTGAACTGATGAAGTGTCCCCTCATCAGAGGTGACTAAATGTGATACAAATACCAGTCCCATGAGGCTGGTACCACATTTATTACATCAGATGGTTCATTACCGTACAACACGTCGAGGCTGTGGGCACGGGAGCGCCACTGCCACGAGAAGCAACATAAGAACTACTGACCAAACTATGATGGCAAAGGCATCTAAGATATCTTCAGAGTCTTGCGCCATGGAAGCTTCCTGTGGAGACCCTGAATCCACAGGCACAGGTTGGGTGCAGGACAGCAACCTACTCGACGTCTTCAGGGACAAAGTCGGGATCCTCCCCTGAAAAACAGTTAATCAAGCAAGGGTGAGTACATACGTACCCAACAAGTTCAACCGCACCCACGGAGGGGCTAAAAAGCAGATCATGCACAGGATATATCAAGGATCCGGATAAGGTTTATTTTGCAAACACATTTACTCATGCAGAGGTTTGTTTTCGAAAAGGTTTTCACAAACAGTTTTTATAACCCAAGTAACTCAGCTGTTTTGTGAAAACCAAATAAGGACTACTGGACTCCCCGTCCGCAGTAGCCCAGGCACACAGCCACACACTTTTCCAGAAATCAACTCACGCCATGAAAATCATCCCAAACCCAAACACTAGTTTTGTGACCACACTGTGACTCATCCAATACCGTGGACACGACTATTCGAATAGATTTTACACTTTGCAGAGGTTGTACATCTTTACCCACAAGTAGGGTACCGCCACACGAACACCTTAGTGCCGGCGCGGATCCTATCAAAGCCATTACCCACCTTAGCTAACCCTACTAGCCACCACGGAAGCAACCAAGGGGTTATCTCACATAACCAGGGTGTACCTCACACAGATCGTACCCCTACTCCTTGATCTCCCGCTGCTCACCCGCACTCCTGATGGCAAGTAGATTAACTAGTGGGATTTATGCTAAGTCGTTGCCACATACAACAGTCGAGTGGTAGTACGATAATTGGGTCAGGTGAGATGTCACGCAACCCGGTCCTTAACGACAAGATGGACATCTCCAACATGCTCAACCACAAAGGTACGAGCTCATTCATACTCCTGACACACACGTCCATCCCGTCTACCCAGTTCTTTACTCACTTTCCAAAATATCCCATTCCCGTTTTTAAAGCACTCGCAAATTTTAAAGAAATCATTTAGGGCAATCAAAGATCAATCATAGCAATCAAGGGTGGCTATCCTACCATGTTTTAACAGTAAAACAATATGCAACTTATAAAATGGGTCATAGGGTTGTATTTATAAAACTGGGATCAAAGCATGCATCAAAGGATGAGATTGAACTTGCCGTCTTCGAAGTCCTCGGGGAGTTCCTACTCGCGGTTCAGGACCTCGGTCTCCTGCTCGTAGTACTCGGCTCTAAGCTCCGGCTCGCGGTACTCCTCCTCGTTCACTCCGTCGGCTACGACACACACAAGCAAGCACACAATCAAGACAAGCACACAAGATTACCGGCCGAGCTCGAGGAAGAAAATAAATAGAAAAGGAGGAATAAATATTATTTAGGGAAAGTTGGTGAATGGTTCGGCAGAAAAAGACCCGGGAAAGATGTGGTGAAGTTTAGAATTGATTTGGGTTAAAACGGTGCATGAAATGATGGATTAAAGAGATATTTAGGGCCAATTAAAAGGCTAAGGACCTATTTGTAATTTACACTAATGGAAGAGAACTTAATTAGAAAAAAATGACTTGGTTAAGGGCTTAGTTTTAGTTTGTGTATTACTGAGCAGGGACTAGATCATAAATAAATTATAAGCCAAGGGCTCATTTAAAAGGAAAAAGAGAGAGAGAGAATAGAGAAGGGAGGGGGGCTTCGGGAGAAAAAGAAAAGGGCAGGGGGCCCTGGGCAAAAGTCCAAGAGAGAGGGAGGGAGTCTCGGTGGAAAAAAGGAGGGGAGGGGGCTTTCGGTCAAACGGCCCTCTCCTTCCTTCTGACAGAACTGAGGAGGGGGAGGAGACCGACCGGGCAGCCGGCCGGCGGGGGTGCTCGCCGGCGGCCCAGGCCATGGGGACGGCTGGGAGGTGGGGGAAAACGGAGAGGGCGACGAGGTTGATCTACTCCGCCTCTCACCTTGGTCGGGGACTGCCTGTGGAGGCGGCTCCTCAGCAGCGGGCGGCTGCAGGCAGTGGTGGTTAGGGGCGGCTCGGGTGGCGGCACGGTGGAGTGCAAGGAGGGAGAGGGAGATGGCTGTGGTGGTGCGAGGTGCGATGAGGGGCGTCGCCGGTCTTCTTATAGCCGCGGAAAGACGGTATCTCGGCCGAGCCGTGCACGTGGAGCTCGTGCGGCTGTCAATGGCGGTTCGGCCCGTGTGGCCGTGGTTGGCCGGCCAGGATTCGCAGCGAGGAGTGAATGCGGCGCTGTGGGAGATGACCCGTCGGGCAGCGGCATTGCGCTGGAGTGTGAGCCGGGCAGCAGCAGCACAGGCAGCGGCGTGATGCGGGCAGCGGCTTGCGGCATGCTGGTGCTTGGAGGCGACGGCTCATGCAGGCGAGGCAGCGGGGAGTAATTGGTGGCGCTGTTCGACGGGACGTGGCGGGCAGCGGCGAGGTGTGCGAGCTGGTGGTGGCAGGCGTGAGCGCGGCGTGGGGCGGCCTGGAAGTGACGGGGCGTGCAGGCAGAGTAAATGGTCGCCGTGGCATCGAGCGGCAGCGGCGGAGTTATGGTGGTCTGCGGCGTCGCGACGCGGCGGCGTAGTGTAGCCGAGGTGACGGCTCGACGGCAGCAGCGCCAGTGGCGGGGTGCGGCGGTGATGGTGGCGTGGCGCAGGCGGAAGTAAATGCCCATCGCGGCGTCGAGCGGTAGTCGCGCGGTCTCGTCGTGGGGCCGGCGCGGCGTCCCAAGGAGGAGCCGTGTGCCGTGCTGAGCAGCGCAGGGGGGGAAAGCCGGGCGTGCGCCGTGCCGCAGCAGAGGAGCGGGGCCGGGAGCAGAGGCGCGAGGCCGGGGCAGAGGCGCCGGGCCAAAGGAGGGAGAAGGAGGAGGAAAAAGGAAGAAAAAGGAGGAAAGGAAAAAAGGAAAAAGGGGGAAAAGGAAAAAGAAAATGGAGAAGGGAAAATAAGAAAAAGAAAAGGAAGAAGAGAAAAGGAAAAGAGAAAAAGGAGGAAAATAAGAGAAAAAGGATTAGAAAAACTTAGGAAAAATCTTAAGAAAAAATTAGGTGAGAGGGGAAGGGATTTTTGGTGGGGTTTTTTCCCGGGTTCGAGCACTCGCTGGGCTGACGCGGTGTCGGCGGTGAAGCGGGTCGGCTAGCGGGACCGACACGGGCTCGAGATTCCCGGCGAGGTGGCCGACGCGGCGCTGCGGCGGTACTGTGCGACACAACGTGGAGGGCGGCGGTGGCTCGAGTGATGGTGGGCGGGATGGGCGGTGCCGGCGGGATTCGCGGCACGCGCGCCGAGGGAAAGGAGAGAGGGAAAAGATGTTCGGGGTTTTGGGGAAACGATCGAGCTCAGCGGAGAGGTTTTGAAAACACGCATGATTTAGCACGTGATTTATTAGGGGCTAAAAACGCGGGTGTTACAAACCTACCCCACTTAAAATGAATCTCGTCCTCGAGATTCGGCTAGTTCCTGAACAAGTGGGGAAACTCTTTCTTCAGCGCGTCTTCTCGTTCCCAAGTGGCTTCCTCTACTCCGTGCCTGCTCCACTGGACTCTGCACATCCGTACTTCTGACGTCCTTGTCCTTTTTACCATGGTGTCCAAGATTTTAACGGGCATCTCCTGGTACCTATGATCTGGCTGCAAATCTATTGTTTCTATTGGTACTCGTTTCTCTTCGATCACTTTCAAACACCTCCGCAACTGAGAAACATGGAATACTGGATGTATGTCCGCCATTTCTTCTGGTAGCTTCAACCGATATGCCACTGCTCCAACTTTCTTCAGCACCTTGTACGGTCCAATGTACCGAGGGGCTAATTTCCCGTGCACCTGAAATCTTCGAGTCCCTCGGATAGGTGAAACCTTGAGGTAAGCGAACTCTCCAGGATTGAAGCTTACTTCTTACCTCTTCCTGTCTGCATAGCTCATTTGCCAGGACTGGGCAGCCTTCAATTTTTCTCGGATCTCGGCTACTCGTTCCTCGGCTTCTTTTATGAGTGCGAGCCCAACCAAGGCATGTTCTCCCACTTCTGACCACATCAATGGGGTTCTGCATCTTCTCCCGTATAGGGCTTCAAATGGTGACATGCCTAGGCTGGCTTGATAACTGTTGTTGTACGAGAACTCTGCATATGGTAAGCTCTATTCCCAATCCTTGCCATAGGTAAGGACACACGCTCTCAACATGTCTTCCATAATCTGATTCACCCTCTCAGTCTGTCCATCCGTCTGCGGGTGATAAGCCGAACTAAAATCCAACTTGGTACCCATGGCTTTATGCAAACTTTCCCAAAACCTAGAGGTGAACTGGGTCCCTCTATCTGAAACTACCCTGCTAGGTACTCCATGCAGCTTCACTATGTTTGCTATATACAGCTTGGCCAACTTCTCTCCATCATAATTATTACGTACGGGTATGAAGTGAGTGACTTTAGTGAGTCGGTCTACTATTACCCATATGGAATTATATCCTTTCTGTGTCTTGGGCAAGCCTACTACAAAGTCCATGGCTATCTCATCCCACTTCCAAACTGGGATAGGTAGGGGCTGCAACAGCCCTGCTGGCTTCTGGTGTTCGGCTTTAATTCTCTGGCAAGTATCACAGTGGGCGACGAACTGTGCAATGTCCGCTTTCATTCCATTCCACCAGTACTTCTGCTTTAAATCCATATACATCTTAGTGGATCCTGGGTGGATGGAATACGCTGAGTTGTGTGCCTCATCCATGATGGTCTGCCAGAAATCTCCGTCTTCAGGTACCCATATCCTGTTCTTATACCATAGTGTACCGTGACTGTCCACCCTAAAGTCTGCGGCCTTATTCTCCCCTGTGTGCTTGCGGATCTTCATCAACTCCTTATCGGACCCTTGAGCTTTTCTGATTTTGTCTTCCAGGGTGGGCTGGACACTTAGTTGGCGGACGTAGCCCTGGGGAATAATGTGCATGTTGAGTCGTGCCATTTCTTCTTGCAACTGGGCACTCTTAGGCACTGCTTTTTCATAAGACTTCCTGCTTAAGGCATCTGCCACTACATTGGCTTTTCCTGGGTGGTAATGGATTTCTATGTTATAGTCCTTGACTAATTCCAACCACCTTCTTTGCCTTAGGTTCAGGTCAGGCTGGGTGAAAATGTACTTCAAGCTCTTGTGGTCCGTGTAGATCTCGCACTTATTTCCAATCAGGTAATGTCTCCAAATCTTAAGGGCATGCACTACGGCTGCAAACTCCAAATCATGGGTGGGGTAGTTCTGCTCGTGGGGCTTGAGTTGGCTGGAAGCATACGCCACTACTTTCCCATCTTGCATAAGGACACATCCTAGTCCTTGTCGGGATGCATCGCAATAGACGACAAAATCCCGTTGAATGTCTGGCAAGGTTAGCACTGGGGCGGTTGTCAGTCTTCTTTTCAATTCCTGAAAACTCTTCTCACACGACTCGATCCAGACGAACTTCTTCTCCTTCTTGAGCAACTCTGTCATGGGTTGGGCAATCTTGGAGAATCCTTAAATAAACCTCCGGTAGTATCCTGCTAAACCAAGAAAGCTTCTGATTTCGCTCACATTGGTTGGTTGTCACCAGTTGGAAACTGTTTCGACTTTCCCAAGGTCTACTGCTACTCCTTCTGCTGTCAGAATATGTCCAAGGAAGGATATTTTCTCCAACCAGAATTCACACTTGCTGAACTTAGCGTACAGCTTGTGCGCCCTCAGTTTCTCCAGTACCACTCGAAGGTGTTGTTCATGTTCTTCTGCACTCCTGGAGTAAACAAGTATGTCGTCGATGAAAACTACGACAAACTTGTCTAGCTCCTCCATAAACACCTTATTCATGAGGTTCATAAAGTATGCTGGCGCGTTAGTGAGTCCAAAGGACATCACGGTGAACTCATATTGTCCATAACGGGTGACGAAGGCGGTCTTTGGGATGTCACTCTCCCTAATCTTGAGTTGATGGTATCCTGACCTTAAGTCGACCTTCGAGAAATACTTGGCTCCCTTTAGTTGGTCAAACAAATCATCTATTCTGGGGAGAGGATACTTGTTCTTGATAGTGACTTCGTTTAGTGAGCGATAGTCCACGCACATCCTCAGGCTTTTATCCTTCTTTTCGACGAAGAGCACTGGGGCTCCCCATGGTGATGAGCTTGGTCTGATGAACCCACTTTGCTGAAGTTCTCTCAGCTGCTTCTTTAACTCTGCCAACTCAGGGGCTGCCATCCTATAGGGTCTGTTGGCTATGGGAGAGGTTCCGGGGATGAGGTCGATGACAAACTCTATGTCCTTATCTGGTGGCATTCCGGGGAGTTCTTCAGGGAATACATCTGGATATTCCCGTACTACTAGGATTTCTTCTAGGGACTTGGCCTCCATTCTAAAAACCATTATGTCTGGTCTGCTTCCTCGGGTATGGCAGGTTACTTGCACTCTGTCTGGGTTGGTTAGGTGTACTACCTTATCGGCACAACTTATAAGGCCGTGGTGAAGGCTTAACCAGTCCATCCCAAGAATCACATCTATCCCTCTGGACTTTAGTACTACCAGGTCCGCTAGGAACTCTACCCCACTTAAAATGATTCTCACCCGGGAGCTACCCAGTTGACACTTGATGTCACCTCCGGGTGTTCAGGTTAACAGGGGTGCTTTTAGTAGTACTGTAGGTATATTATGCTTTTCCACAAAACTTGAAGATATGAATGAATGTGATGCTCCTGAATCAAATAATATAGTTGCCAAGACTGAGCTGACCAGGAACTCACCGAGCACTACGCCTTGTGCTTCTTGAGCCTCTTGTGCGTTGATGTGGTTGACGCGGGCTCGTCCATAGGACTGCTGGGGCTGCCTCATCTGCTGGTTGTTGTTGTTGCCGAAGTTGTTGTTGCTGCGAACCGGCACGCGGTTGGCTCCCGATACGACCGGTCTCGGCCCATTCACTGAGTTGGAGAAGGCTGAAGTTGCTGGCTTTTTGGCGTATGGGCAGTTGGCAATGAAGTGTCCGGTCTCACGGCAGTTGAAACATACTCTGGAGTTGTTGTTGTTGGCAGTGACCTGGCTAATGTTGCTCTGTGGGGGCTTCATGGTGTTCTGGTTGTTGTATGGTTTGAACTGGGTCCTGGGGCCCTGAGAGCCCATGGCTTGTGACTGGGTTTTGTACTGCATGGGGGCATGGAACCTGGACATGGGATGACCAAAGCTTCTCTGCCTCTGGGAACGTTCTTGCTGCTGAGCCTTGTTCTCCATGAATTTGCGCTTGTTTTCTTTCTTCTCTTCTGCCCTGGTTCTCTCTGTGAGGATGGCCATGTTCATGACGGTGTTGAAGTCCGGGTAGATCTGAGGGGTAAGCAGAGTCCTCAGTTCCGGAGTCAAGCCCTTCTTGAACATGTCCTGCTTCTTCGAGTCCTTGTCCACTTCTTCGGGGGCATAGCAGGCTAACTCTATGAACTGGTAGGTGTATTCCTCCACGGACTTGTTGCCTTGGCGAAGTTCATGGAACTCATCTGCCTTGCGCTTCAGTGTGGCTTCTGGGATGTGGTAGCGACGAAATTCCTCCACAAACTCATCCCAGGTGATGGTGGAGGGATCTTTGGCCGCTGCACAGTAGTTTTCCCACCAGGCTAAGGCTGTTCCAGTGAGCTGGTGAGTGGCCAAAAGAACCTTGTCTCGATCCTCACAATTGAATGGCTCTAATTCCCTTAGGATGGCCCTGAGCCAGTCATCTGCGTCCAAGGGATTCACGGATCCGCCAAAAGTGGGTGGCTTTGTCCAGAGAAATTCTATCAGTTTCTCGTTCATGCCCAGAACACGGGGCTTTGGGCGGTTGATGGCATTGGCTATGGCTTCCAGCAACAGGGTCTGGTTGGCCAACACTTGCGCCAGGTCTACGGCAAGTGGTGGCGGTGGCAGAACCATGTTTTCTCCTCCATCTTCGCCCTGATTCACTTCTTGGTCGTTAGGGCGCTCCCTTCGTTCAGCATGCGATCCTTCCGCGTTTTGGTCCATACGACCGGAGCCTTGGAAGGTCCTGGCGGGACGCCTTGAAACCATCTGTAGGGGAGCGGGTTTCTATGAGATTTAGATTTTATGTGATGTTTAAGTTGATTAAGACGGATTTTTGAAAAGACAGGATATGATTCCTGCCGTCAAGCACACAGCAAGCACACATGTCAAACAAGCACAAACAACTTTATTTCAACCATGAGAGGAGGATACATCCCGAACTACTCGACTGGTGCAAAGCTGGTACCCTACACGACTTGGCACTATGACAAAATCTAGGGGGTGTTACTCTAAGCTCGGACCAACACAGCTTCATTCCTTGGCAAGGGCTTCTGGGGCATGCTACTCGCGGGGCGAGCCATCTTCTGGGGCGGAGTGTGCTTCCAGTGGAATGAGCAGCTCATCACCGTCATCATCCTGGGGGTTCCCGTTCTCTTGGGGCTGGGCGGAAGTTCCTTCTTCGGCGGTTGCTGTTGGTTGCTCGGCGGCTACAGACGGTGTTGGGGTCTCAGGAACTCCTCCCCATCCTATGAGGGGTGTCCCAACTAGGACTTGTGCTTCTCCAACGACCGGAACGGGTGTTCCACTGTTGGTCCATTCCTGTATGCGCTGATCCTGGATCCGCCTGAGGCTCTCATGGGCAATAGCTTCACTGCTTATGGCGGCCGCGGTCCTTGCTTCAGCTTGGGCTACTCGAACTTGGTGCATCCTTACTGTGACTTCCGCTTGCTCAGCCCGACCAATTTGCTCTCTTAGGAACTTGGCCTGATCATCAAAGAGTTTATCCAGGGAGACGAGGTAGGCAACTACATGGTACAAAAGACCTTCTTGGTGACGGCGCCGTTCCAGGTTTCTCATGCGGGCCTGCCAGACTGGAGTCCGGATGGCGGGAGGATAAAGCCTCATCGGTGTGGAGACAAGGTGCTCCTCGTAGATCCTGCACAGGTAACGGAGAGTTTTCCGGAGGGCCAAGGGATAGGTATCCCGATGTCGAAAACCTGTGGTGGTCACGCACCACGGCTCGAGGTTGGGGTAGCGGGTGCTTCTGGCGATGGAGAGGACCACCCTACATCGAAGAGTGCCGAGTTGCTCGTACTCTCTACTGTAGTACCTTGGACGCTCAGTGATACCGAGGCGCTCCAGGGAGTTGATGAGAAGGCGGGAAAAACCAAGCTCCTCCCGACACACGCCTTGGGTCCATCCATCTTCGGCCATCTGAAAACAAAGGTAGAGTTGAACAAGTTGTGCAAAGGGTAGGGTACAAAAGACGGGGGCCAAGGTAAGTGCTTGTGTGGGAAAGATCTAGTAGAGAAAGGCTTAGAAAAGGGTCTCGGGTCCTAGGGGTGGTGTCCTACGGCCAACCTACGGCTCTGATACCACCTGAAGCGTCCCCTCATCAGAGGTGACTAAATGTGATACAAATACCAGTCCTAGGAGGCTGGTACCACATTTATTACATCAGATGGTTCATTACCGTACAACACGTCGAGGCTGTGGGCACGGGAGCGCCACTGCCACGAGAAGCAACATAAGAACTACTGACCAAACTACGATAGCAAAGGCATCTAAGATATCTTCAGAGTCTTGCGCCATGGAAGCTTCCTGTGGAGACCCTGAATCCACAGGCACGGGTTGGGTGCAGGACAGCAACCTACTCGACGTCTTCGGGGACAAAGTCGGGATCCTCCTCTGAAAAACAGTTAATCAAGCAAGGGTGAGTACATACGTACCCAACAAGTTCAACCCCACCCACGGAGGGGCTAAAAAGCAGATCATGCACAGGATATATCAAGGATCCGGATAAGGTTTATTTTGCAAACACATTTACTCATGCAGGGGTTTGTTTTCGAAAAGGTTTTCGCAAACAGTTTTTATAACCCAAGTAACTCAGCTGTTTTGTGAAAACCAAATGAGGACTACCAGACTCCCCGTCCGCAGTAGCCCAGGCACACAGCCACACACTTTTCCAGAAATCAACTCACGCCATGAAAATCATCCCAAACCCAAACACTAGTTTTGTGACCACACCGTGACTCGTCCAATACCGTGGACACGGCTATTCGAATAGATTTTACACTCTGCAGAGGTTGTACATCTTTACCCACAAGTAGGGTACCGCCACACGAACACCTTAGTGCCGGCGCGGATCCTATCAAAGCCATTACCCACCTTAGCTAACCCTACTAGCCACCACAGAAGCAACCAAGGGGTTATCTCACATAACCAGGGCGTACCTCACACAGATCGTACCCCTACTCCTTGATCTCCCGCTGCTCACCCGCACTCATGATGGCAAGTAGATTAACTAGTGGGATTTATGCTAAGCCGTTGCCACATACAACGGTCGAGTGGTAGTACGATAATTGGGTCAGGTGAGATGTCACGCAACCCGGTCCTTAACGACAAGATGGACATCTCCAACACGCTCAACCACAAAGGTACGAGCTCACCCATACTCCTAACACACACGTCCATCCCGTCTACCCAGTTCTTTACTCACTTTCCAAAATATCCCATTCCCATTTTTAAAGCACTCACTCATTTTAAAGAAATCATTTAGGGCAATCAAAGATCAATCATAGCAATCAAGGTTGGCTATCCTACCGGGTTTTAACAGTAAAACAATATGCAACTTATAAAACGGGTCATAGGGTTGTATTTATAAAACTGGGATCAAAGCATGCATCAAAGGATGAGATTGAACTTGCCGTCTTCGAAGTCCTCGGGGAGTTCCTGCTCGCGGTTCGGGACCTCAGTCTCCTGCTCGTAGTACTCGGCTCCAAGCTTCGGCTCGCGGTACTCCTCCTCGTTCACTCCGTCGACTACGGCACACACAAGCAAGCACACAATCAAGACAAGCACACAAGATTACCGGCCGAGCTCGAGGAAGAAAATAAATAAAAAAGGAGGAATAAATATTATTTAGGGAAAGTTGGTGAATGGTTCGGCGGAAAAAGACCCGGGAAAGATGTGGTGAAGTTTGGAATTGATTTGGGTTAAAACGGTGCATGAAATGATGGATTAAAGAGATATTTAGGGCTAATTAAAAGGCTAAGGACCTATTTGTAATTTACACTAATGGAAGAGAACTTAATTAGAAAAAAATGACTTGGTTAAGGGCTTAGTTGTAGTTTGTGTATTACTGAGCAGGGACTAGATCATAAATAAATTATAAGCCAAGGGCTCATTTAAAAGGAAAAAGAGAGAGAGAATAGAGAAGGGAAGGGGGGCTTCGGGAGAAAAAGAAAAGGGCAGGGGGCCCTGGGCAAAAGTCCAAGAGAGGGAGGTAGTCTCGGTGGAAAAAAGGAGGGGAGGGGGCTTTCGGTCAAATGGCCCTCTCCTTCCTTCCGACAGAACAGAGGAGGGGGAGGAGACCGACCGGGCAGCCAGCCGGCGGGGGTGCTCGCCGGCGGCCCAGGCCATGGGGACGGCTGGGAGGTGGGGGAAAACGGAGAGGGCAACGAGGTTGATCTACTCCGCCTCTCACCTTGGTCGGGGACGGCCTGTGGAGGCGGCTCCTCGGCGGCGGGCGGCTGCAGGCAGTGGTGGTTAGGGGCGGCTCGGGTGGCGGCACGGTGGAGTGCAAGGAGGGAGAGGGAGAGGGAGATGGCTGTGGAGGTGCAAGGTGCGATGAGGGGCGTCACCGGTCTTCTTATAGCCGCGGAAAGGCGGTATCTCGGCCGAGCCGAGCACGCGGAGCTCGTGCGGCTGTCAATGGCGGTTCGGCCCGTGTGGCCGTGGTTGGCTGGCCGGGATTCGTAGCGAGGAGTGAATGCGGCGCTGTGAGAGATGACCCGTCGGGCAGCGGCGTTGCGGTGGAGTGCGAGCCGGGCAGCAGCAGCACAGGCAGCGGTGTGATGCGGGCGGCGGCTTGCGGCGTGCTGGTGCTTGGAGGCGCCGGCTCATGCAGGCGAGGCGGCAGGGAGTAATTGGTGGCGCTGTTCGACGGGACGTGGCGGGCAGCGGCGAGGTGTGCGAGCTGGTGGTGGCAGGCGTGAGCGCGGCGCGGGGCGGACGGCAGCTTGCGGCGGCGCCGTGCCTAGAAGTGACGGGGCGTGCAGGCAGAGTAAATGGTCGCCGTGGCGTCGAGCGGCAGCGGCGGAGTTATGGTGGTCTGCGGCGTCGCGACGCGGCGGCGCAGTGTAGCCGAGGTGACGGCTCGACGGCAGCAGCGCCGGTGGCGGGGTGCGGCGGTGATGGTGGCGTGGCGCAGGCGGAAGTAAATGCCCGTCGCGGCGTCGAGCGGCAGTCGCGCGGTCTCGTCGTGGGGCCGGCGCGGCGTCCCAAGGAGGAGGAGCCGTGTGCCGTGCTGAGTAGCGCAGGGGGGGAAAGCCGGGCGTGCACCGTGCCGCAGCAGAGGAGCGGGGCTGGGAGCAGAGGCGCGGGGCCGGGGCAGAGGCGCCGGGCCAAAGGAGGGAGAAGGAGGAGGAAAAAGGAAGAAAAAGGAGGAAAGGAAAAAAGGAAAAAGGGGGAAAAGGAAAAAGAAAATGGAGAAGGGAAAATAAGAAAAAGAAAAGGAAGAAGAGAAAAGGAAAAGGGAAAAGGGAGGAAAATAAGAAAAAAAGGATTAGAAAAACTTAGGAAAAATCTTAAGAAAAAATTAGGTGAGAGGGGAAGGGATTTTTGGTGGGGTTTTTTCCCGAGTTCGAGCACTCGCGGGGCTGACGCGGTGTCGGCGGTGAAGCGGGTCGGCTAGCGGGACCGACGCGGGCTCGGGATTCCCGGCGAGGTGGCCGACAGCGGCGCTGCGGCGGTGCTGTGCGACACAACGTGGAGGGCGGCGGTGGCTCGAGTGATGGCGGGCGGGATGGGCGGTGCCGGCGGGATTCGCGGCACGCACGCCGAGGGAAAGGAGAGAGGGAAAAGATGTTCGGGGTTTTGGGGAAACGATCGAGCTCAGCGGAGGTTTTGAAAACACGCATGATTTAGCAGGTGATTTATTAGGGGCTAAAAACGCGGGTGTTACAACTGAGTATCCATCTTTTTCTCCCTCTTGACGCAAAGACTCTCCCCCTTGTGTTATGAATTGGATGCACATTTCTCCCCCTTGTTGGTAATGCATGAATCAAGTCTACAAATGCAAGCATGTGCTTCTCAAATAGACAAAGAGCACTACAACATACTAAAAATGAGACATAGACAAGCAAGATAGCCACATATTCAGTACAAGCATCACCAACAAGATAGAAAAGAATATATAAGCATGTGACATAACCATGATCAAAATGAAGCATTTTCAACAAAAATTTCCCTCTCATGAGGCTAGGACCTCAACATGGCCAAAATGAGCACAAACAACACATAACCCACAAACTTCATGCAAGGTCACAAATTCTCATCACAAGATCATCATAAACACCTACAAGCTATCTCATGTCATGTCAAAGCCACCGAGCCATGTGTCTACTTCTGAACATGAGACTTCTCAATGGTAGACATCATGCAACGGTTTAGCACCCAAAAAAAGGAATTTAAAGCATATGTGACATGGAAGCATATTTTTCAAACATAGACATTTCATATACCAAATTCATGATTTAATATTAAGCATGGTACATGAAGTGCCTTTGCGACAAAAAGAAGCTTAGGCTCCTCCACAAGGTAACATGTAGGCTAAACATTCATGATGACAAATGGGTCTTTGACCCCAAATGAAAAGAGCATGATACCCAAGCACAAATTAAGCAAGATATAGCCACTTGAGCACACAATGAGCATGAAAGGCATTCAACTCACAAGAGACGATCGTATATAGCATTTTTACAAAATTTAGCCATACACATGCATATACATCCCAAAGCTACCAAGAGCATAGCTATACATCATAAGAGCTCACAAGCATGATCATAAGCTCACATCCAACATATCACAGTGATCAATGTATATGAGAGAAGCACATTCTCCAAAGCATATGATACAAATGCAGTCTATGACACAAAGATGCTAAACATGATATGTTACATGAATGCAAGATGCAAAATGCATATGTACATGAGATGCCCAACCCAAACTCAAAAAGGCAAAAGAGCACAAAACTCACAAGCTCCCCCTAAACACATGCACTAGGGCCAAAGAGCATACAAAGCTCACCCTAAATACATGATATAGGGCAAAGAGCACAAAGATTACAAGCTCCCCCTAAATACATGTACTAGGATCAAAGAGCATACAAAGCTCATCCTAAATACACACGATAGGGCAAAGAGCAAAAGAGACCAAGTGGCTTAACGAGAGCCACACACCTCAAAGTCTCCAATCTACTTACATTGATCACTCGTTCTCGTCCATCATCCCCGAAAGTGATGTTCTCCTTTGACACCACCAGGGTGAGGCCGGAGGGCCACCTTCGATCTCCGTTCATGTGCCGCTAGCCTCTGGAGTCGATCCACCAAAAGTCCTCCAAGCCTCCCGCCTGCAAAATCAAAACCAAGAGCAAGAATGAGCACTCGACTCAACACTGGGGTTAGCACAAAAAGAGTAAAACCAGTGCCGAGCCATTTGCTCAAAAGTAGGGTTAGCAAAATTCATCCTACCATAGCTATGACCACCATGGGGGATCACCTCACTTCTCGCTGGAGGAGTATGAGCACCACGAAGGGGAAAACATGGTCCGTAACCCCTCTAAGACTCAAAGCAGTGACTTCTCCCAAACTCGTATTAATCACGAGGTGGAGAACGTCCAGCAAACATACCACCGTCAAACTCAACATACCCATCACCTGCACCATGACCAAAGGAACCGAACCGATCAACACCATGTCCTCGAAAGCCGAAACTTTCAGCACCTCAGGTAGGAAAGCCTCGATCCCTCCATGATGGGACCGTATGCACAACACCCTTACTCTGAGGCACAACACGAGGCTCAGGCACAGCACGAGAAGGGCGGTACCTGTCCTTGTTTGCCATCTCCCTAGCAAATATCTCATCCCTTCTCCTCCTGAAGCAAAACTCTCTCTTGTGACCATCCCTCCCACAATACTCACAATGGAAACGGACTGGTTTTGCCTTGGGTGTTGGTTGTGGTTTCTTCTCAGGCTTTTTACCTTGCTCACTTGGCTTCTCACTTGGTTTCTATCTCGGTTCATGCATCTGGTTTGGGGCAAACTGGTTCATGGGTGTAGTGTGTGGCAGAACTGGAGTTTTCCCACGTTTCTCTTCTCTCTCACCACTATACTCACCTACCTTATCTGACCCAAGCGCCTGACCATCAAAGCACTTAAACGCTGCAATCATCATACCAAGCCGAGGCTCATGACTAGACAACTAACTCATCAACTTGCGCAAACCATCATTCTCATTTTGCAACTCATCAACACGTTGTGCAAGCTCTAGATTTTGCACCGCATGAACCTCACAAGTAGAGCAAGCATTGACAATAGGAGATTTCAAAGCAGCCTCAAGAGAAACAATACAAGCACGAGATTCATCTAGTTTTTCATGCAAACTAGGGCAAGTAGTACATGATCCTAACAAAGCAGATCTAGACTTCAACTCGTCAAGCTCGGCCCTAAGCACATCTATTTCCTCGAGCTTCGAGGCATGCTTCTCCTTAAGCAAAGTCAAGTCAGACAGGAAAATAGTGCAATCACCACAATCAATCTCATCTGACACAACAGGAGCAGCCTTAAGCGAGTCTATCTCAAGCTTAGCCTCTAGGTTCTTCGACTCTAGCTCAGCTACCTTCTCCTTAGCTTCCTCTAGTGAAGCCCTAAGCTTTTTCCTAAGCTTCTTGGCCTCTCTAAGCATGTGATCGCGGTTATCAAGCAAGTCAACCAACTCCTCATTCTCCTTGCGTAAGGAAGAGAGCTCATCACATACCTCATCCTCGTAATCTGAGTCCGAGGCGTCCTTCTGGCTTCTCTTGCTGATGGAGCTACGAGCCATGCCACAGAAACCGTCCTTGGAGCTTAGGCCCATCACACAAAGGCCGTTGAATTTCTTGCTGAGGGTCTTCTTCTTCTCCTTGGTCTTGCCGCCCTCTTCTTCTTCATCACTCGAGCTTGATGACATGTCCTCGGAGTCGGATTCGACGTCACTCGACTTCTTCATCTTCTCTCGAGACCGAGCCTTCCTCCCATGTCCATGATCCTTCTTGGACCTCCTCTTCTTGTCCATGGACTTGTGCTTGTCGTTGTTGTTCAACTTCGGACACTCGATGAAAAAGTGTCCGGTCTTGCCACACTTGAAGCACATCCTCGAGTTCCTCCTTGAGTTCATCCGGTTCTCGTGCATTCTCTCGAATCTTCTCGACAATAGTGCTAGGTCATCCTCGCCAAGCACATCAAAATCCTCATCTGTTAAGGACAAAAGAGAAGACAAAGAGTACATCCTATAGGATAGGTTAGCGTTAGTCCTAGAACCAGAAACGAGAGCCAGACTATGGGGGTCAGTTGGGTTCTCGATCTTGCCTCTCACGCCTCTATCAACCTTAGAAGACTTAAGCTTTGAAAAGAGCTCATCCACGACCTTTGTGCCCCATACGGTACGGTCAAGTGAATGCAAGAGCTTCACGGCTCTGTCATGATCATCGTATGGCAACACGGTCACATTAGCCCTCATGTTGTTCACAATAACGGTGAAGCGTTGAAACATGGAATCAATGGACTCACCAGACAGATGAGTGAAATTCTCATACTCCATCCGGTAGGTCGCAAACAAACGAGCCTTCACCTGATTGTTCCCACCATGAGCTACCTTGAGCTTCTCCCAAATCTTACAAGCCAAATCATCTGCTTGAACCCGATCGAATTTAGGTTTGCAAAGGGCACGAAAGAGATAATCGACCGCCTTGTTGTTGGCGTCATGCATATCTCAAGAGCCTGGGGAAAGGAAGTTGATGGGGTGGACATAAGAGGTGTTCTCCGTCACATCCCAAATGATCTGTCCTTTGCCACGAAAAAAAGCAGACATACAACGCTGCCACATCTGGTAATCCTTACCATCAAAGTGTGGAGGACCCGAACCCAGTTCTTGGTACACCATCTTTGGATCTTAGACTGGTTAGAATCACGAAGATCCATAACTGGCTCTGATACCAATCGAAGGACCGGACTGGCGACCAGAGAGGGGGGAGTGAATGGGAGCCGATAAAAATTCTTTCTCAAAAGAACTCGGCCTATGTCCCAATTGCAACTCCGAGGGTCACACATGATCAAGCGGGAGCACACACAAACCTCTCACGAGACCTTAGGAACAAAGCTTGAAAGGCTAGGAAGCAAAGAGGAAGCAAGCACGAAAGAGGTCGAGCAACATAGAGGAAGGCTGAGACCTACCGGGTCAACCGGCCACAAACGTCCGGGTCACCCTGAGGCATCCAGAGCCGCACCGGGTCACCCGGCCACAAGTGTTCGGATCAACCTACCCCTTCGGGTCATCCGGCCACAAGTGTCCGGATCACCCGGGACAGCCCAGAAAACTGCCTGCGAATTCACCCCAACCTTTCGATCGATGGATCTCCCAAACCACTTGGAGTCTTGAGATGAAATTTTGGGGAGATGATGAACACCCCAAGGGGAGGATATGCCCCAAAAATTTCGGCCTCTAACTCCCTATAACTCCCGGAATCATGAATCCTTGCCAAGAATACTATGAACTAGGGTTCATTCGAAAATCAATGAATCGAAGGCCAAATCCGACGTTTGAGGGGTCAAGATCATCCACAAAGAGGCACAAGGCACTCACGCATGATCCCCTCAAAGAAATCTGGAGACAAACGCCCTCAAATCGACGAATCGAGTGACGAACGAAAATCCCAAGAAAAGGCTCCGAAAATCACCCAAAAAGAGAAACAGGGGGGAGCAACAAAAACACTTGAGGAATCACGCCGACCCTTCTATACATACCATGAAAGATTCATACAAGGTCTAGCTTGCCTCCTCAACATCCATGCCTCTCTCAAGATCTCACCATGAAGCTCTCAAGCTAGTCCTATCGAAAATCCTAAGGAAAATAGGAAGAGAAAATAAGAAAGCAAATGAGCTAGGGTTTCATGAGATGGCTGCCATCCTCTCTTCTCTAAGTTTATATGGAGGCAACCGAAAGATGAAACTACCCCTATTACATAATACTAGGATACACACCTCGGAAGGGCACTTTGGCAATTCTCGTCGTAGCACCATCGGACGGATACCCGGCGACCGCACCTCACTTAGCCTCGACGCAAGCCTTGCGATCCCGACGCGTGTCCTCCGCTTCAAAGTCTCTCGGCGCACCCGGATCCCGTCTCCGCCAGCCGAGCCTCCGGTCTTGGCTTTGTGGCTCAACCAAGGAACCCGACGGTTTTGTGGTGAACCGCCGCAAACCCCACGGACTCAGTGCAGCCTCCACGCCAATCCCACTCATGACTTGGCCACCACGGTCATCCCGGCTCGGTGTTGGTTTTGTGGAGTAAACCAACCAAACCCCGCGTGCAGACTCCGGTTGTGAGCCACTACCCTACACCGGTTCATGTTCACGACTTCATCTTGCTTTTCTTGCCACCATGCGGCCCACACTTGATCTCGTTCGGCCACCGGGTCCATCGAGCCGAGCCTACTTGTCTCTCCACTCCTCGGAGTCCACACAGGCTAAGACCTTTCGTGCCCGCTCTTCACCTGCACCAACGCAAATCAAGCCGCAACCTGCACCTACAGTACTTGGCCAAGAGTCAGTCCACACCACGTTGTCAATCACTCATCACACCAAGGAGCGACCATCCACCGGTCCTCGGACGCTTTGGTCCTCAATCCGTAACGACCAAAGTTTTTTTTGTCACTAAATTTGCTCGGAAGTGAAATATTATGATGAGATCAGCCAGGAACGTCATAAATCAATGACGCTAAAATGTGGTTGCGTCACTAATCAACGATTTTCTTGTAGTGATGTTTGATGTACTGCCCCTCCCAAACTTTTGCATAAACTATCATAAATTTTGCAAGTTCATATGAATTTGAAGGACCGGATTGGGCGACCAGAGAGGGGGGAGTGAATAGGAGCTGATAAACATTCTTCTCGAAAGATAGCTCCAAAAGCGAGATGAACACAGCCGAAATCCCGAAATCACTTCCACCTCAAACTCCTCGAGTTTGCCAATACCACGTAGCCACTGAAGTGCTACTGATCCTAGGAACAAACCACACCTCCTACAGAAACAACCACACACAACTCGTAGCGGAAAAACTGCACGGCTGCTGCCTATGCTGCACCGGCCAGACTAATGGGGCGCGTCGGTTAGCCCGGTGACGCCGGTCAGCTGCGCCGGTCAGACCGGTGGACACAACAACCGCACAAAAACATACCAGAAAGCCTCAAAGACACCTCTAGGCCCTGGAACAAAAACCACCTCAGAAACACGGCCCAAGGAAAACATGAAGCACTACAAACTGAGGCAAACCAACACGATTCTTGCCAAGAACGGACCCAAGGAACCTCACAGCGACTACCAACAGAACCAGCTGCTCACTCGAGCCAAAAACCCACAAGGGCCAGCACCGATCAGACCGGTGTAGGGCACCAGTCAGACCGGTCACACCTGGGCTGCTCGGGATTAACTCCACCGGCGGGTCAACTCCAAGAATCAAGCCTCCTAATCTCCCGATTCACTCCACGGTTTCAAGTGAAACTTTGGGGAAGGTTGGAACACATCATGGGTGATCTCTAACTCGAATCTCAAGCCCCAAAACTCTCTAGAAAAGGAGGTATCGCAAGTCTCATGCATCTACCTTAAGAACACAAAGAACACGAAAACCACCAAAATTGAAGGCCTTCCCACGAGATTTGAGGGGCAAGATCACCAAGAAAAGAGGCACACCGACCTCATGTGTGATTCCTAACACAAATCCCACAAAGAAACACCTCCAAATCGTTCCCACGAAAATCCACCAAAAAGGCTCAGAAAAACACCGAAAAAGAAAAATGGGATCCACAAGCAAATCACAAGGGGGCACAAGGATGAAATCCAAACCTTTCATTCTCCATGAGAAAAGATTATTTACAAAGAGGCTAGCAACCTCCCATCATCCCACCCACTTGAAGATTTGCATGAAGCACTAGCTAGCCCTAGGAAAGAAGAAGAAAGAGGCAAAACAAAGGAGCAAATGAACTAGGGTTCCAAGAGCTGGCTGCCATCCTCTCTCTACCAAGTTTATATGGAGGCAGCCGAAAGACTAAAATACCCCTATTACATAATAGTAAGATACACACCCCCGAAGGGCACTTTGGGAATTTTCGTCGAATCACCATCGGACGAATGTGTATCCATCGCAAGCCCGCTTCACCTGCATGCAAGCCTTGCGATCATGCCACGTGTCCTCGGCGCACGGTGCACACCGGTCAGACCGGTGGTCCCCACCAGTCAGACCGGCCTACTGCAGTCAGCCATGTGCGCTTTGGTCTTCGGTCTTGGCTTTTTGCCTCAACCAAAGAACCAAAGTGGTTTTGTGGTGAACCACTGCGAACCCCGCGGACTTGGTGCGACCTCCACGCTAATCCTACTCATGACTTGGCCGCCATGGTCGTCCCGGCTCTGTTTTGGCTTTGAGGCTTGACCAAGGAACGGTACACGACTTCGTCTTGCTCTTCTTGCCACCATGCGGCCCACACTTAATCCCGTCGGCCACCGGGTCCCTTGAACCAAGCCTACTTATCTCTCCACACCTGGAGGCCACACTGACATAGACCTGTAGCATTTGTTCTTCACCTGCATCAATGTAAATCAAGCCGCAACCTGCACCTACAATACTAGGCGAAGAGTCCGTCCACACAACGTTGTTAATCACTCATCACTAAGGAGCGACCATCCACCGGTCCACGAACGCACACAGGTCCTCAGAATTGATTTTGCCTGTGGAAATAGCAAACTCATTTGTTTACTTGAATCAATCAGGTAACATTATTTTCTCCAACTTTGTTGCCATTTCTAAGTCTGCAGTTGTCCTCATTCCATTGTGTGCACGTCCTTAGCAGTTTTCATTTCAGGTTTACATGATTTTGGTGTCCCACATTTGCAATTGTATGAATAATTATAATGGATCCTAGGGAGAGCTTCGACCAGAAGAATATGCTACTTTGGACCAATTTGTACTCCTTACTGCATTTTCTCTCTACAAATCATCTATTCCTTCATGCTTATTTTCAAACACATGTGATCAGTTCCTTCAGAATCTGTGGCAATACAGTCTTCCCAACCAGTTCCTACTAATACCACAACTGGTAAGATTTGATGATATCATCCTCCCTGTCCAATTTGGAATTTCCATGAACCTTATATCTTCTTTAATTGCAGCTATGTCATCCAACCAAGAAAAAATTATTATTGATCAATTGAAAAACTCCGGTGTATCCAACAACCCAATTGGTGACACTGCTTCTTCTTCCCATCAAACATTTAACCATAGAAGTAATATCTAATTCCTCAAATTGGCACCATTCAGCCATCTGTACATTTGTTTTCCTAAACTTCCTATATTTTTATATTTTCTAGGAACTATCTTTACTACATTAAACTTGGGAGGATGTAATTTTCCTGTAGATATTGTGATATCTTTTTTTTTAAATATATGAAGAATGTGTTGAACGAGAAAGGAACACATCAAACCCAACATATAATTTGTGTTATAAAGCGGGGGGTACCTTCATGTCAAAAAGTCACAACACTTCAAAAATGTATCAAATAATTATAAAAAAATAAAGAAAAATATCCCGCAACAACACGCGGGGAATTCACCTAGTATCATAATGTGTTTGAGATCGACTTCCGTAAGTCATTTTCTTGCAAATGCCTGCACACATTTAGTTATAGCAAATACCATCCCAATACACAAATGCTTAACTGATTTGACATGTTCCACCAATGTAAAGCCACAAAGGGCCAAACTAGTCAAGTCAAAACTTGTCCAAGTACTTTAGTGAGGCTTCTTATATATTCAACATGTTCAGTGATTTTATTTTCACAAATTGTAAACTTTTGATGCGACAAGGAGATTACACTCTAGAAGTATATGACTTCAAGGAGTGTGGGGCTCCAGATCAATGAAAATTGGTTAAATCATAAGTATGCGCGCTAGCTAGTTTTGCAACAAAATCATCTGTTTGCTTGTTGTTCGAGTTAATAAAAACAGCCTCAAGTCATGTACCCAACAAGTTTGATAGATTTTGTTGGTTGTGCAAAAATGTGCCCAATACATATGTCAATTGGTATGTAGAAAAAAGAAAGAGCCGACTGCAATATTACGGCAATTCTTGTCAAAGGGCGTAAGACTATCTGCAGAAACAGAGCACATCTGCTGGTGCAAAAACACCATATGCAGGAAGGAGAGAGAAGAATCTCGTGCTGCAAAAGAGGAGGCCCTCCAGCAGTGTTGCACAAGCGGTCGCACACCTCCCAAGGCAATTGGCTCTCGCTTGCGGTGGGAATCGAGCGGGGGTGGAGGAGAGGAGAGGTAGGCCGCCGCCGAGGGTGGAGGAGAGGAGAGGTAAGCAAGTCGGACCCGTAGCAGAGCTCCGGCACCGTCGCCAGCCTGCATTCGGAACCGCATTGGTGAGGCCGCGGTGGTGCGATAGCTGGATGAGTGGGCACCACCACCGTGTTCCCTCGTCGGCTGAAATCGAGCCGCCGTTTGATCCAGGTCTGGGGTGGGGAGAGGTAGGTCGCGAACGGTCGAATCTGCATCAGCATGGTGCGGCCGTGCAGATCCCGATGGCGCATGCGTGCAGCTTGGTGGGCACGGCGTGGTGGAGGAAGACGACCGATGGGGTGGGTGCAGGCGACAGCCTACGGGAGTGGAGGTGAGGGTGGGAGAGGCGACAGCGGCCTACGGGAGTGGAGGAAGCATGCGGGAGGAGGAGAGAGAGACGGCAGCAGTTGGTAGAGGGAGAGATGAGGGAAGGAGAGAGAAAACCCAGGAATGAGGGTGGGGGGGACTGCATTTTGCAGCAACGGTCGCGGCTTCTGCTGGAGCCTCTACAGTGCCCATCCCTTCCTCATTTCGGGGATGCGGGAAAGGATGCAGTGGTTGCCGGAGATAGTTTAAGGAGGATGCCTAATCAAAGGGTTTTATGGTCGTCCCAATGATAAAAATAAATATGATTTCTATCCTCTAGGAATGGTAAAAAAAACTATTCTCTCCAATGCAAACTATTTATATAGAGTCTAGATGAAAAATCACCAAATCATTTTCTCTCCTATATTCAGATCCTCTATGACAAGAACCGTGTGCAGCAGAGCCAGAGGGCAAGGCAGGGTGACGCGTGATGCATTCTCCCCCATAGGGCCTGCTAGGTGTTGGCGCGACGGCGTGCGGGAACGGGCTAGGACGCACACAGGAAGCAGGAGAGAACATGCTACCGCGAGATGTGACAGGTGGTCGCGAACTCTGACACACAGGAGCAAGAGGAACAAGCAAGCTATTAGTTGGGCGGACAGCAAGCAACAGACGAGCTCCACTAGCGAGCAGTCGGGTCAACGTGGAACTAGGGAGGCGGACTGGCGTGCCAACGAATGTTTAGCGACCTCCGCGAGCCTATGCAGACCCCTGCGGCCGGCAGCTCGCAGCTGGAGCCCGTGTCGTCTGCACCGCCGCTCACCTCGTGGTCCGCAACTCAATGCCACGTCCGCACTGGCGCTCTGTCGGTGAATGTAATCGGAAATTTACCATGGGGGTTACCCGAGGCAGAGTGTTGTGGTGGGGCTCGTCGAGATCAGGAACTCGAAGGTGAGACACGAGGTACACAATTAGACAGATTCGGACCGTGATGTGCGTAATACCCTACGTCTTATATGTTGTGTAGTTCTTGATTGATTGCGTAGGATTCAGGTGTTCTTTGGGGGGGTCCCGACCTCACCTTATATACTGTTAGATGTCGGGTTACAAGTCGGTTTAGGGGATATACACTACTACAGAAAACGTTTTTAGCAGCGGGCCAAATGGCATTTGTAGGTGCGGGCGCCAAACCCGCTCCTAGCTGTCGCTTTTACAAATAGCCATTTCTAGGAGCGGGTAAACGAACCGCACCTGAAAAACATTTGTAGGTGCGGGTGATGCCGTCACCCGCACCTACAAATGTCCATTTCCAGGTGTGGACGACAAGGTTATCCGCACCTGGAAATGTGTTTTCCAGGTGCGGATGACCTTGTCGTCCGCACCTGAAAATGTGGTTTCCAGGTGCGGATGATATTGTCGTCCGCACCTGGAAATTGATTTCCAGCTGCTTTGAAATTCAAATTTTGAATGTTTGAAATTCCCGCCAAAATTTGGAACGTTTGAAATTCAAATTTTATGAAAGCGACATGAGATCTAAAGTAAGCATAAGCACAATAATATGAAAAGAAATTCATATACATATCGATCTATATCATTACATCCCATTGACAATAAGTTTTTTTCCACTGACAAAGTTTAGACATCACATCATGGCGCACGGTATTCTTGACTCTCCCAATCACGTAGGTTAGCAAATTTGTCTTCAGTCGCTAATACATGTTCAGGGTGATAATATTGGCCCCTAGGATTTATCACTTCATGCATAAGGTAACGGCAGAAATCCGCAGTTACTTTGAGAAGGTGTCTCTCATGGAGTGTTACGTCACGAGGTCCGATGTCAATCTACAATACACAAACAATATAACAATTGTTAGATCATGCAAAACACATATGTATAGTGTATATACATCTTGAGACATGAAAGGTAGTAGGTCCTTACTCGTTCAGGATCACCCTTATATCTCCTAAGACACCTCATCATTTCCATCAGGTAAAACCCGCAGTATACACTGCCAGGTGGTTGCTTGTGGCATGGAAAGTTTGTGCGAATATTCATTTTTCTGGGTAGGCAGGATTAAATTTCCCTCCTTTCTTAATGTAGTGTTGGTAAGCCATGTTTAGAAAAAAAACATAGAAGTTATTAGTTGCCAATCGATGTTTAGAATATAAGTGTGACAACAGAAATACACTAACTTTTGAAGGATGTCTATGAATTCCTTGTACATGTCTCTACGCCAATCCAGTGAGTCAAATACTACCACCCATCCCAACTTGGGGTCTATAAGAAATAAAATCCAGTGATTCCTGCATACATGTTATATAGAATTTTTAATCTTTTGAGGCATTGATAAGAAATTTTACATATATATTTTTATAAGTGGTAGAAATGTAAACTAACCCGATGTGGTAGGGCGCCCATATGTAATCTCTATCTTGCCACTTCAAGAACATGTGTCATGTAGAATGCAAGACGCTTCATAGCGTTTATATGTCCAATTCTTCGCTTCTTGTTTCTTTCCGTATTTGTCTTCAAATCTTTTAGTTCATCATGATTGTCTTCCCATCGGGTGGGGTGCATATGCCTGTCTTCGGCAATAACAAAAGGATCCAAAATCCAATTTTCTCCTTTCAAAGATGCATTTCTTGTTCTTGCATCCTATACAGCAAAGCTCAGATAATTAGTTATGCAAACCGTAAGCCTTACACACACACACAAGATATTAGCATGGATATGAGACACTTACATGCACCACAATCTGATGACTTGTACATCTATCATTTGTAGGCGGAACAAATCATGGAGGTCATGAAAATCTAAGTTGATTTCTTTTGCTTGTGGAAGAAGTGTAGGTCCGACCACATCCAATGGGTATCGTGCCTGGAGGCCTCTGAGCCCAAGAGAACAAGCCCTCATATACCAAGCATGCATCTGTTTCATCTCCCATGGAACTTCTGCGAGTGCCCAGTCGGGTAATAATGGCATACCCCATTCATATCTTAAAGGGCAACTACCAGGTATGTCCGGTATTTCATCGACTCCAATAGTCTTCTCGAAGTTTGTGTCAGTGCGGGGTACCGAATATCCTGGTCGTTGGATCGTTGGCATATTGACAGACGGTGTGGTCGTCGTGTCCTGTTGCTTGTTCTTTGATTTGGTATTACTCTTATGCCACCTTGCAGTGATTTCTGATCCTTCCGGATCCTTCGCATAAGCCCGTATCATTCGAGGCACCATTTGTCCTTGTGATGCCTCTTTTCCTACAGATCCCGAAGCTGCTCGTGGTGTGGGCATACAAGGTGGAGAATCTTGAGCAGCTGGTGTGGACAAACGCTACGGAGATCTTTCAGGAGGTGGTGTGGGCACACGCTGTGGAGATCTTTCAGGAGGTGGTGTGGACACACGTTGTGGAGATCTTTCAGGTGGTGGTGTGGACATAAGAGGTGGGGATCCTTGTATAGCTGGTGGTGTGGAAACACGTTGTGGAGGAGATGGTGGTGCACTTGCCAACGGTTGCTCCATAGATTGCAGATGCTGTGTTGGAGGCAGAATGATATCTCGTTTATGCCACAATATTGTACTGTTGAGGCTTTGACCGAGAACACAGATACCCTCTGCTGTTGGTATGTCTATGTCATGATCTTCAAAGTTTGGATTAACTTCAAGCACCTGTACGCGTGCATAATGATGTGGGATTTCTTTACCGTCAAACAATCCACCACCGGGAATCGCAAGTCCCGAGGCAACCTGCTTTGTCTTGCCAGCTCTGCCAACCGGAATGTGCAATGTGCAAGGAGTAGTGATGCATATTGAATCAATTGGGTATGGTTGTGCCGTCGTGGAGGCAACACTGCTTAAAGAGAATGGTGAATTATTATCTCCTTGAGATAATTGCAACGGAGCGAATGGTGTACCGCTTGCTTGCTGCATATGAACCACCGCATTAAAATAAGTATGAAATTTGTCCATAAAAACTTTCTCTGCTGCCGCTTGGAGATCCTCCTTGAAACGGCAATGGCTCCTGTAGGTAGCTCTATCCCTCTCAAACCCATCCCAGATGCTCAACTTCGAGGAAACCCCTCTAACGCGACCCCCATGCTCTCTCGTCCCAAGGGCTGTACTTAGGACGTCTCTATCCCTGTTGGCTACAAAGTCTCCTTTCCTCTGAGCCTCGGAAAGGTTCCTTATCTTTTCACACACCACATTGGTTACTTCCTTTGCAAAATGAAGTTTACCATCAATAATTTCAGGCTCCCTCGCTAGGAGCCACTGATAGCCACGCTCATCTAATCCTTCAAAAGGGTCGGGTTGTCCGGCGGCTATTAATACATCCCTAGTCCGCCGCCACTTTTCCTGCTTCCCTAGGTACCCACCCGGTCCGAGACGAGGTCTATGTACGTTTCTCTGCGAAAGTTCACTCTGTCTCTGGCTCATGGCTAAAGCTTCTGGAGTAGTCTTTTGCCTGACAAACTCGTTCCATTGGGCTTTGGTGACCATTCCATATTTCTTTTTTACTTCATCATATGTTGCACCCTTCTTAACAAAGTTCCTATTCAACTCACCCTTCCATCGGCGGAAACTTTCGCCGAGTACCTTCCTAGCATAATGACGTATCTTTTCTCTGGTTGTTTTGGACTGAGGCAGCAAAAAAGTTTGCTTCAACTTGGCCGACATTTCGCCCTTTAGCCCCTCAGGAACTTGGAACCAATCAAGGATGGTTGGATCCACGGCATACTCTGTTCATATTAATGCTCCTATGGCATTCCGGAACTTCGTACGAACCAAAGGAGGATCCACGGGCTCTCCGGATGGGCTAATACCCTCGACTGACCACTGGCCTTTGGGGTATTTGTTTCTTCCTCGTTCACCTCGCTTTCTTTTATCTTGACTCTCAGAGGTCGTCGTCATCGCAATTTCAGGACCTGAGGTACCACAATCTTCAATTTCTTCTTCTGGGGGGGTACGAGGTCGGCGGCGCCGCTTCCTCGTGCTAGGTTGAGGCATCTATATGAACCATAGGTAAAGCAATTCCAGATCATTTCAAATAATATGAATAGACCTCACTGACACTGCAAATGGTTTAGCATTACCTCCGGAACGTAATCAGGATCAGTGTCCGTCCGTGGTCTCGGGGGCACGGGATGTGGATCTATTGGATCTTGCCAAACACCATCTACGAACGCCCCAAGTCCTACCTGCGGTCCATCCTCACCACTCGCGCCATCTTCATTTTCATCTTCAAAGACCATCTGGTCTGCAATATTGTTTACTTCTTCACGTTGGGACAAGATATACTCGTCTTCGTTCACAGCGTCCCTTTCGTGTATAAATGGCGAATCACTACGACGATCCATCTGATTAACCAAATCATAAGCTAAGTTTAAATCTAAATCTAAATTGAAATTGAAATTCAAATCTAAATGTAAATTAAAATTCAAATTCAAATTCAAATCTAATGTAAATTGAAATTCAAATCTAAATGTAAATTGAAATTCAAATCTGAATTTATTGTTGCTCCATTAATTCAAATGTACATCTACATTGAAAAAATGGTCTCACTATTTTGTCTTACTATTGTTTAACATATCCCAATTTGCATTGCACTCTAAATTGAAATGTGTCATCTACATTGAAATCTAAATCTAAATTCAAATCTAAATCTAAATTCAAATCTAAATCTATATCTAAATCTATATCTATATCTAAATTTAAATCTAAATTGAAATCTAAATTGAAATTCAAATTGAAATTCAAATCTAAATCTAAAAAAAAAGCTGACGTCAGCCATTATAAGGCTAACGTCAGCTTGTCATCAAGCTTCCAACCGGGGAGGCGGCGCCGGGCCGGGGGAGGAGGCCGCGCCGGGGAGGTTGCGGCGTGGGGAGAGGAGGCCGCGCCGGGGGAGGTTCTCTCCGGGAAGGGCGCGAGCCGGCGAGGCCGCGCGGCGGGGGAGACGCCGCGCCGGGGGAGGCCGTGCTGGGGAGGCCGCGCGACGGAGAGGAGGCGGCGCCGGCGTCGGAGAAGCCACGCCGATGTCGTTGAGGCCGCGTGGTGGAGAGGAGGCCGCTCCGGCGTAGGCCGCGCCGGTGTCGTTGAGGCCGAGTCGACGGCGGGCGGTGCGGCAGCGGAGTGGACGGCGGACGGTGCGGCGGCGGCGGAGTGGATGGCGGACGGGCGTGCGGCGGCGGAGAGGGGGCAGTGGACTCGACGGCGGAGAGGCCGGCGGCGGCGGCGAAATTGGGCAGCCTGACGGCGTCGTCGTCGCGCGAACTCGAGAATTTGGCTAAGTCTTCCGTCTCCCCTGTATATATATAGTCTAGTATTTGTAGGTGCGGGTGGCCGTGTTACCCGCACCTGAAAACCATTTCCAGGTGCGGGTAACATCACTGCCCGCACCTAGAAACGATTTCCAGGTGCGGGTGACATGGAGGCCCACACCTAGAAAGCCATTTCCAGGTGTGGGTGGACTTTTGGCCCGCACCTAGAAAAGCATTTCCAGGTGCGGGTGCACTTGTGGCCCGCACCTAGAAAGATTTTCTCATTTGCTCTAATTGCAATTGCCAGGAAGATAGTAAGCATCACATGAGCATCATGACAGTTCCAACCTGATAGCGAGAGATCTTTCATTGAGACTAGTTTTCTAATGTTCGATGAGAATCGGCTTGGTACCTTAATCCCCCGTAACGATTCACAAACTGCCTTCTTCTCAGCTAGTGTCAAATTGTAGCTCGCCGGTGGTAGTTCGTATCTTCAATTACCCTTATCGATAGGGTGAAGATCTTCTCTGATATCCACTGCTACAAAATCATGTCGTGACTTTAAGGTATCCTTTGTGTTGGCTGATGTTTCGAGCAGGAGACCAATTATGTTACCAAACACATTCTTCTTCAGGTGCATACCATCGATGGCATGACGGACCTCGAGGTCCGGCCAGTACGGCAAGTACTTGTAGAAGACCGACATCTTCTTGAATGGCACACCTTCAATAGGTGCATTATCTCTGTTCCTCTTCTTCCCTTGTTTTGTCATCTTCCCATAAGGCACTTGGACGGCCCTGACCATGTTCAAAATTTGGTGTCCATCTTTTTTTGCAGCCACAGATCCTATGTTGGCCTTGTCACTAAAATAGTTATAGAACTTTTTACTTCGAAATCTGTGCCCTTCCACCAAGAAGCGCCTATACCCAAGGTAACCTACCTTTCTAGAACCATCTAGGAAAGTCCATACGGTGTCGCCAATGCAAACCGCGCATCCCGGCTTACCTTTCACCTGTCCCGACAACACAAACAACACTTGATAATCGTTGATGGTGACAAAGAGAATGGCTCTTAGAGTAAATTCCTTCCTTATGAAACCGTCCATGATTTTGATACCCTGCTTCCATAAAGTTTCCATCTCTTGCATCAAAGGCTCAAGGAAAACATCGATATCAATACCAGGAGCCTTTGGTCCTTGGATCATGGTGGATAGCAAAAGGCACTTTCTCTTTTGGCACAACCATGTTGGCAAGTTGTACATTGTCAAAATCACTGGCCATGTGCTATGAATGCTGGTCCTTTCACCGAACAGATTCATTCCGTCAGTACTTAGCCCAAATCGAACATTTCTTGGTTCCTCTCCTAATTCTGGATACTTCTGATCGAGCTTCTTCCACTGCTTAGCATCAGATGGATGTCGAAGCTTCCCGTCACCCTTCTTGCGCTTATCTGAAGCCCACCATGTCATCAGTTCAGCGTCCTTCGGGTTTGAGAACAAACGCCTAAGGCAATCCGCAACAGGGAGGGACCACATGACCAAGGCAGGAATTTTGCCGGTTTTTTCAGAACCGCCTATAGTCGTGTCTTCTTGCTCAGCAGCATCATTAATTGATGCACCCTTCCTGCTACTTTTACTCCCGACAGTTATGCCATCTTCAGCACATGACAT
This sequence comes from Cenchrus fungigraminus, assembly GCA_036936925.1. Taxonomy (NCBI): domain Eukaryota; kingdom Viridiplantae; phylum Streptophyta; class Magnoliopsida; order Poales; family Poaceae; genus Cenchrus; species Cenchrus fungigraminus. The sequence continues at coordinate 75,836,746 of CM072774.1, read as the reverse complement.
GGTATTCTTTTTGTATCGACTAGCTGAACAAACAGGACATTTGTCCAAATCTTGGAAAGTATCCCCGCGGTACAAGATACAATGGTTTGGACATACATGAATTCTTTCGACGCCCATCGTGAAAGGACTCACAAGCTTCTTTGCTCGATATGTGTCGGTGGGCACTTTATTCGGCTTTGGAAGCAACCAACCCAACACACGTAGCAGATCATTGAAACTCACATCGGACCAGCCGTGCTTGGCCTTCAGAATCAACATCTCAAGTACGAAACGAAGTACAGTCCAATATTTTGGGCATCCCTTTGAACGCGGGTACACATTCTCCTCAGCTGCTTTCTTCACTATCTCGAACTTTTCTAACCCCTTTGCACTGCCAACCAATATTTCTTCCTTGGTGTTACGCAACAACTGGGTCAGGTAGTCACTGTCATCCAATTCATCATCCTCGGTACTATCATAACCGTCATCATCATTGCCACCATTACCATCATCATCAAAACCAATATCATTAACACCATCAGAGCATTGACCATGATCACCATCATCATCGCCGCTACCCTCACCAGAAATATCATCAAACATGGCCCCAAAGTCACTATCATGCATGATTTCTTCGAGTGGATTCAAAGGAGGTGGTGCATTATTATTCCTTTTCTCACCATGAGATGTCCATATCATATAGTTTTCAACGAAACCATTCATCAGCACATGCGACCTTATCGAAATTGTTTCATTGATATTGAATACCCTTATGTTTTTGCATTTTTTGCATGGACAAACCACCACCTTTTTCTTCTCAACCGCAGCATTAATCTCCGCGGTCTTAATAAACTTGTTAAGTTCTTCACGAAAATGTTCGCTCGTTCTTCGGGCTTCGTACATCCATGTCCTATCCATGTCTCTGGAAAGAATCAGAGGACACGAGAAAATTAAATCCAGATTTCATAAACATAAAAGTTCATTTGATAATAATAATCTTATTATTCCCGTACCTAATAATAAATATCTAAGTCAATATATAATCACACTTGTTGTATTTAATAAAAACATACGAAATATAGATTTTTGCAAATTCATGAAACATACCATTCTTGTGGCATTATAGAAAAAAAAACAAATTGCCTTCTCTCTCCTCATATGAACCTAGGAAAATTCATCCTTCATGTATGATGGCTAAACAAAAAGTTGAACTCAAATTGACTAGATAATCTTGCTCTCCTACCTAAATAGCACAATTTGACCCTAGAGTTTGAGCTAAATGAGGTCCAAAAGCTCTAATCCACACCTATAGAGTTCTAGACCTAAATGCATCTCTATTGAGCCAAAAAACAATGAATAAAGCTTCAGAGAGACAAAGAAATGAGAATAACTAACCTCCTTTAGGCTCCAAGCCCAAGGAAAAAATTTTGAAACTCTCCCCCCTCCTTTTTGTATTTTGGCGATTTTCGGACAGCCCCCGAGGTATAGTGTTCGGGCGCTATTGCTATCGGGAGGAAGAAGACGGGCTCGAGATTCCTTTTGTCGATTTTTTTCAGGTGCGGGTGGCCACGTGAACCGCTCCTGAAAATGGTTTCCAGGAGCGGCTGACGGCGCAAGCCGCACCTGAAAAACCTTTTCAGGTGCGGGTGACGCCGTCGTCCGCACCTGAAAATTGGTGACATTTTCAGGTGCGGACGACCGCGTCACCCGCACCTGAAAATGCCCGTTTTCAGGTGCGGGCCACGGCGTCACCCGCACCTGAAAATGGTTCACCATTTTCAGGAGCGGGTGACACCGTGGCCCGCACCTGAAAACGTCTTAATAGGTGCGGGTTCGGTTGCTACAGTGTCGCGACCATTTGTTGGAGCGGACGGCAATTCGACCCGCTCTTAAAAAAAATTGGAGGCGCTCTTACAAATGTTTTCTGTAGTAGTGATAGTACTAGTCGAGTACAACTAGGAGAAGCCTATGACGGTGTACATGATAAGCTTTCCTAATCAAGTACTAGTCCCGAGTTGCCTTGTAGTCCACACCGTCTTGTGATAAGCCCACGGCTCCTCATGTTGCTCCAATAGACACTTCAATAATCCTGGTATTGCCTATTCCAATTTTCCTATTCAGTTCGGTTCTATTTCTAAATATTTAATATATCATAAGAAAGGAGAAGACCTGTTAGCTATTGGTAATTTTCCAAATAATTGCAACAAAATATTCAGAGGTGCCAACCTGCGTGAGAAAGTAGAAGGCAAGAAAAAATTAGCTGCTGATTGTGGTCATCGAAATAATATCTCAGATTTGCACTCATGACTGATCATGCGCCAATAAAGATATAGCAGGTCCTAATGCTATTTACGTCAACACGTGATCCTGGCCGGATTACAATATTATTGTTGGGTGTAGTTTCTGTAGTTAGGACTGTTTGCTCGGTTTCTTAATTAAACTATGGTTGGGCCAGCAAAAATCTTATTTGGCGAACGTTCGCGGCTATCTAATAGCAACGAACGGGCGACGTCACCATCGTCTTCATCCTCCAGCCAGAGAAGACAGAAGAGAAGCGCCCGCGGCAGGAGGGAACCAGCGGCGGGTTGTGGGCGGCGGCCGGTCACCGCCGGTGGCGGGCGGTGGTGGAGGCTAGTGGAGCTTATGGTTTTCGAGTTGGGGTTGGGGTTAGGGTTAGGGATTTGGGGTTGTTGGGGGAGGGCGCCATGACCGACGACCTTAGAGGAGATGCCTCGGGCGGCGGTAGGCCCGGCGGAGGTTGCGGCTTGCGGGGCGGCGATGGCGCCGCCGGCCGGGTGGGGGAGCACCCCCGGTGGGCGGTGTCGGCGGCGGGAGTCAGTGATTGGAGGGGTTAGGAAGGGCGGATGCCGCGGTGGGGGCGGGATGTGGGCGGAGTGGCGCGGCGGCGAGGTGCCGCCGGCCGTGGGCGGTGGTGGAGGTTGGCGGCGGCGGTGGTGGTGTGACAAACGAAGAAGAAAGAGAGGGCGGGGTCGGCGATGGAGAAGGGTTAGGGGAGGGCGGGGAGGTGCGGAGGGGGTGGGAGAAGGGCGGAGCGGCACGGCGGCGTCGGCGCCGCCGGCCACAAGCGGTGGAGGAGGCCGGCGGGGGCGGCGTCGGTGCGGAGAAAGAGCGTTGGGGAAGAAAGGAGGAAGGAGGAAGAAGTAGATAGGGTGGCTCCCACCCACACTGTTCGCCCAGGGCGAACGAGCGCCTAATAAGGTCTCCGTTGAGCCAGACTTGGACTAAGCTTTGAGTACGATTATTAGTGTCTTAGGAGTGGGCTTGCGCGCCTATATATGAGGGGCATCACCCTTGTATTCGAGTGGGGAGATTTTATTTGGAGTTTTGTTTCGTCGAGGATTCCTCCGCCGAACTACGAGAGGACGTCCTCCTCTCACTCATCTACTTGCTGATCCTTGTGTTGGTTTGTGTTGGTGTGCGATCAAGCTTCGTCTGGGGTGTGCTCTGGATTTCTACGGAGTTACCTATCTTCTAATTGTGGTTTGCTGTGGCCGCGGGTGGAAGACTTGCGTCTGCTGTAAGCCGAGCCCTCTATTATTGCTGTTCCTAAATCCTGAATCATCAAACTTGTCTCACGAGTTATACTGTTATTAGTTTGGCCCTGTGATTATTTGATTTGATTCGGTCGTCATATAACTATTGCTCCTATTCCTTGCTGATTGGTGATTGCGAGAGCCCGATATATTATTTCTTTGGTGCCTGTTACTAGTAGGGATATTAATTAATAGTTATTGGCAAGGAAATCAACAGTGGCTGTTAATAATATCAGAAAAATATATTACTTCCTTAAAGATTGTACCGTGAAAGATTGGGATAAATCTCAGGCATAGTAAGCGTGTCCTTATCAGGTAGTATCAGTTTGCTAGGTTGCTCACAGTGGTTTCCATCAATTTATGGTTATGGCTTACAATTTTGACATATACCTTGAGTTTGTACCAACTCTATAAGCAACCACTTCTCCATCTGAGTACTATGAGTGGGTGGATGTTATAATAAACTGCTATATGATTGGTGAATTACCATTAATCTAGTTGGCTAATTTGGCAAAACAAAGCTTCTCTCTTTCTGTGTCATTATGGTTCCGAAGAAAGCATATGGAACATGGTGATGACTATTGCACTTCTTCGTATGCAATGAAGGTCTTACGACGACGATTTGCACCTTCTCTTGAGCCAGAGAAGAATATATTATCAAGCAGTGGGAGTTCTTATATGGTTGCTTCTGATTTGCTTCTACTTGTCGTGTTCTGAGTCATCAAGTCACCAAGCACAATAATTTTTCGTCTTGGAGTGATTCTATTATTGGTGGTGAATGCTTGAATGTTCATGCACAACTAGATGCTCAAAATAAAGTCATTGCTTCTGTTCCTAAAGCCAAGAAAGAAAAGAAGATAGTTGATGCTGCTACATGTGTTTCTTCTCCTCCAATAGTCAGAAGAAATATGGTAGTTCTATTCAAGTGAAAACTGATTGTATTGATTTTTCATCTCCTATGAAATTGGATGAACATGATGTGTATAACTGGAGTGATTCTATTATTGGTGGTGAATGCTTGAATGTTCATGCACAACAAGATGCTCAAAATAAAGTCATTGCTTCTGTTCCTAAAACCAAGAAAGAAAAGGAGATAGTTGATGATGCTACATGTGTTTCTTCTCCTCCAATAGTCAGAAGAAATATGGTAGTTCTATTCAAGTGAAAGCTGGTTATATTGATTTTTCATCTCCTATGAAATTGGATGAACAGGAAGTGTATAACAGTGTAGAGTTAAATGATGCAGAATCGAAAAATATTGATGTAGGTGATGATATTTCTTCTACACCTGAGACGCAGGCACTGACATCTCTTTGTGATGTTGGTACTGAACCTCAGGTTGGTGATGTCAGTGATGTCTCAAATGGTTTATCTATATTCGCACAAGAAGTGCAACGTGATGGCCCTGTTGTTAATGTGAAAGGGCAGCACTCCTGTATTTTTCAGTCAGTATCTATGATTCGAGACAAGGTATGCAAGCTACAATGGTAATCCATGCGCTTGCGGACCTTTTCTGTGATTAGCAATGGTGCCAGAAATGCCTGGTAAAACACACGCCATAGAAAAGGTCCACAAGCGCACGGATTACCGTTGTAGCAATTCACCCGGTGGTATTCGGGTTATCGTAATTATATTTTCCCAAGGGAAGCACTATGACATAGATAGTCGAATAATAAATTAGTGTAGAGTATCGAGAGACTCGGTAGAAAACTATGGCGGGGGTAACGTAAATGGACACGCAAGGAGATCTTGATAAAAGGATTAGAGAGGACCTAGTGAGTTGGGGGGACAACGAGACGAGAAAGGATCCTAGTACAATCTATGTATTCTTGTCGACTCCGGGAAAAGAACCAAGGTAAGGTAGAGTCAAGGTAAGAGAAGATCGTCAAGCTCTTCTAGTGCTGCAGGGGCATGCGAAGCCGTGCTCTCAGATAGGGATGAGAAGGGAGAACAACAATGCGCTCAATCCTATTAGCCCAAACTAACATGGTGGATTGCAAAGCCCATCCGGAGCTATCACCTCCCTAGTGTACCACAACTATTCTGTTGAACGAGTGAAGGACCGATTGGGCGACCAGACAGGGGGGGAGTGAATGGGAGTCGATAAAAATTCTTCCCGAAGGATGAACTCGGCCTATGCCCCAAATTCACAACCAAGGATTCCCACACGAGCTTGCCAAGGTCGCGTAGTCACAATGGACCTACCAACCCTTGCAACAAACCCCAACTCAAAGCAACACGGCAGCGCAACTCAAGAAGCGAGAGACTTAGGCAATCTGCGATGCCTGGGGCGGACCGTCCGCATGGACCAGGCGGACTGTCCGCGGGTGCCTCGCGGACTGTGCGCGGGTTCACTGCGGACCGTTCGAAAAAGCTTCCCGAACAACCAGTACTGCACCTCGAAAAACGGACTGTCTGTGTGCCCTACCCGCGGACCGTCCGCGGCGAAGAGACCGTCTGCACTCTCCTCGCGGACCGTCCGCCAAACTTCGTGCAACCAAAAGCACTAGACCAAACGGATCGAACGAAAGGCGAACAAGAACACGCAACGAACTCGACGAACTATCGGCTGAAAGCCTCCTTGCGGACCGTCCGCCAGGGGTGCACGGACCGTCCGCGTGGTGCGCAGACAGCAGCCTGAGCTCGACCTCTTGAAGGTCAACTCCTCCCCTTTGCCCGATCTCCCAAATCAACCAAGGGATTGCTACCAAATCATAGGTGAAGATGAAGCGCCTCTAGGAGATGCTATACCCACGAATTGGTAGCCTCAAACCCACTGAATCAAGAGGAATCGAGATTCTACCGAGCTCACACAAAGACCTAGGGTTCCAACCGAAATCCTTCAATCGGAGGCCAAATTCGGAGTTCGAGGGATCAAGATCAAGCACAAAGATGCACAAGACATCTATCCATGATCCCCACAAACAAATCCGAACCCAAACACCTCAGAATCGAAGGAACAAGTCGCGCACAAAAATCCAACGAAAATAGCCCGAAAAAGACACGAAAATCACACGAGCTACAAGAAGGAAATCAACGCAACCATGAAAGCTTCCATACACTCGGAGATCAGATTCTCTACAAAACGGTGAAGAAAATCTAAACCAATGGAGCAGGGAAATGAGAAGCAGTCCAGAAGGATGGTTTGCCCAGAAACCCTAGAGCTATATATATGAGTCCCTCTGGGTTGGGCAAATGACCAAGCTACCCCTAGCACTTAAACTAAGATACAATCCCCTCAGGGACAATATGGTCAAGTAGCACTCCTCTTCATCAGACGGCCACGCCTTCGCCGCAGTCCGCGTCCTCCCGACGCAAGCCCTGCGATCCCGCCGCGTGTCCACTGGCATCGAAGCTTCTCGGCGCGCCTGGATCCCGTCTCCGCCCGCCGAGCCTCCTGTATTTGTTTTGTGGCTCAACCAAGTAACCCGGCGGTTTTGTGGTGAACCGCCGCAAACCTCGCGTGCAGACTCCGGTCGTGAGCCGCTACCCTGCACCGGCTCTGGTCGACGACTTCGTCTTGCTTTTCTTGCCACCATGCGGCCTGCACTTGACCCCGTTCGGCCACCGGGTCCATCAAGCCGAGCCTACTTGTCTCTCCACTCCTCGGAGGCCCCGCAAGGCTAAGACCTTTCGCGCCCGCTCTTCACCTGCACCAACACGAGTCAAGCCGCAATCTACACCTACAATACTCGGCCAAGAGTCAGTCCACACCACGTTGTGAATCACTCATCACACCAGGGAGCGACCATCCACCGGTCCTCGGACGCTCCGGTCCTTAATCTCCCCCTTGATGAGTGCATTGACAACACACATAGTAACCAATTCAGAGAAAAGAGAAAAAGAAAAGAAACAAATGAAAAACTCAACCAAGTGATCAAAAGCCAAACAAAAGCCAAAACGAGATCACTTGGGAGAGAAAAATCTCAGTCCCCTAAGACAAGGGCAACGGCTCGACACAACCGAGATAAAATGCTCTAAAATTGCCGACTCCTCAAGATGAGGCAAAAGGGCTCGACACCATCGGCAAAAGAGAACAACTAAAATCAGGCGCAAAGAGCTCCAAAGCACATGAATGCAAGCTCCCCCTGAACAAATGCATTTCTCCCAATTTTTCTCCCCTAGATGCAAAACTCCCCCTGGATGCAAGAACTTTCTCCCCAAAGAAAGAATTGGGTACTATCTCTCCCCCTTGTTGGTAATGCATGAATCAAGTCTACAAATGCAAGTATGTGCTTCTCAAATAGACAAAGAGCACTACAACATGCTAAAATTGAGACATAGACAAGCAAGATAGCCACAAATTTAGTACAAGTATCGCCAACAAGATAGATAGCGACATATAAGCATGTAACATAGCCATGATCAAATTGAAGCATTTTTCACAAAATTTCCCTCTCATGAGCATAGGACCTAAACATGGCCAAGATGAGCACAAACAACATATAACTCACAAACTTCATGCAAGGTCACAAATTCTCATCACAAGATCATCACAAACACCTACAAGCTATCTCATGTCATGTCAAAGCCACCGAGCCATGTGTCCACTTCTAAATATGAGATTTCTCATTGGTAAACATCATGCAACGGTTTAGCACCCAAGATAAGGAATTTAAAGCAAATTTGATATGGAAGCATATTTTTCAAGCACAAGCATTTCATATACCAACTTCATGATTTACAAATTAAGCATGGTACATGAAGTGCCTTTGCGGCAAAAAGAAGCTTAGGCTTCTCCACAAGGTAGCATGTAGGCTAAACATTCATGATGATAGATGGGTCTTTGACCCCAAATGAAAAGAACATGGTTCCAAGCACAAATTAAGCAAGAAATAGCCATAAGTGCACAATTTGAACATGAGAGGCATTCAACTCACAAGAGAGGATCATATATAGCATTTTTACAAAAGTAAGCCATCCACAAGCATATACATCCCAAATTTACCAAGAGCATCGCTATACATTACATGAGCATCACTAGCAAAGTCATAATCTCATATCCAGCATATCATGGTGATCAAAGTATATAGGAGAAGCACATCTCTAAAGCATATGATACAAATGCAGTCTATGATACAAAGATGCAAGCATGATATGATACAGAAATGAAAATGCACCATGTATATGTACATCAAACCCCCAACCGAAGCTCAAAAAGGAAAAACCACCCCAAGTTGCCCTCGCAAATGTAGCTTGGTCCAAAGGCTTTGTTAGGATATCGGCGAGCTATTTTTCGGTTGGTACATGGATGAGGTCTATGTTTCCCTTCTCAACATTGTCTCTCAGAAAGTGGTACCTCACCTCTATATGTTTGGTTCTTGAGTGTAGCACAGGGTTTTTAGCAACACTAATGGCACTCGTGCTATCACACATGAGAGGAACATGGGTACACTCCTCACCAAAGTCACTCAGCATGTATGTGATCCAGAGCAGCTGGGAGCAACAACTAGCGGCGGCAACATCCTCGGCTTCTGTGGTAGACTGAGCTACACTAGATTGTTTGCAAAAAGACCAAGAAACAAGCGAGGAACCCAAAAACTGGCACGTCCCCGAAGTCGACTTTCTATCGACTCGACACCCCGCAAAGTCGGCATCCGAAAACCCAAGAAGCGAAAGAGAAGAGGACGCCGAGTACCAAAGACCGAGCTCAAGAGTGTATCGAAGATACCTGAAGATCCGCTTGACGGCCTGCCGATGTGAAGTTCTCGGCGACGCCTGAAAATGAGCGCACAGACACACAGAAAACTGAATGTCCGGCCTCGTCGCCGTCAAGTACAAGAGGGAGCCGATCATGCTCCGGTACTCCTTCTGGTCCAAGGGCTCTCTGTCCTCGTCCGCATCCAATGATGTAGTCGTACTCATCGGTGTCGACAGGGGCTTCGAGTCGTCCATCTTGAACTTCTTGAGGGTGTCCTTCGTGTACTTGGCTTGATGCACAAAGGTTCCCTCCTTCGCCTGCTTGATCTGAAGCCTGAGAAAGAACTGCAATTCTCCCATCATAGACATCTCGAATTCTTTGCTCATGTCCTCTGCAAACATCGCAAGAGACGAGCCGCCAAAGACAATATCATCCACGTACACCTGAACAATTAGGATATCATCGCCCTGCCTAAGGAGAAAAAGAGTCTTATCTACTTTGCCCATCTCAAACCCCTTGCTGAACAAGAACCCCCTCAAACGGCCATACCAAGCACGGGGAGCTTGTTTCAGCCCATACAACGCCTTCCTCAGCCTATACACCCGGTGGGGAAACTCAACACTCTCAAAGCCTGATGGTTGCTTCACATAAACCTCTTCTTCTAACACCCCATTTAAGAAGGCACTCTTCACATCCATTTGGTACAATTTGAACCCTTTAGCCACGGAAAAGGCTAGAAGGATCCTAATCGCCTCCAAACGGGCTACAGGAGCAAATGTCTCCTCATAGTCTTTCCCCTCCTTCTGACTATAGCCCTAAGCAACCAACCTCGATTTGTTTCTCACCACCTCACCATTCTCACCCTCTTTGTTCTTCCACACCGATTTTGTCCCGATAGGTTTGCAATGTGGTGGTGGCTCTACCAACTCCCAAACTTGGTTTCCCTCAAAGTTCTCTAACTCCTCATGCATCGCGTTCACCCAATTAGGATCAGAGAGGGCGTGTCCAATGTCTTTCGGCTCAAAGGTAGCAACAAAAGCCGAATGTGCAAAGTGAGAAACATTCCTGGACCTTGACCGTGTTGTACGTTCGTTGATGTCGCCGATGATTCTTGAGGGGGGGTGATCACTTCCTCGGCGCCTCTCACCTGGAGACAACCTCCCCCTCAGCTACAACTTCCACTTGATCTTGCTGGATCGTAGTCGGTGTAGGGGATGGGCCATCCTGCACCGTAGTCGTCGTAGTGGAAGTAGAGGGTACATGATCGGCTGGAGCTTCACCATCATCACCATCATCCTCTCCAGCATCATCCTCCTCGTCCTCAAAGATCTTCATGCCAATCTCGTCGTCACCGGCACATTCAAAAACAGATGAATTGCATGGCTGGGTCTCGTTGAAGGTAACCTCGCAAGTTTCCATGACTAGGTTAGTATCAAGGTTGAGCACACGGAATGCTCGAGAATGACTCGCATAACCCAGAAAGATCCCATCGGAAGACCTCGATTCAAACTTATCAAGCCTACCCTTCTTGAGAATAAAGCACCGACAACCAAAAGCCCTGAAATGGCTCACTCTAGGTGCTCGCCCGTGCATGAGCTCATAGCACGTCTTGTTCAAGAAGGCCCGAAGAAAAATCCGGTTCCCAACATGGCACGTGGTATTCACTGCCTCAGCCCAATATCTCCTCGGAGTCCTATGCTCGTCGAGCATCGTCCGAGCCATCTCACAAAGGGAACGATTTTTCCTCTCAACCACACCATTCTGACAAGCCACATAGGGAGAAGAGAATTGATGTTCGAGACCCAAATCACGACAAAAGGTTTCGAAATGAGAGTTTTTAAATTCAGAGCCATTGTCACTACGGATAGCTCGAATAGCATCTCCATTCCTCTCATTCTTCAACCTCAAGATTAGATCCCGCACAAAACCAAACGTCTCCCCCTTGTCAGCCAAAAAGAAGACCCAAGCATAGCAAGAATAGTCGTCCACTATCACCAGGACATACCATTTCCCACCCGCCGAGCACACACGAGCTGGACCAACCAAGTCCATATGGAACAGCTCGCACGGCCTCTCTGTCATAACGGATGTCAGAGGCGGGTGAGAGGCGGCGACCATCTTACCATGCCTACACGGAGCACATACCAAGTCCTTTTGGTATTTCAACTTAGGCAATCCTCGAACCAAACCTAGCCCACTCAAGCATGACAACAAGTCAAAACTCAAGTGACCTAGTCTACTATGCCATTTCCAAAGCTCCGCCGAAACACCAGCATCCAAACAACGAGAAGAGCCGACACACTGAGAAAAACCGACTCTGAAAATCTGACCCTTGGGGATGATCGTGCACACAAGATCACCTCGAGAATCCAAAACACGAGAAGCGCCCATTTTGAAACGGACCTCAAAACCCTCATCAAGAAGGTGGGAAACCAAAAGGAGATTAAACCCCAAAGACTTGACAAGAGCAACACACCTAAGAGACACAGACTCGTTCACCTTCACCGTGCCCACTGAAAGCACTCTACCTTTCCCATTGTCCCCAAAAGTGATGTACTCTTTGGTCATCACCGGGGTGAGGCTGGAGAACCACCTTCGATCTCCGGTCATGTGTCGAGAGCAACCGGAGTCGATCAACCAAAAGCCCTCCAAGCCTCCCACCTGTAAATCAAAAATGAGAGCGAGAGTGAGCAAACGACTCAGCACTGGGGTTAGTACAAAATGAATTAAACCAGTGCCGTGCCATTTGCTCAAAAGTGGGGTTAGCAAAATCCATCCTATCTCTCCTAGGTGGAACACCCACACGTCCCCTTGGAGGACTACACATACCACGAGGTGGAGACCGTGGCCCGTAGCTCCTCTGGGACCTAAAACTGCGATCGTTCCCCCCATACTCGTATTGGCCACGAGCGAAGGAACATCCAGCAAACTCACCACGCCCGAACCCAACATGCCTACCACCATCTCTCTGTGGTGGCTCACCTCGAGGCACAAACTCACGCCTCTCCCGAGGGTAAATGGTACGCACCACACCCTCGCCCCATGGTACCATCCTAGGCTCAGGCACACCACGAGAGGGGTGGTACCTGTCCTTGTTTGCCATCTCCCTCGCAAAACTCTCCTCACGCTTCCTCCTGAAGCAAAACTCAGCTAGGTGCCCATCCCTCCCACAATGCTTACAATGGAAGGGTTTTGGTTTTGGCTTTGGTTTTGGGCTCTCTTTGGGCTCTGGCTTCTCCTCACTCGGTTTCTCTCCCTTCTTCCTAAAGAACTCGTTCCCCAAGTCACTCTTGAACTTGATGGGTTTCTGGAAGTCATCGGTATGTGGAGGAAACACGGGAGGATCTGGGGTTGTGTCTAGTCGGTTCCTAAGTGGGTTGGGCTTAGGAGCATAGGCATTTTTGTGGAAGGTTTTTGGTGGAGCTATGATATCACCAATCTTCTCCTCCTTCTCACCACTACTCTCCCCAACCTTATCCGACCCAAGTGCTTGCCCATCATAGCGCTTGTATGCCTCAATCATCATCCTGAGCTGAGGCTCATGACCCGACAACCAACCCATCATCTTTCTCAACTCATCAATCTCATCCTGCAAGCGATCAACATACTGTGCAAGCTCCAAATTTTTTATAGCATTTATTTCACAAGTAGAGCATGATGTAGGAATAGGAGCTTTCAGCTTAGCCTCTAGAGATCTAGCATAAGCAAGCGAAACATCTAGCTTCTCATGCAAAACAGGACAAGAAGTGCAAGCACCAAGCAAGGAGGGCCTAGATTTCATCTCATCTAGCTCAACCCTAAGCACATCTAGTTCCTCAACCTTGGAGGCATACTTTTCCTTAAGCACAGTCAAATCACTAAGAAAAGTGGAACAATCAGTGCATCCAGGTTCATCGGTCACAATAGGAGCAGACTTAAGAGAATCTATTTGAGCCCTAGCATCAACAAGCAAAGACTCTAGCTCAACCACCTTCTCCTTAGCCTCTCCAAGGAAAGACCTATACTCCCTCTTCTCCTTGTTGGTCTTTCTAAGCACATCATCACGGTTGTCAAGCAATTCATTCAACCTAGCATTCTCCGCTACCAAGAAGGATGGATCATTGTTTACCTCATCCTCGGAGTCGGAGTCCGAGTCATCCTTGTTGCTCTTCTTGCTTGCGGAGCTGTGTGCCACACCGCAAAAGCCTTGGGCGACGAAGCACAGGCCGTTGATGTTCTTGCTTGTCCTCTTGCCCTTGTGCCGGTTCTCATCTTCATCACTTGAGCTCGATGAAGAGTAGCAGGAGCTTGAGTCGATGTCGCTCACACCGGCAACCATCACACGCTCCTTCTTCTTGTGACCACCACTCCTCCTTGGCCTCCGCTCAGACTCGTTCTTGCCCATGTGGTCATCCCTCGAGCGGTGCTTGTGGTCGGTCCTCGGACGGTGCTTGTGCTCGTGCTTGACCTCCATGGCTTCCGGGCACTCAGCGATAAAGTGCCCGTGCTTCCCGCACCGGTAGCACATGCCCGAGCTCCTCCGAGCGTTCTTCCGGTTCGTGTACAGGCGCTCGAACCGCCTGCTCAGCAACGCGAGATCTTCCTCACCCAGCACGTCAAACTCCTCATCTGGCATGGACACAAGACAAGACAAAGAGAACTGTCTCGAAGACATGTTAGCGTTAGTCTTTGGTCCAGAAATGAGAGCCAGACTATGAGGGTCAGTCGGGTTCTCGATCCTTGCTCGCACCCCACGGTCCACCTCGGACGACTTGAGCTTGGAGAACAGCTCGTCCACCGTCAGGGTCTCATACTTCTCTGACTCGAGAATGGCCTCAACCTTCTCACTCCACATGGTACGATCCAAAGAGTGCAAGAGCTTCACAGCCCTGTCATGATCATCGTACGGGAGCACGGCCACATTAGCCCTCATGTTGTTCACAATCACAGTGAACCGCTGGAAAATGCTGTCAGTAGACTCACCCGGGAGATGAGTAAAGCTCTCATACTCTCTCCAGTAGGTCGCGAACAACCGAGCCTGAACCTGAGCATTTCCAGCATGAGCATTCTTCAACAGCTCCCAAATCCTACAAGCCAAGTCCTCTGTCTGAACCCGATCGAATTCGGATTGACACAGAGCACGAAACAAGTAGTCGACCGCCTTATTGTTGGCATCGAACATATCCCTCGATCTTGGAGCTAGGAAGTTAATCGGATGAACATAAGCTGTGTTCACCGTAACGTCCCAAAGGATCTGACCCTTACCGCAGAGGAAAGCAGCCATCCGCCTCTGCCACATCTGGTAATTCTTACCATCAAAGTGTGGAGGACCCGAACCCCGTTCCTGGTACACCATCTTTGGATCTTAGACTAGTTAGAATCACGAAGATCCATAACCGGCTCTGATACCAATTGAAGGACCGATTGGGCGACCAGAGAGGGGGGAGTGAATGGGAGCCGATAAAAATTCTTCCCGAAGGATGAACTCGGCCTATGCCCCAAATTCACAACCAAGGATTCCCACACGAGTTTGCCAAGGTCGCATAGTCACAACGAACCTACCAACCCTAGGAACAAACCCCAACTCAAAGCAACATGGCAGCGCAACTCAAGAAGCGAGAGACTTAGGCAATCTGCGATGCCTGGGGCGGACCGTCCGCATGGACCAGGCAGACTGTCCGCGGGTGCCTCGCGGACTGTCCGCGGGTTCACTGCGGACCGTCCGAAAAAGCTTCCCGAACAACCAGTACTGCACCTCAAAAAACAGACTGTCCGTGCCCTACCCGCGGACCGTCCGCGGCGAAGAGACCGTCCGCACTCTCCTCGCGGACTGTCCGCCAAACTTCGTGCAACCAAAAGCACTAGACCAAACGGATCGAACAAAAGGCGAACAAGAACACGCGACGAACTGCTGGATGAAAGCCTCCTCGCGGACCGTCCGCCAGGGGCGTGCGGACCATCCGCGTAGTGCGCAGACAGCAGCCCGAGCTCGACCTCTTGAAGGTCAACTCCTCCTCCCCTTTACCCGATCTCCCGAATCAACCAAGGGATTGCTACCAAATCATAGGTGAAGATGAAGCGCCTCTAGGAGATGCTATACCCATGAATTGGTAGCCTCAAACCCAATTAATCGAGAGGAATCGAGATTCTACCGAGCTCACACAAAGAGCTAGGGTTCCAACCGAAATCCTTCAATCGGAGGACAAATTCGGAGTTTGAGGGATCAAGATCAAGCACAAAGATGCACAAGACATCTATCCATGATCCCCACAAACAAATCCGAACCCAAACACCTCAGAATCGAAGGAACAAGTCATGCACAAAAATCCAACGAAAATAGCCCGAAAAAGACACAAAAATCACACGAGCTACAAGAAGGAAATCAACGCAACCTTGAAAGCTTTCATACACTCAGAGATCAGATTCTCTACAAAATGGTGAAGAAAATCTAAACCTATGGAGCAGGGAAATGACAAGCAGTCCGGAAGGATGGTTTGCCCAGAAACCCTAGAGCTATATATATGAGTCCCTCTGGGTTGGGCAAATGACCAAGCTACCCCTAGCACTTAAACTAAAATACAATCCCCTCAGGGACAATATGGTCAAGCAGCACTCCTCTTCATCAGACGGCCACGCCTTTGCCGCAGTCCGCGTCCTCCCGACGCAAGCCCTGCGATCCCGCCGCGTGTCCACTGGCATAGAAGCTTCTCGGCACGCTCGGATCCTGTCTGCGCCCGCCGAGCCTCCGGTCTTGGTTTTGTGGCTCAACCAAGTAACCCTGCGGTTTTGTGGTGAACCGCCGCAAACCCCGCGTGCAGACTCCGATCGTGAGCCGCTACCCTGCACCGACTCCAGTCGACGACTTCGTCTTGCTTTTCTTGCCACCATGCGGCCCGCACTTGACCCCGTTCGGCCACCAGGTCCATTGAGCCGAGCCTACTTGTCTCTCCACTCCTCGGAGGCCCCACAAGGCTAAGACCTTTCGCACCGGCTCTTCACTTGCACCAACACGAGTCAAGCCGCAACCTGCACCTGCAATACTCGGCCAAGAGTTAGTCCACACCACGTTGTCAATCACTCATCACACCAGGGAGCGACCATCCACCGGTCCTCGGAAGCTCCGGTCCTCAACGAGGGAACAATCTAAGACTAAGGTAAGTTCTAAGTACCGCGCTCACAACAAACCAAAGCACCTTCCCCTAGATATCACAAAGGAAGGTCTCTCTCTCCTACTAAGCATAAAAGCACTCGGTAGAAGGTCAAGCGATTAACAACCACAACATTATAGGGTTCAAGAGAGCTAAACTCACCAAGACTAAACTCACTTTAATCTAAACCAAGAAATAATCTACTAGAGCTAAGTAGAAGCTGAATATAATCGACTCGAAATGTAAGATAGAAAGATAACTTGATATTAAACTTGAGTCCTACAAAGAAAGGATACAAGAGTAGTACTAGAGCTCTTAAGAAGACTCCTCCGAAACCCCGAGACTAGCTCGACTCGACTCTAACTCCCAAACTACACTAATCCTACTCTAAGGTGGAAATGAGACTTCAAGGGATGCTCCTGCTTCGTTTGTGTTGTTCCAGCGAGTGTGGGTGCCTTTCATAGCCTTGGAAGGTCGGTGGAGTGTTGTGGACGCCGGTTGTAGGTGCAGGCGCCCCTGTGATCCACCACCTCTCGTCGTGGATGCTGGTTGTAAGTCGGTTCCCAGGTCGGTTGCTCGAAATTCCACCAGTCATAGGTGTGGGCGCACCTAGAGGTGCAGGTGCACCTGACAAGTGACCGTGTGATGCACCGACGGTGTGGAGGGACGTCTAGGATAGCTCCTTGATGACAGTTGTGGAGGTTGTGGCAGTTGGGTTGCATGGATAAGTGGACCCATGGATCCAAGTGCTTCCAACCTTGTCCCTTTGATCAAACCGACATAAAACCAACGCTTCTCATTCATCTAAGATGTGCTTGTGGAATTGTTGATGTCTAGGTTCCAAGACGTGGCATATGGCAGGTGCGGGCGCACCTGCCATGTGTGGCCTGATGGTCCGTGGTTTTCTCTAAGTGTGTACCTGCATATAAAATTCACAACACAACTCGTGGAACTTTATTAGCACCCAAAATGTGCATGAAACTTGTCATATACTCCTCTCTTTTCCGAGGTAATGACGGTCGAATTTTCGTTGTAAGGACCATTAACAAACATCGTATCTATGGACGCACCGGGGAGATGAGTGAAGTTCTCGTACTCTCTGCGGTAAGTCGCAAACAGCCTTGCCTTAACCTGATTGTTCCCAGTGTGAGCTACTTTCAACTTCTCCCAAATGTTGCAAGCCAAGTCCTCTGCACAAACCCGAACGAATTCGGATTGGCATAGAGCACGAAACGAGTAATTGACCACCTTGTTGTTGGCGTCGTGCATATCCCTCGATCCTGGAGCAAGGAAGTTCATATGATGAACATACGTTGTGTTCTCCGTGACATCCCAAACGATCTGACCCTTGCCGCAAAGGAAATCGAACATCTGCCTCTGCCACATATGGTAATTCTTCCCATCAAAGTGCGGAGGACCCGATCCCCTTTCCTGGTACACCATCTTTGGATCTTAGACTAGTTAGAGTTAATCAAGACCCGTAACCGGCTCTAATACCACTTGAAGGACCGGAAAGGCGAACCAGAGAGGTGGGGAGTGAATGGGAGCCGAAAAAATTCTACTCAAGAATTCGGCCTATGAACCCAAGATCACTCAGAAACCTCCAATGCTTCTCTTGCCAAATCCACGTAGCCACTGGAGTGCTACTGGACCTAGGAACAAGACTCGACCACACAGCACTCGAAAACAAGCAGCGGAAAACTACTCGAGCACTACTGCTAGTGATAAAGCGGTCAGGCCGGTTTCTCAAACCGGCCAGACCGGTTCTCTCAAACTTAGCCTCTCACAAGCCAGGGGAAATCGGTCAGGCCGGTTTGACAAACCTGTCAGGTCGGTTTTGTCCAGAAATCCTCCAAAAGATCCACGAGGCCGAAACTGAGCGAAACGAACTCAAAACCCAACAAAACTTGGACAAGGGAAGCCACTACCAAGACAGACATGCTCGCCTAAAACTCTCCTCGAAAACCTGCTGGTGACCAAACCGGTCGGACCAGTTCCAGAAACCGGTCAGGCCGGTTTTGCCTGGGCAGTCGGGGAGAACTCCACCCGCGGGAAAAACTCGAACTTCAACTCAATCGATCTCCCGATTCGCTCTACGGATTCATGTGAGACTTTGGGGATAGTAGGCGTACCTCATGGGCTACCTTTGGCCAAAAGCTCAAGCCCCAAAACTCACCGAATCAAGAGGAATCGAAAGTCAACCTCCGAAATCACCTCTCCTAGAACTCCATCAAAAACCACCAAATTGAAGGCCTTTCCACGGATTTGGGCGGGTAAGATCACCAACAAAAGAGGCACCACGTCCTCATGTTTGATTCTCACACCAAAACCCGCAAAGAAACTCCTCTGAAACCTTCCCACGAAAATCACAAGAAAAGGCTCCGAAAATAGCCAAAAAGGAAAAACGGGAGAGGCATCAAGAACACTTGAGGAATCACGCTGAACCTTCTATACATACCATGAAAGATTCATATAAGGTCTAGATTGCCTCCTCAACATCCATCCCTCTCTCAAGATCTCAACATGAAGCTCTCAAGCTAGTCCTATAGAAAACCCTAAGGGAAAAAGGGAAAAACTAGGAAACAAAATGAACTAGGGTTCCAACAGATGGCTGCCATCCTCTCTCCTCTAAGTTTATATGGAGGCAACCGAAAGACGAAACTACCCTTATTACATAATAGAAGATACACACCCCTGAAGGGCACTTTGGGAATTTGTCGTCGTAGCACCATCAGACGGATGCACATCCACCGCAAGCCTGCGTAGCACCAACACAACTCTTGCAATCATGTCGTGTGTCTGCCGCTTCGAAGCTTCCTGACGCCCTCGAGCCAAACCGATCGGACCGGTTTCACCAACCGGTCAGACCGGTTTCGGCCTGTCAGCCACGCTGATTCTTCGGTATTGGCTTTGTGGCTCAGCCAAGTAACCCAATGGTTTTGTGGTGAACCACTAGAAACCCCGCATACTTGGTGTGACTTCCCGCCAATCTCCACTCATGGCTTGGCCTCCACGTCATCTTGGCTCGACCTTGGTTTTGAGGCTCAACCAAGAAACAGTCCACGACTTCATTGTGTTGTTCTTGCCACCATGTGGCCCGCACTTGATCCCGCTGGCTACCAGGTCCCTCGAACCAACCCTACTTGTCTGCTCCACACCTGGAGTCCCACTGGCATAGACCTTTCGCACTTGTTCTTCACCTACACGAACACCAATCAAGCCGCCACCTGCACCTGCAATACTTAGCCAAGAGTTAGTCCACACAATGTTGTCAATCACTCATCACACCAGGAAGTGACCATCAACCGGTCCTCGAACGTCATAGGTCCTCACTGCCGATTATGAGTTCCACGCAGATTGCACCTTGGGCTGGAGAAACGTTGCCTTCAAAGTCCACCAGCATCATGTTTGTTTGAGTCAAATCTTCGTCTGACTTCCCAATCTTGCGTAGCGAGGTGTACGACATTAGATTGATTGCCGCTCCTCCATCTACTAGCATCTTGGTGACTGGCTTTCCATTCACAAACCCTCTAAGAAACAAACCTTTCAAGTGTTGCCTCTTCTCATCTTCCGGCTTTCCAAAGATAGCCGGTGTAGGTTCCAGTGTCAACTGAGCCAATCATAGTTCCTCAGCAGATGAATCTGAATCAATTAGGGCCATAAACTCTTTTGGTAATAAGAAAACCTTATTTATATCAATTGGGGCTCTAGGCTTAGGGCGCCATACTTGAGACCGAACCTTCTTTTTGTCCAGCACACACCTTTCTTCTTGTTGTTGTTGTTCCAATTGGCAGAGACACTGGACTCTTCTTTTTTGGGATTTAGTCAAACCATCTGGGCACCAGCGTGGGTTAGGTTTTGCACGAGATTGGTTTGACCCTTCGTCATCCAATTGCACGGTGCATCGTTGTTCAGGAGCCCGGCACAAGATGTCTTCATCAGGGACTCTGGAATCGGCCAATTCCTCCAGCCCATTGCAATTGCCCTGTTTCTTGTTGACTCGGCCTCCCAGCCGATCGTAAACAGTGGCTTTGCCCCCTAGCCGTTGATGCACCGGAACCCGTTGATTATTGAACTCATGATGATCCTCAGCCATGGGTCTTCTGTCATTGAAGCAAACCCTCTTGGATGAGCTACCATTGTTATAAGCTCCATTGCACTCTGGACAATTTTTAGCTGTTGGTAGCTTGATCCCTTCTTCCCAACAATACTTGAAGAATGGACATCTCCAATGACCTTCATTGTGTCATGCCTATTCTTCTCTTTCCCTCACTTTCTCTTATCGTCGCTGAAATTTATTGATTAGCATGTGCGACGTGACAAGTTGGCGTGGTCTCATATCTTCCTCTTCAAGCAACAGTCCTTTTCCTTTAACATCAGCAGCGGTTGCTTGTACTTTGGGATCGACAGTTCCTTTATTTTGAGCCGATTCGAATGTCAGCAACTTGGTATGTGATGTGTCTTTTCCAGACACCTCGACCGTATTAGTCGGGAAAGGGTGCTGATCCATCTTCATCGGCTTTTCACCTCTGGCAGGAGTTTCAAGCTTGAGTCTCCCTTGCTCACTAGCTGATTGGATCTGCTACCTGAAAATCTTGCAATCATTAGTATCATGGGATGTTGCATTATGCCATTTGCAGTATTTCATCCTTTTAAGCTCTTCCGTAGATGGTATGGTATGGAACTGAGAGAGCTTAATTTGTCCTTGTTGTAGCAGTAGATCAGATATCTTATCGGCTTTAGTTATGTCAAAGTCGAATTTCTCTGGTTCCTTCTTTCCTTGGCGTATTCTCCAATCGCCGCTTTCTTCTCCTGATCAGCCGATCCCTTCAGGTTGACCATCGGTAGTTTAGATTGACTGGCTTGGCCATCGGTGGGCTGGGTTTGACTGGTTTGACCATCGGCAGGTTCCGCTAGCTGTCTCCTCCCGTTTTAATCGGACGATTGCCCTGTTTCCTCATCGGCATGGCCTGTTGGGCCTCCTTATCTTATCTTTTGACTCGTTTCCAAAAAACGGTGTCAACAAGGGGCAATATGGTCAAGACTTGGATATTCTCATCGGGCGCCCATGCCTTCACCGCAATCCGCGTCCTCCCGACGCAAGCCCCGCGATCCCGCCATGTGTCCCCCAACATCAAAGCTTCTCGACGTGCCCGGATCCCGTCTCCGCCCGCCGAGCCTCTGGTCTTGGTTTTGTGGCTCAACCAAGTAACCCAGCGGTTTTGTGGTGAACCGCCGCAAACCCCGAGTGCAGACTCCTATTGAGCCGCTGCCCTGCACCGGCTAATGTCCACGACTTCGTCTTGCTTTTCTTGCCACCATACGGCCCGCAGTTGATCCCATTAGGCCACCGGGTCCATCGAGCCAAGCCTACTTGTCTCTCCACTCCTCGGAGGCCCCGTAAGGCTAAGACCTTTCGCGCCTGCTCTTTATCTGCACCAACGCAAATCAAGCCGCAACCTGCACCTGCAGTACTCAGCCAAGACTCAGTCCACACCACGTTGTCAATCACTCATCAAAGCCAGGAGCGACCATCCACCGGTCCTCGGACGCTTCGGTCCTCAATCTGTTTTTTAGAAGCTTCTCCGCCATCTTCTCTATCTTAGACTTCATCTTTGCTTTTCTTCTTTTCTTGGCCACTTTCTTTGCTTCCGCATCAAGTCTTACATCTCCTTCTTCTTCATACCTTGAGTTCGAGTCGTCGAAGCTTTCTTCATGAGTAGATGGTGGACGACTCAGAGCCCTTTTGAAGATGTTGAGCGTGTGTCTCGAGTTGTCGCTGACTTGAGCAATTGCTTGATCTTCAGAAGCTTTAGCTCCTAGTTCTTGAGCTTCTTTAGCAACTTGTTCTTTGGTGGCGAGATCTTGAGCGGATGGACCATTCCCACCTCTCGACATCTTTGATCCCTTAGCGGTTAAGCCTTAATCAAGAGATTAGGCTCTAATACCAATTGAAAGGATCTTGTGAGGGGAGTGAATAGGATCACTTAAATTTTTCCTGAAAAACTTAGCAACAGGGATTGTATGACCCGACACTGAGGTCGGATGACCGGCCAAGGCCAGATCACCCGATGACCAGGTCTGATAATCTAACAGCATGAAAAATTCTAAGCGAAAAACAAGATGAAAATTGAAAATGTCAATTCTACTTGAATCAAAAGCTTTATATAGAAGCTATTAACATTCTACAACAGATAGATATGCAAGCATACACAAAACGAGAGATCGGTCCAAAACAAGCTTCTAGGTTAAGAAAAAGAGAGGAACATAATAAGCACACAAGATAAGGATTTGTTTACTGAAGTTCACCTCCACTAAGGAAGCTACGCCTCTGTTGAGGTGCCCATAAAGTGTGGGCTATCACAGAGAAGCACTTGCCTCTCTTAATCGACCACCAAGGAGGATTGAGTACTTACTATGAATCCCCATGAAGAGGAGGGTAATACAAATGTTCCCGGGTGCTCCACACAAAGAGGGCACTCAACAGGCAACTCCTAACCGTCTAGAAGCAAGCTTCAAGAGTAACAAACGTGAATCAATGAACCTTGATCGCCACAAGTGCTTCTTGAGATGAACAAATGATGAACTCACTCAATGGGCTCAGTCTCACACCTCAAATGTCTCACATCCAAACCCTAGGTGATTCCTTCCTTGGAATGGCTTGAAAAGGAGTTGGGAGAGAGGGAATGAAGCTCAAGAAAGTGTTTCAGTCATTGGAGGAAACAAAAATGAAAGAGGGATGAGGGGGTATAAATACCCAACCCCCAAAAAGTGACTGTTAGAGTAGCTACGTAGGGGTTGCCGGATCATCCGACACAAGGGTTGGATGACCCAGAACGAACTCGTGAGCACCTAGCAGGTCCAGCCGGATCACCCGAGGCTGACGAGATCATCCGACACAAAGGTTGGGTCATCCGGACCACCCAGTTTGTTTGCAAGACCAAGTTTTTGTGGGTGAATTTTGTGTCTATCATGGAATGTTAGATCTCAAGAATAGCACATGTGACAAACCTTGATTTCCCTTGTATAGTACGGTGTTTGCTATACTCAAATTCAAATAAAAAAGCCATTTAAATCACTATTTGAGCTCCAACACCGAAGTGAGTGAAATGAGGGACTTCTTTTGATCAACTCACTTATTTTTCCTTCTAAATCCTGCACACATGTCATTAATTAGGGGTCTAGATGCACTTTCAACCGGTCATGGAGCGGCTCCATCATCCGCAGGCAGCAGCAATGGAGGGCCGGCCTGATCCGCAAGAGGCGCCCAGGGAGGTCCACCGCCATCGTCCACGGGCGGCAGCAACAGAGTGACAACATCATATGTGAGCAACTGCAACAAAGCGTCAGGTGCACCATCAATCAAGAAGTGGCGTCTCGATTAGTGGTACCTGCTACTAGAAGAAGGAGGAGTAGAAGAACCAGATATGGTGGCTCTGTTTTATCTTTTCTTTTACTACTATTTTTTCCTTGTAAGATTTGGGTTTTATCATTGTGTAGCATTGACAGTTTAATCCGGTCTGACTGAATACTACAGAACGGACTTTCGCCTTTTGTTCATCTGGTGTGATTGAATCCAATCTTTAAGAAATAAATTGAACGGACTTCCCCCTTTGAACAAATTTGTCTTAGAACATAGACACATGTTACTATTTTTATTACAAACAACACAATCCAAGTACAAACGACACAACTGCATACATAGGCATTGATTACACATAAGGATGGATCGATCTACTACAATCACAAGCTCATACTACTACCATCATGACGTACTACTAGCATCATGGGCTCATGACAATCCTGTGGCTGCACGGAGTGCAGCAAAATGTTCATCCTGCAGCAGACACTCCTCTACAATCACGAGCTCATACTACTACCATCACAGGCTCGTGGCAATCCCGTGGCTGCATGGAATGAAGCAAAACTTTATCCTAGAGCAGATACTCCTCCAAAGCACGATGCCTTGTCCTTGTATCCCACACCCAGGCAGGTGAAATGGTGATGACATGCGCATGTAACAGGAGGCCACGAATGGTCCATTGCCAGTGACCCCTCTGGCAGAAAGTGCACCCCCACATACCTTGTACACAAATACAGGCGGGGCTCCGCCCGCTAAAGCCAAACCAATCTTGTTCAAAAGATCACTAGCCGCGGTGGTAGCATTTCAAAGGTCAGTAGTAGAGGTGGCAGCCTGGGCTGCGGGCGAAAAGGTGGTGCCATGAGGTTGAGCTGATACTGAGCTACTGATTCCAGCGGCTTAAGTGGAGGTGCCATCTACACCGGGTGCTGCTGAGGTGCTGATGCCAGCGATTGAAGTGGTGGTGGCATCACCACTGAGTGTTGTTCAGGTGCCGATGCCATCGGCTGAACCGGGGCTGCTGAGGTGCCAATGGGGTCGGCTGCTCCCTCCCTTGGTTACCCGGCCATTCTCCATTGCATACACAAATGAAGAACAAAGTCACCATAAGCTAACAATGTGACAATCTCAATACCATGCATACATAAAGTAAACAAGATTAGCCAAGAAATGACCTCTCGTGTACCCCTGAATAATCCAGAACAATGCGAGACGAGAAACCAATGAGTGTTGGACTTGCCTTTCAAGAATGTTGTGATGCACTCGCTATTTATTAGGCACTATGGCGGGCACGCGAGCTCGGTGTGGTATTGCCAAAGTTGCAATGGAAAATGTGAGATGCTCGGAATATAGTCAGTGAATCTAGCTACGTCGGAATCTTCAGGTGCAAATCGGTTACATGTGCTGGATATCGAGCCTGGCTCGGCTCGTTATAGCTCGACTCGTTATAACTCGTTATATTAGCGAGCTAGAAATCCAGCTCGGCTCGGCTCGTTAAGAAGCTCGAGCTGGCTCATTAAGCTCGTGAGCCAGCTCGTTAGCAGTTATAAATTCAAAAAATCACAACCAACAGGAAAGTATGAAATCAACAAATATAATATGTTTACAAGCCAACAAACCATGAAACTAAGTAGCCAACAAGCAACTAGTACTCAAGAAAATTACTACTCTATCTACTCGCCAACAAACAATCAGCTCGTTTGCTGGCTGCTGCACTGGCTCGTTAGGCTGGACGAAAAGCTCGTCAGCTCGCTCGTTAGTAGCTCGTCTCGGCTTATTAGTAAATTTGAACCGAGCCGAGCTCAAGTTTAGCTCGCTATGATAACGAGTCGAGCTGGCTCGCGGGCCCAAACAAGCCAGCGCAGCAGCCAACAAATGAGCTGATTGTTTAAGGCTCAACGAAAAGCTCGTTAGCTCACTCGTTAGTGGCTGGACTCGGCTTGTTAGTAAATTTGAACTGAGCCGAGCTCAAGTTTAGCTCGCTATGATAATGAGTTGACTAGCTATGATAACGAGTTGAGCTGGCTCGCGAGCCCTAACGAGCCAGTGCAGCAGCCAGCAAACGAGCTGATTGTGCACGACAGGTGTCAGAGAATGAGCCCAACCCACATCACATCAGCTGCATCTAATAGTGTAGTGCCTACCCCTTAAAAAAAATCTACTACCTCCGTTCTTTATTATATGACACTATTGACTTTTTTCGTCGGTTTGACTATTCGTCTTTTCTACAAATATTTTAGCAAATTAATAAACCAACAAGTTAGATCTAAAGTACATTGGATAATAGATATAATGATATACATTTTACTTTAGTTAACTAATTTGTTCAATATATATTTATGGTCAAAGTTAGAGAAAAAAAAAGTCAACAGTGTCATATATTTAAGAACGAAGGGAGTAATAGTGTAGTGCCAAGCTCAGGCAAGACTAGGCAGCCTGAATGGAGACTTATAGAGATTTATAGCGGCAAGAAACCCCTGCCATTCCATGTCCACGTCCAGGGAGGAACCGGAGGATCTCAATGGCAGGGATCCTAAGATAACCTTTTGAAACCAGGACAGCCATGACGCATTATGCCGATAAGATAGCACTGATTAAAACGCATACGGCAAAGGCGTTTAATTCAAGTCAATAGTTCACAGATCACACCAACTTATATTCGACAATGTCAACTGTTCGAACTTGGGTTTTATATCTGATCCATACTATAGCTAGATACAGTTTTATTACTTCATTTTTATAACCTTCGTTTAAACATGGTACTTCCCCTGTGCACAATAGACAAACAGGGAGGATGCACAATGCTACCGAAAACACAAAAAAACAGAGCCTTCGCACTCCACACCTCACATCTCTGTATACAACATATACCACCCACTCCAAAAAAATGGTGCTGCAAACACCACAGGCCTCAGTTCCTGCAATTCTATTCTCTAAGCTGACTTGATGCTCCACCTAGTGATCTGGAATCACCGCTTCTTTGCTGTATCCAGTATCCTTGTGCTGAATTAATTCTCCTTTTGATACCTACAATGCCACCTACTCGCCAAAATGTTACACGAGGGACCAGGCCTCTCACGTCATTTTGCTCTGGATTTGCCTGTGCACATGCACAAGGAACTCAACGTAGGAGAAGACGGCGGGTGCCTTGTCCTCTATTAAAAATGATCGGAAGAAATCACCTGCAGGGGCCAAATGTTCATTAAATCAAACATAGCACCAGTGGGGTTTTTTTATCAAAAGAAACGCCCAGGGGTTAAAAACAACCAAAGTGCACTGAGTGGTTTAAAAGACTAACCAGATGGCTCGCCCCTTCTGCATAGTCTTAACCTCAAGTACGAGCATCTCTGGCGTCTTATTTCATTTACAACTTCGTTAACCTTCCTCGAGAGTTCGTTGTCAAATTGCTCCAATACCAACTGCAAGCAATTCATTTGTCAGGTAACTAGTGATGCAGTAATGTTGCATACCCTACACTTCTGGAGAGATCAGCAGTCTATATGGTTATACACTAGGTGCACAGTGCGGTGAAAAACCAAAAGTCTTCAACAGGAGAAACCACAGATAGACTTGCCTGGACTGGTAACGCAGCCAAAGAAGAGACGCCGAATATTTGTTCTAAGGTGGCTGGATTTACCATATTTCCTACATAAATTAGACCATCCTCTCCGTTTTCCAACAAATAGACCCCATCCTCTTGTACATTTTCACTATTGAGCATAAGGGGACTGGGTATAAGAGAATCATCATCAGCCTGAAAGAATGTGTCCGAAATTTAGATAATTTCTCCCTCCAAGAAGATAAAAAGCTTGCCATTGCTGTAATAATCAATGCAAATAGTACCTTAGATGTGAGATCATGGATAGGAATCAATCTAGGGAACACCAATGGAACAGCTAGTACTACAGAAATTGAGGAGACAAGAGACATCCAATAGGAACGTTCATCTAAACGTCCATCGGTTCTCAATCCTACACCTTTGACCAATGCTGAAAAAGAAAGTGAAAATGTTAGTGGAGTCAAAAGACATGTAAGAAACAATGTAAAACATTCAATGGGCATATTCATACCTAAAGTATACAAAGGCAGCAGCTTTAGAGCCTCTGGGAGAATCAACTGCCCCGATGAAGTTACAGATGCACAGTGTTTGCGGTAAGATTGCAGAATATTTACGCATGTATTTATTGCTTCATCCCGAATACGGGGTAGTGGAGATGTCGGGATGCCATTAGCAGCTATATGGTACAAGAATGTCAGTATCTTCCATAATATGCCATGGGTGACGAGTTTGAACAAAATAGTATCATTCAAGATACTTTTGCTTTAGACATTTTATCAATAAGCTGAATAATTATAAAGCCAGAAAAGGTGAACACAGTTATATTATAAGGATCTTCACTGTTTTTACCTTGCTTAAGGAAGCAAGCAAATTGTGTCTCCGAATCAGCATACCGGAAAAGGTTGCTAAGCAAACTTGTGCATGAAAGTGAGAGGTTTATGACTCTGATCCTTCTTTGCCCATATACAGTAGTATAGAGAAGTGCACACTGAAAAGTGCCAGGAACAGAATGTCAAAGCCATAAGTATTTAGTAAACACCAATATAGCAACTAATACAACACAAAGTCAACATTCATGCAAGAGGAATCAAACTATAGCAGATATGAACTAGACATGGCAAGTGTACTATTATTGAAGATAAGAAAGTCCTCAATTTGAGAAATCATGATATTAAAATGCTTAAGATTAAACCTATATAATAGCACAGTTTCAAATACTACAAGCAACCAGTACAACTGAATCATCAATGGACAGAAATGAAGCACTACTGCAACAGTTATGACAAGGTGCTTGATAACTTATAATATGATATCACTAAGATACAATAACTTTGTTAAGAAAAGGTCTGGAATATATTCTCTTCTTTTGCAATTAATATACATTTCAAAAGAATTTTCAAAACTTAAAATCATTATGCATCAAAAAAGAAAATGTTTCTTACACACTAGTATATAGTAGTTAGAGTAAAATGTACGGCCTGCTCTTAAACTTGGCAGCTAGTGTCATCTAAATCCCCGAACTCCTAAAATACACATCCAACACCCTAAACTTGCTAATTGGTAGTATAATGTATTAAATAGCATTGTGTGGCATGCTGAGTGTGCGCTGATGTGGCATGCCAGATCCACCATCTAGTCTTCGCATTCTCTCGTTGCCTCTCTGTGCAGCGCATAGCTGGAATGGCCTAAAGGATCGGCGGGGCGGCGACTCGGAGGCAGAGTTAAGCTCCTTGTGCTGCCACCGCAGTCCTTGGCGTGTGTGCTCCATGTGCTCGAACAGGTGCCCAAGGCCCCGAGACAACAGTGATGGCGATGGCCGAGCTCAACCCCTAAGCGATGGCAGATGTCAACCCTCAAGCTGGGATCAGGCCGGCGGCAGATGACGCGCTCAAAGCTTCAGTCCTTGACACCTAGGGACGGCGACGCTCAAGCGAGTCCACAGCAGTCAGCAGTGGTGGATGAGGGAGAGTGTGGGGCCGAGAGCTGGCATGCCAAGTGTGGACAGCGGCCGGGGCTGCAAGCCTGCGACCCTACGCTAGCGGGTGGTGGCAGCCCATGGGAGCAGCAGCAACCGAGGCAGGGTCCAGTGCGATCAGTCGGTGGCAGCAGCAGCAGGCGAGGAAAAACGGTGGCCAGTTTTTCCCCTTTTTTGGGATTGGAAAGGAGAGATCGGCCTGATATACAAGCCCACATGTCAGGTACACGTCATCACACACTCCTGCCACTTAGGCTGTGTAATGCGGGTATAGGTGATTAGGCAGCTGGATGTGCATTTTACTCTAGTAGTTACTCTATTTCGGGTAAGTAGATAGTTTTCATGGGTCAATTACATATCTTGAGAAGATACCAACACAGCTAAGTTCTGGACCTAGTACTTCTGGGCCAGTGCTCCTTGTGGTTCTCATAACTAAGTTAGAAATACATGCAAGTGAAAAATAAACACAAGTAACCAGTTTACCAAACCCTAGCAAAAAAGAAAACCAAGTGCTAATACTTGTGGAATACATGGTGCTAATTCAGTATAGCAACTATTTTCCAGCTCAACATGAAACCTAAGCATTTCTCATGGCATTCTCAACTACCAAATGACTTCCGCACCTGGGGGACTTCAAATAGGCACATAACCATGGAAAAGTAAAGAGGAATGTCATTATTACCTGGAAGCCACATTCTGCATTTTCTTGTAATTTGTCATCATGCTTAAATGTGACCATCACAGTTTTGTCAGAATCAATCTGCACCAACATAAAATCTTTTTAGGATAGAGAATTGAGGGGAATATAAAAAAAATGATGTAGGGACAAGAAAAGGAACAAAAAAAAAACTTCGAGTGTGTCTAAATAATTGAATAAAGTATGGTAATAATAGTTAGGAACATGATTTGCATGTCATTACGCAATGCCAATGCAATTTAAGTCTTCCTTCGATTCTAAATCAGTGATGTACTTTTAGAAGGTTGGTGTAGGTATTTTAAGTAGCAATACCAACATATATATTTCTAATGTTTATCAAAGAAAATTAATGTGAACATTAAACAATAGAGGCAAAGCTTCATATCACAGTTACAACAACAACAACAACAACAAAGCCTTTTGTCCCAAGCAAGTTGGGGTAGGCTAGAGATGAAACCCAAAGGAAACCATGAAAGACGAAACAAACACACACACACACACGAAGTGTTAAGGGTAAACAAAGGGTGAAACAGAGGTCATGGTTCAGGCACACTGATGGCTAGTCTCCAAGCACTCCTATCCATAGCTAACTCCTTGGGATGTTCCACTCCTTAAGGTCTCTTTTAACCGCCTCGTCCCAGGTCAGTCTAGGTCGACCTCTACCTCTCTTTACGTTATCGACCCACTCTAGAACCCCACTACGCACCGGCACCTCAGGAGGCCTCCTTTGGACATGACCAAACCATCTCAACCGATGTTGAATCAATTTTTCCTCAATCGGTGCCACTCCAACCCTATCTCGAATATCTTCATTGCGGACTCTATCCCTTCTTGTATTACAGATAATATTACACCGCAGTTACTGTACACCAGTATTAAGTACTGACCGCTGGAAGATCAATGTCAGTAGGAACACGCTTGCAGAAATTGCCAAAATAGTCCTGAACTTGGAGACCCTGGTGAAAAGTTGTAAGGAAATAGTCACATTCAGACTCTTTAACATATAAAGTGCTGAGGGAAAATGATCTGACATTAAACCCACCTGACTGCACCTGACACGCATAACAGCCTCAAAACCCTGGGGTCTACTGATATTCCATCTAAGATCGTTGAAGAGTTTGGCTGGATCTGAAAGAGCAGAAAATGGATAGTAGTAGTAGACCTGAAAAGAAAAATTAAATATTGTCAAAAATGTCAGAAATAACCATACAACCTAGATAAAAATGAAAATATAGAAGTAAAGATGCATTTCATAGTAGGGTCCTCCAAAAGGCCCATACAGCATATCCGTAAAAAAAATGTAGGGCCCTGAGATATTAGAATGTCACTATCTTTTTGAATGATTTGAGTCACCCAAAAAGACTGAACATATCATGTGCACATCCACCTCTAAGAATTTCAGTTATATGGAAATCATAGAAATGAGTCAATGACCACTTTTCATGAATATTTTGATACCTTTGTATTTTTCTCTCCCATATATAACAATATTCTTTCCACAAAAACTGTCACTGGAAACTATATGGTTACCTAGTCAAATATGCACCAATGGTTTTCCCTTAAATATTTAGCAAACATTTTGCTAGTTCTCAAAGTGGATTTCAGTTATAAGCTACTATGTACTCGGATGTCCCACCCCCCTTTTTCTTCTTAATATATTGATACGCAGATCTTCTGCGTGTTCAAGAAAGACATGCCACCCTGTACATGGCAAGGTTGCTATACCTAGTGGACAAGTGCTCATCACATCAGAAAAAAAAAAAAGAACCCCAACTATCATCAGTGATTTACAGTTTACAAAGCATGAAACCAACATAATCAGTCAATGATCCAGTGTGGATAGCAAACATCAATCAAGACTATATATATCCAACTATAAAGTCATAAATATGTTTACACTTTCTAGAGAACAATATGCTATTGTTACTAGACAAAAATTGCATGCCGTTTTAGTGGTTTACAAGTAAATAGGGAGAATGCCTACCCGGCCACCAGTAGTCTGGGGCACAACAGATATAGAAGCAATATCAACATAGGATTGTGTGGTGAGGAATACGTCCACACAGACCTGAAAAGAGATGAAAAATAATGTGACAACAATAAACTCAAAACCAAGAAAACAAAAGAACCAAGAAAACAAAAAACTCAAGTGCTTAACATATCATGCCTGATATTCAGCGAATTCTAGTGCCATTGTCTTGAGAGTATTATCAACAGGCTGCAACAATTTATGGGCTTCCTGGGAATCATACAAGATTATTAGTGTGTTAACTGAGCATTCCCAATAAAATGAACATGTGCTGTTAATGAAACAAATATATGGAAGTAGATCCTATTTGTATTTATAGTGAAGGTAAAAAAGGTATATGAAACAATGAATACCTTATCACCAGTTGTAACATTTGCTCTACCTTCAGCTTCCCTAGCAGATAAAGAACCAACCCCAAGTGATGGAAGCACTGCCAACAATGCAAATTGTTAACAGATGAGGATATAAGTTTGAGAAATAAAAAAAAGTGAAATATCCCAAAGACAGTATTTGGGGTAAATTAGCAGCAATTGAAACAACCTTAACAGACAAAAAGAGGACTAGAATCTACTTGCATGACTTGAAGTAAAAATGTCATTTGACTAGAATCTACTTGCACGACTTGAAGTAAAAATGTCATTTGACTTATGAAGTCTAAACAACTATGTGGCCAGTGTACAGCACTAGAGCCATTGATGTAGCACTGCCATCCCAATCTGGTACTAATTACAGGTAGAATTAGCCCTGTACATGGTCCAGTCTCGCCAGTTTTTTGTTTAAACCCATCAAACCGTGAGAGGATCTGCCATGCGGTTTTGAAATCAGTGGGTTCCACGGGTACCAAGGTCTACTGGTTAGTAGTAGTGATTTGCAGTCACAGCCGTGGAAGGCGGCAGCAATGGCCGCGAAGCATACGGACTGACTATTTCTCTGGACAACACGTAGCAGAGGTTGGCTTGCTGGCATGGCAGCTGCGAGTGCACAGCACGCGGCGGCAGCAAGCACACTGCAGGGGGTGACCCTGCTGCCAATTGCATGTACTAGTTGAACCGGGTTAGACGGTTCTTAACCAGACTTGAAACCCACAAATGGTCTTCAGAACTAGTTAATGACGGTTTAATTTCATGGGTTGACCTGGTAGGAACACACCCTGTACAGGGCTAGGTAGAACTTCCTCAACTAGAATATACCACTTGTTACAGAGGAACAAACAGATCAAATTCAAAGATAGATAAAATATCACTCACTAATTAAGCCAAGCATACATCTAAAAAAACCAAATGCCAAAGAAAACCAATGAAACACTTAGCGGTAGTTGGCAGAAACATAATTTTTCAAATTAACTTATCTCTGATAGTTAACAAGCATACCTGATTGGAAAACAAGAACTTTTCCACCAGTAGATTTAATCGCCAGGAAGCCAGCCTAAAGTAAATAGAACAAGATTAAAGTTACCCAATCAACCATGAGAGTAAGAATCTGAAACAAGAATTTTTTGATTGCATAAAAATGATGAATTTGATCTACTTCTCAGCAAGATCTAATGTCATGTGGAAATAAAACTAGCACCCATAAAGCATAAACTAGTACCGTCATAGCTGCTCCAAAAGCAGAATCAGCAACGCTATTATTTTCAAACATGTTCGGGATGCTTTCGAGCAACTGCTCCAGATTCTCCCGGCACTGAAACCACAAAGGAAAGGTTGGTTAAAAATGTTTTCAGAAAACGAAATAAAAGGCACTGCAAAATTTCAGCTGCTACAAATATAAACCTCCGAAACTGGGAGAATAAGATCTGTCTGAAGAGGAGTATATATATCTTGAACATCAGGAACGATGAGCATCAAAGGCTGCAAGAGAAAGAAGTTACTTAAACGATTCGCATATGTAAGATTTATGCAGATGCAAATAGTACTAAAAAAGATAAGAGATGGCGTAAAGGACAATGAAAATGATGTTTCTACAAACACATATATGATCCATTAACAGCAAAAAAAAATTCTAAACTAAAATAGTCAAATGGAGAAACAGAGTTACCAATTAATTCAAGAGTTTCACTCCCAAAAGTTAACCAAAAATAGGAAAACCGAGACAATTAACATCCCTACTATTTCAGGGTCAGAATCCACACGTTTTTGCATAAAAATAAGGGTCGGAATGTGGTTGCTTTGCGCAACTGCCCTGCGCAGCTTAATTTTAATTTGTTAAGGGAATAACTTTCAATTTAGAATTGATGTTATGCCTCCAAAATGGCTGCTTCTACATGAAAAACCATGGCAATGCAAAACCAAACCCTAAGTCTGATGCTGAGGGCAGGTTTAGAGAAAATGCAAGTTGCAATACAATGTATCATGTGCATTCAGAGCAATGCTGTTAAGATGATGTGAATACCTGCTGCTGAGCACGTTTAAGACTGTAGAAATGAATAGCAGAATCAAATGTGGCAATTCCAACCATTGTCCGAGGACCTTCCTACAGAAAAACGGTCAGCGATGCAAATTCAATTTCATTTCGTAAATTATTTTAAGAAAATCGATCAATCAAGTCTGCCATTATCTGTCATTACTCCATATGGGTACATGGATACGAACTCTTGGGAATGGGATTGTTGGTTGTCAAGGCTCTATCATCTGTAGGCGATGCTTTTACTTAAGTCAAGCCAAACCATAAAAAAAATGCTCACCCCATGTACTTGTTCAGTCATTGTCATTATTTATGTGCCAAAAATCAACTAGATAATCTGTTCCTAGTAAACAGTAGCTAAAACAAAAAGAATTGAACCCAAATTAGCACAATACACCTATAGCCTATCTAATAATACTCAAAACTGATACTAGAACAAATAGTTGGAAATAAAGCATTTCATGTACTATGATTCATAAAAACTACAATTTTCACCTGGGCATTATATAAGTTACATTTATACATCAAAGCATACAAGACACTATAATGAGAGTTACAAGTATAGATAGTGCACCCATTCAATTTGTCACTATGGTAGTCGTGATTAAAAAAAAGATATACAGTGGTTTATATGATTTCCTGAATTCTACAGAGTCCAGTACACGTAACTTACCGGCAGATCTGAAATAGCCTGGGCAATAGCACTGCATGCTGCAGCAGTTGCACCGGTTTGTATAGCATTCATAGAGACATCGATAAGGAAGAAGTATACAGCAGGCATTGGATCACGAACCTGAAAAATTATTATGATGTTCTCATTGAAAGGCAAAGCAAGCAAGAAATTAAATATACAACAGAGGATAGTGAATTGCTGTATGAAACTGTTTTTTTAATATCCTACTAGTCCAAGTTTCATATATCTGCTGGTTTCATAACCAAATAGTGGAGTGAAGAAATACAAATAATATTGCATCACATAGAAGATATGAGTTTCACAGACTATTTAATGCAAATTACAAGGTCTTCATGAATTAGATAAGCACAAACCAGGAATTCCTTTGTAGCAACAAATTCAACTGTTCCTCTACATAACTCAGGCCTGTCATCAGCATCACGCCGCCTACCATCAGGTCCTAAGTTGCACATGTAGTCCCTAGGAGTATCATTTCTGAATCCTACAGAGTTTTGGACCATATACGTTAAAGTTAGTATATGTTAACATGCTCAACAAAATTAAAAGAAATATTTACTGACAACAAGGATAACACTGATGCTGTAAGAACATGAGCATATCATACAGGCAAGTTCAAATTGTGTCATGTTTGTGTCATTTAATAGCAGAGACAGGTAGCAAAATATTAACAAGCAGCATAGCCGCTGCCATATTATTAAGCTTTGATACATAGTACTAATGAATTATAAATAAGACTGAAACAAATGCAGCTTAAGCCCTCACCACATAAATTACAGATGAAATGCCTCCCTTGATCAACAAATTTCATGAAAGGATTTATGTACGCTTTGCAACGAGAACACCGAATGGGTCCCATTTCTCCAAAGTCCACAAGCTAGAATATGAGGCAATGAGTTAAGCTTCAAACAAGATAAACTTATTCAGCAGATAATTCTTCTGGGTAGAATTGCAAGTAAATTACAGTACAGTTTACATTCATTGAACTGCTGGAGTTGTTAGTACTTCATTACAGCTCAAGCCAGTTAACCTTTGGAAGATACCAGCAACTTGAAGTTCAATCCATATAAAACAAGCAACTAGTAGGCAGATTACCAACACAAGTGATTGCAATCAACACTTCTGTACACCAATATGAAGACCAATTGAACATTGGACTATGTATGATCTATTAACCTATTATAGCATTCAAACTTAAAGCAGGGGCTTAGATGATGAGATCAACACCAAAGTCAACCAATTGTAGCAATAATCCCAAGTTTTCTTGATCTTTGTGACAAGCCGCAAAAACCTAATCTAATAAGGAGATAGGTACATATATTGCAAAAATGAGCGATGTTTGATTATTGATTACTCAGGGCATAAGGAGATACGTTCAGTCACATAACCTTCAAGATTGATTGTTGGCATTGGCATCACCTAAGCTAAGAGCAGCACTACTCTCTTGCACGTGATCTATGCCAGTTAAGGCTACTTATGGTTGCAACTTACAACAAAATATAGCAAAAAAGTTTTTGTTTAAATTAGGTTCCACAATAAATTCTTGCGGATAGGATCTGTATCATGGTTTTTAAGGCGTCCGTAAGGCGATGCCTAGGCGTCGCCTAGGCGTCCAGGCGGTGAAAAATCCTAGGCGTCGGGGTCGCCTTACCATAGCTCGCCTTGGTCGCGGAATCCAGTGCAGTGCCGCCCAAAAACGAAGCCCCGCCGCCGCCTTCTATCTTTCCTCCTCCTCCTTCGGTCTTGCAGGACGGAGACAGGCCGCGGCACGGACGGCCTGCGGCGGCGGGAAGGACGGCGGAGGAGGCAGGGGCGGGCCGCGGATGGAGGGGAAGCGGAAGTCGTGCATCGTGCGGCGGCGGAGGAGCAGGCGGAGGCAGGTGTCGGCGGCGGAGGAGGAGGAGGAGGAAGAGGTGGGCGGACGGCAGCGCGGCGGCGGCGGCGGAGTCGAGTCGACCGGGAGGAGTCCGTGTGCGTGTGGATAAGGTGGGTGACCTGGCTGGTTTGGTGCGGTTGGGAGCCTAGGGATAAGGTGGAGATTGGGCTGAGTTGAGTTGGGCTGCTTTAATGGGCCTTTTTCCATCTTTAGGTCCACTAGTCCTCTTTTTTCTTTTTTCTTTTACAGGTATATATGGGTGTGTATACGAGTGTGTATATGGGTGTAAGGCGTCGCCTCGCCTCACGCCTTATCGCCTACGCGTCTGAGCGGTGGCGTGTCGCCTCGCCTCGCCTTACCGCTTTAAAAACCATGATCTGTATACTACATCAATTAAAGTACTACAAGTTCCAGTTTAGTGCCATTATCATCGCAACACACTTATGCAGATATCATTGATACGATAGTGCTTCAAAGTAATAAAAAACATCAAAAGTTGAGTCTATTACAGTACCTATCAAACTGATCATCTATTTACAAAGTTCTCTGAGCGTGTGCAGTGTTTCCCTAGGTGGAAGAACAAAGAAGTGAAAACCAATACCTGAATAGGTTCCTCAGAAGGGTGAGGAAGAGCGAAAGGTTGAACCATCAGAGCTAAAGGCATGGCTGATGTTGTCAAGAGATCACCAGTACAAGGTATCTGATAGAAGTAAATTAGCATCAGATCAACAAAGAAAAAGACACTAGAGAATTACAAGTAATTATTCAAACCTACCTGATTCACAGTGCATCGCATTAAACGAGGGCTACAGTTCCCCGTGTCCTTCACAATAAACTCACTAGATGCAGCCTGTGATCAATAAACTCTTAATAAGAGGCACGTACAATAGTTTTAGCCTGCAACAAAATCTTAAAGAATATAACACCATTTACACGATTATAGCTCTAAGACATACCGGGGGGACGGTTGCCTGGCCACCTAGACGGGTTTCATAAATTATTACGGATGCTTCAGGAATTGGCCTCGGGATTTGAGTAGGATCAATTTTGGATGGGGTTGAGACCTGGGTTCCAGCATGTGGAGAATATGGCATAGTCGGGGCACCAGGGGGTCCTATTGTGTTTGGCTGCACGCCAGGGATGCCTGGCATTCCCATAGGTGGCTGCATAGCACCAGACCCAGCTCCCTGCAAATAATTTCATAGAGCATGTCAGAAGTACAGCTTCTACAGTTCCGAGAATCATAAGAGCAGTTCTTCACTTCCCATGTGCTATGAAAGCACACCCTTCAATTAACTTCTCACACGCTATGAAAAAGAGCAGTTCTTCACTTCCCATTGTGCTATGAAAGCACACCCTTCAATTAACTTCTCACACGCTATGAAACCATAGACTTGTCAATAAATCAAGTTTTGATTTTTATGTCAACTCAGTATTTGATCATATATACTCAAAAGAGTAATACTTCTAAACTTCCAAATAAAATAATATCTATCACACACACATCGTTACAGGTTCATATAAACCAAATGCAAATTGTTCACAACTAGTAGATAAACATTAAAAAAATGTCCTTTCCTATGTAACATTATAAACGCCATAAAAAGAGTAAACCATAACCATTTCCAAACATCGGTACCCCTCCTTCCCCAAAAGGAAACCTAGTATTTCACAGGAGGATTTCAACGCGCTCACGAGTCACGAGAATGCTTTTATCACCTGAGTTTGCCACGACAGAGGGCCAAACGCCGGAGCATTTGCCCTGGGTGGTCCCATGAATGGCAGCTGCTGTGTCACAAGCGCTGATTGTGCAGCAAAGGGCGGCTGCCCTCCAGGTCGTGGACCCCCAAACTGTGTCTGGCCACCGAACGGTGGTGGAGGCTGCTGCAGAGCCCCGAAGCTAGGAGGCATTGCCTGCGACGAAGCTGCTGCCGTTGGTCCAGGCTGGCTGGGGAATGCCGGCCGCGGCGCACCAAACATTGGTGGTGACGGCTGCGACACCATTGCGGGAGGCCCACCGAAAGGCGGAGGCTGTGAACCTGCACTAGGGGGGCCACTGAACGGCGGTGCCTGGGACGCAGCAATGGAGGGGACACCACCGTACGGCCGCGACGTTGCAGCCAGAGGACCTCCGAAGGGCGGAGGCACCTGCGACGCGGCGGCAGGAGTACCTCCGAACGGCGGAATCACCTGCGACGCCGCGGAAGGAGGACCTCCGAACGGCAGAGGCGCCCGGGACGCCACCCCGGGGGTGCCGCCGAACGGCGGGGGCTGCTGTGACGCGGCTCCTGGAGGCCCACCGAACGGAGGCAGCTGCTGAGACACAGCCCCAGGCGGCCCGCCGAAGGGCGGCGCGGCGGACGGTGCCGCCGTTGCCGTGGGCGCCCGAACGAACGCCGGCGCCGGCGGGCTGCCGGGGAAGGCAGGTCGGGCCGCAGCCGGAGGCGGAGGTCCGCCAAGGCGCGCGGCGAAGGGCGGGGCCGCCTGCTGCGGCGTGAGCCCGCGCGGCGGCGCGCCGGGCGGCCCGCGGGAGATCTGGAGGTTGGCGAACGCCCCCGGGAGCGCCCCCGCGCCCGGCGGGCTCTGCGCAGCAGAGTTTTGCTCCACGAACGGCGGCGGCTGCTGAGGCCGCTGCTCCGGCGACGCCATGGATCGCGGCGGGGATCGGGATCTGCCGATCTGGGCGCGGCCGGCTCGGGCGTCGTCTCGCGCTCTGCTCTGCCTCCTTTCCTTCCTGTCTGTCAGTCAGAACATGGATGGAGGATCGATCGAAGGAAAGCGTTTCTGTGCGCGGCCTTGTCCCGTTTCGTCCTCGTGCCGTGCAGGTGGGTGGCATACCACCGGGCGCGCGGGCGCCACGGTCTCGGCCGATGTGGCCCACATGTCATTGACGTGGATGCCCTGGTCGCGGTGAGTTGCGTTGGTGGTGTGTATGGGTCCTGTTGAGCCAATCGGGCCCGCATGGCGGTGGGAGATGAAATTGGTGGGTGACATGGCGGTAGGCTATTGGGCGAGTTGCGTGGAAGGCTGGGGCCTTCGACGCGGACCGCGGCCAGGCAGGACTCTGCTAACGAAAGGACAAGTTGTTTTACGTAGACCACAAGTGTGGCCCGGCCCATAAGCCGGCCAGCCACGGCCTGGTC
Source organism: Cenchrus fungigraminus (assembly GCA_036936925.1). Taxonomy (NCBI): domain Eukaryota; kingdom Viridiplantae; phylum Streptophyta; class Magnoliopsida; order Poales; family Poaceae; genus Cenchrus; species Cenchrus fungigraminus. The sequence goes on along the minus strand of CM072774.1, from coordinate 75,796,712 downwards.
CAGTTGGGCCACCCTGTATTGTTTGATTGCATTTGGAATCAAGACTCATTTGAGCTTTTTTTTTTTTGCGAATGGGCTTGTAGTCCAATGGTAGGACGGTTCAGTGGGACGCTACCCACTAGGGTTCAAATCCTGGTGCTCGCACCTTTTCCTGAATTTATTCCGGGATTTTCCGGCGTTATGCATTAAGTGGTAAGCGACGTTCCCGTCGACGACGAGGCGCCAGTGGTGACTTCGAGAATCTCCAGATCTGCCGGTGCTCAGTCCTTCGGAGGTGCTCATATGGGTAGGGTTTGCGTACGTGTATTTAGGGATGGAACCAAAACATCCGAATTGTGTAATAGATTGATTTTTTTAGATCACAATAAAATAAATTTGGTGCTAATTTTTATGCATTATAACCAGCTAATTACTGGAAAAAATAAAAAAAATAGCTACAATTTTTTTATGGATTATTTGCTTTCGATAGAGAAAAAGGTGAAAAAACATCCGTATCCGAATCCGAATTTCTTTTCATCATTTGATCAAAATATAGCACATATTTGGGGTTTATTTTGTATGAATCTTAACAAGCACAATGCCAAGAACAAGAATATAAATTTTTAGATACAAAATATTATGCCTAATTTAGCTAAAATCAAAAAAGAACGGCTAAAAAATGCTATCCGAATTGGTATCCGGTTCCATCCCTACGTGTATTCATAGGGGTGAGTGTGTGTGCGTGTTTTGAGCGTCTGCGTTGTACTGTGTAATCTCAAAAAAAAATTGCACCATTTTTTTTATTGCACTAGCAGAACATGACCCAACACCCAACTACCATCAACTATCAAAGTGAGATCTTGTTTGATTTGGGCATGGCTCACCGGGGGCAACATGTCCCAGCTTAGAGAGAACGCAAAATAGCAGCATAACCGTGACTAAAATGGTCCATACAAACATATGTAATTATCATTAGGCCTCAGACTTAATAGGTCATTAACTAAGGAGTCATTAATGCTACAAGTTCAGAAAGAGTATAGGGAAAATAACATCATAAAATAAAAAAGACTCCAGAAGTTAACAACAACAAGAGTAGCTTCTCCATCTTTTCCTGAACTTTGTCATCAGTCATCACAGGCCTTACAAAATTTCTTCTCCAACCACAGATCATAAAAGAAAAAAGCACATGACATGCATAAGACTTTCATTGAACAACACAGATGATCATCAGCACCAGGCACCCCAAAATCAGGAGGAGGTGCACTTTCACTAGCAGGCACCTCTTCTTCAGAAGTAGCAGGAGGTACAACATCAGCCACCCCAATTTCAGCAGAAGGAGCACAGGCAGGCATGGCAACATAAGGAACAAGGTCAGGGGGTGCTGCTATTGGCTGGGCAGCCATGTAAGCTGCCACTGCCTCATCATATGTGTCATACCTCTTGTGTATAGCTCCTTTGTAGTGAAGAACATGCTTACTGCATTCGTGCCAACTCAAATAAATGCCAGGAACCCTTCCTTGGAACACAACATAGTAATATGCCATAGCTGTCCAAAGAAGCAAAAGGTTTGAGCCTCAGATATAGGAGCAGAATGGCTACATGGCAACCATGGAAACAGGAAACTCACCTAGCCTAGGATTGAAAACATGGGCCATGGACGAGTTTCATGTTTTGATGGGAGCCATGAGAAGCAATAAAGAAGATCATATCATCATCGGCAAAGAGGGAAAAAAACAACAACATGGAAGAGGCAGCCTCAGTCCTTGGCCTGGAGCATAAGAACAGCAGGAGCAAGAAAAGGTCCATGGCAACCATGGAAACATGGGACATATCCAGCCTAGGATTTGGAAAACATGGGCATGGATGTTTCCCATGTTTTGATGGGAGACATGAGAAGCACAATCAGTACATATATATACAAGTTCCAGGTCATCATCATAGGCAAGACAACAACAAAGCAATAAGAAATGAAATTGGCCTCAGATAAGTTTGCAGTATCATTTGAACTTCAACTACAACCTTACAGAAACACATGTGTACCATCAATGGCACGAACACAATCCTAAAAATGTTTCAGTGAGGTGATAAGTGCAGATAATGGAATCAACTGCAACCTTACAGAATCACACAAGGATGACATATACTTGAAGGTATGGGTACCACCTGGGGCTCCCCATGATTTTGGGGTGTGTGGCAGTGGTAGGAGGCATGATCATTTCTGACCTCATCACACCAATTACATATAGGACTTGGTGGAAAACTCTACTGACCGTCTCAATTGACCTCCTCCAAGCTTGGTGGACAACCCTAAACCTCTGGTTGTGTCCAACAATATGGAGAAACATTGCCACCTGCTCCTCTACAGAACATCCAGATGTCTCTCTAACCAACCCTCTTTCCCTAAACAGCTTGCAAAGAGCAAAAAAAGGAGCTCTTCTCATACGCAACATAGCCACACACTCAGCATCAGTGTTGTTCATAATCATTTGGAGGGTAGATAGCCTATGCTACATGCCAAGCGACCTAGGACCTTAAGGGCAAGGCTCTAGCTCGGCCCTTACTCTCCTAATCCTACTAAACAAGAAAGAGACCATCACTGCAATCATGGCAGCTGCTTGCCTGGCCATCACCACACGTTGAGCATTTGGATCCATCTACATGCATACAAGATTAAAGCATACAACTCAGTTTAGCTAGACCCTAGCTGGCCTCTACATGCAAGTGTAATCATTTATGAAAAAGTGTAAAAGCACGGCTGCAAGAAATGCCTCCTATGCTATGGATAAATTCATCATAGACCGAAAAGCATCCAAAGTTCATCACAACCAATCACAGTATAGGACATTTTCATCATCAACCAAACCCTAGAACGAGTACCAAATCGAAATCAAGAACATCACCACAACGAGTATCAAATCGAAATCGAGAACGTCACCGCAACGAGTACCAAATTGCAATCAAAATACGGCTGTTCAAAACCCTAGAACAGCAAACAACAAGGGATTTGGGAGTGGAGAGCCAGCGGGGATTTCACCTTGGTGGAGTCAACGGAGAATCGAACAACAAAGACGGAGAAGAAGCAGATCTCGTACGAGTCGATGCAGAGGAAGCAGGTCGACCCGAAATGACACCACCCACGTCCACGGAGCCCAGGAGGCGAAGTAGTGGAGCAGCGGCCACGCAGATCCGGACCGCCTCACCAGAGAGGAGGACCACTGACGACCCACACCACCACCGCACCAACTCCACTGGTCACTCAACACGAACACAGCACAGGTGAAGAGGGAGGTGAATGGCACAAATGGGAGGGATGCGCCATATGTGGGCGAAGGATTTCACCGGGGGAAAGAAGAGGAGAAGGCAGGAGGACATTTCTGAGCGCGCGGGAGCCCGGTAGGGCCCCCGAAAATCGCCCACCACCGCCCCCAAATCCTCCCGCCAGAGCTCGGCGCGCGGGTGGCTCTGGAAAAACAGAGGTTTCCAGCGTGCGGTGGGGTGCAGGAGAGAGAGGACTTTTTGCATCGGGGAGGCCGGGCTGGGAAACAGTGAATGGGAATCGAACATGGGCCGCTGCAGTTGGGGGCGTGGGCCACCCTAAATGTCGCACATCAAACGCGCCCGAAATGTTGCCGATGTGCGTATGATAATGGTGAGCTCGTAAATACTCAGAACATAATCTCTATTTTTAGAACAATAATGGAAGGACATGTGCGACACGCACGTGATATTAAAAAGAAGTACATACAAAATGTTTATTCTTAGAGCAAAACCACGATTTCAAGTTATGATGCAATCACCATCAAAATTTTGGTAAATTCGGTAAAAACTTTCTTATGTTGATCATCAGCCCAAAAATAAAAAATAAAATAGTAAACATTGCATAACCAATCGCCATCAGAAGTTCAGTAAAATTTAACTGTCTTAGAGAAATCTTTAAAACAATGAAAAGAAACATGGAAGACAACGATGTCATAGGATTATTTGGATGGACGAACGTTTAAATTGTTGGGGTAAATATTTCGTGACTAACCCCCTCCCTTCTTTTCGACTCAACGAAGAAGAGTGGAGAAGATACTTGTTTCTGCATGAGTGGTTACAGGGATCAGGCCGAAGAAAGGGAAAGGAGATCTGATGATCTACTGACCTTCGCCCAAAGGTCGGGTCACAGCGCTAGGAGGCACGGGTTCGGGACGCGATGAAGAGAGGCTAGACCCAAACGAAGAGAAGACTGAAGGAGAGCGGCCGCAGGAAATGGTGATGAAATATGTGACCTTCGGAAGGACGCGCGGCGGCCGAAGAAGGGCAGAGGATATCTACCGAAGAGGATCGCGATGACCTAGAGGAAATCGACCGAAGATCGTAGCTCCACGCAAGTAGGCACGTAGAATGATAGCGTGTAAAGTGCCACACTGTAAAGTATGTTTTGTATGGGCCCTGCGTGGTTACCGAAATACCCTCGAGATGCCTCGCGCTATGAGAAAAAGCAAGGGTATGTGTTGTAAAGTGAAATTGCTACAGACCTATAAAAGGAACCCGGCGGGAATGAAGAAGGGGCGATGGGACGGATGTTGAGTTTCTTCACTCTCAACCAAGGTCAAGTTTTCTAGTTTATCTTTGGCATTCTTTACTTTCTTGCATTCGAGTTTCCATAGCTGTTGGCCCCTCTTCGGGGAAGGTTCATACTCCAACAGTTTAGGCGCCCACCGTGTTTCGTCCCAAGAGACCACAATGGCACTGAAGAAAGCACCAAAAATCCACAACCACACCCACATAGAGCGATCGATGATCCGTCAGAAGCGGAGAGCGAAGGTCCTCATGACGGAGGAATAACGCCAAACGCTAACACAAACAGGGACTTCGTATTGAGTCCACAGAGCAACAGACATGAGGAAGATTAAGGGTGAGAGGCTGAAGATGTGGCAGAAGGACAGTTCGAGGTTGATCTTATGGATGCAGGAATTGAGGATGAAGACATCGCTTCACTGAGAAGAATTGAAGCAAGGCTTTTGGCAAAGATGAAGGAAAGACCAGTGCCCACAAATGTTCGAACAAGAGCCCAAACAGAAGCTGCCATATTGAGGAAAAAGAGAAACAGAATGGAGATCCAGTACAAGAGAAAGCTAAGTACCAAGAGATGTTGAAAGAGGTACAAAAGAAGAGAATGTTGTTGCAGCAGTTGAACGAAGATAGTGAACAACAAGCAATAAGGCAAAAGACACTACAGCTACAGGAGCAGATGGCAATCTTGTAGGCACAACTGAACTCTCTTCAGCAGCAACTAGAGGAGAGACGGTAGCCTCGTGGGCCACCAACGCAGAACAAGAGCAAAGTAGACCCATAATCATAAACGAAGAAGACTATGAGTCAGAATAAGATGAAGATTCTTGGCACTACGATTCAGATGAAGAGGCATTGGTGGAACGTAGACCACACAAGAAGTACAGAGAATCATACACAAGTAAGGCAAAGCCTACATCTCCACTATCAATTGATCTAAAATAAGCAGAATGGCCACCGAAGTTCAAATTACCAGCATCTCTGCCGAAGTACGATGGTGAATCAGACCCTAGACAATTCATCCAAAAATACAGTGTGGCAATATCTTCAGGCGGAGGAAACGACATAGCAAAGGCAAGGGCTATGATCATGGCACTGAAAGGCTCAGCTCAGCAATGGTATGCTTCGCTGCCTAAGGGAAGCATCAAGTCCTGGGACCAACTTTGGCAAAGGATAGAAAACAACTTCCAGGGGTATCAGCCCCAGGACCTCACTTTGGGTGACCTTCACCTCATTAAACAAGGAGACAAAGAGCCACTGCAAGAGTACATCAAGAGGTTCGCGAAAGCAAGAGCAAAAGCACCACATGTGGAAACCACAATAGTCATTGATGTTGCAATAGGCGGGCTCAAAGTAGGTCCATGCGGAGAGTATCTGGACCGAAGAAAGACGAAAACAGAGATGCGGTTGTTTGATATCATGCAAGAATACTGCCTATCAGATAGAGGCAGACATCAAAGAATAGACGAGTAGAACAAAAGGAAAAACGCAGCGAAGTCCCAAGAGCAATGGGGGAACATGCCAAGCAATAATAGTCAGGGGCTTTCATCGAAGGCAAACTTCCACAACAGAGGCAATGTAAATAATGTTTCTGGAAACAATCCACACATGGCATCTTCGGCAATGACAGGAAGCAGAGGACTCAGCAAAAACCAAGGTTCTGACAGAGGGCCACCACTACAATCCGTATGTTCTATCCATGGCATCAACAAGGGGCATTGGTCGTACAAGTGCAGAACACTACTCAGAAAGAGGCAAATAGAAGAAGAGAAGAAGCAAGTGACACAAAACCAGTCAAAGATGGTTAATCATACATCTTCGATGACACCTTCGATGGCCCAAAGCTCAATGTAGAATTGGCAACCATACATTCCGCAGCTACGCTTTCAACAGATCCCATTTGCACCACAGTTCAACCCAAACATGATGCAAGTCCAGCAACAAAGTACAGCTTCGTGTCAACCGATGCCAGAGCCTAGTCATCAGGCACCTCTGCAGGATGATCAGCAGAGAAATGATGATGATCGCTACCAAAGAATGAACATAATCAATGCCATAATAGGGGGTGCAATTCCCATGAGCATCTCACAAAGAGACAAAAAAGAGATCAGTAAAGAGAAGTAAGCCATGTATGCGTAGGGAAGGTGTTCAAAGCAGATTGGTCACACATCATGATCACATTCACAAAGGCAGATCTCAAGCTGGAAAAGTATCCACATGAAGATCCACTCGTGATTAGAGCAGTGTTGGGAAAGAATACAAAGTATCTACTAGCCAATGATGTTGGAGGCATCTTAGTACACAACGGCAGCTCCGCAGATATAATAACATACGAGCTCTTCAAGAGAATGGAGTTCAGAGATGATCAACTGCAGAAGTAATCGAAGCCATTGTATGGCTTCGGAAATAAGAAGGTCGAAGCTTTGGGAACAATGGAAATGAACGTGAGTCTTGGAACAGGAGCACTAATGAGAACTGAGATGGTGACCTTTGATGTACTAGATATACCATATGCGTACAAAGCCATCTTCGGCAGAGGTATCATAAGCAAGTTTGCAGCAGTAATTCACATGTCATTCTTGTGCATGAAGATCCCAACGATCAACGAAGTCCTCACAATATACGGGGACCAGGATGAAGCTCATGATAGAGAATACAACATAGGCACGAGCCACAAGCCAGTGTATGTAGTGAGATCAGACGAAGAGAAAGAAGAAAGTGAAGAAGATAGTGAACCCGAAGAGCTTGAAATCAAAAAGAAATTGAGTCAAGATGAAGAAAAGAGAATACAACCCCCACGAACACATGAAGAAAGTGCGCCTTTGCGAAGATGTGCACGATAAATTGGTCACCATCGCCAAAGGCATGACCGAAGAGGAAGAAAGTGTTATCATTACATGCCTGCGAAATAATCAGGATGTGTTTGCTTGGAGCAAGAGGGACCTTAAGGGAGTATCGCGCGAAGTGATCGAGCATGCTCTACGCTTAGATCCAAAGATTCCACCAAAAAGACAAAAGCTAAGAGTGATCTCACCACAGAAAGAGTTAGCAGCACAGACAGAGGTGCAAAAACTGTTGGATGCTGGTGTCATCCGAGAGATACAATTCACAACTTGGCTCTCAAACATAGTGATGGTGCCGAAGAAGAATGGGGGATAGAGAATGTGCATTGACTTCATGTCAGGGGGTGAGACCTGGACAGATCCGCAAGGGGGCGACCCAAACGGTTGTAGGTTAATTGGAGGGGATCGAGAACTAAGAGCGTAGGTGGTAGTTCGCAGATGGAACTCGAGACACGGCGAGAATGACGAGGGACACAAGGGTTTAGACTGGTTCAGGCCTCCGGAGAGTAAAACCCTACGTCCAGTATGCGATGGGATTATGCGTGAATGGGCAAGTCCCCTCGAATGGAGCTCTAGGCCGCCTTATATGGTCAACGGGCTAGGGCTTCGATTCGAGGTTGGTGGACCCTCATCGGAGTCGATTACAATTTAGGAAGGTCATCTTCCTCGATTACAGGGTGAATCCCGCGATCTGCGGACCTACAGGCGGCACCGAGCCGCGACCAGGGGAAGAGTCTTGCACCACAAGCCCGGCAGATCCCCCGGGATCTGGATAAGGTCTTCTGGGGTCTTCCAAGGTCACCGGGGTTGGGGATAAGGTCTCCAGGCCCACTTGCAGGTCGGCGGGGCTTCTGGCAGGTCGGGTCCACTTGACAGGGACCTCTGGGACCCTGGTCGGTGGGGATCCATGGGTACCTATGTCTCTCAAGCCCCCGATCGACGTGTAGGTGTAGCGGCCGAGACGGGGTCATGTCGAAGTGAAGCGAAGGCATGGCACCACTGGGGTCGCGTAGGGTGCACGGGGATCCAAAAAATAAAACCCCTCCAACGCGCATACGAAGTCAAGTATCGAGCTCCTGGAACGTAGGTCCAGGGGGTCGAAGCGAAGACAAGGCGCCGTCCTCTGAAGAGCCGCCGACCTGACATTAGTCAGGTAACCACCAAGAAGCCGTAAGGACCTTGAAGAGGGTTCCTCTGCCGATCGAAGTGAGGTCGAGCGAAGATGTAGTGGAAGCGTGCTTCAGTAGGTCGATGTGACGTGGAAGGAAGAGGGCGTCGTGAGATGCACTCATGGAGTAGCCCCCGAGTAGTAAGGTGACCTGAAAGGTCGGGTTGATGCTCGAAGAACGAACAGAGAACCTACGGCCTTCTGCTTGTGCTTTAAGATGCTCTTCCCACCGATTAAGACAAGCCATCCGGAATCTTTGTAAAGTAGTGCCAGGCGCCAGCAGCCTCATCGCGTGGCGCCCCACAGGCGCACTGTATGATCACAGGACCTGCTCGAAGCAGAGATGCGGTCGTTGCCTATATGGGACAAAAGCTGAAAAGTTGTCATCAGGCGGGGGGCAGATGTGTCAGCGCCCCCCGGAAGCAGACAAGGACCTCATGCTCCACGTGGTAACAGTGTTGTGGATAAGGACGCCACACCAGCTGAAGTGCAGGCGGCATCCAAGGCCAAACTCCACTACTATAAATAGGAGACCCCATAGCTTGCTTCTTGAACCAAGTAGGAGCATCATGGCGAAGCAGCTTAGTAATTATGCAGTGCCCTGGTCTTGTGTTCGGCCACCAGAGCGTAGCGCTAGGTTATTGCCATCTGGAGCTAGAAGAATGCTTGCGAAGTTGGGATAACTCCATCAGTCGCTTCACCCGCGCCCAGCGAGGAATCCAGGTGCAGCATGGGGCAGTACATGCCTTGACGGACCTTGTGAGCAGGGGCCTAATGTGGCATTGGAGACCGCCATGCTGCGCCAGGGGAGGCCCGAGGTGACGCTGGTCCGATTTGGGATCTTGTGGGAGCACCCTAGCAAAAGATGGGACTCCACAGGAAACCTTCTGGGGCTAGAGTAGAGGTGGCTGTGTGGCAGCCGCGACCTCAGCGGCGGTGGAGGGCTCCAAGTAGGTCCTGAAGCTAGAAGAAAGCTTGCGACACACTTCATCAGTCTAGGTTGCGCCGTAGGCACAATATAAGGTAGATCAGGACCTTTAATATGTTTGCACCTTGTAATTGGCCTTGGACCATAGTGCTTTATAGCTTACGAAGCTTTTTATACACATGCTTGCATGGCGAGCGATGTGTCTTTACCAATGCGTGGAGGTGCCCGGGCAGCAATGGCATGGCCAAGGTCCCGGCGGGGCTGTGTAAGCACGCCGACCTTCAAAAGGTCATAGAAATTGATGAAAGAAACCCGTGTCGACCTGGGTCAACACGGCCGCTGTGCAGTGACACAATGCAGGGTGTCAATCCTGAAGTCTATAGGTCTTTATCGACCTAGAAGGCAGCGGGGCCTCAGCAAGGAGCTGTAATTAGGACCGATAGGTCGCCAACGGGCAGTAGAGCCTTTAAGCACGGAGCCGTTGGTAGGGTTTAACTGCTGTAGGTCGAGACGACCCAGAAGGCATGTAGGCAGATGGGCCTAGGAGACGTGGTGTGAACCCACCGTTTGGAGGCCGAGGCGACCTAGGAGGCTGCCGCTACCTTGACGACCTTGGATAGGCGATAGGACTGGCCCATAGGTCACCCATGGGTCGCGACGACCTTGAATATGGTTTCAGAGATATTATGCTTGGGGGGCTTGAATGTGGGGCATGACAGGTCCATGTCGGCCGGAGAGCTGACCAGAGGTCGGCGGACGCAGATTCCCGTACGGAACTAGCCGTTACTGCCATTTTCCCGTTAGGCCGAAAGAGCCATTGAGCGGTAGATCCGCGGGAGGCGCCGAGCCGTTGGGTCGCCGGGATCTCCGCCAAAGAGACGTTGGGTGCGGCCGCCCGTTGCACCGCTGGGGCCCAACTATATAAGGTCGATCCGTGGGCTGGGGACCTTTACTTGCCTTCATTTCTGCTCCGCACTAGGGTTCCGCCGCCACTCCATCGGAAGGAACAGCAGTGCCGCCGTGCTTAGGTCTGCCGCGCGCCGCACCCTCGCATGCAAACTAAGACCCTAGTAGTGTTTAGATCCAAATCCATCGGAATAGAGGAGGAGAAGATGGAGCCCGCGCAGATTCCGCCGCCGTAGACTGTCTGGAAGCTGTCCGTGGTGATGGAGGAGCAGATCTAGGCCCTGGCGACCCGCAGGTTGCTGAGGCCCAAGACGGAGGACGGCTGGAGGCCGGCGGCGGGCGAGGAGTTCCCAACTGAGGGGACCGGCGAGGCCGTCGTCTTCCTCGCGCACATCGAGCGCGGGTTCAGGGTCCCGGCGGGTGACTTCTTCCGCGGCCTCCTCTACTTCTACAGGATCGAGGTGGTGCATCTCGTCCCCAATGCCATCACCATCATCTCCTCCTTCATCCACCTCTGCGAGGCCTACCTTGGGATAGCGCCACATTTCCACCTGTGGCGCCACTTCTTCGAGCTCAAGAAGACAGGGAAGTCCGACGTCGTGGGGAGTGTCGGCTTCATACTGCGCTGGTACATGAAGCCAGAGTACATCGACCTTGTGCTCCCCGACAACACCACCGGCTGGAAGCAGGGGTGGTTTTACCTCGACAACCCGGCGCCAGCGCTTCCTGACAGGTCGGGATGCGCTCCTGTCCTGTTCCCGGAGTGGACCAACCAGCTCAACTCGTGGGAAACTGAGGAGCTGCACCCGCTGCTGGAAGACCTGGAGAGGTTGAAGGCGGAGGGGCTGACCGGCGGCGCGGTGGCTATCAGCTTCAGCCGCCGGCTGATACAGCCCATCCAGGACCGGGTCCACCCGACCTACGAGTACTGGGGGCAGTCCGACCCCACCCGGGTCGTCAAGCGCAAGGTCTCCAAAGAGGAGATGGCGGCGCGGGTGAAGAACATCTTCGCCGGGCGCATCCGCAACCGGGAGTGCCCCAAGGCGCTCGGTGTGTATCGGCCCTTCGATGCGGTAAGTCTTCGACCTTGTTTCCTTTCTGCTTGAGAGCTTGGTCATTTGTGACGTAGGTCTTTGCATCTTTTGTTTTAAGTTTCGTGAGGGCATCTATTGGTGCCCTGCGCCACTGCGCAATGAAGAGGAGCGGAGCTTCAAGGTCCGCGCCGCGGAGGACGTGTAGGTGGCTCCACAACAGTGCATTGAGGAGTACATCTCCGATTCGTTGGTGGGCAGCGACGACGAAGGTCCCACAAAGAGAAGGGCGCCGCCGAAGGTCGCCACGTCGGCACCGCGGCGCACGCGGCAGACGGCGGGCAAGATATCCGCGTCCCGTGCCGCAGCCACGATCGCCGCCACCCAGACGGTGGAGGCCAAGAAGAGGAAGAGGAAGAGGGCCGGCCCCACTGTGTCGGCGGATACGGCGACGGTCAGCTCCGATGTTGAGACCATCAACGTCGAAGAGAAGGAAGATGACGCCAAGTCGCCCAGCGCGGCGACGGTCTCGCCCGTGGAGACGCCCCGCAAGGCCGCTGCGACGGAGGAGCGGGCGACGGAGACACCCCGCAAGGTTGTGACAGCAGGGGAGCGCTCAAGGTCGGGCGCGGACGCCTTGGGCGACGCGGGGTCGCAGAAGAGGGCGCGAAGAGCCCCGCCTAAGCCCATAAAGCCTGGACTTAGGTCCGCGAGCAAGGAAGTCGTGGCCGTGTTCTGGCTTCGATTGTTGATTTTGCTTTGCTGCTGTTTTCGCTGATGAAGGTCTTTGCTTGGATGTAGGTCGACCCCAGCGACGTCCGACAGCGCCAAGAATGCCTCAGGTCAGGAGGCCTTTGGGCGGAAGGGGAGTGAGGCGCCGGTGGAGCAGTCACCGGCCGCCTCGGCTGCGGAGGTCTCGATCCAGGCCCTTGGGGCTGGGATGGCTGCAGCGTCAGAGGTGGAGAAGGGCGGGGCCAGCACTGCTCCGCCCGTTGGAGGTCAGCAGGACGACCTCTGTGTGACTGAGCCACAGCCGACGCCGGACCAGCAGGCTGCAGAGGCGGGCGGCGCCAACATCGAGGACGACAACCACCGGTGCCTGTACGTCGGGACCCCGTGGGAGAACGACGTCGTCGCCGACCGCCGCGACGTCGACGACTTCAAAGAGGCATCGCGGACGATTGCGCGGACACTCTCGGTAAGGGCTCGGACCTGCCTTTATAATTTCTATCCTTTGATTTGACTACTTTTGAGGTCTTGATGTGAGGCACGTCGTCTTGTGTTGCAGTCGCTTGCGGAGCGGGCGCAAGCTCGAGCGGCTTTGGTGAGGAAGGCCGCCAATGCTCATGCAGAAGCTGCCGCGGCTCGAGAGGCTTCACTGCAGGCCAAGATCGAAGCCGCGTAGGAGGTCAAGCGCGTGAAGGAGGCCATGGCCCGCCAGGCGGAGAAGGAGGTGGCCTCCTTGAAGAAGAAGCTGGAGGTGGCCGAGCGGAAGGCGAAGGATGCCGCTGACGACCTCCAGGCCGTGGTGGAGGGTAAGTTTGTTTGGTCACTGAGTGTTGACTCCGTGCATCTTCTGGGTCTTTTCCTGATTTTTGACCTTGGATGAGTTCAGGCACCAAGGAGACAAAGGGCGCCCTCAAGAAGGAGCTCGCCGAGGTCAAGGACCAAGTGACAGTCCTCAAGGAGGGGACAGCGAAGGTCCACCGAGGTGAGTGATCTTATCTCCCATGGGTCTTCGTTGTTGTTGGTAGAAGGGTGTGAGTGATCCGCCTTTGGCTTGCGCAGGTCTGGAGAAGCAGCTCATCGACCTGAGGGAGGCCGCCCAATATCTGATGGACGTCTACGTTCCTCAGGAGGAGGGGGCAGAGCCAAAGGAGCTGCTGAACTGCCTTGATGAGGCTGACGGCTAGATGAAGGCCTTGCTGCTGGATACCAGCAAGCTCGCCGCGGCGGCGGCATTAGCGGCGGTGAAGTACCATGAGCCGTTGTTCGACCTGCAGAAGGTCGCTGAGGACAGCGACCTGTCGGAGCTGGTTGAGCGCGAAGACATCCAGGCTGCCGCAGAGGAGGTCGTGAAGAAGTTCGACCTCTGAAATAGGAAGTTGAACTGTATCGAACTGTAAATGCAAGTTTAGGCCGAGGGCCTATTGATGTAAAGAGTATTTTGCCGTAATAAAAACTTGCAAGTTAAATAAAGTACGTGCTCCACTTGAATAGCGAGAACAGTCGTTATGTAAGCTCGAAAATAACCCGATTGCAAAGTATTCCCTCCGCTGACCCAACTCAGTGGAGGAACGGCTTACCGACTGTGCGGTTCAGCGTGGAGGCTTAGGCACAGCCGGCGCGCGGAGGGGGTCGTGGACCCTAGGTCTCGCAATCAAGCAACTTAGGAACATTCATAAAGAGAGTAGGGACTAAACAGGTGGGGAACGCGCACAAACGTAAGACATGAGAAACCCCTTCAGGTCGCGAGACCCTTAGGTTGGCAAAGCCAAGCCCCCGAGCGCTTCGGGGCCTAACCTAGACCAAGCCCCTGAGCGTTTCGAGGGGGAAGGGTAAACACAACAGAAAGTAAAGGGAGACCCAGGTGCAAATCGACAGAAGAGCTGCCGAGAGGAATCTCATTCTTTATCAAATGGAAATTACAATAGGGGAGAATACATAGCTTTTATTTTGGTACACATCTTCTAAGGGTAGAAGCGACGCAGGTGCTCGATGTTCCAGACGTTCGGGACACCTTGACCGTCGGCCCACTGGAGGCGGTAGGTCGCTGGTCCAATGACTTCCATCACGATGAAGGGGCCTTCCCAAGGCGCGGAGAGCTTGTGCATGCCCTTGGTGTCTTGGATGCGCCGCAAGACTAGATCGCCCACGTTGAAGGATCGTTCACGCACGTTGCGATCGTGGTAACGACGTAGCTGCTGCTCGTGGCGAGTGTGCCGCATCAGTGTAGCCACGCGGTGCTCCTCAATGCTGTCGAGGTCGACCTTGTGCGTCTCCTCAGTTGTTCCTTCTTCATAATGTTGGATGCGAGGGGCGCCGAAGGCGAGGTCGGTCGGGAGGACGGCCTCCGACCCGTACACCAGGAAGAATGGGGAATATCCTGTGGCTGAGCTGACCTTGGTCTGGAGACCCCAGATTACGTGTGGAAGCTCCGCTAGCCATCTGGTGGCATATTGGGAGGCGTTGTCGAAGATGCGGTCCTTGATGCCTTGAAGTACCATGCCATTTGCGCGTTTGACCTGGCCGTTGCAGCGTGGGTGCGCCACCGAAGCATAGTAGATGTCGATGAGGCTGTCTTGGCAGAAGTCCCAGAACTCGGATCCTGTGAAGGCCGATCCTAGGTCAGTGACAATCCTGTTGGGGACCCCGAAGCGGTGGGTGATATCCTCGATGAACTTTGCAGCCTCCTTCGACGTAACGCTGGCGACGGCTCGAACCTCGATCCATTTGGTGAATTTGTCCACCGCCACAAGGATGTACCTTTAACCGCCAGGGGCCGTTCTGAAGGGTCCCACTGAGTCCAGGCCCCATATGGCAAAGGGCCAGGACGGAGGGATTGTCCTCAGGGCTTGCGCTGGGACGTGCTGCTGCTTAGCGAAGAACTGGCACCCTTTACATCACCGGACTAGGTCCTGAGCGTCGGCCAAAGCGGTAGGCCAGTAGAATCCCGACCTGAAGGCCTCCACCGTCGATCTCTTGCAATAGCTGGAGACCTTCGGATCTGAGGATGCACTTCATCAGTACGCCGTTGGAGGCAGACCTTCGGTAGAGCTCTGTGCCGATGACGACATAGTTGGCACTACGCCTGACGATCTTCTCCCGTTCAACCTTGTCCTCAGGGACTCGGTGTTCCAGGATATAGGCGATGAAGTCGAGGCGCCAATCATCTTCGGCCTCTGTCATGAGGACGTCGCGGCCGCCTTGTGAGGGTACGTCGCCAGGCGACGTTTCTAGGTCGCTGAGGAGCTTGATCGACGGCTTTCGTAGGTCCTGGACAAACATGCCGGCCGGGACCAGCGCACGTTTGGACCCCAATTTGGAGAGGACGTTGGCCGCCACGTTGTTGTCTCGACAGACGTGGTGGAATTCCAGGCCCTCGAAGTGGGCCTCAAGCTTCCGGACCTCGGCGCAGTAGGCGTCCATCGTGTCCTTCTTGATGTCGCACGTCTTGTTGACCTAGTCAATGACGACCTTGGAGTCGTCGTAGGCAATGAGCCGCTTGATTCCCAGGGAGATGGCGATGCGCAATCCGTGAATCAAGGCCTCGAATTCGACGCCGTTATTGGATGCCTTGTAGTGGATCTGTAGGACGTACTTCAGGTGATCACCCTGGGGGGAGATGAATAGCACGCCTGCACCCACTCCTTCGAGGTTCAAGGAACCATCAAAGTACATCTTCCAGTGCTCCGGCTTCTCCGTCGGTGGGGGTTGCTGGGTCTCTGTCCATTCAGAGACGAAGTCCGCGAGGATCTGCGACTTGATGGCCTGTCGCGGGCAAAACTCAAGCTCGAACTCTCCTAGCTCGACCGACCACTTGACGATGCGTCCCGTGGTGTCGCGGCTGCGTAGGATTTCTCCCAGGGGGAAGCTTGAGATGACCTTGATTTTGTGCGACTGGAAGTAGTGCCGGAGCTTGCGCGAGGTAACGAGAAGGGCGTACAACATCTTCTGAGGTTGCGAGTACTTGATCTTGCTATCTGAGAGGACCTCGCTGACATAGTAGATAGGTCGCTGGACGGGGTAGGGTTGACCTTCTTCAGGTCGTTCCGCCACCAGGACCGCGCTGACCACCTGTGTGGACGTGGAGATGTAGAGCAGTAAGGTCTCTTTTGGTGCCGGGGGCACCATGACCGGAGGTGTCGTAAGGAAGGTCTTCAGTTCTTCCAGCACCTGGTCTGCCTCGTCTGTCCACGCGAATTTGTCTGACTTTTTCAGCAGCTTGAAGAAGGGCATGCCTTTCTCCCCGAGCTTGCTGATGAAGCGACCTAGAGCGGCCATCATGCCGGTGAGCTTCATGACGTCTTTCTTCCCGGTGGGTCTCTTCATCCTGCGGATGGCATCGACCTTGGTGGAGTTCGCCTCGATGCCCCGGTGGCTAACCATGAAGCCTAGGAGCTTGCCAGATGGAACGCCAAAGACACACTTATCCGGGTTGAGCTTCCAGCGGTAGCACTGGTGGTTGGCGAAGGTCTGGGCGAGGTCGGTGATGAGATTGTCCTCCACCGTGGTATTGACAACTACGTCGTCAACGTAGGCTTCGACGTTGTCGCCAATCCGGGACTCCAGGCATGCCTTCTGGTAGGTCGCTCCAGCGTTCTTGAGGCCGAATGTCATGGCCATGTAGCAGTAGATACCGTGCGGCGTTATGAACGCCGTTTTGTCTTGGTCAGAGACCTTCAGGGCTATCTGGTGATACCCTGAGTAGCAGTCGAGGAAGCATAGCAGGACGCTTCCGGCTATGGAGTCAACGACCTGGTCGATGCGCGGAAGAGGGAAGGGGTCTTTAGGGCAGTGCCTGTTGAGATCGGTGTAGTCGATACACATTCTCCATTGACCGGTTTTCTTGGGTACAAGCACCGGGTTGGCGAGCAAAACCGGACTTCTACATTCACGGATGAATCTGGCAGTTAGGAGCTTTATTATTTCTACCCTAATGACCTCCTTGTGATCCTTCACAAAGCGGCGCAGCTTCTGCTTGACAGGCTTGGCCGTCTTGCTTACATCCAAGGAGTGCTCAGCCAGCTCCCTTGAAACACCCAGCATATCCGATGGGATAATATGTCGGCGTTGTCCCGAAGGAAACTGGTGAGCGCGAGTTCCTATTTCTCTCCAAGGTTGTCACCGATGACCACCGTCTTCTCTGGGTCGGCAAGGCCGAGGCAGACCTTCTTTGTCACCGATGTGGCGTCGAGGGCAGTGTCGGTGCGCTTCTGCTCCGGGATGGTGAGGTCGCTCGGGGCGACCTTCGCAGCTTCGGCGACCATAACCGCCGAGGCATCGACGCAGGCGTTCGTCGTGGCAATGTCGAGAGCCTCGTTGTCGCATTTGAACGAGATGATGAGGTCGCCATAAACGGTGAGGACTCCGTTGGGAGCTGGCATCTTCAACACCAAGTAGGTGTAATGCGGGATGGCCATGAATCTGGCCAGCATGGGGCGACCTAGGATGGAGTTGTAGGAGGACTTGAAGTCAGCGAGCTCGAAGCTGAGGTACTCTGTGCGGAAGTTATCCTCCGTGCCGAAGGTCACAGGAAGGGAGACCCGACCCAGGGGGTAGGCCGCCTTGCCTGGAACGATGCCGAAGTACGGTTCATCGCACACTGTCATCCTCTTGAAGTCGAAATCCATCTTCTTCAAGGTCTCGAGGAAGATGATGTTGAGCCCGCTCCCTCCGTCGATCAGGGTCTGGGCGAGCAGGGCTCCCTCCACTGTAGGCTCAACGACAAGGGGGTAGGACCCGGGGTCTGGGATGTGGACCCAGTGATCAGCTCTGAAGAACATGATAGGCTGCTCCGACCACCATAGAGGCTACGACGACTTGGTGTGGATGAGGTCGATCTCGCGCTTGTCTTTGCGGTACTGCCTTCTGCTCACGTTGGCTTTGAGACCGCCAATGATCATGTTGATCGACCTCTTCGCGTGCTGAAAGGGGCCGTTGGGGTTGCCCGTCACCGGTGGCGGAGGTAGGTCGCGCTCATCACGGCGGTCCTCCGGCTGCGGGTCGTCGCGACGTCGCTCATCGCGGCGATTGTCGTCGCCACGGCCACGTCGATCGTCGCGGCGGTTGTTGTTGTAGTGACACGAGGACGATCGATCACCGTCGCCTGTAGGTCGCTTCAGATCTTCAGGGGTACGGAATGCCCTTTTGAATTGCGAGCACTCGCGGACGGTGTGGGTGGCCCCCTCGTGGAACGCGCAGGGGCTGTCGAGCACTGCGTTGAACTCGTCAACGTTGAACATCGAGGGTCGACGTCCCTCCACCGCAAGCACCTCTGAAGGTCGTTTGTGCAGCTTGGAGCTTGACTCGCCAGCGGTGCCGGAGGTGCCTGCGTCGCGCTTGGCGTCGGAGTCGAACTGGTTGACCAGCGCCTCGTCGGTGTCGATGAGCTTGTTCACGACCTCCATGAGGGCCGCGACCGTGGTGGCCCCTGACTCGTGGATCTTCTCAAAGATCTTGGGATCTCTGATGCCCTTCATGTAGCTTTCGATTACCTGGTCATCCCGGATGCCGACACAGGTGTTGCGGTTCTCGAAGAACCGGTTGGTGTAGTCGCGGAGTCGCTCGTTGGTCTTCATGGTGACCCTCCCGAGGTTGAAGGCATTCCCAGGACGATTGTAGGTTGCCTGGAAGTTAGACGTGAAGGCCTGAGATAGGTCGGCCCACGACGTGATGCTGCCCGCCGGGAGGTTGTTGAGCCAGAGTGACGGTGCGTCACCCATCACCAACGGGAAGTACGCCGCCATGTGGTTGAAGTTGCCGCCGGCCGCCTTTATGGTGACGTAGTAGGTCGACAGCCAGATGTTGGGGTCGGAGCGGCCGTCGTACTTCTGGATGTTCGGCTTGAAGTTGTCGGGGTAGGCAACCGACCTAAGGCGAGGGGCCAACGCTGGGAAAGCGGTGATGGCCATGTTGTCACCGCCGTCTCCGGCTTGAGCGCCACCTTGGCTCCGAGCAGGGGCGACGATCTGGGACCTGGGCTGGCGATCTGGATTTGGGACACCGCCCTCCGGATGGCCGTAGTCTGCCTCGTACTGAGCACAACGCCTGTTCTCGACGTCGTGGCGGTCGCGCTCCTCGCGCTCCATGATGCGATGAACAGCGCCGGGGGACCGTACTCGCGGTCGTACTCCGCGCGATGCCGCAGCTCCCGCTCTTCGCACTCACAGTGACGCTGGTCGATGTAGCCACGGGCGTCGCGCGCGCGTCTATTCTTGTCGAGGTTGGCGCGGAGGTCGCCGTCTCTCGCGCCGTTCGCCCGAGGCTGTCGGGATTGTTCTGGTCGACCTCCTCCTGAATGGTGGGGAGTTTGTTGTGCGCAGGTCGATTGGATCGACTACGCGAATGCTGGCTTGATGAGGACACCGCGGACTTGGATGCCGCGCTCTTCTCTTCTACCAGGGCTATGGCGACCCGAAGGTAGGCCATGGCTACTTCGGCCTTGGGTGAGGGGTTGGCTTGCTGAAGACGTGCCATGGCGGCGCCCAGGTTGGCCTGGGGACTATTGAACGTCGGTAGCCCTACTTCCTCGAACTCGAGACGGAGGTCTCGGGCGCAGGGGGGTACCGCGTGGCGTTGCTCTTCTGCCCGTCGCTGGGCGCGGTTGGTGTTGCCCTGGATCCGACGTGCTTCCTCGGAGTCCGTCGTGCCGTGACGTGGTGGTTCGTTCTCCGACACCACCAGGACGTGTCGAAGGATGGAGCCCTGGTCGTTGGGGGAGACATGGATCCGGACCTTCTGGAACTCGCCACCGTCTGGAGACGTGGGAGCTCGCGTGGTACGGGGAGCAGTACGCTCTTGGTCAATCTTCTTCCGCCACCGGCAGCCGCGGAGGGTGTGCCGTGCGCCCTTGTGATAGGTGCACGGTACGTCGAGCGGATCGCAGCGAGCGCGGAGCTCGGGCTAAAGGTCGCCAGATGACTCCCGCCGCCCAGATTGGATCTGGGGGGATCTAGTCGCCTGGCGGGCGTAGACGTCGCTGGATGGTCGCAGACCGAAGGGGAAGGTCTTGCGGCGCGACGCCATCTGCGTTGAGCGCTGGGCACTTTCGCAGATCTGGAGGGTCTCCTCCATCATGTCGATGACGTGCTCCATTCCCTGAACAATGTCATAGGGTTTGGGTGGGTGGGTCTCCGACGCTAGATCGGTAGCGGCGGCGGCAGCGGGCGCCGTCACGATCTTCACTGCGGTCGCCGGAGAGGTCGCGGCCGCCGGAACAGTTGAGGTCGCCGTGAAGGAACCGAAGTAGATCTCCACGGGGTTGGCGAGGATGTCCGCCATACTCGCCGGAAAAACGACACCAGATCAGGCCACCATGCTGCACAGCGAGTTCCCGATCACCCCTACCTGGCGCGCCAACTGTCAGGGGGTGAGACCTGGACAGATCCGCAATGGGGTGACCCAAGCGGTTGTAGGTTAATTAGAGGGGATCGAGAACTAAGAGCGTAGGTGGTAGTTTGCAAATGGAACTCGGGACACGACGAGAATGACGAGGGACACATGGGTTTAGACTGGTTCAGGCCTCTGGAGAGTAAAACCCTACGCCCAGTATGCGATGGGATTATGCGTGAATGGGCAAGTCCCCTCGAATGGAGCCCTAGGACGCCTTATATGGTCAACGGGCTAGGGCTTCCATTCGAGGTCGGTGGACCCTCATCGGGGTCAGTTACAATTTAGGAAGGTCATCTTCCTCGATTATAGGGTGAATCCCGCGATCTGCGGACCTACAGGCGGCGCCGAGCCGCAACCAGGGGAAGAGTCTTGCACCACAAGCCCGGCGGATCCCCCGGGATCTGGATATGGTCTTCTGGGGTCTTCCAAGGTCGCCGGGGTTGGGGATAAGGTCTCCGGGCCCACTTGCAGGTCGGCGGGACTTCTGGCAGGTCGGGTCCACTTGACAGGGACCTCTGGGACCTTGGTCGGTGGGGACCCATGGGTACCCATGTCTCTCACTTCACTCTGCTTAACAAAGCGTGCCCGAAAGATGATTGTCTACTGTCGCGAATCAATGTTTTGGTGGATGCAGCAACGAGATGGGAAAAAATGTCTCTGCTAGATTGTTTCTCCGGATATCAACAGGTCTGGATGAAAAAGGAAGACGAAGATAAACAAGCTTCATAACACCATTTGGAGTATTTTGCTTTGTGAGAATGCTCGAAGGTCTGTGTAACGTAGTCCCAACGTTCAACAGAATGGTGAGGATTGTGCCTGGTCCGCAACTAAGGACAAATGTCTCAGCACATGTAGACGACGTTGTCATACACAACAAGAAGAAGGAAAACCACATCGAAGATCTCAGAGAGACCTTCGCGAACCTGAGAAAGTATGGCCTTATGCTAAACCCAGAGAAGTGTATCTTCGGGGTATCCAAGGGAAAATTGTTGGATGCATGGTGTCAAAGTCTGGCATACAAGCGAACCCAGAAAAAATAGAGGCAATAAGAAACATGAGAACACCAAAGACAAAGAGAGACATCCAGAAACTTATCAGAAGAATAACGATACTTGGTCGCTTCATATCACGGTCGGCAAAAAGAAGCCTACCATTCTTCAAATTGCTATCTGCAAAGAACAAGATTGTTTGGGGTTCCGAAGAAGAGAAAGTGTTTGAACAATTCAAAGCTTATCTAGAAAACTTGGCAATCCTCACAAGTCCAGGAGACTGTTGACGTGATAATAGGACGTCACCTCCGCGCGAAGCACACGTGACTCCCTGGTCTGTAGCGAGGCGTGCCAGCCAATCTGACCTGTTGATTGACCATGGAAAATGAAGTTAAATAATAAGAGATCGGCTAGAGAACCGATGGATCTTCAGTAGCACACATATCTGCCAATCGACCGAAATGGGAAAGCAGGTTCGGCGGGCTCGAAAGCAGCCGAAGTGCAAATATGTCTAAAAGGGATCGACTATCACTACGTGAAAAACTCACTTTGGTAACGGGCATAGATTGCCTTTAGTAACGGGCGAAGCGCACGTTACCGATCAAGTGTTACAAATGTGCGAAGAAAGGTAACGGACTGATGCCCGTTATTGATAACACATATTCGTAACGGGCATCAAACAATGATCGTTACCACAACTAGCCACCGGTCACGTGAAATGGCTGTTTCTCTGGGCCCACAGGCAACTTTGGTAACGAGCACCAAAACAGAGCCCGTTACAGGAACTCAACATTCGAGATGTGTGCTGTGTACCTGCGTCTCCTCTATCTCGACGAAATGAGACGCGTCTATTTCACGCGCGTCTCAGCACAACTTGGATTCGTAACGGGCATCAAACAACAACCGTTACCACAACTAGTCACCAGTCACGTGAAATGACTGTTTCTCTGGGCCCACAGGGAACTTTGGTAATGGGCACCAAAACAGAGCTCGTTACAACAATTCAATGTCGGAGACGCGTGTTGTGAAACTGTGTCTCCTCTGTCTTGACGAACGGGCCAAGTTCTGGGGCCCACCGGCCAGTATTGGTAATGGGCTTTTACGCTGCCCGTTACATTGTTGGCATGTTTGTAACGGGCGTTCCGAATGAAGCCCGTTACTCACTGATCAGCGTTTGTAACGAGCTTTAATTAACACCCGTTACAGATACGTAGGCTACCCCTACAGTAACCTGCTGCCTGCTTGCCGGCTGCATCCTGGAACCAGCCAGGATTTGGCAACCATCAAGGGCTGCATTCTGGAACCAGCCAGGATATGACAAAATTCACATAAATTAGATCCATCACCCAAATTCACAGAAATCCACATAATTCACATGCATCATATGACAAAATTCAGCATCATCATCTCACAAGTAAAGAAGCATCACTGGCTTGACAACAATATCACAGCCATAGTTAACTAGCTTGACAACAATATCACAAAATTCATGGGACAAGGAGGAATGCAAAAATTTCCTAAGAACCATATACAATATTAGCCCACACAGTTTCATCAGCATAAAATTTTCCTCCGACTGCGATCACCTGTTCCATGAGGAATGTGGCAATTCTATCACGAACATAAACCAGCGTGGATTTGTGGAGAGGATGCTCATCTAGCCCTATCTGGATATAACAATGTCACCAGTCAGCACACATATATAGGTGGTTACCAAACATGTGCGGTGCTAATAAGCAAGAACTGTGCTCAGTTGCAGGTTTTACAAATGAAGATCCCAAGAAAGTACCTCTGTATCTGAGCCTATATCTTTTAATTTAAGCATGTGATAGGCACAATAGAAGCCGCAGAGTTTGGAATCAGCAGGTTGTTGGTGGCACTGCAATAAATGTGCAAAGAAAAATAGTGGTGATCGAGAAGAAATAAACTCAAGCTTTAGTACTAGCTTCCACAGGAAGGAAATATGTGGTATGTACCTTAACCTCTTTGACATGTTCCAAGGTGCTGGGGGGCAACTTCTTGTCGATGCAGTAATGGTCCCAACCCCTACAACAAAACATACAACAATGGTTAGGGCACTATTAATTAATATACTCTGCAGAGTTTGTTGAGGAACGTCCGCAGGTTAAGAAAGAAATAACTTACTCATTAATGATTAGTTTGAAAAGGGCAATATCAGTCTTAATGCTCTTGAATGAATCAAGATAGTAGACCTTCTGCTGCTTCGGAATGATCGCCACTGCAATCCAGTGGTTCTTACTGAGATAAGCGGTAAGGATGAGTTTCTTTGTAGCATATAGTTTGAAGGCACGCTGCATATAGGACACAGAGAAATCAAGAGTGTGAGCTTTGTTGGTCAACATTGTGAAGTTAAAGCATTCAGGATCAAGGAAGCCAACTGCAGCACCCGTCATCTCAACTTCTACAGCCATATTCCTATTAGTAAGAAAAAACAAAGTGTAAGGAGGCAAAATACATGGTAAAAATGATGTGAGGCAAAAAGCACATTTCGATAGAGAATGATTAGTGAGAAGCAGATTAAATTTTCAAGCAACTTACAGGATGAAGCAGCGGAGAAGTGTCAGATCCAAAGCATCCAAGTTGAAGAGATCGTACAAATCACTGAGTTGCATAGGTATCTGCTCGAGTCCGTTTGATGATTCTTCTTCTCTCTTAGGCCATGCACTGGTCTCGGGCCGAAGTGCGACCATAATCGGAGAATCATCATCAGACTTAACACATTGCATGTAGAATGTGTGGAGATCTCTGGTACAAGGAGCAGCCACTTTGAGATCATCACCACTGAGAATGCTCTTTCTGAATTTGTAATTTGGGTTAGTCATAGCCCAAGGATTCTTCTTGGTGTTTCTCTGAGATCGCTTTCTAGTAGGCATCTTAGAGGTTTTATTTACAGCAATTTCCTTTTCCTGCTACTTTGAGATGACGGAAGAAGGTTTCTTAAGGGCTTTCTTGCCTGCTGTAGGTGGTGTAGAGCTTTTATTTTTGGCAAGTTTCTTTTCTTGCAGCTTTGAAATGGCTGAAGGTTTCCCAAGGGCTTTCTTGCCTGCTGTACGTGGTGTAGAGATTTTATTTTCGGCAAGTTTCTTTCGTTGCTGCTTTGAAATGGCCGAAGGTTTCTCAAGGGCTTTCTTGCCTGGTAATAGTGGTGTCTCACCAGGAGCTATTACAGAGGTATTGGGCCCAGATGTACCTATAGCTTTCTTCGAAATGTCGTCGACAGATTTATCAGCACCAGCCAACACATTACTCTGGTTGCCTGGTAACGGTGGTGTCTCACCAGGAGCTATTACAGAGGTATTAGGCCCAGATGTACCTGCAGCTTTCTTCGAAATGTCGTCGGCAGATTTATCAGCATCAGCCAACATATCAATCTGGGCTCCTGCTTTGGCATGATTGTTTTGAGCACTTTCGTTTGGGGGTGTAGGTTTGGTTGTTTCATGAGGAGGAGAAGGAGGAGGAGGAGGTGGTGGGGATGGAATATTTGGTGTCTCTTGCGGATGTGGGGATGCAAGTTTTTCTGTTTTTTCAGGATGAGTAGTAGGAGGTGGGGATGGAATATTTGGTGTCTCTTGCGGATGTGGGGATGCAAGTTTTTCTGTTTTTACAGGATGACGAGGAGAAGGAGGTGGGGATGCAAGTTTTTCAGGACGAGGAGGAGGAGGTCCGAATGGAACGTCTTGCGGATGTGGGGATTGAGGAGGAGGAGGAGGAGGATGTGGGGAACCATGTGAGGAAGGAACCTGTCCTGTACTCTGTGAACTACAAGGAATCTATACCGTAGCCTGTGAACGATATTTATATGTTGGTGCTCCCTTGATGTGAATCCGACACCTTCTCCACTGTAACCTCTGTCCTTCAGCTTGTCCGAGTGTCATCACCTCGTCATTAGGAGGGTATTCCACCAGTTCATCCGCATAGATATTATATACAAAGAGCACATCATTCACAACAGAGTCTTCATGAATCGGGACTGTTTGTAGCGTAGTCTGCTCTGGATGAACAAGACCAACTGTAGCCTCACATTCAAGACCCCTCCACGTGATCCATAGGCCACAGTGTGTGGGTTCAGTCAACATGCCTATAAGGTCTTCCTGTGTACGATCGTCACAGCGCACCTCCGTCATCAACTCTGCAGTGCCATCGATCAAACCTATATTATCTGCGGACGCACAGCTGCTCTTCAGTGTGGTGGGTGAAGGGCTTGCGCGATTGGACACTGGTGACAACACCACCTCTTTAGTAAACTGTTCTGCATCTACATCTCAGCCTTAAGTTCTTGCTTGATTTGTTCCTTTATCTTTTCCGTATCAACTGATGCGTCGGTCTTCGTCCTCTTCCTCTTCCTGTACATGGAAGCGTGCTGAGGTCATGCATACTTCCAGCCCTGGTAGCTGGAGACACCACGCACGCGACCTGGTTGTTCAGGGCGGCCCAAGCACTGACTTAGCACATCATACTCCCTCTGCCCTACCATTCCTGAAAATTCTGCACATGCATTCTTCTCCTTGATGTCTGCAGCCAATTTTTCAATTTCTTTGTTGTTGAACACTATCACGGCAACACAGTCTTTAATCACTAGCTTACTCCTTACTCGCAGCCAATTCTTAGAACGATCATCAGGGTAGGCGTCATATGGGTTGGGGATCCCAGTTGCAGCTAATTGTCTGTCCTCTTCCTCCCATTGTTCTAGTTTCACAGTATAACTAGATGGACCTATGCTGTGCTCGCTTGTGTTCCGGCTTCGGAGTTCTTTGAACTTGACACTAACAGATGAGGTTTGCTCGGTTTCCTCCTATTTCATGAACTCCTTCCACTGTTCCGGGACGATAAATGGGTGCCTTGTAAATGGCTCAAGTCCTTTTCTGATAAAATCTCGCCTAAGCTGAAATCTGAATTGTCTCCATGCCTTGGCTGCCGTCTTCCAGAAAAGCTTGAATGCCTGCGGTTTCACGCCTTCCTGGAACTTCAAGTGTTTCTGCACATGCTTATCAAACAAGTCCAACTTTTCATCATTGCTTAGTTCTTTGAATCCTGGCAAGTGCAAAGGTATCTTTTGTCTAGCAACGAGCCCCGCAAGCGCCCTGAACCTGCGCTTTTGAGTCAATGGTACTGACATCCCCCCTATGTCGACCTCAGTGATTATCATTGTGTCACTTGGCCACTTTGTGGATGTCCTTGGTGCTTTGCTTCGGCGCTGAGCCCCACCCACCTGGTCTTGTTGTGCACTAGCAGTGCCATAACCCTCTTCTTCATGTTGTGGCCCAGGTCTATAGTCCTCGTCAGATTTATCCTGTGAATTAATAGTCAAGGGATTTTGAGAAAGGTCAGCTCAGTGTCCAAGAATAGCACAAAAAGCAGACCATACTGCTAGTTCTCCCAGGAGACATGCTACAACAGGAGACAAGTAGAGCACATTTTTAGTTAACCATGCTTAGTAGCTAAGCATGAGAAAACACATAAGAAAACAATTACAGTAACTACTTTAGCCCAATATAATATCATTGGTTCTATGGTAAACCATTAACATAAATGCAAAAATCAGTAACCAAAAAATTAGTTCAAGCAATGCAACCTTACCATTTTAAAGAGGAAGATGTTGGCTGCCTCTGTTGCTGATGAGGTACTATTCAACTTGGAGAGAATGTGCACATGTACATAGGAACAAGAGCAAAACCAAATATAAGAGTTAATCTAAAGAGAAATGCTAAGTATGTATACCATCAACAGCTAAGTATGTCCACATGTACTTATACAAAGGAGCCACAGGGTATGCCGGGTATGCACCAGCATACCCTACAATTCCCACAAGTACAAGTATATTTATACGCATTTATATAAAAAGAAAAGCATACACACGCATATGTTGTATACTTGATTATTTGAACGCATGTGTGCTGCATACGCTCGCTTGGCCTAATTGCATAAACTCGAGCAAATATACCAAATTACATTGTTAATTTTACAGTTATTACTGAATTGTTGTTAATTTTATAATTATTACCGAGTTGGTAGAATGGATTTACCGAATTGTATAAGACATTTTTAGAGCGGCATACCCTAAACTCAAATCCTAGATTCGCCACTGACCTTGTCACTGTCGGAGCGGAGGGATCTCTACTCCTCGTCGCTGCCTGCTCGCCGCCACGTCCTCGTCCTCACGTCGACCTCGTGGCTGGATCCCTCCTCCTCCTCCTAGTCGTTGTCGTCGCTGGATCCCTCCTCTTGTCGTCGTCGTCGTCGCCGCTGCTGGGTCCCTCCTCCTCCAGATCTCGCTGTCAGAGGTGTGACGCGCGTCGCGCTGAGCGTGGTGTGGCACGCGTCTCAGCGAAGGGGTGTAGCGTGCATCACGGTGTGGGGGAGGTGAGGGGGACGAAGGCGAGGGGGAGAAAGCGGCGGCCGCGGCGCGAGGGGAGAGTGGGAGGAGACTGCGTGAGGGAGGCGTCTTTCCCTACTAACCTAGCGCAAGTGGGCTTGTGTGGGCCTTAAAATGAGTAATGTAGTTAAGTACTACTCTGCTACTATATCATAAACATGAGAAAAAAAATCTAATTTTAAGAAATTTGGTTAAACAAGTGTGGCTGTTGATATTTTATTCATATACTAAATTACCAACTATGAATTTTTCGTATTTTTTACGAATTTTTAGGTGCTGTTTATGGGCTCTAATATGACATGCATCACAAGTTCACATCATCAAGCAAACAAGTGTGACTGTTGATATAGCATCACATGTTCACATATGACATGCATCACAAGTTCACATCACCAAGCAAACTAACTCATAACAAACATATTCACATCTTACATGCATCAGCAGGGCACATCACCAAAATAAGTCTGCATCAGCTGGGCGCATCACCAAACTAGATTGTAGCTGCAAGGGAACTAGTTAGCTAGATGGCTTCTTTTGTGCTGCTGCCTCAAGTTCAGCTATCCTTGTCTCTAGTTTTGCAACTCTTTCTGCCAGCTCAGCATTCTTCTTTAGAAGTTCAATCTCCTGCCTCTTTTGTGCGGCTTTAAGCTGCTCATCCTGCTTGTCGATTCCTTTCCAGATGTAGTCAATGTCAGCCTGAGTAACAGCAAGTTCCTAAGACAAAGGAAAATTATATTGATGCAAGCTTCATAACAGTTGTAACTTCTTACAAGAAAGCTATTTAGCTCTAACTAATTTCAAAACTTGCCTGCTTCTCTTCAGCTGATTCCTTGAGCTTGTTGATTTCAGTCCAAAGCCTGTCAATGTCATGTGCAGCAACTTCCTACAACAAATGGAAATTGATGCATTAGAACAATTGATCAGTGAAGATGTAAAGGTACAAGGACAAATCGTGCGTGATGGTTTCAGAACTTACCTCATGGTCTTCAGAATCGTCACCGGAGTTGTTGCCGGAGTCGTCGCCGGAGTTGTTACCGGAGTCGTCGCCGGAGGAGTCTGTGCTCACCTCAATGCGCGTGGACCGCTTCTTCCTTTGTGTCGAGGAAAAAAACTCTGCCTCTCCATGGCGGGCATCACTGGAGTCCGCCAACTTGGTCCTTACGCGTGTGTACGGCTTCCTCCCCCGGGCCAACGAAGAACCGGCCTCTTCCATGGAGCGCCGAGGAAGACGCATGGAGGCAGCACGCTGGGACGGCTCCTCTTCGTCACCGCGGAACATCACTCTCTTGGCGGGGACGGCGGACAGCACCGACGAAGACGGACGGGGACGTGGCCGCGGGGCCTCCTCCTTGCAGAACCTCCCCCTAGAGTCGCGAGCCATCCCTACGACGGAGGCGAGGCTGCGACGGAGACGAGGAAGGCGGAAGTCGGAGAAGGGGATAGAAGGTGGAAGGTGGGGCAGAGCGTTTATTAAAAAGGTTCGGATGCGCAAATGATACGCTGATTAACAACCACCCGTCGCCAATGAAGGGGCGGGGCCAGATCTATTCGAATGAAGAACAGTTTGCTTTTCCCATTTTAATCTGCAATCAAATTTTGTATCACGTATTTCTCCGTCATCCGTAATCCAAATTTGATGATATTTGTTTCTGAATTTTTCTAAAATCAACATCTATTTATTTATGACATTTTTTCGTATGTAATTCCATTTCTTGGATGTTGTTTATACGCCTTATCTTGTTCCTTATAAGTACAACATAGAAATAATATTTGTTTTACACAACCATTACTAATGAAATTTTGCATTTCGTAATCTTATGGTGAACACAAGGTTATGTTAAAATTTCAAATGCATATGAGTTCGAACATGTTTTAAAGTGTGGAAAACTTCAATGTTGAAGTAACATTCTAAGAAACTATGTGAGAGATGTAGACATTTGTACACAAGTATAATCTTCCGCTTCGAAACTATTTGAATTTTTGTAGACAAGCTTAGGGACCTAAATTATATTGCCAAGTCAATTTGTAGAATTTTTAGAACACACTAAGACGTTATTATAATTAATTAATTATTATATCCTAAACAAGAGATAAAAAATCTAATTTTAAGAAATTTGGTTAAACAAGTGTGGCTGTTGATATTTTATTCAAATACTAAATTACCAACTATGAATTGTTCGTATTTTTTATGAATTGTTTGGTGTTGTTTATGGGCTTTAATATTTGAGGGAAGCAAGTTTCAATTCAGAAAAAATAGTGTCAGGCCCACGCATCAGCGTCAGAAGCCTATATAGAAAAGATAACTGTTGACTGCTCGACCGACAAAGGCGATGCGGGTGAAGGACCGAACTGGAGACCAGAGAGGGGGGAGTGAATGGGAGCTGATAAAAATTCTTCTCGAAGGAGATGACAACTCCAACAAGATGAACACGGCTAACCAAAACACTTCTCCGACTCAACTACCCAAGTTGGCCAAGACCACGTAGCCACTGGAGTGCTACTGGTCCTAGGAATCAACAACTCAACCAACCGAAACAAACACTCCAAACACGCAGCGGAAATCTGCACAGCCTGCTGTCAGTGCTACACCGGTCAGAGAGATGGCTCTTGCCGGTCAGACCGATGGCACCGGTCAGACCGGTGGACAGCGCCGGCAGGCCGGTGACTACAACAAGTGCGCAGAAACGTTCCAGGAAGCCTCAGTGAATTCTCTAGGCCCTGGAACAAAAACCACCTCCAATCACAAACTGAAGGAGAAGAAACACCTTCACCAAACCTAGCAAAACCCCTTGAAACCAGACAAGAACTGACCAATAGCACCACAGCCCAAAACCACACAGACCAGGCAGTTCACCCGAGGCAAATCCCACAGGGACCTTGCACCGGTCAGACCAGTCACATGCACCGGTCAGACCGGTCAGGCCTGGGCAGCTCAGGATGAACAGCGAGCCGCGGGTCAACCCTTCTAAATCCAAATCCCGATCTCCCGATTCGCTCCACGGATTCGCACAAAACTTTGGGGATAGTAGGAGTACCTCATGGGTATTCCATAGCCACGATTTGGTCCACCAAAACTTGCTAAATCAAGAGGAATCCAAGGATTTCCACAAGAACTCCTCTAACCCTAAACCGGAGAAAACCCCAAAATTGAGCCCCTTTACTCACGGATTTGGGAGGGGAATCAAAGGGAAAAGAACCACGAAGGGTTCATGCATACATCCCCCACCAAATCTCAAAGAGAAAGGTCTCAAAACCACCAAAAGAAAATTGTTAAGAAAAGGCTCCGAAAATCACCAAAAAGGGAAAACGGGAGAGACACAATCAAGCCTTGAGGAACCACGCCGAATCATCTATACATACCATGAAGGTTCATACAAGGTCTAGCTTGCCTCCCTTCGGCTCCGTCGTCGTCGCCAGGTCGCTAGACCTTCGTCCGGCTCCGTCGTCGTCTTCGTCAGGTCGCTAGACCTTCCTCCAGCTCCATCGTCATCTTCGTCAGGTCGCTAGACCTCCCTGCAGCTCCATTATCGCCAGCTTCAGGTCGCTAGACCTCCCTGCAGCTCTGTCGTCGCTTTCTTTAGGTCGCTAGACCTCCCTGCCGCTTCATCGTCGATTTCGTCAGGTCGCTAGACCTCTCTCTGGCTCCGTCATCGTCGGACTGAGGTCGGCGGACCTCCTTATGGCTCTATCGTCGCCGGCTTTAGGTCGACGGACCTTCCTCTAGCTCTGTCGTCGTCTTCATCAGGTCGCTAGACCTTCCTCCGGCTCCATCGTCGTCTTCGTTAGGTCGCTAGACCTTCCTCCGGCCACGTCATCGTCTTTGTCAGGTCGCTAGACCTCCCTCCGGCTCTGTCGTCGTCGCCAGGTCGCTAGATCTTCCTCCGGCTCCGTCGTCGTCTTCGTCAGGTCACTAGACCTCCCTCCGGCTCCGTCGTCGTCGCCAGGTCGCTAGACCTTCCTCTGGCTCCGTTGTCGCCTTCGTCAGGTCGTTAGACCTCCCTGCGGCTCCTTCGTCACCGTCGTCAGGTCGCTAGATCTTCTTACGGCTCCGTCGTCGTCTTCGCTAGTTCAGAAGACCTCCTCAGCGACTTCGTTCTTCTAGCACCAAGAGCTTCTACAATTTTTGCATCCTACATTCTGGTGGACGGTTGCATGCCCACGGCATGGCTGGAATTCTACTCTGCGGCTTCATAGCTCAACAATGCTCAGTGCTTGCCTCCTTCATTCGCATAGTGCTATTTATAGCGAGAGCCAAGACTCGGTTATGGCCGGATGAGCTCCGACACTGTTACCACGCGATCGAGAGTGGGCAGTTTGTCGTTTTCTAGGTGGCAAGAGAATCTCCGACTACTATTGACTCGTGACCCTGTAGTCTACGTAGAGATAAGCCTGACTCTGTGTCAGAGGGCCCTGCGCCTCGCTACAACTACGGACGATGACGACGATTACACGCCACCTTCACGGCTCTGCGTCTTTAATGCACCCGCTAGGCTCTGCGTCCTGGTGCACCCGCTATGGCTCTGCATGTAAACGGACCTATTCCAATCAGCCTATATTTCTGTTTCCTGAGCAGAATGGTTGTAGGTTTGATTGAAGACCTTCCGGGTTAGGCGTGTCTCGCTGCTCTGCCAGATCCGTCTGGGCGCCTGGGGATCAGAAGCTTCACGTCTACGATTTCGTCAGGCCTCCGTGGTCGGTGTGCCCGCTACTTAGGTCGTCAATACCTTTGTAACATGGCTCCGCTGGATGGCTGGCAGCTATGCTGGTCGTCTGTACACTAAAACAACCTCCTCGAGGTCGGCGTGCCTTAAATACCTAGGTCTTGCAACACCTCGGTATGTCTATGGCTCTGCCAACCTAGTTGGGCGCCCTAGATGCGTGACCTTATTAAGGTCGGTGTGCTCTTGTAGCCCTGCCAGCCTGCTCTGGACACCTAGGATTTTACGTCGGGAATGAAGGCCTCCCTGTGGGGTGCGCACCTAATGGTCCTGCCAAGTATCTCTGGATGCTTGGGCGCTTTTGACTTGAGACCTTCTTAAGGTCGGCATGCCTTGAGTGGCTCTGACAGACTCTTTGCAGCTATGCAAGATATCTGGGTGTCTCTACACTCCATACGTTCAAGATCTACATACTTTCATGGCTTCATCAGCAACGGTTCCAGACATCACAACTTCAGCTACGACATCGTTGACGACCTCTTCATGCGCCATGCGCGTTTCAAGATCCTGCTGGGTATCCTCGGATACTGGACATCATTGATTTGAGGCCTCTTCGAGGTCGGCACGCCTACAAGGCCTCCTAGAGGTCGGCTCTGCCAGACTCCTTGCAGCCATGCTGGGAGATCTAGGTGTCTCTACACTTTGTTCGATCAAGACCATGACTCAGTTTTCTCTTTCTTTTTGGGATCATCATACCGGCCATCATGCCCGCCACGATACTCGGATACTACTCTATGAGTGCGTCCTTACAGCCCTTTGAATTGTTTCATCATCGTTTCGATCTATTGGAAGTCTGCTTCCTATAGGTCGTCATTCGACCTCTCTTCGTTCGGCAGGACTACAAACAGGTCGGCTACTAAGCTGGCTAGTTTTTTCTTTTTGGACCGACGTGCACGCTATTCGACCTGTCGATGGCTTCAAGACTTCGTCATGACCCTCTCGAGGTCGCTGCGCCTACACATCGCTCGGGGGCTTGTGAGACATGGGTACCCCTGGGTCCCCACCGACCAGGCTCACGGCCGTCCCCGACAAGTGGGTCCGGCCCACCAGAAGACCCGCCGACCTGTCAGTAGGCCTGCCCGACCTGACATGTGGGCCCGAAGACGAGAAGACAGCTTGGTGTGCAAGACAACACAGTCCAGGCGGATTAAGGCAGCTCGGATAAGCCTTCCATGTTGTAACTGACTAGAGATAGGTTTCCCTGTTGTAACCGCGTTGGACTCTGGTCCACTGACCTTGTCCGTCGCCCAATATAAGGCGGGCAAGGGCGTCCTCCCGGGGACAGACCACAAGCCACCTCCACCTTCACCACAAGCCATGTAATCTCGCCACGCCAGCAATACAACACCAAGAACTGGACGTAGGGTTTTACTCTCCGGAGGCCCGAACCAGTATAAAATCGCCTTGTCCCTTGTGTCTCGTCGTGATTTCTGTGTGCTGCGCTAGCATAACCATCGCGTTCTTAGCTCCCGATCTCCCCGTCGAACAAATAAACCACCGGGGTTAACCCCCCTGTGGACTGTTCAGATCTAAACCTCTGACACTTCCCTCTCACAAGATCTCACCATGAAACTCTCGAGCTAGTCCTAAAAATCCCAAAGAAAATAGGAAGGGAAAATAGCAAAAGCAAATGAGCTAGGGTTCCAAGAGAAGGCTGCCATCCTCTCACCACTTGGGTTATATGGAGGCAAGCTGAAAGACGAAACTACCCCTATTACAGTAAACTAAGAGCAAGATCACTTGAAGGAGGAAAGTCTCGGTCCCCTTAGGCAAGGGCAACGGCTCAACACAACCGAGACTAAAGCAAGCTCAAGCAAAGAGCACAAACCACCAAAGCAAAGCTCGAAAACCACAAAGAGCTCCCCCTGCACACATGCAAGCTCCCCCTGAACAAATGCAACTCCCCCTGGACGAATGCATGCAAACCACTTTACAAAACAGAGCAGCTGTGACAGCTTTGCTCTGACCGGTCAGACCGGTCCACCTCACCGGTCAGACCGGTGCACCAGATCCGCCCAGAACCTGACACTCACACCGGTCAGACCGGTGAGCTCCACCAGTCAGGCTGATGACCACCTGGGAATTGCAAGAGCCCAAAAATGGCTCGAAACCACTCAGAAACCTTCTCAATGCATTCAGTAGACCAAAACATGCTCAAACTTCTCCCCCTTGTTGACAATGCATGAATCAAGCCAAAAATAGGAAAACTTCAACCTAGAGCTTCTCAAATAGACAAAATTCAACATAGGATGCTACACATATCCAAATGATCAAGTTAGATACTCTATAGCTTCGTATGGACATAAACTACAAGATCACCAAGTTTCACAACCATTGGGCAAAGCTGAGATAGAATTGAGTATTTTTGCGAAAAATTACCCTCTCATGAACAAAGTCCTAAACATGAGCAAAACATGTCAAAATGACAAAGCCACACAAACGTCATGCTAGGACAACCATTCTAAGCATAAGACCATCATAAACACCCACAAGCATCTCATGTCATGTCAAAGCCACCGAGCCATGTGCTTACTTCTAGATATGAGACTTCTCATTGGTAAGCAACATGCAACGGTTTAGCACCCACCAATTAAATTAAGCACATATGACATGGGAGCACATTTTCTAAGCAATTTACATTTCATTTTCAGATTCATATTTGGTACATGAAATGTGTTTGCGACAAAAAGGAACTTATGCCCCTCCACAAGATAAAGCATGGGGGCTAAACATTCATGATGGCAAATGAGCCTTTGGCCCCATATACTCAAAATAAGCTATCCAAGCACAAATTAAGCATAGAAAAGCCACTAAAACATGTTATGATCATATAAAGGCATTTACTCACAAGAGAGCATACATATGACATTTTCCAAAAACATAGCAATCAACCATGGATATAAATCAAGATCATCAAGAGCTAAGCCACACTAAGCCGTATCATACCAAACTAGCTCATAGGATCATATATAGCACATCATGGTGAACTATGTATATAAGAGAAGCTTTTCCTACGAGATGCGTATGATACAAAATGCATGCAACCTAAGATACAAAGATGCCTATACATCATGTTACATATGCAATGCAAAATGCAAGAAATGCACAAAGGAAACTATACATATGCTACAAAGGAGCTCCCACAACCAACTCAAGAGACCAAATACACACCAAGTTCTCCCCCGCAAATGAGTGAAAGTTGCTTGATCTAGGAGCTTGGTGAAAATATCCGCTAGTTGGTTTTGCGTGGGCACATGGATCAAAGCGATTTTTCCTTTCTCAACATTGTCCCTCAGAAAATGGTATCTCACTTCTATATGCTTGGTTTTGGAATGAAGCACTGGGTTCTTAGCAACACTTATCGCACTCGTGCTATCACAAAGAAGTGGAACCTGGGTATACTCCTCACCAAAGTCACTCATGGTATATGTGATCCAAAGGAGCTGAGAGCAACAACTGGCTGCGGCAACGTATTCGGCTTCGGTTGTATATTGAGCAACACTCGATTTTTTGCAGGAAGACCAAGACACCAAAGAAGAACCCAAGAACTGGCAAGTCCCAGAAGTGGACTTCCTATCCAACCGACACCCAGCAAAGTCCGCGTCTGAAAAACCGTGAAGCTCCAAAGAAGAAGACGCGGAGTACCAAAGGCCGAAGTCGGGAGTGTATCACAAATACCTGAAGATGCGCTTGACTGCTTGCCGATGCGAAGTCCTTGGAGACGCTTGAAAACGAGTGCACAGACATACCGAGAATTGGATGTCCGGCCTCGTCGTCGTCAGGTACAGGAGGGAGCCGATCATGCTCCGGTACTCCTTCTGGTCCATGTGTTCACCGTCCTCGTCCGTATCAAGAACTGTAGTCGTACTCATCGGTGTCGCCATGGCCTTGGAGTCCTCCATCTTGAACTTCCTCACAATGTCCTTGGTGTACTTGGCTTGGTGTACAAATGTTCCTTCCTTCGTCTGCTTGATCTGGAGCCCGAGGAAGAACTGCAACTCGCCCATCATGCTCATCTCAAATTCCCTGCTCATGTCTTCTGCAAACCTTGCAACCAAAGAGTTAGACGAGCCACCAAAGACAATATCATCCACGTACACCTGCACAATTAGGATCTCTTTGCCCTGCCCGAGGAGAAACAAGGTCTGATCTACCTTCCCCATCTCAAAACCTCTCTCAAACAGGAACCCTCTCAACCTACCATACCAAGCTCTAGGCGCCTGCTTCCGCCCATACAGCGCCTTCCTCAACTTGTACATCCTGTGGGTACTTCTCACTCTCAAACCCCGGTGGTTGCCTCACGAACACTTCTTCCTCCAAAACACCGTTCAGGAAAGCACTCTTCACGTCCATTTGGTACAATTTGAACCCTTTAGCCACAGAAAAGGCTAGAAGGATCCTAATCGCCTCCAAACGAGCTACAGGAGCAAATGTCTCCTCGTAGTCTATCCCCTCTTTCTGTGTGTACCCCTGAGCAACAAGCCTTGACTTGTTTCTCACCACTTCACCTTTCTCTCCCTCTTTATTTTTCCACACCCATTTTGTCCCAATCGGCTTACACCCCGGTGGAGGCTCCACTAACTCCCAAACTTGGTTCCTCTCAAAATTCTCCAACTCCTCATGCATAGAATTGACCCAATTGTGATCAGATAGCGCATGTCCAATGTCTTTGGGCTCAAAAGTAGCAACAAAAGCAGCATGAGCAAAGTGAGAGTCATTTCCAAACCTCGACCGTGTAGTGCAATCGTTGATGTTCCCGATGATCGTTGAAGCTGGATGATCCACTTGTACTCGTCGGGGAGCTTCTCGCCTCGAAGCCACCTCCCCCTTAGCTGGAGCTTCCTCACGATCTCAGCAGGTCGTCATAGGTGTGGGAGAAGGCCCGTCCTCGATCGTAGTCGAAGTAGTATGTACATGCTCAGCCGCGGGCGCCACACCACCATCTTCATCATCACCTTGCTGCACCTCATCCTCGAAAATCTCCTCGCCAAGTTCCTCGTCACCTGCACACTCAAAAACAAGCTGACTACGTGGTTGTGTCTCGTCGAAGGTAACCTCGCAAGTCTCCACGATTTGGTTAGTTTCAAGATTGAGCACTCGAAAGGCTCTAGAATGAGACGCGTAACCAAAGAAAATGCTGTCGACAGACCTAGCTGTCGGTGTTTTAACCCGGCAACCTACCAAGGGGAGTACCCGAGGTAGACGTTTGTGGCCTCACTGAGATCGGGAACTCGAAGGAGAGACACGTGGCACACAATTGAGACAGGTTCGGGCCGCGAGGTGCGTAATACCCTACGTCCTGTATGCTGCGTAGCTCTGGATTGATTGGGTGTGTTTACAAGATGATGCGGATAGAGAGATAGGGGTCCCTGCCTCGCCTTATATAGTCCGGGAGGCAGGGTTACAAGTCGGTTTTGGAGGGAGAGTACTAGTCGTACACGGCTAGGAGTACTCTACATGGATCCGGACATGTCTAGCTTCCTAACCGAGAACTAGCCCTCTGGATGCCTTGTGCTTCACGCCGTCTTGTGCCGTGCAGCCCAAGTCGAGTAGTCCCAGGGGCCCACGTAGTAGTCGGTCCTGGTTCCCATCTGAGTAGTGGGCCCAGGGATGTCCATACGACAAGCCCCTGAGTACTTTGTAGTCAAGCAGGATGTTTTCGAGTAGTCTTGATGGCCTTGGCGAGTAGTCCTTGAGCGTCCTTGAGTTCCACAAGCCGAAAGTCCTCAAGAATACTTGAGTCGTCCCGAGGTTGGAAGGTACTCCAGCTGATCTTTGAGTAGTCTTGAAGTCTTCTCAAGTAGTCCCCAAGCGTCCCCGAGTGCTTCTCTCGAAGGCCTTCAATAGTATTTGCGATGTCTTGATGAAAAACCATATGGAAAATGCAATTCGGAGAATCGCATTCCATATGGAATGTAGCCCCCGAGCCATTGGTCGAATTGTAGATTCAAGCTGAGGGTCAATCTGAAGTTCTGCCAATCTTATCCCGAAAAATTCGGAGAAAAAACCGAAGGACACGTGGCACGGAGCCCCCGAGCCTTGAGTCGAGTACTTTCTCTCGAATTGAAGGGTCATCTTGACTGTAGAACGTGTCCTGCGTGGGATCTTGAATTGGTGTAGCCCATTGAATCTGTCGATCAAGGTCGAGCCCCCAAGATTGAGAGCGTCAGGCCGCTGCGGTGAGTCAGCCGCCTGAGACTTAGCCGCTCGCTCGAAACTGGGCCGCCCGGTGGCTTATAAATAACAGGGCAACCCCTTAGGGTTTTTCACTTCCAGCAGTTGCATTTCCTCGCGATTAGATCGAAAGAGCCGCCCCCCTTCACTGCTGCTGCCGCCGCCGCTGCTGAGTAGATTAGATCTACGTATGCAAGCTTCCGCCGTAGTCCGCCCTCCTCCGCAGCCCCTGAGCGAATGCGAGTGAAAACACTCATGACCGGAAGGATGAAGGCGTCTCCGTTGAAGAGCACCAAGACCGGCGCGTCGAAGAAGAGGAGCCGCGATGAGGCCGGAGATGCCGGCCAGTCGTCATCATCGCCACCCCCCTCTGAAGGACCGGAAAGGCGAACCAGAGAGGGGGGGGGGGAGTGAATGGGAGCCGATAAAAATTCTACCCAAGAATTCGGCCTATGAACCCAAGATCACTCGGAAACCTCCGCGCACTTCTCTTGCCAAATCCACGTAGCCACTGAAGTGCTACTGGACCTAGGAATAAGACTCCACCAAGCAACACTCGAAAACATGCAGTGGAAAACAACTCAAGCACCTGCTACCAGAGTAAAACTGGTCAGGCCGGTTTCTCAAACCGGTCAGACCGGTTTTGCATGGGGAGAAAACGACTAAGTCACCCAAAACCGGTCAGACCTCTTTGCCAAACCGGTCAGTCCGGTTTTGCCAGACTTAGCCAAAATCTAACACACCAAAACCGGTCAGACCTCTTTCCCAAACCGGTCACACCGGTTTCGCCTAGGGAGCTCAAACTCAAAATCCCAAAACTAGAGCAAACGAACTCGAAACTTGACGAAACTTGGACCAGAGCTTCTTCTACCAAAAGGAAACTTGTTCCCAGAAGATCTCCCCAAAAACACACCTTGGCCAAGGCGTTGACCAAACCGGTCACCAAACCGGTCAGACCGGTTTTTCGAGGACAACACGGGAAGAACTCAAACCGCGGGACAAACTCAACCTTCCAACCAATCGATCTCCCGATTCACCCAACGGATTGCAGCAAGACTTTGGGGATGCCTGGGTCACCTCATGGACGACCTCTCCCTCAAAGGAATTCTACCGAAATGCTCTCAATCATGGGGAATCGCAAACCAACCACCAAGAACACCTCTCCTCGGGCTCCACCGAAAACCACCAAATCGAAGGCCTTTCCACGGGTTTGGAGGGGCAAGATCACCAAGAAAAGAGGCACCACGTCCTCATGTGTGATTCCCGCTACAAATACCACAAAGAAACTCCTCCAAAACCTCCCCACGAAAATCCCTTCAAAAAGGCTCTGAAAATAGCTCTGAAAAAGAAAAACGCAGGGAATAAAAGATACGACACAAGATGAAGATGGCGAAATCACTATGAATCATGTAGCCATATCCGGTTACAAGCCACTCCCAAGAATCACAAATCTTGGATGGCAAAAAGCTCAAACAAAGAGTCACTCTCTCCTCTCTACCTCTCACCAAGAGCACTCCAAGAAGAAGGAGCACACCCACCTAACCTAGCCAAAAGAGATAGCTGCCCAACCAGCCACTCCTCCTATATATAGAGCCCTACGGACAAAAGACCGAAGTGCCCCTACACTAGGAGTTACAACACAAGCCCATGCAAGGGTGTTTTGGTCAACACATGATTAGCACCATTGGACGGATGCACATCCTCCGCAAGCCCGCGTACCATCGACGCAACTCTTGCGATCATGCCGTGTGTCCTCCGCTTCGAAGCATCTCGGTGCCCTGCGACCCCAAACCGGTCAGACCGGTTTCACCAACCGGTCAGACCGGTTTTGGTCTGTCAGCCACACGGAGTCTTCGGCCTTGGCTTTGTGGCTCAGCCAAGTAACCCATTGGTTTTCTGGTGAACCACTGGAAATCCCGCGAACTTGGTGTAGCCTCTGCCAATCACCACTCATGACTCGGCTCCCACGAAGTTCCGGCTCGACCTTGGTTTTGAGGCTCAACCAAGAAACCGTCCACGACTTCGTCTTGCTGTTCTTGCCACCATGCGGCCCGCACTTGACCCTGCTGGCCACCGGGTCCCTCGAACCAAGCCTACTTGTCTTCTCCTTACTTGTAGGCCTCACCGGCAACGACCTTTCGGGCTTGTTCTTCACCTGCACCAGCACCAGTCAAGCCACAACCTGCACCTGCAATACTTAGCCAAGAGTCAGTCCACACAACGTTGTCAATCACTCATCTCACCAGGAAGTGACCATCCACCGGTCCTCGAACCACACAGGCTCTCAATCTCCCCCTTGATGAGTGCATTGACAACACACACATTTCGTAACCAATGAGAAAAGGAAAAAGAAAAGAAAGGACCAAAGAAACTCAAAGAAGCGACCGAAAGCCGAAAACAAAGGCAAAGAGTAAGATCACTTGAAAGAGGAAAGTCTCGGTCCCCTTAGGCAAGGGCAACAGCTCGACACAACTAAGACAAAACAAGCTCACCACAAAAGAGCAAACCACAAAAGCAACCAAGGCAAAACTCACACAATAGCTCCCCCTGCACATATGCAACTCCCCCTGAGCCAAAGCACACTCCCCCTAGACTTGTGCATGCTCAGCAGCCAAAACCGGTGTTGGGGGTTTCGGAATCGAGCTTGACATGGTTAATGCTTTAAGGCTGTCGCATCCCTCGTGGACAATCCAAAAAGCCTACAGCGAAACCCCTAACACCAATCAATGTCTTTTTACCCTTTTTATACTAGGTTTCGTCAGGTACCCTTCGTCATCTGAAAGGCGACACAGTGCGAAGGGTTCTATTTCCTTAGCTTCTGACCCAACGTTATCAGTTTTGCCGAGACGAAACCCAGGAGTTGAATCTGCCTTGCACAATGTGTTTTGGCACATCATTCGCTCAGGGTTTCGTCACTGCTAACAGGTTGTTTCTTCACATCTTGTTTAATGCATGTTTCAGGTAGGGAATTCATCAGGCGAAGGGATTGCCTCCAAAGTCGAAGGTCTTCACCCGACAGGCACATGTGTTGATGCCAGAAAAAGCGCCGTAATACGCGGTGTGGAATCAGGAAAGCGCCGATTATGTGAAGACCCCACGGAGAATTCCCTCAATTAGCCTAGTACATTCGTGTTTGATTCGTTTCACACAAGGTCAATTTTGGTATGTAAAAAGTCCGTTCGTCTCCCTATAAAAGGAGGCCGACCGGCACTTGTAAAGGGGATCGTCTTTTGAGAATTACACTGTTGAGAGCTTGCTTTTTGTCTTCTTTGTGTTTTCTGCTTGAGTCTTTCGTTTCATTGTTCGTGTTAGGCTTCGCCATAGCACAACAATTGGTACCCACCGTTTGTGTTTGGCTCGAGTTAGAAACCCAAGATGTCCACAAGGAAGAAGAGGACTACCACCAATTCCAGCAAGGGGGCTTCGTCATCCCTTGAGGAGGAGTTGAACCCGTCCAACCTACTTACGCAGGGAGAGGAGCTCCCAGAACCGAATGCTAGCTAGCCAAGTTCAAACCACGATGCTACCACGGCCACGACCAAGGCGGCATACGAGGTCGAGCTAGCTAAATTGCGAAAGGAGGCTGATGATCTGGCCAAGACCAAAAAGAGACTTTTGGCGGTGCAACAAGAGGCTGACGCAGCCAAAGAAATCCAAAGGCAAAAGGCCAAAATCGCCAAATTGCAGCAAGAATTGCGTCTCATAAAAGCCAAACAGTCCCTAAGTTTTAACCAGCCTTCGCCCGAATATTCCGTTCCTATCCATTCCACACATACGGAGGGTAACATGCCATTCACTCAACCCCTTCCGTACACCACTTTCAGCCGCAACCCTTTCATTAATCCTTTCGAGTCTGGTCCTTCGACCCAAGACACTCGCACCATCCGCACGAGATCTTGGGACCCAAAATCGCCTTTGTCTCAGGAGATCCAAATCACTCCATGGCCGCAATCTTACAGGCCTGTACCACTCCCTAGGTTTTCAGGCCAGTCAGATCCCAGGCAATTTTTAATGAGCTATGAAGCCGCCATCCTTTCGGTCGGGGGCGACGACTCGGTGCTCGCAAAGTCATTCATCATCGCTGCAGACGAAGCTGCGGTGCAATGGTATTCTCTCTTGAGCCTCAGAGTGATACACGGATGGGAAGATTTGAAACAGCGGATCCTCTCAAATTTCCAAGGTTTCCAGCGTCCAGAGCTTACCGAGAGCGATCTTTTCTCTTGTAAGCAGAAGGATAAAGAGCCTCTTTAGAATTACTTCAGAAGATTCGTTCATCTCAGAGCCCAAGCACCAAATGTGCTGGACGCCATCACTATCAACGCTACAATCGTGGGTTTGAGGGCCGGGCAATTTCGCTCGCATCTCATGCGCGAGAGGCCCAAAACAATCCAACGCCTGTACGAGGAATTCGAAAAGTACTGTCGTTCAGACAATGACTTCAGAATGTGTATGGAGGAGCAGTCTCAGCAAAAGAAATCTGCCAAAGCTAGCCAGTCCAGCGAAAGGGAATGGTCCAATCCCAGGAATGCCTCGCACGCTAACCCCAGAAATGTTTTTGGCCTAGAGGGAGAAACGGCTCAGGAAAACTGCAATCCTCAGAGCGACACTCCAAGCCAAAACAATAACCCACCAAGTCCCGCACAACAAAGTCAAGGGGGCGGCCGCAGAGGTGGAAGAGGCGGCAGAGGAAGAGGTCGTGGTAGAGGACGAGGCTACCAAGAGAAAAGAAAGTGGTATTGCATTTTTCACAAAGAGAATGACGACCACTGTTCAAACTATTGCCCAGACAAGAAAAGGTTCGAAGCCATTCTTGAGGAGGAGAAGAAAGAAAAAGAGAGGAACAGTTCAGTCAACCATTCCGCTCCGGCTTGGCAAAACCCAAACTTTGGGTGAAATACTTTCGCCAATCCTTTTTGCCCACCTCATTTCCTGCCACCCGTCACAAATTACACTCAACCACCGCCCTGGCAATCCCAGGTTTTCCAAGCTCAAAACGTCGAGCGTAGGCCCATTGACCAGCACCCCATCGCTCCCCCTCCTCCCCCATACAAAGGCCCAACCACTCCACCTTTACCCGCGAAAGTCGAGGGCCAAAACGACCCGCTTCCTTCCGTCGGAACCATCCTCCCCATTTCGGGTGGCTCCGCTTTGGAATTTGACTGCAAGAAGGCTAGGAAAGATTACTTCCGCGAGGTCCGTAACATCAGTGTGGAGGGAAGAGTAGAAAGAACTAGATGGTCGCACATCCCGATCACCTTTTCCGAGGAGGATGTGAAGCTCCAAGGTTTTCCCCACAATGATGCCCTCGTGATCGAAGCCAACATAGCAAGCTGGACTTTGGGAAATCTTTTGGTTGACAATGGCTCATCAGCAGATATAATCTTTGCAGATGCGTATGACAAAATGGGCCTGAGCAGGAATCTGTTGCAACCTCCCGACACACCGTTGTACAGCTTCGGAGGGCGTGTC
Organism: Cenchrus fungigraminus; assembly: GCA_036936925.1. Taxonomy (NCBI): domain Eukaryota; kingdom Viridiplantae; phylum Streptophyta; class Magnoliopsida; order Poales; family Poaceae; genus Cenchrus; species Cenchrus fungigraminus. The sequence continues at coordinate 75,752,442 of CM072774.1, read as the reverse complement.
ATTCATGCAGTGGGGAAGGTTTCGCTGCTAGTTTCTTTTGGCACCGTCCAAAACGCTAGGACGGAGTATCTATCTTTCAATGTGGTGGAGATGTATTACCCCTACAATGGAATCCTTGGTAGAGGTTTTCTCAACAAGTTTGAAGCCATCATACACCAAGCTTACTTGTGCGTGAAGATACCAGGGGGTTATCACAATCTGGGGTCACCAGAATGATGGCCGAAATTTAGAAAGGGACAGAACTCCAGGCCAAAGAAATGTCAATGCTCTCGACGAGGCGGTCAAGGCCAAATCAGTGGAGAAGCAACCGAAACTTGACAAGGAAAAAATCAATGTGCAGCCAGACTGCGACACTAAAAAGGTTTTGTTGGATGAAATGGTTTGGGATCAGGCCGTCGTCATTGGGTCGGATCTCGCACCAACCGAAGAGGCGGAGCTAATCCAATTCCTCTAGAAGAATAGGGATGTGTTCGCCTGGTCTACTAAAGATCTGACAGGCGTGGATCGCAACTTTATCGAGCACAAATTGAACATCGATGCTACTGTCAAGCCGTGAAGGTAAAAGCTCAGAAAGATGTCCGATGACAAAGTGGTAGCAGTCAAGTCTGAAGTCCAGAGATTGCTAGATGCTAGTGTCATTCGCGAGGTCATGTATCCAAAATGGCTAGCTAACCTGTGCCAGTCAAAAAGAAAAATGGAAAATTGAGGATGTGCATAGATTTCACAGACCTCAACAAGGCCACGCCCAAAGACAATTACCCACTTCCAAGGATGGATCAGGTCATTGATTCGGCAGCCAGCGCCGCTATCATGTCTCTTCTGGATTGTTTCTCCGGTTACCATCAATGCTGGATGGCGAAAGAGGACGAGGAAAAGACCAGCTTCATCACACCCTTTGGTACTTTCTGTTTTGTGCGAATGCCCGAAGGCTTGAAGAATGCTGGCCCAACCTTCACCAGAATGACAAGAGAAGTATTCAAGCCGCGAATCGGCAGAAACATACAGGCCTACGTCGATGACCTCATAGTCAAGAGCAGCAAAAGGTCCAATCATATCAGCGACTTGGCCGAAACTTTCGCTAATATGAGAAGACCGGGGTTGAAATTGAATCCAGAAAAGTGTGTATTTGGAGTCACAAAAGGAAAAATCTTGGGGTGCCTAATTTCAGCTAAGAAGATTGAGGAAAACCCAGACAAGATAAAGGCGATCAGGGAAATGGAAGAACCAAAAACAAAGAAGGACATTCAGAAGTTGAATGGTCGAGTCGCGACATTGAACAGATTCATTTCCAGGTCCGCCGAACGAAGCCTTCCATTCTTCAAGGCGTTGAAGGGAAAGGGCAAAATTGAATGGGGCCCCGAGCAGAGCAAGGCTTTCGCAGAGCTAAAGGCTTACATCGAGGAGATGGCAATACTGTCACCGCCTCTCCCATCCGAACCCCTCTTTCTATATGTGGCCGCATCTAAAGCAGCAGTCAGCGCAGCCCTCGTGCGAGAGGTCGATGGTGAAAAAGGCAAATATCAAAGCCCAGTGTACTTTGTCTCAGAGGCTCTATCAGGCTCTAAACTGTTATATTCGGAATTGGAGAAAATTGCATATGCAGTGGTTATGACCGCGAGAAAGCTCAGGCATTACTTCGAAGCCCACAAGGTCACCGTGCTCACCGATCAGCCTCTCAATGATCTCTTCATCAACAAAGAAGCTTCGTCCAGAATTGCCAAATGGGCGACAGAGCTGTCGGAACACACAATTGATTTTGGGAAGAGATCAGCAATCAAATCCCAAGTCCTGGCAGACTTTGTGGCAGATTGGACCTCGCCTTGCAATAGTGCTGGAGATGAGGAGTTGGTTCCTGTGTGGGAAATTAGATGCGACGGAGCATGGGGGCGCAAAGGCGCTGGAACCGTAGTTGTCATTACTTCACCAGCGGGGGTCAAGCTAAGGTATGCCGCTAGGCTGGATTATTCAGATCCATCCGACAGGTGCACGAACAACACCACCGAGTATGAAGCACTCCTTTTAGGCCTTAGAAAAGTACGAGCCTTGGGAGCAAGCAATTTTCTGGTCAAGTGCGATGCTGAAGTCATCAAGGATCATGTCGAAAAGGAGAGTGAGGCCAAAGAGCCAGAGCTTATCAAGTACCTCGCTGAGGTACGAAAGATGTAAAGGCATTTCCGGGGCTTCACTATTGAGCATCTGCCGAGAAAGAGGAACAGGGAAGCTGATGAATTGGCGAAAAAGCCGCGAAAAGGGAGGCGATGCCTCCAGATGTATTCTTCGAGATTCTCACTGCCCCATCAATCAAGCCGGACAAGCAACCCCTCAGCATAGTCAATGCAATTGCAAGCATAGATTGGAGATCTCCCATCATCGCTTTCCTTCGAGGGCACTATGAGCCAGTCGAAGCCCATGAATGAAAAGGATGCAAGCCCAGGCGAAAGGCTACGTATTGAAAAATGACAATCTTTTCAAGCTGGGCGTGTGCGCACCATTGTTGAAATGCATACCACAAGAACAAGGCATTGAGCTCATGAAAGAAATCCATAGTGGAATGTGTGGTTCACACATCGCAGTAAGAGCTTTAGCTGGAAAAGCTTTTAGGCAAGGTTTTTATTGGCCAATGGCAATCAGAGACGCTGAGCAGATAGTCAAAACTTTCAAGGCTTGTCAGTTTGCAGCAAAGCATCAGCGAAGGCCAGGGGTTCTTTCGCAACTCATCACACCTACTTGGCCATTACAGTGTTGGGGCATGGATATTGTGGGCCCATTGCCTACGGCTCAGGGCAACTTCAAGTTCGCTGTCGTAGCAGTTGAGTACTTCACCAAGTGGATTGAAGCAAGGCCTATCGCCACTATCACCTCAGCCACCATCAGAAAGTTCTTCTGGCAGCAAATCATCTGCAGATTCGGTGTACCCAGAGAACTCACAGTTGACAACGGGAAGCAATTTGATTGCTAGGATTTCAGAGAGTACTATCGCATGATTGGGACGAAGCTTCGTTTTGCTTCCGTATATCATCCTCAATGCAACGGCGCAGTCGAAAGGGCCAACGGCCAAATTTTCTCAGCTGTAAAGAAATGTCTTTTCGATCAGAAGAAAGAAAAATGGGCTGATGAGTTGTCCACAGTCATTTGGTCGCATAACACCACTGAGTCTAGAGCTACCAAATTCACCCCATTTAGGCTGTTGTATGGAGCCGAAGCTATGTGCCCAGAAGAGTTAGCCAACGAAAGCGCCAGGGTTTTGATGGGGAGCTCTCGTGAGAACGAAGAAGTGGACAAGGACCTGATAGAGATTGACAGGCTTGACGCGGTTGCAAATCTACTGAAATACCAAGAGGATACCCGAAACTGGAGAAACAAAAAGGTTTCTTTGAAGAACATTCAAGTCAGAGACTTTGTCCTGAAAAGAAAAAAGAATGCTGACTCAGTAGGCAAATTGCAATTCGCATGGGAAGGGCCTTACATTGTCGCGAGCAGTGTTAGAGACGGAGCCTTTTGTCTTAAGGATGAGGAAGGCGTGGAGTTACCACATTCGTGGAATGTGGATAACCTGGGTAAATTATTTCCGTAGTCGAAACTATGTAGCAGTCGGTCGCATGGAACTATAAATGTGAACGACTCGTAAGTCTTACTTTTCCTAGATTTTACTTTCGTGCAATTTAAATTCAATAACAAGATTGTACTCTTTTCCTCACATAGGGGGGACTCCATCCTAGAGCCTGAGGTTTTTAACGAGGCAACCTTGATGTAAAATTACCTTTCCTCAATAAATGGAATAATTCCTCCCTACGTTTCCTGCTCTTTACCTTCATGCATATTTTAAAGTGCTATCTACAAATAGCCCACTCTAAAGTGAGTGAATTGAAGTGCTATGCAAAAGTAACCCACCCACAAGTGGTGAAACATAAACGATTCATAAGAATCAATATCTTTAAAGAGCTGTTCTCGTAACGGCCCATCCGCAATGGATGCATCAAAAGCGGTTCAATCTTGAATCGAAGCAACAACGAAAAGTTGCCAAGTCTCAAATCAATTTTAGTTTTGAAATAAGCGAAGCCTGGTTTCACGCCGCGGCACCAAGGCCAGGCAGTGGAAAACTTTCGTTGTCGAAAAACAGCTTCGGGGCTACAATATTCGACATTTTTCGTTCAGACCCTAGTCCTACAATGCGTTTCACGCCTAGGCGTCGCATAGTAGGCTAGCCTTTCCACAACGAAAGAAGCAATCGGAAAAATAAACGAATTCATGCAATACCTTTCGTCAACGCATAATTTCTTAAGCTTTTCTTCAAAGCGGAGTATTATTTATTACAAACCGGTAAACAAAATTTAAAGTGCGAGGTTTCGCTCGGTAGAACATGAAGTTTTCAGCTTACATTCTCCCAGTTTCCGAACGGGGGAAGACGTTTTCTTTCAGAAACATCAATCGAAACCAGCGAGAATGTTAATCTAAGTACATCGTTTTCACAAAAAAGGTAGTTCTATGCAACTACCATCTGAATACCATCCTCCACGGCTCTTAGCCATGTCATACACGAAGCAATGATCCGTCTCTTCCTCCTCGTATGGCTCTTCTTTCACCACTAAGGCCTCGTACGCCTTCGGTTCCACCAGAGCAACCTTGCTAGTGTCGTTCATAGTCATAAAGAAGTGAAGAGGATAACTGTGCAAAGAATGGTATTGACAGCAAATTTCCCAAAACTCTTTGAAAGTTTTCTTAGGGTATCGACGCTGAAAAACCTTCCAAGACGCCCTGCTGACGCAGGTGTTGGCACAGTTGAAAGTCTTAGGCGTCACATCCAAAACTACATCCTCGTTCGACGTCTGCGAGAACATTTCACACAAAATTTACATCACCGTTTTTTTTCAAACCTAAACAAGGTTACACTGAACAATCCCTAAGAGCATCTATCTTTTTACACCTCCGAAGTAGGGTTGACAGATGGATTGGGAACTGGCCCTTCGTGTTGCAGCGGAGCGAGAGTTTCACCAGTGACCGGGTCTTTGTGCTCTACCCCTTCGGTAGCTGCTTCGCGAACGGGGGCTTCGGGGATGATGGTCTCGTCTTCGTCAGCGTTGGGCTTCGGCGGCCAGTTCCGGTATGGCCCATAAGGTTCGAGGGTCGCCTCCGCACCATGCGTCGCTCGGTGCTCCCGAAGTTCTAAGGCTTGTTTCGCCTGGCCAAAATAGAACTATGAGAAAAGAAATGTATCAAAAACCTCAAATATGGAACTCAAGAATAGGCCGAAACTAATCAAAATCGGGCAACACAATTTGAAGGGTCTAACCTTGGCCAATCGATCCGTTGCCTTTTTGCGAGCATATTCACGACCACTTTTTGCCCAGAAATTGCGAAGAACAATCTTGGTAATTGCATCGACAGTCCTACTTGGGGTTGGCATGGCATCTGAAGAAGGGAACTCGAATCCGCGAGTACCGAAAGCCTTAAAATGCTCACAGTCATGTTTCTCCAACAAATGAAAGATTGTTTTGGAGCATGTTGCCGCTCCGTAGTCCCCAACTTTGGACATAGTATCAGGCAGAAGCTTGAGTTCGCTGTTCATCCACAAGCAGTAGCTGGCTATATTGTCAGTCACTTTAAACTTTTGGGTCTCGGCACCGAAAAGTTCAAGTGCACGGCGATAGGCTGAAGCCAGATGCACTCCCCATTGATGGCAGTAAGCTTCATTCTTCTCCAAAGTTTCCTCCAGCTCTCCCTTCACCCTCTTGAGCTCTGCAATCAGAGCGTCGCGAGTCTCTATTTGCACCAGATGAGCGTCATTCTGGGTAATGGCGTCACGAAGCTCGACGCGGCATTCTTCGTAGCATTGCAAGCTTTTCTCTAGCTCTTGTTTCAATGCATCCATCGCTGTTTTCTGATTCGAGCATTATTTTGTCAAGCTTTGAACTTGACCCGTAAGTTGCTTGGATTGATTTTTCAACTTCTCATTCTCCTCACGCAACTTACGATTCTCTTCTTCCAGGCGAATTTTCTCATCGCGAGAGCTCTTTGCCTCATTCGCAAGCTGCTCATACCCTTTCCGGCCAGCAGCTATCCCTTCGGAAAGAAAGGACTGCATCACATTCAATAATTGATTCCCGTCAAGACCTTCCAGGGATTTGAGGAAATCTGCGTGCATAGACCAAAAACAGGTTGTTAACTCTAGGCGCGAATAAAAAGCACTGCATTTTCGATAGCAAGAGATAAGTCAAATACCCATTCAGAGAGTTAATCGCTAAATCAGTAACGCGTACCAGGTTCCAAATCCAAAGGACCAGCGTTCAATCCAAATGAGCGCGAATCACTTGGCTTTTCGAGCGGGTCTTTGTCTTTGCTGCTCATAGTAACCAAAGCGGTAGCCACTGAAAGAACACGATAGGAGTGAGCCTTAACAAATAGGAATTATAAAAAATCAGAGAGAGAGTGATGGAAAGAAACGCACCAGTGTTTTCGAGTAGAAGGGTGTCGTCACCCTTGGAATCCAAAGCGCTACCACCTCCGGTTGATTCTTCAGCATTTCGTTCAGCTTCTTCAAAAGTGGGAGGTGGAGACCGCGACAGATTCTCTTCGGGTTTTTCAATCTCGGATGAGCCTAGTTCAATTGGGTCGCTCGCTTTCGAGCCCGCGCCTTGCCCTTCGTCCTGTGGAGGATTGACCCTGGCCTCGTCGGGCACCGAAACAGACAGATGTTTCTCAGAGGTTTCCATCAGGGTGCCATCGTCAATATAGTACAACTCCTCAGTCTCGTCAATCACATCCATCAAGCCGGCAACAGGATTTTCGGGCGCAGGGTCGGTTATCAAAAACTCCCCGGTTCGCTCATAGTGCTCCCAATACCTTTTGCCGGCAGCTTCTTCTTCTAGAGTTTGTTTCGTGCGTTCCCCTGGAGGACAAGTCGAGGAAAAATATATCCGTGCACGTTCACTCCTAGCCTCGATCTCTGCCGCTTCAGCTAGATCCATTGGAGCAATTATAGGTTGATCTTTTGGCTCTTCAGGCTCCTTAGCTCTCGGGGGATACTTTCCTGTCAGCTGAATTTGCGGCGTGGCCAGGATATCAGTATCTTCATCTCCTCTCGTCGACGAGTCGACCCGTGATTTTTTCTCTTTAGGCTTAGCAACTTCAGGTTGTTTTTCCTCAATATGGACCCCTTTGTTTGTCTCTGTGGCATCCAGAGCTTTCCTCTTGGAAGTTGTTTTCTTCTCAAGACCAACAACCGGCGTCACATCATGAATCTTTTTCTTTTCTTTCTCCGCGGCAGCCACTTTCGCTGCCTCAGTCTTTCGCCGAACCAAATTCTCACTGATTTTCATCAGTTTGGAGGATTTCTCGGCAATCGGAGGTAGAGTCGTTTTGGCAGCCTCAGCTTTCCGTTGTGCCAAAATCTCAGTCACTTTCGCGATTTTTGAAGTACCCTCCGTCGTAGCAGCCGTCTTGCCTGCTTTGCCCTTTTTAGAAGTCTCCGCCGGCTCAAATCCAATGTTGCCGGGCGGTTGCATCTTTTTGCCTGGGGCTGCAGGTTTCGGCCGCGGCGGGTATGGTACCTTCATTTCTTCTAAGACACGATTGACGTGACCTTGGTGCTTCAAAATCTTCTGGGCACATTCCCACTCCTTGTGAGTGTAATTGCCGATCATCTGAATGACCTTCTTCTCGACGTCGGCGAGTATTTCTTCGTCTGTTTTTCCTTCGGGGCATTTGACGTTGAATTTGGGGCTTCGGATCTCGTGGTCAAGCCCGAGCAATAGCTTCATTGAGAAATCCCAGGTTCCCCAGCGAGGCCTGCTGGGCCAAATCTCCACCGCCACGAATTCTTCGAGCGCGTCGCGCGTTGTAATCACATGAGTGGCTTGAAAAAAGCACTGGTGCTAGCGGAGGTTCGACTCCCTTTCGTGAGCTCTGGAGCCAGCTCAACCTCCAAATCCACCATGCGACTGACCAGATCGTAAGCATCACTTCTTCACATTGTGCATTCAGCCCAATGACCGGAATGGTGGCATAAAACTAGTAAGAGTTCCATTTGTTAGCCCATTTATTCTTGTAAGCTGGGGCTAGTTCCACCGGAGCTTGGTTTTTGTTAATACGACGGGTCTGGAAGGTGCAACAGCCATATTGAGCTTCTTGGTCCTCATCGTCGACCGTGATAGTTTTCTTAGCCTAGTGAATCTCAAAGTGACGGACGAAAGTGTCCACTTCATTGGTCCCAGCAAAGGTACGACAAGCCCACAAAAACTTGAGAATTTGAGGGATCGAGTTGGGAGTCAGCTGATGAATTTGAACTTTATAAGCCGCCAATATCTCAGCAAATCGTTTCGACACTGGCAGTCGAAGGCCCGCTGTAAAAAAATCACAAAACACAACACTCTCATTTTTTCGAGGCTTTGGGGTCGTCTCTTTCCCAGGGGGACGACAGTCATCTGCTGAAAAACAACCTTCCGAAACCAGGATATCCAAATCTGCTTGTGTCATTAGTGATCAGCCCATGAAGCATGTGCTGGGTTTGACTAAATCATCAGGACCAGCATTCACGTTTGCCAGATTTTCCCCCGACTCCTCGACGGCTGCGGTGCCACTTCCCTCAGCAATCTCACCCTCCTCAACGCCAGCGTCAGCTTTTTTAACAACTGTGTCGCTCAATATTATTTCCACATCACCCCCACTATCGGAATCACTACTTTCATCGCTATGCGAAGTGGATGAAGAACTCCGCTCTCACGAGAGCTAACAGACCCATCCAAGCTAGAAATCTTACCAGATTCCGAGCTGGATGATGAAGAGGAAGAAGCCGCGGCAGCCTCCGCAGCCTTGGGCGAAGCGGGACGATCCTCGTGATTGGATGGGGAGCCTTCGCTTTCCATTGTTTTCGCCGTGTGCCTAACGCGAGCCATGTTTCTATAAAGTTTCAATCTCAAGACAAACCATCATGGAAAACAAGCAGCTGAAACGCCTTCTTTTTCAAAGACAGGAATTAACCTCAAAAGATGACTAGCCTTCGCCGAATGTGGGCTGCGAGGGACGAAGCCTTAGAGCTCAATCGCAAAATTCAGAAGAGAAAGGAGGGTGGTGAAAGCGACAGCAGTGTGAATGCGTCGTCGACCCCCTCTATTTATAGGCAGCAGACGGTAACGATCGAATTTTTGAACCTAACAGCTAAAAATGGGGGTAAAATGGTAATTCGTGTAGTTTTTTGGGAGTCGACGCCGTGTGAGACGTTTTCTTTGGCCTCGATTCTCGAACCTTGGGTTTCGGTGGCTCAAGTTTTCTCAAGGTTTCGCAAACATTTCGCCTCCAAGGGGCTTCTGTTGGGGGTTTCGGAATCGAGCTTGACATGGTTAATCCTTTAAGGCTGTCGCATCCCTCGTGAACAATCCAAAAAGCCAACAGCGAAACCCTTAACACCAATCAATGTCTTTTTACCCTTTTTATACTAGGTTTCGTCAGGTACCCTTCGTCACCTGAAAGGCGACACAGTGCGAAGGGTTCTATTTCCTTAGCTTCTGACCCAACGTTATCAGTTTTGCCGAGACGAAACCCAGGAGTTGAATCCGCCTTGCACAATGTGTTTTGGCACATCATTCGCTCAGGGTTTCGTCGCTGCTAACAGGTTGTTTCTTCACATCTTGTTTAATGCATGTTTCAGGTAGGGAATTCATCAGGTGAAGGGATTGCCTCCAAAGTCGAAGGTCTTCACCCGACAGGCGCATGTGCTGATGTCGGAAAAAGCGCCGTAATACGCGGCGTGGAATCAGGAAAGCACCGATTACGTGAAGACCCCACGGAGAATTCCCTCAATTAGCCTAGTACATTCGTGTTTGATTCGTTTCACACAAGGTCAATTTTGGTATGTAAAAAGTCCGTTCGTCTCCCTATAAAAGGAGGCCGACCGGCACTTGTAAAGGGGATCGTCTTTTGAGAATTACACTGTTGAGAGCTTGCTTTTTGTCTTCTTTGTGTTTTCTGCTTGAGTCTTTCGTTTCATTGTTCGTGTCAGGCTTCGCCATAGCACAACAATCGGTCACACCAGTTTCCAAAAGCGGTCCAACCGGTTTTCTTCAGCAGCTCGCTCCAAAGACCAACAATGAAAAGGAAATGCACAAACTCCCCCTTGACAACTGGAATAGGTTCTAGGGATGCAAAACAACTTTTCTCCACCTTTCTTTCTCCCCCTTGTTGCCAATGCATGAATCAAGGCTCAAATTTGAAAAAAATGCAATCTAGAGCTTCTCAAGTATACAAAATTCATTACAAGATGCTACACATGACCAAATAAGCAAGCTAGATACCCAATAGCTTCATAAGGACATAAGCATCATGACCACCAAGTTTCATAGCCATTCGACAAAGCTAAGATCATATTGAGCATTTTTGCGAAAAACATCCCACTCATGATCAAAGTCCTAAACATGATCAAAACATGCCAAAGTGACAATATCACACAAACTTCATGCTAGGACAAGTATTCTAATCAAAAGACCATCATAAACACCCACAAGCATCTCATGTCATGTCAAAGCCACCGAGCCATGTGTCTACTTCTAGATATGAGACTTCTCATTGGTAGACATCATGCAACAGTTTAGAACCCAAGATAGCATAAATTAAGCACAAAAGACACGGGAACATAATTTTAAAGCATAAAACACTTCAATTTCAGATTTATACATGGTACATGAGGTGCCTTTGCGGCAAAAAGGAACTTATGCTCCTCCACAAGATAAGCTAGGGCGCTAAACATTCGTGATGGCAAAAAGATCTTTGACCCCAAATGATCAAAATACGCCATCCAACCATGAAATAAGCATAATAAAGCTACCAAGACATGTCATGAGCATATAAAGGCATTTACTCACAAGAGAGCCTACAACGAGCATTTTCAAAACTCATAGCATTCTCATATGGATGTAAACCGAGACAATCAAGAGCTTAGCCAAACTTAATCATATCATACCAAGCTAGCTCACAAGGTCATCCATAGCATGTCATAGTGAACAATGTATATGAGAGAAGTTTTTCCTACAAAATGCATATGATACAAATGCATGCAAACCTTAGATACAAAGATGCCTATACATCATGATACAAATGCAATGCAAAATGCAAGAATGCACAAAAGGAGAAAGGAGCTTCACCACCAACTCAGAAAATCCACCACACACAATGCTCACAACCGGCCGGCTCCTCGAGGGGAGGCAAAAGGGCTCGACACCACCGGCAAAAGAGCAAAGAAGCACAAAACTCACAAGCTCCCCCTAAACACATGCACTAGGGCCAAAGAGCATACAAAGCTCACCTTAAGCACACGTGATAGAGCAAAGAGCACATCAAGCTCACAAGCTCCCCCTAAGCACATGCACTAGGGCCAAGGAGCATACAAAGCTCACCCTATGCACATGAGTAAGGGCAAGGAGCAAAAGGACCAAGTAGCTTGACCAGAGCTACACACTTCAAGGTCCCAAATCTACTTACCTTAACCACTCATTCAGAAATCCCACGTCCTTGTCCATCCTCCCCGAAGGTGATGTACTCCCTTGACACCACCAGATGAGGCCAAAGAATCACCCCCGATCTCAACCAAATGTTCTTCGAGCCTCCCGCCTGCAACTCAAAACCAAGAACGAGAGCGAGCAAACGACTCAACACTATGGTTAGTACCAAAAGGGTCAAACCAGTGTCCAGCCATCTCCTCGAAAGTGGGGTTAGCAAAACCATCCTATCACACCTATCAAAGCTGGAACCACCACGGGGAAACCACTCCCATCTCGCTGGAGGAGTACGAGCACCACAAAAGGGAAAGCGTGGTCTGTAGCCCCTCTGAGACTCAAAGCTGCGACCCCTCCCAAACTCATATCGACCACGAGGTGGAGAGCGTCCAGCAAACTCAACATCCCTACCACCTGCACCTCGACCAAAAGAACTGAACCGACCAACTCCATGAGCACGAAACGCAAACTGCTCACCCTGCTGCCTCCAAACCGGTCTGACTGGTTCTGGAACCGGTCTGACCGGTTTGCCTGTACGGGCAACCCAAACGGTCCGACCGGATTCAAAACCGGTCCGACCGGATTCAAAACCGGTCCGACCGGTTTATCCCGGCCAGTAGGGTCTCTTCCACCCGAAGCACTCCTAACTCCCCAAGCCAGAGCGCACACACAAACAACCTCACACGGGGCAACACAAACAAAGAAACACTCCGAGCGAGAGAAGAACCTCCAAAGATCCCAATTGAGTACCATAGACAAGGTACCAATTGAAAATCACAAATGGATACCAAAAGCCACACCCTCAAAATCAAATCCCCTAACGAGTGAAGCAAAGCTCCCCCTCAACCAAAGATAACTAGCAAAGCAAGAGCTAGGAAAAGAAAGAGCAAAAGAGAAGCTCTAAACACAACCGAAAAGGGAGAAAACCAAAAGAGGAACAAAGCACAACCCGAAGACAAAGCAAACCCAAAACCCAAAGAACTCTCAAAACATGCTACACAATGCATTTACAATACGAAACAAGATAAATAAAGCATTGTAACATGATTTCACATATAGGAATACAAGCATGGGCTAACAAGCATGTCATCAAGGTGCAAACCTATACAACTAGCTTAACCGAAATGATACCAATGAATAGCATGCCAATCACGATAAAAGAACTAAACAAAGGCATGATACAAGATCATTTGAATCAACCACAAGAGGGCAACCATAAAGCATGGCATGATGTTCATATATATCATCCACCACAATATCATACAAAAGATAGCAAGATATGTATACAAGATCACAAAGCTATCATGAACAAGGTGGCTAACCTACCATGGTTTATACAGAAGCATGACACAAGAACAAAGCATGCAACAAGTATACAAGTGAGTACAAAGAGAAAAAGGAAAACTCACTATACATGTGTACAAAGGCTTTCAAGAGCCATCCAAAGCAGTGTGGTGAACCATCATGTGTTGATCACCCCATGTGCAATGATCAAGCACCATCCAATCCATGTTCTCCAACCGCGTCTCCATACCTACACACAAGGAGACGAAAAAGACCGAGTCTTGGATCCCAAAGGGTTAGCAAGCACATATTTGGGAATCCAATACTTGGTCACACGGGTCAGCGATGCACTCAACTTATCATGTGGGTTAGCATGATGCAAATGTCGGTTCGAAAGAAAAGGTTTTCGCACACTCTTAGAACCATGCCTCAAAGGAGCAACCCGCGAAGAAAAACGAGTGCTACCACAAGCAAAAAGGCAAAAGTCCCTCGAGGTCGTATGAGAAGAACCAACACAAGCACCACGGGAAACATGTCGCGGACCAACACAAGAAGCACTAGAAGCATGTCCACGAGCATGGCCTAACTCACTAGAAAGAGTGTCATAAAACCCGTCCACAAATTGTGCCTTCTTAGGCGCACAAGTGTTCATGCCATGAGAAGGGCTATGAACAAACAAAGGCCTAGAAGCATCGGCTCGCCGCATTCTCTTTGCCCGGCGGTAGCAAAAGCTCTCTTGATGCCCATCCTTCGTACAATGAGAGCAATGGTACAAAGGCCTATCGGGAGGCACGGTCCGAGTGGACGAATCACCATTCTCTTATAAGTGAGAAGTCCCTTGGGACTTAGAGCAAGAAGCATCAACCTCAACACTCGACTTGGTGCCAACATTAGAATCACACATGCCATGAGAAATGCTACGTGGCTTCTTAAAAGCTTTGGCACGCACACGGCACTCGTGCTTGACACAGCGAAAGCAAAACTCAATGGTATGCCCATCCTTCTTACAAAAGGTGCATTGGAATTTCGATTTAGGAACATGAGTTCCAAAAATATGAGAAGCACCTTTGCCATTCGAATCACCTTGGGCAACACCGGAAGAAGCAACAAGCTTAGGAGTAGCTATGGGAGAGCTATCTGAAGCACTAGCACACTTGCTACCATCCAAAGACACACGCTCAAGAGAGGAAGTCGACTCCGGTTGAGAAGAAGCTATTTTGGAAGCATCAACATCGGAGTGACAACAAAAGCGAGAATCCAAACCCTTGGCACAAAGACTCTTGCATCTTGTGCGCAAAACCTCATTTTCAAATTTGAGGTGCTCACAAGTACCACATGTCATATTTCTCAAATTATCAATTTCTTTTTCAATGCACTTAGCATATGTGGTACGCAAGAGTTCATTCTCTTCCTCAAGGTTGGCACTCATCTCATTATGCTCAACCAACTTGGCGCTCATATCATCGTGCATTTTCTTCAAAGCCAAAACTTCACTTTCCAAATCAATGCAAGAGGTGCAAAAGAAATCACATGAACAAGCAACATCATTTACATCTCTCAAAGCATTATCATCATCACAAGAAGTATGGCAAGCATCATTAACAACTTGCAAAGAGCACTTGCTACAAGGCATAGACTTCAATTCACAAATGTCAGCCCTAGCATGCTCAAGTTCATCTACACATGTGGTGTAAGTCAAATTTAATTGATTAAAATCAGCAAGCAAAGACTCACAAGAAGCACATGGCATAGAGGCATCCAACTTCAACGAAGCAATCTCATTTCTAGCCTTAGCAAGATCATCATTCAAGTTACCACATTCACTAGCAAACTCGAACATATCTCCTTCTAGCACCTCAATTTGAACAAGCAAAGCATCAGAAGATTTGCATGGCAAAGAAGCATTGAATCTCAACAACTTAATTTCAGATTTCAAGCTAGCAAGAGAAGAGTTCAAATCATCATTCTTAGCATGCATGGTTTTACAAGAAGTGCAAGAATTCAAAGCATATGATTTCCAATGAGCCATACCACATTTCATCCTAGCAAGGGAACATTTCATCTTTTCATTCTTCCTACGCAAGGCATCACACAAATCTATGTTTCTCCTATGCAAATCCTCACAATCACATTCACAATCATTCAACCTATCACATAGGATCAAGATGCCTTTAGCAAGCGTACCTTGGTTCATGTCTCTTAATTTGCGGTAGAGCTTGCCCTTCTTGAGATCACCATCTTGATAGTCCTCGATGAGGGACATCATCTCCTCCACTCCGGCTTCCGCCTCAACCTCCATACTCCTCCTGCTCAAAGAACCACAAGGAGAAGAACTTGGTGCCATACTCAAAGCACCGGTTAGGATTAGCCGAAAACAAGCTCAAAGCAAGCAAACCAACACCGCAAATCAAAGCACCCCTTCTCTTTTGTCGCCCTATGGATCTTGGACTGGTTAGAGTCACAAAGACCCGCAACTGGCTCTGATACCACTTGAAGGAACGGAAAGGCGAACCAGAGAGGGGGGGAGTGAATGGGAGCCGATAAAAATTCTACCCAAGAATTCGGCCTATGAACCCAAGATCACTCGGAAACCTCCGCACACTTTTCTTGCCAAATCCACGTAGCCACTGAAGTGCTACTGGACCTAGGAACAAGACTCCACCAAGCAACACTCGAAAACACGCAGCGGAAAACAACTCAAGCACCTGCTGCTAGAGTAAAACCGGTCAGGCTGGTTTCTCAAACCGGTCAGACCAGTTTTGTATCGGGAGAAAACGACTAAGTCACCCGAAATCGGTCAGACCTCTTTGCCAAACCGGTCAAACCGGTATTGCCAGACTTAGCCAAAATCTAACACACCAAAACCGGTCAGACCTCTTTCCCAAACCGGTCACACTGGTTTCGCCCAGGGAGCTCAAACTCAAAATCCCAAAACTAGAGCAAACGAACTCGAAACTTGACGAAACTTGGACCAGAGCTTCTTCTACCAAAAGGAAACTTGTTCCCAGAAGATCTCCCCAAAAACACACCTTGGCCAAGGCGTTGACCAAACCGTTCACCAAACCGGTCACCAAACTGGTCAGACCGGTTTTTCGAGGACAGCACGGGAAGAACTCAAACCGCGGGACAAAATCAACCTTCCAACCAATCGATCTCCCGATTCACCCAACGGATTGCAGCGAGACTTTGGGGATGCCTGGGTAACCTCATGGATGACCTCTCCCTCAAAGGAATTCTACCGAAACACTCGCAAACCAACCACCAAGAACACCTCTCCTCGGGCTCCACCGAAAACCACCAAATCGAAGGCCTTTCCATGGGTTTGGAGGGGCAAGATCACCAAGAAAAGAGGCACCACGTCCTCATGTGTGATTCCCACTACAAATCCCACAAAGAAACTCCTCCAAAACCTCCCCACGAAAATCCCTTCAAAAAGGCTCCGAAAAAGAAAAACGTAGGGAATAAAAGATACGGCACAAGATGAAGATGGCGAAATCACTATGAATCATGTACCCATATCCGGTTACAAGCCACTCCCAAGAATCACAAATCTTGGATGGCAAAAAGCTCAAACAAAGAGCTACTCTCTCCTCTCTACCTCTCACCAAGAGCACTCCAAGAAGAAGGAGCACACCCACCTAACCTAGCCAAAAGAGATAGCTGCCCAACCAGCCACTCCTCCTACATATAGAGCCCTCCGGACAAAAGACCGAAGTGCCCCTACACTAGGAGTTACAACACAAGCCCATGCAAGGGTGTTTTGGTCAACACATGATTAGCACCATCGGACGGATGTACATCCTCCGCAAGCCCGCGTACCACCGACGCAACTCTTGCGATCATGCCGTGTGTCCTCCACTTCGAACCATCTCGGTGCCCTGCGACCCCAAACCGGTCAGACCGGTTTCACCAACCGGTCAGACCGGTTTTGGTCTGTCAGCCACACGGAGTTTTCGGCCTTGGCTTTGTGGCTCAGCCAAGTAACCCAGTGGTTTTCTGGTGAACCACTGGAAACCCCGCAAACTCGGTGTAGCCTCCGCCAATCACCACTCATGACTCGGCTCCCACGAAGTTCCGGCTCGACCTTGGTTTTGAGGCTCAACCAAGAAACCGTCCACGACTTTGTCTTGCTGTTCTTGCCACCATGCGGCCCGCACTTGACCCTGCTGGCCACCGGGTCCCTCGAACCAAACCTACTTGTCTTCTCTACACCTGGAGGCCTCACCGGCAACGACCTTTTGCGCTTGTTCTTTACCTGCACCAACACCAGTCAAGCCACAACCTACACCTGCAATACTTAGCCAAGAGTCAGTCCACACAACGTTGTCAATCACTCATCACACTAGGAAGCGACCATCCACCGGTCCTCGAACCACACAGGCTCTCACCCTCCACTCCGCCGAATCTGGCGAAGGAATGGAAGAAGGCAAAACTGAAGACCTAGGACCTCCTCGCCCTGGTCAACAGTGGTTTCCTTCGCGAGAAGGAGATGGATCTGTGGCGCGTCGCCACTGGAGATCCATACCCAATGGAGAAGAATCCGGATGAGATCCTGATGTTCACGCGATTCGTGGAGCACGGACTCGCACTGCTTGTGAGCGACTTCTTCATGGGGATGCTCTGTTACTACGGGATCGAGTACCTCAACCTCAACCCCAACGGTATCTTCCACGTCTCCATCTTTGTGCACTTCTGCGAGGCGTTTTTGGGTATCAAACCCTACTGGGTCCTCTTCCAGAAGTTCTTCCGGCTGAAGCCGCAGCCGAGCACAGACGATCCCCCGAGTAGTTGGAGGCGCTGGGGTGCAGATGCGTGAAGACGCCGCTGGGCAGTACTTGCCGTACAAGCTGATCGACTCCAACCAAGATTGGAAGTCGAAATGCTTTTACATCAGCAACCACCACCCGGAGCTGCCGAAGCCGAGCGGACGTCAGCCGAAGCATGCGCCGTGTTGGAACTCAGAGCCCACCATGCAAGAAGGCCTCCAGCTACCTGCGTTGCTGGAGAAGATCAAGGCCTTGAGGGAGGCTGGACTGAGGGCCGAACATGTGGCCTTCAGTTTCATGAAGAGGAGAGTGCAGCCGCTGATGGCGTGGGACCATCTCGGCTATGAGTACACCGGCGACGAAGACTCTTCCCGGATGCTCGGTGAAGAAATGGAAGATGACGTGATCATCGAATGGCTGGGGAAGATCTTCAAAGACATGCCCGCGTACATGCCATGCCCCGTGCCAGAGTACTCCGCGGCACGGCCGCCAAATAAAGTTAGTAGTCGTGGCCAGAGCCCCCGAGTACTAATTGCATGTGTAATCGTACTTATGCTTGCTTGGTCTTGTAGGACGATCTGAAGAAGTACATCTCCATCCCGCCCTCCCCCCACGGCTTGAGAAACAAACACAGGGGAAGGCGGAGCCCAAAGCGAAGGGGTGCCGAGAGGTCGGCAAGGGCGATGATGCCGTCGTCATCGAGGACACCTTTGACGACGAGGATGAAGAAATGCTGCAGCAGCGTTTCCAGCTCCGCTCTAGGTTCAGCCGAGCTGGAATGCCGCATATTCCAGTAGTCGAGAAGCCGTCCACTCTTGAGGCGAGCTTGCCAGCTCCGCCAAGGAAGCCCCGCAACGTGGCGCGCAAACGCGCCGTGAAGAAACTGAAGGTGTCAGAAGCCACCAGACAAGATGTGAGTACCACGGCTAGAGTAGTCGAGTACTAACGATGAGTAGTCTGTTTGCTGACTGCTTGACTTGTATTGTTGCAGGACATCCCTTCCTCGGACCTTGCTGCCCAGGATGAGGAAGACGTCTGGGAGACTGTGGGGGCGTCAGCTGGGGGAAATACCAGCCCGCCTCCGGCTACTGAAGACGTTGTGCCGGAAGAGGCACAGGAACAAGGCGCTGCTGTGGAGAGCCATCCACAGCCATCAACCGAAGAAGTACAGGGTCCTCCTCCTGCTGCGGCCATGGCCGTTGGGCAACCAGAGGAGAGAGTAGAGGAGCCTCCTGTTGAGGCAAGAGCCGCCAACGAGCCTGGCATTGTAGATATCGCCAGGATACTGGGCGCCCCGACCGTCACCGTGGTGCAGTCAACACTGTAAGTATATGATACCCTTGAGTAGTCGTTTCCCGTCAAGGTCGTGTTGTTGACTGGATAATCCATGATGCAAGAAATCCACCGACTTGTCGTGGGATGAGGCGGAGACTAGTACACCTGCCGATGGTGAGAACCGCTCGGCAGAGGCACGAGAGCCCACGCTGCCACCACGAGCCGAAGCTGCGACATAGCCGAGGCTTGAAGAAGCCACCCTGGTGGAAGGTACGCATCCTGTTGCCGCGAGTACTTGCTGTGTAGAGTAGTCGTATCCGCTGCTGTGGCTGAATTGATCTGAACAGGACCACAAGCCGAAGGAGCGGCGATCCCTGAAGCTGTAGCCATGGAAACGGCTACTGTTGAAACGACGGCCACTGAGCCAGTTGCCGAGCCGGCGACTTCGACAGCCCCCGAACCGGCGACTTCGACAGCCCCCGAGCCAAGGGCGGAGGTACGGGTTGACCCGCTGCCTGAAGCAGGGACTGAAGTCATCGTCCGCGAGGTGATTGTGGAGGACGCGGCGCCGCTTCGCTCGCCGCGGATGCTAGAGACTGGGACCTCGAGCCGCGGAGGCCTCGAGTTGCTGGATGATGATCTGATCGATCCGGCCTTTGTGTCTCTGTGCATGGAGTCATGGCGTCGCATGGAGCAGTGGATCAAGGTACGTTGCGAGTACTCTGAGTAGTCTTGCATCATTGAGTACTGAGTACTGATTGAACTTGTGATCTTGCGCAGGGCCTGGTGGAGAGGTCCCGCCAGAAGACCGAACTCTTGAAAGGGTACGGTGACACAGTCATCCGGGCTGAAGCTCTGGAGAAGGAGCTGGACAAGTCGAAGAAGCACTCAGCGCTACTCCAATCCAAACTTGACAGCGCCTTCGCCTAGTACCATAATGAGGTACAAGAGATGCAGGCGAAGAGGGATGACTTGATCAAGAACAAGACTCTGCGCCAGAAGAACAAAGGTATGCCTTTCCACCGCAATTGCTGAGTACTTGTTGTAGAGCTTATGTGTAGCCTGAGACTGTTGACGAGTTGTCTCCAGATCTTGAAGCGAGGGTCGACCAGCTGAAAGCTTCTGAAACAGACCTCAAGAATATCGTGTACCGGGAGACTGACCGTCGAGAGGTAGCCGAGTACCAGTACGCACAGATGCGCCATGAGTGCATCATGTGGATGGAGCTCCGTGAAGCCTCCGATCTTGACCTTGTGCATTGTTACAAATCTCTGCAGAAGCTCAACGAAGATTGCGAGAAGCTGCGGGCACAACTGAAGTAGCTTGAAGAAGCCGCACTTCCCATCGCAAGGCTGTTGGTCCCTCATCCAGGCGGTCCCAAGATAGCACCTCTCGTGGATAGACTGAAGGAAGCTGCCGGGCGCCTGGCGACGTACGTCAAGCACTTGGCGAAGTCGATACCGAACCAGGTACTCGCCTTCGTAAAGTCGTACTTCCCGAAGGCGCTGGTGGATGTAGTAGCTGGGGGTCTTGCGGCGAACTGCACGGACGAGCAGTACAAGACCCTGCTGGAGGAGATGGCGCCTATCGCGGAACAAGTCGCGGATAAGCTGAACCTTCAGTAGATGTACCTGTAGAAGTAGTCCATGTATACAGTAGTTTATGTAAGACAAACAAATTAGTGAAGAACTTGTTTGAACATGATTGGAGTTGGTCCACTTCTGTGTGTGATGGGTACTCGTTGCCGCAGCTTGCATCGAAGCTTGCGGAGTACCAAGCCGTTGAAGAGGTAGTGAGTAATAGTACTCAGTAGAATCCGCCTAGTTTAGGAGGTACAGTAAACAAGTTGACTAGAATCGAACTTTATTACTGAGGAAAAAGTACACCTAGATGGCCAGGGCCGTTACAAGTATGAAGTCGTCAGGACCCGAAGGCCGCCTACGGCTAAGTAGTTGCTAGGGTCCTTGGACCGCTTACAGCTAGAGATCCGTTAGTAGCCGTTGTGGCTGGATCTGAAGAGGACATGGTCCGTAGACCGCCACCAAAGCCCTTAGGCTCTGAGCAGCCCAGGATCCGTTAGTAGCTGTTAATGCTGGATCTTGGATAGAAGTAGTCCGTAGACTAGTGCTAGGACCGAAAGGCCGCTTACAGCGAGGAGTCCGTGAGTAGCCGTATAGGCTGGACTCGAGGATAGGTAGTCGAGTGACTACGCGTAGAAGCGACACAGCTGGTCAACATTCCACGAGTTTCTGATGTTGTCGCCTTCAAGTGTCTGAAGATGGTAGGAGCCCGGTCCGGTCACCTTGGAGACTGAGAAGGGACCTTCCCAGGGCGAGCTGAGCTTGTGTAGTCCATCCGTGTTCTGAATGCGACGGAGAACTAGATCACCGATGTTGAAGGAGCGTTCCTTGACGTTGCGATCGTGGTAGCATCGGATACCCTCTAGGTACCTTGCTGACTGGACGAGGGCAGCGCAGCGGGCTTCTTCGAGGCTGTCGATGTCAACCCGTCTTCTGTCTTCTGAGATGCCTTCATCGTATTGTTCTACTGCTAGGGATTCCCACATCACATCGGCAGGTAGAATAGCTTGGGAGCCGTAGACCAGGAAGTAGGGCGACTACCCTGTTGGCTTGGTAGGTTGAGTATAAAGCCCCCAGAGTGCGTTGGGTAGTTCCTTGACCACTTGCCTCCTTTGGTGTTAGCTGTGTTGTGCAACCGCTTCTTGAGGGCGTCGAGTACCATCCCGTTGGCGCGCTCTACCTGGCCGTTAGCGCGCGGGTGGGCGACTGAGACATATCGGACATCAATCCCGCTGTTCTCACAGTAGTCCCAGAACTGATGGTTGTTGAAATTGGAACCCAGGTCTATGAAGATGCGATTGGGAAGCCCATAGCGATGCACGAGTTCATCCAAGAAGTCGAGTACTCTGTCAGCCTTGGGGCAGGTGACTGGCTTGACTTCGATCCACTTGGTGAACTTGTCGATGGCCACCAGAACCCTGTTGAATCCTCTTGGCGCAGTTGGTAGAGGACCTATCATGTCGAGCCCCCAGCAGGCAAAGGGCCAGGTTGGCGGTATGGTGACTAGTTTGTAGGCCGGGACGTGTTGCTGCTTGGCGAAGAATTGACATCCTTGGCACTTCCGGATGAGTTCTTCAGCATCTCCCAGAGTTGTGGGCTAGTAGAAAGCTCGTCGGAAAGCTTTGCTCACCAGAGTGCGGGAGGACGCATGGTTGCCGCAGACACCCTTGTGAATCTCCTCCAAGATGTCCTTGGCTTCTTCCCGGGGTATGCACTTCATGAGTACTCCAGAAGTGGCGCCCTGCCTATAGAGCTTGTCTCCAACTAGTACGTAGGTCTTGGCTCGGTGGACGAGTTGTTCGGCCTCGTTCTTGTCAGAAGGAACTTTCTGCTCGCGGATGTAGTCGATGAAGGGTTGTCTTCAGTCCACGTCTATCATCATGACCTCCTGACTGCGCTGTGATGGCTCGGGGTCAGTGGTCGTTGGCGTCGGCTCCGGGATGGATGGCGTGTGAAGCTCGTGGACGAAGACTCCAGCAGGTACTTGAGCGCGAGTAGAACCAAGCTTTGACAGGACGTCCGCTGCAATGTTGTTGTCGCGGACGACGTGGTGGAACTCGAGACCATAGAACTTGTTCTCGAGCTTGCGGACTTCTAGACAGTAGGTGTCCATGTTCTCCTTGTTGCGGTCCTAAGAGTCGTTGACTTGGTTGATGACCACTACGGAGTCACCGTAGACTAGTAGTCGCTTGATGCCCAGTGAGATTGTGAGTCGGAGCCCATGAAGCAGAGCTTCGTACTCGGCTTCGTTGTTTGAGACCTTCCAAAAGATCTGCAGGACGTACTTGAGTTGTTCGCCCTTTGGAGAGATTCGCCCTTTGGAGAGATCAGAAGTACCCCTGCGCCCGCGCCCTCGAGCTTGAGTGAGCCGTCGAAGTACATGACCCAATGCTCTAGTCGCTCTGTTGGCGTGGGTAGTTGATTCTCCCGCCACTCTGCCATGAAGTCGACTAGTGCTTGAGACTTGATGGCGGTGCGTGGCTTGAAGTCGATGGTCAGGGCGCCAAGCTCGACCACCCACTTGGAGATTCTCCCGGTTGCATCTTGGTTGCGGAGTATATCACCGAGCGGGTAGTCAGTGATGACAATGATCGAGTACTCCTGTAAGTAGTGTCGTAGCTTCCACGAGGTGATGAGTACTGTGTAGAGTAGCTTCTGGACCGATTGATACCGTGCCTTGGACTCGGACAGGACCTCACTGACGAAGTAGACTGGTCGCTGGACTGGGTAGGCGTGGCCGTCTTCCTGTCGCTCGACAACGATGGCAGTACTGACCACGTGAGTAGTCGTGGCGAGGTAGAGCAATAGTTGCTCCATTTTGCAAGGAGCCGTGAGGACCGGTGGCTTCGACAGGAAGTCTTTAAGCTGCGTCAGAGCTTGATCAGCCTCCGCGGTCCATTGAACTTCTCTTGGTGCTTGAGTAGCTTGAAGAAGGGTAGTCCCCGTTCTTCGAGCTTCGAGATAAATCTGTTCAGGGCCGCCATGCACCCGGTCAGCTTTTGGACATCCTTGATGCAGGTTGGAGCTTTCATATTGGTGATGGCGGAGATCTTCTCGGGATTGGCTTCGATGCCACGATGGCTGATGATGAAGCCGAGTAGTTTCCCCTAGGGTACGCCGAAGATGCACTTGTTGGGGTTGAGCTTCCACTGGTACTCTCGCAATGATGCGAAAGTCTCTTCAAGATCAGCGATGAGCATGTCGGAGTTTCTGATCTTGACGACCACGTCATCCACATAGGCTTCGACGTTCTTGTTGAGCTGCTCCTTGAAGCAGGCCTGGATAGCTCGTTGGTAAGTAGCACCGGCGTTCTTCAACCCGAACAACATCATCGTGTAGCAGTAGGCGCCGAATGGGGTGATGAACGTGGTCTTCTCCTAGTCTTCTTCCTTGATTGCAATCTGGTGGTAGCCGGAATAGCAGTCGAGGAAGCAGATCAAGTCGCAGCCCGCCGTGGAGTCGATGACTTGATCAATCCACGGCAACCCGAAGGTGTCCTTGTGGCAATGCTTGTTGAGGTTGGTGTTGTCGACGCACTTCCTCCACTCGTTGGTGTTCTTCTTGCGGACGAGGACGGGGTTGGCGAGCCACTCAGGATGGAAGACTTCTCGAATGAAGCCCGCCGCGAGTAGTTTGGCGAGTTCCTTCTTGATGGCATCCCGTCGGTCGTCAGCAAAACGGCGGAGATGTTGTTGCTTGGGGGTAGCTTTAGGATCGACATTGAGTGAGTGCTCGATTAGCCTCCTGGGCACACCTGGCATGTCCGCTGGCTTCCACACGAAGATGTCTCGGTTAGCCCGAAGGAAGCTGATGAGCGCGTCTTCCTATTTAGGGTCAAGCCCCGCGCCGATCATGGTAATCTTGCTGCTGTCACCGGTCCCGAGGTCGATGGCCTTCACCTATACTTCCTCTGTTGGCTGAGGTTTGTTGGAGGTGTCGGTCTTCTCAGGTATCTCGAGTTCGGTTGGCGCAAGCTTCTTGGATGCAGCGAAGATCTCCATCATTGCATTGGGTACTTGATTGGTTGCTGTGAGTTCCACGGCTTCGGTGTTGCAGTCGTAGGAAATTTTCAAGTCCCCTTGCAGCGCGAGTACTCCGGTAGGACTTAGCATTTTGAGTACCAAGTACACGTAGTGAGGAATCGCCATGAACTTGGCAAGAGCTGGTCTGCCTAGGATGGCGTGGTAGGAGGTTTCGAAGTCCGCAACTCAAACTTGATGTACTCGGTGCGGTAGTTCTCCCTTGTCCCGAAGGTAACTGGCAGAACCACTGAGCCAAGTGGTATAGCCGCGTTGCCTGGGACGATACCGTAGAAGGGCGACGTGCTCTTGGTGAGCATGCCGGTGATGTCGAGCTTCATCTTCTTCAAGGTCTTGGTGAAGAGGACATTGAGTCTGCTTCCACCGTCGATGAGTACCTTGTTGAGTCTAGAGCCCGTGACTACTGGTTTCAGGACGAGTGGGAAACATCCTAATTCAGAGAAGCTTGTCCATTGATCCACGCAGGAGAAGGTGATGGGTACCTCCGACCACCTGAGAGGTGTCGGCACCACTGGTTCAATGTTCAAGACTTCCCGTAGGGTGAGCTTCTGAGATCGCTTGGTGGGTAGTCCGCCGAAGAGGACATTCACCATCTTGTCGGGTTCTTGGAAGTCGCCGTTGCCTTCGTTGACCTTCTTCTTGCCCTTTTTGTCATGAGGGTGTCATGGCTCAGGGACATCCTTGAGTGCTCGCCGGAGCTGGTAGCACTGATCGGTTGTGTGGTTGCTGTCCAGATGCCATGGGCACTTCTCTTTGAGCAAGTCTCTGAAGCCACCGGAGGTCTTCTTGGAGCTGTACTTCGCGGGGCGCTGTACAGTTGCGATAGTGTTGTCTGGCTTGCGCTTGCGGTTAGGACCCGAGTAGTTGTTATTGTTGTTGTTGTTGCGACCCCCTTGATCCTTGTTATTGTTGTTGCCGCCCGTGTGAGAGCCAGGTGTGGTTCGAGGACCGGTGGATGGTCGCTTCCTAGTGTGATGAGTGATTGACAACGTGGTGTGGACTGATTCTTGGCTAAGTATTGCAGGTGCAGGTTGCGGCTTGACTGGTGCAGGTGCAGGTGAAGAACAAGCGTGAAAGGTCGTTGCCGGTGAGGCCTCAAGGTGTGGAGAAGACAAGTAGGCTTGGTTCGAGGGACCCGGTGGCCAGCGGGGTTGAGTGCGGGCCGTATGGTGGCAAGAACGGCAAGATGAAGTCATGGATGGTTTCTTGGTTGAGCCTCAAAACCAAGGTCGAGCCGGGACTACGTGGGAGCCGAGTCATGAGTGGTGATTGGCGGAGGCTACACCGAGTTCGCGGGGTTTTCGGTGGTTCACCAGAAAACCACTGGGTTTCTTGGTTGATCCACAAAGCCAAGACCGAAGAACCGAAGACGGAGGTGCAGCAGCTCCAGACCGGTCTGACCGGTCTGACCGGTGAGGAGCACCGGTCTGACCGGTGTGCGACGACGCAGTCCGGAATCTTCGAAGCGGAGGACACGCGTCGGGATCGCAAGGCTTGTGTCGAGGCTAAGCAAGTTTGCGGTCGCTGGGCATCCGTCCGATGGAGCGAAGACAAAGATTTCCGAATTCGCCCTTGAGGGGCATGTATCCCTAGTTAGCTAGTAAGGGTATTTTCGTCTTTCGGTTGCCTCCATATAACCCAAGTGGTGAGAGGATGGCAGCCATCTCTTGGAACCCTAGCTCATTTGGTTTTCCTATTTTCCTTCCTATTTTCCTTAGGATTTTCGTAGGACTAGCTTGAGAGCTTCATGGTGAGATCTTGTGAGAGGGAAGGATGATCGGGCGGCAAGCTAGACCTTGTATGAACCTCTTTGCTATGTATAGATGATTCGGCGTGGTTCCTCAAGGCTTGGATGTGTCTTTCCCGTTTCTCCTTTTTGGTGATTTTCGGAGGCTTTTCTTGGCGAATTTCTTGTGGCAGTTTTGAGACCTTTCTCTTTGGGATTTGGTGGGGGATGTATGCATGAACCCCTCGTGGTTCTTTTCTCTTTGATCTCCCTCCCAAATCCGTGAGTAAAGGGGCTCAATTTTGGGGTTTTCGTGGTTCTAGGGTTCGTGGTGTTCTTGGCGGAAATCCTTCGATTCCTCTTGATTCAACAAGTTTTGGTGGACCAAATCTTGGCAATGGAGTACCCATGAGGTGTTCCTACTATCCCCAAAGTCTTGTGTGAATCCGTGGAGTGAATCGGGAGATCGGGAGTTGGATTTGGGGGAGTTGACTCGCGGGCGCTGTTCATCTCGAGCTGCCCAGGCACGACCGGTCTGACCGGTGCTCTTAACCGGTCTGACCGGTGCTAGCCCTTGGTGGGTTTTTGTCTCGGGGAACAGCCTTGTCCGTGTGGTTTTGTCCCGTGGTTCTGCTGGTCAGTTCTTGGCGTGCTTGGAGTTGTTTTGCTAGGTTTTGTGAGGGGTTCTTCTTCCTCACAGGTTGTGTTTCGTGGTGGTTTTTGTTCCAGGGCCTAGAGGAGTCACTGAGGCTTCCTGTAACGTTTGTTGTGCGGCTGCTGTAGCCACCGGCCTGACCGGCTCTGTCTACCGGTCTGACCGGTGTCATCGGTCTGACCGGTGTCACCGGTCTGACCGGCGCAGGCCATCGGTCTGACCGGTGTAGCACAGGCAGCAAGCTGTGCAAGTTTCCGCTGTGTGGTTTGGTGAGTTTAGGCTCGGAAGGTTGAGTGTTGGTTCCTAAGACCAGTAGCACTCCAGTGGCTATGTGGTCTTGACCAACTTGGGTAGTTGAGTCGGAGACGTGTGTTGGAAGCCGTGTTCATCTTGTTGGAGTTCCCATCTCCTTCGAGAAGAATTTTTATCGGCTCCCATTCACTCCCCCCTCTCTGGTTCGCCTAATCGGTCCTTCAATTGGTATCAGAGCCGGTTCGGGTCTTTATTGACTCTTACCAGTCTAAGATCCAAAGATGGCGTACCAGGAACGGGGTTCGGGTCCTCCGCACTTCGATGGGAAGAACTACCAGATGTGGCAAAGGCGGATGGCGGCGTTCCTCCGCGGAAAGGGTCAGATCCTTTGGGATGTCACGGTGAACACAGCTTATGTTCATCCGATGAACTTCCTTGCTCCAGGATCGAGGGATATGTTCGAAGCCACCAACAAGGCTGTCGACTACTTGTTTCGTGCTCTGTGTCAGCCTGAATTCGATCGGGTTCAGACAGAGGACTTGATGAGGACATGACACCCATGCATACTACTATGATTGGTGTAGGGAATGGAGTAGAAGAAGTCCAACAAGGGTGTCCAAGTCGAAGAGGAGGTACGAGGCTAATCCGGTTCGAGTCCCCAAGGTGGAGGCCAAAAGCAATTCAAGTTCGAGCCCAGTTCGGAGTCCAGGAGCAGTGCGTAATAAAACGGACGCGGGTACTGTAGTGTCGCCCCTCGTGGCCGCCAGGGGCTGAGCCCCCTATTTAGATAGACCCCTCGTTTATTTTCAGACTTGAGTTTGTTTTACAAGTTACCTTTAGCTACATCCGAATAGCCGCATAGTGCTGCCTTCGTGTATTGCAGACTCCACCTTCGAGTGATAGTAAGATTGCTCGCCTCTTTTTCTTGTTCGTTCTTCGATTGCGTGCAGGAAACGATTTTCGTGATCAGGCTGACTTTGCACCGGCAAGGTTGGTAACCATCGGGAGTTGGTTCAGCGATTGCATTGGCGCTTCGAGCTCGCTCGTCGTAGTCGGATCGTGAGGGTCAATAACCACCAAATCGAATTTATCTCCACTCACCGAAAGATCAGGCACTCCCCCTCTATCAGGACTTAGCTTGTAGGATTTGGGAGCAGTTGAAGGATGCTCATGCTGGGAATGCTCAGGTTCAGGCTCGGATGTACGCGACTTACCGGAGAGAGTACGAGAACTTCACTCATCTTCCCGGCGAGTCCGTCGATGCCCTTTTCCAGCGGTTTACGGTCATTGTGAACAACATGAGAGCCAATGTGGACGTCCTCCCATACAATGATCATGATAGAGCTGTGAAGCTCTTGCACTCGTTGGATCGTACCGTATGGGATGGGAAGTTTGAGGCTATTGTTGAGTCCGAGAAGTATGACACCTTGACGGTGAACGAGCTGTTCTCGAAGCTCAAGTCGGCTGAGTTGGACCGTGGTATGACAGCCAAGATCGAGAGCCCGACTGATTCTCATAGTCTCGCTCTCGTTAGTGGCAAAGGAGCTAAGTCTAACGCTAACGCATCCTCCAGGATGTACTCTCTGTCTTCTTTGATGTCTTTGCCAGACGAGGAGTTCGACGTGCTTGGAGAGGACGAGCTGGCGTTGCTGACCAGGCGGTTCGAGAGGCTGCACGAGAACCGAGTGAACACGAGGAGGACAGCACGGACGTGCTTTCAGTGCGGCAAGCCAGGACACTTTGTCGCCGACTGCCCGGAGAAGATGGAGAACAAGGACGGCTACAAGGACGGCTACAGGCACCGGTCGAGCAAGGACGGCAAGTACCGATCGAGGCGCGATCACAAGCACAAGAACAAGCACAAGGACGAGCGACGGTCGAGGAAGAAGGACGACCGCGACAGGAAGGCCCGAGCGATGGTCGGAGCGAGCGACGTCGACTCCAGCTCCTCCTACTCTTCCTCGAGCTCGAGTAGCAGTGAAGATGAAGGTGATCGGCGCAAGAACAAGAAGTCATCCAGGAACTTGAGCGGGTTGAGCTGCTTCGCGGGAGATGGCTTCTGCGGCATGGCCCGTAGCTCCGGCAGCAAGAAGAGCCACCAGAGTGACTCGGACTCTGACTCCGAGGATGAGGTATGTGATGAGCTCTCTTCTTTGCGCAAGGAGAATGATGAGTTGGTTGACTTGCTTGATAACCGCAATCACATGCTTAGAGAGGCCAAGAAGATGAGGAAAGAGCTTAGGGCCTCACTAGAAGATGCTAGGAACCGTGTGGCTGAGCTAGAAACCCAGAACCTAGATGCTAAGCTTGAGATTGATTCGCTTAAGGCTTCTCCTGTGGTTTCTGATGAGATTGATTGCTGTGATTGCTCTGTGTACCTAGCTGATCTTACTGCTCTTAAGGATAAGCATGCTTCTACTTGTGATGAACTAGATATGCTTAGGGTTGAAGTGGCTGAGCTTAAGTCTAGACCTGCTTTGCTAGGTGCTTGCACTTCTTGCCCTGTTTTGCATGGAAAGATTGATGAGATGCATGCTTACACTATTTCGCTTGAGGCTAAGTTGAAAGAGCCTATTCCCACTTCTTGCTCTACTTATGAATTGCATGCGGTTAAGAATTTGGAGCTTGCACATTATGTTGATCGCTTGCAGGATGAGAATGATGAGCTGAGAAAATGTATGAGCTGGTTGTCGGGTCAGGAGCCTCAGCTTGGTATCATGATAGCGGCTTTCAAACGCTATGATGGTCAGGCACTTGGGGCTGACAAGCTTGGAGAGAACAGTGGTGAGGAAGTTGAGAGAGTTGGAGAGATTCCTATCCCACCACCAAACAGACACAAGAACAAGTTTGAGCCCAAGCCTAACCATCTCAGAAACAAACTTGACACTACTCCAGATCCACCCATATTCCCTCACCCAACAAATGATTTTCAGAAACCGGTGAAGTTTGTGAGCCCAAAGGGAGGTGAGGAAGGAGAGAAGAAGGGTGAGAAGCCGAGTGGGCAGCCCCAACCCAAGCCTAAGCCTAAGCCACAGCCAATAAAGTTCCATTGTGGGTATTGTGGGAGAGATGGTCACAAGGATGAGTTTTGCTTCAAGAGGAAGCGTGAGGAGAGAATGGCTAGAGAGTGGGCTAACAAGGACAGGTACCACCCCTCTAATGGTGTACCTGAGCCTCGTATGCAGATGCCCAGGGCTAAGGCGATTGTGAGGATGGTTCCGACTTGGGGAGACCGGAAGGCTGCAGGTGCTGCTGCTGGCCGAGCTACACCGGTCAGATCGGTGTACTACACCGGTCAGACCGGTGCAGGTCTGGGCAGACAGCGAGTTGGGTTTCGTGCTCGTGAGGATGCTCGGTTTGGTTCTGGAGGTCGTGGTTCTGGTGGTTGGTCTGGAAAGTTTGTAGGTGGTCAGTTTGCTAGGTGTTCTCCACCTCGTGCTCAATACGGGGGTGGGAGGAGTCGTAGCTTTGAGATGGAGAGGAGGAACGATCCACGGTTTCCCTTTCGTGGCTTTCGTCCTCCTCCAGCTAGAGAGGGTTGGTTCCCTCGTGGTGGTTACCGTGGTAGTGTTCGTGGTGGTAGCTTTGATAGGCGTGATGATTTGGTTTGTGCTAACCCCACTTTGGAGCAAATGGCTCGGCACTGGTTTTACTCTTTTGGTACTAACCCTAGTGCTGAGTCGTTTGTTCACTCACGTGCTCGCTTTTGAATTTCAGGTGGGAGACTTGAAGAACATTTGGTTGATTGACTCCGGTTGCTCGAGGCATATGACCGGAGACAAGGGGTGGTTCTCAAGTCTCGTCCCGGTGGTGACAAAGAAGTACATCACCTTTGGGGACAATGGGCGAGGGCATGTGCTGTCAGAAGGTGAGATTAAGGTAAGTGACAAGATCACTCTCAGGCGTGTTGCTCTTGTTCAATCGCTTGGATACAATTTGCTTTCTGTGTCCCAGTTGTTGGATGAGGGCTTTGAGGTGTTGTTTCGACCTGGTGGTTCTCGGATTTTGGATTCTCGGGGGGATCTTGTTTGCATGGTCGTTCCTGAGGGTCAAGTCTTCCGAGCTGATTTCTCTCAGTCTTCTGGTGTGGAGCGTTGCTTTTTGGCTGGTTCTTCGAGTGAGTTGTGGAAGTGGCATAGGAAGTTGGGTCACTTGAGCTTTGACCTTTTGGCTCGCTTGAGTAAACTCAATTTGGTCCGAGGATTGCCACGGTTGAGGTTTGAGAAAGAGTTGGTTTGTGCGCCGTGTAGGCATGCCAAGATGGTAGCCTCTTCTCACCCGCCTCTCACTGATGTGATGACTGAGCGTCCATGCGAGCTGCTCCATATGGACCTTGTTGGCCCAGCTCGTGTGCGATCTGCGGGTGGGAAGTGGTATGTCCTTGTTGTGGTGGACGACTACTCTCGGTATGCGTGGGTGTTCTTTCTTGAGGAGAAGGGGGAGACGTTTGGTTTTGTTCGAGATCTTGTCTTGAGGTTAAGAAATGAGAGGCACGGAGATGCCATACGAGCGATCCGCAGTGACAATGGCTCGGAATTCAAAAACTCTCATTTCGAAACCTTTTGCCATGACTTGGGTCTTGAACACCAGTTTTCGAGTCCGTATACGCCTCCCCAGAATGGCGTTGTGGAAAGGAAAAACAGGACCTTGTGCGAGATGGCTCGGACGATGCTCGACGAGCATAGGACTCCGAGAAGGTTCTGCGCTGAGGCGGTCAATACCGCGTGCTATGTGTCGAACAGGATCTACCTCAGGGTTCATAAGAAGAAAACCTGTTACGAGTTGATGCACGGTCGCACACCCAAGGTGAGTCACTTCCATGTCTTTGGTTGTAAATGCTTCATTCTGAAGAAAGGGAAGAAGTTGGACAAGTTCGAGGCTAGGTCTGTCGATGGCATTTTCTTTGGTTATGCATCTCATTCTAGAGCATTTCGTGTGCTCAATCTTGAAACTAACCAAATCGTGGAGACTTGCGAGGTAACCTTCGACGAGACACAGCCACGTAGTCAGCTTGTTTTTGAGTGTGCAGGTGATGACGAACTTGGCGAGGAGATCTTTCAGGAGGAGGAGCATGAACATGGAGATGATGAAGATGGCGGTGTGGTGCCCGCGGCTGAACGTGTACCTACTACTTCGACGACGATCGAGAGTGGACCCTCTCCCACACCTTCAACGACAAACCCAGATCAAGGCGAAGCTGCTGTTGAGGGGGAGGTAGCATCAAGGCGAGAACCTCCCCGGCGAGTGCAAGTGGATCACCCAGCTTCGAGAATCATCGGTGACATGAATGAACATACTACACGGTCGAGGGTTCGGAACAATTCGCATTTCGCTCATGCTGCTTTTGTTGCCACCTTTGAGCCCAAAGACATTGGACACGCGTTATCTGATCATAATTGGGTTAACTCGATGCATGAGGAGTTGGAGAATTTTGAGAGGAACCAAGTTTGGGTGTTGGTTGACCCTCCCCCAGGGTGTAAGCCGATTGGGACAAAATGGGTGTGGAAAAATAAAGAGGGAGAGAAAGGAGAAGTGGTGAGGAACAAGTCGAGACTTGTTACTCAGGGGTACAGTCAGAAAGAGGGGATCGACTACGAGGAGACTTTCGCTCCTGTAGCTCGTTTGGAGGCGATCAGGATCTTTCTAGCCTTTTCCGTGACTAAAGGGTTTAAGTTGTACCAGATGGATGTGAAGAGTGCTTTCCTGAATGGTGTGTTGGCAGAAGAGGTGTTTGTGAGGCAACCACTAGGGTTTGAGAGCGAGAAGTACCCCCACCGGGTGTACAAGTTGAGGAAGGCGTTGTATGGGTTGAAGCAGGCGCCTAGAGCTTGGTATGGTAGGTTGAGGGGGTTCCTGTTTGAGAGAGGGTTTGAGATGGGGAAGGTCGACCAGACCTTGTTTCTCCTCAGGCAGGGCAGAGATATCCTGATTGTGCAGGTATACGTGGATGATATTGTCTTTGGTGGCTCGTCTAACTCTCTTGTTGCAAGGTTTGCAGAAGACATGAGCAGGGAATTTGAGATGAGCATGATGGGCGAGTTGCAGTTCTTCCTCGGGCTACAAATCAAGCAATCAAAGGAAGGAATATTTGTGCACCAAGCTAAGTACACCAAGGACATTGTGAGGAAGTTCAAGATGGAGGACTCCAAGGCTATGGCAACGCCAATGAGTACGACTACAGCTCTTGATGCGGACGAGGAAGGTGAACACGTGGACCAGAAGGAGTACCGGAGCATGATCGGGTCACTCCTCTACTTGACGGCGACGAGGCCGGACATCCAATTCTCGGTGTGTCTATGCGCTCGTTTTCAAGCGTCTCCGAGGACTTCGCATCGGCAAGTAGTCAAGCGCATTTTCAGGTATTTGCGACACACTCCCGACTTCGGCCTTTGGTACTCTGCGTCTTCTTCTTTGGCGCTTCATGGTTTTTCAGACACGGATTTTGCCGGGTGTCGGTTGGATAGGAAGTCCACCTCTGGGACTTGCCAGTTCTTGGGTTCTTCTTTGGTGTCTTGGTCTTCCCGCAAACAGTCGAGTGTTGCTCAATCCATTACCGAGGCAGAGTATGTGGCCGCAGCTAGTTGTTGCTCTCAGCTCCTTTGGATCACATACACCATGAGTGACTTTGGTTAGGAGTATACCCATGTCCCACTTCAATGTGATAGCACCAGTGCCATAAGTGTTGCAAAGAACCCAGTGCTCCATTCCAAAACCAAGGACATAGAAGTGAGGTATCATTTTCTGAGAGACAACGTAGAGAAAGGGAAGATAGCTTTGATCCATGTACCCACACATGAACAACTAGCCGATATTTTCACCAAACCCCTAGATCAAGCAACTTTCACTCGTTTGCGGGGGGAGCTTTGTGTTTGTTTGATTTCTTGAGTTGGCGTGTGGGAGCTCCTTTGTAGCATATGTATAGCTTTGCTTTGTGCATTTCTTGCATTTGGCATGGCATATGTAACATGATGTATAGGCATCTTTGTATCTTAGGTTGCATGCATTTTGTAACATATGCATTGTTTAGGAAAGCCTTCTCCTATATACATTGTTCACCATGGAATGATATATATGTCTTTGTGAGCTAATTTGGTAAGCTATGGTTAGTTTGGCTTAGCTCTTGATAATCTTGGTTTGTATCCATGGTTGATGGCTATGTTTTTGAAAATTTCATATGTATGCTCTCTTGTGAGTAAATGCCTTTATATGATCATAACATGTTTTAGTGGCTTTTCTATGCTTAATTTGTGCTTGGATAGCTTATTTTGAGTATATGGGGCCAAAGGCTCATTTGCCATCATGAATGTTTAGCCCCCATGCTTTATCTTGTGGAGGGGCATAAGTTCCTTTTTGTCGCAAACACATTTCATGTACCAAATATGAATCTGAAAATGAAATGTAAATTGCTTAGAAAATGTGCTCCCATGTCATATGTGCTTAATTTAATTGGTTTTGGGTGCTAAACCGTTGCATGTTGCTTACCAATGAGAAGTCTCGTATCTAGAAGTAAGCACATGGCTCGGTGGCTTTGACATGACATGAGATGCTTGTGGGTGTTTATGATGGTCTTATGCTTAGAATGGTTGTCCTAGCATGAAGTTTGTGTGGCTTTGTCATTTTGACATGTTTTGCTCATGTTTAGGACTTTGTTCATGAGAGGGTAATTTTTCGCAAAAATACTCAATTCTATCTCAGCTTTGCCCAATGGTTGTGAAACTTGGTGATCATGAGGTTTATGTCATTACTTAGCCAAGAGTCAGTCCACACAACGTTGTCAATCACTCATCACATCATGAAGTGACCATCCACCGGTCCTCGAACCACACAGGCTCTCGGCGGGTAGACTAACCTACGTCGTCAACAAGTCCTCCATTGTCCGAAATACCCCTGGCCGAATGAATATGCATCCGTCCCGGCGACGCTGGTACACTAACCCTCGTCACCAACAAATGCTCCATTGTCCGAAATGCCCCTGGCCGAATGAATATGCATCCACCCCGGTGACGCTGGTACACTAACCCTCGTCGCCAACAAGTGCTCCATTGTCCGAAATGCCCCTGGCCGAATGAATATCCGTACGTCCCGGCCCCGGCCCCCTTCTTCTTCCCCGATCTGAGCTCCACTACCGCCGCCCGCCCGTCCTTCCCCGCCGTCGCGCACATGTCACACTACGCCGATTCGTCTGGGGGTGCTCGTGCGAGGAGCAGGGTTCAAGGTTGCTGGAGTAACCGAATCACTCCATCGGCTTGGATCCAGTCGGTGAGCTAAGCGGCTTTCCACTGGTCCCTTGCCCGGACTGTGGTATGGCTTGGGTGGTGGAGGCGCAGACGCAGAAGGAAGGTGAAAACCACGGTCGTCTTTATTTCAAGTGTGCAAGGAACTCGGTGAGTAGTCTGCTGTGTTTCCCAAATCTGAGTTAGGGTTCTTATGTGCTTTTGATTTGTAGTACACCAAGAATTGTGGATTTTATAGTTTCCACAAGGAGTATCTCCAGATGCTAAAGGATGCTGGCGTCATTATTTTTCGACCGTCGAACTGGGCAGACACGATTGATGAAGTAGTTGATTCAGTGGAATGTCAAATTGGGAGCGGCAAGTAGAGGCAAGCACTGGAGGACAAGCAGACGAAGAAAGCACTGGAGAAGATGGACAATGTTATCTGGAAGATGAACTTGATTATTGTGGCTGTTGTTTGTGTAGTATTTGGATGTTTACTGGGGATGTATGCTGCAAAGAAGTAATTATGATGTTAAAAGTGCTGCTTTTGCTTCATCTGTGTAGATGAAGAATGAAAAATTTGTCACAGATGACAAACTTAAATGTATGAATGAAGAATGGATGGAATGACAATTGGATCACAAATAATGTGTCACATATCACAAAATTCATCAATTCTTCTGTGCTGACATTTCATTGCAGCACGAGGCAAAGGAGATGCGGATTAACACAAACAGAGTAACAAACTTCTGGCATAACTCTAGCATACACATTGCAATTCATTGTAAACTGCTGCCATATAATGACACAAACAGAGTAACAAACTTCTGGCATACACATTGCAATTCATTGTAAGCTGCTGCCATAGACATTGCAATACGTTATAGGAGACATGGATTGATCTACCCACGTCACTTAGATCTACTAGTTCATCACAAGTTCAACAAACACATAGGAAGAACACATTAATCGAGGAAGAAATTAATTAAGCAGAGGTAGTCGCCGCTGGAGGAGCCCCACCGTCGGAGTCGGAGCCAGAGCTGTCGAAGCCGCCATCGTCGCCACCGTCGTAATCGATGGGGCCGAGCATGCCTCTCTCAAGGTCCCCAGCCAAGATATGGATCTTGAAGGCGAAATCCTTCACGGTCCTCTGCAGCGGATCATTGGGTCCTGGGACCCTGAGATGAACGGCCACCTGCCGAAGCCTGTTGAAAGCTTCGCGGAACAAGTTGACTGACCAAGTGGCTTCCTCAGCAGTTAGTGCAGGAGCAGGGGTGGCCTCCACGGGCGGCGGCACCGGTGCCTCCTCGGGCGGGGGCGGCGGCACCTCCTCGAGCTCCTCGGGCGGGGGCGGCGGCACCTCCTCGGGCTCCTCGCGCGCCAGCGTCGTCCCCTCCTTGATGAGCCAACGGCGGCGGCTTTCGTCGTCATCATCCTCCTCCCTCCCCCACTTCCTGAACGACTCGCTTGACGATGCCATGCGCGCGCTTGAGGAAGAAGAAGCTTTTGGATTCACTTCTTGGTGACCGGAGACGGTGGTGCTATGGTTTTCTTGGTGGCACGGTTGACGAAGTTCTTGGCCGGCCGGGGATTTATAGTGACAAGACGGGGAACCGTCAGGCGGCCGGTCACGCGCCTCAGAACCCGTGTACGCTCAGGAGAGCTCTTGGCCACAAAAGAGACATGTGGTCACAAGGAGACGTGTGACTGTTCATATTTTATTCAAATACCAAATGCCCAACTATGAGTTGTTCGATTCTCAAAAAAAACTATGAATTGTTCGTATTTTTATTAATTTTTAGGTGTTGTTTTGTGGGCCCTAATTTTTGAGGGAAGCAAGTGTCATTTCAAAAAAAGTGATGGGCCCACGCGTCAGTGTCAGCAGCCTAGTATAAAGAAGGTAACCGTTGCCCGCCCGCGCACCAGCAAACAAAGCGACGCGGGTTTGCTAACCCGTGTCGGCAGTGACTATCCATTTTGCAAAATGAATATTTAACCCCTCCGGCCCATTCCGGCTCCCCTTCTTCTTTCCGAATGGATAAGCACAACACACAATGCTTTCCTCATTTCTCACTAGGGTGAGAGGTGGCGTGGAGACAAAGATGACGATGAGCGCCGGCGAGGGGCCAAGCAGCGGATGACCCCGCGAACCCGAGTCAAGGAGAACCGGAACGCGAAGCGGTGCCGCAACTGGATCCGCGCACGTGCCGGCGAGATGGCGGCGAAGAGGGAGACGACGATGAGCGCTGGAGAGGGGCCAAGCGGTGGTGGAGTGAACCCAATGCCGGAGACGAGGGTCCTCGACTGGATCCTCTCGGGTTCCGACAAGGGGCCAAGCAGCGGCAAGGAGGAGCGTGCCGGCGAGGGGGCAGCGAAGTGGGCGAGGCGCCTGCCTCACGTCTGCGAGCACAAGTGTCTGGCAACGACGAAGAGGGGTCGAGGGAGCGGCGAAGGTGTAGAGGACCTCATCTCTGACTCTGGCAACAACCACGACGACAGCGAGGCAAGTTTCTCTGAATCTCACTGCCTTTTTACTTGTTCTATAGATGGAGCTTGAGCTTGATAAAGTTAGTGCCTATGATGATATCTTCCATGCTTGTCATGATATTGTACCAAGTTCTGAGGCAAATCAGTTCTGAACTAAGTTCTGCTTTTACTTGTCACCCTGCTATGAAGCCTAGGATATTTTTCAAGTTCTGATATAATTTTCCTATGATGATTACTGTGCCTATACTGCTCCAAGTTCTGAAGCAAATTAGTTCTGAATTAATTACGTTATTCTTATACCATGTTTAACCCTATTTCAGGCAAAACTCTATGAGTCGCGAGCAGAGCTTGAGTTACTTCTAAACCTTAATGTCTAGGATTATGTGAAACCTGAGTTTGAAAAAATCACGAAAGAAGTGAACATCCTCATCAAAAAGGCTAAGCACATAAGGAGGTACAAGTATACTACTGAACAAAATCTCGAGCCCATTGAAGATGCGCTCGAAGGGCCTCAAGAATCCTTGGTTGCTTACGAAGAGGCTGCAAAAAGAGCTAATCTTGATGGGGCATGAGGAAGTTCAAGCTTGTTGATGTGCAGGGTCAGATAGCCATACTTTTGTGGATGTTCAAGGGGCATGTTGTTGTTGATGTGTATGGTCATATAGCACGACCATAGTAAATAATTAATGTGATGGACAAGTTAAGTCCTAGCCTGATGGACAAGTTAAGTTAACTGTTTGTAATAATTATTCTTTATTCCTGTGGACAAGTTATCTTCATCTATCTAGACAAGTTATCTCTCTTATGATGTCTGTTTTGTCTCAAAAGATATATGTGTTGATTGTGCCTGTATGTCGAAATGGAAGCAATGAGAGATCGAGCTGACCTATCAATGAAGACAAACTCAAAGGAGACGCGGATTCACAAACCTATATCTCCTTTCTTCACAAAGGAGACACAGATTAACAAACCTCCGTCTCCTTTGTTCACTACCACCGTGCTCCCGCTTCACGGCAGTGAAGAGTGCTATTAGACTTTAATTATTGAGCTCTCAGTCTAGTAACGGGTGTCAAATGGTCATCGGTAATGGACACTAAAGCCGGTTACCGATACGGCAGCGATCAGTAACGGACTTAAAGAGCCCGTTACCGATAGGGCATTGATCGGTAACGGATTTTACAAGCCTGTTACCAATACGTTTAACGTTTGTAACGGACTCACTTTAAGGACTGTTACAAAAAATTAATGTAACGGACGTCTAAGAAGCCCGTTACACTACAAGAAAAACGCCGACTAGTGACGCAAAAAAAAGGCTATTTCTCGTCATAAACCACGATTAATGACGTCGGTTGTTACGAAAACGCTCCGTCATTAATCGAGCATCACAAACCGCGATTAATGACGAGACCTTATTTCCCGGTGTCATGAGTTTAATGACGCATATAAATTCGTAACACAAAGGCGTCATAAGGTACATGCCACGTCAGACCGAGATCCATCGTGGCTCCGACGTGGCAGGGGTTATGACGATTTCGGTTCGTCACAAATTGAGGCCCGGTCCATGTAAGAGCCTTTGTGCACCTAATATTGTTGGGCCAATTTTAGCCCGTTTTATGTTTTCGTGTTATTTTTTTTGGCCATTCCCGAAATGTTTGTTGCACAGTATATTGGGCTATTTTATTTTGGGCCCTAGCAATCTAATGAACTTCGCCCATATTGCATTATGCTTGGACATTTGATTTTGGGCATTATCCACAGGGCCTTTCCTGGGCCTCGGCCCATATTGCTTTTTTTTAGATCAGCCCATATTGCATTTCACAGGGCACTGTATACTGTTCTAGCTGCTGCTGATCGCCAGCACATAATCAAACAACAAAACAAAATATTTCCCACTTCCATATAATTCACACCACATTCAGGGAATAGTTCAACCAGTACAATTGTGCAATATACATCAAGTTAGCATCGAATCGAATCAACATACAACAAGTCATCAGCAACACAAGTTCACCAGGACCACACTTCAGTTGAGAGGAGGATAAACCTGGCTGAAATTTATCAAGCCTTGGATCAGATTATGCATGTCAGTTGTGCTCTTCTTCAAAGCTTCAAACGCTTCTGTTTGAGACTTCAATGTTGTCTCCTGTTCTTGAGCCTTCAATCTCAGTTCGCTCATCTCGGCCTCCTGTTCAACAATCTTCTGCTGCAGTTGTGCCCCCCCTTGCTTCTCATTGTTAAGTCCAGCTCGTCTTTCCTGAACCTCAAGTGCAGTAGTAACCCTAGTCTTTTTCATGGAGGGCGGGCGAATGCCAGCAACCTCCCGAAAAGTCCTAGATTGGACAACTTCCGCCACTGCTTCAGCAGCAGTCTTTCTTGGTTAGTCGCCTTGAGGTTCAGCGACAATTTTTTCCATGCGAGCCTAAAAAAAGGAAATAAAATGAAAGGTTTAAAATAAAATAGTCACACATGTTTCTAGTATTGTTGCATAGAAGAATGCAAAAGCAGACAAGTACTTACAATGGCTGCCTGTACTGGAGCGGTGAAGCCATTCTTGCTGCAGTGGAAGGACTTGAAATAATCAAGTGGACTTAGCCCTTCTCCTTCAGCAGTATACTTCTGCCTCTAAATATGTTTTGAAAACAGGCATAATTATCAAAGTGCTAGCATTGTAAAATGGTTCATGAAATGAACTACAGAGCAAAAACATGGCTTGTTCATCTGCTTACCACAAGATTAGCTTGTACAATGTAGCTTTGAGATCCCATGCGCTGATGGTACTTGACCTTTCCTCGATTACTAGTGTTTGTACTACACCTCGCCTTTACAATAATAAGAACTTGTGTAAGAAATAAGATTAAGAACAATATATAAGTACATGAAAATGTGGTAGTGGCAAGTTGAAGTTCTATCATACCCTGTGCTCAGGGGAAGACCACATGTTAACCAGTGCCTTTCATTGGGCGTCGGACAGATTGGGCATAGGAGATTTAGTTGGGACTGCATTTGCTGGAACATCATTGAAGTACTTTTGCTTCAGGCGATACCTCGCCTGTCTCTGTATCGACTTCAGCATGTCAGTGCATGCCACCCTTACAGGCTCACTGGTGGTGTCAATGTCGAATTGCCCCTACCACAAGACAATTATCAGAAAAATGGATGACAAGAATGGATGTAAAGAACTATGGTAGTAGATGAGTGGACATATGCACACCGCTAGTTTGCTCATGTAGTTCTTAAGATGGTCTTCAGTCTTTTCACCATCTTGCTGGTTCTTCTTTGGCTTGTAGTCCTTCCAGCTAGGAAGGATCGGTATGTACCCACGCACTGTGATCCCACCTTCTGATGCAAACTTTGCAGCTTGCATTGGTGCCTCTGGGCGTTTGAGCCCTTCTTGAATGTGTATAGGGATCTTACCATTTAAGCCTCGGCTAATTCGGTACAGATCTTTGCCCAATCTTCTTGAATCCCGCGGCCCCCATTGTGCTCTGGAAGGGCGTGCATCACCTAACAAGTTTGTTACATCCATACAAGTTAATAATTATTTGGTTGGTAATTAGGACATTCGAATATGAGATCAAATGACTTGCCTTCTGCAGTCGTCATGTCAATGATGTTCTCATCGTGGGTTGCTGTTGCTTGGCCTTCAGTGGGCAATTCTTGTGTATCAAGAGTTGTCCCACTCCCATCAGCTAAAGCCAATTCCCTTGCCTTGGTCCTAGTCAGTCTAGGAGGCATTCTGGTAGGGTCATCCGGTGCCCGAATTCTGTTGGTCCCTCTTTCTCCACTGACAGGTAGGCTATGAGTGACCTGATTACACAAAATTCAACAAAGAAAGAGAAGATCAGAAGCAATCCTGCATAACTAGTATATGAAATGAGTTCATGATAAGACTACCTCTTGTTGACATGTCTCTGGGTCAGATTTATGTTCATCAGAAGGGTTGTACTCCGGATCCGAATCGTGTATTGTTGTATCGTTGGTACCCTTTCTGCTTGGTTGGTCAGCTGCTAAAAGTGCTTTCATTTTCTCGATGCCAAGACTAGAGAAGAAATTGTGATAATTCAAAACATTCATGTCCCTCTGCTGCTCGTAATCGCCGCGCTCGTCTACTTCTGTTAGGAAAGCAGAGAAACTTCTATAAGGTTGGCCTACCACAGTAAATAAAACTAGATCTAAACACTTTTATAAGAACCAGTAGGATGTTCCTAGCCGAAACAAGATCCTGAAAAAGATGTTCCTAGTCAAAACAAGATCCTGAGATCAAGTAGTGTAGAGATGGGATCTGTCAGATCTAAAAACTTCTATAAGAACCAGTAGGATGTTCCTAGCCGAACAAGATCCTAAAAGGATGTTCCTAGTCAAAACAAGATCCTAAAAAGAACTAGTGTAGACATGGGATCTACCTGATAAAAAAAAAACTAGTGCACACATGGGATCTGCCACATGGGAAAACACGCAAGTACGAATCCACCGGGGAAGCTGAACCGAGGAGGAAAACATTGTACCTTGTTCTGGATATTTCCTTCGTACGACCTTCCCTCCTGGTGCCATTGTGTCGTCGCCGCTGCTACTACAGAGGCAGATGGGAAAGGGGCTGAAGCTATGAGGTGTAGATTTGAGACGATGGAGGAGAGGAGGTGAAGATTTGGGCTGCCGGCGAGGAGGGAAGGTGAAATGGGGGCGGAAAGATTTGAGATGGCGAGGAGAGGAGTAGAAGGGAGGGAAGGGACGGGGGCGGGGGTAATTTATCCATTTCGGTGGAGGGCCTTGTCAGATTACCAATATACCCTTTCATTATGGTGGTGACTGAAACGGAGTGCATTGGGAAGGGGGAAGCAAAAAGGACATTTAACATCTGCTTTGCCTTGGCATCAGAAATTCCGAATATTTGAATCGCGCGCCGGTTTGTTCTAAGGGCTGGTCAGCGCTATATACTGTGGCAAAGGATGTTCCTCTAATCAAGATACTACTAGATAGGATATTCCTTGACTAGGAACTACTCATTTCGTTTATGTACTGCTCCCCTTATATTGATCAACACATCCCTTCCTTCGTCGATTCAATTCGCCTAGTACTACATGATCATGAGCACGTCACGTTGCATACTCCTCGATCATGACCACATTGGAGATCAACACATCCCTTCCTTTGTCGATTCGATTCTTAGTACTACAAGATTATGAGCACGTCACGTTGCATACTCCTCGATCATGCCCACATTGGAGATCAACACATCCCTTCCTTCATCGATTTGATTGGCTTAGTACTACAAGATTATGAGCACGTCACGTTGCATACTCCTCGATCATGCCCACATTGGAGATCAACACAACCCTTCCTTCGTCGATTTGATTGGCTTAGTACTACAAGATTATGAGCACGTCACGTTGCAAACTCCTCGATCATGCCCACATTGGAGATCAACACATCCCTTCCTTCGTCGATTCGATTCTTAGTACTACAAGATTATGAGCACGTCACGTTGCAAACTCCTAGATCATGCCCATATTGAAGATCAACACATCCCTTCCTTCATCGATTCAATTCGCCTAGTACTACATGATCATGAGCACGTCACGTTGCATACTACTCGATCATGCCCACATTGGAGATCAACACAACCCTTCCTTCGTCGATTCGTTCGCCTAGTACTACATGATCATGAGCACGTCACGTTGCATACTCCTCGATCATGCCCACATTGGAGATCAACACATCCCTTCCTTCGTCGATTTGTTCGCCTAGTACTACATGATCATGAGCACGTCACGTTGCATACTACTCGATCATGCCCACATTGGAGATCAACACAACCCTTCCTTCGTCGATTCGTTCGCCTAGTACTACATGATCATGAGCACGTCACATTGCATACTCCTCGATCATGCCCACATTGGAGATCAACACATCCCTTCCTTCGTTGATTCGTTCGCCTAGTACTACATGATCATGAGCACGTCACGTTGCAAACTCCTCGATCATGCCCACATTGGAGATCAACACATCCCTTCCTCTCATCAAACATCGGTATTGTGACATGATTCGAAGATTACATTGAAAATTACAAACAAAAGCATGCGTAGGTAGTGTTG
This sequence comes from Cenchrus fungigraminus, assembly GCA_036936925.1. Lineage (NCBI taxonomy): Eukaryota > Viridiplantae > Streptophyta > Magnoliopsida > Poales > Poaceae > Cenchrus > Cenchrus fungigraminus. The sequence continues at coordinate 75,708,586 of CM072774.1, read as the reverse complement.
GGTTCATTTTATGCATAGCACGACTCATGCATTGCATGATGTCGAGGCTGTAGAACTCTCCGTTTTAGTTGTAGGAATCCCGCATTGATCCAAGCCATTAATCCAATCGGAGGATTCAATCGTATGGAAGTCGCAGTCTTCAACGTCACGACACAAGTATGATGTTCTATTCTGGAAACGAAGTGCTGGTACCTGTATCTCATTCTGCAACCTGGTACAAGAGTATTGGGAGTCTTCTGACTCCGATACAATTTCATCTTGGTCAGCAATTGTGAAGACCTGAGCACAAAGCCCAGGCAAAACGATTATTTATAGCTGGTTCGCACACGTGAAGAAAAATGTATTGTTCAACTCGAATACAACAATCAAATGGAATCAATGACAATAAAAGGAATGTTTAATATTCTATCTCTTTTTCGTCGGTGTTCGAATGAGCCGATGTAATAGGATTGTGAAGAGGGTCATCAGGAGCCGGAGCTGGAGCAGGAGCAGGAGCAGGAGAGCCTTCTTTGGTAGCAGGAGCAGGAGCTGGAGCAGGAGAGCCTTCTGAGGTAGCAGGAGTAGGAGCAGGAGAGCCTTCTGAGGTAGCAGGAGCAGGAGCAGGAGAGCCTTCTGAGGTAGCAGGTGCAGGAGTAGGAGCAGGAGAGCCTTCCGATGTAGCAGGAGCTGGAGCAGGATCAGCTGAACGAGAGCCTTCCGAGATAGCTGGAGCAGGATCTTCCGGACCATTTGCTGTTGCCGCCAAAGGATCTTCCTTATTCATTTCCTCTGCTGCAATATCAGATAGAACCATGAGTATTGTTGCATCTGCTTCCTTTTCTTCTTTCGAATCCTTTTCTGTCATCCATTGTGAACCAATTGCTGAACTATGAGGCAGCTCATAGACTTCAGATGATTTACCCAAGTTAGCAGGAGGCATGAGTTGCAAGGGAGTCTGACCAATAGGTGCGAGTAGAGCGGGCGGTGGCGGTAAGACGTTAATTTGGTGAAGGTGACTGAGTGAAGCGTTCACAAAATTCTCCATAGTGCGCTGGTGCTGTGTTACCATTTGTGCTATCTGCTCCGAGTGTGCGCAGTTTAACTCCTCCTGCTGTGCCATCCTCATCTCCATCATTGACTGGAACTTTCTCTGGTCGCGTTGATTTTCAAGGATCAGTTTCACAAAGAAGAAAGAGTCCATTGGCTCACTGGTTGTTGCTGGAGTGACTGGAACTGTTTCTGTTTTTTCAGTGGGTAGTGATGCACCATCATGTACTCAGAGATGTCTCACTGGAGACGCCTCATTGCCTTCACTATCTGAGGAACAAATGTCATCAGGAGATGGCTGAATTGTAGCCCTTAGGCCACGATGTCTGTCTCCTGGTCTCGCAGGCCTGTATTCCTTGAAATGTGTCTCAGACATCATGTACTCGGGACGCCAATCTTTGGGTCCCGTTCGCATCCTTTCCCCATCTTCATCTACTCTGGTAAGACTACTCAGCATGAAGGAGATCCAGTGAGCATACGACATATTTTGGGCCACGGTCAACCCATCAAAGATAACATCTTCAATCTCGGCTAAAATGAAGTCCACGATGTCGAAGGGCTGGCCAGTCATGACGTGAAGGAGAAGCCACTGCTGAAGAATAGTGATCGACTCTGCATTGCCAATCCATGGTAACAATGTCTTCTGTAGTGCCTGGTGAACCACATTTGCCTCAGGGGTAAGCATGTCAGGCGTGCGATATGCTCGCCTACCTGTGAACGACTGAACAAAAAGTACGGCCATCTCCTCGTCGGACGGGAACGACCCACCGAGCAAACTACGCCGAGACGATCCCCGTAGACAATATTATGTAGGGATGTCTTATGGTCGTACTTTCCTATTTCAAAATCCCTCAATCCAAGTTTGTTAGCAATATGGTGTCGGAAAAGAGTAACCTGGCGTCCCTGAAACATGAACATGATGTACGCCCTAGTACCGGCAATGTACACAGTAGCATAAAAAACTCTCACCCAATCCTCAACATACTTATGATGCATTGAGACCAAATCAGCCAATCCGGGATGATCATCGAAGTATGCCTTAACATCCCCTCCCGCGGCCAACGTCATATGATCCCAATTTATAACCCTGTGCTGGTACAGTTTCATGGGAAGGTATTTGTAGTTGTAATAGAAAGTTTGCTGAAGGACATTTCTAAATCTTGGTTTGACCCGTTTGTCCTTGGTTTTGTCCCACCAATGCTTCTCAGGCACCCATCTAAGACCTTTAATCATTTGGTAGGTGTGGTTGCGCAGGTCCATCATCTTAAGCGGCTCTTCCGGTGGAGGGTGAAGTTGTACCTGTTTCTCCTTCCTGGGATCTGGCGCAGGAAACTCTAAAGGGCGGGGCGGGCGACGGCCCGTGGTTGACCCACCCCGTGTGTGGTAGGAAGGTGCCAAGGTTGACCCACCCCGTGTGCGGTGTGTAGGGGCAGAGGAAGAATCTCGTGCCGCAGGCCTGCACCTTAGCCTCGTCTGAGGACCAGACGTGCCTTCAGAAGTCAGCTGCGACTTTCGTTGTCGCTTCGCCAGAGGAGGATCAAGCGCCTTTCCATCTCTCTTGCCACCATCTCGTCCCATCTGCAATGAATTTCTCGAATTAGTGCCATTCCAAGAATTCGGCGGCGGATTGCGGTATCCGCTGGAGCCTGGAGGCGGACACATACCTCTGATTTCAGCGACGGATTGAGGTATCCGCTGGAGGCTGCTGCAGGTGGCGGCGGCGGTGGAACCCTACCAAGGGGTTGCACCTTAAGTGAGGAGACAGTAAATGGGGGGATGGCGGGTCAGCACGAGTGACACGCCGTTGGATAAAGCCATAAAGGTGTGTGTAGTGCGCTGTTTGCACCCTGTGACCAGGAAATAGGAAGCGCCTTTCGTACCTGTAGTTTACAAGGAAATTCCTCTGTTCCGATGTATACCAGACCGGACCATCCTCCGGACGTATGTCGATGAGTATGAAAGTCATAACAGGATGGTCCTGTCGTACATAATACAAAGAACCGGACAATCCATTCGCATACTTAGTCGATCATGCCCACATTGGAGATCAACACATCTCTTCCTTCGTCGATTCGATTCGCCTAGTACTACATGATCATGAGCACATCACGTTGCATACTCCTCGATCATGCCCACATTGGAGATCAACACATCCCTTCCTTTGTCGATTCGTTTCGCCTAGTACTACATGATCATGAGCACGTCACGTTGCATACTCCTCGATCATGCCCACATTAGAGATCAACACATCCCTTACTTCGTCGATTCATTCGCCTAGTACTACATGATCATGAGCATGTCACGTTGCATACTCCTCAATCATGCCCACATTGGAGATCAACACATCCCTTCCTTCGTCGATTCGATTCTTTGTACTACAAGATTATGAGCACGTCACGTTGCAAACTCCTAGATCATGCCCATATTGAAGATCAACACATCCCTTCCTTCATCGATTCGATTCGCCTAGTACTACATGATCATGAGCACGTCACGTTGCATACTACTCGATCATGCCCACATTGGAGATCAACACAACCCTTCCTTCGTCGATTCGTTCGCCTAGTACTACATGATCATGAGCACGTCACGTTGCATACTCTTCGATCATGCCCACATTGGAGATCAACACATCCCTTCCTTCGTCGATTCGTTCGCCTAGTACTACATGATCATGAGCACGTCACGTTGCATACTCCTCGATCATGCCTACATTGGAGATTGTTGACGGTCGATTTCCGTCAACCAAGAGCACTTGTTACACTTTGGTTTGAGCTTTGAATTATAACTAACCCGCCACTAGGCATACTAATGATGTAACAAGTTCACACTTGCATGTGGTTTTTAGAGTATGTTGTTTACGCAGGATTTAAGCGCTTAAATGAGGACTTCCGGGTAAAGTTCATCGAGCACTTTACGAGAAGATCACGAAAACCGGAACAAGTCAAGACGCATGATGAACATGACTCCAAATGGCCTAAGGACCGAAGCATCAACACATGAAACTCCGGAGACTTGGAGGTTTACCAATGAGATCAACTCAGCCCGAGAGATATTCTCGCAGCCCAGAATAGCATGATCTTTCAGTGCAGATTCGGAGACTTAAACGGCCTGTAATGGCAAAAGTTTGACTACCAAAGTTGTGGGCCTCGACGATAGCTTCGATTTGGACATATGGAAGGCCCAATTCGGGTCAAGGAGCTAGGAGATATGACCTCCGAAATGCCAGCTGCGCAGACAAGTCCGAAATCAGACAGATTATCTTCCGAGGCTGTTTTGGGGATCTTATCTTCGTTTCCAAGGAAAGCAATGAATACCAAAGTTGAAGATAGTTTCGTGGCACACAACCTGGACACTGAATTTGCATTATTTGGAGTCCGGACGTGGGAGATATGGTGCCGGCAAGGAAAGGCTGTGAATCAGGAAAATCTGGACGAGGCTGAGTTTATGGAAACCAAGTTCACTTCTCTCTCCCAAGGAAGATCTCGTGCAAGGCAAGGTGGAGCACGCCCCAAGGCTCCCCAAGGGTATAAATACAACCCCCTAAGCACCGCAAGAGGGTGAACCATTCAGATCCATTCACCAGAGAGCCGCCGAAAGAAGGAGATACACCGAAGGAAGGCCACCGCAAGTATTCGAGGGTACCTAGGAGATGGCTTAGGCCACCCCTACCTGCCATGGACTCCCTACGAGATTGTGCCATGGTGGAGTTCGGGAGTCACCCCCAACATTCGTCGGGGTATGTACGCACATGATGGTGGTATCAATCTACTTTTTATTCTAGTTGTCTCCACTTTGGTCTACTACAATGCATGCTTTCTTCCTCATATGTGATGCATCCATATGCTCATAGTAAGATTAGATCTATTCGTGGTGATTAGTCTACATCTTGCGGATACATTGAAGTAGCATGTTTTAGCTAGTTGGGTGATTACCCTCGTGTGGTGACAGCACGCGGGAGGGAAAAGTTCTAGCGACGACATGATGTGGAATAGGATCGAAGGCAAGTAGCACGGGAGTCGGTGCGCGGCTACCAAGGAGGAGGAGCTACGAGTAAGAGCGCCTTGGTGGGTGTTTGGGGTAAAGCTTTGGGAAACCTTAGGCGTCAACATGCACCTCGCACCGGTGACCTTGGGAAAGTAGGCCGCTTGCGAGCCGCCTTTCGGAGAGATGATTCTGTGTACCTTTAGTTGAGATGCAATCTATGTTTTGACCACCTTTTGACTAGAACGGTACCTAGAGACGATAGGCCCTAGCTCCTTGGTTGTGTTATCTCATCTATGGCTGTGAATGTGATCAACACTTATACTTCATTCATATCTATTAAGTGTTACCCTTTCATATGCAATCTAAGCTTCATGTTAGGTTAGATTTGATAGATTAGATGGAAAACCCTAGGTAGTTCTTTGTCGATCCACGGATTGATAAACCTTGGGGGAGTACTCCGAGGGAAGAGCTACAACCAACCCGTGCGCTTGCGGATCGAAACTTGACATGTTATTTAACCGTCAACAAGCTTTTCTGGCGCCGTTGCCGGGGATCAGCAACAAGAACCCTAGGGCGATCTATCTATCTTTTTGGACTAACCCTAATTTTATTGTTGCATATATCCTGTGTTTCTTATTTGTGGCCATGAATGCAGGTAAAACCCTAGACACATAGCGATCAAGGAGTTCTCAATGTCCATACTTCGACAAGTCCAATCTCGCTCAAGCAAGTTGATGGCTACATGAAGACCCGCTCTTTAGTGGTAGGTGCTAACTTTTGTTAGTGGCCCAACATCCGCTATCGAGCCCACACTTAAAAGAAGTAAAGATGAAAAAGGTATGTCACCGTGTCAATTGATTTTGGCTAATGTTTCTGGGAGATTCCTTTTTCCAAGCTATAGGTAATGAATCAAGCCCCGAAGAAGTCGTGACATCCGATCATCAACGTCTCTGGAAGGTTGCTATTATGATCAAGTTTTTCACCCATAATCAGAGAGGTACCATGGAGGAAGATTGAAGATCATTAAGCTCCATCAAGTCTTCTTTCCAATGCATCAATAATCGTCAATTTTGGACACCGGTACAAAGAGTTAAGGTAAAATCTTTCAATGCTACGCATTCTGAAATTTTTCAGGACAGATTGCAGTGCCAGAGTAATACGAGCATAGCTCTTTCATCAGGAGTCCGTTTGGAGTAAATGAGCACTCATTGGAAAGGGAATTTGATACGCATTCCAATGGAGTGAAAGTTTGGTACCTGTTCTGTACTGGATGAAGAGCAATTCAACAAAGAAGAGGCAGCAGCAAACAGTAGAGAAGGCGGTGACGATGTAGAAGGAAGATTAGAGAGCCTCGAGCCCCCTATGATCCCGGCACCCTAGGTAATGCAAGCAATGGAGAAGATACACCATTGGAGCCATGCTACTCGCTGGCGGATCAATGGTGATAAGCTTGGAGCCTAGGGATGCACAACACGATGCTCAAAGACTACAAGATCAAGGTCATCAACATCTCCGGATCAATTCTCAAGAAGGTACCGATTGCATCTAAATTCTGCAAGGCCTCTGAAAAAAGAAACATAATATTTTTGGATATTAAGAAGCCCCATGAAATTCTGGTTCGAACGAATCAAAAACCAAGTCAATCGGAGATTCCTACAAGCGGTTATAGCCAAAACACCGAAGGTCATGCGTTCTGAAATTTTCTGGACAGCACGCAGCACTAAAGTCAAACGGGCATAACTTCTTCCTCCGAGCTCTGTTTAAGACGAATGACCAGACGTTGGAAAGGTAATTTCATATACTTTTCAATAGAGCTATATTGTTGTATATATTCTGTTCTGGATGCAGGGGAAAATATATGAAGAAAAGGCAAGAGCAACGTGACGAGAACAAGGTGAAGGAGAAAAGATGACAACAATGAAGATGAGCTTGGGTTGTGGTTTCATCAAGCATACATGATCAAATTCAGAAGCTCAAGACAAAATAAGGGCCTCAAGAACATTTGCAAATGAAGGCACAAGTGACATCATTCAACAAATGAAGATGTTAAAAGCAAACCACGATGGATTACAAAGGGCGACATCGATACAAGCTGCATGGACAATTCGAACTCTCGCACGGAGGACCATGGCTTCACAACAATGAGAAGGTATGTGAGAGAGTCAAGCTCTATGACTTAAATGAAGCACTTTGCAGGAGGCAACCCGTTCTTTTTATTTATCTATATATATATGATGACGGTCTATATTGTGCTCTTAAATTAAACCCATCAAGTAACATTGTACCATTGCTCTAATAAATGCCACAACATCATGTTGTATGTCTTAATTGCTATTGAGAGATCACCTTGTTATTTGATCATGGAAAACTTGTAGACCCTTTTTGTGTGCCTATTAGTGTTTAGAGTCTTTTTATTTGTGTTCTTTTAGAGAGAAATATGAAGTGTGGCACTACCCCAGATTCTAAGCTTGTGGCTAATTGATCTAGTTTTAATATTCTTTTTAGACCATCACCATGATCTTGTTCTTGTTTATTTTATTCATGCATTGCACTTTGTCATCGACATTGTGTTTGTTCTTTGCATGTACATGTTTTGCATATAGTTGCCTTGGTTGTTCTCTACACTTAATGATGAATACTTTCATATCCATGTTAATGCTTCATATGGCCATATGAGCATTTCTCCTTAGCAATCTTGAGTAAACATGGTGTTTAAACTTGTTTGCAGACCTTCATCATTCATTCGATAAACCTTGCTAACTTTTCATGTTGCATTGGTTGGTTTATAAGCTTTGTAATATGCTTTATTTTTCTTGTCCTATAAAGAATTATTGACCTTGGAATAAACATGGTGTTTTACCCTTCGTTAATAAATCTTTACGGCTATAGAGAAATTCAGCAACCTAGTTGTAAGCATGGCGCTCAGAACTAGGTATAAACATTGTCTTTGCTTATATACCTTCCTCCCTCTTGCATTCACAAACATCCATTAGGTCCTATTTTATTTTCACTAGATTAATTAAGCCACAAGTTAAGGATTTTAGGGATTTTGTCAGTTTGTTGGCATATGTTTCTACTCCCGACCGTCACATCGGGGGTAGGTTGTGCACTTGAATTGTTTTGCAGGCATGATGATGAGCTTTCAAGAAAGGAAAAGAGAAGAAATTGAAGGATAAAGGCGACAAAAGTAAAGACGCATAAGGACAAACTCTGAACACGAAGAACCAAGCTTCATCCTCTCTTTCCATGCCTAGGACAATGCTAAGCATGGGGGAGGACCCGATGAAAACAAGGATCACAATCGCTAGAAGATGCTAACTACCCTTCTTCTATGCCAAGCACAATGCTTAAGCATGGGGGAAGCCATGCTACAACTCATTTGCAAGCATCAAAAGGACTGTAACTCTTTCTCAACCTTCTCTTTGTCCATCATTTTTCTAAATGCTTGTGTGTGTGTGTGTGTGTGTGTATATATATATTTATATATGCCATCGACCATAGGTTAGAAACCTTTGTATATCTCTCTTGCTAATAACATGGCTACTAGGAGTACAACCTAGATTTGTTTTTATTTTCAATAATTGATAACCACCATCACCTTGAGCTCATCACGATGATACTCTTATATGCTCTTGCTTATGGAAAAGTGATGAAAGTTGCCACTTTGTTTTACTTACACAATATTATATGTGACTTAACTATTTGCTCTCCATTAAAAGGAACTTAAATTGACTAAATGCCGACTCTTTTATTTGTGGAGGGTAAATGACTAAACTCTAGACCCTCATACTTTATGATGCTCTTGGATTTAAGTTTACCGATGACCTTATGTCTTGTATTGTTTTATTTAAAACTTTATTTTTTATGCTATCTACATACGTGAACCTCTTGCATAGTTCTACCTACCAAAGCCTATATACTTATGATCTTTCATGATGAAACCTTTAGAATGCAAACTTATATTTTGATGAGTTGGATTAGGATTGATGTTCTGTGGTATGAGACTTAGAAGCTGGTCATTCCTTTTTGTGTAACTTCTTTTTTGCTAGCCTCTCTATCCGTGCATTGTGAGTTTCCACATCGGCAATTTCGCAAACTTCACCGGATATCCACCCTTAAACCCAAAATATCTCTTTGTGATACCTTCCTTGTCCACAACCCATTACTTGAGTATGGATTATTATTCCGAGGAAAATCCAAAGAAGTCAAGGTGTTACAAATTGGAGTAATTTTTGGAGTCCTCCAAGATGACGCATGGAACATTCAAGATCTTGCGTGGAGGAGTACCAGAAGATTTCAAGTATTTTTCCAAACAAGACATAAGATTTTTTGTACCTACCTTAGCAAAAATAAAAGTATATATAACCCCCTGTTTGCTCGAGGATGAGCAAGTGTCTAAGCATGGGGGAGGAGCTGCTAAGAGGTACTAGTGTTGTCTAGAGTTTAGGAGAGCATATAAAAAATAATATAAAAAAAGGAAGAAGAAAGAAAAAAAAGGAGAGAAAGGAAGAAAGAAAAAAAAGGAGAGAAAGGAAGAAAGAAAAAGAAAGATGAAAAAGGTAAAAAAATAAAAAAATATAGCTCCCCGGTTCTCTAGCTTCATTTGAATTTTCATAGGTGCTTCAAGATCAAACTCCATACTCCTGTTTCCAACCATGTGCAATCCGATAACAAGGACTTCATTTGTGCCTTGGGATCACCCACTTGCCACTTGCACATGTCCACTTATCTAAATGTGTGTGTTCCACCTCTCTCCCTCTCCAACATTATTTTCCATGGCCTTTTTAACAAGTCTCAGTAAATCTAATAGATCTCTCTCTTAGTTCGACAATATTTCGAATATAATGTTTTGCAAGGATTGTTTTTACTTACCAAGCTCCACATAAGCCTTCCACATACATATATAAGTAGAATAGGTTGAAAATAATCTAGTATAGGCTTGGAGTGACTTGATGAGATGAGTGTTTCCATGAGCTATTGCAAGAGGACGTCACTATGTTGGATATGCATCTTTTTGAAAACTCTTCACGATGCAACAAGGAAAAAGGTTTGAAGTTTGCTTAAGTTTGAGAGCATTAAATTTGTTTTATTGTGGCATGTTCTTTAATGCTAGTCTATCCTCTATGATGAAAGTAGTCGGTCAAAACTTGAACCTTAATGCTAAATACTTGAGAGAGCAATATGTTTTGTAACTTATGATTGAGTGTAGGGATAACATCAAAGGGCAACGCTGATTTCTTAAAAGCAAATGTCCTGAACTTGCTCAAGGACGAGCAAGATTTAAGCATGGGGGTATGTTGACGGTCGATTTCCGTCAACCAAGAGCACTTGTTACACTTTGGTTTGAGCTTTGAATTATAACTAACCCGCCACTAGGCATACTAATGATGAAACAACTTCACACTTGCATGTGGTTTTTAGAGTATGTTGTTTACGCAGGATTGGACTTCTGGGTAAAGTTCATCGAGCACTTTACGAGAAGATCATGAAGCCCAGAACAAGTCAAGACACATGATGAACATGACTCCAAATGGCCTAAGGACCGAAGCATCAACACATGAAACTCCGGAGACTTGGAGGTTTACCAACGAGATCAACTCAGCCCGAGAGATATTCTCGCAACCCAGAACAACATGATCTTTCAGTGCAGATTCGGAGACTTAAACGGTCTATAATGGTGAAGTTTGACTACCAAAGTTGTGGGCCTTGACGATAGCTTCGATTTGGACATATGGAAGGCCCAATTCGGGTCAAGGAGCTAGGAGATATGGCCCCCGAAATGCCAGCTGCACAGACAAGTCCGAAATCAGACAGATTATCTTCCAAAGCTGTTTTGGGGATCTTATCTTCGTTTCCAAGGAAAGTAATGAATACCAAAGTTGAAGATAATTTCGTGGCACACAACCTAGACACCGAATTTTCATTATTTGGAGTCCGGACCTGGGAGATATGGTGCCGGCAATGAAAGGCTGCGAATCAGGAAAATCTGGACGAGGCTGAGTTTATGGAAACCAAGTTCGCTTCTCTCTCCCAAGAAAGATCTCATGCAAGGCAAGGTGGAGCACACCCCAAGGCTCCCCAAGGGTATAAATACAACCCCCTAGGCACCCCAAGAGGGTGAACCATTCAGATCCATTCACCAGAGAGCCGCCGAAAGAAGGAGATACACCGAAGGAAGCCGACGGCCGCCGCAAGTCTTCGAGGGTACCTAGGAGATGGCTTAGGCCAACCCTAGCCTCCATGGACTCCCTACGAGGTTATGCCATGGTGGAGTTCGGGAGTCACCCCCAACATTCGTCGGGGTATGTACGCACATGATGGTGGTATCAATCTACTTTTTATTCTAGTTGTCTCAACTTTGGTCTACTACAATGCATGCTTTCTTCCTCATATATGATGCATCCATATGTTCATAGTAAGATTAGATCTATTTGTGGTGATTAGTCTACATCTTGCGGATACATTGAAGTAGCATGTTTTAGCTAGTTGGGTGATTACCCTCGTGTGGTGACAGCACACGGGAGGGAAAAGTTTTAGCGACGACATGATGTGGAATAGGATCGAAGGCAAGTACCACGGGAGTCGGTGCGCGGCCACCAAGGAGGAGGAGCTACGAGTAAGAGCGCCTTGGTGGGCGTTTGGGGTAAAGCTTTGGGAAACCTTAGGCGTCAACATGCACCTCGCACCGGTGACCTTGGGAAAGTAGGCCGCTTGCGAGCCGCCTTTCGGAGAGATGATTCCGTGTACCTTTAGTTGAGATACAATCTATGTTTTGACCACCTTTTGACTAGAACGGTACCTAGAGATGATAGGCCCTAGCTCCTTGGGTGTGTTATCTCATCTATGGCTATGAATGTGATTAACACTTATACTTCATTCATATCTATTAAGTGTTACCCTTTCATATGCAATCTAAGCTTCATGTTAGGTTAGATTTGATAGATTAGATGGAAAACCCTAGGTAGTTCTTTGTCGATCCACGAATTGATAAACCTTGGGGGAGTACTCTGAGGGAAGAGCTACAACTGACCCGTGCGCTTGCGGATCGAAACTTGACGCGTTATTTAACCGTCAACAGAGATCAACACATCCCTTCCTTCGTCGATTCGTTCGCCTAGTACTACATGATCATGAGCACGTCACGTTGCATACTTCTCGATCATGCCCACATTGGAGATCAACACATCCCTTCCTTCGTCGATTCGTTCGCCTAGTACTACATGATCATGAGCACGTCACGTTGCATACTCCTGGATCATGCCCACATTGGAGATCAACACATCCCTTCCTTCATCGATCCGTTCGCCTAGTACTACATGATCATGAGCACGTCATGTTGCATACTCCTCGATCATGCCCACATTGGAGATTAACACATTCACGTAGCCCAACAGGACGTTCCGTTGTTGTAAAATACAACATACCGGATAATCGGCATCCCCATGCGCGATCGTATATTTTGTAAAGACGCAACAGGAAGTTCCGATGCTACATAATACAGTGAACCGGATAGTAGGCACCTACGGCAGGTTTAATATTCAGGAAAGTGCACTTCAACTACATATAAATTACATATAAATCATAAGGTCCACATGATTTCAGTTCGGATCGACTTAAACATTTACTGATTTGATATCCTAGTCGTCGTCACTTTCATCGGCAGCATTTTCATCTTCATCAACGTATTGCCATAGAGTGTCGTCGTCCTCATCTTCAGAATTGAATCCATCCACATCAGACAGCTCCTGCTGGCGAATTGCGTCAACTTCAGCGGCTGCAACCACAGTCTCCTCGCCAGTAATAGGCACCGGAACCTCCGAACCATCACCGAGACCATCATCAAGTATAACATCATGAAAGGTTTGGTCAATTTCATCATCTTGATATGCAAGTACCATGCCGAGCTATGTCCTCCTCATTTTCATTATAGCTCCACAAATGCCTGTGCTCAAATTTTTGCACCACTCTCCATGGGTGTTGTAGTAGGGTGTCTGGCAAGTAAAAGACCTTCGTTGCTTGTTCAGCAGGAATGTAGGGATTATCTTGGTACCAGTAATCTCCAGTATTGACGCTTGTGAAGTAACCATCATTTCTAATCTTTGGTTCCTTCTTGGTCCCTTCCAGATCATACCAGTCAACCTAGAATAAAACAACAGTTCGATCTCTATCAAGCCCCGAGTTGTAACGCAGCTCAATAATGTCTCTTAGTGAACCATAAAACTCAATTTCTGCAATGTCTTTATGTGATCCTGTAGTCATGATTCCACTGTTTTGTGTCTTCCTATTTGCCTCTCAGGCCTTGGTGTGGTACCGGACACCGCCTACAATACATACTGTATAAGTTTTTGCTCGCCGGTCTAGTTCAGCTGATAATACATATAGGTTGTCGTCGCTCACTGGATTGTTTGTAATCTGTACAGAAGAGCCAAAGTTTTTTTTAATATAGTCTTATGTAAAGGTCCTCACAAGGTAATATAAGCTAGCTACCAAACAAAAAAAATGAATACTAATATGCGATGTAAACCAGTGCCGAAATTCTGTAGCAATTCGACGATCAATATCCTCGTTCGACACACCTTTCGCTTTTAATTCATTCTTGAACACTCTGCAAAGCAGTACCATCTCAAAGTTAGAATGAAATAATTATAGTTCTATCATTGCAATGGTGATTTACTTACTCGATATATGGCTTCACCTCTTCGCAATTGTTTAGCACATACCAAACCACCTCGTCGTACTTTGACCCAAGCCAACAAGTGGTCCCTGCACCAAGTACTTGAACATTGTGATCGAAACAGGATGTTCCATCTACAGACAAATCAGCATTCTCTCTGTTCCTTCCAACCTGATTGAATCGTGTGGCCACATCATCAGCCGCGAAGTACCTAGAGCAAAATGTCAAGGCCTCATTAGCAACATATGCTTCTGCAATGGATCCTTCAGGCCTAGCTTGGTTTCTCACTGAATGCTTCAATGTGCATAGCCTTCTTTCGACGGGATACATCCATCCATATTGTACCGGACCTCTCAGGATTGCTTCCTCAGGCAAATGGACAGCCAAGTGGACCATAACATCAAAGAAGGCAGGAGGGAAAATTTTCTCAAGCTTGCACAAAATTATTGGGATATCTGTTTTCAGTTTTTGCAAGACATCCAACTTCAGAGTTTTGCAACATAGTTGCCGAAAGAAGTTTCCTAGTTTTACAATAGCTGTGTATATCTCTTTGTCCACTAAACCGCGAAGACAAGCCGGCAAAACCCTTTGGAGTAAGATATGACAATCATGAGTTTTCAGTCTTTGTAGTTTGCATCCATCTGCAGCAATACACCTAGCTAAGTTTGAAGCATATCCATCTGGGAACTTCACCGAACTTATAAAATCACAAAACAACTTCTGTTTCATTTTTGAAAGTACATACGGAGCTTCTGGCATTTTGCATGACTCACCATCCTCAGTTGCCACCATGTGTAGATTTGATCTTACGCCCATCTCTTCCAAATCAACCCTAGCATTGATGGTGTCCTTTGTCTTCCCAGCAATTTTAAGCAACGTTCCAATAAGGTTTTCGCATATGTTTTTCTCAATGTGCATCACATCAAGGTTATGTGCCAACTTCAGAGATGATCAGTACGGCAAGTCCCACAAACAAATCCTTCGGCTCCAGCACTGTCCGGATTCCCGCTTCCTTTTCTTTCCTTGAGGTAGAGGATGCTTTCCTGGTCTAACATCTTTAACCTTCTCCAGTTGCTGCTTCAGCTCCTCATGGGTAAACTGCTCTGGCTTTTCTCAGTTTTCAATAGTACCATCAAAATCTGCTCTCTTTCTTCTCCATGGATGGTCAGTTGGAAGGAAACGACGATGCCCAATGTAACATATCTTGTTCTTCAATCTCCTTGAGCAAGGATCCTTGTCGCAACGCACACAGGCAAAATAGCCTTTCGTGACTCGCCTAGACAACGTGCTCAATGCTGGATAATCATGTATGCACCAAAGAACCGCAGCACGCAGTTTAAATCATTTACCCTCAACAGCATCGATTGCCCATACACCCTTCCAAAGTTGCTGCAGCTCTTCGACGAGAGGTTCCATGAAGATATCAAAATCCTTTGATGGAGAACTCGGCCCAGGGATCAATAAGGCCGTCATGAAGTTTGATTCTTCCATGCATACCCATGGTGGCATGTTATACGGCACAACAAATACTGGCGGCATACTATATTAGTTGTTCATGTTGCCAAATGGATTAAAACCATCGGTTGCAAGACCAAGTCTAAGGTTCCTAGCATCTTTTACAAATTTTTTCCATCTTTTATTGAATTCTTTCCATGCCTCACCATCACCGGTTTTCGCTTCGACTCGTGCCATCGTGCATCCTTTGCTGTTTTTGATGAAAGAAACATCCTCTTCAGCCTGGAAATCAGTGGAAAATGCCTCAATACCTTTTGAGGAACGCGCTTGTTGGTGTCTGCATCCTTCCATCTTGAATCCGCTTCACAACATACTGGGCACACATCAAGTTTGACATACTTCTCCTTGCGAAACAATATACAATTATTTTTGCAAACATGGATTTTTTCATAGCCGAGTCCCATGGAACGTATGTACTTCATTGCCGCATCGAAAGAGTCTAGAAGACACGCTTCTGGGAATCCTTTTTGTAACAAATTCATCGTTGCATTGAATGCGACGTTGCTCATCCGACTGAAACACTTTATATGAAGTAACTTGACAACAAATGTAAATTATGCATATGAAGATGTCGGTGACACCTTACGGTTCAGATGTTCCTTTACAAATTCATACATTTTCTCACCGAGCACCTGACCCTTGCCCAAGTCAGTAATCAATTCAGACATCCCATCATCTCCAAGGCCTTCATCCTCCTCCATACCCGATATGTATTGGTTTTCCTGGACCATTTCCTGATCACCACCATCCCGTGGAGCTGCATTATCCACATCCCCCTCTGCATCCGGCACAATTGCGTTATCCTGTACATTTTCATCATCGTCAACCATATCCTCCAAAGCTTCTCCATGATGGATCCACCTAGTGTAAGTGGTTGCCATCCCACTCACAAGTAAGTGAACTCCAATTCGCTCTATAGTCCCTGTAGAGTTATTGAGGCATCGACGACACGGGCATAGTATTTCTTCGTCCTCAGTGTATCTTGTCCGAAGAAATGCCAAGAAATCCTGGACCCCTTTCTCATGATCGGTGGTAAAACCAGTACAACCGGTTATCCAGCATCTATCCATCTGGAAAGTTTTTGGCGAATCCAACTCAAAATTACTGACCACAGAACGAATCGAAAAGGAGAACATTCTGCGAAATGAAATTTTCCGGATTGAACACAAAATTACTTACCAGATTGACACGCCGCTGCAGCAAGTATCACCCAGGTTGCGCCCGTTGGAGTGAGCAGCCGTTGGAAGTCACAAATCACCGCCGGAATGATCCGTTTTGGTAGCCTACTCGCCTCTCCGTTCTTCATTTTCCCGTTTCGAGGCAGCAGGCTGCGGAAAAACTATTTTTTGCTACAGCGCGGGCTTTTCTCCCGCCAACTTATCAGAACAACCGCTCCGGGCTGTGGTTGTGGTGGAAAGTGTTTCTCATTAAATTGACACAACCAAGAGGTGGTGCAGTGGTAGATAGTGCTGTCTCGTTCCTATAGGTCTCTAGTTCGAACCCTTGCTACGGCAAATTGTTTTTGCAACATTTCTTTACCAACAGTAGGAAACAAGCAGTTTCGCGATCGTTACTCAAGAAGGTCCTTCCAGCAAAATATCAACAGAACGGACCAGCAAAACATCAGTAAAATTAATTCAGAATGGTGAGTATGCTCAATTCAATTTGAAACAGATTAAACCAAATCGGCATAATAAGATGGAATCTCATAGCACTCATCACCACAAAGTTCACACCACCAGCAAGTAGCAAACACAAAAATACAAACAAATTCATCACCACAAAGTACACACCACCTATGAACCGTCTAGCTAGCAGTAACACCAGACATGTTTTATCGATTGTCTGCAGCTCAGTCAGAGTATATTTGCTCTTTCTCTCAACAGGGCATTCTCCGCTAACAATTGCTGATTCTCTTTCAGCTGGTCATTCTGCTATCGTGACAATTGATTAACATGGCCCTCTCTTTGGTCAGCTCTTCCATCAGGGCAATGTTCTCCTGCTGTAACAATGCCATTTGATTCAGCTGGTCTTTCTCCTGTTGCAGCAATTGATTCATCTCTTTCAGTTGTTCATTCTGCTGCTGTAACGATTGCTCATACAGGTGCTTGTAATTTAGAGCCTCTTGCAGGTCTCTCTTCACCTTCTGCAGCTCAGGTTTAGTGGATTCAAGCACCTCTAGAAGCTAGAAAAATACAAGAACTTATCAATCCATCAAACTATGCAAACTGAAAACTAACTGAATCAACTTCTAACACCAATTGCAATTCAAATCTGAGTGTACGATGAAATCAGCTTAGCTATTCAGTGGATTCAAGCACCTCCAGAAGCTAGAAAAATACAAGAACCTATCAATCCATCAAATGATGCAAACTGAAAACTAACTGAATCAACTTCTAACACAAATTGCAATTCAAATCTGAGTGTACGATGAAATATGAATCTATTGTATATGGTCATCCATCCACTAGATCCCCAAACTAGAAATCCCCATCCCTAGGTCGATAGGGGAAAATATAGTGGCTCAAACCAGAGGACTGACCTTGTCGTCTTGTTTCATGAACTCGTAGCCGGGAGGTGGTGCATAAACCACCCTCTCATCACCGCCAGAATCTGCCATTCCAACCACGAGCCGTTGCAGATCTGCGCGTACCAAAAGTCGAGAGTCTTTGCGAAGGCAGTGAAGCGTTTCGCCTGTGAATTACTGATTTATATTAAAGATTCGAAAAAAATGCTTACATGTGGGACCCAACTGAATTTTATGACGACTTGGAACACTCTATTTTTAAAATAATGCTTACATGTGGGACCACATTGGTTTATGACGCCGCTGACATGGCGAAAATGCTTACATGTGGGACCCTGGAAAAATTTATGACGACTTGAAACACTCTATTTTCGAAAAAATGCTTACATGTGGGACCCTACTGAATTTTATGACGACTTGGAACACTGTTTTTAAAATAATGCTTACATGTGGGACCGATGTTGGTTTATGATGTTTTTTTAGAGCTTATGGCATCACAAAACAGCATGGAATAGTGAAAGCCCAGCTACAGTACCAACCGTAATGACGAATGTTTTTTTTGTCACTAAATTTACTTGGAAGTGAAATATTATGACGAGATCAGCCAGGAATGTCATAAATCAATGACGCTAAATTGTGGTTGCATCACTAGTCAACGATTTTCTTGTAGTGTTACCAGAAGTCCACATTGGCAACGGGTGTTGTGGAGGCCAACCCCGGGGTCGGCCTACCGTGCTTATGGGTAACGGGTGCCAAACAACAACCGTTGCAGATGTGGGTGCATGTAACAGGTGTTAAGAGCCCGTTACAAATGCTGCGTGACCTATTTGAGGTTTTCACGTAGTGTATATCAGCCGATGATGACGTCAGCACTCGAGTAAATCTAGGTCGGCTATGTGAATGATTGATAAATAAAAACAGTAAAAAGTCGACGAGATCTAGATCGAGCTGGATAGATTAGTGATAAAAGCTAAAACTACAAGAATTGGTATGAAACTTGTAGCTCTAACTGATGTCGGTAAATTGTGAATAAAGAACTAGACGAAACCTCAGCGATGCACTCAGAGGTTAAAGCCTAAGGTTATTCGGTAAAACGTTACTTACAAGCTTGCCGGAGGTCGATCGATGCAGCCTGACGAACTCGAAGAACGACGTTGAGAAAAGAGAAAAAACGCGATGACGAAGTTGCCAAAAAGCAGATGCTGTAAAAGTAGATGTTGAAAATTGTAAAGGGTTTGCCCGGAGGCGGTTTATTTGATTATGGTGTGTACAGTTTTTCTGACCACGCAGGGTCCCTATTTATGTCCTGAGGACAAGCTGACTCCTAGCCGATTACGGCACTGTTTACTCGTGTTGGGATAAAAATCTTCCCCGAAGAGGGGCCAACAGCTAGAAAGAACTAAGCTAAGGAAAAAGCACTAAAGATACCGAAGAATAAGGAACTCGAACGTGACTGAGTGTAATGAAACTCAGCCGCCTTCCAATCGCCCCCATTCCATTACCAACAGGTCCTTTTTATAGGCCCGTAACAATTCCACTTTACAACACATGCCACTGCTTTTTCACATTGTGCGAAGCATCTTGAGGGCATTTTAGTAACCTCGCAGGGCCTGTACTCACACACTTTACAGATGTTCACTTTACACCTTGCCAGTCCACGTGTCTATTTTCGTGGCAAGTCGACGTTCGCTCGCTTCCTTCCCCTTTCCGAGCTTCTCCTACCATCTCTTCGGGCTCTTATCTTCGCTCGCCTTCGAGACCCCTTCAACGCTTTGCCTTGGTGCATTTTGAGCTTCGCCTCCATCGCGACTCATCAGACTTCGCGTAGGTAGTCCCTTTGAAAGTCACGCGCTTCTTCTCTTGGTCGCGCTTCTTCGCGTGTCATCTTCGCCCAGTCTTGACGCGCCCTTGCGGCAACTCCTTCCCCGTATCTTCACGTGTGGACCGTGTCCCCGCGAATGAAGATCCCGAGCTTTGCCTGACCTTCGCTCACTGAACTTCGATCATTCCCTGAAATAGCCAAAGCAAGAACAGAACCAGAGCTCGCTCTTCTCCGATGAGCCGAAGACACAGGGGAGGGGTTGACTGTGAAATATTTACCCCAACATTCAGCCCCTTGCTAGTGAGGGTTTTAACCAAGGACGAGCTGAACTAGCAAAATTTCTTCGTGACGGGTGAACATGTTTCGCTCCAAAGCGCCTCCCCTCTTCGGTTCGTCACCAGATTTTATTATTATTATTATTATTATTATTATGCATGTTCATCCGCGAAGCTCCGTGATTTTCGCCACCTCATGCTGATGGCCCTGGATTTTCGCCACGTTATACGCTACATGATCTCCGAGATTTCCTCCTTTGGCAGCCTATATAAGCTTCGAACCTGCCTGAGGTATTTTTCACCGCGGTAAAATCTTAGCTGCTTGACCTTTGCTTTCGCGGGTGCTAGCTTTCTGCTCTGCCTTCGCTGCCTTGGTATCTTCTCCTCCTTCTCTTTTTGTATTCCTTTCTTCATTTTAGTTTCTTATTACCTTTTGTACTCGTGTAGTTTCCTTCCTCGGCTTCTCTACTTCTTTGAAGTGATGGCTCCCAAAGTCGATAGGCCTCCGGCTACTTTTGTCTTCGGCTGCAACAAAGTTTCAGAAGGTCTGTTATCTGAGTACGTGACCTCTGGCTATATGAAGGAATGGAAGGGTAGAGCCCCTGGCTCTGAAACTGTTCCCACACCTCATCCCAACGAAGTGGTAGTTTTTCGCGACCTATTCACTGCTGGACTTCGCTTCCCCCTTGATGGAGCCATTGTCTCCATTCTTCACAACTTCGGGATGTATCTTCATCATCTCGCTCCTAATGCCATTCTTCGGCTCAGCGTTTACATGTGGGCCTGTAAGACAATGGGTGTGGCTCCCACTGCTGCCAACTTCGTTAGGGCTCATACGGTTCATCACCAGCCTTTGAAGATAGAGTGACTCGTTGACGGTGCCCTAGTTCGCGAAGAAGCTCAATTTGCTTCTCTGAACTTCAAGTATCGGAGTGACACCAAGGTTTCAGTTGTTTGCTATAAGAACAAGTGGGATAAAAATTGGAATCATTACTGGTTTTACCACACCGTAGAAGACGAAGAGCTTCCCCTTGTCTGCACTCAATTTGAGAATCTGCCTAAGGGCGTAGTTACTGCCTATGAGGATGGTGATGTGGATCATCTTTTCCTCACTTGTTTCCAAGATTTGGCAAAGACCTATGCTGCTCGCGATCTTGTTGAGGAGTATGTTGGTGCAAAGGTGTTTCCTGTGCGTGCTCGATGGTCTATTGCTGCCTGAAACGACTTTGCCTCTCCTATTAAGATCCCGGATTTCACCCGAAGCTTCCGCTTGGAGAAGAAAGGTACCTTCCTCCTATTTCTTTGATATTTCCATCTTCTCTTAGTTTACCATTTTTATTGATTCTTTACTCCTGCTTTTATTTTGTTGTGTAGATATCAATGTCGCTGAGATTAAAGCAAGAGCCAATGAAATTCTTGGGCCCATCTCTGCTAGAGAAGATGCTGACATTCAAGAATGTCTTGGTGGTACCCGTGATAATCGTCTCTTCTTTTTCTTCAGTATTCATGCTGGTGATCATATGGTCAGCGTTGGCCACCGCGCGGCGCAAGCTAAGCGTGCGGCGAAGAAGGGTGGTCAAGGGAGCTCCAAAGCTGCAGCCCCTTCGGCGCGCCCGAAGACAATTAAGAAACGTCGCGGTCGTGGTGCCGGTAGGAATGTTTCAAAGAGCCAGAAGACTTCTCGTGCAGCCACCTCCGAAGTTGTGTCTTCGAGCCCCGAAGAGTCTGATCATTCGAAGGGTGATGCTGATACAAATCCCCCCGAATGTCCCATTGGTTCTGGCACTAACATTAATGCTCCTTCGGTTGATCAAACCGAAGAGATAATAGATATTACTTCTCTCTCTCCTGGTGCTACTGTTGGTGCTACGCTTGCTGATCCCCTTGATATCAGCTACAGCGAGCCTGAGCCTGAGAGCGATGAAGATTGCGCTCCTCGGGCCAGATCTGCAAAAGACAAGACTCCTATCCCTCCACCTTCGGTTGTGGAAGCTGTGGTGCCTTCTGCTGGTGACATTCCCGGTGGTAGTAAAGTTGTTTCAGCTATTCATCAAAAAACTTTGGCTCGAGTGGAACAAAGCGACAGCTCTTCATCGGAAACAGAAAGTGATACTCGAAGTGGTGGTGTTTTTGTTAGCAATGAGTCACCCAGTGTTGTTGCCCGGTGACTTGGCATGAAACCTAACACTCGCATCTTCGATGATTCTATGTGCAAGGTGCTTCAGTTCTGTAGTGATGATCACGAGCACACCTTGCTTCAAGAAGCTGGTGATAGCTTTGGCTTTCCCATTATGGCGGATGAGCTCAGCAAGGAAAGCGCCGAAGAGATTTTATATCAAGCACAGGATCTGAGTATGAAATCCTTCTTGGCTTGCCGTGCTGCTCAACGCCGATGCCGTGCTGACCTTCGATCCCAACAACTTTCTGAGAAAACCTCGGCCACTGCACTCTCTAAGGAGATTGACGTTGTGAAGACCCTTCAGGCTGAAAAGACTTCTCTCTCTTCTTCGCTGGAGTCAGAGAAGAAAAAGTGCCTTGAAGTTTCTAAGGAAAAGGATGAACTTCTGAAGAAGAATGCTGATCTTGAACTTCAAATGACTGAACTTCGTCGTTTAGCTTCTGCTGCAGAAGATAAGAAGAAAAAGGCTGAAGGTCTGCAAAGATTGTATGACGCTAAACTTGTTGAGCTTACTGAGCTGCGACAGTCACATGCCACCCTTACTTCGGAACACGAGACGTATTGTGATGAAATTGAGCGTCATGTTGAGCCTGTCTCCCTATTTAACTTTTTTTTTCTTTTTTGTTTTAGGGTTCTCAAGCAGCGTCCGGTTCTGTGGTCGCACCTTCACCCGCT
Source organism: Cenchrus fungigraminus (assembly GCA_036936925.1). Classification (NCBI taxonomy): domain Eukaryota; kingdom Viridiplantae; phylum Streptophyta; class Magnoliopsida; order Poales; family Poaceae; genus Cenchrus; species Cenchrus fungigraminus. Next base: position 75,685,906 of record CM072774.1, on the reverse strand, counting down.
GTTGCATATTCTGGAAGCGGAGCCGATCCTTCTTCAGCTGTTGTATCTTCGGCTGCACCTTCTACACAAGATGCCTCTCCACACGAAGGCCGCGCTACAGACATTACTTCAGGAGCCCCTGAGGTGTGAGGGAGTGTGTAGTTTTTGTGATGTGGGCACTTGGGGTATTTTGTGAACAATTGATCTAAGACATTTGCAACTCTGCGCAGGTGTCGGAGGTGTAGACTGCGTAGGTTGCCGAAGATGTTTGTCCTGTAACTATTAACTTTGGTGATTATTTTATGTCTGGTTCTATCTGGCGTAAATTTAGTGCTAAGTTCCCGACGTTCCCTTCGACGTTTTCATGTCTCACAAGATATAAAAATACGAGAAGAAGAACCTTGAAGCGAAAAATGTTTTCGAGCAATTTATTCGTAACCAACTTTCTCACGATGGTACTCATCGTAAAAGAATCCATGGAGCCGAGTCTTCTTCTGTTGTGCCTGCCCGCGAAGACGTTTTTTCGTCCTCGAGCCCCCTTGTCATTCCCAAAGTTGAAGTTGTTGATCTTACCGAAGATGTTGAGTACGAGTATATGTACAAACGTCCTTGTTGAATTCTGTTGTCATGTTTTTGCCTTTGAAATGTATTCTGCGATGTTTGTAATCACCAAAGTTACATTGTTGTGAAAAATACCCTGTGTTTGTAATGAACATTCACGTTGATGATCTGTACGTGTTATGATTTTATTGGATTCTCGTATATGCGAAGATGCTATTTGAACCGTTCGATGATGCGTTCTTGTATCTCTATGCATTTCTGTATACACTTGTTCAATCTCTGCTCTTTTTCTGTTTTCGAAGATTGAGACATGGGAACTGCGCTTGAAAGCGCCTCCCCCAAGTTTCCTGTTTCAATCTTCGTGATATTTTGCACCCCCAAGGCGGCTCGTCAGCCAGTCCCTTGCTTTTTGCTTCGCGCTTTCAACGCCGAAGGCTTCTTCGCTTGTGATAAAGCGGATGATTTTGCGACTACGCCGTTTAACGAGTCGACTTATCCCTACAGCATTTCACTGAGGGGCTTCGCACATTGACCGCCGAAGACTTTTTGTTCGCGGAAAAGTAGGCCTTTAAGCGAATCATGCACTCCTCTTTTTGACAGATTGTTGCATGTTCCTTAACATCTTCGCAACCTTTGCAGAATAGTGTTCACATGCGCCCTCTCTTTTTGTATATATTTTCCTTAAGTGAACTAAATGTGACTTGTCTTTGCCGAGCAAGGCGCAAGTGTTCACTTATTTCTGCAATGTTTTCCCGAAAGTAACAATCTTCTTTGGGTGATTGTTACTTCGGGACTGATGATAGATAATGATGGTCTTTTTTGGGGAGCCCTTGTTATATTTCTCAAGGGGATATTACACAAGTCCACCTCGTTAAAAACCTCGCATCTTCATTGTTCCCGTTGTGAGATCACCGAAGACTCTCCCCGCGAGGAAAAGAGTACGGACTCTACTACGTATTTACAAAAGTTGAAAGTGCAAAAGAAGTTGAAACGAAGATTACAAAAATTGAAAACGAAGAGAAACTAGAAAACGACAAAACCTAGTAAATGATACACTTATTCTTAGAGCCAGTACTTCTGCAACTTGTGCTGATTCCATGAGTAAGGAACCTCTTCTCCTTCTAAGGTTTGGAATCTGTAAGCCCCTTGCCTTTGTCTCTGATACTAAGAATGGACCCTCCCACTTTTCTTCCAATTTTCCTACACCTCTTGTTTTTCTTCGGAGAACCATGTCCCCTGTGGATGTCTTTTGCTCGCGGACCTTCTTGTTTCTCCACTTTCTCGTTTCGTCTTGGTATTTTTCTATGTTGCTCAGCGCTTGCAGCCTGTCTTATTCTCTTGTATCAATTGCCAAATTTGTGTCTTCTTCATTTTGTGGATCTTGGTCTATTCTCAATGACCCCAATTTGACCTCTTCAGGTATAACAGCTTCTTCTCCGTACAACAATTTGAAGGGTGTGAAGTTTGTGGCTCTAGAAGTCGTTGTGTTTTGAGACCATACAACTCTAGGCAGCTCTTCGGCCCATTTCCCCCAAGCCATTCCTGTCAAGTTCTTTTTGATTCCTGTGAAGATGATGTCGTTGGCTCTTTCTACTGCTCCGTTGGATTCTGGGTGATACACTGAAGCAAAGCATAACTTAGTTCCAGGTTGAAGCAAAACCTCCTGAAATCTGTGCTGTCGAACTGTTTGCCATTGTCTACTGTTACTTTGTATGGCACTCCAAACCTGCACATGACGCTTTGCCAGAAAACTTTTGTATTACTTGCGAAGTGATTCTTTGCACTGCCCTTGCCTCTATCCACTTTGAGAAATACTCCACTGCCACTATTGCATACTTGTAGTTGCCTGGTGCTGTTGGTAGCTGTCCCACTATGTCTATTCCCCATCTTGCGAAGGGCCAAACCGGTGGTAGCAATTGTATCTCGTAGGGAGAGGTTTTTGTGTACTTGCAATGCTTTTGACAATTGTCGCATCTTCGCACTATATCTTCGGCGTCACGGACTGCCGTTGGCCAATAGAATCCTTGGCGGAATGCCTTCGCAACTAGTCTCCTTGTTTCGATGTGAGATGAGCACATTCCTGAATGAATTTGCTGCAATAGATCTCGCCCTTCTGTGGAGATGCACTTTAGTAATGGTGCGCACACTCCGCTTTTGTATAAGTTGTCTCCTCTTATTTCATATGACCTTTCTCTCAAAGCCATTCTTTTGCTCTCCTCCCTTGATTGTGGCTCGTAGTGCCCTCTCAGAAATGCCATGATCGAAGATCTCCAGTCTTCGCTGGATATTGCATTTATGTATCTCACTGGTGCTTCATCACAATTAACTGATTTGCATTTCAGGACTTCATAGAAGACATCTGGCGGTAATGGCTCTTTCTGCGCTGCTGCCTTCGCTAGCATATCTGCTTCATTGTTCTGATCTCTTGGTATTTTCTTGACGGTGAAGCCAAAAAAGAATTTCTCCATGCCTCGTACAGTTTTCAAGTATTTTGCCATTTCATCATGTTTTGCTTTATATGTCTTGCCTATTTGCCTTGTGATGAGTTCTAAATCTGTGTTTATGACCACTCTTTGTGCCCCTATTGCTCTTTCTTTGCGAAGGCCCAATAACAACCCTTCGTATTCTACCACATTGTTTGTCTTGCCTTCGAAGTCCAATCTCACAGCATATCTCATCTTTATGCCTGATGGTGACATTGGGACTGCCAAAGATGCAGCTCCGTCACAATACATCAACCATGGTGTTTCTGGCTTCTCTTCTTTCTTTTCTTCGCCTTGACTTGGGGTCTAGTCTACAATGAAGTCTGCTAAGACTTGTGACTTGATGGTTGTTCTTGCCGTGAATTCTATAGCATACTGGGATAGTTCTGTAGCCCATTTTCCTATTCTCGCCGAAGATTCCTTGTTCTCTAGTATCTCGCGAAGAGGATATGATGTGGGAACTGTGATTGAATAACTCTGGAAATAGTGTTTTAACTTTCTTGCCGCCATTACCACTGCGTATGTCATCTTCTCAAGTTCAGAGTAGAACTTTTTCGCTCCTGATAGAGCCTCAAAGACGAAGTATACTAGTACTTGTTTTCGTATTTCTAACTTTTGGGTCTTCTTCGTATTTCTCAGAGACGGAAGTATTCTTGCATTATGTCAAACAACATCTTCTCCGTTTTGGGTCTTCTTCGGTCTAGATATTCTCCACAAGGTCCTACCTTGAGACCATCTATTGCTGCATCAATGACAGTTGTGGCTTGCACGTGTGGTGCTTTAGCTCTAGCTTTGGCAAACCTTTTGATATACTCTTGTAGTGGTTCTTTATCTCCTTGCTTTATGAGGTGAAGATCACCTGACGTGAGGTCTTGAGGTTGGTACCCCTGAAAGTTGTTCTCTATTCTCTGCCGAAGCTGTTCCCATGATCTGATGCTTCCTTTTGGTAGCGAAGCGTACCACTGTTGAGCTGAGCCCTTCAAGGCAATTATCATAGCTCTTGCCATTACTACATCATTCCCCCCACCCGAAGATATTGCCACAGTGTATTTCTGGAGGAACTGTCTGGGGTCTGATTCGCCATCATACTCCGGCAAAGACGCGGGTAACTTGAACTTCGGTGGACACTCTGCCTTTTCAAGCTCTAATGAAAGAGGAGAAGCGGGTTTCACCTTGCCCGTGAATGGTTCTCTGTATCTCTTGTGTGGCCAACATTCCATATACGCCTCTTCGTCTGAGTCATAATACCAGGAATCTTCGTCATTCTCATCTTCATAAGTTTCTTCGTCAATGATTATGGGTCTTCGCCTTTTACTTTGCCCTTGCATTTTGCGAGGTTGCTGGGTCTGTTCTTGTTGCTGAAGAGAATTCAGTTGGGCCTGTAGAAGTGCCATTTGCTCTTGGAGTTGTAATGTTTTTGCTTCTTATTACTTGCTGTTCTTCGTCTTCCTGCAGTTGCTGCAGTAACATTCTCTTCTTCTTGACTTGTTGCAACATCTCATTGTCCTTGGCTTTTTCTTGTGCTGGATCTTCATTCTGTATTTCTTTCGCCCTGAGGATGGCAGTTTCTGCTTGAGCTCTTGTTCAGATGTTTGCTGGCATTGTTCTTTCTCTCATCTTTGTAGCAAGTCTTTCTTCGATTCTTCTCAGCGAAGCGATGTCCGCTTCTTTGACCCCTGCATCCACTAGGCCGACCTCAAATTTTCCTTCTGCTACATCATTGTCTTCTTGTTCTTGATCTTCTCCACCCCTGTGATTATGTGGACTTAGAACCATGTTGCTTGTTCTGTTTGTGTTGTCTGGTATATGTCTCTCTCTAGGGTTTTCTCTCTCTGCTTCCGACGGATCATTAGTCACTCTGTTTGTGTGTGGTTGTGGGTTCTTCGGTGGCTTCTTCGGTGGCATTGCTGGGACGGAACACGGTGGGCGCCTTAGCTGTTGGGATAAAAATCTTCACCCGAAGAGGGGCCCACAGCTAGAAAGAACTAAGCTAAGGAAAAAGCACTAAAGATACCGAAGAATAAAGAACTCGAACCCAACTTAGTGTAATGAAACTCAGCTGCCTTCCAATCGCCCCCATTCCATTACCATCAGGTCCTTTTTATAGGCCCATAACAATTACGCTTTACAACACATGCCACTACTTTTTCACATTGTGCGAAGCATCTCGAGGGCATTTTGGTAACCTCGCAGGGCCCGTACTCACACACTTTACAGATGTTCACTTTACACCTTGCCAATCCATGTGTCTGTTTTCGTGGCAAGTCGACCTTCGCTTGCTTCCTTCCCCTTTCCGAGCTTCTCCTGCCATCTCTTCGGGCTCTTATCTTCGCTCGCCTTCGAGACCCCTTCAACGCTTCACCTCGGCGCATTTTGAGCTTCGCCTCCATCGCGACTCATCAGACTTCGCGTAGGTAGTCCCTTCAAAAGTCACGCGCTTCTTCTCTTGGTCGTGCTTCTTCGCGTGTCATCTTCGCCCAGTCTTGATGTGCCCTTGCGGAAACTCCTTCCCCGTATCTTTGCGTGTGGACCACGCCCCCGCGAATGAAGATCCCGAGCTTCGCCTGACCTTCGCTCGCTGAACTTCTATCATTCCCTGAAATAGCCAAGGCAAGAACAGAACCAAAGCCCGCTCTTCTCCGATGAGCCGAAGACACAGGGGAGGGGTTAACTGTGAAATATTTACCCCAACAACTTGCATCTAAAGAAACGAACACTACCAAAAATAAATGACTCATGCAAGAGTCGAACTCTTCTAAAACTGACTCTGCCCCGTCGTCAATCGATGACTTACCCGCCTCCACTGTATCTTCTCCTTGGCATATTCTTCAATTGCCACTTTCTTCTCTTGATCGGCCAATCCCTCCAGGTTGATCATCGACCAATTAGATTGACTGGCTTGACCATCAACAGACTGGGGTTGACTGGTTTGACCATCGACACGTTCCGCTAACTGCCTTCTCTCGTTCAATCGGCCGATTGCCCTGTTTTTCCATCGACATGACTTGTTGCATTTTCTCATCTTCATCCTTTGACTCGTTTCCAAAAAACGGTGTCAACATGTGACAACCCGCCCGAGAAAATACCGTACTATCGCCTAAACCAATCCACTTTGGTCATTAAGCGGTAATAAAGTATCATCCCGTCGTAAGTTGCCGGGTCAAAGCCCGGTAAATCACTTGGATAACACACAGAGGATCGAACATATGCATGAAAACTCACACGAAGGCGAGTCCAGAGTACATTACACAAATTAAATCCAATTTACCCCTAAGGGTTAATTATTACAAACCATGGTTCATCACATGATAAGTAAAGGTTCAGAGTTCGAAAATAGCAGAAAATAAACTAGTGATACGATAGACATCACAGGAGGCCATCCGTGATGCCGTCACTCGTCGTCATCCACCCATTCCAACTCCCAGCCGGGTGGAATCTCTCCAGGCCAAACAACACCTGTAACAACATTTATAAAGCAAGGCTGAGTATACTGAACAAGATTTCACAATTACATGAGCTATAAATTAATTATACCAAAAATGACAAATTTTAGCTACCAAAACATGATAAATGCATATAAAAATAATTAAGCAACAAATGGATCCCAACTTTCTCTCACTGATTCTCTGGTCCAAAACTGAGTTATGCAACCAACATATACATCTAGGGCTACTATAGATCTTGAGCTATGCACTTATATTTAAATCTAAGCATAAATCAAGAATAAACATTTCTGGCAAATATAAAATCATGATTAATTCACCAGAGGTGTATTTGGGCATAAAAAGATCATATCTAGAAGTTGGGCACAAAAACATATTTATTTTAAGCTATAAAATTCATTTAAGTAGATTCATCATAAATACAAAATAAATCATATTAAAAGATTTACTCAGTAACTTTGTGTAGTTTTTGGTGTAGAGCCTACACATGACATATCTAGCAACATATCCAAAATTCAGCTTGAGATCACTTGTAGATTTTGAACTACAATAGATCTAGGTTCAACTAATTTCAATTTTTCATGAAACATCTATCAGTCAAAAGTATGGTCATGCTTTGTAAAAGTTGTAGATTTGCTCACAAGGAAACCAACAAAACTAGTTTGGCATTTTTCTGATTTTTCTATGATTTACTACAGATTTTACAAGATCTGGTCAAATCAAACAAAACTTAAAGAATCTAATTACACTGAAGTCCCTGGAAAGTTTTGGGTATTCACAACCATGCCCTCGCCTCTAACATAAATGCCCTCGAGGCCAAAGTTCCTCACAGGCATGCCCTCGGTGGTGGCGGTGGCGGCGGCGGCGGCCGCCAGCGGCAATGTAGGGCCGGGCGTGGCAAACAAATGACGCAGGGGCACGATTGGGCTCACCAGGGGTCGATGGGTGGTGGTGGCTCGGTCGGGGACGGCTCCGGCGAGCGCCGGCAGAGCAGCAGCGGTGGTGCGGCCGCCACGGCTTCAATTACGGCGAGGTAAGGGGCGGAGCTAGGCAATGCGTGACGGGGTGAGCTCCAGGGGGTCCTGGGGGAGGCGCTGAGTTGAGCGGCACCAGGAGCGAGCGGGAAGGCGAGCTCGACACGGCGGCAGCAATGGCGGGGCAGCGGAGGCGTGCGCGCACGAGTAGGCACGGCGGGGCCTTTTATAGACAGCGAGTGGAGCAGGGGCTCCAATGCTTCGTCACGAAGACAAGGCGCGTGGGAAGGGGGACCCAGAGGTCGCAGCGCACGGGGGCACCGGCCGGCAGCGGCGTGACAGGGGGTCCGGTGCGGCGGACGCTCGCGAGCGTGACACGCGCACGGGAATGCGCACCTAGGCAGCTTGCTCGGGCTGCGTGCGGCCAGGGGGGTGCGGTGACCTCGGGAGGCGTAGGCCGTCTTGGGGGACCCGGACGCCGAGGCTGCACAGGCACCACGCGGCGGCGCACACGAGCACGGCGCTCTGGAGCGCGGTGCGCGGCGCGGCGCGGCACGACATTGACAACTCCCAATTTCATTTAACACCGTTTGACCGGCCAGAACTCAAAATTTTCAAACAACACTTGAAAAACTTTGAATACCAAAGTTGTAGAGCATCTATAGGAGATCATTTTTTGTAAAGGCCGACCTATGTTTTGATCACTGGTTTGAGCATAAACTGTGGGCAAACTTTGAATGTTTCTCAGCTCTGGTGAATAGTACTCAGGTGCAGTTGACCAAGTTTTTCACCATTGTCCACTCCAAATTTGAAATGCTACCCAAAAGCAAAGTTGTGTCCCTCGAAAAACTGGACAACTTTTATATTGGGAGAATTTGAAGTGTTTAGGTGAAATTCGGAGAACGCGGCAAAAGTTCTAGAGAGGTTCTAGGGTTTCAAGGGTGTTGACTAGGGTTTGACTAGATCTTTGACCAAGGGTGTGTGTTGACTTTATTAAGATGATCATTAGTGATTGTTGGCTAGGTTTTCGAGGTGATGACCCAGGTTGACAAAGGTTTGACCAAAGTCAATGTGTTTGACTTGGTGGACTAGGCCATTAGCGCTAATAATGCTAATTAAAAACCTGGGGCGTCACACAACACATGCTCCCCAGTTTCGAAGTAAATATCTTTTGCTCTGAAATTTGCTCGAATCCAGTAGCTTTCTCTAATTCGAAACGACTATATCCAAATCTTAAATCTTCAAGGGGAATCTATAAATGTAACCCCTTTTCGGGGTCTTCTTCCTCTCCCAAACTCCGTCGTTGCTCAAACTTCAGGTGAACTTTGAACCCTAAGTCCGCGACTTTTGCCGAACCATGGCTTCTTCAAGCTCCGCTGGTGGTCCTCAGCCATCTCCTGCACCTCTGGTGGCAACCCTTTCCTCGGTTCCCCAGGTATTTTCATGACTTCTGCTTCTGCTGATTTCAATACCGTTACTCGCTCCCAAATCTTAAGTTTTTGAATTTCCTTCAGGTACTCTTATCCAATCTCACTATCCCCATTCATGATAAACCTGGCTTCATTTTCCTTGGTCCAATGGGCGATCCCGACCCCACAGAGATAATTAATCTCGAGACTGGCAGATTTCCTTTCAAGAATGCATGTTTAGACCTAGCCGATTCGGAAAATTGCTTTAGGTCTTGGACTGGGTACACTAAGGGATGGACAAACTGGTATTGCAGGATGTCTCGGAAGAACAGAGATTTTTGGGACAAGTGTAAAATTAGCCAATGCATCACCCTGTCTTTGTCTGATATGTCTCGGAATAAATCACTTCTCATAGTTGTTGATGGTTGTTAAGTACCACTTTTAGGCCGTCAATTTCTGCATAAAATTAATAGAAATTGAGCATCAACACTAGAATAGGGGTTTATACTGACAAATTTCACAAGTGGTGATGTAGATTTGAATGCAGACAATTAGCACAAGAAATAGAGCAAAAGCACACCTTATCCATCCACCTCATCAATCCAAGCCACTCCACCTCAGCCAATGAGGGGCTGCCATGCAAAGTGCTACGGATTGGTGATGTCATCAATCCAAGGGAGAAAGACCCGTCGAATCAGAAGTTACCACACGTACATCACATGGATTCTATGGCCCACAAATGCGCCCAAACCATCTCAAAACCACGTGGACACTTGGAACTGCCTTAAGGACCCACCTGACAGCCACCACGAGAAATCACAAGGCGAGTGGGGCCCATAGGGGGTCGGCCGACTCCACACGTCGGCCGAACCGACCTTGTGCCGACTCATCTTGGCCTTCCATGTGGTGCTTCCTGATTGGTTCCAGAGTGCATTCTGAGGGTGTTTGGGGTGCTCTCGCCCTGGTGCTCAGGCCTATAAATAGAAGTGGAGGGGCTTAGAATAGAGACACACACTTCTTCTCCTCATTTTTGCCTTTGGGCTCCTATCTCTCTAGGAGAGGAGTGCCTTTGCATAAGATTAGTGCTGGCTTGCTAGTGCTTAGAGATTAGAAGGAAGGTGAGGATGTGACTTGGGGACATGCCATGGTGTTTTGGCACCTTTCCCAAAAAATGAACCTCTACGAATGCCTTTGTTCTTCATTTAGACTGAAGTGAGTATTTCGACATTTTCTATTTAGACTAAAGTGGCTTTCTACATTGTTGAATAGTTCTTGTGTTCTTCATCTATTCTTGATTTAGAGGCTTGTGTTCTTCATGAACTCAACCTTCTGATCTTCTAGTGCAGCTCATAAGTTTCTAATTCTGTTTGTATGTCTGTTAGTCTAACTAGGATAAAGTGGGTACTCCGTATGTTCTAACTAGACCAAAGTCCTTCCGTGATCCCTTGCATGAGATAGCCAATACCTGAGTGAGTTCTAGTTTCTCCCTCGTGGGTTCGTCGCTTCGTATTTATACAGAGTGCTATAGTGTTGCTACGGGTGCACAGACATAGCCGTGCTATAGTAGTGATCGGTGGTGTAGACGTAGTGTCTAGACTGCGGGTTATCCTTTGTTTGCCCCGTATCCCACGATTTGTCTTGAGGTAGGCCGTGGTAGTGACAGCCGTTGGACCCTTTGTACGCCTCCACGTTCGGATACGGCGTAGAGTTTTCGGCCGGAAGCAACTGTTATAGCCAGGAGGGAACCGGTGCCCGAAATGAGAGTTCCTAGCTGAGAGACCATTCTCAACTCTGTGTGCTATCAGCCGGATCCTTTCCATCCTCTTCTCATCCTATAGAGTTGTGTCCTTGGACCATAGCTAGGCTAGGAGGTAGCTCTCACCATTCCTTGGATTCAATACCCTCTAGAATACTCCTTGGGAGAAGTGCTACAACGGTGTATCCGTGCGCTTGCGGATTTGTTCGCACCTGTTAGTGTATCCAGGTGCTCCTTACACGCTCATGCTAGACACGCCACTAGTGGTGAGGTTAAGAAATACCAACAATAGCTAGCTCATATTTTTGGTCTGATGCCCTCAATGCCTTTTTGTTTGGTCATGGACCAATGACTGCAACTCTAGCCGATGTCCTCATGTTGACCGGCCTAGATGTGTTGTCTTCATATACTTTTTTCTCACTAGAACGACCAACTCTGCTATCGATTGAAAATCAAAGGTGTTGGTGGCTGGTCAGGCTATATTACTGAACACATGAAAATAAGTACCCCGGATGACAGAGAACATGCTGCATTTCTGAACATGTGGCTTTAAAAATTCATCTTCTGTGGCAAATCCTTTGGTCCAACCTCCAATTTTCATATTATAGATGAGTGTTTAGCAACAAGCTCTTCAATCCCGCTCGGTAAATACCTCCTGGGAGTTGTTTATAATTTACTTCACCAAGTGTCAGTTAATCTGTCAACTAGCACTCCCATAGGTACTCCAGGAGGGCCCTTGTGGTTTATCAACATGTGGCTGAACCTCCATCTTGGTAATAGTCTCGAGCAAGACATTTACAGTTTATCTTTTCCGAAAGATCAGCCAGATGATATCCCAATTGAGAAGCGTCGATGTACTTCTTTAGTAGAAGCGGTCTTTGTATTCCCAGGAAACAAAAAGACTCCATCTCGCATAGCTGAACATTTTAGGAGCTTTTACCTTGGTTTCAGGCCAGATTCTACTATCTGGTTTGCATATGAAGATCCTAATTTCTCTTTCGAGACTGTGTTTAGATTTGATGATATCACCAGCAATGATGACAACAGGATGATTTTTTAGGAAATAATCAAACCAGGACTTCTTCCATCTTGTGTCTTCGGAAAAGATCAATCGGCAACATACGAGTTTTACAACCCATTAGTACGTGCTCGTCAATTGGGATTTGGTCAACTGCCGATTGGTCTTTATTTTTCCAATCTGATCAAACCAAGGGAGGCTATTCTGAAAAATCTTCATTATAATCGACTGCGAGACATGGTCCCTGATTCTTCCATCGTTGATCTTGATTCCTGGAAACTTGCAACTTTTGCTTCTCCTCTCTTTAACATCTGGTGGGCTGAATGGTGTGATCACCTCTTCTGGGTATCTCTCAAACTTTACTGCGAGAAATTGGATTCTGCATATAATGCTCCACCTAACGAGGTACCTTCTTGTTCAACACTTTGTGCATTTTTGTTTCCTTTTAATGTTCTGACTAGTTTGTTCTTTTCTCTTCTAGCCTGATACTATTGAACCTCCTGCTCGAAGTAAAAGTGGCAAGCCGATCACTTACCTTCCTCCAAGGTCTCGTTCATATATCGGCTATAATGCTCCTCCAATTTCTTCAGTCATGCAAGGTCCAGCGGCAATCTCTACTTCGAACAACATAGCCTTGTCAAGTCTCAAAAGAAAGGCTTTAGCCAGTAAAATTTTAGATCCAAGCAAACCATCCAGTCATCGGACAAGAAGAAAAACCAACACTACAGCTGTTGATATTCCAAATGTGGCTGGAGTTCTTGCTGATGCCATCAAGGTATTTAATCAACTTACTCCCTTTTTTCCTTTCAAGGCCTTATTGATCATTTTACTCCCCATGCGGTCCCCAGACTTGTTGGGGGGAAATCGGCTCAAACAAAAACTAGTGCCTCGGTAGCCGGTTCTTCTGAAAAAGAAGTTGTATTGGAGCCAATCCAAGAACAGTTTTCTAACAATCCAATTGAAGAGGCTCCAATCACAACAACTAAACAATTTGAAGCAGATCATCAAGTAGAAGATATCCCAGATGTTTCGGGTGACTAGATTCAAAATCAATAAAGCCTTCTTGAATCAGGTAATTCTCAGATTGAGCAATCCATAGCCGAAGTAAAATTCTTCATTATTGGTTCTTTGCTTTATTTTTCTTACTTGTTTCTAAATCCTCATTTTATGTACGAGGTTAATGAGGCATCGGCCGAAGCTCAACCCAAGGAACCTTTGGATGATCTACAAAACACAATTAATCATGAGCAACAAGCATCAGTTGATAAAGTCCCAAAACAAAGATCGGCTGAAGAACCGATCATTCAAACACAGCCAGACTCCTCTATTGTGAAGGTAACTTCTGAGTTGTCTCATCTTTTGTTCTAATTGCTATGCTAATCTCCTTTCTTTTGCAGACTCAGTCTGTGCTCCCGCTCATCAGCCAAAGCGCATCGGCTACCCATCTTTCTGATGATGTAAGAGCCAAGCTTCTTGAGATGCTTCCTCTACTCAACCGAGATATTGGCCAACTTGTACAAGATGCCAAGCCAATCAGGAATATTTTTAGACAGATCAAGAATCATCTGCCTAGAGACCTCAAGGCCAAAATACTTCAAGTAGCTTTTATTGAAAATCGGTAGCTTCAAGTTCAGGAAGCCCAAGACCGGCTGGAAGAAAGAAAACGTCAAGAGCAGCTTAATCAAGATAGAGAGGTTCTGGACAGTAGTATGGCTGATCTGCATAATAGGATTGAGTTGTTGTCTTCTTCTCGTCCTGACATCGTCAGCAGCATTGATCATTTGAAACAACATCGAGCTGACTTGATGAAGGAACTTGGTCAAATTGATCAAGAGCTGATCTTTGAAGAAAAGAAGCTAGAGGAACTTCCAGGAACTATTGCCAACATGAAAAAGCAGAAAGCTGCCAATGCTCAGCTAGTTCAAACTCTTCGTGAACGAACATCCGATTCCAGGTTCGGCCGATGCCAATCGCCAATAGATTGAAGAGACTGACCAGCTGTGCCTGGACCTCATCAATGTCATCCATTCCCTAGGCATAGTTTAATCCTTTTGACCATGTAATTCCCAGATTGTAGCTAGCCCTTACTGCCCAACTCCTAACACTCCTCTTTTATTGCTTTGACCGAACATTTTTATCGACCCTTATAAATGTGTTGCCTCTCTCCTCTCATTTTTGTGTGATGGCTTCTTCTTCTTCCTCTGTGAATCAGGTTGGTTCTTCCTCTCTCCTTCCATCTTTGGGCCTTTCTGATGTTTCCTCCCATTCTTCCCTCAGTCTCCCAATCATGAAGATGTGGAAAGAATTCTGAAAAATATCAACACCTTCAGTGCGAATCGACAGACGCAATTGTCTAGGCAAGAACGGGGTCTTCATCTTGTGATCTCCAACGATGAGAAGAAACTAGAAGCTCTAGAGGCCAAGAGGATCTCTCTTCTTCAGGAATTAGATTATGTAAGTGAAGAAATCACTCGAGTTAAGGCAGAATTAGATAAAGCAAAGAATCTTTTCAAGCCTTAATGTACCGTATTGTCGGCCGATGTAATCAACTTTAATTACTATCTTTATGAATAGAATTGTCCTTCTTTTCATTAGCATTGATGATCTCTAAACGCAGTATTTGATGATAATTACTCTGAAACATCCATAGCTGTTTCCACATGACCCGATTTGTCCTCTTGTCTACTATAAGATGCAACCTTTTGTCCAAAGAACTAAAGCATCAGGATCAACCATATGTCCAATAGACAAATTGGTCTTTGTAGGAATAGGAGGCATGCCTCTTCAAGAGTGTCTTCAGGAAAAAGTGGTTGTCTCCATTCCTTGGTAAATTTCCTCCCGAGGTGCCCTTGTAATCAGATGATGTAGGGAAGCTTGCTGTCGCTGTGAGCAATGTTGAGAGAGGGAGATCCTAGAAACCTCCTCTTCTGGGTACAGAGTGGGGTTACTCATTTTTATCTTAATAATTTCCAAAACCCACTCCTGCTTTTTGGGAAACGCATCACTGTGTGATTGCCAGTCATTTAGACTGGAGTCATTCACAGAGGGACTGTTCCTTCTTTGACTAGATCTGGCGTCTCTTCTTCCATCCTTTTCAATTCCCTCTCGTAGTTATCTCTTCCTGGTACTCGAGCTATAAATAGAACTGATGCTCAATGGAGGAAATCACACTTCTCAGCTATGGCTCAAAGGATAGACCTGATAGGGTGTATACTTCTTTTCTTTGATCTTCCTTCTTCTTCTTAGTTTTCAAATAGCTAGAATAATCCTTGTGATAATGTAACGGGTCTCCTCTTCTCTCTAACCTCAATAGCTAAAAGAACCATTGTGATCCAACTTGGGTGCAGTATCTGGGTCCGCCCCGGGTCCGTTGCCGCCACCCCACCGCGCAGCTGTGCCCGGAGCTGCACACACACGCTCACTGTCAGCATGTCGTACAGCTCGTCCCGCTCCTCGGGCCAAACCAGCTGCGGCGACCTCACCATCCGCTCGATCGAGATCACTAGCCCGGTGTAGCACTGAGTCAGCACGGCGGCGCCCAGTGTCCGCAGCGGTGGCGTCAGCGCGGCCAAGCATTCCTCCAAGAAGCCCTGTTTCAGCGCCTCTAGGTCGAACATCAGCTCCTCACCGTCGGGATGGCACGCAGACTCACTGGGGAGGGGCACCGGGCCTTGCCGCTGAGGGGCAGGCACGCGGTCTCACCGCCGACGGCCGCAGGGGTGGGCGCGGCCTCGCCGCCAGCGGCCGGTTGGGTGCACGACCACCTCGCCGTCAAGTGCTCGCTCAGTCACGACTCTATGAAGGCAACAGAGAGAAATAAAAGAATAAATCAGTCATTTTCCACTTAAGGGGGGAGTGGTGGGTAATTTTCATCCACAAAATTTGGAGTTAGTGGAGCACCCCCTTAGGTACTCCACGAAAACCATGGAGTTGGGGCCTGCTCCGCGATGGAGTTACTGGAGCTAGACGTGTTTGGCTGAAAAATTTGGAGCGGAGTTGGTTTTTCAGATCTGGAGCTATATGGAGCTGTGCCAAACACGACCTTAGTACCTTCGTTCCTTCTTTGGCGATGATGATCCAAAATCGTCATTTGTCCGGTGATGATGAACATAATCGGCTTATCATGTATATTCTGATTTGCTATTTCAATGTAACCTTCAGATTGTATTGCAACCAGAGACAAGCAATATATATATATATATATATATATATATATATATTGTTCTAAGGGTGGCTTTTACATCAGCCATATCTGAAAACTGAGTATGTCAATTGACAATCGGCTGTTTTACATTTTTTGTTCTAGAGGCGATTCTTTTACAGATATCGACTATTTTATGCTAAAGGCGATTACACAAAAATGAGCTACAACTCGAAACCTCAATCGGCCGTTCCGCTCGACACGATAATCGGCTATGCGTCCACCCATATGCTTGGGTAATATTTCTTCAAGTATTTTCCATTCAACGCTCTTGCGAACTCTTCTCCTTCCAAAGATTCCAGGATATATGCATTGCCTGGCATGCATCGGCTGATGCGGTATGGGTCTTCCCATGTTGGTGACCATTTACCATATTTGGGATCTCGGGAGCCAATTAGCAATATAAGCTTCCAAACCAGATATCCTTGGGAAAATTCCTTGACCTTGACCTTCTTGTCATACCATCTGGCCACTCTCTTTTTATTTTTCTCAATATTTGCCAAGGCTCTTAGCTGATTACCGGCCAGGTCTTCCAAATCTTCTTTCATCATAGCCGAATAATCATCAGCCGATAGTTGATCTTGCAAAGACACTCCTCTAGATCTAGTTTTTAACTCTCAGGGCAAGACTGCATCGTGACCATACACAAGTTGATAGGGAGACACTTTCGTTGCACCGTGACATGCCATCCGGTATGTCCATAACGCCTCAATAAGAATCGTGTGCCATCGCCTAGGATTTTCATCAATCTTGCATTTGATCAACTTGATGATGACTTTATTAGCTGCCTCTGCTTGACCATTTGCTTGAGCGTAGTAAGGAGAAGAATTTAACAATTTAATCCCTAGAGAGGTTGCATATTCTTCAAACTCCCCTGAAGTGAATTGACTCCCTTGATCGGTCGTGATGGTCTGGGGTATACCGAACCGATACACGATGTGCTCTTTCACAAAGTCAATCATATTGCTTAAAGTCACATTTTTAGGATAGCTTCAACCCACTTTGTGAAATAGTCTATGGCCACCAACACAAATTTATGACCTTTGCTGGATGGTGGAAATATCTGTCCAATCAGATCGATCGCCCAACCTTTGAACGACCATGGTTTAACTATCGGGTTCATTGCTGATGCTGGAACTCTTTGAACGTTTCCAAATTTCTGACACTTTTGACATCCTTTGTAATATTTGAAGCAATTATCCAAGATTGTGGGCCAATAATAATTATTGTTTCTGATCATCCACTTCATCTTGAACGTCGATTGGTGAGCCCCACAAACTCCTTCATGAATTTCTCCCATTAAGGTCTTTGCTTCTTCACCAAGACATTTGAGCAAGACTCCATCGATGGTATGATAATATAATCCATCTTCCAGTAAGATGTATTTAATAGCCTTGTACCTCAGCTGTTTGTCAACTTTCTTGGACAGGTCTTTCAAATAGTCAACTATCTCTTTTCTCTAATCATCGGCACGTAGCTTCAAAGCAAGAATCGGCTGATAGCCTGATGCACTTTGAGCTAGTCGATTGGCTTCTTTGTTATGGCACTTGGGGATATGCTAGAGTTTCACCATCTTGAATTCCCTGAGGAATTGAAGGCATTCCTCATGATAAACTTGTAATATGTCATTTTTGCATTCATATTCTCCTGCCAATTGATTTATCACGAGTTGAGAATGTCCAAATATCTCAACAACCTCGGCATTGACCTCTCGTAGCAATTTTACCCCTTTTAATATTGTCTGGTACTCAGCTTGATTGTTTGTTGAAGTCTTCTCAATTGGGATAGAGAATTCATTGCTTGCCCCAGAGGTGAGATGAGGACAATCCCAATTCCATCACCTCCTCCTCATGATGATCCATCAAAGAACATAGTCCATGGAACAGGTTCAATAACTGTAATCTCGGGCCCACAATGCTGAGTCACTAGATCGGCCATAACTTGACCTTTAATTGCTTTGGCCGATTGATAAGTCAAGTCAAATTCTGACAAAGCCAAGATCCATTTTCCGATTCTACCCTTCAAAATCGGCAATGATAGCACGTACTTGACCACATCATCTTTGCAAACCACATTGCATTCGGCAGTTAATAAGTAGGGCCTTAATTTTCTGCAAGAGAAGTACAAGCGAAAACATAATCTTTCCACTGCTCAATACCTTGTTTTTACATCTAAGAGTCTTCTACTCACGAAGTATACGACTCGTTCTTTTCCTTCAAACTCTTGTACAAGGGCCGATCCAATAGCCCGCTTATTAGCCAATAGGTATAATAAAGGACCGATTAGGCGACCAGAGAGGGGGGGGGAGTGAATGGGAGCCGATAAAAATTCTTCTCCGAAGAGATGAACTCGACTATGCCCCAAAATCACAACCACGAATTCCACACGTGCTTGTCAACGTCACGTAGTCACAATGGACCTACCTACCCTAGGAACAAGTCTCGAAACGCTAAGAAGCAAAGCGGAAGCAAACAAGGTGGAAGACGGACCAAAACAAGGTTACCAGACCCCTACCGGATCATCCGGAACCAACCTCCGGATCACCCGGGAGCTAACAGTACCGTACCGGGTCACCCGGCCCTTACCTCCATATCACTCTACAGCCAACAGTGTTGTACCGGGTCATCCGGCCCTTACCTCCGGATCATCCGGGACAGCCCAGAAAATAGCCTGCGAAACAGCCCCAAACTTTCAATCGATGGATCTCCCAAACCGCTTGGAGTCTTGAGACGAAACTTTGGGGAGATGATGAGCACCCCAAAGGGAAGATATGCCCCAAAAGATTCGGCCTCTAACTCCCTACAACTCCCGGAATCACAAATCTTGGCCAAGAACACTATGAACTAGGGTTCATCCAAAAATCAACGAATCGAAGGCCAAATCTGACATTTGAGGGGTCAAGATCATCCACAAAGAGGCACAAGGCACTCACCCATGATCCCCTCAAAGAAATCCGGAGAGAAACGCCCTCAAATCAATGAATCAAGCAACGAACGAAAATCCCACAAAATAGTTCGAAAAAGACACGAAAATCACTCGAGCCAAGAGAAGGAAATCGACACAACCATGAAAGCTTCCATACAACCAGAGGTCAGATTCTCTACAAAATCATGAAGAAAATCTAGCCTAAAGAGCAAGGAAATGAGGAAGTAGTCCAGATAGATGAGTTGCCCTGGAACCCTAGAGCTATATATAATATATATGAAGTCTCTCCGGGTTGGGCAAATGACCACGCTACCCCTAGAACTCAAATGAAGATACATACCCCTCATGGGCACTTTGGTCAAGACTTGGTATTTCTCATCGGGCGGCCACACCTTCGCCACAGTCCGCGTCCTCCCGACGCAAGCCCCGCGATCCTGCCGCGTGCCCCCCGGCATCGAAGCTTCTCGGCATGCCCCAACCCTGTCTCCGCCCACGAGCCTCCGGTCTTGGTTTTGTGGCTCAACCAAGTAACCCGACGGTTTTGTGGTGAACCACCGCAAACCCCGCGTGCGGACTCCGGTCGTGAGCCACTACCCAGCACCGGCTCCTGTCCACGACTTCGTCTTGCTTTTCTTGCCACCATGCGGCTTGCAATTGATCCCGTTCGGCCACCGGGTCCATCGAGCCGAGCCTACTTGTCTCTCCACTCCTCGGAGGCCCCGCAAGGCTAAGACCTTTCGCGCCCACTCTTCACCTGGACCAACGCAAATCAAGCAGCATCCTGCACCTGCAATACTCGGCCAAGAGTCAGTCCACACCACATTGTCAATCACTCATCACACCAGGGAGCGACCATCCACCGGTCCTCGGACGCTCCGATCCTGAATCTCCCCCTTGATGAGTGCATTGACAACGCGCATAGTAACCAATTCAGAGAAAAGAGAAAAATAAAAGAAACCAACCAAAAATTCAAATAAGTGATCAAAAGCCAAACAAAAGCCAAAACAAGATCACTTGAAAGAGAAAATCTCGGTCCCCTAAGGCAAGGGAAACAACTCAACACAACCGAGACAAAATGCTCCAAAATTGCCGACTCCTCAAGGTGAGGCAAAAGGGCTCGACACCATCAACACAAGAGCACAAATCAAATTCAGGCGACAAAGAGCTCCCAAAGCATGAATGCAAGCTCCCCCTGAACAAATGCATTTCTCGCCATTTTTCTCCCCCTTGATGCAAAATTCCCCCTTTTTGAATGAATTGGGTACTTTTCTCCCCCTTGTTGGTAATGCATGAATCAAGTCAACAAATGCAAGCATGTGCTTCTCAAATAGACAAAGAGCACTACAACATGCTAAAAATGAGACATAGACAAGCAAGATAGCCACATATTCAGTACAAGCATCGCCAACAAGATAGAAAGGAACATATAAGCATGTGACATAGCCATGATAAAAAAGAAGCAATTTTCAACAAAATTTGAGAGCCATGTGTGGTTCGAGGACCGGTGGATGGTCGCTTCCTAGTGTGATGAGTGATTGACAACGTGGTGTGGACTGATTCTTGGCTAAGTATTGCAGGTGCAGGTTGCGGCTTGACTGGTGTTGGTGCAGGTGAAGAACAAGTGCGAAAGGTCATTACCGGTGAGGTCTCCAGGTGTGGAGAAGACAAGTAGGCTTGGTTCGAGGGACCCGGTGGCCAGTGGGGTCAAGTGCGGGACGCATGGTGGCAAGAACAGCAAGATGAAGTCGTGGACGATTTCTTGGTTGAGCCTCAAAACCAAGGTCGAGCCGGGACTACGTGAGAGCCGAGTCATGAGTGGTGATTGGCGGAGGCTACACTGAGTTCACGGGGTTTCCTGTGGTTCACCAGAAAACCACTAGGTTCCTTGGTTGATCCACAAAGCCAAGACCGAAGACCGAAGACGGAGGTGCAGCAGCATCGGACCGGTCTGACCGGTGGGTCTGACCGGTCTGACCGGTGGATACCAGTCTAACCGGTGAGGACCACCGGTCTGACCGGTGTGCGACGACGCAGTTCGGAGACTTCGAAGCAGAGGACACGTGTCGGGATCGCAAGGCTTGCGTCGAGGCTAAGCAAGTTTGCGGTCGCCGGGCATCCGTCCGATGGTGAGAAGACAAAGTTTCCCAAAGTGCCCCTCAGGGGTGTGTATCCTAGTATTAGGCCTTAGGGGTATTTTAGTCTTTCGGCTAGCCTCCATATAACCCAAGTGGTGAGAGGATGGCAGCTATCTCTTGGAACCCTAGCTCATTTGTTTTCCTATTTTCCCTTCCTAATTTCCTTAGGATTTCCATAGGACTAGCTTGAGAGCTTCATGGTGAGATCTTGTGAGAGGGAAGGATGATCGGACGGCAAGCTAGACCTTGTATGAACCTCTTTGGTATGTATAGATGATTCGGCGTGGTTCCTCAAGGCTTGGATGTGTCTTTCCCATTTCTCCTTTTTGGTGATTTTCAGAGCTCTTTCTTGGCGATTTTCTTGGAGCGATTTCAAGGCCTTTCTCTTTGGGATTTGGTGGGGGATGTATGCTTGAACCCTTCGTGGTTCTTTTCCCTTTGATTTTCCTCCCAAATCCATGAGCAAAGGGGCTCGATTTTGGGGTTTTCTTGGCTCTAGGGTTAGAGGCGTTCTTGGTGGGATTTCTTCGATTCCTCTCGATTTAGCGAGTTTTGGTGGACCAAATCTTGGCTATGGAGTGCTCATGAGGTGTTCCTACTATCCCCAAAGTCTTGCGCAAATCGTGGAGCGATTCGGGAGATCGGGAGTTGGATTTGGGGGAGTTGACCCGCGGGTGCTGTTCATCCCGAGAGCTCAGGTCACACCGGCCTGACCGGTGCCTCTCATCGGTCTGACCGATGCAGACTCTTTGTTGAGTTTTGATCGGGTGAACGTCTTGGTGAGTTCTCTGTTGTCTCGTGTTGCTGCTGTTCTGAGTTTGGTTCGTTTTGGTGCTTGGAAGGTCAGGTTTGTGATTTTGGGGCTTCCTGGCTTAGACCGGTCTGACCGGCGTGCTACACCGACCTGACAGGTGTAGGAGCTTTCTGTGGAAGTTCTCAGGATCCGTTGGGCTGCTCCAGCAGGGACCGGTCTGAGTGGTGCAGCTCACCGGTCTGACCGGTGCAGTCCAGTAGCTGCTCGAGTTGGTTTTTCTGCTGCGTTCTCGGGTTAGCTTCGGTGGTTGTTGGTTCCTAGGACCAGTTGCACTCCAGTGGCTACGTGGTCTTGGCCAACTTGGGTAGTTGAGTCGGAGACGTGCTTTGGAAGCCTTGTTCATCTTGTTGGAGTTTCCATCTCCTTCGAGAAGAATTTTTATCGGCTCCCATTCACTCCCCCCCTCTCTGGTCGCCAGTTCCGGTCCTCCAAGTGGTATCAGAGCCGGTTACGGATCTTTGGATTCTAACCAGTCTAAGATCCAAGGATGGTGTACCAGGAACGGGGTTCGGGTCCTCCGCACTTTGATGGCAAAAACTACCAGATGTGGCAGAGGCGGATGGCGACTTTCCTCTGAGGTAAGGATCAGATCCTTTGGGATGTTACGGTGAACACAGCTTATGTTCATCCGATTAACTTCCTTGCTCCGGGATCGAGGGACATGTTCGACGCCAACAACAAGGCAGTCAACTACTTGTTTCGTGCTTTGTGTCAGTCCGAATTCGATCGGGTTCAGACAGAGGACTTAGCATGTAGGATTTGGGAGCAATTGAAGGATGCTCATGCTGGGAATGCTCAGGTTCAGGCTCGGATGTACGTGACTTACTGGAGAGAGTACGAGAACTTCACTCATCTCCCCGACGAGTCCGTCAATGCCCTTTTCCAGCAGTTTACAGTTGTGGTGAACAACATGAGAGCCAATGTGGCCGTGCTCCCATACGATGATCATGATAGAGCCGTAAAGCTCTTGCACTCGTTGGATCACACCGTATGGGATGGAAAGGTCGAGGCTATTCTTGAGTCCGAGAAGTATGACACCCTGACCATGAACGAGCTGTTCTCAAAGCTCAAGTCAGCTGAGTTGGACCGTGGTATGACAGCCAAGCTCGAGAGCCCGACTGACTCTCATAGTCTTGCTCTCGTCGGTGGCTCAGGTGCTAAGGCTAACGCTAACCCATCCTCTAGGATGTACTCTTTATCCTCTTTGATGTCTTTGCCAGATGAGGAGTTTGATGTACTTGGAGAGGACGAGCTGGCGTTGCTGACACGGAGATTCGAGAGGATGCACGAGAACCGGGTGAACTCAAGAAGGAACTCGAGGACGTGCTTCAAGTGTGGCAAGACCAGACACTTTTTCGCCGAGTGTTCGAAGGTGAACAACCACGACAAGCACAAGTCCAAGGATAAAGGAAGAAGATCCAAGAAGAAGGAGCATGAACATGGGAGGAAGACACGGACCCGAGAGAAGATCAAGAGATCGAGCGACATCGACTCTAGCTCTGAGGACGTGTCATCAAGCTCGAGTGAAGAAGAAGAAGAGGACAGCAAGAGGAAAGACAAGAAGAAGAAAAAGAAGGACTTCGGCAAGTACTTGAACGGCCTTTGCTGTACCGCAAGCAAGACTTCGAGAAGCTACAACAAGAAGGATGGTCTTTGCGGCATGGCACGCAGCTCCGGCAGCAAGAGAAGCCAGAAGAACGCCTCGGACTCAGACTCCGACTCCGAGGATGAGGTATGTGATGAGCTCTCTTCTTTGCGCAAGGAGAATGAGGAGTTGGTTGACTTGCTTGATAATCGCGATCACATGCTTAGAGAGGCTAAGCAGCTTAGGAAGGAGCTTAGAGCTTTGCTTGAAGATGCTAGGACTAGTTGGCTGAGCTAGAAACACAGGTTCTTGATGGCAAGCTTGAAATAGATTCGCTTAATGCTAGCCCTGTGGTTTCTGATGTGGTTGATTGTGCCGATTGCTCTGTTTTCCTAGCTGATTTGACTGCTCTTAGGGAAAAGCATGCCTCCAAGTGTGAGGAACCAGATGTGCTTAGGGTTGAGTTGGCTGAGCTGCAATCTAGACCCACTTTGCTTGGTGCATGTACTTCTTGCCCTGGTTTGCATGAAAAAATTGTCGAGCTTCGTTCTCGTATTGCTTCGCTTGAGGCTGATTTGAAAGTTCCTATTCCTACCTCTTGTTCTACTTGTGAATTGCATGCTGTGAGGAACTTGGATCTTGCAAAATGTGTTGATTGCTTGCAAGATGAGAATGATAAGTTGCGTGAAGTGCTAAGTTGGTTGTCTAGTCAGGAACCT
Source organism: Cenchrus fungigraminus (assembly GCA_036936925.1). Taxonomy (NCBI): domain Eukaryota; kingdom Viridiplantae; phylum Streptophyta; class Magnoliopsida; order Poales; family Poaceae; genus Cenchrus; species Cenchrus fungigraminus. Next base: position 75,661,904 of record CM072774.1, on the reverse strand, counting down.
TAGCTTGGTATGATGATTGCCAGTTGTAAGCGCTTTGATGGTTGGGCTTTGGGATCTGATAAGTTTGGTGAGAACAATGATGAGAGAGAAGGGAAACTTGGGAATATTCCAGTTCCACCACAACCCACACCCAAAGACAAGTTTGCACCCAAGCCAAATCAGTTGCTTAAACCGAGAGAAAAACCAAGTGAGAAGGCAAGTGAAAAGCCTAGTGAGAAACCAAGTGGGAAGCCTAGTGAGAAGCCTTGTGAAGAGCCTCACCCCAAGCCTAAGCCAAGACCAATCCGTTTCCATTGTGAGTTTTGTGGGAAGGATAGAGAGAGTTTTGCTATAAGAGAAGGAGAGAGGCGAGAATGGCTAAGGAGTGGGCAAACAAGGACAGGTACCACCCTTCTCATGGTGTACCTGAGCCTCGTATGCCACTGCCTAAGGGAAAGGGTGTTGTGCATACGGTTCTAGCATGGAGAGATAGGAGAGCTTCAGGTGGAGGCAAGTTTGCTGGCCGAGGACCACCGGCCAGACCGGTCAGACTGACCGGTCAGACCGGTGCTAGGCAGAGTGCTGGACAGTTTGATTTCTGGGGCCGTGATGCTAGTAGGTTCAGCCCGTTTGGTCGTGGAACAGGTGGTAGGCGTTTTGAGTCTGGTGGTGTTGAGTTTGCTGGACGTTCTCCACCTCGTGATCAATACAAGTTTGGGAGAAGTCGTAGCTTTGAGTCTCAGAGGGGGTACGGATCACGTTTTCCTTTTCGTGGTGCTCGTACTCCTCCAGTGAGACGGGAGTGGTTTTCCCATGGTGGATCTAGGTTTGATAGGCGCGGGAGGATGGATGTTGCTAACCCTACTTTTGAGGAGATGGCTCGGCACTGGTTTGACACCTTTGGTACTAACCCCAGTGTTGAGTCATTTGCTCGCTCTCGCTCTTGGTTTTGGGTTGCAGGTGGGAGGCTCGGAGAACATTTGGTTGATATCGGGGGTGGTTCTCCGGCCTCATACCCCGGTGGTGTCAAGGAGGTACATCACTTTCGGGGATGGTGAACAAGGACATGGGACTCCTGAAGGAATGATCGAAGTAAGTAGTTTTGTGACCTTCGAGGGTGTGGCATTGGTCAAGCCACTCAGTCTTTTGCTCTTTGCCCTATCTCATGTGTGTGGGGTGAGCTTCGTATGCTCTTTGGACCTAATGCATGAGTTTAGGGGGAGTATGTGTGCTATGTGTGCTCTTTTCTCTATCATGTGTGCTTAGGGTGAGCTTTGTATGCTCTTTGGCCCTAGTGCATGTGTGTAGGGGGAGCTTGTGAGTTTTGCGCTCCTTTGCTTTTTTGCCGGTGGTGTCGAGCCTGTTTTGCCTCCCCTCGAGGAGCCGGTCGTTTGTGAGTTTTGTGTGTGGGAGCTCCTTTGTAGCATATGTATAGCTTTCCTTTTTTTCATTTCTTGCATTTTGCATTGCATTTGTATCATGATGTATAGGCATCTCTGTATGATAGGTTGCATGCATTTTGTATCATATGCATTGTGTAGGAAAGCTTCTCCTATATACATTGTTCACCATGGTATGATATATATGTCCTTGTGAGCTAGTTTGGTAGGCTATGGTTAGTTTGGCTTAGCTCTTGATGATCTTGATTTATATCCATGGTTGATGGCTATGTTTTCAAAAATGTCACATGCATGCTCTCTTGTGAGTAAATGCCTTTATATGATCTTGACATGTTTTTGTGGCTTGGCTATGCTTAATTTGTGGTTGGATAGCTTATTTTGATCATATGGGGCCAAAGGCTCATTTGCCATCATGAATGTTTAGCCCCCATGCCTTGTCTTGTGGAGGGGCATAAGTTCCTTTTTGTCGCAAAGACATTTCATGTACCAATTATGAATATGAAAATGAAATGTAAATTGCTTGGAAAATGTGCTCCCGTGTCATATGTGCTTAATTTAATTGCTTTTTGGTGCTAAACCGTTGCATGTTGCTTACCAATGAGAAGTCTCATACATAGAAGTAAGCACATGGCTCGGTATGCTTTGACATGACATGAGATGCTTGTGGGTGTTTATGATGGTCTTATGCTTAGAATGGTTGTCCTAGCATGAAGTTTGTGTGGCTTTGCCATTTTGACATGTTTTGCTCATGTTTAGGACTTTGCTCATGAGAGGGAAATTTTCGCAAAAATGCTCAATTCTATCTTAGCTTCGTCCAATGTTTGTGAAACTTGGTGATCTTGTAGTTTTTGTCCATACGAAGCTATAGGGTATCTAACTTGCTCATTTGGAGATGTGTAGCATCTTGTGATGAATTTTGTCTATTGGATAAGCTCTAGGTTGAATTTTTTGCATTTTTGGCTTGATTCATGCATTGTCAACAAAGGGGAGAAGTTTGAGCATGCTTTGGCTTGCTGCATGCATTTAGAAGGTTTCCAAGTGGTTTCGAGCTAGTTTTGAGCTCGTGCAGTTCCCAGTTTTTCCCAGGTGGTCATCGGCCTGACCGGTGGGATGCACCGGTCTGACCGGTGTGGGTGTCAGGTGCTGGACGAACAAGTCCACCGGTCTGACCGGTGAGGTTGATCGGTCTGACCGGTCAGAGCAAGGCTGAAGCAGCTGCTCTGTTTCGCGAGGTGGTTTGCATGCATTCGTCTAGGGGGAGTTGCATTGGTTCAGGGGGAGCTTGCATGTGTGCAGGGGGAGCTCTTTGTGGTTTTCGAGCTTTGGATTGGTGGTTTGTGCTCTTTGCTTGAGCATGGTTTTGTCTCGGATGTGTCGAGTCGTTGCCCTTGCCTAAGGGGTCTGAGACTTGTCTTCTTCAAGTGATCTTGCTCTTTGCCTTTCCTTTGGCTTTCGATCGCTTGTTGAAGTTTGTTTTAGTCATTTCTTTTCTTTTCCGTTTCTCTTTGCTTACCAAAATGTGTGTGTTGTCAATGCACTCATCAAGGGGGAGATTGAGAGCCATGTGTGGTTCGAGGACCGGTGGATGGTCGCTTCCTGGTGTGATGAGTGATTGACAACGTGGTGTGGACTGATTCTTGGCTAAGTATTACAGGTGCAGGTTGCGGCTTGACTGGTGTTGGTGCAGGTGAAGAACAAGTGCGAAAGGTCGTTGCCGATGAGGCCTCCAGGTGTGGAGAAGACAAGTAGGCTTGGTTCGAGGGACCCGATGGCCAGCGAGGTCAAGTGCGGGCCGCATGGTGGCAAGAACAGCAAGATGAAGTCATGGATGGTTTCTTGGTTGAGCCTCAAAACCAAGGTCGAGCCGGGACTACGTGGGAGCCGAGTCATGAGTGGTGATTGGCGGAGGCTACACTGAGTTCGCGGGGTTTCCAGTGGTTCACCAGAAAACCACAGGGTTCCTTGGTTGATCCACAAAGCCAAGACCGAAGACCGAAGACGGAGGTGCAGCAGCATCGGACCGGTCTAACCGGTGGGTCTGACCAGTGGGTACCGGTCTGACCGGTGAGGACCACCGGTCTGACCGGTGTGAGACGACGCAGTCCGGAGACTTCGAAGCAGAGGACACGCGTCGGGATCGCAAGTCTTGCGTCGAGGCTAAGCAAGTTTGTAGTCGCCGGGCATCCGTCCGATGGTGCGAAGACAAAGTTTCCCAAAGTGCCCCTCGGGGGTGTGTATCCTAGTATTAGGCCTTAGGGGTATTTTAGTCTTTCGGCTAGCCTCCATATAACCCAAGTGGTGAGAGGATGGCAGCTATCTCTTGGAACCCTAGCTCATTTGTTTTCCTATTTTCGCTTCCTAATTTCCTTAGGATTTGCATAGGACTAGCTTGAGAGCTTCATGGTGAGATCTTGTGAGAGGGAAGGATGATCGGACGGCAAGCTAGACCTTGTATGAACCTCTTTGGTATGTATATATGATTCGGCGTGGTTCCTCAAGGCTTGGATGTGTCTTTCCCGTTTCTCCTTTTTGGTGATTTTCGGAGCTCTTTCTTGGAGCAATTTCGAGGCCTTTCTCTTTGGGATTTGGTGGGGGATGTATGCTTGAACCCTTCGTGGTTCTTTTCCCTTTGATTCCCCTCCCAAATCCATGAGCAAAGGGGCTCGATTTTGGGGTTTTATTGGCTCTAGGGTTAGAGGCGTTCTTGGTGGGATTTCTTCGATTCCTCTCGATTTAGCGAGTTTTGGTGGACCAAATCTTGGCTATGGAGTGCCCATGAGGTGTTCCTACTATCTCCAAAGTCTTGCGCAAATCCGTGGAGCGATTCGGGAGATCGGGAGTTGGATTTGGGGGAGTTGACCCACGGGTGCTGTTCATCCCGAGAGCTCATGTCACACCGGCCTGACCGGTGCCTCTCACCGGTCTGACCGGTGCAGACTCTTTGTTGAGTTTTCATCGGGTGAACGGCTTGGTGAGTTCCCTGTTGTCTCGTGTTGCTGCTGTTCTGAGTTTGGTTCATTTTGGAGCTTGGAAGGTCAGGTTTGTGATTTTGGGGCTTCCTGGCTTAGACCGGTCTGACTGGCGTGCTACACCAGCCTGACCGGTGTAGGAGCTTTCTGTGGAAGTTCTCACGATCTGTTGGGCTGCTCCAGCAGGGACCGGTCTGACCGGTGCAGCTCACCAGTCTGACCGGTGCAGTCCAGTAGCTGCTCGAGTTGGTTTTTCCGCTGCTTTCTCGGGTTAGCTTCGGTGGTTGTTGGTTCCTAGGACCAGTAGTACTCCAGTGGCTACGTGGTGTTGGCCAACTTGCGTAGTTGAGTCGGAGATGTGCTTTGGAAGCCTTGTTCATCTTGTTGGAGTTTCCATCTCCTTTGAGAAGAATTTTTATCGGCTCCCATTCACTCCCCCCCCTCTCTGGTCGCCAGTTCCGGTCCTTCAAAATTTCCCTCTCATGAGCATAGGACCTCAACATGGCCAAAATGAGCACAAACAACATATAGCTCACAAACTTCATGCAAGGTCACAAGTTCTCATCACAAGATCATCATAAACACCTACAAGCTATCTCATGTCATGTCAAAGCCACCGAGCCATGTGTCTACTTCTAAACATGAGACTTCTCAATGGTAGACATCATGCAACGGTTTAGCACCCAAGATAAGGAATTTAAAACACATGTGACATGGAAGCATATTTTTTCAAGCATCGGCATCTCATATACCAATTTCATGATTTAAAATTAAGCATCGTACATGAAGTGCCTTTGCGGAAAAAAGGAGCTTAAGCTTCTCCACAAGGTAACATGTAGGCTAAACATTCATGATGAGAAATGGGTCTTTGTCCCCAAATGGAAAGAGCATGATACCCGAGCACAAATTAAGCAAGTCATAGTCATATGAGTAGAAAATGAGCATGAAAGGCATTCAACTCACAAGAGAGGGTCACATTTAACATTTTCAAAAAAATAAGCCATTTCACATGCATATATGTCCAAAGCTACCAAGAGCATAGCTATACATCACAAGAGCTCACAAGCAAGATCATAAGCTCACATCCAACATATCACAGTGATCAATGTATATAGGAGAAGCACATCCTCTAAAGCATATGTACACATGCAGTCTATGATACAAAGATGCAAAACATGATATGATATAGGAATGAAAATTCAAGATGCATATGTACATTAGACCCCCAACCCAAGATCAAAAAGAAAAAACCACACTAAGCTCACCCCGCAAACGAGCAAATGTAGCTTGGTCCAAAGGTTTGGTCAGGATATCTGCGAGCTGTTTCTGGGTTGGCACATGGATTAAGTCTATGTTTCCCTTCTCCACATTGTCTCTTAGAAAGTGGTATTTCACCTCTATATGTTTGGTTCTGGAGTGTAGCACAGGATTTTTGGCAACACTAATGGCACTAGTGCTATCACACATGAGAGGAACATGGTTACACTCCTCACCAATGTCACTCAGCGTGTATGTGACCCAAAGCAGCTGGCAGCAACAACTAGCGGCAACTACATACTCGGCTTCTGTGGTAGACTGAGCTACACTTGACTGTTTACGAGACGACCAAGAAACCAAAGAGGAACCCAAAAACTGACACGTGCCCAAAGTTGACTTCCTATTGACTTGACACCCCGCAAAGTCGGCATCCGAAAAACCAAGAAGCGAAAGGGAAGAGGACGCCGAGTACCAAAGACCAAGCACAGGAGTGTATCGAAGATACTTGAAAATCCACTTGACGTCCTGCCGATGTGAAGTCCTCGGTGACGCCTGAAAACGAGCGCACAGACACACAGCGAACTGAATGTTCGACCTCGTCGCCGTCAAGTACAAGAGGGAGCCGATCATGCTCCGGTACTCCTTCTGGTCCACGGGCTCTCCGTCCTTGTCCTCATCCAGCGCTGTAGTCGTACTCATCAGTGTCGACAGGGGCTTCGAGTCGTCCATCTTGAACATCTTAAGGATGTCCTTCGAGTACTTGACTTGATGTACAAATGTTTCCTCCTTAGCCTGCTTGATCTGAAGCCCGAGAAAGAACTGCAACTCTCCATCATAGACATTTCAAATTCTTTGCTCATGTCCTCTACAAACCTTGCAACCAAAGAGTGAGACGAGCCACCAAAGACAATATCATCCACATACACCTGAACAATTAGGATATCATCACGCTGCCTGAGGAGAAATAGAGTCTTATCTATTTTGCCCATCTCAAACCCCTTGCTAAACAAGAACCCTCTCAACTTGCCATACCATACCCGGGGAGCTTGTTTCAGCCCATACAAGGCCTTCCTCAGCCTATACACTTAGTGTGGGTACTCAACACTCTCAAAGCTCTGTGGTTGCTTCACATAACCCTCTTCTTCTAAAAACCCATTCAAGAAGGCACTCTTCACATCTATTTGGTACAATTTGAACCCTTTAGCCACAGAAAAGGCTAGAAGGATCCTAATCACCTCCAAACAAGCTGCAGGAGCAAATGTCTCCTCATAGTCTATCCCCTCTTTCTGGCTATAACCCTGAGCAACCAACCTCGACTTGTTTCTCACCACTTCACCATTCTCACCCTCTTTGTTTTTCCACACCCATTTTGTCCTGATAGGTTTGCAATGTGGTGGTGGCTCTACCAACTTCCAAACTTGGTTTCTCTCAAAATTCTCTAACTCCTCAAGCGTAGCGTTCACCCAATTAGGATCAGAGAGTGCGTGTCCAATGTCTTTCGGCTCAAAGGGGGCAACAAAAGTTGAATGAGCAAAGTGAGAGACATTTCTGGACCTCGACCGTGGAGTTCGTTCATTGATGTCACCGATGATTCTTGAAGGAGGATGATCAACTTGAACACGCCTCGGTGTGTCTCGCCTAGGGACTACCTCCCCCTCAACAGTAGCTTCCACTTGATCTTGCTGGATCGTAGTCAGTGTAGGGGATGGACCATCCTGCACCGTAGTCGTCGTAGTGGAAGTAGAGGGTACATGTGTGGCTGGAGCTTCACCATCATCACCATCATTTTCTCCAGCATCATCCTCCTCATCCTCAAAGATCTTCTTACCTACTTTGTTGTCACCTGCACACTCAAAAACAGACGAACTGTATGGTTGTGTCTCGTCAAAGGTAACCTTGCAAGTTTCCATGACTAGGTTAGTATCAAGATTGAGCACACGATATGCTCGAGAATTATTAGCATAACCCAAAAAGATGCCATCAGAGGACCTCGACTCAAACTTATCAAGGCTACCCTTCTTGAGGATAAAACACCTACAACCAAAAGCCCTGAAATGGCTCACTCTAGGTGCTCGCCCATGCATGAGCTCATAGCATGTCTTGTTCAAGAAAGCCCAAAGAAAAATCCGGTTCCCAACATGGCACGCGGTATTCACCGCCTCAGCCCAATATCTTCTCTGAGTCCTATGCTCATCGAGCATCGTCCGAGCCATCTCACAAAGGGAACGATTTTTCCTCTCTACCACACCATTCTGACAAGCGACATAGGGAGAGGAAAACTGATGTTTGAGACCCAAATCATGACAAAAGGTTTCGAATCGAGAGTTTTTAAATTCAGTGCCATTGTCGCTACGAATAGCTTGAACAGCATCTCCATTCCTCTCATTCTTCACCCTCAAGATTAGATCTCGGACAAAACCAAATGTCTCCCCCTTGTCAACCAAAAAGAAGACCCAGGCATAGCGAGAATAGTCATCCACTATCACCAGGACGTACCATTTCCCACCCGCCGAGCACACACGAGCTGGACCAACCAAGTCCATATGGAACAACTCACATAGCCTCTCTGTCATAACAGTTGTCAGAGGTGGATGGGAGGCGGCGACCATCTTGCCATGCCTACACGGAGCACATACCAAATCCTTTTGGTACTTCAACTTAGGCAATCCTCAGACCAAACCAAGCCCACTCAAGCGTGACAACAAGTCAAAACTCAAGTGACCTAGCCTCCTATGCCATTTCCAAAGCTCCGCTGAAACACCAGCAACTAAACACTGAGAAGGGCCGACACACTGAGAAAAATCGGCTCTAAAAATCTGACCCTCGGGGACAATCGTGCACAAAAGATCACATTGAGAATCCAAAACACGAGAAGCACCCGTCTTGAAATGGACCTCAAAACCCTCATCAAGAAGCTGGGACACCGAAAGAAGATTGAACCCCAAAGACTTGACAAGTGCAACACGCCTAAGAGTCATGCTCTCACGTACCTTCATTCTGCCCACTGAAAGCACTCTACCTTTCCCATTATCCTCAAAAGTGATGTACTCCTTGGACACCACTGGGGTGAGGCTGGAGAACCACCTTCGATCTCCAGTCATGTGTCGAGAGCAACTGGAGTCGATCAACCAAAAGCCCTCCATGCCTCCCACCTACAAAATAAAAAACGAGAGCGAGAGTGAGCAAACGACTCAGCACTGGGTTAGTGTAAAAGGAATCAAACCAGTGTCGTGCCATTTGCTCAAAAGTGGGGTTAGCAAAATCCATCCTATCGCTACTAGGTGCAACACCCACACGTCTCCTTAGAGGACTATGAGTACCACGGGGTGGAGACCGTGGTCTGTAGCTCCTCTGAGACCTAAAGCTGCGATAATTCCCTCTATACTCGTATTGGCCACGAGTGAAGTAACGTCCAGCAAACTCACCACACCCAAACCCAACACGCCTACCACTGTCTCTCTGAGGAGGCACACCCCTTGTAGGAAAGTCACGCCTCTCCTGAGTGTAAATGGTACGCACTGTACCCTCACCCCTAGGCACAACACGAGCCTTAGGCACACCACGAGAAGGGCGGTACCTATCCTTGTTTGCCATCTCCCTAGCAAACCTCTCCTCATGCTTCCTCCTGAAGCAGAACTCAGCAAGATGCTCATCCCTCCCACAATGGTCACAATGGAAGGGGATTGGTTTTGGCTTTGGCTTTGAGCTCTCTCTGGGCTGTGGCTTCTCCTCACTCAGTTTCTCTCCCTTCTTCCCAAAGAACTCGTTCCCCAAGTCACTCTAGAACTTAATCGGTTTCTAGAAGTTGTTGGTTTGTGGGGGAAACACAAGAGGATCTGGGGTTGTGTCTAGTCGGTTCCTAAGTGGGTTTGGCTTAGGAGCAAAAGCATTCTTGTGAAAAGTTTTTGGTGGAGCTGGGATATCACCAATCTTCTCCTCCTTCTCACCACGGCACTCTCCAATCTTATCCGACCCAAGCTCTTATCCGACCCAAGCGCTTGCCCATCATAGAGCTTGTATGCCTCAATCATCATCCTAAGCTGAGGCTCATGACCAGACAACCAACCCATCATTTTCCTCAACTCATCATTCTCATCCTGCAAGCGATCAACATAGTGTGCAAGCTCAAAATTCTTCACAACATGTATTTCACAAGTAGAGCATGAAGTAGGAATAGGAGCTTTCAATTCAGCCTCTAGTGATCTAGCATAAGCATGTGATTCATCCAACTTCGCATGCAAAACAGGACAAGAGGTACAAGAACCAAGTAAGGAGGGCCTAGATTTCATCTCTTCTAGTTCAACCCTAAGCACATCTAGTTCCTCAACCTTGGAGACATATTTTTCCTTGAGCACAATCAAATCACCAAGGAAAACAGGACATTCAGTGCATTCAGGTTCATCGGTCAGAATAGGAACAGACTTCAAGGCATCAATCTGAGATCTAGCATAAACAAGCATAGACTCTAGCTCTAACACCTTCTCCTTAGCCTCTCCTAGCAAAGACCTATACTCCCTCTTCTCCTTGTTGGTCTTTCTAAGCACATCATCATGGTTATCAAGCAAGTCATTCAACCTAGCATTCTTTGCTACCAAGAAGGCAGGATCATTGTTTACCTCATCCTCGGAGTCAGAGTCCAAGTCATCCTTCTGGCTATTCTTACTCTTGGAGCTATGTGCCATGCCGCAAAAACCTTGGGCGGTGAAGCACAGGTCGTTGATGTTCTTGCTCGACTGCTTGCCCTTGTGCCGGTCCACCTCTTCTTCTTCACGACTTGAGCTTGATGAAGAGTAGCAGGAACTCGAGTCGATGTCGCTTGCTCCAGCGGCCATCGCATGCTCCGTCTTCTTCTTGTGACCGCCACTCTTCCTCGGCCTATGCTCGGACTTGTTCTTGCCCTTGTAATCGTTCCTCGAGCGGTGCTTGTGGTCAGTCCTTGGACGGTGCTTGTGCTCGGTCTTGATCTCCATGGCCTCTGGGCACTCAGCGATAAAGTGCTTGTGCTTCCCGCACCGGTAGCACATGCCCGAGCTCCTCCGAGCGTTCTTTCGGTTCGTGTACAAGCGCTCGAACCGCCTGCTCAGCAACACGAGATCATTCTCGCCTAGCGCATCGAACTGCTCATCTAGCATAGACACAAGAACAGACAGGGAAAATTGCCTAGAAGGCAAGTAAGCATTAGCCCTTGACCCAGACATGAGAGCCAAACTATGGGGGTCAGTCGGGTTCTCCATCTTTGCTCGCACCCCACGGTCCACCTCAGACGACTTGAGCTTGGAAAATAGCTCATCCACCGTGAGGGTCTCATAGTTACCCGACTCCAAGATAGCCTCGACCTTCTCACTCCACACGGTATGATCCAGCGAGTGTAGGAGCTTCACAGCCCTGTCATGATCATCGTACGGGAGCACGGTCACGTTGGCCCTCATGTTGTTCACAATCACCGTGAACCGCTGGAACATGGCGTCTATGGACTCACCGGGAAGATGACTGAAGTTCTCGTACTCTCTCCGGTAGGTCACAAACAAGTGTGCCTTCACCTGGTTGTTCCCAGCGTGAGCATTCTTCAACTTCTCCCAAATCTTGCACGCTAAGTCCTCTGCTTGAACCCGATCAAATTCAGGTTTGCAAAGGGCCTGAAAGAGATAATCGACCACCTTGTTGTTGGCGTCATGCATATCTCGAGAACCTAGGTCAAGGAAGTTGATGGGGTGGACATAGGAGGTGTTCTCCATCACATCCCAAATGATATGTCCTTTGCCACGAAGAAAAGGAGACATACGGCGCTGCCACATCTTGTAATCCTTACCATCAAAGTGCAGAGGACCCGAACCCCATTCTTGGTACGCCATCTTTGGATCATAGACTGGTTAGAATCACGAAGATCCGTAACCAGCTCTGATACCAATTGAAGGACCGATTAGGCGACTAGAGAGGGGGGGAGTGAATGGGAGCCGATAAAAATTCTTCTCCAAAGAGATGAAATCAACTATGCCCCAAAATCACAACCACAGATTCCACACGTGCTTGTCATCGTCACGTAGTCACAACGGACCTACTGTTGACGGCTGTTAAGTACCACTTTTACACTGTCAACTCCTGCATAAAATAAATGGAAAGTGGGCATCAACACTAGAATAGGGGTTTGTACTGACAATTTCCACAAGTGTTGGTGTTTCTAGATTTTGTTGCAGGGCACACCGAAATACTTGCTGAATGGTACAGTTGAAAGCAAGTAAAGCAATGGCATATAAAGGGCGTCATCATAAACAACCTCAAATGCCAGATTGGACTGCACCATTGCGACGAGCTTGTCGAGATGATCAAAATGGATATATTATTTGCCTACATCGGAGTTCGTATGAAGGAGATATGAAAAAGACAAAAGATGACACAACGCTAATGTCATCGGGACCCACCTGCCGAACCTCATCCACACAGGAGTCACCAGCGAGCACCACGTGGCGAGCGGCCATTGGCTGCCGTAGTGCCCACGCTATGCGCGCGGGAGGACGCGAAGCGGTCCCGCCTATGCCAGGTGGCGGACGCCCATTGGCCGCCGGCCTCCACACGCGATCGCGCCCCTGTACGGTGCGCGTGCAGGAACGGCTCGACCGGGCCATGCGGCACGCGCGGGATAGCCGTAGGCCACACTGTAGGTCAACCCCGAGCGGGCGAGCGCGGGCCGCACGTGAGCCACCGCCTGGACGCGTGGCGCACCGTGGCAGGCCGGCCCTACGTCGGTTGGCCAGGTCCGCCTGGTCGCCCGCGGTTTTGGCTCGGTTCGCCCTTTTCTGTGTCGGTTCAGTGCCCAGATGCCCGGTTCACCTCCGGTTCTCACCCCTAGGATCCAATTTTCCTCCGGTTCTTCCTTCCACCGACCTAAAGGCTCCTTCTACAGTATGCTACAGTACCAGGGGTGCCCAAAACACTATTGAAACACCTCCTCATCCAAGTTGCCATAGGCCTATAAATAGGAGAAGAGGGGGCTCAATATGAGACACACTATCTCACCCAAGGATGAGAGCTTCCCTTCAAAGGAGAGGCCTCTCCTTGGTAGATTAGAGAATAGGAGAGAGAGAGAGTTGTATCGCTATGGATGCTTATTCTTCAATTACAGTAAAGTAAGTATTTCCACATTTTCTATTTAGACTAAAGTAGCATTCATGCATAGGTGATATATTCTTGTGTTCTTCGCTTGTTCTTGATTTAGAGGCTTGTGTTCTTCGAACACAACCTTTCGATCTTGTAGCATAGGTTCATAAGTGCTCATATCCCTTTGTATGCATGTTCGTCATTTAGAATAAAGTGGACATGCTTGCATGCTCTGATTAGAATAAAGTGTGTTCGTGATTCCTTTCTAATAGTTTATGCTAGGTTGCATAAGTAGCCTTTTTCCTCTGCTAGTGCGTAGATCCTGGGTTCATGCGTTCGTCTGCTGCAAGTCATTCGTATCATGGATTCTATAGTGTGCTCGGGTATCCACGTGTCCCCCCAAAACAACGTTGCAGAGCCTTCTCCGGCTCCCTCCCCGTAAATACTTTACTATGCTGCATAAAGCTTTACGCAGGGGCAACACGGTCATTTATCCATAGCGTAACCCAATACCGAAGGATACTGTCGCCGTGCCATGGATTACGCACTTCTCCGGTGAGTTACGCAAAACGATTTTTCGCGATTGGGTTCGTTGCACAGCCACCTTGTTTATCCCCGGAGAAGAGAGCTGGTGCAAAGTGCTATGGATTATGCACGTCTCCGGTGAGTTACGCAAATGTTTTTTCGCGATTGGGTTCGTTGCACAGCCACCGTGTTTATCCCCGGAGAAGAGACTGGTTCAAAGTGCCATGGATTACGCACCACGCCGGTGAGTTACTCAAAATGTTTTCTCGTGACATATGCCGTGCTATCTGTTCCACCGCAACATGCTGCACAGAGGATCCGTTTACATTATTTATGTATCAGTTACGTAGCAGTTACCCCGCACCATCTGTGCAAGTGGTCACAGAAGATCTTCAAGGATCCATTTACTCTTTTGACATGTCGTAGTATCGTGGGTTACGTGCATCAGATACGTATGAAATATAGAGATATAACCACAGAAGATCCAGCATAATTCCAAAGGTTACGATCATGGGTTCCCTTGCGTGTGGGCCAACGTGATTAAGGCCCAAATTAATCAGTGAGCGACCATGTTGCATCTTGGCGGCCTTGTCTACCGTATACGGTGCCTCTTTTGTCGATGAGCCCTTAGCGTACACTATAATCCAGTAAACGTTGGATCACGTTTTTACTGTGTTGACCACAATGTTTTGTACAATAAGGATCCAAGGACAAAGTATTTACATTAATATCCTTCCACTTTTTTTCTGAGGTAGCCTGATTGTTTCGAATGTACATGGGCTTGATGGGCTTGGAGTCTAGGGTCGGGTTGTTTGTGGGGTGGGGGTGGTTCAAAACTTTGCGGATGACTTCTCTGAACGTGATTGGTCCCAAAAAAATCTATAAACATGATGAAATCTTTTGCATCCATGCTTGATCCTATAACCGGTGCTCACAATTAGGTCCATTCATCACCATTATACATACGAACGGTGGTGGTAACCCAATCTACCTTGATGTCTCGTGCATAGTGACCGAGTCACAACAGGTTACGCAGTTCGGCGGCCATCTGGACGAGGCAAGAGAGGAGGTATATACCAATAGTCGAACCCAATTGATAAGTTACGCGCGTGCCTCGGGAGATTACATGGCTCGTGCGAAACTGAGTAGTCCAGGTCACGAAGATCATAGAGAGAGGTAGATACAGATGCAGATACACACATTTGGCACAACAGCTCCACATGTGTTTTATGAATGTGTGTCAATAAATGTCCAATGGCGGCGGCACAACTACAGCTTCTTCTCATGTTGTAGTGGCTTGTTCAGTTTGGGACATTGTCCGTAATGACAACGGTGCGGCAGTGCCGGCGAGTGGTGGCAAGTCGTGGTATGGAGCTTATCTCAGGTGGTAGATCCGTGGTGTATGTGTGTTTTGTTTTGTTTTGGTTTATTTGAGCCAGTGGAGTGATGAAAGCATCGAACGCACCACGATATGATGAACACATCAAATCTACAGCAAAGCCTGCAAATGAAAAATTTTGGCGGAAGCAATCATGCAGTATATATAAATGAGTGTACGTACATATCCATTTATACTGCATGAAATGATGTGTACTTACATCGATACCTTTCTGTAGTGATAACAACGAAGCACCCAAAAACAATTGTGTGACTCGCTGCTACATGTTACAGTGCTAAAGACCAAGGTAGATAGAAGTAGAAGATCATATGTCACCTTCGGAGGACGCTCAACAAGTGAAGGTAGGGCACATACAAAGCACCACCCATTGGTCTTGCAGACTCCGGATGCCAACCGCGCGGGCGTCGAAGCATGAGATGCTCCGAGCGCCCAGCGTGGAGCCGAGACACCAGACCTGACCCAACCATGTGATGGGTTGGATTGTTGGCCAGAAACTGATAGGTCAGGCGTGGTCACCCGAAAGGACCCGACCCGCCGAACTGGAACTTTTTGATGGACCAGTTATTTCGTTCGAACGGTGGATGACTTTTCGGAATGGCTTTTTCGGTTTTCCGTCGGGTTTACTTCGGTTCGGTATTATTGCTCACCCCCGTCGGTTCCCGCCAAGCAATCAGGCCGGCTAGCGGGGAGGAGTCGGAGCCTTCACTCACTGTGGGGTTGAATGCCATGGCCTATTTCTTTTATTTATTGAATTAAGTATAGTACATTGTTCGGCCTTTTTTACTCGATTGGCGGCCGGCGGATTAGGGTTGAAACTTCCAACCCATCAAAGCCCATCTTAACTTGCTGTTATTACTCACATCCATTGATCCAAGGCCCATTTGTACTCTACTCAAAAACAAAGAAAAATAAATCAAGTCCATCAAGTCATTAACCGATGATTTGCAGATTCAACGTGGCAGCTTCAAACATGGGTGTGTGACCCGCACGGTTACGCACCATCCATGCTACATTCGATCGCTTTCGAGACTAGCATAGACACACGCGACGCATGTTTTATAAAATATTTATTATCCAAGTATTTAAATGTTGACGTTCCTTAGCCTCACTACTAGGTTTGCACTCACAGCGATGGTGCCAGAAATGCTTGTTGGCACTTGCTAGCGTCGCTACTGGGTTTATACCCCTAGTAATGGAGCTAGGAACATCTTTGGTAAAACACACGTCACAGAAAGGTCTGCAAGCGCACGGATTACCGTTGTAGCACTTCACCCGGTGGTATTCGAGTTATCGTATTTATATTTTCCCAAGGGAAGCACTACGACAAAGATGATCAGATAAACAATGGAGAGTAATAAGACTCGATAAAGAGCTATAGCGGTGGTAACAAATAAAGATATTCGGGGATAACTTGACACACACAAGGAGATCTTGATAAAGGGTTAGAGAGGACCTAGTGAGTTGGGAGGACAACGAGACGAGAAAGGATCCTAACACAATCTATCTATTCTTGTCAACTCTAGGTAAAGAACTAAGGCAAAGGATAACCAAGGCAAGCTAAACTTGATAAGCTCTTCTAGTGCTGCAGGGGCATGCAAAGCTGCGCTCTCGGACTGGATGAGAAGGGAGAACGATGACGCGCTGAATCCTACCGGCCCGAACTAACATGGTGGACTACTGAGCCCGTCCGGAGCTGTCACCTGCCTAGGGTACCACAACTATTCCATTGAACGGGACACCAATCTAAGACTAAGGCAAGCTCTGAGCACCGCGCTCACAACGAACCAAAGAACCTTTCCCCGGATATCATGAAGGAAGGTCCCTCTCCGCTACTAAGCACAAACGTACTCGGTAGAAGATTAAGCGAAGAACGACCACAACACTATAGGGTTCAAGAGAGCTACGCTAACCAAGATTAAACTAACTTTAGTCTAAACTAAGAATAAAGCTTCTAGAGCAAAGTAAAAGTTGAATGTAATTGACTCAATAGGTAAGATAGAAAGATAACTTGAATTGTACTTGAGTCTAAACAAAGAAAGGATACAAGAGTAGTACCGGAACCCTGAAGAAGACTCCTCCAGAACCCCGAGACTAGCTCAACTCGACTCTAACTCCCAAACTACACTAATCCTACTCTAAGTGAACAATAGAGAGAAATGGAGATGCTCCTGCGTTGTGTGTCTATTTCAGCGAGTGTGAGGTGCCTTTTATAGGCAAGGGAGCTCGGTGGAGCACAAGGGGAAAAACCCTAGGTGCGGCCGGCTCTCCAGGCACGACCGGCCCTAGGATGTGCCACCTTTCGCCTTGGACGCTCCTGATCACTGCTCCTGAGGCGGTTGTAGGTCGGCTCCTTGGGTCGGTTTTGCCTGGCACACTAAGTGATAGGTGCGGCCGGCCCTCCTCTGTGCCGTGTGATGCACCGACCGTGTTAGGGGACGCCTAGGATCACCTCTGGATGACAGTTGTGGCGGTTGAGCAATCGGATAAGTGGACCCATTGATCCAAGTGATCCTAGCATTCACCCTTTGATCAAACCGACATTCCTCCAGTGAATCACACTCATCCAAGTTGTGCTCAAGGGAGTAGGGGTGCTCTGGACCAGGGTCGTGCCACCGGGCAGGTTCGGCCGGACCAGGTGGTTTGGCCGTGCCTGGCACATGTGGCGTGTTGGTCCCAAATTCTCCCAAAATGTGTACCTGCCTATGAAATTCACAACACAACTCGTGGAACTTTATTAGTACTAAAAATGTGCATGAAACTTGTCATATACTCCTCTCGATCCCAAGGTTTTGACGGTCAAATTTTTGTTGTAAGGACTGTCAACTAACTCCCCCAAGCTAAACATTTGCTCGTCCTCGAGCAAAGCCTAGACTTGGCCTAGGTGGATCAGGAGTTGCATGATGTTACCACTCTGCAAGTTTCTATGCACAATTCCATGCTCTACTTGCTATTAGAAAAGATTGGTTCGAGAGAAACTTAGCCTTGTTTTACCTATGGGGGTTGTAACTTTCCACCTTGCCTTCGGAGGTTGAAAGGTAGAATGGTTTTGTCTTTGCATCACTCGCTCTTCTCTTTTCGGGATCCTATCTCGGAGTTTTGAAAATTTTGCAAAGAAAAACACGGTTCCTCGGTTGGTTCCCTCGATCGCTCAAGTGGTATTTGTTACCTCACCAAAGGTGATAGAGGGGGAGTGCCCGATCTTTCGGTGAGTGGAGATAAATCCGATTCGGCGGGAGTAGACCCTCACGATCCGACTACGACGAGCAAGCCCGAAGCGCCAATGCAATCGCTGAACCAACTCCCTGTGGTTACCGACCTTGTTGGAGCAAGATCGGCCTGATCACGAAGATCAATTCCTGTGCGCAATTGACGAACGAACAAGAATTTGAGGCGAGCAATCTTAATATCACTCGAAGGTGGAGTCTGCAATACACGAAGGCAGCGCTATGCGGCTGTTCGGTTGTAGCTAAAGCTAACTTGTAAAACAAACTCAAGTTTCTAAGGCTGCAGCTACTGAGTATAAAAGGAGGGGCATCCTAGGGTTGGGGGCGTCCTAGGATGGAGCTCCCACAACTTGGGCCTAAGGCCCATCAAACTGGCGATGCAGCACCTTGGCAGATTCTGGATGTCAACTTGTTTCGACGATTCCCGTTGACCTTGGATGAATTTTGGCATGAGACCAGTGCCATTGGAAGCTCTATGTAATTGTGCTTCCAACCATATATAGAACGTCCAAAACCGACTCTGTATGCGACCTGGGCGTCCGTTTTATTGCGCACTGCTCCTGGACTCCGAACTGGGCTCGAACTTGAATTGCTTTGGGCCTCCACCTTGGGGACTCGAACCGGATTAGCCTCGTGCCTCCTCTTCGACTTGGACACCCTTGTTGGAATTCTACTACTCCATTCCATGCACCAATCATGGTCGTATGCATGGGTGTCATGTCCTCATCATTCTCCCCTTTTGAAGAAAAGTCGTCCTTGATGTCGATTGTACTTGAAACTGAGCCTGCACAACACAAAGGAGAACAGAGTTGTGGAAATAAAGCAAACCAAAACAATTGTGAGGAAGGATGTGACCAGGTTTCCAAATGTGTATCATGTCATGTCGCATCAAATTGTCAGCATCTCTAGAGACTTCGTTATCGAAAGACACATGAGGTTTGTCATTACTATCTTGCAAAAGATTAGTACCAACCAAAGGAACAACAGGAACAACTTGTTTATTGCAAGAAAATTTAGCACCAAAAATCATAGAGAGCCACCAGCAATGCTTTCCTTCTTGCGAAACAAAACTACGAGAGGAAGATGTGAATATGTTTGTATGATGGTTACCCTCTAATCGATCACAATCTTGCACAACAAAAGGAGAATTCAGATTTTTACAAATGTAAACACGATGTACCATATATTGTCCTTTGTTGTTATATTTGACAAAAACATGATATGAATGTCTAGACAACCATGGCAAATCAGTATGTGCAAAAATTCTCTCTTCCAAACAATCTAGATTACACAAATCATCAAATTCAATGTAACCCAATGTAAGTAAAGAAGACAACAATTGTATCTCATCATTTTTACTAGCAACATGCATAACATGGTTCTTTTCGGCACTAGCATGTAAAACTGAAGTAGTAGCACACAATTCATCTTTATCACAAGAAACAGCAAGCAAATCACCATGTGACAAAGATAAATCAAGATATGGTTCCACTATTAATTGCTCAACTAAAGCATGATTTGTGGAAAAATTCAGCACATTAACACAATTCTCACCTTCCGTGAGTGTAGCACCATGGGCATTACATATGTTCTCAGTAGGAGTATTAGGTGCATTGTGAAGTGATGGTTCTGAATTTGCAAATGAGGATGCGCCTGCAGGTTCGGCCGTCCTCTCGAGCGGTGTAGTGGTGGGCTTGGATGGCGCTGGGCTCTCGAGCGTTGTAGCGGTGGGCGTGGATGGCCCGGGGAGAGCGGGCACTGAGCTGGATGTCGAGCTTCGTCCTGCAAAAGAGTTAGAATATGTTTTTGAGTGGCGTTCCTGCACTTCATGTTCAGCTCTGCAAGCATACTCAAATAAAGTGCCCATATCTGCATATTCCGTACAATCAAGTATATCCTGAATTTCGCGGTTCAAACCACCACGAAAACGTGCCATAGCAGCGCCATTTTCCTCAATTAAACCACAGCGAAGTATGCCTTTTTGTAATTCCTGGTAATAGACCTCTACAGATTGGGAACCTTGCTGAAAACGCTGCAGTTTAATAAGCAAATCTCGAGCATAATAAGAAGGCACAAATCTGTGTCGTATAGCAGCTTTTAATTGATCCCAAGTGGTTGGAATTGTACTTGGATGTCTTTTATTATAGTCACGCCACCACATTAAAGCAAAATCAGTAAATTCACTAATAACAGCTTTAATTTGAGAAGTAGCAGGAATATCATGGCATGAAAATTGTTGTTCAACTTCTAATTCCCAATCAAGATATGCCGCAGGATTATATTTGCCATTATAAGGTGGGATTTTAAATTTAAGCTTAGCAAAAGAATCATTACCGGAATGGCATGGCACATGGCGGCCATGACCACGGCTGTCCTTCTGTAACCCTCTGATCGTAGTGTGCAATGCATCGAGTCGTTCCACGACGGCGTCTAGTGTGCTCTGAGTAGACGTCTGTGCGAGCTCGAACCGATCGAAACACTCGTTCAATGAAGTGGTCATCGAATCTGGCCGTGTATGTATCGTCTGAATGTTCGCAGCAACTCCATCAACTCGTGTCCGCATGTCCTGCAGCTGGTCATCCCTCTTGTCGTCGCCTGTCATGGTTAGCGCAAACACAAAAACAAAATCGACGATAAAATAGGGGTGTAGTTGCTCACAAAGGCGCTCAAACTAGTGCTTCTATCAAATTCTTATCTATTCTTACCAAGCACACAGGGGCGAACTGCAACCAACTGGTGGAACCTGCGAAAGATTGGAGGAGCGATTGCCTGGCGAAACGAAACCTAGTCGGCGTAGAACTTTGTGGAGTTCTGGGTAGGCTGCACTCAATTGAAGGATTAGCACAATCACACAAAAATTGCAAAGTTGAATTATAGTGCTCAACACGTAACAATGCTGCTGGAAACGAGTGCAAAAGCAGAAAGAGTAGGGAGGTGGAAAACGGTGGGAGAGGTGAGCGTAGCGCAGCACAAGGAGTAATCGCAAGCAGGGGGATGTGCGGCACTTTGCAGACGGTTGAATCTTGAGCAGGCAACGGAGGAGACGTGGCATGTGTGGAGGGGGTGCTCAGCGCAAGAAGAAAAAAAAATGAAGATGCCTCGGTCACGACCTGGGAAAGAAGAAAAAAAACGGCGCGCACCCCCGAGCCGGATCGAGTCCGCTCCTTCTCGACTTCCTTCTCTTTTTTTTGGCTTTATTTTCTTTTTGACCTTCCTTTTTTATAACTTCCTTTCTTTTCTTTTTTTACTTGCCAAACACACCAGCAGGAGGAGCCAACTCACGGGGATCACGCGGCGCTATCAGGAGGCGCGACCAGGGGGTGTCCCGCGCGCGAGGGGGCTCTACGTGGGGTGTGCGTGGTGGGTTTTTTTCGTTTCCTTTTTTTTCTGCCAATCACGCAGGAGGGTGATCACGAGGCGAAACAGAACGAGGGGGTTCGGTGGTGGGAAGACGTGCCCGCGTAGGAAACTGCGAGTAGAAGGGAAAAAACAGCGAAGGCCGGGAGGTTGTGGTGCAGTTGCGAGTGTTTGCCAGGGGAGTCAGTACCACGCGATGGGGTGTTCGGCGCGAGGAGATCACGGCGCGAGGGGTGAGGGAAGGGAAAACGGATGGGGGATGGTGTTGCGGTGCGTGGTGGGTTAGCAGCTGAAAGAAAAATGGCGGCGGCTAGGGTTAGAACGAAAACAAGAAAACACAAATAACCAGCAACAATTGAACGAAAAAAGCACACAAACTCAACAAAGCAGATTATTGAATGAAAGTGCGAGGCTAAAACGGGTTGCTGGGACAAGGATCTAACCTAGAACAATTTTTTGTTTGGGTTTTGTGTACTGTAGGAAATAAAAACACTCGGTAAACTCACCGATCAACCAAGAAAGCTGATACCACTTGATAGAGGGGGAGTGCCCGATCTTTTGGTGAGTGAAGATAAATCCGATTCGGCGGGAGTAGACCCTCACGATCCGACTACGACGAGCAAGCCCGAAGCGCCAATGCAATCGCTGAACCAACTCCCTATGGTTACTAACCTTGTTGGAGCAAGATCGGCCTGATCACGAAGATCAATTCCTGTGCACAATCGACGAACGAACAAGAATTTGAGGCGAGCAATCTTAATATCACTCGAAGGTGGAGTCTGCAATACACGAAGGCAGCGCTATGCGGCTATTCGGTTGTAGCTAAAGCTAACTTGTAAAACAAACTCAAGTTTCTAAAGCTGCGGCTACTGAGTATAAAAGGAGGGGCGTCCTAGGGTTGGGGGCGTCCTAGGATGGGGCGCCCACAACTTGGGCCTAAGGCCCATCAAACTGGCGACGCAGCACCTTGGCAGATTCTGGATGTCAAATTGTTTCGACAATTCCCGTTGATTCAGGATGAATTTTGGCATGAGACTAGTGCTATTGGAAGCTCTATGAAATTGTGCTTCCAACCATATATAGAACGTCCAAAACCGACTCCGTATGCGACCTGGGCGTTCGTTTTATTGCGCACTGCTCCTGGACTCCGAACTGGGCTCGAACTTGAATTGCTTTGGGCCTCCACCTTGGGGACTCGAACCGGATTAGCCTCGTGCCTCCTCTTCGACTTGGACACCCTTGTTGGACTTCTTCTACTCCATTCCATGCACCAATCATGGTCGTATGCATGGGTGTCATGTCCTCATCAAAAGGCCTTTGAGTGAGCCTCAATTTCCTACTCTACGGCTTGTATGTGGAGCTTTGGGCAGGATATGCATGAGACTCACTTGTGCCACATGATGTTGTTGAGCCAAAGACCGGATCCAAGAAGAAACTAGTCATGCAACTTGATCGAGATGTGCAAGTGTGTGGAATATTTTTGTTTGTTTTTCTAAGTACTCCTTGCTTTGAGATTCTCCTCTTGCTTTTATTTTGGAGGGGGGGGGTTCATGCTTCATTTTTTCTATGCTCTTTGATTGGAGCATATATATATATATTTTTTCTATGCTTTTTGAGCATATAATTTTTTCTTTTGATGACCCCTCTCTCCTTTTGCAAGAATACAAGAAGAGAAATATCTTAGGAACTTTGGAGTATTTATTTTTGGTGGATGGATGGCATGTTTTGCGTAACTCCCGGTGTGGAAGTTAGCTTGTATATGTGGGTGTACGTGATCTCGATCATGGGAGCATGAAAAGATTCTACCAAGGGTCACAGCAATTTGGCAAAACTCAATGGGTCACAAGCAAGCATATGTAGAAGGTTTATACTTTGATATCGACATATGGCTTTGGTAGGTGATATGACCATTGAGGACTTGTCTTGTTTTATTTTCTCAAAAGAAATCATCCGAGATTTTCACCATACTATGAGATAGAGCAAGATCAACATTGTCTCACCATATCATACTAGTCAACACCCTAGGTTTGGTCATAAGCATTTGCTTCCCACAAAGTTTTATTTCAGGCACTTGTCTCAAAATATACCAACAAATTCAAATGCTCATAGAGCACAAGGTTGTACACTAGGTTCTTGCAAAGTTTTAACATAGCAACTATTCATCATTTCCAAAGTGAGGGTATATAGACAAGATTTCAAGTGCACATGGTTGAAGCAAATATCTTTGTTGTTTTTCTTTTATTCAAATGTGATAAACAAGATATTGAAAATTGGTTTGGATGGACATACCTTCCTTGATTGAAAATGGGGTCTCCCCCAAGCTAATTTTTGGCTACCTGGTTGGCGTGTCTTCATTTTGGTGATGAGTTGAGCACTTGGAAGCTTGTAGTGGTTGGCTTGATGGATTCGTGGAAGATCATAGGTACGGCCGTACCACTGGGTTCGGCTGGCCCTACTCCATTTGCTCCAAGCACTCGTGTCCCCTCCTGTAAACATCCTACCCAAAAATTTTGTCGAGGGGGGGTACGGTCGTACCTCTAGGTTCGGTCGTATCATCAAAAATCTCCAAAACTATTTTTCTATGTCTTGTTTACTTACTAATGCAATGGTGAAATCAAATTTGAAATTTCAATATGCTTGATGCACGAAATAAAATGTTGGAAGGCAAATATGAGATAAATACCAGTTTACCTCACGGTGAGGGCTCGTAGTTTAGAGTCCGTGAGCGGGACTCCTCTGTTTGCTCAATTGACCTTGGATTCGTCCGGTCCTGGAGTGGAATACTCGAACGATGCTCCCTTCACACGCCACACCCTCTTTGTTTTCTTCGGTGGCGCTGAAGTCGGTGAGGCTTTTGCGGGGGTGTTTTTGGTTTCCGTCTTCTTTTCCCCCTTAGCCTTGTTGATTACCTTCGGCTTCTTTGGTTGGTGGCACCCTTTGAATGCTTTGTCTTGCTCCCAACGCTTCCTCCTCGTGGCAATGAGACTATCCACTTTGGGCTTGGTCGGGGCCACCTTCTCTTTCTTGTATTGGGGCCGTGGCTTCCTCCACTCCCTAGATTCCTCATCTTGCGCTAGGTAACATTGCTCTTCTTTTGCTTGAAATTTGAATGTCATGTTCCTTCGCCCTATGCGGAATTGAATCTTTCCGGCTCCGACATCAATCCTTGCATTGACATCTCTTAGGAATTGTCGCCCGAGAATAAGCGGCATTTCTCCATCATCTTGTGTGTCAAGGACCACAAAATCCGCAAAGACATAGGAGCCTTTGACATTCACCAAGAGATTTTCCACTATGCCCTCTGGATATTTAATCGATGAGTCGGCAAGTTGGACTGTCATCATTGTCGGAGAGAGCAGGATATCCTAACTCCTCAAACATGGCCTTGGACATGAGGTTGACACTCGCACCAAGGTCACAAAGAGCATTCTTGATCTTTTGATAGTAGATCGTGCATGTGATAGCCGGATACCCATTATCTTTCCTCTGCAAGACTACTAATTCCTCTCATGGGTCTTGGATTTGGTGTATGAGCTTCCCTACATTGTTAGGTGCATACACCCTCCTAGATGGCTTACCCCATCTCGTGGATACAATGCTAACATTCTCTCGGGTAGGCTCGGGTTGCCCCGGGATTCCACCCGACTCGGAAGAAGGTAAAGAAGCAGCAAGCTGAGCAAGTTGAGTTTCTATCACTTTATTAAAGCTTAGCTGATTCTTCTATTGACGCGAAAATAGGACGTCACCTCCGCGCGCGACACACGTGACTCCCCGGTCTGTAGCGAGGCGTACCACCCAATCTAACCTATTGATTGACAATAGAAAATATTAGGGATCGGCTAGAGAACCGATGGCCTTTTAGCGACACGTGTACCAGCCAATCGGCCGATACAAGTAAAGCGCGATCGGCCGGCTCGAGAGCGACCGAGGTGCAAGGGTGTGGATAAGAGATCAGCTGGAATCGGCCGATCGTGATGTCAGCACTCGAGCAGGTCGGAATCGGCTGTAATGTTAGAAGCCGATAAGATCTAGATCGAGTGGGATAATTTGGTGATAATAGCTAAAAACCACAAGAATTGGTACAAAAACTTGCAAATCTAGCTAATATTGGTAAGGGGTGAATAAAGAACTAGACGAAACCTCAGCGATGCACCCGGAGGTTAAAGCCTAGGGTTATTCGGTAAAACGGTACTCACAAGCTTGCCGGAGATCGATCGATGCAGCCCGACGAACTTGAAGGACGGCATTGTAGAAAAGAGAAAAAACGCAATGGCGAAGTCGCTGAAAAGTAGATGCTGTAAAGTAGATGCTGTAAATTGTAAAGGGTTTGCCCGAAGGCGGTTTGTTTGATATTGGTGTGTACACTTTTTCCCGACCACGCAGGGTCGCTATGTATGTCCTGAGGAAAACCCGACTCCTAGCCGATTACGGCACTGTTTACTTGCATCTAAAGAAAACAAACACTTCTAAAAATAGAAAAGGACTCTCGCAGGAGTAAAAAACTCTCCAAAAACTGACTCTTGACCCGTTGTCAATCGTGGATTGACCCGCCTCCACCGTGCTTTCCTCTTGGCGTGTCTCCTTGATTACCGCCTTCTTTCTTTCCATCGGGCGATTCTCTGGTTGACCATCGGTCGATCGGTTTGACCCGCTGGCCCATCGACAGATTTGAGCTCCCTTGACAATCGGCGAGTCCTATTGACCATCCTTCTCTCTCTTCAATCGGCCGATTGCCTCGATTCTTCATCGGCTGCTCCTTCTTATCCTTTTGACCTATTTTCCCAAAAAACGGTGTCAACACATGCCCCCCAGTTTCGGAGTAAATAATCTTTTGCTCCGAAATTTCCTCAAATTTGGTATCTTTCTTAATTCAAAAGATAGTCAAATCTTTTCACATGGTTGATATGATCAGTCTCTATTGCTGTCATCGGTAGTGTCCTATACTTTCAATGCAACAGATCATCTGACACCTCCCCAGGACTGTTCATCATGTGACACTTCGGGCCTTTGTGTTCTCCATTTTCTATAAGACTCGCCCTCTTACCTAGTGGCTCTCTCATGACTTCGACCCTTTGGATCCTCCAGATGTAGGCACTGGCTCCTCTAGTTTTAGGCATGAGAGGCATCTTCTTCTGAAAAACTCTGTGAGGGCTAATGATCGCCGCTGGTCATTGACAGACTCTTGCTTGAAATGGCATTTCTTCTGGATGCTGTCAGTGGGCTCGTCATCTTTGTTTGCAATGCCGTGCAGAAGATTTTTGTGAACCATGCACTGCAGTTTGTGGACGTGCATAGAGAAATTCCCTCACCGTTCACGATGTATGTGTGTCATCTTTTATTTCGGGAGTGATTCCTCTGAATCGGTCATTCTTTGGAAACCGAACCATTCACGGGTCATCTGTTTCCTTTTTTACCGGATCCAGCATCTTCGACTTCCATCTTTTCTGGTTCCTTCATCTTTATCTCTTCCGGTGCCTCGGCTATAAATAACCGCCCTCACGCCCCTATGGAGAACGCACTTCTCCTTCATCCATGGCTCGAGATATAGATCTAGTGAGCTTTAGGCTCTTACTCTTCGGTTTCTCTCTTCTTCTCTAACTCATGATGGCTAGAAGAATTCTTGTGAAATAGCCTAGGGCATACTTCCCTCTCTAGTCTCCTTTTGTGAAGCCAGGAGGTCCAACAGCTAGAAGAATCCTTGTGATGCGTCTTGGGTGCATCAGTTGATGGAGGAGGCTGGAGGTCGTCCCTAGGCGTTGCGGAAAGAAGAACAACCCTATGTCTTCTTTCCCAGCAATCTTGACGGGGAGAGTTACCGAATCTGGTGATTCATCTTCGTCAAATTTACTCTTTCTTTTTTTGTTTTTCTCTTTCTTCGCCCCCATCACCTGTCCAGTGATGATGAATGTAACCGACCTGTAATGAATCATCCAAATTTGTCTTCTCAATGTATTCTTCAGATCTATACTGTAATGCCACCATTGTAATCGAAGATGAGAGAAATAATATATATATATATATATTTTTGTTCTAAGGGCGATTTGTACATCGGCCATAACCTGAAACCGAACATGTTTCAATGATTCAGCTATCCCATACTAAAGACGATTACACTTGCAATCGGCTATAACTTGAGTCTTTAATGGGCCGTTTTCAGACTCTGATTTGACTAAGCGTCTACCCATATGCTTGGATAGTATTTCTTCAAATACTTCCCATTCAGCGCTCTGGCAAACTTCTCTCATTCCAATGTTTCTAAGATATATGCATTGCCTAGCACACATTGGCTGATACGACATGGCCCTTCCCAAGTTGGTGACCACTTTCCGTATTTTGGATCTCTAGAGCCGATTGGTAATATAAGTTTCCAAACCAGATCCCCTTCGGCAAATTCTTTAACCTTGACATTTTTATCATACCATCTGGCTATTCTCCTTTTATTCTTTTCGATATTCTCCAAAGCTCTCAGCCGATTACCATCAAGGTCTTCCAGTTCTTCTTTCATCATGGCTGAATAATCATCGGTTGATAACTAATCTTGTAAAGAAGTCCTTCTGGATCCGATTTTTAACTCCCAAGGCAATACAGCATCATGACCGTACACCAGTTGATATGGTGACACTTTGGTTGTCCCATGGCATGCCATCCTGTATGCCCATAGTGCTTCATTAAGGATCATATGCCACCGCTTGGGATTTTCATTGATCTTGCGCTTGATTAACTTGATGATGCCCTTGTTTGCTGCCTCTGCCTGTCCGTTTGCTTGAGCATAGTAGGGAGATGAGTTTAACAGCTTGATCCCCAAGGAGTTTGCATATTCTTCAAATTCTCCTTAAGTGAATTGACTCCCTTGATCGGTGGTGATGGCCTGAGGTATACCAAACCGATAAACAATATGCTCTTTAACAAAATCAATCATGTTGCCTGATGTCACGGTCTTGATTGGGATGGTTTCAACCCACTTGGTGAAGTAATCTGTAGCCACCAGTACGAATTTATTACCTTTGCTTGATGGTGGATATATTTGTCCAATTAGATCAATTGCCCACCCCCTGAACGGCCATGGCTTGATTATTGGGTTCATTGCCGATGCTGGAACTCTTTGAATGCTTCCAAACTTCTGACACTCTTGGCATCCTTTGTAGTACTTGAAGCAGTCTTCCAATATTGTCGGCCAATAATAGTTATTATTTCTGATCATCCACTTCATCTTAAACGCCGATTGATGGGCTCCACAGACTCCCTCATGAATTTCCCCCATTAAGGTTTTAGCCTCTTCTTCACCAAGACATTTGAGCAGAACCCCATCGATGGTACGATAGTACAACTCATCTTCTAATAGAACGTATTTAATGGCCCTGTACCTCAATTGTTTATCAACATTCTTGGATGGATCTTTCAGATAATCCACTATCTCCTTCCTCCAATCCTCGGCTGGTAACTCCACAGTTAGAATCGGCCGATAACCTGACGCCCCTTGAGCCAGCCGATTAGATTCACTGTTGTGAAACTTAGGGATATGTTCGAGTCTTACTATCTTGAACTCTCGAAGTAGCTGAAGACATTCCTCATGATAAATCCTTAATATGTCATCTTTGCATTCATATTCTCCTGCCAATTGATTTATCACGAGTTGAGCATCTCCAAATATCTCAACAACTTCAGCATTGACTTCTCGCAGTAGCTTTATGCCTTTTAACACTGCCTGGTACTCAGCTTGATTGTTTGTTGAAGTCTTCTCAATTAGGATGAAAAACTCATAATTTGCTCCTTGGGGTGAGATGAGGACGATTCCAATCCCAGCTCCTACTCCACACGATGATCCATCAAAGAACATAGTCCACGGAATAGGTTCTACAACTGCAACCTCAGGCCCACAATGCTGAGCTACCAGATCGGCCATCACTTGCCCTTTAATTGCTTTGGCCGATTGATAGGTCAAGTCAAACTCTGATAAAGCTAAGATCCACTTTCCGATCCTGCCCTTCAAGATTGGTAATAACAGCATATATTTGACCACATCATCTTTGCAAACCACGGTGCATTCAGCAGTTAATAAGGAAGGCCTCAATTTTGTGCATGAGAAATATAAGCACACTCACAATCTTTCCACTACTGAATATCTGGTTTCTGCATCCAAGAGCCTTCTGCTAATGAAGTATATGACTCGCTCTTTTCCTTCGAACTCTTGTACAAGGGCCGATCCCATAGCCCGCTCATTAGCTGATAAATATAATTTGAACAGCTTTTTATCTTGAGGGGGCATCAGGATAGGAGGAGATTTCAAGTACTGCTTGATGTTATCTAAAGCCTTCTGGTGTTCTTCTCCCCATACGAATTTCTGACTGGCCTTGAGCTTCATTAGAGGTGTGAATGGCTGAATCCTCTCGGACAGGTTAGATATAAATCTTCTGATAAAATTGATCTTGCCGATCAATGACTGAAGCTCTTTCTTATTTGATGGTGCTTCTATTTTGTCTATTGTGCTGATTGATTTATGTCCAACCTCGATTCCTCTTTCATGTATTAAGAAACCCAAGAATTGGCCAGCTGAAACACCAAAAGCACACTTGTTGGGGTTCATCTTTAAACCATGCTTCCTTGTGCATTCCAATGTTTTTCGTAGGTCAGCCAGATGCTCCTTGTAACTCTTTGACTTGACGACCACATCATCAATGTAGATCTCTACTATCTTGCCAATGAGTTCATGGAATATATAGTTCATGGCTCTTTGATACGTGGCACCGGCGTTCTTCAATCCAAAAGTCATGACGATCCACTCGTATAAACCAACGTGACCGGGGCATCTGAAAGCAGTTTTTGCAATATCTTCTATGGCCATGAATATTTGATTGTACCCAGCATTACCATCCATGAAGCTAATGACTTTGTGACATGCGGCAGCATTGACCAATGCACTGGCTACTGGCATCGGATACCCATCCATTGGCGTTGCTTTGTTCAAGTCCCTGAAATCAATGCATACACGTAGTTTGCCATTTTTCTTGTAGACAGGGACTATGTTAGAAATCCATTCGGCATATCGACATTGCCGAATAAAACCAGCTTCGAGTAACTTTGTTATCTCGGTTTTTATATCAGGGTAGATCTTTGGATTACATTGCCTGGGATGTTGCTGGAAAGGTTGATACCCTGGTTTAATAGGTAACCGATGTTCGACAATGGATCAGTCTAAGCCAGGAATTTCATAATACTCCCAGGCAAAACAATCCTTGAACTCTTTTAATAGTGCAATCAGTTCTTTCTTGTATTCCATATCTAGCTTGGCACTGATGTACGTCGGCCTTGGTCTGCTCCCGTCTCCAAGATCTATCTTCTCCAATTCATCAGCCGATGTAAACCCATGCCCAAGCTTCCCTTCATTTTCAATGAACTGATCCATTAAATCTTGTCATCAGAGCCGACTGCTTGAACCGGCTTTAGTCCAAAATCGGACACTTTGGTATCCCATGCTTTTCCAGATATGCAGCTCACTCGATCATAGGTCCACCCTTGTGCTTCTGTAGCTGCTACCGTCAAGGAGGTTTCTCCTTTGACCATCTCCACTGAATCTCCGATCCATTGGATGATACATTGATGCATTGTAGATGGTATGCAACAATTGGCATGTATCGAATCCCAACCCAGTAGCAAATTATAAGATCCCCTCCCTTTAATGACAAAGAAAGCAGTTGGAAGGGTCTTACTGCCGATGGTGAGCTCCACGCAGATCGCTCCTTGAGCCGGAGAGACATTGCCTTCGAAGTCCACCAGCATCATGTCGGTTTGGGTCAAATCTTCATCAGACTTCCCAATGTTGAGTAGCATGGTGTACGGCATCAGATTGACTGCTGCTCCTCCATCCACTAGCATCCTGGTGACTGGTTTGCCATTGACAAAACCTTTGAGAAACAATGCCTTCAAGTGTTGTCTTTTTTCATCATCTGGCTTCTCAAAGATGGCTTGTTTAGGTTCCAGTGTTAATTGGGCCATGCCAAGTTCTTCATCGGACACGTCCGAATCAACTGGAGCCATGAACTCTTTAGGTACGAGGACAACCATGTTTATATCAGCTTGTGGTTTGTCATCCTTCCTATCATCAGCCTTAGGCTTTGGACGCCAAACTTTAGACCGAACCTTCTTCTTGTCCAACACGTGTCTCTCTGTTTCTTCTTGCTGTTCCAGTTGTCGTAAGCGCTGGACTCTCCTCTTCTAGGACTTGGCCAAACCATCTGGACACCATTGTGGGTTAGGCCTCTTGTATGATTGGCTTGACTCCTCATCCAGTTGCAGAGTACGTTGATGTTTAGGAGCTCGGCACATAATATCTTCATCAGGGACCAGAGAATCGGCCATCTCTTCCAGCCGATTATTTGACTTTTCATTGACTCAGCCTCCCAGTCGATCATGAACACTAGCCTTGCCTCCCAGCCGATCGTGGATGCTAGCCTTGCCCCCAGTCGATCGTAGACTGAGACCCGTTGATTGCTGAATTCATGGTGATCCCCAGCTGCAGGTCTTCTGTCGTTGAAGCAAACCCTCTTAGATGAGCTGCTATTGTTGTAAGCCCCATTGCACTCTGGACAATTTTCTGCTGTTGGTAGCTTGATTCCTTCTTCTTAGCAATATTTGAAGAACGGACATCTCCAATGTCCTTCATTGAATCGTGCCCACTCCTCTCCCTCTTGCTTTCTCTTGTCGGCGCTGAAACTTGTTGATCAGCATCTGGGACGTGACAGGTCAGCGCGGCTTCAAGTCTCCTTCTTCAAGTAGCAACCCTTTTCCTTTGACATCGGCAGCGGTTGCTTGTACCTTGGGATCGACAGCTCCTTTATTTTGAGCCGATTTAGACGTCAGCAGTTTAACACGTGATGTGTCTTTGCTAGACACCTCAACCGTATTAGTTGGGAAGGGGTGCTGATCAATCTTCATCAGCTTTTCAGCTTTGGTAGGAGTTTCAAACATGAGTTTCCCTTGCTCAATAGCTAACTAGATTTGTTGTCTGAAGATCTTGCAATCATTGGTGTCGTGCGACGTTGCATTGTGCCACTTGGAATACTTCATTCTTTTGAGCTCCTCTGCAGATGGTATGGTATGGAACTGGGAGAGTTTGATATGTCCTTGCTGGAGTAACAAATCAAATATCTTATCGGCCTTAGTGATGTCAAAGCCGAATTTTTCTGGTTCTTTCTTACCAAAGGGGCAAGACACTGTCTTCTTGCCTTTGACCCACTCTGCGAGCCCTATCATGTTATCTTCATCTTCTGAGTCAGAGTAATCCACATAAGACACCTTCTTTTGGAAATTCTTCCTAGGTTCATAAGATCTTGCAGTCTCTTGACTCATTCGACTGACCAGCTGGCTGAGGCTCTCGAAGTCATGTGATGCATATTTCTCCCTCAAGGTTGGCAAGAGACCTTGGAACGCCAACTCAGCCAGTTTCTTGTCTCCCAAGTTCAGGCTGTAGCACTTGTTTCTGACCTCCCTGAATCTCTGAACAAATCTAGCAACAGTTTCATCGTTCCTTTGCTTGAGTCTGGTCAGATCAGTAATCTTCATCTCATAAATGCCAGAGGAGAAATAGTTGTGGAACTATTGCTCCAGATCAGACCACTTGATGATGGAGTTAGCTGGTAACGAGGTAAACCATGAGAATGCTGGCCCTGAGAGATGAAGAGAATAACCGTATCCTGAGCGCATCAACATTCCCTGCTTCCCCACACTGGATGATGAACCGAGTGATATGCTCCATTGTGGATGTATCATCTTGACCAGAGAACTTTGTGAAGTCTGGCACCTTGAATCTTGGAGGGAAAGGTATCTGATCCTAACCAGATGGATACGGTGTCCTGTACATGCAGGATTGCTGCTTCGGTTTCATCCCATATTGTTTCTGCAGCATCTCTGAAAAGTGGTCAATCAACTCCTGCTTCATGTGAGATTTCAACTCAGCTGACACCTGCCCGATTGCTTGTATCTCAGCTGATGGAGTCTCTGGATGCTGTGTATTTGGTGCCGTTGATGTCCCTGCTCCAAAAAGACCTTGCGTATTTGATTGTCCTGTTATAGGTGGAGTCTGTCCGATCGGCTGACCAGCCGATGGAGCTGGTTGATGCGAGTTCAACTGGCTTGAGATAGCCAATTGATTTAGGAGCATTTGCATCACTTGCGTAGGGTCCACCAGTTGCTGCGGTGCTATTGGTTGTCCTGCCATCCCTTGGTTGATCGGCTGCTGAGGCGACGATCTCGTATGAGCAACTGTGTTAGCTGGGGTTAGGACAGGTTGCATTGATGGTGACTGTTGCACTGGAGAAGTCTGCACAGGCATCCCTAGCATCGGTTGCTGAGCCGATTTCTGAGGTGGAACAGGAGTCTTCCTTTCCGCTGGTATCACCATATGCGCATGGGCTGGACTGATCTTGACTCTTTCAAAATTCTTACTCCCGTGATTGAAGTAGACAAACTCTACTCCTTCCTTGGTCATGTGCACAGTCCCTGGAGTACCTCCAAACATAGCTTGATAAGATTGCGGGTACTTTACTTCTGGAACTTCCTCAGGCTGAGATTCGAAGAAATTTGAGATGTCAGTCTCAAAATGATCACGAGGCAAATCCCATCCTGCAAGCTTTTCGTCCTGATTTCTCATGGCAGGATACTTCTGATGATGATTCTGCACCGTGATGTCAGATCCTGAGCCTTGGACTATGCTGAATGTGTTTGGACCACAGGCATTGTGACAGTAGGGTCTTTAGTCATATCTCCAACACTTTGATTCTGAATCGGCTGGGAATCCGATGAAGAACCAGGAGTAGTTGCATTAATTTGTGGAGACGGTGTAACCACTACTGTTGGATCATCAATCAGCAGAGAAGCCGATTGGTCTTTCTGGAACACTGGAGGAGTTCGATTTGGTTGAAAGTATGCAGGTCCCAGGTATCCTCCTTCTGCTCCCTTCTTGAGCATTTCAGTCAGACAATTCTGGATAGTATTGGTAAGAACCTTGTCTTGATCGATCATTGTCTGATGCATCGCCTTGTTCATCATATCTTGAAGCCCTTCGGGATCTGCTGAAAAGGTGACTTGCTTAGGTGTCGGCAAAGGATTCTTCTTGTAGACTCCACCTTTGGTCTGACCGTATGATGCCAAGCATAGCTCTTCATAATGCTTCATGTGAGCTTCAAACTCTGCTTTATCTGCATCTTTCAGCTGGTCCCTAGTGATTGCCTGAACGTTGCTCTGGTCAACTTCGTTGTTACTCTTTGAGTTCTTCGTCATTGTTGAATTTTTCGGGTCCCACCGAGCGTGCCAAAAGTGTGTTGACGCAAAAATAGGACGTCACCTCCGCGCGCGACACACGTGACTCCCCGGTCTGTAGCGAGGCGTGCCAGCCAATCTGACCTGTTGATTGACAATGGAAAATATTAGGGATCGGCAAGAGAATCGATGGCCTTTTAGCGACATGTGTACCAGCCAATCAGCCGATACAAGTAAAGCGGGATCGGCCGGCTCGAGAGCGACCAAGGCGCGAGGGTGTGGATAAGAGATCGGCTGGAATCGGCCGATCGTGACATCAGCACTCGAGTAGGTCGGAATCGGCTGTAATGTTAGAAGCCAATAGGATCTAGATCGAGTGGGATAATTTGGTGATAATAGCTAAAAACCACAAGAATTGGTACAAAAACTTGCAGATCTAGCTAATATCGGTAAGGGGTGAATAAAGAACTAGACGAAACCTCAGCGATGCGCCCAGAGGTTAAAACCTAGGGTTATTCGGTAAAACGGTACTCACAAGTTTGCCGGAGATCGATCGATGCAGCTTGACGAACTTGAAGGACGGCGTTGTAGAAAAGAGAAAAAACGCAATGGCGAAGTCGCCGAAAAGTAGATGTTGTAAAGTAGATGCTGTAAACTGTAAAGGGTTTGCTCGGAGGCGGTTTGTTTGATATTGGTGTGTACAGTTTTTCCCGACCACGCAGGGTTGGTATTTATGTCCTGAGGACAACCCGACTCCTAGCCGATTACGGCACTGTTTACTTGCCTCTAAAGAAAACAAACACTTCTAAAAATAGAAAAGGACTCTCGCAGGTGTAAAAAACTCTCCAAAAACTGACTCTTGACCCGTTGTCAATCGTGGATTGACCCGCCTCCACCGTGCTTTCCTCTTGGCGTGTCTCCTTAATTACCGCCTTCTTTCTTTCCATCGACCGATTCTCCGGTTGACCATTGGCCGTTCGGTTTGACCCGCTGGCCCATCGACAGATTTGAGCTCCCTTGACCATTGGCGAGTCCTGTTGACCATCCTTCTCTCTCTTCAATCGGTCGATTGCTCGATTCTTCATTGGCTGCTCCTTCTTATCCTTTTGACCTGTTTTTCCAAAAAACGGTGTCAACATCTTCATAGCAGTAGTGAAGGATTCTATAGTGGAAATCAAATTTTCAAGAACTTTATCACTGGCGGCTAGCTTCTTGTTTAAGTTTTCATTAATTCTAGCTTGGCCAAAGACAAGATCTCTAATGGAAGGCTGATTATTGAAATTGTTAGAATAATTACCTCCATTTTGATTGTTGAACGGGAAGTTGGGCCTCGAGTTCCACCCTTGATTGTTGTTGCGGGACCCGTTGTTGTTGCCATTGTTGATGAAGCTGGCTTCTTCCCTTGTCTCGGGACAACCATTTCCCGAATGACCCACATTACCGGAAACTTCACACGTCATGCGAGCGTCCATAATCTTGGCGGTTTCCATGTTGCTCGGTGCCTCCAATTTCTTCATGAGGAGGTCCATCTTAGCAGTGAGCATGTCGATTCCATCGACTTGGTGTACACCGCGGTTACGGGGTTGGAGACGATCTCCATCCCAACCTTGATTTGCCACCATCTTCTCGATCAATTCCTTGGCGGCGGGTACTTGTAGCCAGAAGAAGGTTCCTCCGGCGGCTGCATCTAGGTGCTCACGGGCGGTACGCTTGAGCCCGTGGTAGAAGGTTTCAATTAAGAACCACCCCTGCATGCCATGGTGCAGGCACGCGGTGATGTACTCCTGAAGACGTTCCCATGCTTCCGAGATACTCTCATCATTCTGCTGCTGGAAGCCCGAAATTCTAGCGCGGAGGGCATTGGTTTTGCCCACCGGGAAGAACTTCGCGAAATACCTTAGAGCACTTATCCCATGTGTTGATGGCATCTCGCTCCGCACAAAACCATTGGTTCGCCTTCCCGAGCAATGAGAATGGGAATAGGCGAAGACGAATTGCATCGTTCGTCACTCCACGGATAGTGAAAGTCCTACACACCTCCAGGAAATGCTGGAGATGTGCATTGGCATCTTCATTCGGCTTGCCGCAGAACGGACTGGCTTGCACCATGTTGATCAACGCTGGCTTGAGTTCAAAGTTTCCTTCTCCCACCGTCACGTTCGGCCCGGTAGGGACATTGGTGTTGGAGGGAGCGGAAAACTCGCGAATCGTCCTCTCGGCCATCGGTGCTGATGAGGTGCTGTCTACAGGATCGATGGTGTTCGTCTCTTGACTCGAGAGAAACTTCTGAGGAATTAGGACACGAGGTCACACTCTCCTCACAAGTGACACTGGATTGTCGTGAAAGTTGGATGGTAGGTCGAAACCGGTCATGCACTGCTCTGCGTACACGAGAGTAGAGCAAGGGTAAATCCGCTTAAATAGCGGTTCACCGAACCTAGATAACTCTACCACTAAGTTTACACGATATCTTGGGCCTATTGTTTCCCCGGCAACGGCACCAGAAATGCTTGTTGATGTTCCTTAGCCTCACTACTAGGTTTGCACTCATGGCGACGGCGCCAGAAATGCTTGTTGGCACTTGCTAGCATTACTACCGGGTTTATACCCCTAGTAATGGAGCTAGGAACGTCTTTGGTAAAACACACATCACAGAAAGGTCTGCAAGCGCACGGATTACCGTTGTAGCACTTCACCCGGTGGTATTCGGGTTATCGTATTTATATTTTCCCAAGGGAAGCACTACGGCAAAGATGATCGGATAAACGGTGGAGAGTAACAAGACTCGGTAAAGAGCTATAGCGGGGGTAACGAATAAAGATATTCGGGGATAACTTGACACACACAAGGGTTAGAGAGGACCTAGTGAGCTGGGAGGACAACAAGATGAGAAACGATCCTAACACAATCTATCTATTCTTGTCAACTCTAGGTAAAGAACTAAGGGAAAGGATAACCAAGGCAGGCTAAACTCGACAAGCTCTTCTAGTGCTGCAGGGGCATGCAAAGCCGCGCTCTCGGACTGGGATGAGAAGGGAGAATGACGACGCGCTGAATCCTACCGGCCCGAACTAACATGGTGGACTACTGAGCCCGTCCGGAGCTATCACCTCCCTAGGGTACCACAACTATTCCTTTGAACGAGACACCAATCTAAGACTAAGGCAAGCTCTGAGCACCGTGCTCACAACGAACCAAAGAACCTTTCCCCGGATATCACGAAGGAAGGTCTATCTCTGCTACTAAGCACAAACGTACTCGGTAGAAGATCAAGCGAAGAACGACCACAACACTATAGGGTTCAAGAGAGCTACGCTATCCAAGATTAAAATAGCTTTAGTCTATACCAAGAATAAAGCTTCTAGAGCAAAGTAAAAGCTGAATGTAATTGACTTGAAAGGTAAGATAGAAAGATAACTTGAATTGTACTTGAGTCTAAACAAAGAAAGGATACAAGAGTAGTACCAGAACCCTGAAGAAGACTCCTCCGGAACCCCGAGGCTAGCTGGACTCGACTCTAACTCCCAAACTACACTAATCCTACTCTAAGTGAACAATAGAGAGAAATGGAGATGCTCCTGCGTTGTGTCCATTCCAGCGAGTGTGAGGTGCCTTTTATAGGCAAGGGAGGTCGGTGGAGCGCAGGGGGGAAAAACCCTAGGTGCGGTCGGCTCTCCAGGCACGGCCGGCCCTAGGATGTGCCGCCTTTCGCTTTGGACGCTCCTGATCACTGCTCCTGAGGCGGTTGTAGGTCGGCTCCTTGGGTCAGTTTCGCCCGGCATGATAAGTGATTGGTGCGTCCGACCCTACTCCGTGCCGTGCGATGCACCGACCGTGTTAGGGGACGCCTAGGATCGCCTTTGGATGACGGTTGTGGTGGTTGAGCAATCGGATAAGTGGACCCATTGATCCAAGTGATCCTAGCATTCACCCTTTTATCAAACTGACATTCCTCCAGTGAATCACACTCGTCCAAGTTGTGCTCAAGGGAGTAGGGGTGCTCTGGACCAGGGTCGTGCCACCGAGTAGGGCCGGCCGGACCTAGGAGGGCCGGCCGGACCTAGGAGGGCCGGCCGCACCTGCAGGTTCGGCCGGACCAGGTGGTTCGGCCGTGCCTGGCACATGTGGCGTGTTGGTCCCAAATTCTCCCAAAATGTGTACCTGCCTATGAAATTCATAACACAACTTGTGGAAATTTATTAGTACTAAAAATGTGCATGAAACTTGTCATATACTCCTCTCGATCCCGAGGTTTTGACGGTCAAATTTTTGTTGTAAGGACCGTCAACAAACTCCCCCAAGCTAAACGTTTGCTCGTCCTCGAGCAAAGCCTAGACTTGGCCTCGGTGGATTAGGAGTTGCATGATGTTACCACTCTGCAAGTTCCTGTGCACAATTCCATGCTCTACTTGCTATTCGAAAAGATTGGTACGAGAGAAACTTAGCCTTGTTTTACCTGTGGGGCTTGTAACTTTCCACCTTGCCTTCAGAGGTTGAAAGGTAGAATGGTTTTGACTTTGCATCACTCGCTCTTCTCTTTTCGGGATCCTATCTCGGAGTTTTGAAAATTTTGAAAAGAAAAACAAGGTTCCTCGGTTGGTTCCCTCGATTGCTCATGTGGTATTTGTTACCTCACCAAAGGCCTTTGAGCGAGCCTCAACTTCCTACTCTATGGCTTTTATGTGGAGCTTTGGGCAGGATAAGCATGAGACTCACTTGTGCCACATGATGTTGTTGAGCCAAAGACCGGATCCAAGAAGAAACTAGTCATGCAACTTGATCGAGATGTGCAAGTGTGTGGAATATTTTTGTTTGTTTTTCTAAGTACTCCTTGCTTTGAGATTCTCCTCTTGCTTTTATTTTGGAGGGGGGGTTCATGCTTCACTTTTTTTCTATGCTCTTTGATTGGAGCACATATATATTTTTTTTCTATGCTTTTTGAGCATATACTTTTTTTTTCTTTTGATGACCCCTCTCTCCTTTTGCAAGAATACAAGAAGAGAAATCTCTTAGGAACTATGGAGTATTTATTTTTGGTGGGTGGATGGCATGTTTTGCGTAACTCCCATTGTGAAAGTTAGCTTGTATATGTGGGTGTACGTGATCTCGATCATGGGAGCATGAAAAGATTCTACCAAGGGTCACAACAATTTGGCAAAACTCAATGGGTCACAAGCAAGCATATGTAGAAGGTTTATACTTTGATATCGACATATGGCTTTGGTAGGTGATATGACCATTGAGGAACTTGTCTTGTTTTATTTTCTCAAAAGAAATCATCCGAGATTTTCACCATACTATGAGATAGAGCAAGATCAACATTGTCTCACCATATCATACTAGTCAACACTCTAGGTTTGGTCATAAGCATTTGCTTCCCACAAAGTTTTATTTCAGGCTCTTGTCTCAAAATATACCAACAAATTCAAATGCTTATAGAGCACAAGGTTGTACACTAGGTTCTTGCAAAGTTTTAACATAGTAACTATTCATCATTCCCAAAGTGAGGGTATATAGACAAGATTTCAAGTGCACATGGTTGAAGAAAATATTTTTGTTGTTTTTCTTTTATTCAAATGTGATAAGCAAGATATTGAAAATTGGTTTGGATGGACATACCTTCCTTGATTGAAAATAGGGTCTCCCCAAGCTAATTTTTGGCTACTTGGTTGGCGTGTCTTCATTTTGGTGATGAGTTGAGCACTTGGAAGCTTGTAGTGGTTGGCTTGATGGATTCGTGGAAGATCATAGGTTCTTGTTTAAGTTTTCATTAATTCTAGCTTGGCCAAAGATTCTATGGTGGAAATCAAATTTTCAAGAACTTTATCACTGGCGGCTAGCTTCTTGTTTAAGTTTTCATTAATTCTAGCTTGGCCAAAGACAAGATCTCTAATGGAAGGCTGACTATTGAAATTGTTAGAATAATTACCTCTGTTTTGATTGTTGAACGGGAAGTTGGGCCTCGAGTTCCATTCTTGATTGTTGTAGTTGTTGTTGTGGAACCCGTTGTTGTTGCCATTGTTGATGAAGCTGGCTTCTTCCCTTGTCTCAGGACAATCATTTCCTGAATGACCCACATTACCGCAAACTTCGCATATCATGCGAGCGTCCATAATCTTGGCGGTTTCCATGTTGCTCGGTGCCTCCAATTTCTTCATGAGGAGGTCCATCTTAGCGGCAAACATGTCGATTCCATCGACTTGGTGTACACCACGATTATGGGGCTGGAGACAATCTCCATCCCAACCTTGATTTGCCACCATCTTCTCGATCAATTCCTTGGTGGCGGGTACTTGTAGCGAGAAGAAGGCTCCTCCAGCGGCTTCATCTAGGTGCTCACGGGCGGTACGCTTGAGCCCGTGGTAGAAGGTTTGAATTAAGAACCACCCCTGCATGCCATGGTGCGGGCACGCGGTGATGTACTCCTGAAGATGTTCCCATGCTTCCGGGATACTCTCATCATTCTGCTGCTGGAAGCCGAAAATTCTAGCGCGGAGGGCATTGGTTTTGCCCACCGGGAAGAACTTCGCGAAATGCCTTAGAGCACTTATCCCATGTGTTGATGGCATCTCGCTCCGCATAAAACCATTGCTTCGCCTTCCCGAGCAATGAGAACAGGAATAGGTGAAGACGAATTGCATCGTCCATCACTCCACGGATAGTGAAAGTCCTACACACCTCCAGGAAATGCTGGAGATGTGCATTGGCATCTTCATTCGGCTTGCCGCAGAACGGACTGGCTTGCACCATGTTGATCAACGCCGGCTTGAGTTCAAAGTTTCCTTCTCCCACCATCACGTTCGGCCCGGTAGGGACATTGGTGTTGGAGGGAGCGGAAAACTTGCGAATCGTCCTCTCGCCCATCGGTGCTGACGAGGTGCTGTCTACGGGATCGACGGTGTTCGTCTCTTGACTCGAGAGAAACTTCTGAGGAATGAGGACACGAGGTCGCACTCTCCTCACAAGTGACTCCGGATTGTCGTGAAAGTTGGACGGTAGGTCGAAACCGGTCATGCACTACTCTGCGTACACGAGAGTAGAGCAAGGGTAAACCCGCTTAAATAGCAGTTCACCGAACCTAGATAACTCTACCAATCCAGCCGACCAACAAAATAAAAATCGAAAATGGAAAGAATAAAAGCGCATTTGAAAAAATTGATTAACAACAATACCAATCCAGCCTAGGTTTCGTACGCAGCATCGCGGTTGCCGCGGAACACGGCGGGTCGAGTCGAGCCTGCATAACCGAGATTTCGCGTAACCGGCAGAATCGACAACACCGAGTCGATCGATGTTGCACCATGCAGCATGGTTGGTGCATGTTACGTGCAGAATTGACACCAGTAAAGAAGACGATGGGAAGCTCTTGATTTGCTGATACTACCTCCGTTATTTTTTACTTGATTGATGTTGGGTAGCACAAAAACGAGCTACCGAACGTTATCTATACTGTATGAGAACAGAGGGAGTACTACCTTCGTTTTTACCGAAGCATTTTGAGGTATTAAATGCGACTTTGACCACTAATTAAGGGGAGTACTGTACAATGCAAGTTTCATTGGGTTTCATGGGACTAGGTAAGTGTGCCATGTGAGTTTCATGGTGATGAAACTCTTATCATCTCTCTCCTCATAATTAGAGTGCCAAGTCCTCAAATCGGCTTAAGCACAACTTGGACAACAAACAGAGGTTTCCCACTTTGATTCCTCTCCCCCACATACCCATCCACCTTCCGATCCTCCATCTTGCAGAACTGAAAGCTCACGTACACCCCACTCCCCCCAATGGCTAACTCACCTAGGGCCACGACCCACCTGACATCCGACGAAGAGAACGACGACCGCATGATGATCAGCGATGGATGGGGGACTTTCCCGTCACCAAATCCTGGCTCCTCCACCGATGAGGATGAGGTGGCAATCCTTGAGGCACAAGACCCAGCAAATGCTCGCGACACCCGGTACCGCTGCGCCACGTTCTCGTCCGAGGATGAAGATGAAGATGAGAAGGAGGAGCAGGACGAGGAGGAGGAGGAGGACATCGATGCTGTCAGGCGCGGGCGCGCAAGGAGACTAGAGAGTGAGCGGAGACTAGATTTCAAGCTTGGTGGCGAGATCATGCCAGCTGGGGTTGGACGGCGACGGCGAGGCTCCAGCACGGAGCAGAAGGTGACGGTTGCCAGTGCCAACAGGTTTGGCTCTGATCAGCCTCATATATTATACTTGAAACTACAATTCTGCATCGGACCCTTCCGGCCTGCATTCCTCTTTTCGCCCTCTTCAGTTAGTCATATCCAGCAGATCGATGAAAGCAAAAATTCTCCTTTTTCGGACATTTTTGGGACTATTGTTCGTGTTATTAGGAGCATCCCTAATCGAATTCAGAGTACACAGATGAGTGATGACTGATCCTATGATAAGTTTTACTGTATGCGTGCATGTGTGCAGAGATGGCATGGAAGAGGAGATGGCAGGTCTGAGCCAGAGCGACTTGGAATTCTTCAAGATCTTGCTCTCTAGCATGTATGAGGAGTCACTGGTGAGTGTCCTGCTTGATGAGGACATCACCATGCTGAACACACATACGCCACGACCTTTCCCATGTTGGACTTCGTCTCCGACTCAGCTACCACGTCCATCTCGGATTCAGCCTACACTTACGCACGGTTTCGGCGATAACTCCATCATACGACGTCGAAACGAGGCGTATAAGTACTCGTTGGAAAGAGGACGACGACACCGTCGATTTGGTTCTGGTCCTAGCTCCAGAAGTCGTGTGGATCATGCTGTGTGACCACGACAAGGTGCTGCGCCACCTATTTTGGGCCAACTTGGCCGTGTATCGAGTCGGGCCCTTGGCCCAAGTCGTGGGCGCCCCCTCCTGGTCTCCCACAACCCTAGGACGACCCTCCCTCTCCATAAACTCAGTAGCCACTGCCGGTTTAGAGGCAGGTTTTGCTTAGAGTTTTCTGTCGTCGAACAGTCGCCGTTATCGGTTTGTGAAACCCCAACTTTCGTGTGTTAATCATTCATCTGCAGAGTCACTATTTTGATAGCTGCTTCTTTCGAGTTCTTGCTTGTGTTCTTCGTTTCGCAGGCAGGGATTAGCCTTCGCGGCGAGGTCAACCGGATTGTGACACGGTTGATAACCAGAGGAATCGTGGTGCTAAGATTGCAGGGGTCCAGGTCTTTGGATCTGAAGCCGGATCGGTGCGTCACATCCGCCCTAAACGAGTTATCTTTCACCTGACAGAAGATCGGGCACCCACGTCCCCATCAAGTGGTAATCAGAGACTCAGGTATTCCCGTCAGGATTATCCCCAGTTTAGATTTCGCCTTCGTCCTATAGTCCACAAAAATCCTACAAGAAAAATTCTGCTGTCCTAGAACCCTTGTGTTAGCCTTGCAATTTCGTTTCAGTTTCGCATTGTTGAGTTTGTGTCCGTGGTCGAGTCTTGTTGCTGGTTTAGATTTTGTCTTGGTCGTAGTTCAACTGCACCGTCGCTGTGTTTGTTTCCGCCGCTATCCCATCCACCGTCATCCAGATTACAAGTCGTGCCACTACACTACTCGACTTGCCCTCGCTAGCCGCCTTGTGTGAATTCTCGCCGTGCAAGCCCTAGATAGGTTGCGAGCCGCCTTGTGTTTTTTTGCCTTGCATCGCAGCCCCCCATTGTTTCATCATCTGGCAAATACCTATTGTAAATACTAGGGAAGCTTTGCCCTAGCCGCCGCTGAATTTCCTGCCGAGTTGTGCCTCTCAAAAACGTAACTTGAGGTACCTTCAGTAAACAGGGCATAACTTTTCGCTCGGTGCTCCGATTGAGCTCAATTTTTTACGGCAGATTCGTGATTCCATTTGGGGTAGGGTCCAAACTGACGACGTCGGTTTGGCATTCTCAAAAAATTCAAAAAAAATCAGAAAGATAAAGAAAAAATTCATTCATGTTGATTTAGGGTTTTCGGTGAACCTTGCTGTTTTTCCCTAGGCCACAATACACTTCTATTTAAGGTGAATTTTTGTGAGCTTCTATCTTTTGTGATAATTGTTCAGTGGTAAAAAATTCAGAAAAAGATCAAGTTGTTTGATTACTTTCTTGGAGGTCACTATCAGCAAAAATAGTGAAAACGTGTGCATTGCTTGCTTCTTTGCTAGTTCTTTGAGCTTTTTCCATTGTTCTTTGTTCAACTTGTTGTGCTACGCCTAGGATACATCTCAGCCAGCAATTGTGACTTGTACTTTGGATACTTATTGAACTTTGCTACTCTGTATTCGATAATTGTTCCACATATACTACATATTGTGCCATCCTAAGCTCCACATACAGATTCTTCGGATCAGTACAGCGAAGGACCCTTGCAATCTTGGTACCACGTGCTCACAGGTATCACGACCAGCCACCGGTTGTACCATCCCTTGCTTGCATTGGTAAGAACCTGGTAAGAAC
This sequence comes from Cenchrus fungigraminus, assembly GCA_036936925.1. Taxonomy (NCBI): domain Eukaryota; kingdom Viridiplantae; phylum Streptophyta; class Magnoliopsida; order Poales; family Poaceae; genus Cenchrus; species Cenchrus fungigraminus. The sequence goes on along the minus strand of CM072774.1, from coordinate 75,616,998 downwards.
TTGGTAAGACGTGTGTGAGCGTGTGATTCCATTAGCCAACCACCACATAGTGCATCGGGTCTTTACTAATCCTTAACCATGCCAGACGATATTCCTGTGTTGTCTAGTCAATTGCAGGAGATGCAGAATGAGATGAAGGACTTTTTCATGAAGGAGTTGAGCAAGCTCACTAAGGAGGTCCAGAACAACAACCATACTGTTGAGAGTGTGAACAAGCGCGTCTCCACACTGACCACAAGAATTGAGCAGCTTGAAAGCAACCCTCCCAAGCATGATGGCACTAAGGACGAGGAGGACACCTTCGATGATGCTGACCATCCTGAGGATACTGTTTATTTCCCTGATGGTACGGTCGACCACAAGATGACAAGTGAGAACCGTGCACGCCGCATTCTTGCATTCAACACTCGCAGTATGAAAGGTAAAGGTTCCCGACATAATTATGGTAACGATGACCCTTATGCTAAAGTTAAATTTACCATACCTACTTTTTATGGGAGATATGATGCTGAGGAATATCTTGATTGGGAGATGACCGTAGAACAAAAATTTGCTTCACACCTTGTTCCTGATCGTCATAAAGTTAGACAAGCCACTAGTGAATTTAAAGATTTTGCTATTATCTGGTGGTAAGAATGTGCTTCATTAAATATACAACCTACTACCTGGGATGCTCTTAAAATTGCTATGCATGAACGTTTTGTTCCTGCTTCTTATAAGCGTGATTTGCGTAAGAAATTACAACGTTTAGAGTAGGGAGATATGTCTGTGCAGGATTACTATGCTGAGTTACAGAAGGGTATGATTCGTTGTGGTGTAGTTGAGGATCCTGAGGATAAAGTTTGTCGTTTTTATGGTGGTTTGAGACGTGACATTCAGGATATTGTTGACTATAAAACTTTCACTACCACCAACCAGTTGTTCCAGCTTGCTATACTCGCAGAAAAAGAATTGCAGGGACGACGCAGGAGCTCATCCACGCCTACGACCTTCACGCCATCAGTAGCTCGATCGCCAGCTACCTATTCTTCCACGCCACCAGCAGCTACGACGCCTTCTTCTGAGGTGAGCAAAGTGTCTAATGTGCAGGTCCAGCAGAACAAGACCCAACCTACTTCCGCTAAGAGTTCTTCGAGTAAATCTGCCCACATTGTGTGCCACCGCTGCAAGGGGATGGGCCATATCAGCAAGGACTGTCCAAGTACTCGTGCTTTCATCGCTTCACCGGATGGAGATGGCTATGTAAGTACTAGTGACGTTGAAGATGATGATATTTTTGCCGCTAACACTGCTGCAGGTTCGGATACGAGCAAGGTGAACGCCATTAACTCCGAAGATGCATCCGCCGGCTTTCCTAGCCTTCTTGTGCAGCGTGTGCTCTCCGCACAGGAGCAACATGAGGACGACACGAAGGCCCAGCGCAACAACTTGTTCCACATGTTTCTTGTCGTTCAGGAGCGACGTGTTCTCACCATTATTGACACTGGGAGTTGCAACAACTTGGTGAGTTCAGATTTGATCCGCAAGCTTGGTTTGGAAACTTGACCTTTACGCTTTCCGTACAACATTGAATGGTTCAATAATTCTGGTAAGGCGAAGGTAACTCACTCCGCACGCATACACTTTTCAGTTGGCTCTTATCATGATTATGCTGATTTTGATGTCGTACCTATGGAAGCATGTTCGCTTTTATTAGGACGTCCATGGGAATATGATAGAGATGCTGCACATCAGGGTAGAACTAATACATATACCTTCACACATAAAGGCCAGGACATTACTTTGCTTCCTTTATCACCTGCTGCTATTAGGAAACATTTTAATGACCTTGCTGAAAATAATAAGAAAGAACCAAGTGACACTGAATCATCTGATGTTAAACATGAAGGAATTAAATTAAAAGGGGGTGCTTTTCTTGCTACTACATCTGCTCAAGCTGAACTTTGTGATAATCCTGATGCACCTTGCTATACTATGCTTACCCGAGATGTTTCTTTCGCCAATACACCTATGTCTATATCTCGTACTTTGCATCGTGCGGTTCCTAACCTTTTGCAGGAGATTGATGATGTGAAGGAGTCGAGGACGACTCAGATTCAAGAAGGGGGGGGGATGATGAGGACATCACCATGCTGAACACACATACGCCATGACCTTTTCCATGTTGGACTTCGTCTCCGACTCAGCTGCCACGTCCATCTCTGATTCAGCTTACACTTACGCACGGTTTCGGCGATAACTCCATCATACGACGTCGAAACGAGGCGTATAAGTACTCGTTGGAAAGAGGACGACGACACCGTCGATTTGGTTCTGGTCCTAGCTCCAGAAGTCGCGTGGATCATGCTGTGTGACCACGACAAGGTGCTGCGCCACCTATTTTGGGCCAACTTGGCCGTGTATCGAGTCGGGCCCTTGGCCCAAGTCGTGGGCGCCCCCTCCTGGTCTCCCACAACCCTAGGACGACCCTCCCTCTCCATAAATTCAGTAGCCGCCGCTGGTTTAGAGGCGGGTTTTGCTTAGAGTTTTCTGTCGTCGAACAGTCGCCGTTATCGGTTTGTGAAACCCCAACTTTCGTGTGTTAATCATTCATCTGCAGAGTCACTATTTTGAGAGCTGCTTCTTTCGAGTTCTTGCTTGTGTTCTTCGTTTCGCAGGCAGGGATTAGCCTTCGCGGCGAGGTCAACCGGATTGTGACACGGTTGATAACCAGAGGAATCGTGGTGCTAAGATTGCAGGGGTCCAGGTCTTTGGATCTGAAGCCGGATCGATGCGTCACATCCGCCCTAAACGAGTTATCTTTCACCTGACGGAAGATCGGGCACCCACGTCCCCGTCACTGCTGCTCGTCGAATCTGATCTGCTCGGAATAGCTCATGAATGTGCACCTGTGCTGTTCCGAGTAAGTAATTGCCGCAGAGCTTAATTCGATCGTGCTGCGAGTAGAGGCTGCCCGACAAGTTCGTTTGTCAGCTCGGAGATCGCCGGGTCTTGAAGCTGCAGCTCGCCGGCGCAGGTATGCGCCTGTGGAATGCGGAGGTCTTCGCTGACGAGAAGAGCGGCGACGTGTACCTCGCCCATGGTTGGAAGGAGTTCGCCCACGCACATGACCTACGCGTCGGCTACGTGCTCGTCTTACACTCCTACAGCTGCACCGCCACGCTCGCTATGACGGTCTTCGACCGTAGCACCTGCCGCAAGCAGTAGTAGTACATGCACACCGCCGACTCTGGTACGTCCCCCTCGGCCCCTCCATCCACTCACTCATTCGTCGCGTGTGGCCAAGACGAGCATAATTAAAACCATACATGATCATCATGTGCCCAGGCGGCTGGAAGGCTGGTGATGAGAACGTAAACCATGCCTGGGATGAAGTAACAGGTCGCCGGTTTACACAAGTGCAGCAACGTCTCTATGTTTTGTGAATTTCTGGTACTTCTCTAGTAGTTGGTTTCAGCATTTATATGCTGGTACTTCTCTAGTAATTTCTCTAGTAATAGTACTTTTTCTCTGGTGATTTATGGTGAAGAGAAGCCTCTCGACTGCTTAAGGACCTCTCCCTTGGAATTGTTTTATAAATATTCAATGAACAGTGCTAAAAAAATGAAGAGCTAGCTCATCACCCATAATCAGGACTCTTCCAAAGGGGGCAGCTCCTCGGTTCCTCACGACCAGCCATGCTACTTGGCCACCTCTATGTTGCATACGTAACCCAAGCTGCCTTCAACTCTTTCAGATGCTGAACGCGTGCCATGTGGTGGTAACCCATGCTGCGTGACTCATGCATAATGGACTGCGTACAGGTTACACAGACCCGACCACGCGGGGCAGCCTTAGCCTGGGTTTCGTAATCACCGAGCCGTGCAACGACAAAGTGTAGCTTGGGTTAAATTCCTTCCTAACGTCAAGTGCGCCGCTGTGCGGTGATGGAAGCATTCCCTGGGAGGCCGGGAAGCAAGCCGTGCGTAACCGAGCGGGTCCAACTGGTTACGCAGGTCGATGGCCCCAAGGCTCCTACAGGTGCGTCCCGTCGTCGTCCGTCCATCGTAATGAATGGTGGCTTCACGGGGATGGGGCGCCCGCAGGCCCACAGCGGCCTGTTAGGACATATAATATTTTAAATTTTGATATTTAATTGGATACTAGAAACAATGCACGTGCCTTGCTACGGGCATCCAATTATCTATAACGCAATACACGAAATATACAATAAAAATTATATAGTACGACATTGTATTTCTCAATTTAAGACATCATATCCAAGGAACGACTTGAAGTAGAGCGCACATTTTGATCTATTAATCTGGTAATTTGCCTAAATGACTATGACAAAGACGCCCAAAATACCACACTCCGTCCATTCAAAATCTCTGCCTGTGATGCACCAAAGATAGTGTTTTACAATACTTGGTAGGTGCTTTCTCCAAGCATTTGCTTCATGCGCCACAAGATCGACGAATATAAAATATTTATATTGCAATATATGATCAGGTGGAAGAGCAACATATGTAAGGAAAGAAAGTTAGGTTATTCATAGTTATCGTTACAAAGCCAAAAGGATCAGAGGCACTATACATTTGGGGATGATAAATTAACAGCATCATACCAAACCAAACAACATTTTATATTATTTTATTTACATATTAAACCGAAATAATCCCTAAGTAGCACAGAAGTAATCACTTGAAATTCAAAAGGCTGCCTCATTAGATACATCAAAAACACCATCTTGGATTTTCTTGTAGATTGTTCTAGCAGCCTTAACAAATGCCTGCATTTCAAATTTCAATATCCAGAGTAAGAACCAAGCATCACCTCCTCAATATTTTTGTGTGGTTTTTACAGATGCGTAACCAAAGAAAATGCCATCGACAGACCTAGCCTCAAACTTGTCCAACTTCTTCCCTTTCTTCAGGATAAAGCATTTGCACCCAAACACGTGAAAGTGACTCACCTTGGGGGTTCTACTATGCATTAACTCATAGCAAGTTTTCTTCTTATGCACCCTGAGGTAAATCCTGTTCGACACATAGCACGCAGTATTCATCGCCTCAGCCCAGAACCTTCTCGGAGTCCTAAGCTCATCGAGCATCGTCCGAGCCATCTCGCACAAGGTTCTGTTTTTCCTTTCAACCACGCCGTTCTGGGGAGGCATATACGGACTAGAGAACTGGTGTTCAAGACCCAAGTCATGGCAAAAGGTTTCGAAGTGAGAGTTTTTAAATTCCGAGCCATTGTCACTGCGGATCGCTCGTATGGCATCTCCGTGCCTCTCATTCCTCAACCTCAAGACAAGATCTCGAGTAATACCAAACGTCTCCCCTTTCTCCTCCAAAAAGAAAACCCACGCATACCGAGAGTAGTCATCCACCACAACCGGGACGTACCACTTCCCACCCACGGATCTCACACGAGCTGGGCCAACAAGGTCCATATGGAGCAGCTCGCATGGATGCTCCGTCATCACATCGGTGAGGGGTGGATGGGAAGAGGCTACCATCTTAGCATGCCGACACGGTGCACAAACCAACTCTTTCTCAAACCTCAGCCGTGGCAATCATCGGACCAAATTGAGCTTACTCAAGCGAGACAGAAGGTCAAAGCTTAAGTGACCCTACTTCCTATGCCACTTCCACAACTCACTCGAAGAACCAGCTAAAAAGCAACGAGCCACACCAGAAGACTGAGAGAAATCCGCTCGGAAAACTTGACCCTCGGGAACGACCATGCAAACTAGGTCCCCTCGAGAATCCAAAATCCGAGAACCACCAGGCCGAAACAACACCTCATAATCCTCATCCAAAAGCTGGGAAACGGAAAGCAAATTGAATCCGAGCGATTGAACAAGAGAAACACACCTGAGAGTGACCTTCTCGCTTACCTTAATCGCACCTTCTGAAAGCACACGCCCTCGCCCATTGTCCCCAAAGGTGATGTATGTCTTGGACACCACCCGGACGAGACTTGAGAACCACCCCTTGTCTCCGGTCATATGCCTCGAGCAACCGGAGTCAATCAACCAAACGTTCCTCAAGTCTCCCACCTGAAATTCAAAAGCGAGCACGTGAGTGAACAAACGACTCAGCACTCGGGTTAGTACCAAAAGAGTAAAACCAGTGCCGAGCCATTTGCTCCAAAGTGGGGTTAGCACAAACCATATCATCACACCTATCAAAGCTATCACCACGAAAACTACCACGGGAACCACCACTAGGGGACCACCCCTGTCTCGTTGGAGGAGAACGAAAACCACGAAAGGAAGACCGTGGACTGTTCCTCCTCTCAAACTCAAAGCTACGACTCCTCCCACCCTCGTATTGAGCACGAGGTGGAGAACGTCTAGCAAACTGACCACCACCAGACTCACCATGCCAACCACTAGCATCACGACCACCAAACCTGAAACCACTCGAATCGCCACCTCGAAAACCAAACTGCCTAGAATTCTGGGGGGCCGGTTTGACCGCCTAGCCAGGCCGGTCTAACCGCCCCCCCTGGGCAGGGCTGGTCTGACTGCCCCTCCAGGCCGGTCTGACCGCCCTCTCCAGAAAACCACCTCGGCTGCGGGAACTCGCATCTCCCCATGCCGGAACACTTCTCACAACCGCCTTACCCCTGGGCAGTGGCAGACGAGGCTCAGGTACACCATTTGAATGGCGGTACCTGTCCTTGTTAGCCCATTCCTTAGCCATTCTCTCCTCACGCTTCCTCTTGAAGCAAAACTCACCCTTGTGACCATCTCTCCCGCAATAGTCACAATGAAACCGTATGAGCTTAGGCTTTGGCTTGGGTTGGGGCTGCTCACTTGGTTTCTCCTCACTCAGCTTCTCACCCTTCTTCTCTCCAACCTCACTCTCCTTGGAGCTCACAAACTTCACTGGTTTTTGGAAGTCACTTGTAGGGCGAGGAAATATGGGAGGATCTGGGATTGTGTCAAGTTTGTTTTTCAGTGGGTTGGGCTTAGGAGCATAGGCATTTTTGTGAAAGGTTTTTGGTGGAGCTTGGATATCACCAATTTTCTCTCCTCCCTTACCACTACACTCTCCGATCTTATCCGAGCCAAGCGCTTGCCCATCATAGCACTTGTATGCCTCTATCATCATCCTAAGCTGTGGTTCATGCCCCGACAACCAACCCATCATTTTTCTCAAGTCATCGTTCTCATCCTGCAAGCGATCCACATAATGTGCAAGTTCCAGATTCTTCAAAGCATGCAATTCACAAGTAGAGGAAGAAGTGGGAATAGGTTCTTTCAACTTAGCCTCAAGAGAAACAGTGTAAGCATACATCTCATCAATCTTTCCATGCAAAACAGGGCAAGAAGTACAAGACCCTAGCAAAGCAGGTCTAGACTTAAGCTCAGCCACTTCAGCCCTAAGGACATCTAGTTCCTCACACTTGGAGGCATGCTTTTCCTTGAACACAGTAAGAGCAGCTAGGAACATAGAGCAATCAACACAATCAACCTCATCAGAAACAACAGGCGAAGCCTTAAGCGAATCAATTTCAAGCTTGGCATCTAGGTTCTGTGTTTCTAGCTCAGCCACTCTACTTCTAGCATCCTCAAGCGAGGCCCTAAGCTACTTTCTCATCTTCTTAGCCTCTCTAAGCATGTCATCACGATTATCAAGCAACTTGCCAAGTCGTTCATTCTCCTCACGTAAGAAGGGAAGCTCGTCACGTACCTCATCCTCGGAGTCGGAGTTCAAGTCGCTCTGGTGACTCTTCTTGCTGCCGGAGCTTCGTGCCATGGTACAGAAGCCATCTCTCGCGAAGCAGCTCAGCCCGCTCAAGTTCTTGGATGACTTCTTGTTCTTGCGCCGATCACCTTCATCTTCACTGCTACTGGAACTCGAGGAAGAGTCAGCGGAGCTGGAGTCGACGTCGCTCGCTCCGACCATCGCTCGGGCCTTGCCGCGGCCATCCTTCTTCCTCGATCGTCGCTCGTCCGTGTGCTTGTGCTTGTGCTTGTGATCGCGCCTTGATCGGTACTTGCCGTCCGTCCTCGACCGGTGCCTGTAGCCGTCCTTGTTCTCCACCTTCTAAGGGCAGTTGGCGACGAAGTGACCTGGCTTGCCGCACTGAAAGCATGTCCTCGTGTTCCTCCTTGTGTTCACCCGGTTCTCGTGCATCCTCTCGAACCGCCTGGTCAGCAGTGCCAGCTCGTCCTCTCCAAGCACGTCGAACTCCTCATCTGGCAAAGACATCAAAGAGGACAAAGAGTACATCCTGGTGGATGGGTTAGCGTTAGACTTTGCACCTAAGCCACCGATGAGAGCAAGACTATGAGAATCAGTCGGGCTCTCAAGCTTGGCTGTCATACCACGGTCCACCTCAGCCGACTTGAGCTTCGAGAACAGCTCGTTCACCGTCAGAGTGTCATACTTCTCCGACTCTACAATGGCCTCGAACTTGCCATCCCAAACTGTACGATCCAGAGAGTGCAAGAGCTTAACAGCTCTGTCATGATCATCGTACGGGAGCACGTCCACATTGGCCCTCATGTTGTTCACCACAACCGTGAACCGCTGGAACAAGGCATCAATGGACTCACCGGGGAGATGAGTGAAGTTCTCGTACTCTCTCCGGTAAGTCGCATACATCCGAGCCTGAACCTGAGCATTTCCAGCGTGAGCATCCTTCAACTGACTCCAAATCCTACAAGCTAAGTCCTCTGTCTGAACCTGATCGAATTTGGACTGACACAGAGCATGAAACAAGTAGTCGACCACCTTGTTGTTGGCGTCGTGCATGTCCCTCGATCCTGGAGCAAGGAAGTTAATCGGATGAACATAAGCTGTGTTCACCGTAACGTCCTAAAGGATCTGTCCCTTGCCACGGAGAAACGCAGCCATCCGTCTCTGCCACATTTGGTAGATTTTGCCATCGAAGTGCGGAGGACCCGATCCTCGTTCCTGGTACGCCATCCTTGGATCTTAGACTGGTTAGAATCCGAAGATCCGTAACCGGCTCAGATACAACTTGAAGGACAGAACTGGCGACCAGAGAGGGGGAGGGGGGTGAATGGGAGCCGATAAAAATTCTTCTCGAAGGAGATGACTTCTCCAACAAGATGAACTCGGTCGGGTACCCAAAATCACACGCTCCGCACACTAAAATCACAAGAAAGAGCTCCGAAAATCACCAAAAATGAAAACGGGAGAGGCAACACAAGGCCTTGAGAAACCACGCCGAATCATCTATACATACCATGAAGGTTCATACAAGGTCTAGCTTGCCACCCGGTCATCCATCCCTCTCTCTAGATCTCACATGAAGCTCTCAAGCTAGTCCTAGAAAAACTAGAGAAAATAGCAAACAAAAAATGACAAAGGAAAATGAGCTAGGGTTCCAAGAGTTGGCTGCCATCCATCCCTCCAATTGTTTATATGGGGGCAACCAAAAGACTAAACTACCCTTACTAGATAACTAGGGATACATGCCCCTCAAGGGCGAATTCGGAAGTCTTTAGTTCAGCACCATCGGACGGATGCCCAGCGATCGCAAACTTGCTTAGCCTCGACGCAAGCCTTGCGATCCCGACGCGTGTCCTACGCTTCGAAGTTTCTTGACGGCTGCGACCCGGGCGGTCTGACCGGCCCTCCTGGGCGGTTGAACCGGCCCGGGTGGCTGCACTCCCTCGTCGAGTCTTCGGCCTCGGGTTTGTGGCTCAACCGAGTAACCTAGTGGTTTTCTGGTAAACCACTGCAAACCCCGCGAACTCGGTGTAGCCTCCGCCAATCACCACTCATGACTCGGCTCCCACGTTGTCCCGGCTCGACCTTGGTTTTGAGGCTCAACCAAGAAACCGTCCACGACTTCGTCTTGCTGTTCTTGCCACCATGCGGCCCGCACTTGACCCCGCTAGCCACCGGGTCCCTCGAACCAAGCCTACTTGTCTTCTCCACACCTGGAGGCCTACCTGGCAATGACCTTTCACGCTTGTTCTTCACCTGCGCCAACACCAGTCAAGCCGCAACCTGCACCTGCAATACTTAGCCAAGAGTCAGTCCACACCACGTTGTCAATCACTCATCACACCAGGAAGCGACCATCCACCGGTCCTCGAACCACACAGGCTCTCAATGTCAAAGCCACCGAGCCATGTGTCTACTTCTAAACATGAGACTTCTCAATTGTAGACATCATGCTACGGTTTAGCACCCAAGATAAGGAATTTAAAGCACAATTGACATAGAAGCATATTTTCCAAGCACAAGCATTTCATAGACCAATTTCATGATTTAAAATTAAGCATGGTACATGAAGTGCCTTTGCGGCAAAAAGAAGCTTAAGCTTCTCCGCAAGGTAACATGTAGGCTAAACATTCATGATGACAAATGAGTCTTTGACCCCAAATGAAAAGATCATGATACCCAAGCACAAATTAAGCAAGATATAGCCATTTGAGCACAAAATGAGCAAGCAAGGTATTCAACTCACAAGAGAGGATCACATTTAGCATTTTCACAAAATATAGCCATTTCACATGCATACACATCCAAAGCTTATCAAGAGCATAGCTATACATCATAAGAGCTCACAAGCATGATCATAAGCTCACATCCAACATATCATAGTGATCAATGTATATGAGAGAAGCACATTCTCCAAAGCATATGATACAAATGCAGTCTATGATACAAAGATGCTAAACATGATATGTTACATGAATGCAAGATGCAAAATGCATATGTACATGAGATGCCCAAACCAAACTCAAAAAGGCAAAAGAGCACAAAACTCACAAGCTCCCCCTAAACACATGTCGTAGGGTCAAAGATCATACTAAGCTCATCCTAAACACAAGTGATAAAGAAAAGAGCAACGAGTATGCCAAGCTCACAAGCTCCCCCTAAGCACATGCACTAGGGCTAAAGAGCATACAAAGCTCATCCTAAATACACGTGATAGGGCAAAGGGCAAAAGAGACCAAGTGGCATAACGAGAGCCACATAGCTCAAAGTTTCCAATCTACTCACCTTGATCACTCGCTCTCGTCCATCATCCCCGAAAGTGATGTTCTCCTTCGACATCACCGGGGTGAGGCTGGAGGGCCACCTTCAATCTCCGGTCATGTGCCGCTAGCCTCCGTAGTCTATCCACCAAAAGTCCTCCAAGCCTCCCACCTGTAAAATCAAAACCAAGAGCGAGAGCGAGCAACCGACTTAACACTGGGGTTAGCACAAAAAGAGTCAAACCAGTGCCGAGCCATTTGCTCAAAAGTGGGGTTAGCAAAATTCATCCTATCACACCTAGCAAAGCTGGAACCACCACGGGGAAACCACTCCCGTCTCGCTGGAGGAGTACGAGCACCACGAAATGGAAAGCGTGGTCCGTAGTCCCTCTGAGACTCAAAGCTGCGACTTCTCCCAAACTCATATTGATCACGAGGTGGAGAACGTCCAGCAAATTCAACACCACCAGACTTAACACACCAACCAAATAAAAGCCCCAAAGATCTCAATCGAGTACCATAGAAAGGATACCAATTGAAAGATCACAAATGGCTACCAAAAAGCCAAGGCAAACTCTTGAAACCAAATTCCCATCGATAAGCCAAGCTCCCCCTCAACCAAAGCCAACTAGCAAGCAAAAGCTAGGAAAAGAAAGAGCAAAAGAAAAGCTCTAAACCCAAATGAAAAGAAGAAGCAAAACACAACCCGAAGACAAGACAAGCCCAAAGCCACAAGGAAAGCTCAAAACATGCTACACAAAGCATTGACAATACCAATTAAGATAAATAAAGCATTGTAACATGATTCCATATAGATGAATGTAAGCATGGGCTAGCAAGCATGTCAACAAGGTGCATAACTATACAAAAAAGCCTAGCACAAAAAAAACCAATGAACAACATGCCAAACATGATACAAGAACTAAACAAAGGCATGATACAAGTTCACATGGATCAACCACCAAGATATATCACAAAGCTAGCATGACAAGATATACATGAGGGGGCAAACATGCTAACAAGAGAGGATACCATGGAGCTAGAGAAAAATGATATGGATGAACAACATGACATAGCCACATAAGAACAATGATAAAGCATGACATGAAGTTCATAAATATCATATACCACAATATCATACAAATGATAGCAAGATAGGTATACAAGATCACAAAGCTATCATGAACAAAGTGGCTAGCCTACCATGGTTTATACACAAGCATGACACAAGAGCAAAGCATGCAACAAGTATACAAGTGAGTGCAAGGAGAGAAAACTCACTATACATGTGTACAAAGGCTTTCAAGAGCCATTCAAAGCGGTGGAGAACCATCATTTCTTGATCACCTCATGGGTATGCGATCCACTCAAATTATCATGTGAGTTAGCATGATGCCAGTGCCGGTTAGAATGAAAAAGTTTTTGAACACCCTTAGAACCATGCCTCAAAGAAGCGACCCGCGAAGAAAGATGAGTGCTACCACAAGCAAAAAGGCAAAGGTCCCTCGAGGTCATAGGAGAAGAACCAACGCAAGCACCACTGGAAGCATGCCGCGGACCAACACAACAAGCACTAGAAACATGTCCACGAGCATGGCCTAACTCACTAGAAAGAGTGTCATAAAACCCGTCCACAAATTGTGCCTTCTTAGGCGCACAAGTGTCCATGCCATGAAAAGGACTATGAACAACCAAAGGCCTGGAAGCACTGGCACGCCGCATTCTCCTTGCCCGGCGGTAGCAAAAGCTCTCTTGATGCCCATCCTTCCCACAATGAGAGCAATGGCACAAAGGCCTATCGAGAGGCACGGTCTGAGTGGACGAATCACCATTCTCTTGTAAGTAAGAAGTCCCTTGGGACTTAGAGCAAGAAGCATCAACCTCAACACTCGACTTGGTGCCAACATTAGAATAACACGTGCCATGAGAAAGTCTACGTGGCTTCTTAAAAGCTTTGGCACGCACACGTCGCTCGTGCTTGACACGATGAAAGCAAAACTCCACGGTATGCCCATCTTTCTTGCAAAAGGTGCAATGGAACTTCGGTTTGGAAGTATGAGTTCCAAAGAAATGAAAAGCACCCTAGCCATTCGAATCACCTTGGGCAACACCGGAAGAAGCAACAAGCTTAGGAGTAGCTATGGGAGAGCTATCCAAAGCACTAGCACACTTATCACCATCCAAAGACTCTCGCTCAAGAGAAGAAGTCGACTCCGGTTGAGAAGAAGCAAATTTAGAAGCATCAACATCGGAGTGACAAGAGAAGCGAGAATCCAAACCCTTAGCACAAAGACTCTTGCACCTTGTGCGCAAAACTTTATTTTGAGACTTGAGGCTTTCACAAGTACCACATGTCACATTTCTCAAATTATTGATTTCTTCTTCAATGCATTTAGCATATGTGGTACGCAAGAGTTCATTTTCTTTCTCAAGGTTGGCACTCATCTCATCATGCTCAACCAATTTGGCGCTCATATCCTCGCGCATCTTTTTCAAAGCCAAAACTTCACTTTCCAAATCAATGCATGAGGTGCAAAGAAGTCACATGAACAAGCAACATCATTTACATCTAACAAAGCATCGACCTTATCACAAGAAGTATGGCAAGCATCCTCAACAAGCAACAAAGAGCACTTGCTACAAGGCATGGATTTCGTATCACAAATTTTAGCCCTAGCATGCTCAAGTTCATCTACACATGTGGTGGTGTGAGTCAATTTTAGTTCATTAATTTCAGCGTGCAAAGACTCACAAGAAACACATGGTAGGGAAGCACTTGATTCTAACAAAGCAATCTTACTTCTAGCCACATCAAGATCAATATTCAAAGCAACACAAGAGTTGCATGGCATAAAAGCATTAGATTTCAACAAGTCAATTTCAGATTGCAACTTAGCAAGAGATGATCTCAATTCATCATTCTCAAAATCAAGATTGTCACATGCTCTTCTAAGAGCTTCAACATGCTTATTGCGACAACTAGTTTCATGTTTTAGCTTCTCATTTTCAGCACACAAGGCATCACAAGATTTGCATCGCAAAGGAGAGTTCTTAAGCTCAACAAGCATCTCGCCATAAGCACAAAGACGAGTGAACAAACCAATGATACCTTGGGAGAGCTTCACTTTGCTTCTCTTGATAAGCTTATCTTGGAGATCATCTTCATGAGCCACCAAAAGCCGCATCAACGCCATTGCTTCCTTATCTTCCTTCAACTCCTCACACTTCCGTCTCCACTTGTGGTCATCTCCCGATGCAAATTCCATCACATCAATCTCTGAAGACAAAGACACACAAGAAGAAGTGTTTGGTGCCATACTCAAAGCACCGGTTAGGATTAGTTGAAAGCAAGCTCAAATCGCACAAACCAAAGCCGCAAGCAAAAGCGCCCTTTTCTCCGTCTCCCTATGGATCACAAAGCCGGTTAAGGTGGAGTGATCCGTAACCAAGATCTGATACCAATTGAAGGACCGAATTGGCGACCAGAGAGGGGGGAGTGAATGGGAGCCGATAAAAATTCTTTCTCAAAAGAACTCGGCCTATATCCCAATCGCAACTCTGAGGGTCACACACGAACAAGCGGAAGCACACACAAACCTCTCTCGAGACCTTAAGAACAAAGCTTGAAAGGCTAGGAAACAAAGCGGAAGCAAGCACGAAAGAACTCGAGCAACAAAAAGGAAGGCTGAGACCTACTGGGTCAACCGGCCACAAGTGTCCGGGTCACCCTGAGGCATCCAGAGCCCCACCAGGTCACCCGGCCACAAGTGTCCGGGTCAACCAACCACCTTCGGGTCACCCGGTCACAAGTGTTCGGATCACCCGGGACAGCCCAGAAAACTGCCCGCGAATTCGCCCCAAACTTTCGATCAACGGATCTCCCAAACCACTTGGAGTCTTGAGACGAAATTTTGGGGAGATGATGAACACCTCAAGGGGATGATATGCCCCAAAAATTTCAGCCTCTAACTCCCTACAACTCCCGGAATCGCAAATCCTTGCCAAGAACACTATGAACTAGGGTTCATCCGAAAATCAACGAATTGAAGGCCAAATCCAGTGTTTGAGGGGTCAAGATCATCCACAAAGAGGCACAAGGCACTCACCCATGATCCCCTCAAAGAAATCCGGAGAGAAGCGCCCTCAAATCGATGAATCGAGTGACGAACGAAAAACCCAAGAAAAAGGCTCCGAAAATCACCGAAAAAGAAAAACACCGGGAGCAAAGGATTTGGCACGAGATTGCGAAGGAAGATTTCACTATGAATATCTTAGCCAAATCCGGTTACAAGCCACTCACAAGAATCACAAATCTTGGATGGCAAAAAGCTCAAACAAAGAGCCACACTCACCTCTCTCGCTCTCTCCCAAAGGGCACCCCAAAATGAAAGAGCACTCCCACCACTAGCCAAAGAGTTGGCTGAAATTCAGCCACTCCTCCTATGCCCTCCGGAAATTACCAAAGTGCCCCTACACTAGGAGTTACAACACAAGCCCTCACATGGGCATTTTGGTCAACACATGAAGTTCTCCATCGGACGGCCGTGCATCCACCGGGCCTTCGCGTCCTCCCAACGCAAGCACCTTGATCATGCCACGTGTCGCCCGCTTCGAAGCTTCTTGATGCGCCCAGATCCCGTCTCCGCCCGCCGAGCCTCCGGTCTTGGTTTTGTGGCTCAACCAAGGAACCCCGACGGTTTTGTGGTGAACCGCCGCAAACCCCGTGGACCCGGTGCAGCCTCCACGCCAATCACACTCATGACTTGGCCACCACGTCGTCCCGGCTCGGTGTTGGTTTTGTGTCCAAACCAACAAACCATCGTGCTCAGCTTTGTGGAGCAACCGAGGAACCCGACAGTTTTCTGGTGAACCACCGAAAACCCCACATGCAAGGCACAGCCTCACCTCGCCAAGCATCAGGCCCGCCAAGCCTTTCACCTTCGGTTCCCCGATGGTCTACTCGGTCTTTCCCCGTTCAATGACTTGGCCGCTACCTTGCACCGGCTCGACCTTTGTTTTGAGGCTCAACCAAGAAACCGTACACGACTTCATCTTGCTTTTCTTGCCACCATGCGGCCCGCACTTGATCCCGTTCGGCCACCGGGTCCATCGAGCCGAGCCTACTTGTCTCTCCACTCCTCGGAGGCAACACAGGCTAAGACCTTTCACGCTCGCTCTTCACCTACACCAACGTAAATCAAGCCACAACCTGCACCTGCAATACTCGGCCAAGAGTCAGTCCACACCACGTTGTCAATCACTCATCACACCAAGGAGTGACCATCCACCGGTCCTCAGATGCTCCGGTCCTTAGTACAACAGCCTTGACGGGACGGGACGGGACAGGCCTGCTCCGCTCCCCTCCCGTCGTATCCGCAGCCACAGCCGCTGCGCACCCCGAGGAGTAAGCTGGACCCGCTGGGTTACGTGTGCACAGGCAACTGGGTTACGCCATCCTCGTCGGGCTGCGGCACAGACAACTGCAGGGTCCGGTTGCAAGAAAACCGCCCTGCGCTAGATACACGTGGGCCACACAACATGGAATGTGCAAGTGCAAACCACTAATCCCGGTGTTGCCTCTCAAACGTCCCGTTTACTCCTCGTCTTCAACTGTTGATCGCGTTGCCTCCCACGGCTGACATGGGGCCCGCGTTCCAGGACCCACATGGTAGCGGGTGGGAACTGACGAGTTTGCCCGTTTTTTCCTTCTCATTTACGAATTCTCGTGGGGTTGAAAGTCCGCGACCGCTTTGGAGTTTTCGGATTCCATCTACTTGCTCTCCCAGTTTCCACCCCCTCGGAGGACTTGAGCACGGCAGTCGTGGTCGTCGGCGCCGATTGATTCATTTCTTCGTCACATAGGTCAGGCCCTACGTCCTTGCTCGTACACATTGGAACTGATGGTTTGCCCTCTTCTGGTTTTGTTTTGGGTTCGAGGCGCTCGGATTGTTTCTGTTATGGAGCAATGATTTAAGAACTTGCGTTAGTAATGTACCTCCGTGTTGCCTTCATTTCAAAAACTTTGGTACTGATCGAGGTTAGCAGCGGAGGCGGGGCCCCAGTCGGCGGCGGCATATAGCGGGGGCGGGGCAGGCAGGATGATGGGGAGGCGGAGGTGTGGTAGCCCACCACCTCTTCCGCCGCGCCACCATCCCCACCCAATTCATGAGCATTTTATTTTATTTTTTAGTTCCATCCCGTAGTTTTGGCGAGTGTAGGAAATCAAAACTTGCAGGGATGCCTTTCAATTGTTTGCCCAACCTAATTCTAGGCATCTCTATAAATTTTGGCTGCCAATGCAATGCATTTGTTCTTGTTGTCCTAACCAAGCATGCTCTTTTTTTTGGAAATGAAGGCAGGAGCACTGCCACCCCTCATATTAATATAGGAGTTTATTTGCGGTGCGTTTGTCAACTAATGAGAGTTAGTGGTGTGTGTGTTGTGGGAACTGATACAAGTATTATTTTGTGATTATTTTGTCCCTGAAATGGAAAGTTCTACTACTTGCCAGGGATCTCCAAAGGAGCTTTGATACTGGTGTGGAAATGGATCATTTGAGCACAGATGTTGAAGGTATCCTGAACTTTTTGTGTTTATGCCTTGTCATCCTTCCTTTCCATTCTATTGTAAGTTAATGCACCATAGTCCGATTGCTTATTCTGCTGCTTTGTAGAAGATAGTGGCCGTCATAATGTTGTGGTGGGGCAATTTCATAAAGTCACAGAAGGTGAAGTGTAGATGCCATATAACTCAAAAGCGCAAAGCTCCGTATTCTGACTGATTTGTCAATAAAATTTTTTACCATGTACTAGTAATTTTGTCCAATTAGGATTGTTGCTGGTCAGACGTAGGCTAGTCTCAGTGGGGTTTTATGGTATTCAATTTGCTGACATAAATCTGTAACATAGTTTTGATGTTTATACATCCATCACGAAAATATCGATGCTACTTGTCATGGGACTTAGTGTTATTTTACCAAAGTATTAATTTATTTTCCCTGTATCTTTGTGTTCCCATTGTGTCGGCCCATTCCCTAACTTTAATTGGTGCATTGTTCTTTTTGTTGTATCTAAAGGTTCCAACTCTAAGAAGGAATCCAGAAACCGCACCAAAGGCAAAATTAGAAAGTGTGTCACTCAGACTTCAGTGTCTGATTCAGAACCCTCAAGTAAAAAACCAAGACAAGATCTGACCATCTTCGTACTCGGTTTTCACCCAAAGGTACGGATTCAAACTATTTGATTCCAATCAATACTCCTTCTTTTTGGTAATTTGGCTGTTGCCATATATAATTATGTATGTTTTTATTTGCCAAGAGAAGGATGTACGTATAAGAACAAGGTTCTCTCCAAGATCAGTGATCAAAGCCAACAAAAATTTGAAGCCAAAACAGAGAGAATGAATTATTGAAATTGGTCTTGGTTCTTATTTGGAAATGAAGCTCAATGACTCCCTTTTGCAACTTGGAGCATGGATGCTGATGCACTTTGATGTAGAAGACATGTGCTTTAATTTTGGTTCTGCTAGAACTGTACCTGTAAACAAAAGAAGTCTTGCTAGGTTAACCGGATTACCATTCGATGGGAAAAAAAATTGTACCTGAAACTGGCAGGCCACAGAATGTCCATCAGTTCAAAGATAAACTGGGTATACCCAAACATGCAAAGGGATTCCAGGATGAGTATTTACTCAACGAGATCAATAAGGTCAAAGATGATGACCTTTTCGTCACATGTTGGCTTTTGCTTTTATCTGACAAGATATTGGCTCCTGACACACTTAACACTGTCAGCCCTAGATTGCTGAATATTTTCCAAGATGTGACACGTACAAAGTCCTATGACTGGGTTGGCTACATACTGGAAGATATAAAAAACAGTGCCAAGGATATACAGAAAAAGATTTATAATGATCCATCATTTAATGCTTACATGAAAGGGCCAACATATTTCCTTGGAGTAAGGACTATCCATATCAAATCGTAATCCTGTTTCAGGAGTTATTTTTCTTTATTATGGTTGCTCATGCATCAGCTGTAAAGGATCATCGGTTGCAATCTGGAATTGTCGGAATGCTAAAGGTAACTCTTCATTTTATGTTCTTTTGCAACTCTATGCTTAGCTGTTTTTTTGGCCTAATGCATTTTTGCACTATTTGATTCATCTCAGTTATTTCAATGCAGTTGAAAAATGTCAACAGTACATGTTATGCACAAGATTTCCACTGCACAGATTCAACGACATATATCTCAATTGACAAAGTATTCGATAGTATCAATCTGCCACCAGATGTGAGTTTTGCACACCTTGTTTTCCTTGCTGCTGTGTGACCGTACTTTCATGAATGAAACAATGTATTTGACTTACCAAAAAATTGTAGTAGAATATATTTTTATATTTTTGGTCTTGACAGATCATTGTCTGATTAACAGTTGAAGTCGCAAATTGTCAAGAAGATTGAGTATCATGAAATTGCCAATTCGAACCAGATCTCGGGGACTTTGGGTCTCTTGATCAGTTTAATCACTAAATTGGACAATGAATTTCACAGAACTAATAATCAGACTGTACAAAAACTTCTTGCTGAAATTGCTTCACTCCTTTGTGAGTCAACTAGAACTGAGGAATTGGCTGAACAGCAACTCCACCAGGTTCATATCTGCATAGTCTCAGTCTTTGTTTTGCAATTTCTGTAAATTATTGCTGAAATCACAAATCTCAACTGTTAATCGATGGTTGTTATTTCTTAACATTCAGGAAAATGGAACTGCATCTCTGGATTTTCAGGGACCCTAGGATAAGGTTATACACAAACTGGCTTGTGATCAGTTTTCTGTTATTTGGATTTTTTGTTGAACAGCTTAAATGTTTTTATTCATGCACTTGAATTACCTTAGATAAGCTGTAAAACAATTTACACGATTTATACTCTCTCCGTCCCATAAAAAGTGCAATCCTAGCTTTTGAAAAAAAATCCCACAAAGAATGCAATCCTAGAAAATAGATCTAATCACCTTCCTAATTAAGTGGTCAGATCTGATTTGCATGGAAAAACTTGCTGCATTTGGCAAAAAATGAGGGTATTAAAGTCTTTTCATTCCTCTACTAATCTGTCCTAAAAAAACTGAAATTGCACTCTTTCATGGGACGGAGGGAGTATGTGTTGTTTGTATAGTTAATTCGAGTATAATATATGGCAGTAAACATTGGATTCCACATATAGGCCTTGGGCTTCTCTTGAAAAGCATATTGTCTTGTCCATCTCCAATCTAATTATGGATGCTAGAGACTACGTCCGGTTCCGCGCTGTCTGCAAGAACTGGAACTATGTCATCGATCCCAGTGCTGACACATGCTTTCAACCCTGGATCATGACGTCCGAGTACAATGAATGCCTACAGTTTTAGACGTTGGATGGGACCTGGTCTGCATGCATAAATGTCCCGGTTCTAAAGGGCAAGACAGTGGCTAAATGCGGCTATTTCCCTGCCCTTATTCGTGGAAGGATTACCGGTTATGACAGTTGAAGAGGGGAGAAACCGGGGGTAATCATCTTAGCCCCTAAATCTCCGAAATCAGCAAAGCTAATGGTGGGCTGCATCTCCGAAGGCCCAACATCAGCCACCAGCAAGTCTGGCCCAGCTTCCCTTCCTTAGGGACAGCGGTCTGCCCCATCCGCAGGGCCACCTCTGACTTAGGCGGCCACCCCAGCTACCCCGACAGGCGGCTCCACCTCGCATGACCTAAGACTCCTTCCACCGCAATCCATCGGCCGGGGCCCCTCGGGGGGTGGGCTGCAATGTGGCGCAAGCTGCCCCGCGCCACCCGGGATGTGCAGGAGCAGCGGGGCACGCGGATCTACCCTGTCAGAAGGCCAGGCAATGATGAGAATTTCCCCGGCGTGGGAAGCGGACTGCTCCGGCGTCCCATCACCAGGATGCTGAACAATGGCGAAGGACACATGAATCCTTCACCTGTAAGACATCGAACGACTAGACCCGACCCATCAAGTATCAGAGAGAAGGTCGAGGCTTGCATGAGAAGCCCCGACCTAATAGGACTGGCGTGCTCATGGGTCGGGAGAAGCCGCCTTGGAACGGGAGCCGCAGCTACGCCGCCCTACAAAGGCTACCACGACTAGTGCAGTGTACGGCGCCAACGGGAGACGAAGGCCCACAGCATGGCACTGTTCCAGCACTGTTCTGGCACTATTGCAGCACTGTAGCAGGATGTCGATTTACCATCCTAACCCCTGTACACCAGCCCTCCTTGGACTATAAAAGGAGAGGTTGGCACCGTAAAACAGCAAGGTCCAACGGGACGAACACGCACCACACACTACATTCACCAATCGAGCGCTCATAGCTCACATCCACATCCAGAGACTTGGGACACCTTCCCTCTCTCGACCTAAGCTTGTATCCCCTACTATAAGCCCCTATGGGCATATAGAACATCTTTCCCGAACTGGACGTAGGGTACCCCCTCGGTGTCTGAACCAGTATAATGTCGGTGTCTCTAAGCCCAACCATCTGGATCAGACGCACGAATCATACCAAAAATTACTTACCGGTGGTATCAAACCCCGACAGTTGGCGCGCCAGGTAGGGGCACTTCATGTGTCACGATGCCAAACAAGGGTCCAGATGGCCCATTCCGACGAACAGTCGGCGCGCACCACCGTGCTGCGCTTTGGCTCCCTGGACTTCGTCTTCGATGGTCCAGTCGAGTCGCCCGCTGGGGCCGTGTTCTCGCGGTCCCAGCCCAAAGCGCCTGTGCCTCCCCAGGACCAGCCGCCTGAGGAGCCGCGGGCGGCGAAGTCTACCACCGACCAGGTTTGGGACCTGGTCGGCTGCAACATGGCGGTTGCTCTAGGGCCGAACCCGTCCCTGGAGCTCTTCCGCTGCGCGGCGTTCGCCACCTCCATGCTTGTGTTTGGCTTGCCGGAGGATGAGACACTAACCTGGGATGAGTTCAAGCTCTGCTACGACTCCGTGTACCCCGAGGGGCAGGCGTGGCTCCCCTGCGGCTGGACGGCTGCTCCCGCCGCCACAGGGGACGCACGATTGGTCCCCTCGGAGGCATCTCAGGCAAGCTGCAACAAGGCCGAAAGCGCGCCTCTCTGCAAGAAGGCGCCGACGCCCCACAACCCGAGGCACGAGTGCTTCATCCTCCAGCATCAGGCCGACGCGGTCCACTCCACCAACTCCGACGAGAGCTCCGCGGAAGGTGAGCCCACTTCGCCCGACGCCTCCGCTAGTGAGGAACCCCCGCAGGACGAGGCTGACCGTGAGCAGTAGCATGCTCGCCTCGACGAGCTCGACGAGGCTCAGAAGGCTCTCGAGGACGAGCAGGCAGGGCTCCACCACGCGCTCGGCGCGGAGGCTGCGGCAACGCCCACGCGCGAGCGCACACAAGAGGTACGCCGCTGCATTATCGGTGATGTTCACGGGACTCCCGTCGCCAAACGGGCCCCCCAGAACCTCACCGCAGCGGCCGTGCTCCTCCGGGCCGGCCTCGAGCCGACGACCCCGGAGGAAAAGAAGCTCCGCCAGCACCTCTAGATGCTCCTCAACGTGGCTACCGAGCAGCAGGCAGAAAGTTCGGCATCCCGACGGTGCGAGGCACGGGCCCCCGCCCAGGAACGCTGGGTTCATCGCGGGTCCTCACGCCCATTAGGGTAACCGGGCCGTACAGAGAGCGTGCACTCGCCCGCCGGCCGCAAGGTCGACTCAAACCAAGGAGCCCGAGGTGCATCCACGGCTCGTGGGAGGACGATGACCAGAGGTGGGTCAGACGGCGAACGCCGGCCATGAAGGGAGTACAACCGGAGGCGCAGGGGCCGCTACGACAGCAGTGAAGACAGGAGCCGGAGCCCGACGCCTAACCCCCGAGGTCCGCGGGCTTTCGGCGTCAACATCCTCGCAGCAGCCCCCCCAGCTTGATATCGTACTCCGACCACCGTCGCGAAGTACGATGGGGAGACCAACCCGAGCGTATGACTCGAGGACATCACCTTGCCTGTCACAATGGCGGGGCGACTAATGATCTATTTATCATCAAGAGCATCCCTCTGTACCTCGCCGACTCGGCGCATACCTGGCTCGAGCACCTCCCCCGAGGGAGGATCAACAGCTGGGCCCAACTCTGGGACGCCTTCATAGGGCACTCCATGGCACCTACGCGCGGCCTGGCAATGCCTGCGAGCTTCGCCATTGCCGGCAAAAGAAGGGCGAGAGTCTCTGTGACTACATTCGCCCCTTCTTTAAGCGCTGCGCCGACCTCCCCGACACGGCCGACAACCATGTCATCACCGCTTTCCAGGATGGTACCACGTGCGAGACCCTTGTCCACCGGATAGGGCGAGTCAAGCCGAAAACCATCCGAAAGCTCCTTGACCTGGCCACTGACCACGCCGACGGGGAGGAGGCCGTCGCTTTCAGCAAGAGGGAGCCCGTGGAGGAACAGGGTGAAGCTCCGGCTACCCCCCCAAGAAGAAAAAGAAGAAAGAGCGCAAGCTCCGCAACAGCAACCTGGTGGCGGCGGCCGACAAGCGACCGCCCAAGCCAAAGGCTGGCCCCCCAAGGGATCACTTCAAGAAGATGCTTAAGGCACCTTGTCATTACCACGAGACTCCGGTCAAGCATTCCATGAAGGACTGCAACCTCATGAAGAGATACCTCGGTGGGAAGAACAAGCCGCAGGACGCGGCCAACACCAGCGCCGCCAAGAACGTTGAGCACGATGATTTCCCCAAAGAAGATGGCACCGTCATGATGATCTTCGGTGGAACGCCTACTCGCCCTCTGAGGCGCAAGCATAAGCGCATCATGTAGGAGATCTACCACACCGAGCCGGTCGTGCCTTCGTACCTCCGATGGTCCGAGATGGCCGTCACGTACGACTGGGCGGATCACCCCGACCACATTCCACAGCTGGGGCTTACCCCCTCGTGGTGGCACTGCTTTTCGGCACTAAGCAGGTGCACAAGGTGCTCATGGACGGGGGAGCAGCCTCAACATCATCTACATGTCCACCCTCGACAGCATGGGGATCTAGCGATCTCAGCTCCGCCCATCATCAACCCCATTCCACGGACTCGTGCCCAGGATGGAGGCAGTCCCACTCGGACAAATCGACCTACCGGTCACCTTCGACGACGAGGAAAATTTCTGTAAGGAGACGCTCACCTTCGAAGTGGTCGGCTTCCCGGGGACGTACCACGCGATCCTCGGGCGGTCGGCGTACGCGAAGTTCATAGTGGTCCCCAACTACACCTACCTCAAGCTGAAGATGCCCGGACCCTAGGGAGTGATCACCATCAGCACCAAGCTTTGACACGCATTTGAATGCGACGCTGAGTGATTCCATTTCGCGGATTCTCTCATCCGCTCTAACGAGCTCGCCGCGGAACCAATCCCGGAGGTGCTTGACATCCCGAAAACTGCCAAACGGGCGGCGTGCTTGTTCGAGCCCGTGAAGGACACCAAGGAGGTACTCATGTTCGATGATGGGCGCACCCTCCACATTGGCTCAACGCTCAAGCTAGAGCAAGAGGAAGCGCTCGTGCGCTTCCTGAAGGCGAATCTTGATGTCTTTGCGTGGAAGCCGTCTGACATGCCGGGCATTCCAGGCTAAGTTGCCGAACATAAGCTCAACATCAAACCGAGTGCCAAGCCGGTCAAGCAGAAGCTGCGACGTTTCGACGGCGACAAGTGCAAGGACATACGGGAGGAGATCAAGAAACTCCTTGCGGCGAGCTTCATCAGAGAGGTATACCACCCCGAGTGGTTGGCCAACGCCGTGTTGGTAAAAAAGAACAGCGGCAAATGGAGGATGTGAGTCGACTACACCGGTCTTAACAAGGCATGCCCGAAGGATCCGTTCCCTCTGCCACACATAGATCAGGTTGTGGACTCGACCGCGGGGTGTGAAACCCTCTACTTCCTCGACGCCTACTCCGGATGCCATCAGATCATGATGGAATCATACGATCAGCTCGCCACGGCATTCATCACCCCTTTCAGCTGTTTCTGGTACTCCTCCATGCCTTTTGGGTTGAAGAATGCAGGCGCTACCATTCAGAGGTGTATGCAGCGCGTTTTCAGTGAGCTCATCGGTTAGTTGGTTGAGGCATATGTCGACGACATCGTGGTGAAATCAAGGAAAACGGGAGATCTAGTCCCCGACATAACGGCCATCTTCGAGAAGCTGAGAAAATTCCAGGTCCGACTCAACCCTGAGAAGTGCGTCTTCGGGGTCCCGCGAGGGATGCTCCTCGGCTTCGTCGTATCGGAACGCGGCATAGAGGCTAATCCGGAAAAAATCATGGCCATCACCAGCATGGGGCCGGTTCAAAACATCAAGGGAGTCCAACGAGTAACCAGGTGCATGGCGGCCCTCAGCCGATTCATCACCCGGTTAGGCGAGCGAAGTCTGCCTCTCTATCAGCTGCTAAAGAAGTCAGAGCACTTCGCCTGGACCTCGGAAGCACAGGAGGCACTAGAGTCCCTCAAGAAGCTGCTCGAGAAACCACCCATCCTCAGGGCGCCAGCGTCGGGGGAGCTGATGTTGCTATACATTGCTGCCACGACGCAGGTCGTCAGCGTGGCTCTAGTGGTCGAGCGCAACGAGTCTGACAAAGTGTTGAAAGTGCAGCGGCCCGTCTACTTTGTCAGCGAGGTACTCTCTGAAACCAAGACCAGCTACCCGCAGATCCAGAAGCTCATCTATGCCGTGTTGATCTCCAAAAGAAAGCTCAGGCACTATTTCGACGCGCACCCTATCACAGTGGTTTCGAAATACCCGCTCAAGGAGGTGATCCAGAGCCCAGAGGCAGAGGGGATGATCGCTAAATGGGCCCTAGAGCTGATGGGGCAGAGCATCACTTACGCTCCACGCACCGCCATCAAGTCCCAGGTCCTAGCCGACTTCGTTGCCGAATGGACGGAGATCCAAACTCCTGCGGCCCCAATCGAGCACGAGACATGGGCCATGTACTTCGATGGATCCCTCAAGAAGGAGGGAGGAGGAGTCGTGCTCATTTTCATCTCACCTCTGGGCGTGCGTATGGAATACATGATCCGGCTCCACTTCCCAGTATCCAACAACGTCGCGGAGTATGAGGCTCTCCTCAATGGGCTCAAGATCGCCCTCGAGATAGGGGTTCGGCACCTCGAGGTTTGAGGGGATTCCGAGCTCGTCGTCAATCAGGTGATGAAAGAAGCCAACTGCGTCAACCCGAAGATGGCAGCTTACTGCAAGGCCATCAGGGAGCTCGAGGATAAGTTCCATGGACTCGAGCTCAAGCACGTACTGCGGAAGTACAACGAAGCAGCCGACACTCTCACAAAAGCGGCCTCGAACTGAATGCCAGTCCCAAATGGCGTGTTCGCAAGTGACCTACGGGAGCCATCCGTCCGCTACGGGGAGGACGACCATCCCTCACCGCAAGATCTTCAGGAGGTCATGGCGTTGGGAGAGGCTTCAGAGCCCAACCTTGAGGACCCCGACTGGAGGATCCCGATCCTGGAGTGGATGGTGGAGGGAAAACTCCCAACTGACAGCACCGAGGCCCGACGCATCGCACGGCGAGCCAAATCCTTCAAGCTCATCGATGGGGATCTTTACCGGCAGGGTAAGGCAGGAATACTCATGCGCTGCATCCTCACGGATCAAGGGTGTCAGCTGCTGCAGGACATCCCCACGGGGGCCTGCGGCCACCACCCCACCCCCAGGGCGATCGTCAGAAGCGCGTTCCGGCAGGGGTTCTACTGGCCCACAGCAGTCGCTGACGCCAAGAACATCGTGCGAAGCTACGAGGGCTGCCAGTTCCACACTCGGCAAACGCACCTCCCGGCACAAGCACTCCAGACCATCCCCCTCACCTGGCCTTTCACTGTGTGGGGGCTCGACATGGTCGGACCGCTGAGGAAGGCACCCGGGGGCTTCACACACCTGCTCGTGGCAATCGACAAGTTCTCGAAGTGGATCGAAGCGCGACCTACCTGCAGCGTTAGGTGGGAGGAGGCCGTCGAGTTCTTCACCGACATCATCTATCGTTTCGGGATCCCGAACGCCATCATCACCGACAACGGGTCAAACTTCAATGGCAAGAAGTTCCTCCACTTCTGTGATGACAACAACATCTAGATAGACTGGGCCGCAGTCAGCCACCCGAGGACAAACGGACATGTCGAGAGGGCGAACGGAATGATCCTGCAGGGACTAAAGCCGCGCATCTTCAAGAGGCTCGAGAAGTTCAAGGCTAGATGGGTGGCCGAGCTGCCCTCAGTACTTTGGAGCCTGCGAACTACCCCGATGCGCGGCACTGGCTACACATCATTCTTCATGGTCCATGGGTCGGAGGTGGTCCTCCCGACTGACATCGACTACGGAAGCCCAAGGGTGCGAGCTTATACCGATGAAGGAAACGAAGTCTCCCTCCAAGACGCTATCGACTAGATCGACGAGGCGCGGGACGTGGCACTACTACACTCGGCCGGGTATCAACAGGCGATGTGGCATTATCACGGCCGCACCATTCGGGAAAGGGCGTTCCAAGTCGGGGATTTGGTGCTACGCCGGGTCCAGAGCAACAAAGATCGCCACAAGCTATCACCGCCATGGGAAGGCCCCTTCATCGTCGACCAAGTCCTACGTCCCGGTACCTATAAGCTTAAAGACGAAGACGGCCGACCCATCACCAATGCCTAGAACATCGAACAGCTACGTCGTTTCTACCCCTAAAAGAAAAAAAAGCATTCGTATTTCCAATAGGAAAGATAGCCTAGTTGTTCCTCTCCAGCTACAAGGCGTTTCTTTGTCACCCAACAAATCCCTTGTAGCTCGGGGGCCCCTACTCGGGAAAATGGCATTTTTTTCTTTCGTTCTCTCTTCCCCAAAGCCTGAGAAAATGCTCATACCTCGACGCAACAAGGGAAGGAAATGGAAGAGGGACAGGAAGGGGAACACTTCATCAAGATATTTAAAGAGAAGGGGGTTCAACATGGCGGACACGGCCACGGCGTACATCGGCGAACTTGACCTACGACGCCTACACACCGTCGGCCCCACCAGCGCCACCGCTGCGAAGGATCTCGTTGACGTCGACCCCATCAGAGATGGCGTTGGAAGCCGTGGTGAACTCCAGCGAGAAGAGGCGATAGCGCTCCACATCATAGCCCTCGGGCCATCCCAGCGGAACAAAGGAGAGCCACGGTTCGTCCGGCTGTGCGCCATCCGTGCCCAGAGCTTCCGACGGCCCTCGGCGCACGCCAGCACGCACCACCCTCCTGACGTGGTCAGGCAGTGCTCGAAGCTGGTCCACCAACAGGGACGGAGGAGAAGCCACGACATCGACGGTCGCTTGCGCCGCGGCCGTGAGAATGTCAAGACGCGTCTCCGCGTCGAACTCCCGGCGCCACAGGACCCCCATCTCCCGCTGGAGCTCCAACATCCTGTCCTCCATATCTGCAGAGCAACAGAAATTAGGGAAACCATAGCTCTCCAGAAGTCAGCCGGAGAACAAAGATCATCCCAAGGCACATACCAACCCAGCGAGCCTCGGCCTCGTCGGCAGCAACGCGGGCCGCCTCGACCTCCGCTTCGGTAGCGTTAAGCGCCACACGAGCAGCATTCAATGCCTCCACAAGACGGTGTTGATCGCGCAAGGACTCCTCCAGGCAGCTCCCCGTCTCCGCGACCTGCGTCGTCAGATAAAGGACCTTCTCCCGGGACGCTCCGGTTGCGGGGGCCGCACCTACGGACCGGGGCTGAACACCCGAGGCTGATGCGCCCCCCCGGCCCCTGCACACAAAGAAAGGAGGCAAAGACGGTGAGAAGCATGAGGAGGTCGGAGCAGTGCGACCACCGCCGTCCGAGAAGCTGCGTACACCTCCAGCGGCGTGGCGATGGCAGCCGCGGCAAGTCAACCGACACGGCGCGCTTCCCCCTGTCGATCATAGACGAAGGAGTCGAGGTAACGCTTCTTCTGAACTCTTGCCTATGTCTTTCCACTACCACCATGAACGCTTCTGCAGGAGCTGGTGAGGAGGATGAGGCGAAAACCTCCAAGGAGGAGAGGGATTTAAAGGGTCGACAGGGGAGCACGACCGATACACTGCCCCACGAGCGGACGACCCACCTCGATCGAAGGCACGACCGGCTGAGTCGATTAAAGTCTCCCTGCTGGAGAAGTAATCACTAGGACGTGACCGCCACTAGCCCCTGAGGGCCTAGGGGCCGACGCGCGGTTCAAAGGCTGTCCCAGCGAAGGGTTTCGAACAGTCGCCGCCGTCACCAGAGCAATGGACGAAAAGGGATGGGCCCACAAGCGGCCGAGACCCGGGCAGACGAGCGTTACGGGCATCCTGAATCGTATTCGAGCCCCAGACGAAAAGTCTCATGGAATCCCCATCGGAGGGGAGGCAGCGAGCCACCAAGGTCAATCGAATGACCTTGGAGATAAATGAGATATTTGGAGGGGTTGATAAGATCTATCACCAGCTGATCCTGTCGGGACCCCACGAACGGGACCCGAGTCTTACTCGAACTACCCGTTAGTAGCTCAACGAGCACCATGATTCGGACATCGAGGTAAGCCGTGGTACTGCTCAACCCTCCTTCCCTAACGAAAGGGACGTGTGAGGAGAACCAAACAAGCGCTAATCTCACTAAACGCCCCGAACAAGCCACATACGCCGACCGCTCAGGCGAACAGCGATAAAATTCGAACGAAAAAGACAAAACACGGTGAAACGCCTTGCTCGAAGGTCCCAACAGTAGTTTTTCTCTGCGTAAGTACATAAGCAAAAAGCTAGGACAACCGAAAGGTTGGGAGATAAAAGGAAATGGGACGAACGGGGTACCACAGCAAACGACACCCCAGTTCTTGAGCAGGGCACCACAAAGGGAGCGAGGGAGTGATCGCCCAAGAGTAGACCGGGCACAAAGTGGTGGGCCGAGACTCTCGGAGATCCAATGCCCGCCGTACTCCCATCGTCAGCCGCCGAGTGCAGGACACCCAACGGCCCCCAGGGCCGAGAAGTCATCGGCATGCTCACGATCTTGACGATGAAGCATCCTCCTCAGAACAGGAGGAGGACGCTTCAAGCAGAGGCGCGGGCGGCCAAACCAAACTCAGGTGGGATCTACGCCCCCAGGGCATAAGAGCAGGAAGTTCTGATCCCGAGCGGATAGACATGGACTACGACAGGGTGAACCGCTCCGGGAATCTGAATGCGTAACCCTAGCATGCCTCCCCGTTCGCTGAACTCCCACCAACATCAAGAGGCTTGAAGGACGGCACTACACTCAGGGGGACGAACCCCCACGACCGGAGAAGTAGCTACTTTCTTTCCCTCCCCAT
The DNA here is from genome assembly GCA_036936925.1 of Cenchrus fungigraminus. Lineage (NCBI taxonomy): Eukaryota > Viridiplantae > Streptophyta > Magnoliopsida > Poales > Poaceae > Cenchrus > Cenchrus fungigraminus. The sequence continues at coordinate 75,586,673 of CM072774.1, read as the reverse complement.
GTGGCAACCATGGAGTCTCACTAGGACGAAGCGAAGCTCCTTTTATAGGGTGGCACCTGCCCAGCCACGCGAGGACAGCAGCCAGCTCGGTTTAGGCGGCCACCCCAGCTACCTCGACAGGCGGCTCCGCCTCGCACGACCTAAGACTCCTTCCGCCGCAATCCATCGGCCGGGCCCCCCGGGGGGTGGGCTACAACGTGGCGCAAGCTGCCCCATGCCGCCCGGGACGTGCAGGAGCAGCGGGACATGCGGATCTGCCCTGTCAGAAGGCCAGGCAATGATGAGATTTTCCCCGATGTGGTAAGCGGACTGCTCCGGTGTCCCATCACCAAGATGCTGAACAGTGGTGAAGGACACACGAATCCTTCGCCTGTAATACATCGGACGATGAGACCTGACCCAGCAAGTATCAGAGAGAAGGTCGAGGCTTGCACGAGAAGCCCCGACCTAATAGGACTGGCGTGCTCATGGGTCGGGAGATGCCGCCTTGGAACGGGAGCCGTAGGTACGCCGTCCTACGGATGCTACCACGACTAGTGCAGTGTACGGCGCCAACGGGAGACGAAGGCCCATGGCGTGGCAATATTCCAGCACTGTTCCGCACTGTTGCAGTACTGTAGCAGGATGCCGATTTACCATCCTAACCCCTGTACACTAGCCCTGCTTGGACTATAAAAGGAGAGGTTGGCACCGTAAAACAGCAAGGTCCAACGGGACGAACACGCACCACACACCACATTCACCGATCGAGCGCTCATAGCTCACATCCACATCCAGAGACTTGGGACACCTTCCCTCTCTCGACCTAAGCTTGTATCCCCTACTATAAGCCCCTGTGGGCATATAGAACATCTTTCCCGAACTGGACGTAGGGTACTCCTTCGGTGCCTGAACCAGTATAATCCCGGTGTCTCTAAGCCCAACCATCCGGATCAGACGCACGAATCATACCAAAAATTACTTGCCAGCGGTATCAAACCCCGACAACAGTGGCCTCCTTATCAGTATCGATAATAGAAAGAATGCTAAGGGCGTGGTTGTCAACCCACTGACTGGGTGGAACACTGAACTGCCGCCCCTGCCCAGTACCATCCATGGCAAGGCTGAATATGGATTTGTCATATCAAACAGTGTTGAGAGTAAATGTACTGTCGTTGTCTACACCAAGCACACCAAGCAGGATCCCTTGACTGTAGTAGTATGTAAACTTTGAATTGACGAGGTGTGGATCACCAAGACTTACACCAGCGTTAGGAGGTTCTGGCTACAGATGGAGGATCATTTCAAACCATGCCTACAGAAGCACACAGTCGAACAGGAGGATCAGGTGCTCTTCCTCTGTTGATCGTCCGAGGAATTTTTAGACACTTCTGCCCGCAACAACCCAGTGAACTTTGTCTTCAGAGATTGTTGACGGTCCTTACAACAAAAATTTGACCGTCAAAACCTCAGGTTCGAGAGGAGTATGTGACAAGTTTCATGTGCATTTTTATCACTAATAAAGTTCCACGAGTTGTGTTGTGAATTTCATAGGTAGGTACACATTTTGGGAGAATTTGGGACCAACATGCCACATGTGCTAGGCACGGCCGAACCACCTGGTCCGGACGAACCTACAGGTGCGGCCGTCCCTGCAGGTGCGGCCGGCCCTGCCAGGTGCGGCCGGCCCTGCCCCATGGCACGACTCTGGTCCAGAGCACCCCTACTCCCTCGAGCACAACTTGGACGAGCGTGATTCACTGAAGAAACATCGGTTTGATCAAAGGGTGGAGGCTAGGATCACATGGATCACTGGGTCCACTTATCTGATCGCTCAATCGCCACAACCGTCATCCAGAGGCAATCCTAGGCGTCCCCTAACATGGTCGGTGCATCACACGGCACGGGGTAGGGTCGGACGCACCTATAGGGCCGGCCACACCTATGACTTGGCGTGCCGGGCGAAACCGACCCAAGGAGCCGACCTACAACCGCCTCAGGAGTAGTGATCAGGAGCATCCAAGGTGAGAGGCGGCACATCCCAGGGCCGGCCGTGCCTAGAGAGACAGCCGCACCTGGGGTTTTGCCCCTTGTGCTCCACCGACCTCCCTTGCTTATAAAAGGCACCTCACACTCACTGGAATGGACACACAACGCAGGAGCATCTCCATTTCTCTCTTTTGTTCACTTAGAGTAGGATTAGTGTAGCTTGGGAGTTAGAGTCGAGTCGAGCTAGTCTCGGGGTTTCGGAGGAGTCTTCTTCAGGGTTCCGGTACTACTCTTGTATCCTTTCTTTGTTTAGACTCAAGTACAATTCAAGTTATCTTCCTATGTTACTTTTCGAGTCAATTACATTCAGCTTTTACTTTGCTCTAGAAGCTTTATTCTTGGTTTAGACTAAAGTTAGTTTAATCTTGGTTAGCATAGCTCTCTTGAACCCTATAGTGTTGTGGTCGTTCTTCGCTTGATCTTCTACCGAGTACGTTTGTGCTTAGTAGCGGAGAGAGACCTTCCTTCGTGGTATCCGGGGAAAAGTTCTTTGGTTCGTTGTGAGCGCAGTGCTCAGAGCTTGCCTTAGCCTTAGATTGGTGTCCCGTTCAACGGAATAGTTGTGGTACCCTAGGGAGGTGACAGCTCCGGACGGGCTCAGTAGTCCACCACGTTAGTTCGGGCCGGTAGGATTCAGCGCGTCGTCGTTCTCCCTTCTCATCCCAGTCCGAGAGCGCGGCTTTGCATCCCCTGTAGCACTAGAAGAGCTTGTCGAGTTTAGCTTGCCTTGGTTATCCTTTGCCTTAGTTCTTTACCTAGAGTTGACAAGAATAGACAGATTGTGTTAGGATCCTTTCTTGTCTCGTTGTCCTCCCAGCTCACTAGGTCCTCTCTAGTCCTTTATCAAGATCTCCTTGTGTGTGTCAAGTTATCCCCGAATATCTTTATTCGTTACCCCCGCTATAGCTCTTTACCGAGTCTTGTTACTCTCCACCATTTATCCGATCATCTTTGCCGTAGTTCCTCCCTTGGGAAAATATAAATATGATAACCCGAATACCACCGGGTGAAGTGCTACAACGGTAATCCGTGCGCTTGCGGACCTTTCTATGACGTGTGTTTTACTAAAGACGTTCCTAGCTCCATTACTAGGGGTATAAACCCGGTAGTGACGCTAGCGAGTGCCAACAAGCATTCCTGGCGCTGTCGCCGTGAGTGCAAACCTAGTAGTGAGGCTAAGGAATGTCAATAAGTATTTCTGGTGCCATTGCCGGGGAGGCAATAGGCAAAAGATATCGTTTAAACTTAGTGGTAGAGTTATCCAGGTTCGGTGAACCGCTATTTAAGAGGGTTTACCCTTGCTCTACTCTCGTGTACTCAGAGTAGTGCATGATCGGTTTCGACCTACCGTCCAACTTTCACAACAATCTGGAGTCACTTGTGAGGAGAGTGTGACCTCGTGTCCTCATTCCTCAGAAGTTTCTCTCGAGTCGAGAGACGAACACCGTCGATCCCGTAGACAACACCTCGTCAGCACCGATGGCCGAGAGGACGATCCGCGAGTTTTCCGCTCCCTCCAACACCAATGTCCCTACCAGACCGAACGTGACGGTGGGAGAAGGAAACTTTGAACTCAAGCCGGCGTTGATCAACATGGTGCAAGCAAGTCCGTTCTGCGGCAAGCCCAATGAAGATGCCAACGCACATCTCCAGCATTTCCTGGAGGTGTGTAGGACTTTCACTATCCGTGGAGTGACAGACGACGCAATTCGTCTTCACCTATTCCCGTTCTTATTGCTTGGGAAGGTGAAGCAATGGTTTTATGCGGAACGAGATGCCATTAACTCATGGGATAAGTGCTCTAAGGCATTTCTCGCAAAGTTCTTCCCTTCGCGCTAGAATTTCGGGCTTCCAACTGCAGAATGATGAGAGTATCCCGAAAGCATGGGAACGTTTCCAGGAGTACATCACCGCGTGCCCGCACCATGGCATGCAGGGGTGGTTCTTAATTCAAACCTTCTACCACGGGCTCAAGCGTACCGCCCGTGAGCACCTAGATGCAGCCGGTGGAGGAGCCTTCTTCTCGCTACAAGTACCCGCCGCCAAGGAATTGATCGAGAAGATGGTGGCAAATCAAGGTTGGGATGGAGATCGTCTCCAACCCCGTATCCGCGGTGTACACCAAGTCGATGGAATCGACATGCTCGCCGCCAAGATGGACTTCCTAATGAAAAATTGGAGGCACCAAGCAATGTGGAGACCGCTACGATTATGGACGCTCGCATGACGTGCGAGGTTTGCGGTAATGTGGGTCATTCGGGAAATGATTTTCCCAAGACAAGGGAAGAAGCCAGCTTCATCAACAATGGCAACAACAACGAGTTCCGCCACAACAACTACAACAATCAAGGGTGGAACTCGAGGCCCAACTTCCCGTTCAACAATCAAAATGGAGATAATTATTCTAACAATTTCAATATCAGCCCTCCATTAAAGATCTTGTCCTTGGCCAAGCTAGAATAAACGAAAATTTAAACAAGAAGCTAGCCGCCAATGATAAAGTTCTTGAAAATTTAAATTCCACTATAGAATCCTTCACTACTGCTATGAAGAATCAGCTAAGCTTTAATAAAATGATACAAACTCAACTTGCTCAGCTTGCTGCTTCTTTACCTTCTTCCGAGTCGGGTGGAATCCCGGGGCAACCCTAACCTACCCGAGAGAATTTAAAATCGGTGACCACAAGAGGTGGTAAGACCACTTGGGATCCACCATATCCTAACCCCGTAGAGAAGAAACAGAAGGAAGTGATCACCGAGTCAGAGGAAGAAGAGGACACCGAGAAGGTAGCTCCCGATGAAGGAAAGTTAAGGAAGACGGCACCCCATGAATTCTTCGAAACCACGCTAGTCCCATTTCCCCGAAGAATCAAGAAGCCTACCATGGATGAGCAATTCGGGAAGTTCATTGAGGTAATCAAGAAACTCAATGTCAACATACCATTTCTTGAGGCTATGCAGGTACTGACCTACGCCAGGTACCTCAAGGATATCCTCAACAATAAAAGACCTCTACCTACCACGGATATGGTCAAGCTTACGGAGGAATGTAGTGCGGCCATTCTAAAGAAGAAAGACCCCGGGTGTCCTACAATCAGCTGCTCTATCGGGTCCCAACACTTTGAGAATGCACTATGCGACCTTGGAGCTAGCATTAGCGTCATGCCTAAGGTAGTCTTCGACAACCTTAACTATACTTCCTTGTCGCCTACAACTATGTGCTTGCAGCTAGCGAATCAATTGGTCCGCTACCCGGCGGGGATAGCGGAGGACATTCCAGTGAGAGTTCGGGATTTCTTCATACCTGTGGATTTCGTCGCCCTCGACATGGATGTCGATACAAGGATGCCTCTAATCCTCGGTAGACCATTCTTGAGTACCAACAATGCTAACATCGATGTAGGAGCCGGAGAAATCCGCCTTAACATCAACGGCGAGGAAGAGCGATTCACCTTTAGACCAAAGGTGGAGCAATGCTCACAGGTATGAATAGTTGATAGAAAAATTTCAAACTGTGTGCAGGAAGATGAGGTGGCCCCAACCAAGCCCAAGGTGGATAGTCTCATTGCCACGATGAGGAAGCGTTGGGAGCAAGACAAAGCATTCAAAGGGCGCCACCAAAAAAGGAAGCCGAAGGTAATCAACAAGGCTAAGGGGGAAAAGAAGACGGAAACCAAAAACACCCCCGCTAAAGCCTCACCGACTTCAGCGCCACCGAAGAAAACAAAGAGGTTGTGGTGTGTGAAGGGAGCATCGTCCGAGTCTTCCACTCCAGGATCGAACGAATCGAAGACCAATTAAGCAAACAGAGGAGTCCCGCTCATGAACTCTAAACTACGAGCCCTCACCGTGAGGTAAACCGGTATTTATCTCATATTTCCCTTCCAACATTTTATTTCGTGCATCAAGCATATTTAAATTTCAAATTTGGTTTCACCATTGCATTAGTAAGTAAACAAGACATAGAAAAACAGTTTTGGAGATTTTTTGTGATACGGCCGAACCTAGAGGTACGACCGTACCTCCTCTCGACAAAATTTTTGTGTAGGATGTTTACAGGAGGGGACACGAGTGCTTGGAGCAAATGGAGTAGGGCCGGCCGAACCTAGTGGTACGGCCGTACTTATGATCTTCCACGAATCCATCAAGCCAACCACTACAAGCTTCCAGGTGCTCAACTCATCACCAAAATGAAAACACACCAACCAGGTAGCCAAAAATTAGCTTGGGGGAGACCCCATTTTCAATCAAGGAAGGTATGTCCATCCAAACCAATTTTCAACATCTTATTTATCACATTTGAATAAAAGAAAAACAACAAAAATATTTGCTTCAACCATGTGCACTTGAAATCTTGTCTATATACCCTCACTTTGGAAATGATGAATAGTTGCTATGTTAAAACTTTGCAAGAACCTAGTGTACAACCTTGTGCTCTATGAGCATTTGAATTTGTTGGTATATTTTGAGACATGAGCCTGAAATAAAACTTTGTGGGAAGGAAATGCTTATGACCAAACCTAGGGTGTTGACTAGTGTGATATGGTGAGACAATGTTGATCTTGCTCTATCTCATAGTATGGTGAAAATCTCAGATGATTTCTTTTGAGAAAATAAAACAAGACAAGTTCCTCAATGGTCATATCACCTACCAAAGCCATATGTCGATATCAAAGTATAAACCTTCTACATATGCTTTCTTGTGACCCATTGAGTTTTGCCAAATTGTTGTGACCCTTGGTAGAATCTTTTCATGCTCCCATGATCGAGATCACGTACACCCACATATACAAACTAACTTCCACACCGGGAGTTACGCAAAACATGCCATCCACCCACCAAAAATAAATACTCCAAAGTTCCAAAGAGATTTCTCTTCTTGTATTCTTGCAAAAGGAGAGAGGGGTCATTGAAAAAAAAGAGAAAAGAAAAGTATATGCTCAAGAAGCATAGAAAAAAAAGGAAGAAGTGCTCCAATCAAAGAGCTTAGAAATGATGAAGCATGACCCCCCTCCAAAATAAAAGCAAGAGGAGAATCTCAAAGCAAGGAGTACTTAGAAAAACAAACAAAAATATTCCACACATTTGCACATCTCGATCAAGTTGCATGACTAGTTTCTTCTTGGATCCGGTTTTTGGCACAACAACATCATGTGGCACAAGTAAGTCTCATGCTTTTCCTACCTAAAGTTCCACATACAAGCCATAGAGTAGGAAGTTGAGGCTCACTCAAAAGCCTTTGGTGAGGTAACAAATACCACTTGAACGATCGAGGGAACCATTCGAGGAACCTTATCTTTCTTTGCAAAAATTTCAAAACTCCGAGATAGGATCCAAAAAAGAGAAGAGCGAGTGATGCAAAGTCAAAACCATTCTACTCTTCAACCTCCGAAGGCAAGGTGGAAAGTTACAAGCCCCACAGGTAAAAACAAGGCGAAGTCTCTCTCGTACCAATCTTTTCAAATAGCAAGGATTTGTGCATAGGTACTTGCCGAGAGGTAACATCAATGCAACTCCTGATCCATCGAGGCCAAGTCTAGGCTTTGCTCAAGGACGAGCAAACGTTTAGCTTGGGGGAGTTTGTTGACGGTCCTTACAACAAAAATTTGACCGTCAAAACCTCGGGTTCGAGAGGAGTATGTGACAAGTTTCATGTGCATTTTTATCACTAATAAAGTTCCACGAGTTGGTCCAGAGCACCCCTACTCCCTCGAGCACAACTTGGACGAGCGTGATTCACTGAAGAAACGTCAGTTTGATCAAAGGGTGGAGGCTAGGATCACTTGGATCAATGGGTCCACTTATCCGATCGCTCAACTGCCACAACCGTCATCCAGAGGCAATCCTAGGCGTCCCCTAATATGGTCGGTGCATCACACGGCACGAGGTAGGGCCGGCCGCACCTATAGGGCCGGCCGCACCTATGACTTGGCGTGCCGGGCGAAACCGACCCAAGGAGCCGACCTACAACCGCCTCAGGAGCAGTGATCAGGAGCGTCCAAGGTGAGAGGCGGCACATCCCAGGGTCGGTCGTGCCTAGAGAGCCGGCCGCACCTGGGGTTTTGCCCCCCTGTGCTCCACCGACCTCCCTTGCCTATAAAAGGCACCTCACACTCGCTGGAATGGACACACAACGCAGGAGCATCTCCATTTCTCTCTTTTGTTCACTTAGAGTAGGATTAGTGTAGCTTGGGAGTTAGAGTCGAGTCGAGCTAGTCTCGGGGTTTCGGAGGAGTCTTCTTCAGGGTTCCGGTACTACTCTTGTATCCTTTCTTTGTTTAGACTCAAGTACAATTTAAGTTATCTTTCTATCTTACTTTTTGAGTCAATTACATTCAGCTTTTACTTTACTCTAGAAGCTTTATTCTTGGTTTAGTCTAAAGTTAGTTTAATCTTGGTTAGCGTAGCTCTCTTGAACCCTATAGTGTTGTGGTCATTCTTCGCTTGATCTTCTACCGAGTACGTTTCTGCTTAGTAGCGGAGAGAGACCTTCCTTCGTGATATCCGGTAAAGGTTCTTTGGTTCATTGTGAGCGCGGTGCTCAGAGCTTGCCTTAGCCTTAGAATTGTGTCCCGTTCAACGAAATAGTTGTGGTACCCTAGGGAGGTGATAGCTCTGGACGGGCTCAGTAGTCCACCACGTTAGTTCGGGCCAGTAGGATTCAGCGCGTCGTCGTTCTCCCTTCTCATCCCAGTCCGAGAGCGCGGCTTTGCATGCCCCTGCAGCACTAGAAGAGCTTGTCGAGTTTAGCTTGCCTTGGTTATCCTTTGCCTTAGTTCTTTACCTAGAGTTGACAAGAATAGATAGATTGTGTTAGGATCCTTTCTCATCTCGTTGTCCTCCCAGCTCACTAGGTCCTCTCTAGTCCTTTATCAAGATCTCCTTGTGTGTGTCAAGTTATCCCCGAATATCTTTATTCGTTACCCCCGCTATAGCTCTTTACTGAGTCTTGTTACTCTCCACTATTTATCCGATCATCTTTGCCGTAGTGCCTCCCTTGGGAAAATATAAATACGATAACCCGAATACCACCGGGTGAAGTGCTACAACGGTAATCCGTGCGCTTGCGGACCTTTCTGTGACGTGTGTTTTACCAAAGACGTTCCAAGCTCCATTACTAGGGGTATAAACCTGGTAGCGACGCTAGCGAGTGCCAACAAGCATTCCTGGCGCCGTCACCGTGAGTGCAAACCTAGTAGTGAGGCTAAGGAACGTCAACAGAGATGAGCCCAATTGCGGTGATGGTATCAGCTGCAGCAGCATGTACAACCTATATGGCAAGATCGTATTGTGGACCTATGATGACTTCTCCTGCTATGTGTTCTCTGACGACAGATTCACTGACGTCAAAAATATATACTACTTCGAGTTGTATTTTGGATCCAGATGCGAGCTGAGGAAGCGCAGCTTAGATGGTGTCGACGTCTGCATGAGAGATATAACCCAAAAGTCACAGAATGGTTCCAGTTGGTTTGATTCAGTCAGATGGTTCGTACCTACACTGTTGAAAATTAGTAGTTGACTGACTGACATGTGGGCTCCATGTCAGTGACCCCAACTGCAGAGGATCTCATTCTGATGAAAATGTACTCCTATGCAGTATTGCTAACTCGGTCGTATCCACCTGTATATACCACCTCTTTTCTTTTCTTTGATCGTGTCTTTTTGGATCTAGATGGGACGCTCGGGATTGTGGCTTTGCGTTGGCATTCGGGCTCCTCCGGATCATTGCAATTGCCCATGGCCCCCCTTCTTCCAGTTCCCAAAGCCCCTAAATCTGGCTGGATCTGCAATCGCGAGCTCTATGTTGCCGCAACAGTCATTTAATCGGTTGTCCAAAAAAAAAGCAGTCATTTAATCCATGTGTGTGCTCCATGTTGCCTCAGCAGCCATTTAATCAACAAGAACCATCATTTTAAATTAAAGCAATAGGAATCACATGACACGACTTGCTCAACACGTAGGTTGGGACGTTGGGTTACGCACACAGATTAGTATGTTTTAGGGTTTAGTTAGGGTTGCGTTTGCGGCTACGCATGAGCTATAGTGCATGGTGCCCACCCGGGGAGACACAAGGTTACTCGTTTGAGCGACACTCCAATTCTGCATAACCTTCAGCCACACAGTTACGCATGATATATGCTAGCTCCGTGGTACAACCATTTGGGTTACACACACACGACCGGATGCAGCGTGGCTTTTGCGTAACCCGGCCAGTGTTAACGCAGTCGGTGTTGTAGGAACAATGCAGCATGGCTAGTAGGTAACTGAGCCGGTGTAGGTTACGCGCTAAATCGACTTGACCCAGGTTGCAACATGCAGCACGGATCCTTCGTAACCTAGCTGGAGTAGGTTACGCACAAAATTGACACCACCGGATGCATTTGTTTATTGTGTATGTTTGGTTAGAAAGACTCTTCGGATCAATTCAGAATTCATAATATAACCCTCTTTGGATCGGATGGTCTACCACTCCTGAATGCTAGTGCATTATTTGCAGCAATATTTTCTATTTTTATTGTTTTAATTACTACTAAAATTCTCTACATGTAACCAAGTCGGTGCAGGTTACGTGCACGACCAAGTCGGTGTCGCACACGCCACCGAGCCGTGCGTAACCCAGCCGGTGCAAGTGACGCGCACGCAGGATCGACTCGACCTGATGCAGCGTGGGTATTGCGTAACCGAGTGTGTGCATGTTACATCGACACGACCAGATGCAGCGTGGGATGGTGCATAACCTGTGCCTGGGTGTAGGTTACACGCACGACCAAGTCGGTGTGGCACGCACGCAGCATATATTGAATCTCGATCGTGCGTGTTGCAAGTTGGTAGTTTCACGCATTCCATGGCCGGCCCCGGCAATTTCGGGATCGTGGTGAACGGAGGCTTCCCTAATCAGACGATCGTTTCCATCTCTCTCTCAGATCTGTTGGCCCGCCCTTTCACTGTAGTACCTCTATATAAACTGGGACCGGGAGGTGTTGGTCCATTATTCATTCATACCGTAGCATCTCATTTTAGGTTTACTAGAAACAACTAGTGGTTTTCCCAGCGGCTGCAGGTAGTAAAGTAGTGGGGAGTATGACTACACCAGCAGCGGCAGAGGTGGTTGGTGCCTCCAGCTCCAGGCAAACACCTTCGACGCGCCGACCCGAGACTTCTGATCCTGATGATGTAACTTCCCCGACCAAGCGTCTGCAGATGATGGACACGCCGCCACCGCCGCCCACCGCCAAGCGTCTACTGTTTGATGAGCCAGCCACTCCTGCTCATCCCACCATCGAAGAACCGCCTGTGCATGAAGACGACAGTGAGGTGCGTACGTACTGGTGGGATGCTTGATCTTGTGGTGTTCCTCCCGCACTACACTCTGCGCGGTTTATTTCCATCTCCTCATTTTCTTATTCTTCATGCATGGGGGCACGGTGTGCTGTGTGTGCTTCCCTCTCTTTGTGCAGTTGATGAGTGAGTTGGAGAAGGAATTTTTGGATGTTCTAGCCGCAATCGGTGTGATGTACAAGGAAGATGATGACATCTCGGCGGAGTACATCCTGCACGATCCACCTGCAGCTCCTGATGCTCCATCCGTCGAGGTTGACGAAGACGATCCCCCCAGGATGGCAGGTTTTAATAATATAGGAGTACATATATACTCCATCGTGTGTAGTATATATATCGACGAGTGTGCTTCTGCTGCCTCTAACTTGGTTTCCTTTTCTTGTCTCGCAAGAATATAATACAGGCGGCGACGACGAGTAGTAATCTCAGGGCTGGGAGATCGAGCAAATAATAAACATCAGGTCAAGGTGTGTGTGCAACATGGGCCACCAGATCCCACGCCGCTGTGCTACTGGCTCATGATACAGTATGATGCTGCAGCAGTTAGTTTGCTAGGTCCGTCCCGTAATTCCTCGAACGTGCGTCGTCCAAATTCAACTTTTTGTATGGGCGCTAGACGTCTTCGGATGAATTCATAATATATGTTAACCCCTGTTTTGGATAGGATAGATGCGTGCATGCATTGTCTACGACTACTGTACACTACTAGTGCCCTTGCACCCTCTTCTATTTTTTATTATTTTACTGTTTTATATTCACAACTAATAAAAATAAAAATAAAAATGGAAAATAACCCAGACCGGCGTAACCTACACCCAGCCACGGGTTACGCACCATCCCTGCTGTATCCGGTCGAGTCGATCCTGAGCGTCACCTGCACCCGTTCGGTTACGCACTATCAGTGCTGCCTGCACCTGCGAGACGGTGTTGCCTGAGTGGTGCGTAACCGAGTCTGTGCGTTACCTAGTCGTAGTTGCCTTATGCAGCAGCACTGACTGTGCGTAACCTAGTGGGTGTAGGTTACGCATTCAGAGTACATCTGACCTGAAGCCTATTTGTTATGTGCCCTCCTTTTTGTGCTCGACTCTTAAACCTAAGTACCTGGGTTCAATTCGTATGTGCTCTCCTTTTGTTGGGTTTTTTCTTTTCTAATCCCTGTACTTAGGTTTAAGAGTCGAGCACAATAGGAGAGCACACAACAAATAGGCTTCAGATCAGATGTACTCTGTATGCGTAACCTACATCCACTAGATTACGCACAGTCAGTGCTGCTGCATAGGGCAACTACGACTGGGTAACGCACAGACTCGGTTACGCACCACTCAGGCAACACCGTCTCGCAGGTGCAGGCAGCACTGATAGTGCGTAACCGAACAGGTGTAGGTTACTCGCAGAATCGACAGGACCGGATGCAGCAGGGATGGTGCGTAACCCGTGTCTGGGTGTAACTTGCACTAATGTCGCCGATCATCGGCCACGCACGCCGTTTGCATGCATCGATGCAGATGCTTGCAGTTGCACCGGCCGGCTTCCTACTAGTTCACTAGTTGGTGCTAGCATGCTGGCCTTCTTGTCACCCTTCCCTACCTAAGCTAGTAGTACACATGTATTTCAGTAGTATCTTGAGTGTCAACTAGCACCACTTCAATTTTACTGAAATTTATCTACGACCCAAAAAAAACCTGACTAGCAATTGACACATGTACCCAATAAAACATGACAAGCAATTGACTATACATGTACCATGAAGTTATTTGTGCAATGTAACTGAGGAGAGCTATAGTAGAGGGACGGCGTGTAATAATGATCGTACGTAGATTTCATTATTCACTGAATGGATCGCTAGCTGCTGAATATTACATATACAGCATATAAAACAAGGAAGCGAAACAAATCAGGGTTCCTAAGAACAAGCAAACTAACAGCCCATTCCTTGTAAGCCTAATCCTCCAGTTGCGTCGTCCGGCCCGGACAGCAGCAGGAGGAGGAGCATCATCAGCTGCAGGAGGCAGAGCAGCCAAACAACATTCTTCGTCTGTTCCCATGTAGTGTACTCTAGATAGAGTAGACACCCAGCCATGGGTTACGCATCATCCCATGCTACATCCAGTCATGTCGATTCAGCGTGTAACCTGCACGCGCTCGGTTACGCAAAATCCACGCTGCATCCGGTCGAGTCGATCCTGCGTGTCACCTGCACCAGCTGGGTTGTGCACGGCTCGGTGGCGCGTGTGACACAGAATTAGTCGTGCGCGTAACCTACACCAGACACGGGTTACGCACCATCCCATGCTGCATCGGGTCATGTCGATTCAGCGCGTAACCTGAATCAGGTGGGTTACGCATGGTTTGGCGACGCACCAACCGGCTGGGTCTCGAGTCGATCCTGCACGTCACCTGCACTAGCTGGGTTACGCATGGCTCGGTGGCTTGTGCGACACCGACTTGGTCGTGTGCGTAACCTACACCCAGCCACAGGTTATGCACCATCCCTACTGCATCCAGTCGTGTCGATTCAGCGCGCAACCTGCACGCGCTCGGTTACGCAAAATCCACTCTACATCCGGTCGAGTCGATCCTGCGCGTCACCTGCACCAGCTGGGTTACGCACGGTTCGGCGACGCACGAGCTAGTTAAGCACGGAGTTGGTTACGCACCTTCAAGACGGCTAGCTGCATGGTGCAACACTGACTCGGTTACGCACTATGTAACATGCATGCGCACAGAGGTTGAGTGGAGTGTGTAAGCTTCAGAGCTTCGGTTACGCACGAGCCACGCTATGTGGTGCAAGCCTACAACCACCTCCACGGTGTGCGGGCGGGCGGTGATGAAAAGGCCGCTTGGGTTACGCACGCAGCATCGTGGTGATGGAAATACCCACATTGATGCGTACAATACGGGAATAATAAAAATTACGGTGCATGCGGAAATATTGCGTGAATATCAGATTGGGATCCTGTGTTTGTTCAGCCTATATGTACCCTTGCGGCCTCGCGTTGGACCTTGTATGACGACATGTTGGTTTGGGCCCGGCAGGGGAGGTAGCATCGTCAATTTCCCGTCCCGGCGTCGGGAGTCAAGAGGAAGGTGTCGTGGTGGAGATCATTGAGGACAGGAGGAGGGAGGATGTGGAGGCCGGTTTGTTCATCTGAAATTCTGAATACAAGTCGAAGGTATGTTGCCCCGGTTGTGGATACATCATTTCTAACTTTCTCAGTGTCCTGTATCTGTAGGATGATCGATCTTTTCTTTAACAGTATCTTATCGGTGAAGATCAGCAGCAATGGAGCGCATGCTGCGGGGAAATTACCATCAGGATGGTGTTGGTGCTAGGCATGGGCATGGCACTATAAACAGATCCAGTTACCAGCAGTGAGTGCGGTATTGCAGCATTTGCCAGATACCTGGGCACACCCGTGCCACTTGTGGCCATGCGGCGGCAGGATACTCGCTGTCAGGAAGGATCTGCGGGGATTGTGGGGCACGAGGCCACCACGAAATTATTTGCCCCAATGTTCCGCAGCCTGGGATTAGTACAACTGAAAGGTAACGCATTCTGGTGTAGTGCTTATGTCACCGTAGGTAGTTGATTTACATACGAACGTTCCATCAATCTTGTATGCCGAGTAATATGTTCCATGATGTATGGTGTAGTGCTTTTAACAGCGAAGATCAGAGGCAGGAAGCGGATCCTGGTGAAGTTGTACAAGACGAAACTCGTGGGAGGCTTTGCAAATGGCACGAGATGCAGAAGCTGGCATCGTCCATGTTTTAGTTGTAGCAGTTGGTTCATCGGTCTGGTAGTATTTTTAGGTTAACTACGTTATTCCCCGCTCGTTGCTACAGGATTTGAGAGTGAGATTACATGGATTTGACAGACTATCAATTTCTTTAGT
Source organism: Cenchrus fungigraminus (assembly GCA_036936925.1). Classification (NCBI taxonomy): domain Eukaryota; kingdom Viridiplantae; phylum Streptophyta; class Magnoliopsida; order Poales; family Poaceae; genus Cenchrus; species Cenchrus fungigraminus. The sequence continues at coordinate 75,571,408 of CM072774.1, read as the reverse complement.
AAAACAAACTAATCATGAATACAATTGTATGTATATGCTATTATTGCTGAAATATTGTTCCTGCAAGAATTGAAGATCCCGCAGCCTTGCATTGTGTTTTGAGCAGCAATGGAGTTCTCTGGAGGAAGAAGACAGCGTCGGCGTCGGCGTCAGAATGTTAGAAATGGGCCAGTGGCCAGGCAATCAGCCCAAGTTTTATGTCCCGCTGGCCCTTTGAAGCCCATATGGCCACATCCCTGCTACAGGAGGCATCTTCCTCCCTGTTCACGCGTTGGCCGCTGTCGCCCCGTCCCCAAAATTCCACTCGTCGCTCCTGCCTTCCGTTCGACGCTGCCACTGCGCCACCAAAAAACATTGAACCCTAGCACCTAGCGCTGGCGGCATGGAGAGCGGAGACCCTGATCCAGCATTGGGGGCTGGCGCTGGAGTGACAGCTTCCTCTCCATCTACAGCGGCGGCACCACCGGCAGGCACAAGCAGCACGGGAACTCCAGCGGCAGCGGGCACAAGCAGCACTACTCGGTCGAAGCTTTGCCATGCTCGCCGCTACTATTTCCCTTCGTCCAGGTCGCGGGCTTTGATCCCTGCTTCGATAGTGCAATTTTCAATCGAGAGTTCATGGCATCAAAGTTGTGTGCAGTAAAGTGAAAAAAATACACCTCACAACCAAACACCACCCTTAATCAGGAAGCCGTGACCGTAGTGACTATGAACGGAAAATCCATCAACCAGACAACCATTGGCAACTTCTTAGATTACACCAACCCATGAAAGGATAACTCACATGGCTACATTACATCACATTTATGCAAAGACATTTGAAGAACCTGCATCAAGTAAATGCATACCACCAGCCCCCAGAACCAGGGAAGACATCAAAACCACATTTTGCATCGGTGAATCATTCGTAGATGGAAATGCGATGGATGGGATGTACGCTGGCTTAGATCAGACGAACGGAGTGATCCACACAGGCTCGACGTCGGCGGAGTGGCCACCAGTGACGGATACCCCCGTCACCTCGTGGTCCAGCAGCGAGTACTCGCTGATAGGTTGCGGCGCCCGCATCTCCAGCACCCGCCGTGCACAGTAGAGGCAGCTCTCGCGCAGCCCCGCCGCCGCATACAGCGCCACGGGCACCACCACCGACACCACCGACCCCACGAATAGAGCCTTCCCCACCATCTTCTCCACCGTGATCCACTTTCGCAATCTGCCGACACCAGGATCTGGACCTGCACCTTGCGCTGCGCACTATAATGCTTATGGATCTGCACCAGTAGGACCTTCCCATCGCTCTCCACTAGGTACATTAGCGAGTCCCCGACCATCAGGCTCGTTCCATCACGCAGATGCGAAACCACCGCCGCGCGCGTGCGCAAATCTGCACGGAACGACAATACCGCCCCATCGTGGCCTAGCACATACAGACAGCCGAGGCAGAAGAACATGTCTCTGAAGCCCCCGTGCTCGGTTCCCTCGTGGACGCCGATGGTCATCCATGCGTCGGAGACGGACGGCTGGTGTAGGACAATCATGCCTATTCGGCTCAGCAGGGCAGCGGACCATCCCGGGGTGATTGGCGGTGCGGAGAGGACAACCTTTGACACCAGAAACACTGGAGGAGGTGGGAGAGTAAGGATTCGGCCGGACGTGGGATTGTAGAGAACAACCGCGTGTTGGTCATCCAAGGCCATGGCGATCCACCCCGCATCCTAGCCGCAGCACCACCCAGCGTTGAGTCTCACGGGGAGGGAGAAATGCAGGATCTTGCAGTGGTGGAGGCTGAAGAAGGCGAGACGCCATGGGGGGCAGGTCGGCGTATGAGGAGTCGCGGTACCTTGACAGGAAGGTCAGTCAACGGGAATGATTCCCGAACGGATTTGAGCCAAGAGGCGCAGACGAGGCGGATGGCAATGCGATCGCGGGGACTCAGGATAGTAACAATGCGCTCAAGCAGCTCCGGCGGCAGATCAGCCCATGATGACTAGGAGCTGGGGCATCGCCCTGGATGCCGGGCGGCGGGGTTGCGTGGGGAAACTATCTTGCTCAGTCTACTACTCCTAGACCAATATATATATAAATGTGTGTGTGTGTGGGGGAAAATTGGTCTGATAGCATAGAAAGATCGCGATATCTGGAAATACCCTCAAACTTAGAGCGAGTACCACAGCCTGGGTTACACGGCATGCTTCCACCTAACGCCAGATTACATTATCGCCGAACGATATCTAGGAATTGGGGTTAAAGATATCCTGTGTGCATCCAAATAGTAGATACTTGTCCTGAAACTGATAATGATATGGGAATTTATCACCTGCAACAAGATCAGGCTGCCTTTAGGAGTACTGCCAGGTATCGGATTATTCCCCTGCCTTTTGTAAGCAGCCAGACCATCTTGTAGATTCTTAAGAGTATATAAACCCCAGTTCATCAAATGTAAGTCACCAACATTCTCCACTAGCCACTGGACTTTTGCTGGAATAGCTGGGTTGGTATCAGGGTCAAATAAAAACTTGTGGCAAAACATGAAAAATCTCGAAGAAACGAGTCATCGGCAGGACCGTCTTTTTACTTCAGTCTGTTTGCAACCTCAGACAGTTTTAGTGACGACCTTGTTTTTTCTCGACCACAACTGGCCATATTGACCTCTTTTCCCTCGATTGGTAGACTCATGATGTCCTTCACATCTGATGGCATCAACGGGACCAGCTCGCTACCAAGCTTGAAACCTGCTTGATCCGGATTGTATGTGTTGACAAGCGACATCAGCAATGGACGATCTATTGTGATTGGTTTGATGTGTAGCAAGAAGTCGAACTTGATAGACTCTAGCTTTTTCTTTCTTGCTGTTGAAAGCAGCCCAAGGACATCCGCCAGTCGTCTCGGCGTGCCTAGAATGCATAGGCTCGAGCGCTTCGAAGAAATTATAGAAGTAGAACTGATTGGTATCTGGTCACGGAGAGAGAGAGAGAGAGAGGGTAATCAATCAGTGTGTCGTATGGAATCTGGATGGTGTATGTGTTACATACCTCCGGAGTAGACGGCAATGGGCCACCGGCGTTGAAGTTGAGCCGCCGCCTCCGATGATGGGCGCTGCTGGTCGCAGGTGCTACCTTTTCTTCGCTAGGAGGCCGCTTCCTTGACGTCGTCGTCGACTGTGATTTGCCATCGGAAGTCACCGTTGATTTGCCGTCAGAATTCTGTGTTGTCAGCGTCGCATTGCCGTCCGGTGCGCCTTGCTTGTCAAGATGAGGGACACCAGACGATTTCTCCGCCGCGCCCGACATGAGCAAAAAACCTCTTTCTCCTCTGCTTCCGCGATCTGAACTTGCAGGGTCTACCAAAATGGAGGGACAGAATGTTAACCGCCTGTGTGTGTGTGTGAGAGAGAGAGAGAGAGAGATAATAAACCGTTGTTCACGCCGTAACGCATGCAATCAGTCGATGGAATGGCATAACCGGATGCAGCATGCGTTGATGTGTAACCGAGCGGGGTTACACATACGGAGCAGTACATATGAAGCCTATTTGTTACGCACCATGCAGCAGGGGGTGGTGCGTAAGCGTAACCTATGCAGGTTATGCGCACCACCCAGTCAGTGTCGCACGCGCCATGCAAAATCAAATAGGAGTACTCAGCACTATTTACACAGTACACTTAACAATTTTCAATGGTTATGCACGGTCCCTGTGTTGTGTCGTGTGTATACTGACTAAAGCAGGAATGAGAGAATCTATAAGAGAAGTTTTTGAACTGAGGAAACAAACAAAAGAGTACTACGTACTACCTGGGGGCATGTTTAATTTGGATTGTTGAGGTAGATTTACCGTAAATTTGCCCCAATTTGACAATTTTGAGGGGCAAATGAAATTAGAGCGGGCTAAATATTTGCTCCACCATATTTACCCCCACATGTTTGGCACATATGGGGTGTGGGGAATTTGCCACATTTATCCCATTTACCCCATCCAAACACCACCCTGGTTGACAGCTGAAGAAGAAGCCATGACCCAGAGAGTTCTCTTCTAAAGGGCTGTTTGCCCAGTCTCTGTGATCTTTTTGCAATGGTGCGTAACCCGTGGCTGGGTGTAGGTTACGCACACGACCCAGTCGCTGTCGCACGCGGCATCCAGAACAGATGAAGCAAACTGCGGAGAGGGCAGGCGGCTGTGGGCCCGTGGGCGCCGCATCCCCATAAAGCACCATTTATTAGGATGAAGACAGGACAGGACCGCTATGCTGAGTGCGTAACCGAAACTGCCTTTTAGTTTAAATGGTTGCAGGTGGCAGGCATGCTGTGTCGGTAACCCCTGGCGGTGGCAGCACGAAGCATGGCACGTGAGTAACCGAGTGGCTGCTGCTTCCAAGTGAATGGTGACATGGCATTTGATGTAAAATAAAAGTTGCTACGAGTACTTTGGTGTCAATTGTTACAGTAAAGTACCATTTTTATCCATTACAAAACTACGAGAGTATGTTTCATTTGCAATAATTGTAAAATAATACATTAAAATTACTCCAAGCCATTGAACTTTCGGAGCGCATATTGCAATATTTTAGTGTGTGCACTACTGAATTGTTATCAAAGGGGTTCACTACCGTAACCACCTCTTTGATGGCAAAATATCCAGGCGGCATGGTGCAACACGGACTCGGTTACGCACGACGGCACAAGCAATGTATAGTTTATTGATTAAGGTTAAAGGGAAACTCAAAATAAAATAACAATTTAACATTGCTCCATGACACATTACAATCCTGCAGGACTGTTCTAGATACCTCGAACAGCTCTGCCAATATATATACTCCCTCCATTCTTAAATATGTGACACAATTGAATTTTTAAACCAACTTTGACCATCAATATATATTGACTACAGTAAAATATCATAGGTACTAATAGCGTTTAGCAGTATGGTAGCGGATTAGTGTTGGTGTAGCGGACCGCAGATAGCAGGTGCTATAGCGCGTGCTAAGTACAAATAGCATAATGCAAGAAATAGTCACAATTTTAGTGCATTAGCATCAAATTTACATCAAAATATTAAAGTTTTAAGTTAGTTAGTTACATTTCACAACAAGAATCAAGAAAAATATATATATTTATTATTTAGGGATACATACTAATATTAAATTATCATATCCATAAATAAAGAATTCATTTATCAATCCATAATTATTGTACATTACCTAACTAATTAATCAAAATATTATTGTTACCATTTAATTTGTATTAATATATCATTTGAACTAATATAGCAAATAGCGGCTTAGCACAAGCAATAGCGGCTCCAATAGTCGACAATAGCGGCCGCTAAGTCCAAACATGCTATCTTGAGTCCTCTACCTTATAGTGGTAGCGGCGCAGTACTGCCACCGCTATAGCGGTCGCTATTGCTGGTGCTACGAACGCTATTTAGTAAATATGTATCATTATGTCTTTTGTCAAATGTACTTTAGATTTCACCATAGGTTTATCGATTTGCAAGAATATTAGCGGAAAAGACGAATAGTCAAATGAATGACAAAAAGTCAATGGTGTCATATATTTAAGAATGGAGGTAGTAGTATGATATCATCAGAATGCATGGAAGTATAGTGGCACCTCCCAGCGAGCGCCCTCTCTGTAGTTGTAGCGGCACAACGGGCACGTCATCCTCTCGTTGAACCACTACGTGATGCATGTCATGTGGAAACGGTGCGTGCACACTCGAAGGATCTTGACATCTACCCCTGGAGCCATGTCCTTGAGGCAGTAATCCTTCAGCGGTGTCACCACGCAGCAGATAGATGTTATAGAGAGCTGGATGCACACCTTGCACCTGAAAACAGAGTTGTCAGGCATGGCAACAGCGCACTGTGAGATGCGACTCTCCAGACCAGAAGGGACTGCCATGTCCCAGTGAGGTACGGTTAGGCCCTCGTAAACATCAAGGTCGTTTAGGTTCTGCATCAAGGAATGCCTGATTAGGCTACAGCAGGAAGCGGGGTAGCGAAGTTTCGTAACGCCGGGGTAAGCTAATGGAATTTCAATTTTGATGTTTCTGGTTCTGGGGCGAAGCCTTGAGCTCCTCCTTTTGCCTGCAATGTCGATCAAGTCGTGCGTCTCCGTGATGGTCAGATCAAGCTCGAGTATGCTCGGCCAGAATACTGGCGGACCGTCAAAGACCACGATTCCCTCCGTCGTCTCGGCCGTGATGTCAAACATTGGCTTGGTGTGTTGCACAACCTTGGGATCTGAAAAAACAGAAAAAAGTGTATTTTTCATACCTCAAGTATTGCAAAAGTGCATGATTCATCCATCACGTATCATTGGAACTGGTGCATGTATCATCCTCGCCTTAGTTTAACATTGATTCAGTATAGCCATAGGACGGAAGTAGAGATACAGTAGGTACATGAACAATTGGACAGGCGGATCATACCATTTATGACCCTAGAGAGAGTTCCGTTCGCCAAGGCAGCCATGCAAGGCTCGCGGCTCACTGTTGGGTATTTTAGCGACACACGAAATAAATCCGCAAGCGCACGGATACCGTTGTAGCTTTCACCTCAGAGTATTCCAAGGGTATCGAATCCAAGGGAATGTGTGTGTACTAACTTCGTACAGTCGGTCCAAGGACACACCCAGATAAGAGGCAAGGATAGAGAGGATTCCTAAAGATAGCACTATAGATGAGATTAAAGGTCGATCTCTAGATAGAACTTGGCTCAGGATACCGATAGCCCTGACTTAACAGGCGACTCCGGTATGCGGATCTATGTGGAACGGAGCTCTGACTATATCCAACTGCGAAGGATCAATGAGGGCTAGAAGGGCTGTCACCACCTCCTGGACTGCCTCTACCTAACCTTGGGATAAGCCGAACGGATGATAACCGGTAGCGTGTCACAACGTCCACGCTGTGGTTACTGCCGTAGCCAACGGACTACGGCACCCTGTACTGATAGAACTACGACCACGGAAGAGAACTGATCTCACTCACTATAGGTACTACTAGCTTATGCTAAAGGCATACGAGAGCACTCGGTCCCGTACTATGCTTCCAACGTATACGAACGACTTGCAGCAGACGAACGCATAAACCCAGGATCTAAGCACTAGCAGAGGAAAAAGGCTACTCATGCAACCTAGCATAAACTATTAGAAAGGAATCAAGAACACACTTTATTCTAATCAGAGCATGCAAGCATATCCACTTTATTCTAAACGACGAACATGCATACAAACGGGATACAAACTTGTGCACCTAATCAACTAGATCGAGGAGGCGTGTTCGTGAAGAACACACGCCTCTAGATGATGAACAGGCGAAGAACACAAGAACATATCACTTGCACTTTAGTCTAAATAGAGAATGCGAAAATACTTACTTTACTCTAATTGAAGAACAAGCATCCGTAGATACAACTCACTCTTTATTCTCAACTCTAATCTAGATACACACTAGGAGAGGCCTCTCCTTTGAAGGGAAGCACTCATCTTAGGATGAAGTGGTGAAGTGTGTCTCATTCTCTACCCCCTCCCCTCATATTTATAGGCCAAGAGGAGCTCCCTAGGCTGCCTTGGGTGCCACCAACGGACCAATGAGGTGGTGACACATGGCGCAGAGGAGTGGGGGCCAAGTTGGTGAATCTTCCATGAGAAGGAGCTGCAGGCTTTCGGGCGGATATTTAGGCATACACCTGGCACCGCCTTTGGCTCGTCACGACAAGACGACACATGGAAGGGCGGCGCGAGAGACCTCAGAGTCGGTTCGGCCGACCTGGGGATCGGTCGATCCTGGGGTTGGCCCGATCGCGCCGGTTTTCGTCCAGGTGACTGCCAGGTGGGTCCCAAGGTGGGTATGGGGGTGTTTGCGTTGTTTCTATCCCGTTATCTCGTGGTTGTGGGCCCTTGGATCCGCGTGCTTACTCCTGATTGGTCGAGAGTGTGCTTCTTTGGATCGGTGAGGTGTCATGGCCACGTGGGCGCCTGTGTGGCAGCATGTCGCCACGTGGCTTGGTGTGGGTCCCACCGGGTCCACTTGATGTCTTGTGCACATCTCTCTCATCCGGGCTCCGATGTATGCAAATGATATATCCGTTTCGATCGTCTCGTCGAGCCCGTCGTAATAGTGCAGACTAATTTGGCATTTGAGGTTGTTTATGATGATGTCATATCTATGCCATTGGTTTACTTGCTCTCAACTATATCATTCCATGCGTATTTTGATGTCCTGCAACAAAAGATAGAAACACCAACACTTGTGGAACTTGTCAGTATAAAGACCTATTCTAGTGTTGATGATCACTTTCCATTTATATTATGCAGGAATTGACGGCATGAAAGTGGTACTTAACAGCCGTCAACACTCACCAAGGATAGCGGCGGCGCGGAGGAAAGATATAGAGTCGCAGACCTGCACTGCACGTGTGTGTATCGAAAGGTTAAGATATAGGGTTGTGGCGTAGTACGTGGAGGAAGAGGAACCGAAATTCTAGGCCAGTGCAGATCCATCCAATAGTCTAATACAGTAATGTACACATTATAAAAGGGATGGTCGGGAATTGACCACGTTGACAAAGAAAGGGAACTCGAGGAGAGATCTCACTGAAACCACTAGGATGTTGGTCGATCATTGGGGATCGGAGAACCAGATCACGGGGGGGACAGCGGCGTTTAGGGTAGTATGGCCAAGGATGAGAGTGGGACAGGTAGGGGCACGACGAGGCGGAGGCCGACCATAGCAATCGTCGTGTTTATAATATTCTATATATATAATAAAAAATAGAAAAGTACATGATGGCGGACGATCCCATCTGTCTCGCCGCATTATGCGCACTGACTGACTGTTTGCGTCAACTACCATAGTACAGTATTGTTCCAATTTTATCGGATGTCTCGGAAGAGACGCCATATACGGAGTAGTAGACGACCTGTGGTTTGGTTACACGCTACTAGTACTCCCTCTGTAGACACCATGGATCGTGCGTAACCGCCTAGGAGAGGGTTACGCAGGTTCGACACCACCCAGTCGCTGTCGGTGGTGTTGGAGGGGCCATGCAGCATGGATGGTGCGTAACCGATCGGGTGTAGGTTACTCGCAGAATCGACAGGACCGGATGCAGCAGGGATGGTGCACAAACCATGCTGGTACAGATTACGCATACATCTGAAGCCTATTTGTGCGTAACATAATCGGTGTTGCAGCAAGAACAAGAACAGTGCAGCATGGCTGTTGCGTAACCATGCTGGTGCGTAACTGATCTAGTGCAGGTAATGCGCAGAATCGACACAGCTAGATGCACATCATGGATGGTGCGTAATCTGGTCTACTTGCGTAACCCAGTCGTTGCTGCAGGAGCCACGCAGAATAAATGGTGCGTAACCCTGCCGACCGGGTGCAGGAGCCAAATGAACTGGGTTACCCCCTTCATGAAGGTGCGTAAACCTTGTGCGTGCTCAACCACGATGCTGCGTGCGTAACCAAGTGCATGGAAAATCGCCCCGAGCTACTAGATACACGCGGGCCACACAACAAGGGTTGGTTGCTGCAAAATGCAGTTCGGCCCCCACATGCGCATCCCCGTTTAGGGTTTAGGTTTTTTCTTTGCCCTTTATCTCTCCTTCGCGCAGCACAACCGCACGCCTCCTTCAACTCGCAGGCCACCGTCGCCTCCTCGATCCCCGCCACCTCCTCCGCCCCCGCCACTGGATCCGGCCACCGGCGACCTCCCTCTCCCCTCGGCAGACCCGAATCCGGCGTGTGGCGGCCTCTCCCTCGTGGATTCCAGCGGCGACGCGGGGAGGTGGGGACCGCGGTGGAGCTGGAGGCGGCCTCCCCAGAGAGGGCGCGAGGCGAGATCCGTCCCCGACGGGCGGAGCAGGGGCGCGAGGCGAGGCGGGAGGAACAGTGAGGCCAGGGCTTTGGTTGCCGAAGGACACCGGCTCTGTCAAGTTTCCTCTGGACATTCACAGAGCCGGTGTCCTTCGGCAACCAAAGCCCTGGAAACAAGGATCATGATGGGTGTTAGGAATAAACTCGTGTTCAGATTTTTACTCTGTTTTCAGTTGGGCTTTTTGTTAGATTGTGGGGCTCTGCGTTCCGGCTATCTGGATCAGAGCCGCGTCTTGTCCAATACAAAGTGATTAGAAGCTCTTGCTCAACATCCAATTCAGAACCCATAGAATTTGTTGTTTTTGGCCAGAGGAACCACCCTTCGCCTCTAGGTACCTAACCTTTCTAGTGCTTCACGGCATACTGTTCAACCGTGAGTTTCTTCACTTTTCGAGATGTCCCGCACTACAACATCTAGAGATCGAAGATTGCAGAGGTTATCTCATCACACTCCATAGGCCAGTCACAATGGAGTCTCAACTTGCTAAGGTCTACAAGTTGCAGCGTGATCTGCTCAGGGAGTCCGATTTTTGCAACCTTTTATTTGGAAAATGCACAGAACATGAAAGAAGATTGAATATCTCAACAATGGTATCACATCCATTTGTTTGACATTTGGAGATATACTACCAATTGCAGACACTGGTGATGGTAAGCCCACCTCTCACACGCTGTGAAGTATGAGCTAAAGTACTTGTTGCTCTCAACCACGGTGCGTACATAGTACTGATATGCTAGTATTATTTATCCTCTGCGCCATTTATTTGTTCGATTTAATCTATGATTTTTGAATCATCGAGGCAGGCAAGGTGCTGCCATTCACTTGCAGACCCCCTGAAACTGATGAGGAGACCAATGATGAAGAGCATAGCAAAGTAAATGTTTTCTTTCCGGATATACCTTGTACACTCCTTAAGAATTGATATGACAATTAATTGCATCGTGCTTTACCCTTTACCTCGCTATATATCTGTAGAGAGTCGACCAGGTTAAATGCCTATTTGGTCAAATTGATGCCGGTTTTGCCAAGCTGGATAGATATTTGGGTGGCAAAACTTCGACACCGCTTTCTAATTCTGAGGCCAGTGGTTTGCACAATGGCAGTGAGTTCTTATTGCATATGATTGTGTGAATTGTCGTTAATAGTTATGGTTTTGGCTTGCTAATTCTCATGTTGTCATGTGACCATTTATGTCCAGCGCCTTTCTGTGCCTCTCTCTTCTGAAGAGGGCTGCTGCTGTAATTGACACCAGCACCTTTCTTATTGCATATGGAAGCTTGCATAACCATGCCTGACCACGTTACCCATATTGTACCCTTGCAGCGTTAAGTTTCCTCTGGACATTCACAGAGCCGGTGTCCTTCGGCAACCAAAGCCCTGGGAAGCAAGGATCATGATGGGTGTTAGGAATAAACTCGTGTTCAGGTTTTTACTCTGTTTTCAGTTGGGCTTTTTCTTAGATTGTGGGGCCCTGCGTTCCGAGATATCTGGATCAGAGCCGCATCTTGTCCAATACAAAGTGATTAGAAGCTCTTGCTCAACATCCAATTCAGAACCCATAGAATTTGTTGTTTTTGGCCGGAGGAACCACCCTTCACCTCCAGGTACCTAACCTCTCTAGTGCTTCACGACATACTTTTCAACTGTGAGTTTCTTCACTTTTCGAGATGTCTCGCACTACAACATCTAGAGATCGAAGATTGCAGTTTCATTGATACCAACTTTGTCTTGCGCGTTCTCAAAAAAAAAACTTGGCCGTGCGTGGAACCAACAACCAGCCACGGGTTATGCACCATCCCATGCTGCATTCGGTCATGTCGATACAGCACGTAACCTGCACGCGCTCGGTTACGCACATTCCACGCTGCATCCGTTCAAGTCAACTGCAATATTTCCGCCAGTGTCTAATCTCATATGAAAGAATGTTGGCATGTAATCACCTTAGTGTCTTTCAAAATTCCACCTTAGTGTCGATTCTGCGCGTTACCTGCACCCGTTCGGTTACCAATGAGCAATGTCTCCGGTGTTGTCCAACCGGCGTAACCTCATGGTGCCCCGGTTACGCAGGATGGACACCGATTTTCATGCATGCGAGTTCCAGTTACGATGCTAGCTCGCGATCGTGCTTCTATGATTGACTGATTCTGGTTATAAGCTTGTTACATCCAACAAGACAATAGGTTACGCACCCGCATGGTTATGCACCAGACAGGCTACATTGTTCCTGCAACACCGACTGCGTAACGCAGAAATAGGCTTCAGATGTATGCATAACCTGGACCCCTGATGCATGGCTCCTGCAACACCAACCGCGTAACCAGTATGCGTTTAGGGTAGTATGGCCAAGGGTGATAGTGGGAGAGGCAGGGGCACGACGAGGCGGAGGCCGACCATAGCAATCATCGCGTTTATAATAATTCTATATAATATAAATAGTAAAATACATGATGGCAGACGATCCCATCCGTCTCGCCGCATTGTGCGCACTGACTGACTGTTTGTGTCAACTGCCATAGTACTGTATCGTTCCAATTTTATCGGATGTCTCCGAAGAGACGCCATACGGAGTAGTAGCCGACCTTTGCCCTTTGGTTACACGCTACTAGTACTCCCTCCGTAGACACCATGGCTCGTGCGTAACCGCCTAGGCGAGGGTTACGCAGGTTCGACACGACCCATTCGGTGTCGGTGGTGTTGCAGGGGCCATGCAGCATGGATGGTGTGTAACCGAATGGGTCCAGCATACTATGCGCATAATCGAAACGACCCAGTTAGGGTTGCAGCAAGGATGGTGCGTATCTGAGCGGGCGCAAGTTACGCGCCTCTCTCAGATCCAATTGGCCTCGTAGCTCTCTCTCCTTGCGCATCACCCTCCCCTTGGCCCTTGCGTCGTGGCTCCCCGCGCCGCCACCACCACTCCCGCGACATGATTCCATCGCGTTGCGTGCAACCCCCCATCCAGTCCCCGCTGCCCTTGCCCATTCGTTGACGGTGGTCGGTGTGAGCACGCCTCACCGGAGGTGAGTCTATCGAGATGCTCGGTAGCACGAACGGCCGGTTGTGGTTGCACCCAGCGATACCAATCGTCCTCGCCGACGACCGGTCAGCTTCCCTAGATCCTTGAGCGCCACACTCCTCCCTCACGCTCACGGCTCATCCCCTCACCTGCTGCTCCTCCCATCCGTTCGTAGTGGCAAGAGACAGAGGAGCGTGGCGGCGGTTCCCCTGCTGCCCGACAACACCCTGGTGGAGATCCTCTCCCGCATCCCCGCCAAATCCCTCTGCTATTTCAAGTGCGTCTCCCAGACCTGGCGCGACCTCATCACCGACCGCCCCCGCTGCAAGAAGCTCCCCCAAACCCTCGAAGGGTTCTTCGTCAACCGCGACATTGTGCCCGGTATTGACAGTGATGGTGACAGCTCGGATGGCGTCGTCGGTCACTTCATCAACACGTTTGGTAGATACATGCCCCTCGCTTCCTACACCTTCCTGTGGAACTAGCCAGGCATTGAGGAATGCCTTCTCTTTGATTCCTGCAATGGGCTCCTCCTCTTCGGGCACAGCAGGGGTGGAGACACCTATCCTTCACTAGGCTATATCGTCTGCAACCCCACCACCGAGCAATGGGTGGCCGTGCCCAGCTCCGGCTTCGAACCTCTTTCCACTAGCGAGACTGATGATGGCCTGGAACTTGATGATGACGAACATATTTACACCTTTTTGATTTTCAACCCTGCCGTGTCCACGCACTTTCAGTTGGTTGTGTTCATTTCTGATCATGGCGCAACTATGGAAGAAGTGAACGCATACTCGTCTGAAACTGGGGTATGGTGTGGCTGCGATTGGTCTTCTTCATATCACATCACATCATTCTTCGCAGGATGCGCCTTTGTTAATGACATGCTGCATCTCAGTGCCTTCGGCTCACATAATGTTACACTCCAGTACCTAATACTTGCAGTGGATGGGGAAGGGAATGTTTGTAGGATCCTCAGGGGTGCCATGAAGCTTTTGGATGTTGTTTTTGTTGGTGAATCCCAAGGACTTGTGCATTGCGTGAGTGAACATAAAGTCAACATTCGCTAGATGACTGAACTGTCCATTCGGGTTCTTTAGGACTATGATGCAGAAGAATGGGTTCTGAAGCACAGTGTGGAATTTTTCAAGCCATTTGGAAGAATGAATTGCGGAGTTGAATTTAAATACACTGTGGTTGCCATGCACCCAGATCGCAATGTGATCTTTTTCTTTTCGGGCTGGGACCAGAAACTGAAATCATATGACATGGGTAGCAAGGAGGTGTACACTCTCTGCACTCTAGGGGTGGGCCCTCAGTATATTTTCCCGTTAGTTCCCTACTATGCAGAGATATTGGCCCTTGGTAATAACCACTGAAATGGTACCCTGTGAGGCATTCCCTTCGTCCCAAATTACCGGTCAATTTTGATGTTCTAAGCCTATATCTGTAGAATTAGGCTATGTGCTCTAATGTTGCTTCGATGATACCTTCTGTTTCCTTTTGTCCATTATTAAAATCAAACACTTGGGCATGCCGTAAGTTACCAATACATACTGTATGTAAGCAATTGCCTGAGTTGCACTAGTGAGAGCCTGTGTGGTTCGAGGACCGGTGGATGGTCGCTTCCTGGTGTGATGAGTAATTGAGAACGTTGTGTGGACTGACTCTTGGCTAAGTATTGTAGGTGAAGGTTGCGGCTTGACTGGTGTTGGTGCAGGTGCAGAGTAAGCGTGAAAGGTCGTTGCCGGGTAGGCCTCCAGGTGTGGAGAAGACAAGTAGGCTTGGCTTGAGGGACTCGGTGGCCAGCGGGGTCAAGTGCGGACCGCATGGTGGCAAGAACGGCAAGATTAAGTCATGGACGGTTTCTTGATTGAGCCTCAAAACCAAGGTCGAGCCGGGACTACGTGGGAGCCGAGTCATGAGTGGTGATTGGCAGAGGCTACACCGAGTTCGCGGGGTTTCCAGTGGTTCACCACAAAACTGTTGGGTTCCTTGGTTGATCCACAAAGCCAAGATCGAAGAACGGAGGCAGCAGCACTAGGACCGGTCTGACCGGTGGGTACCGGTCTGACCGGTGTGCGACAATGCGTTCCGGATACTTCGAAGTGGAGGATACGCATCGGGATCGCAAGGCTTGCGTCGAGGCTAAGCAAGTTTGCGGTCGCCGAGCATCCGTCCGATGGTGCTACGACGAAGTTTCCCAAAAGGCCCTTCAGGGGCGTGTATCTTAGTTTAATGTAATAGGGGTAGTTTCTTTTTTCGGCTTGCCTCCATATAACCCAAGTGGTGAGAGGATAGCAGTCATCTCTTGGAACCCTAGCTCATTTGCTTTTGCTATTTTCCCTTCCTATTTTCCTTAGGATTTTAGGACTAGCTTGAGAGCTTTATGGTGAGATCTTGTGAGAGGGAAGGATGATTGGGAGGCAAGCTAGACCTTGTATGAACCTTCATGGTATGTATAGATGATTCAGCGTGGTTCCTCAAGGCTTGATAGTGTCTCTCCCGTTTTCCCTTTTTGGAGATTTTCGGAGCCTTTTCTTGGTGTTTTTCTTGTAGCGGTTTTGAGACCTTTCTATTGGGATTTGGTAGGGGATGTATGCATGAACCCTTCGTGGTTCTTTTCCATTTGATTCCCCCTCCCAAATCCGTGAGTAAAGGGGCTCAATTTTTGGGTTTTCTCCTCTCTTGGGTTAGAGGTGTTCTTGGCGGGATTTCTTCGATTCCTCTTGATTTAGCAAGTTTTGGTGGACCAAATTTTGGCTATGGAATGCCCATGAGGTACTCCTACTATCCCTAAAGTCTTGTGCGAATCCGTGGAGTGAATCAGGAGATCGGGATTTGGATTTGGAGGAGTTGACCCGCGGGTTGCTGTTCATCCCGAGAGCCCAGGTCTTGACCGGTCTGACCGGTGCCTCTCACCAGTCTGACCGGTGCCGACCCTTGGTTGGGTTTTGCTCGGGTGAATGCCTTGGTGAGTTCCCTGGTGTCTGGGTTTGCTGCTGTTTCAGGTTTGGTGTTGTTTGGAGCTCGAGAGGTTTGATTCTTCAATTTGGGGTTTCCTGACTCAGACCGGTCTGACCGGTGTGCTATACCGGCCTGACCGGTGTAGGAGTCTTTCTGTGGGAATCGTCAAGTTCTGTTAGGGTGCTCCAGCAGGGACCGATCTGACCGATGTGTGTGACCGGTCTGACCGGTGTAGTCCAGTGTTGCACGAGTTGCTTGTTCCGCTGCGTTCTCGAGTAGGTTTCGGTGGTTGTTGGTTCCTAGGACCAATAGCACTCCAGTGGCTACGTGGTCTTGGCCAACTTGGATAGTTGAGCCAAAGACGTGTTTTGGTTAGCCGTGTTCATCTTGTTGGAGTAGCCATCTCCTTCGAGAAGAATTTTTATCGGCTCCCATTCACTCCCCCCCTCTCTGGTCGCCAGTTCGGTCCTTCAAGTGGTATCAGAGCCGGTTACGGGTCTTGATTGACTCTAACCAGTCTAAGATCCAAGGATGGCATACCAGGAACGGGGATCGGGTCCTCCGCACTTCGATGGCAAAAACTACCAGATATGGCAGAGGCGGATGGCAGCTTTCCTCCGCGGTAAGGGTCAGATCCTTTGGGACGTTACGGTGAACACAACTTATGTTCATCTGATTAACTTCCTTGCTCCGGGATCGAGGGACATGCACGACGTCAACAACAAGGCGGTCGACTACTTGTTTCATGCTCTGTGTCAATCTGAATTCAATCGGGTTCAGACAGAGGACCTAGCTTGTATTATTTGGGGGCAGTTGAAAGATGCTCACACTGGAAATGCTCAGGTTCAGGCTCGGATGTATGTGACTTACCGGAGAGAGTACGAGAACTTCACTCATCTCCCCGGTGAGTTAATTGATGCCTTGTTCCAGCGGTTCACGGTAGTGGTGAACAACATGAGGGCCAATGTGGACGTGCTCCCGTACGATGATCATGATAGAGCTGTAAAGCTCTTGCACTCTCTGGATCGTACAATTTGGGATGGAAAGTTCGAGGCCATTGTAGAGTCTGAGAAGTATGACACTCTGACGGTGAACGAGCTGTTCTCGAAGCTCAAGTCGGCTGAGGTGGACCGTGGTATGACAGCCAAGCTTGAGGGCCCGACTGACTCTCATAGTCTCGCCCTCATCGGTGGCTCAGGTGCAAAGTCTAACGCTAACCCATCCACCAGGATGTACTCTTTGTCCTCCTTGATGTCTTTGCCAGATGAGGAGTTCGACGTGCTTGGAGAGGACCAGCTGGCGCTGCTGACCAGGAGGTTCAAGAGGATGCACGAGAACCGGGTGAACACAAGGAGGAACACGAGGAAGTGCTTTCAGTGCGGCAAGCCAGGACACTTCATCGCCGACTGCCCTGAGAAGATGGAAAACAAGGATGGCTACAAGCACCGGTCGAGGACGGACAACAAGTACCGATCAAGGCACGATCATAAGCAGAAGCACAAGCACAAGCACAAGGATGAGCGACGATCGTGGAAGAAGGACGGACGCGGCAAGGCCCGTGAGATGGTTGGAGCGAGCGACGTTGACTCCAGCTCTGCGTACTCTACCTCGATCTCGAGTAGCAGCGAAGACGAAGGTGATCGGCGCAAGAGCAAGAAGTCATCTAAGAACATGAGTTGGGTGAGTTGCTACCCAAGAGATGGCTTCTGCACCATGGCACGAAGCTCCGGCAGCAAGAAGAGTCACCAGTGCGACTCGGACTCCGACTCCGAGGATGTGGTACGTGACGAGCTTCCCTTCTTGCGTGAGGAAAATGAACAGCTTGGCAAGTTGCTTGATAATCGTGATGACAGGCTTAGAGAGGCTAAGAAGACGAGAAAGGAGCTTAGGGCCTCGCTTGAGGATGCTAGGACTAGAGTGGCTGAGCTAGAAACACAGAACCTAGATGCTAAGCTTGAAATTGATTCGCTTAAGGCTTCACCTGTTGTTTCTGATGAGGTTGATTGTGATGATTTCTCTGTGTTCCTGAGAGACATGGGTACCCATGGGTCCCCACTGACCAGGGTCCCAGAGGTCCCTGTCAAGTGGACCCGACCTGCCAGAGGCCCCGCCGACCTGCAAGTGGGCCCGGAGACCTTATCCACAACCCTGGTGACCTTGGAAGACTCCAGAAGACCTTATCCAGATCCCGGAGGATCCGCCAGGCTTGGAGCACAAGGCGAGCTACTAGGTGGCGGCTCGGCGCTGCCTGTAGGTCCGCAGATCGCGAGGTTCGCCATGTAATCAAGGCAGATGGCCTTCCTGATTTGTAACTGACCCCGATGAGGGTCCACTGACCTCGAATGGAAGCCGTAGCCCGTTGACCATATAAGGCGGCCTAGAGCTCCTTTCGAGGGACTTCCCTTCCACGCATAATTCCACCCCATACTGGACGTAGGGTTTTACTCTCTGAAGGCCCGAACCAGTCTAAATCCCCATGTTCATCACCATTCTTGTCGTGTTCCGAGTTCCACACGCGAACTACCACCTACGCTCTTAGTTCCCGATCCCCTCCAAATTAACCTACAACCGCTTGGGTTGCCCCCTTGCGGATCTGTCCAGGTCTCGCCCCCTGACAGTTGGCGCGCCAGGAAGGGGAGGTCGGGAACTCGCTGTGCACCATGGTGGCCCGATCTGGTGTCGTCTTCCCGGCAAGCATGGCGGCCATCCTCGCCAACCCCGTGGAGATCTGCTTCGGCTCCTTCACGTCGACCTCGACCGTTCCTGCGGCCACGACCTCTCTGGTGGCCGCTGCGCAGATTGCGACGGCACCCGTTGCCACCCCCGTTCCCGATCTAGCATCGGAGACCCACCTGCCCAAACCCTATGACATTGTTCAGGGAATGGAGTGCGTCATCAGCATGATGGAGGACACCCTCCAGATCTGCGAGAGACCCCAGCGCTCAACGCAGATGGTGCCGCGCCATGGGACCTTCCCCTTCGGTCTGCGACCACCAGGCGACGTCTACGCTCGCCAGGTAATCAAGTCTTCCCAGATCCAATCTGGGGGGCGGCGGCTCGCTGGCGACCTAAAGCCCGAGCCCCGCGCACACCGCGACCCGCTCGACGTACCGTGCACCTACCATAAGGGCGCACGGCATACCCTATGCGGCTGCCGCCTGCGGAAGAAGATCGACCAAGAGCGGCCTGCCTGTACCACGCGAACTCCCGTGTCACCGGATGGCGGCGAGTTCCAGAAGGTCCGGGTCCACGTCTCCCCCAATGACTCGGGCCCTATCTTCTGCCGGGACTTGGTGGTTTCTGAGAATGAACCACCACGTCGTGGTGCGACAGATTCTGAGGAGGCGCGGCGGATCCAGGGCAACGCCGACTGCGCCCAGCGACGTGCGGAAGAGCAACGCCATGTGGTACCTCCCTGCGCTCGAGACCTTCGTCTCGAGTTCGAGGAAGCGGGGCTACCGACGTTCAATAGCCCCCAGGCCAACCTGGGTGCTGCCATGGCGCATCTTCAGCAAGCCAACCCCACGCCCGAGGCCGAAGTAGCCATGGCCTATCTTCGGGTCGCCACGGCCCTGGTGGAGGAGAAGAGCACGGCAGCCAAGTCCGCTGCATCTTCATCGAGCCGTCATTTGCGCAGTCGATCTAATCGACCTGCGTGCAGCAACCTCCCCTCCATCCAGGAGGAGGTCGATAAAAATAATCCCGATCAGCCTCGGGCGAACGGCGCCAAGGACAGTGACCTCCGTGCCAACCTTGACAAGAACAGGCGTGCCCGCGACGCCCACGGCTACATCGACCAGCGCCATCGCGAGCGCGAAGAGCGGGAGCTGCGGCATCGTGCGGAGTACGACCGCGAGTACGGTCCCCCCGGTGCCGTCCACCGCATCATGGAACGCGAGGAGCGTGATCGCCACGACGTCAAGAACAGACATCGCGCTCAGTACAAGGCGGACTACGGCCATCCGGAGGGTGGTGCCCGGAATCCAGATCGCCAACCCTGGTCCCAGATCATCGCCCTGCGTAGAGCAGAGGCGGTGCTCAAGCCGGAGATGGCGCTGACGACATAGCCATCACCGCCTTCCCCGCGTTGGCTCCTCATCTTAGGTCGGTGGCCTACCCTGACAATTTCAAGCCTAACATCCAGAAGAACGACGGCAGCTTCGATCCCAACATCTGGCTATCGACCTACTACGTCACCGTCTAGGCGGCCGGCGACAACTTCGACCATATGGCGGCGTACTTCCCACTGGTGATGGGTGACGTGCCGTCGCTCTGGCTCAACAACCTCCCGGCTGGCAGCATCACTTCTTGGGCCGACCTGTCCCAGGCCTTCACGTCCAACTTCCAGGCGACCTACAATCACCCTGGGAACGCCTTCAACCTCGGGAGGGTCACCATGAAGCTCAATGAGCGGCTCCGCGACTACACCAACCTGTTCTTCGAGAACCGCAACACTTGCGTCGGTGTTAGAGACAACCAGGCCGTCGACAGCTACAAGAAGGGTGTCAGGGATCGCAAGATCTTTGAGAAGATCCACGAGTCAGGGGCCACCACTGTCGCGGCCTTCATGGAGGTCGTCAACAAGCTCATCGACACCGATGAGGCATTGGTCAATTAGTTTGACTACGACGCCAAGCGTGACGCGGGCACTTCCAGCACCGCTGGAGACTCGAGCTCCAAGCTGCGCAAGCGACCTTCAGAGGTGCTTGCGGCAGAAGCACGTCGACCCTCGACGTTCAACGTCGACGAATTCAACGCAGCACTCGACAGCCCCTACGGGTTCCACAAGGGGGCCACCCACACCGTAGAGTAACCCCCGAGCAGTGAAGTGACCAGAATGGCTGGTTCGATGCTCCGATAATGAAGAAAAATAGAGAACCTACGGCCTTCTGCTTCCTTCTGATGCTCTGGCGATCTGAGCCAATATGCCGAAACGTCTGGAATCTTGGGGAAGACGCCAAACGCCGAAAGCTGCCATGACCTGAGTCATAGGCGCAATGTATGGCCACGGGCCTGTTCTCATGTAAAGCTGAGGCCGCTGCCCACTCGCAAGGGACAAAAGCACCAGAATGTGGTCAAGTAGGGGAAAGGCGTGCCGATTGTCAGAGCTGCAACGAGGTCTCAGGACCTTGAGTTGGCGATGACGGAGTCGCGAGAAGGTCTCAGGACCTTGAGTGGGTGACGACGGAGTGCGGAATCGCGGGAAGGTCTCAGGACCTTGAGTCGGCGATGGCGGAGTCGCGAGAAGGTCTCAGGACCTTGAGTGGGTGACGACGGAGTCGCGGGAAGGTCTCAGGACCTTGAGTGGGCGACGGCGGAGTCGCGGGAAGGTCTTAGGACCTTGAGTGAGCGACGACAGAGACGCGGGAAGGTCTCAGGACCTTATTGAGTGGACGACGACGGAGTCACGGGAAGGTCTCAGGACCATGAGTGGGCGACAACAGAGTCGCGGGAAGGTCTCAGGACCTTGAGTCAGCGACGACGGAGTCGCAGGAAGGTCTCAGGACCTTGAGTGGGCGACGACGGAGTCGCGGGAAGGTCTCAGGACCTTGAGTGGGCGACGGCGGAGTCATGGGAAGGTCTTAGAACATCGATCGTTGATGAAGCCGATGTCATCAGGTCGGGGTGATCTGCGGAGCTGGTCCTCGACGTGTACGCCCGGCGCAAGACGTCGAGCACATCCATCTCGTTAAAGATGCATCTCGTCACATTAGGGAAAGGAAATAGATTAGTTTAATCTTTGCCGACCAATCAAAACCGAAAGCACATGAGATCGTATTATAGAAAGAAATGAAATAAAATCGAAAGATTATCTCCCTGTTAGCATCTAGTAGATGAATCTTTTTTTTGGGTGCCGTACACAAACCAGGCTATCTTGGGAGCAGAACAACGGTGTAGATGAATACAACCGAACCAGCAATAATGATCACAGAAGACATTATTCAAGCCCTGACGCTATGGTCTCTCATCATTATTCAAGCCCCCCAAGCATAATATCTTTGATACCATATTCAAGGTCATCGCGACCCATGGGCGACCTATGGGCCAGTCCTATCGCCTATCCAAGGTCATCAAAGTAGCGGCAGCCTCCTAGGTCGCCTCGGCCTCCCAACGGTGGGTTCACACCACGTCTCCTAGGCCCAGCTGCCTACATGCCTTCTAGGTCGCCTCGACCTACAGTGGCTAAACTCTACCAATGGCTCCGTGCTTAAAGGCTCTACTGCCCATTGGCGACCTATCGGTCCCAATTACAGCTCCTTGCTGAGGCCTCGCTACCTTCTAGGTCGATAAAGACCTATAGACTTCAGGATTGACATCCTGCGTTGTGTCACTGCACAGCAGCCGTGTTGACCCAGGTCGACACGGGTTCTTTCGTCAATTTCTATGACCTTCTGAAGGTCGGTGTGCTTACACAGCCCCGCCGGGACCTTGGCCATGCCATTGCCGCCCGAGCGCCCCCACACATTGGTAAAGACACATCGCTCGCCATGCAAGAATGTGTATAAAAGCTTCGTAAGCTACAAAGCACTATGGCTCAAGGCCAATTACAAGATGCAAACATATTAAAGGTCCTGATCTACCTTGTATTGTGCCTATGGCGCAACCTAGACTGATGAAGCGCGTCGCAAGCTTTCTTCTAGCTTCAGGACCTACTTGGAGCCCTCCACCGCCGCCGAGGTCGCGGCTGCCACACAACCACCTCTACTCTAGCCCCAGAAGGTTTCCTGTGGAGTCCCATCTTTTGCTAGGGTGCTCCCACAAGATCCCAAATCGGGCTAGCATCACCTCGGGCCTCTCCCACCGCAGCATGGTAACCCCTAGCATGGCCTCAGGCCTCTGCTCATAAGGCCTGTCAAGGCATGTACTACCCCATGTTGTACCTGGATTCCTCGCTGGGCGCGGGCGAAGCGGCTGATGGAGTTCTCCCAACTTCGCAAGCATTCTTCTAGCTCCAGATGACAATACCGTAGCGCTATGCTCTGGTGGCCGAACACAAGACCAAGGCACTACATAATTACTAAGCTGCTTTGTCATGATGCTCCTACTTGGTTCAAAAAGCAAGCTACGGGGTCTCCTATTTATAGCAGTGGAGTTTGGCCTTGGATGCCGTCTGCACTTCAGCTGACGTGGCGTCCTTATCCACAACACTGTTAACACGTGGAGCGTGAGGTCCTTGTCTGCTTCCGGGGAGCACTGACATGTCTGTCCCCGCCTGATGACAACTTTTCAGCTTTTGTCCCACATAGGTAGCGACCGGATCTCTGCTTGGGGCAGGTCCTGTGTTCATACAGTACACCCGTGGGGCGCCACGCGACGAGGCTGCTGGCGCCTGGCACTGCTTTACAAAGATTCTGGATGGCTTGTCTTATTCGGTGGGAAGAGCATCTTAAAGCACAAGTAGAAGGCCGTAGGTTCTTTGTTCATTCTTCGAGCATCAACCCGACCTTCCAGGTTGCCTTACTGCTCGGGGGCTACTCCACGAGTGCGCCTCACGACGCCCTCTTCCTTCCACGTCACATCGATCTACTGGAAGCCTGCTTCCACTACATCTTCGTTCGACCTCACTTCGATCGGCAGAGGAACCCTCTTCACAGTCCTTATGACTTCTTGGCAGTTACCTGACTAATGTCAGGTCGGCGGCTCTTCAGAGGACGGTGCCTTGTCTTCGCTTCGATCCCCTGGACCTACATTCCAGGAGCTCGATACTTGATGTCGTGCGCGTTGGAGGAGTCCATTTCTTTTTTTGGATCCCCGTGCACCCTACACGACCGTGATGACGCCATGACTTCGCCAAGCCTCGACATGACTTCATCTAGGCCGCTACGCCTACACGTCGATCGGGGCTTGAGAGACATGGGTACGCATGGGTCCCCACCGACCAGGGTCCCAGAGGTCCCTGTCAAGTGGATCCGACCTGCCAGAAGCCCCGCCGACCTGCAAGTGGGCCCGGAGACCTTATCCGCAACCCTGGCGACCTTGGAATACTCCAGAAGAACTTATCCAGATCCCAGAGGGTCCACCGGGCTTGTGGCGCAAAACATGCTCCTAGGTCGCTGCTCGACGCCACCAGTAGGTCCGTAGATCGCAGGATTTACCCTGTAATCATGGAAGATGACCTTCCTAATTTGTAACCGACCCCGATGAGGGTCCACCGACCTCGAATGGAAGCCCTAGCCCGTTGGCCATATAAGGCGGCCTAGAGCTCCAGTCGAGGGGACCTCCCCATTCACGCATAATCCCACCGCATACTGGACGTAGGGTTTTACTCTCCGGAGGCCTGAACCAGTCTAAACCCTTGTGTCCCTTGCCATTCTCGTCATGTTTCGAGTTCCATCTGCGAACTACCACCTACGCTCTTAGTTCCCGATCCCCTCCAATCAACCTACACCGCTTGGGTCGCCCCCTTGCGGATCCGTCCAGGCCTCACCCCCTGACAGTCCCAGAGGTCCCTGTCAAGTGGACCCGACCTGCCAGAGGCCCCGCCGACCTGCAAGTGGGCCGGAGACCTTATCCACAACCCTGGCGACCATGGAAGACTCCAGAAGACCTTATCCAGATCCCGGAGGATCCGCCGGCCTTGGGGCACAAGGCGAGCTACTAGGTCGCGGCTCGGCACCGCCTGTAGGTCCGCAGATCGCGGGGTTCCCCCTGTAATCAAGGCAGATGGCCTTCCTGATTTGTAACTGACCCCGATGAGGGTCCACCAACCTCGAATGGAAGCCCTAGCCCGTTGACCATATAAGGCGGCCTAGAGCTCCATTCGAGGGGACTTCCCTTCCACGCATAATTCCACCCCATACTGGACATAGGGTTTTACTCTCCGGAGGCCCGAACCAGTCTAAATCCCTGTGTTCATCGCCATTCTTGCCGTGTTCCGAGTTCCACACGTGAACTACCACCTACACTCTTAGTTCCCGATCCCCTCCAAATTAACCTACAACCGCTTGGGTCGCCCCCTTGCGGATCTGTCCAGGTCTCACCCCCTGACAGTTCCTAGCTGATCTTACTATTTTTAAGGAAAAGCATGACTCCAAGTGTGAGGAACTAGATGTGCTTAGGGCTGAAGTGGCTGAGCTTAAGTCTAGACCTACTTTGCTAGGTGCTTGTACTTCTTGCCCTGTTTTGCATGGAAAGATTGATGAGATGCATGCTTATACTCTTTCTCTTGAGGCTAAGTTGAAAGCACCTATTCCCACTTCTTGCTCTACTTGTGAATTGCATGCTATAAAGAATCTGGAACTTGCACATTATGTGGATCGCTTGCAGGATGAGAATGATGAGTTGAGGAAAATGATGGGTTGGTTGTCAGGTCATGAGCCACAGCTTAGGATGATGATAGAGGCATACAAGCGCTATGATGGGCATGCGCTTGGGTCGGATAAGATTGGAGAGTGTATTAGTGAGGGAGGAGAGAAGATTGGTGATAGATATCCAAGCTCCACCAAGAACCTTCCACAAAAATTCCTATGCTCCTAAGCCAAACCCATTGAGAAACAAACTTGACACAACCCCAGGTCCACCCATATTCTCTCACCCCACAAATGATTTCCAAAAACCCATCAAGTTCAAGAGCAACTTAGGGAATGTGTTCTTTGGGAAAGAGGGTGAGAAGCTTAGTGAGGAGAAACCGAAAGAGAAGCCGAGTGAGGAGAAACCAAGTGAGCAGCCCCAACCCAAGCCTAAACCTAAGCTCATATGGTTTCATTGTGACTATTATGGGAGAGATGGTCACAAGAGTGAGTTTTGCTTCAAGAGGAAGCATGAAGAGAGAATGGCTAAAGAGTGGGCTAACAAGGACAGGTACCGCCCCTCAAATGGTGTACCTGAGCCTCTATGCAAATGCCCAGGACCAAGGTGATTGTGAGGACGGTTCCGGCTTGGGGAGATCGAAAGGTGGCAGGTGGTGCTGCTGGCCGAGCACCACCGGTCAGACCGGTCAGGGGGACCGGTCAGACCGGTGCTGGTCTGGGTGGCCGGCAGTTTGGTTTCTGTGCTCGTGAGGATGCTCGGTTCAGTTCCTTTGGTCATGGTACAGGTGTTTGGCATGGTGAGTCTGGTGGTGGTCAGTTTGCTAGATGTTCTCCACCTCGTGCTCAATACGATGGTGGGAGGAGTCGTAGCTTTGAGTTGGAGAGGAGGAACGGTCCACAGTCTTCCTTTCGTGATTTTCGTTCTCCTCCAGCGAGACAGGGTTGGTTCCCTCGTGGTGGTTCCCGTGGTGGTTTTCGTGGTGGTAGCTTTGAAAGGCGTGATGATATGGTTTGTGCTAACCCCACTTTGGAGCAAATGGCTCGGCACTGGTTTTACTCTTTTGGTACTCCGTGTCTTCTTTGGAGCTTCATAGTTTTTCAGACGCGGATTTTGCCGGGTGTCGGTTGGATAGGAAGTCCACTTCTGGGACTTGCCAGTTCTTGGGTTCTTCTTTGGTGTCTTGGTCTTCCCGCAAACAATCGAGTGTTGCTCAATCTACAACCGAAGCCGAATATGTTGCCGCAGCCAGTTGTTGCTCTCAGCTCCTTTGGATCACATACACCATGAGTGACTTTGGTGAGGAGTATACCCAGGTTCCACTTCTTTGTGATAGCACGAGTGCGATAAGTGTTGCTAAGAACCCAGTGCTTCATTCCAAAACCAAGCATATAGAAGTGAGATACCATTTTCTGAGGGACAATGTTGAGAAAGGGAAAATCACTTTGATCCATGTGCCGACACAAAACCAACTAGCAGATATTTTTACCAAGCCCCTAGATCAAGCAACTTTCACTCGTTTGTAGGGAGAACTTGGTGTGTGTTTGGTCTCTTGAGTTGGGTGTGTGAGCTCCTTTGTAGCATATGTATAGTTTCCTTTGTGCATTTCTTGCATTTTGCATTGCATGTGTAACATGATGTATAGGCATCTTTGTATCTTAGGTTGCTTGCATTTTGTATCATATGCATTTTGTAGGAAAAGCATCTCCTATACACATTGTTCACCATGATGTGCTATATATGATCTTGTTAGCTAGTTTGGTATGATATGGCTTAGTGTGGCTTAGCTTTTGATGATCTTGATTTATATCCATGGTTGATAGCTATGCTTTTGAAAAATGTCATATGTATGCTCTCTTGTGAGTAAATGCCTTTACATGATCATGACATGTTTTAGTGGCTTTTCTATGCTTAATTTGTGCTTGGATAGCTTATTTTGAGTATATGGGGCCAAAGGTTCATTTGCCATCATGAATGGTTAGCCCCCATGCTTTATCTTGTGGAGGGGCATAAGTTCCTTTTTGTCGCAAAGACATTTCATGTACCAAATATGAATCTGAAAATGAAATGTAAATTGCTTGGAAAATGTGCTCCCATGTCATATGTGCTTAATTTACTTGCTTTTGGGTGCTAAACCGTTACATGTTCCTTACCAATGAGAAGTCTCATATTTAGAAGTAATCACATGGCTCGGTGGCTTTGACATGACATGAGGTGCTTGTGGGTGTTTATGATGGTCTTATGCTTAGAATGGTTGTCCTAGCATGAAGTTTGTGTGGCTTTGCAATTTTGACATGTTTTGCTCATGTTTAGGACTTTGCTCATGAGAGGGAATTTTTAGCAAAAATAGTCAATTCTATCTTAGCTTTGCCCAATAGTTGTGAAACTTGGTGATCTTGTAGTTTTTGTCCATACGAAGCTATAGAGTATCTAACTTGCTCATTTGGATATGTGTAGCATCCTATGTTGAATTTTGTCTATTTGAGAAACTCTAGGTTGCATTTTTCCTACTTTTGGCTTGATTCATGCATTTTCAACAAGGGGGAGAAGTTTGAACATGTTTTGGCCCACTGAATGCATTTAGAAGGTTTCCAAGTGGTTTCGAGCTATGTTTGAGCTCATGCAATTCCCAGTTTTTCCCAGGTGGTCATCGGCCTGACCGGTGGAATGCATCGGTCTGACCGGTGTGAGTGTCATGTGCTGGGCGATCTAGTGCACCGGTCTGACCGGTGAGGTAGACCGGTCTGACCGGTCAGAGCAAGGCTGTTGCAGCTGCTCTGTTTCATGAAGAGCATGCATTCGTCCAGGGGGAGTTGCATTGGTTCAGGGGGAGCTTGCATGTGTGCAGGGGGAGCTCTTTGTGGTTTTTCGAGCTTTGCTTTGGTGGTCTTTGCTCTTTGCTTGAGCTTGTTTTTGTCTCAGTTGTGTCGAGTCGTTGCCCTTGCCTAAGGGGACTGAGACTTTCCTCTTTCAAGTGATCTTTGCTCTTTGCCTTTGTTTGGCTTTCGATCGCTTGTTTGAGTTTCTTTTTAGTCGTTTCTTTTCTTTTCCTTTTCTCTTTGGTTACCAAATGTGTGTGTTGTCAATGTACTCATCAAGGGGGAGATTGAGAGCCTGTGTGTCAAGGACCGGTGGATGGTCGCTTCCTGGTGTGATGAGTAATTGACAACGTTGTGCGGACTGACTCTTGGCTAAATATTGTAAGTGCAGGATGCGGCTTGACTGGTGTTGGTGCAGGTGAAGAGCAAGCGCAAAAGGTCGTTGCCGGGTAGGCCTCCAGGTGTGGAGAAGACAAGTAGGCTTGGCTCGAGGGACCCGGTGGCCAGCGGGGTCAAGTGCGGACCACATGGTGGCAAGAACGGCAAGATGAAGTCATGGACGGTTTCTTGGTTGAGCCTCAAAACCAAGGTCGAGCCGGGACTACGTGGGAGCCGAGTCATGAGTGGTGATTGGCGGAGGCTACATCGAGTTCGCGGGGTTTCCGGTGGTTCACCAGAAAACCGCTGGGTTCCTTGGTTGATCCACAAAGCCAAGACCCAAGACCGGAGGCAGCAGCACCAGGACCGGTCTGACCGGTGGAGGACACCGGTCTGACCGGTGTGCGACGACGCAGTCCAGAGAATTCGAAGCGGAGGACACGCGTCGGGATCGCAAGGCTTGCGTCGAGGCTAAGCAAGTTTGCGGTCGTCGGGCATCCATCCGATGGTGCTACGACGAAGTTTCCCAAAAGGCCCTTCGGGGGCGTGTATCTTAGTTTAATGTAATAGGGGTCGTTTCGTCTTTCGGCTAGCCTCCATATAACCCAAGTGGTGAGAGGATGGCAGCCATCTCTTGGAACCCTAGCTCATTTGCTTTTGCAATTTTCCCTTCCTATTTTCCTTTGGATTTTTAGGACTAGCTTGAGAGCTTCATGGTGAGATCTTGTGAGAGGGAAGGATGATTGGGAGGCAAGTTAGACCTTGTATGAACCTTCATGGTATGTATAGATGATTCGGCGTGGTTCCTCAAGGCTTGATAGTGTCTCTCCGATTTTCCCTTTTTGGTGATTTTCGGAGCCTTTTCTTGGCGTTTTTCTTGTGGCGGTTTTGAGACCTTTCTCTTTGGGATTTGGTAGGGGATGTATGCATGAACCCTTCGTGGTTCTTTTCCCTTTGATTCCCCTCCCAAATCCGTGAGTAAAGGGGCTCAATTTTGGGGTTTTCTCCTCTCTAGGGTTAGAGGTGTTCTTGGTGGGATTTCTTCGATTCCTCTTGATTTAGCAAGTTTTGGTGGACCAACTCTTGGCTATGGAATGCCCATGAGGTACTCCTACTATCCCCAAAGTCTTGTGCGCATCCGTGGAGCGAATCGGGAGATTGGGATTTGGATTTGGAGGAGTTGACCCGCGGGTTGCTATTCATCCCGAGAGCCCAGGTCTTGACCGGTCTGACCGGTGCCTCTCACCGGTGCAGACCCTTGGTTGGGTTTTGCTCGGGTGAATATCTTGGTGAGTTCCCTGGTGTCTGGGTTTGCTGCTGTTTCAAGTTTGGTGCTGTTTGGAGCTCGGGAGGTTTGATTCTTGAATTTGGGGTTTCCTGACTCAGACCGGTCTCACCGGTGTGCTATACCGGCCTGACCGGTGTGGGAGTCTTTCTGTGGGAATCGTCAAGTTCTGTTAGGGTGCTCCAGCAGGGACCGGTCTGACCGGTGTGTGTGACCGGTCTGACCGGTGCAGTCCAGTGTTGCTCGAGTTGCTTGTTCCGCTGCGTTCTCGAGTAGGTTTCAGTGGTTGTTGGTTCCTAGGACCAGTAGCACTCCAGTGGCTACGTGGTCTTGGCCAACTTGGATAGTTGAGCCGGAGACGTGTTTTGGTTAGCCGTGTTCATCTTGTCGGAGTAGCCATCTCCTTCGAGAAGAATTTTTATCGGCTTCCATTCACTCCTCCCCTCTCTGGTCGCCAGTTCGGTCCTTCAACTAGCTACACGCATGGATGGTGCGTAACCTAGTGGGTCCCACTTAGTACGCACATAATCGACACCACCCAGTCGGGGTTGCAGCACGCAGCACGGATGGTTGCCCTATGCACTAGTACTACTGATAGTGTGTAACCGAGAGGGTGCGCGGCAAAATTGCAGAAATAGTATGTAGTCTACTGAGTGATGCCCTGAGTACTATTGGCAAAGGGAGTACTTCGTGAAGCTTATCAGTATCAGGAGGATCATAGTGCATGAGGAACCAGAAGAAGAACCTAAACCCCGTCTGTACTGGTGAAATATGGATAGAAAGATCACGTTTGATCAATACTACGCACCATACATTATGGATGGAAATATGGAAATGGAATCCAAATTATCCGATATCCATTGAAACTTAACTTTCCAATAACGGCATACTTACCCTTGGAGTATCACACAGACTTCACCAAGGATGAATTTGATGAGGATGCCCAACCAAAAGAACATGGCATATAGCCATATAGGTTACGAATAGCCAACAACATCAACAATGACCACTTGGGATGTAAATGTGGCTTAGGGGACCAATACTTGAAAATGGCTAATAGCACACATGTTAGGGTTGGAAATGTGTCACTGGAGGTCAGCCACACAGGCCACCAGGGACGAAAATGTGAAGTATG
This sequence comes from Cenchrus fungigraminus, assembly GCA_036936925.1. Taxonomy (NCBI): domain Eukaryota; kingdom Viridiplantae; phylum Streptophyta; class Magnoliopsida; order Poales; family Poaceae; genus Cenchrus; species Cenchrus fungigraminus. The sequence continues at coordinate 75,540,673 of CM072774.1, read as the reverse complement.
CACCGAACCCATGAAAATGGTATTTCGGCCACTGAAAACGTGTGCTGACCGGAGGTCGAAAACGGCCACGCCGGCCACCGGGGGCGAAAACGTGACGGATGGACCGAAGATGTAAAAATGGCCTTCGAGCACGTGTTCGGTCATACAAACGTGAGGTTGAAAATGGCCTTATCGGACTCCGGGTATGGAAACGTGGAGTCAGACCGAAGATGTGAAAAAGGGTCTCTGGACACGTGTTCCGCCATGGAAACGGGTGTAAGAAGTCACGAGAACCTAAAAATGATCTTACCAGACTCCGGGTACGGGTACACAGAAATGTGGGGGACAGACCAAAGTCTTAAATAAAAGGCTAACGACCATGTGTCATTTAGTTGAACGCTTAGCGAACGTGTGCCATTTTCAAAATGCACAAAGACAACGGACGAACAGGTGAAAACGGACTCCGGAGGGGGTGGGACGCACATGTAGTGTTGGTTACGAGTGCCCTACGTGCCTGGTATGGAACGAAAGCCTATCACATGGGTTTTGTATGCCTGGAGGGGATTACGCTGGAGCCATGTTGCATGCTTGCGAGTTTGGGTTACAAACGCTTTGTGCTTGGCGGCTTGCGAGTTTCTGCTTCACAAGACGGAGGGAGTACCCCAAACAGTTGTTTAATTGAAGGAAAAAGTCAACATCACCCCTAACCTATTGGGTTGGACTACATAACCCCCCAATCTCTATATCACCCTGTGAACTTTCTAAAACCCTGTCAAATTACCCCCTGAAGCAATTTTGAAAAATCATAGTAAATCACAGAAAAATCATAAAATAAAAAATCCTATTGTGTTGGCCTCCAAATGAGTAGATCTACATAGTGAACATATAATACAATATGCTTTAGTATATATTTTTTGATGTAACTTTAGATCTATATTTTTCTTCATAGTTGTAAAAAGTTCTAGGAAAATGGTGTCCAAAGTACTGTAAATGCCTAAATAAACTATGATATGCTTGCTGGTACTCCGTACTTACTAATGAAACGAACCATAAGGCCAATGGCTTATGCACTACTATCATGTGTCATCAAGTCGCCGTTGCTGCTCTTTTAGTCGGTCGCATCTTATTCGGACTCTGACGACCTCCACTATCCAGATTTCTCTTCCGACCTGAATGCAGATGACCTAATAAATAGGTGGACGCGTTATAAACTTAGAGAAAATGAGGTGATACCTTTGCTAGGTGGCACTTCACCATCTTGCGAAGGTACCACATCGTCACCGACATCTTCTGCTTGCTCCTGCTCCTGCTCCTCTTCATCCTCAAGCTCTTGGTCCTGCTTGTTCTTCGACTTTCTCTTCTTCGTGAGATGGCACTTTGGCCTGAGGGTCCATACACATTAAATAAACGTTTATGTACTAAACACAAAATATCTACTTTCAAAAAATAAACACAAAATATCAACCACTGCTAAGGATGCCTAAGGAGTTCAATGCAGAAACCATGCGTACCTCTTATTTAAACGGGGGCAACTAGGTTTCGTATGACCTTTTACCTTGCAGTTACTGCATCTGTACTTAGATATACCTTGACTAATTTTTTCGTATAGGGCCTTTATCCTTTTCAAAGGAGCACCTCTGCAAACAATCCGCAACGGGTCTAAGACAGTTTCAAATTTGGAATGGGGGTCAGCGTCAGTCGATATCTTAGGCAAGTGATGATTTTCGTCCTCTTCAAAATGTTGTGCCTTGATGCAGTCATATACCTCCTGCAGAGCATCCCTCCACTTCTTTGACAGCACTGGACTCAGTGATGCATAGTACGCAGTTTTAGTACCCATGTCTCGTAGATCACGGAACCTCTCAAAGGACATGGACTGGTTAAAAATCTGAGTCCTATCTAGAGGAAATACAGACTTTGCAGAAATGGTGAGCCTAGTCTTTACACAGGCTCGTGGTAATTTGGCTGTGCCAGTGTGAAACAACACTACAAACATGTGACAGCATGGGATGCCATCACACTCCAGCTTCCGACAAATGCAGCTCAAGTCCACCTCTCCACATGTTGGGTTGGTAGTAGACATCACGGCAAATTTCTTATCTGGCTTGCCATTTCTATAGGCAATAGTGAATTTCACTGTTTTGATGCCATGCTGATCATTCTGAGGTGTCACCATTTTGAAGCTGTACTGTTCATTCTGAACCTCAAAGCGCAAGGACCTGTCGATCTGCTTCTTAACAATATCAAAATTTGCCTGAGTGTAAATACGAGCGCAGTACTTTTCAATATCAGATGCTTGGGTCGTAGTGAACCGGAATGAATGCAGTGTATCGGCATCCAGCCTTTTCTCAGTTGTCCGCATATGGTACACACAGCTCTCATAGTGCTCCAGCAAAGAAACCAGTGTCATTTGGGGATGCAGATACGTGTGCAGCCTTGAATTCAACCTCTCACTTCGCTAGTTGGTGTGGAGTCCAAGGTAATAGTGATTGGCATGGTAAGTTGCAGCCCACAAATTCCTCATGTTATACATCTTTGAAAGCCAAGTGTTTTTGTAGGCCTTGTGTTCCTCTATAAATTTGGACCATTGGCTTTCAAAACTTTCAGGTGTATATGGGCGATACATAAACTGCTTGAAGTCACGTTTCAGCTGCTTGCCACGAAAATGTTTGACAAGGTTGCGATCTATGTGCCAGGTGCAGATTCTGTGGTTGGAATTTTCCAGTACGTCACGGATGGCATTCTGCATTGCGAAGTCTCCGTCAGTGATCACTGATTTGGGGTGCTGCATGGACATTGCACGCAGAAATGTCCGGAGCAACCACTTATATGCCTCAGTGGTTTCCTATGAGAGAATGCCACATCCAAATATGACGGTCCTTCGGTGGTGGTTCACTCCAACGAAAGGAACGAAGGGCAGGTTGTACCGATTTGTCCTGTATGTGCTGTCAAACACAAGAACATCTCCAAAAACCTGATAGTCCAAACGAGATTGTGCATCACACCAGAACAGACACTTCAAATGTCCCTTGTCATCTTCTGCGTAATCGAAGAAGAACCTAGCATCAGCTGTCTTGCGGGCCCACAAGTGCTTGAGCAATGTTCCTGCATCGCCATCTGCTAAGACCTGCTTCTTTCGCTGGTCGCAGAAGTTGTATAGGTCCTTTGTTGTAAAGCCTACTGTGTCATATCCTCTGTGCTGCTAGTCCAAGACGTCCATAATCTGGTTTTTCTTGAGCCCTGCTATTTCGTAGGAGCTAATTTCTGTCATTTGTGCCGCAGTCATATTTCGGTGCCCACGGAAGAAGTAGATGAGATCAGATGTGGATAGGTCATGGCCATGTTCAGCGACGAATGTGCTTACTGCCCACTTGCCCGTTTCTCTGTTAAGCTTGACGATCAGTTTGGCCATGTAGCCAATCCTGGTTAGGCTCCTGGGCTTCCTAGAAAGATCTTTAGGATTCGAATCCATGTACTTGTCATCACGCCACCCTTCACGGCAGCAAACAAAAGTTCTTGATCAACGGACTCCGTCATCGTCGTTCTTCGTTGGTGATTTCCTTACCCCGAAAGCTTTGTCACGGGCATAACTTTTGCAGAAATGAAACGCTTCGTCCTCGTTGTCGAAAGTCTGGCTAGTAATGTAATCGCGTTCAAGTTGCTGATCGGCATTGTGGATGTCAATGCTGGCCATGATCTGGGCTGGAAAGGGAATGACGTACAGGTGAAGCAGATGCAATAATAGTCAAATAGTAATTAAATTAAAAGGGATGGTCGGGAATTGATCACGTTGACAGAGAAAGGGAACTCGAGGAGAGATCTCACTGAAACCACTAGGATGTTGGTCGATCGTCGGGGATCGGAGAACCAGATCACGGGGGGGGGGCGGCGTTTAGGGTAGTATGGCCAAGGGCGAGAGTGGGAGAGGCAGGGGCACAAAGAGGCGGAGTCCTACCATAGCAATCGTCGCGTTTATAATATTCTATATAATAATAAATAGAAAAGTACATGATGGTGGACCATCCCATTCGTCTCGCCGCCTCGTGCGCACTGACTGACTGTATGCGTCAACTGCCATAGTATTGTATCATTCCAATTTTATCGGATGTCTCCGAAGAGACGCCATGTACGGAGTAGTAGCCGACCTATGGTTTGGTTATACGCTACTAGTACTCCCTCTGTAGACACCATGGATCATGCGTAACTGCCTAGGAGAGGGTTACGCAGGTTCGACAAGACCAGTCAGTGTCGGTGGTGTTGCAGGGGCCATGCAGCATGGATGGTGCGTAACCGAACGGGTGTAGGTTACTCCCAGAATCGACAGGACCAGATGCAACAGGGATGGTGCGCAAACCATGCTGGTACAGATTACGCATACATCTGAAGCCTATTTGTGCGTAACGCAGTCGGTGTTGTAGCAAGAACAAGAACAGTGTAGCATGGCTGTTGCGTAACCATGCTGGTGCGTAACCGAGCCGGTGCAGGTAATGCGCAGAATCGACACGGTCGGATGCACATCATGGATGGTGCGTAATCAGGTCTACTTGCGTAACCCATTCGGTGTTGCAGGAGCCATGCAGAATAGATGGTGCGTAACCCTGCCGACCGGGTGCAGGAGCCAAATGAACTGGGTTACCCCCATCATGAAGGTGCGTAAACTTAGTGCGTGCTCAACCGCGATGCTGCGTGCATAACCAAGTGCATGGAAAACCGTCCCGAGCAACTAGATACACGCGGGCCACACAACAAGGGTTGGTTGCTGCAAAATGCAGTTCGGCCCCCGCATGCGCATCCCCGTTTAGGGTTTATGTTTTTTTATTTGCCCTTTATCTCTCCTTCGCGCAGCCCAACCGCACGCCTCCTTCAACTCGTAGGCCGCCGTCGCCTCCTCGATCCTCGCCACCTCCTCCGCCCCCGCCACCCTCCGCCACCGGATCCGGCCACCGGCGACCTCCCTCTCCCCTCGGCAGGCCCAGATCTGGCGCGTGGCGGCCTCTCCCTCGGGAATTCCGGCGGCGACGCGGGGAGGTGGGGACCGCGGCACACCCTTCTGTGAACGTTCAGAGGAAACTTGACGCTGCAACTAGGTTGTTAGTAACTTGCTTATAAGTACTGGTCGATGAACAACATAGTACACACTAATGCTGTTCATCGACCTGTACTTATAAGCAAGTCACTAACAATATATTGTACCCTTGCAGCGTCAAGTTTCCTCTGGACATTCACAGAGCCAGTGTCCTTCGGCAACCAAAGCCCTGGGAAACAAGGATCATGATGGGTGTTAGGAATAAACTCGTGTTCAGGTTTTTACTCTGTTTTCAGTTGGGCTTTTTGTTAGATTGTGGGGCTCTGCATTCCGGGATATCTAGATCAGAGCCGCGTCTTGTCCAATACAAAATGATTAGAAGCTCTTGCTCAACATCCAATTCAGTACCCATAGAATTTGTTGTTTTTGGCCAGAGGAACCACCCTTCGCCTCCAGGTACGTAACCTTTCTAGTGCTTCACGGCATACTGTTCAACCATGAGTTTCTTCACTTTTCGAGATGTCCCGCACTACAACATCTAGAGATCGAAGATTGCAGCTTCATTGATACCAACTTGGTCTTGCGTGTTCTAAAAAAAAACTTGGTCATGCGCATAACCAACAACTAGCCACGGGTTATGCACCATGCCATGCTGCATCCGGTCATGTCGATACAGCGCGTAACCTGCACGCGCTCGGTTACGCACGTTCCATGCTGCATCCGTTCGAGTCAACTGCCATATTTCCGCCAATGTCTAATCTCATACGAAAGAATGTTGCCATGCAATCACCTTAGTGTCTTTCAAAATTCCACCTTAGTGTCGATTCTGCGCGTTACCTGCACCCGTTCGGTTACCAATGAGCAATGTCTCCGGTGTTGTCCAACTGACGTAACCTCACGGTGCCCCGGTTATGCAGGATGGACATTGATTTTCATGCATGCGAGTTCCAGTTACGACGCTAGCTCGCGATCGTGCTTCTATGATTGACTGATTCTGGTTATAAGCTAGTTACATCCAACAAGACAATAGGTTATGCACCAGCATGGTAACGCACCAGACAGGCTACATTGTTCCTGCAACACCGACTGCGTAACGCAGAAATAGGCTTCAGATGTACGCGTAACCTGGACCCCCGATGCATGGCTCCCGCAACACCGACCGCGTAACCAGTATGCGTTTAGGGTAGTATGGCCAAGGGCGATAGTGGGAGTAGCAGGGGCATGACGAGGCGGAGGCCGACCATAGCAATCGTCACGTTTATAATAATTCTATATAATATAAATAGTAAAGTACATGATGGCGGACGATCCCATCCGTCTCGCCGCATTGTGCGCATTGACTGACTGTTTGCGTCAACTGCCATAGTACTGTATCGTTCTAATTTTTTCAGATGTCTCCGAAGAGACGCCATACGGAGTAGTAGCCGACCTTTGCCCTTTGGTTACACGCTACTAGTACTCCCTCCGTAGACACTATGGCTCATGCGTAACCGCCTAGGCGAGGGTTACGAAGGTTCGACACGACCCAGTCGGTGTCGGTGGTGTTGCAGGGGCCATGCAGCATGGATGGTGCTTAACCTAGCGGGTCCAGCATACTATGCGCATAATCAAAATGACCCAGTCAGGGTTGCAGCATGGATGGTGCGTATCCGAACGGGCGCAGGTTACGCGTGCCACATGGCATGTGTTCGCACCATTCCGCCGGCAATTTTGGGATCGTGCCTTTATTTCATTGTGCACGGAGGCTTCCTAACCTGCGCCTAGTCTGCATGCTGCAACCACTTGGGTTACCCACACGGCATGGCGTAGGGCCACCGTGCCACGGTGCGTGGTTCAACATGGCTAGAATAGCATATGCCTTTGATCATGGCGAGGGCGCACCAGCGAGCCAAAGCAGCACGGCACGAACACTGGAGGCGTCCACTAGGAATAGCAAGGCGTGCAGGTTACTGTGATAACCACCTGTGTTGCACGGCTAGCATCGCGGTTGCTGCGGAACACGGTGGGTGGTGTCGAACCAGAACCTTCGACGATCCAGTTACTACGCACGATGCGTGGTAAACTGAAGGGACCCGAACGTTTGCACACCCGCACTGAAGGGACGCGTCCGTTTAGTGTACTGGGTAATAAGTAGTGGTAACTCATGTCAACGAACGGTCGTGTTTAGGAACGGAGGCAGTTTATATCCACGAGTTAATCATTGCCATTTGCGATCATGGCTCTACTAGACACTTACATGTATCCTTCCAAGCAAGTCGACTTCTCAGTCTCTAGCGAGGAAGCGAAAGCAGAAGGAACCGCGGGGCATTACAAGGAATCCGATACATTCATGGTTGGAGGCCATCAATGGAGGCTACGTTGCTATCCTACAGGTATGAATGATCATCAGTGGATGGATGTACCAGACGGGTACTAGTTATTACTATCAAATTTATTGGAACTCCGTTTTGCGTGATCACATCTCTCTCCTTTTCCTTCTTTATTTTGGACATGGGCTATCCTTCTCTCTTTTTTTTTCATAGCCCATGTCTTTTTTTTTCAAGAACACTTTTGGAGAGAGAGGTCACACCACACATGGAGCTTTATTTTTATGGAATGAATGGACGGTACAATGCTAACTTCCAGTGTAGAAGTATAGCAAGGGGGTATGGTGTGCACATGGATCTTGATCATGAAAGCATAAAAAGAATTCTCATAGGGTCATAGAATTTGACAAAGCTCAAAGCGATAGCAAGCAGTATATGAGTATAAGGTTTTCAACTAGTAACATCATATGGCTTTGGTAGGACTGGAACATATGAAAGAAGAGCTGCAAGAGCGTTCTCTTTTTTTTCAAATAAACCCAAGAACTTAAACCTTCATAGTTGAGATCATGTCATCAAGCCATATCTCTCTTGTCAACCACTTAGATAAACATGCTATCCTTATAAAGATATGGTTCACAAGCCTCAAGAGTATAGACTAGGGATAGAACTTATGCATGTCAACCACAGGTAGGAGCAAGCATTGCCATGAAACTCTTGAGTTGCTAAAAAAAGGTTTTATAAAAGAGCATAACGAACTCAAGCATCATGGTTGAATGAGGTAGAGATGCAAACCAGCGCTGGTTGTTGATGCGGATCGAACGGGGTTGTTCGTGATGTGCAAGATTGTGTCTCCGTTCAGGTTCTTTAAACACAAGTGATCGTAGCGCTGTGCGAGCGGGGTGTGGGTGCAAATATCCATCGTGTTCGCATTTGGAGAGTGCGACTCTCCCCCACACTATCTTGTAGCTGGGTGAGTTCTTCAAGGCAAACAACAAAAATAGAAACAAACGACACATATGCGACTCAACCGGGTTATATGACCGGTGGAGCCAAAATTATTTTATTCAAGTTCATAATGAAATAGGCGCTTACACACATGATGGAAATAAAGATTGAAAGGGAAATAAACATAGAAGGAAATAAATTAAACTAAGCGCCTAAGGAAAATGAAAAGTGAGTGTAGCCCTCTACTCTGCGAAAAGGGCTTCCAAACCCTCTGCCTTAATCAGACGCTGCAGCATAGCGTCCATCTCCCCGCGGGTCTCGAGGAGGAGGCGCCTGAGCTGTCGATACTCTTCTCACTGCTTCTCCACTACCTTCACCAAGGCCTCGTACTCAAGGTACACATCTGCCAATCTATCCGCCACCTTGCTCGTCTGGAGACTCCTTCTGTTAGGCAATGAAGCCAGGATATCTTCAAGTTCTGTCTCCCAGCGCGGTGGATATGGTTTTGGCACCCCGCAGCTGTCCTTCGGGGTCCTCACCCCAAAGATGCGAAACCTGGTCTGGGGCTGTGGGAACTCATCCCAAACATCCTGCTCATACTTGTGGCAAAAAGGCTCACCATCCTTGCTAAAAAGCGATCCTGTGTAGCGTTCTCCGGGCTTCAACGGTGGGCCTGGCCAGTCATCGTAGAGCACCTTCTTGCTTGATCCAGGGGCTAGCTTCCCTAGGGCGGTAAATTGGGAATGGTGACCAGCGAAAGTGGGGGGGGTGAAGATGAGCCGCGCCTAGCTGGGGACTCTACCGAGTCTCCAGTCTGGCTTCTCATCTTCCTCCCCCATTCCAGAGTCATCAAATCACCCTGAGATCCTTCCCATGGATGCAGCTTGTTGCTCCCTATGTCGCCGAAAAAGAAGGACTTCTCCCCCTTGAAAGGGGACGGGGTCTTCATCCGACGAGGCCGCGTGTCCCGGCTACTCATGACGGGTGATGGGGTGGCTGTGAGGAGGAAGGAGCAGGGGAGATGGAGTTACGCGTGGCTCGGAATCCGTCACGCGGCGAGGAGGAGATCTCTGGAGGACGAAGGGAGGCACACACGAAAGGGGAGAGGCGGCGGCGCCTAGGCTGGGTTGGCCGACCTAGTGGGTCGGCCGAACCCATATGGGCCTCGCTGGGCCTCCCCTTTGGCCTGTGGGTTCTAGCAAGGCTCACGGCCTCAGGGCCAGGTGTCCCGCAGATTTCGAGGTTGGAGGCTCCAGTAATGGCTAAGACAAGGTGTTGAGCATAAATGCTCTCACTTCACTTTTAGCATTACTCAAACCTCCTCCCGCATAAATAGTGTGACATCGGGGGGTTCAACTGGACCCTATCTCTAGAAGCACGGCTCAAAAGTACTCGGACACCAGATCAAGCGGATGGGATTCCATGGGTCGGAGGAACATTCGAGCCTTAGGTCAAGAGAAGCAAACTTTGCAGTTCATTCTCTCCTTGGGTTGCCACAGGTTCTCACCCTCACTAACACGAGGACAACACGTGGGCCAACCCGGCTTCCAACAGAAGTGCAAAGGGTAGGAATGCAACCACCCTTCCGTAGGGCATCGGTCAAGTTAGAGTATTAGAATGGGATTTATGCCTACTGAGCTTGATCGGCATCGGTCCTAGCTGAGCTCGTGATGATGAGATAAGTTGCTCGGCTGGACCGGTATAAAGCAGTGCTTTCCAAGGCCAGAAGTTTAGGGACTTGCAATCCTGAGGCCAGTGTCTTGACCCGACCCTCGGTGTGGTGGCACCTCAGGCTGAGCCTTGACATAAAGCACAAAACATCCATCGTAACCTCTCCCGGAAAGTCGTAGTCGAAGTCGTGATAGTTGCTCTCACTAGGAACAACCACCCTTCTTTGATTACTCCTTTCCTCCTTCCTTCGAGACTAAGTCTCGAAGGTCGGGGTTTTAAGAGAAGAAACGATAAGGGAACCTAAGGGCAGAACTCACACTAGGTGCTCTTTCCCAAAGATTCCTGCTAGTCAAGAATGACATCTTCGACAAGAGTGTAGAGAAGGTTGGTATGTAGGCTCGAGCTCTCTCGAAGATGGGTCTAGGCAACGCATTACTACGGTTGGCTACCTCGATGCTCAGGACGGGCGGCGAGCTGAAATCCCGGAGTTTTTCTAGAATTTCCTTTCCTCGCTCCGGCTCTAAGAACACAAAGGCACCTCCTGACATGGCATCAAGCGTCATGCCACTGTCCCTTAGCAAACCAAACCGGAAATGCTACAAGAGCACCAAGTCTGGCAGATCAAGGACTGGGCATGACTCGGTCATAGAGGCAAAATGATGCCATGCCATGCCTAGAGATTCCTTCTCTGTTTGTTGGAAACTGAGGATCGCCATTCTTAGGGAAATGATACGCCTCAAAGGAAAGAATCGGGTGTAGAAAGCTGCTCTCAATGCTCCCCAATTGAGGTGATCACACCCAAAACAACGGTACCAAGTTCTCACTCCCCCTGAGAGGGAGAATGGGAACAAGTTCCTCCTAAAAACATCCTGTGTCAGCCCGGTCTTACCCTAGGTAGAGCACAGTTGTTCAAAGTCTCTCACATGGGCGTAGGGATTTTCATGATTTTCCCCTGAGAAGGAATTGTTCTCAACTAGCTTAATGATGGATGGATGAACCATGCAGGGTGTTAAGGAGACGGATTGCCTCCACAAAGTTGATTCCATTGGTTCACTCATAATGAGTGAAAGGTGTGTACGAGGATAACCTTCCTGGGGTAACGGGGGTAAAGGTAGAGATAAAAAGGAAAACAAAAGATACGAGGATAATCGGGTTCGTAGATTTGACAACCGTTCCCCGGCAACGGCGCCAGAAATGCTTGTTGATATTTCTTAACCTCACCACTAGTGGCGCGTCTAGCATGAGCGTGTAAGGAACACCCGGGTACACTGACGGGTAAGAACGAATCTGCGAGCGCACGGATACACCGTTGTAGCACTTCTCCCTCAGGAGTATTCCAAAGGGTATCGAATCAAAGGAACGGTTGGGTACTCTACGAGTGATTTATCCAAGGACACAGGATCTCTGCTAAGGTAGGTGAGAGGTATGGTTTCCCTTGTAGGCACTCGGTTCTAGGGAAGTACAAGCTGCAAAGGATCTCGCTTCGGACACCGGACCCTCCTGGCTATAACAGTCGGTTCACGGCAAATGGTTGCCTACACCTGTATCCGAACGTGGGGGATTCCGAAAGGGTCCAACGGCTATCACCACCGCGGCCTACCCCAAGACAAACCGTGGGATACAGGGCAATCGAAGGATAACACGTAGTACAGACACCACGTCTGCACCACCGACTACTACTACAGCACGGCTACGCCTGACGTCCCGTAGCAACACTATAGCACTTTGTAGAAATACGGAGCGACGAACCCGCGAGTACAACTAGACCTTACCCATCATGGAATCAAGATCATACAAAAGATATGAATGATACTTTGGTCTAAACCAGGTATGCAGAGCACTCACTATATTCTAATTGACAAGCAATCATACAAACAGAATGCAGAAGTACTCATCCAATCAACAAGATCAGAGGATCGTGTCACGAAGAACATGAGCCTCTAAATGATGAACAGATGAAGAACTCTAGAACATACACCCATGTATGAACATGACTTTAGTCTAATTGGAATATAACAAAATACTCACTTTAGTCTAAATGAGGAACAATATCACTCACGAGGTACAAAGAGATGATGAACGAAGAACGGATCATCGCATCTCTCTTCTACTCACCCACACTCTCTCCTCTCTACCTAGCACTACCTAAGCTAGATCTTCACCACACTCATATTCCTGGTGGGATGAGGTTTCACCTCCACCAAGAAGGAATGAGAAGGAAGAGAGGAGGCTAAGGTAAGAAGTTGCCTTCAAGTGTGTTATCCTATTCTTACCCCCCTCTCCTTCTATTTATATGCGCGGGCACCGGCGTCAAGTGGAGCGAGACACCTCGGGGATGGCCTCTAGGACCAATGGGAGACCACCACGTGGAGGCCCCAGGGTCGGCCGATCCCCATGTGGCCCGCCTCGGCCTGTGCTTTCTTTGAGCGGTTGACTGGTGGGTCTTGAGGTCGGTTCCCGGTGTACACGTGTGTTGGAGGCGGTTTAGGCGCTCTGGTGGGCCATAGGATCCATGTGATGCACGCGTGGCGGTCTCTGATTCGCCGAGGTTCTCTCTCTTGGATTGGTGACGTCATTGATCCAGGCGATGCTTGCTTGGCAGTCCCTTATTGGTTGAGCCTGAAGTGCTAGGATTATGGAGGGGTGATTTCTCCTTATTTCTTATGCTAAACACCTGCATTCATCTTCATACAGGCACTTGTGGAAATTGTCAGTTTAAGGCCCTATTCTAGTGTGGATGCATGATTCTCATGTTGAAATGCAGGGATTGACGGCCCTAAATTAGGTACTTAACAGCCTTCAACAGCAAGCGAGCAAAATGTGAGCACATTTCTACGATGGGCAATTGAGACTAGCTGCACCCAATTGCAGGAGAAGTGCATGTCTCTCTTAGAGCGAATCTGGCCGCACGGAATACTCACAATGGATTTTGGGTTCGTATGCTTTCACCATCCCCATGTTATGCACGATCTCTGTAGTAGATTACACGAAGGCATGTAGCAGGGCCCCTGCTTGTAGTCTATAGTGTTAATGTTTTATTTACTAGGATCGTGCCCGTGCGTTGCTACGGACAACACATCATTTATATTGCAATGCACATTGAATTGGTTACATTGATCTGAATGTGTCCGTTATAGTTGTTGACAATGGTTACATTGATCTGAATGTGTCCCTATGGAGGTGCCCGGGCAGTGGGGTGACAACAGGGCATTGTTTGCTCCCGTTGCAAGGCACGTGCATTGTTTCCATCATCTGTAGACGCTTGGCCGGGGAACTTACATCATCAGGATCAGAAGTCTCGGGTCGGCGCTTCGAAGGTGTTTGCCTGGAGCTGGAGGCACCAACCACCTCTGTCGGAAGTGGTAACAACATGTAGTATAATATATTATATAAAAATATAGGTATTAGTGTACATAAGATAATTATTTTTATATGCTATTCACAGTGGTGCAATAAAATGGAAAAAAAGACAAGAAAAGAAATGAAAAGAAAAACCCCCACAAAAGGAGAGCACATATTAATTGAACCCAGGTACTTAGGTTTAAGAGTCGAGCACAAAAGGAGAGCACAAAGGTTACTCGCACAATCGACAGGACCGGATGCAGCAGGGATGGTGCGTAACCCGTCACCTGCACCGGCTGGGTTACGCACGCGCCACCGACTTGGTCGTGCACGTAACCTACACCCAGGCACGGGTTACGCACCATCCCATGCTGCATCCGGTCGTGTCGATGTAACCTGCACGCGCTCGGTTACGCAAAACCCACGCTGCCTTAGGTTGAGTCGATCCTGCGCGTCACCTGCACCAGCTGGGTTACGCACGGTTCACTTGGTCATGCGCGTAACCTACACCCAGGCATGGGATACGCACCATCCCATGCTGCATTCGGTCGTGTCAATGTAACATGCATGCGCTCGGTTACGCGAAATCCACGCTGCATCCGGTCGAGTTGATCCTACATGTCACCTGCACCGACTGGGTTACGCACGGTTCACCTGGTTGTGCGCATAACCTACACCAAGGCACGGGATACGCACCATCCCATGCTGCATCCGGTCGTGTCGATGTAACCTGCACGCGCTCAGTTACGCGAAATCTGCGCTGCATCCGGTCGAGTTGATCCTGCGCGTCACCTGCACCAGCTCATTTAAACGAATGCACAACCATTTTCTAATTAGCACTTAACCATTGTTATTTCCTCAGGTGTACACACTTGATCTTTGAAGAGTATGTTGTTGGTGAATTACTCTTCATGTGGGATCGTGTTCTATTTGCAACTGCAACTCCATACTTGTCTCTTTTTTTCCTCCTTGGGAAGGAGGAGATTTGCCTTGTTGCTTTAATTTGTGCATGTAGTGCTCCGTATATGTTTTTTATGAAGATGAGTGAAGGAGGAGATTCCTCTAGCGGACTAGTATATGTTTCCATGCGAGTTTCAGTTACGTACGCAATCCATGCATGCCCGGCCCCGCCGGCAATTTAGGGATCGTGCTTATATTTAGTGGTAGTGCATGGAACGATTGTCTCTCTCTCTCTCTCTCCACAGTCCACACATACACACACCGGATTTGAACTCCTAACGTGTCATTGACGAGCGCAGCTCCTCCTTCACCGCCATCGATCCACTCTCCACTTCGATCCAGGAGAAGACTTTTGGTGTCAAAAATCCCATCTCCATCGCTGTGGAACTCGAGAGGCCGAACTGCTGCTGTGCTCTGAGATCGCCGAGCCCCATCTCCATCGTCTGAGACCACGAAAAGCTCCGATGGATCAGCTAGTTACCAGGGACAAGATGGCTCAAGGTGATGAGATGAGCGAGATGGGGGAAAGTGTCGCACCACATCGCAACGAATTTAATTATCAGAGTCGGTGCACATCCCCGTCCCGAATCGCACGAACTTCCATATACACTCTGTACTAGTATCTGTTAATAATATTTTTATTACATAACAGTGTATAATAATTGACTTTGTGGTAGAAACTAATTAATTTTCATTAGCGGGAGAGCAACATTAGATAGGACCAATGCCTAACATATTACGCCATGTCGTTGTGCATTTTTTTCATATTACGCCGGTGATGTGTGACCGCTTAACAGGTCATCGTATGCGAGCAGGCCTGCCGACTTCTGACTTCTCTGCGTCTTGCGTTGCTCCTAGGGCAGAACTACCGTCCGGGTACGCCGTGCAATAGGAATGATAGCATCGAACGTCATCCATGTCATCATCATAACAACTGGGGGACTCGTCGCCATCTATGTACAAAACAATTTGCATGTCAGTTCTACAAAGTTCGATCTGCAAAACAACGATAATGCATGGCGCGCGCTCACCGCTATTGTCGGATGAGCCATCACCTAGTATAGAATTATCGTAAACCACTGTTCCTTCCAAAAAGTCGGTGAATGTAACCTTTGCGTATTTGAGCTGCTACAGGTGAAGACGATTAATAACCACGACGGAGGTGCTATCTCATAAAAAAACGCTGGAATGACATAAAGAGTACCTTGCCGTCACCAGCATCGTCCACTTTTGAAGGTCTAGTAGTTGGTGGAGGAGCGATTGGATTAGGCCTCGATTTGGTTTTCGACACGCGCATGCTTGGAACTCCGCAACATCCTTGTTCCCAGTTTTCGTCCCAGTTTCTTCCTCGGTGCAGATTGTTGGTTTCTCTATTTTTGGCATGATGCCGCTGGCCTATGAAGATATAAAAAACAGAAACACACATTTGACGGCATCACGAGAGGAAGAAGACAATGTTTCGAAAAGGAGAGAGAGAGAGAGACCTCACAATGGGCGCTACGCCGCTACTGCTCCGAGCGTGCGACTGCCGTTTAAGGGTCGTGGATCAGGTACCGGCGACAGAAGGGGAAGAAATGGTTGGGGATCGCAAAGAGACACACGGGGTGTGTATCGATTTATACTCAATGATAGACGTGGTCCGTTAGATCCCAGGCCATGGGATCATTTTGCAGGTCGTGTAGTATGTGTATCTGGAAAAGCTGAAATGGATCACACAACCACCTCCAAATCATTAGGATCCCACGGATTCCCATACCCGCTAATCTCGGGTCCCTCCAAGTTTAATCCGAACCTGTGCAAGTGCACGTAACCTGTGTCAACGAAGCCTAGTAACTGTTTTTGGGAAAACCATGTAACCACATGGGCGCGTAAGGCGTAACCAGACAGTTGAACCACACAAAATGGCTCATGGGTAACTAAGTGAGTTCTTGTTACGCAGATTCGACACGTCAAGGTGTCCAGCTGTTCGTGCCTCAGGACTCTGGAGATGTACAATACAGATAAAAGAGATATATACTCCGTAATAAGTAGTAACTCAATCTGCATTGGATATTTACATGGCAGCATGCCATATAACCCAATGGGTGCAGCTATTATAATTAACAACGCTTCCTCTTGAGCCTATGTGATTGTTTCATGACGAACTGGACAGCTTCCTTCAGTGTTGCTTCCCGGTCCTCCTTGTAGTTCCACAACAATTATACAGGGTAGCGGCCACTCGCATTGTGCTCGTTAACATCAAGCAGGGCCTTTGTTACCAAGGCAAAGATCTCTTGACCATGCTCTCCTCTTAGCTCCTGGAGCTTACTATCGGCTTCGTCAATAACATCCTGCAAAAGATCACTTGCCCCACCATTAGACTGGATGGACATGGAAACTCACGGAACATAATCCGTTAGCAATAAATGAAAATAATTAATAAAAAGGTGCACACCATCTCTCTGCCGTCAACCCTAAAAGGATGCCAATTTGGATCTGATATCTCAGCCTCCCATTTTGAACAGATAAGTGCAACTTCGTAATCCGATAACCCGCCAGTGTTTGCGATCGCCTTGCGATCAATGACGCCTATCCTCTTGACACCTTTGTTGGCTCGGCCAATTCTGCCATCCGGCAAGCCCTGCAGATCATGTGTACTATTAACTAGGTGATACCCCATGTGTTGCTGCAGGAATTATTTTAAACAAATTCCTAAGGAGAAAAAACTAAGATGATTCCATGGCAACATTCTATGAAATTTGAAAGTATATGGTGATTGCGTGACAACATTCTTTTGCAAACGATATTATACATGAAAACATGTTCATTTTGTTGATAGAGACTGGCTATTAAATGATTGATCCTCCATTTATTTTTTGTGAGATTTTTTTAGCGTCATACTTGCAAAGATTAACAAAATTGCCCACATGGATACTATTAGTCACAAAGAATCGACAGATGTCATAAATAGATGGACCTAATGGATGATGACATGGCGTATAATTTAATGGGTTTCTAGATGAAGAGGATAGTTTTGGATTATCTTATGTTTGGGCACATAATGTAATGTCTGTGGTCACTCATAGATTTTTTTATTGAAAGAATGGTCACTCATAGATACTAGACAAAACACCACATCAATTAATTGCTAATACTTCCTACGAAACAACAACATGATACTATACACCAGCAACTGAAATGTCGAAGTGAATTCTCAGTCAATTGCAGCACAAGAATGATTTCTTACCTTGATCAACTCTTTCCGAAGCTCTTGCAACTCCGAATTTTTATTAAATTCATTGACCATCAAAACCGTGCACAGAGACTGCAAATCATGGAGATCAGCCCTTAACTCTTGCATCTCCTGAGCAAATTTGTCCTTTAATTTTGATTCAAGTTCCTGCAACTTATGCTTCAGTACAAAACTGCTCTCAGAAATGCTGATAGCTTCTGCTGCAGGTGAGTGCAGGTTCCCTGCGTTCAATGTTTGGCTATTGTCCATTGCACCAGCGGTACCAGCATTGGTCATGACTATGGTGGTCGTCACTTTTCAGCCTCTAGGCAAGGTTAAACAGTTCAAATTACCATGTGTGGCACTTTCATATTTACAATTGAAATTAGACTGGTATCAGGGTGCATAAGATTTTCCAGACCAGAAAAAAACTAAACCATATGTAAGATACAAATTGAAAGTACACCAACCCCCCCCCCACCCCCATGTAAAATTCTGAAAACCTTGTAAAACTGCATTTTGGCTTGCAACAAGCCCAATGGAAAATTCAGGATCATATGGTTCTAGTATCAGAAAATCCCATGTCCTTATACCAGGAGTATTTTTTATCTTATAATTCTTAGGGTCAATTAATTAATGATAAGTTATGATAACATAATTATGATACAATCAATCCAAATTACTATGAAATGAAGTCTACTTTTCAAGAAAATACAAAATGCTAAAATGTGTATACCAAGCTACTCTAAATAACAGAATCGTGTAAATTTAAGTGAAGAATATAATCCCAAAGGATTCAAGTCTAAACCGTGGATTCTAAAGTTTCTCTTTGTCGTGGCTTCTTCCGTCCATAGCAATGCACAACAACGGAAACAGCGGCAGGGATGTGCAGCCGATTCGAGCCACCCCACCACCACCAGCCTGTACCACAGCCCACTGCTAGCGGCAATCGCATGTGAGCGTGTCCGCCGCCGCTGCGCCATCGGTCACCAGGGCGGCTCAGCATGTAAACTCTTAAATGCAGTATAGATGATTAACAGGAAGAACTCACCGAAGACGATCTCAACCTCGTCGCCGTTGAATAAACCAGCACTGGAGCAGAACGCGCTAGAATCAGGAATTGAGGAGCAGCATGGAATGCCTGAGTTGCACAATGCTACCCTGTACAATTGTTGTGGAACTACAAGGAGGACCGGGAAGCAACATTGAAAGAAGCTGTCCAGTTCATCATGAAACAATCACATAGGCTCAAGAGGAAGCGTTGTTAATTATAACAGCTGCAACCATTGGGTTATACAGTATGCTGCCATGTAAATATCCAATGCAGATTGGGTTACTACTTATTACGGAGTATATATCTCTTTTATCTGTACTGTACATCTCCAGAGTCCCGAGGCACGAACAGCTGGCCACCTGGACATGTCGAATCTGCGTAACCTGAACTCACTTAGTTACCCATGAGCCATTTTGTGTGGTTCAACTATCTGGTTACGCATTACGCGCCCATGTGGTTACATGGTTTTCCCTAAAATAGTTACTAGGCTTCATATTGACGCAGGTTACGTGCACTTGCACAGGTTCGGATTAAACTTGGAGGGACCCGAGATTAGCGGGTATGGGAATCCGTGGGATCCCAACGATTCGGAGGTGGTTGTGCGATCCCTTTCAGCTTTTCCAGATACACATACTACACGACCTGCAAAATGATCCCATGGCCTGGGGTCTAACGGACCACGTCTATCATTGAGTATAAATCGATACACACCCCGTGTGTCTCTTTGCGATCCCCAACCATTTCTTCCTCTTCTGTCGCCGGTACCTGATCCACGACCCTTAAACGGCAGTCACACGCTCAGAGCAGTAGCAGCGTAGTGCCCATTGTGAGATCTCTCTCTCTCTCTCTCCTTTTCGAAACATTGTCTTCTTCCTCTCGTGATGCCGTCAAATGTGTGTTTCTGTTCTTTATATCTTCGTAGGCCAGCGGCATCATGCCAAAAACCGAGAAACCAACATTCCGCACCGAGGAAGAAAATGGGACGAAAACTGGGAACAAGGATGCTATTGGAGTTCCAAGCATGCACGTGTCGAAAACCAAATTGAGGCCTAATCCAACCACTCCACCAACTACTAGACCTTCGAAAGTGGATGATGCTGGTGACGGCAAGGTACTCTTTATGTCGTTCCAGCGTTTTTTATGAGATAGCACCTCCGTCGTGGTTATTAATCCTCTTCACCTGTAGCAGCTCAAATACGCAAAGGTTACATTCACCGACTTTTTGGAAGGAATGGTGGTTTACGATAATTCTATACTAGGTGATGGCTCATCCGACAATAGCGGTGGGCGCGCGCCACGCATTATCGTTGTTTTGCAGATCGAACTTTGTAGATCTGACGTGCAAATTGTTTTGTACATAGATGGCGACCATTCCCCCCATTGTTATGACGATGACATGGGTGATGTTCGATGCTATCATTCCTATCGCACGGCGTACCCGGACGGTAGTTCTACCCCAGGAGCAACGCAAGACGCAGAGAAGTCGGAAGCCGGCAGGCCTGCCCGCGTACGACAACTTGATAAGCGGTCACACATCGCCTGCGTAATATGAAAAAAACGCACAACGGCATGGCGTAATATGTTAGGCATTGGTCCTATCTAATGTTGCTCTCCCGCTAATGAAAATTAATTAGTTTCTACCACAAAGTCAATTATTATACCCTGTTATGTAATAAAATATTATTAACAAATACTAGTATGGAGTGTATATGGAAGTTCGTGCGATTCGGGATGGGGATGTGCACCGACTCTGATAATTAAGATTCGGTGCGACACTTTCCCCCGTCTCGCTCATCGCATCACCTTGAGCCATCTCATCCCTGGTAACCAGCTGATCCATCAGAGCTTTTCGTGGTCTCAAACAATGGAGATGGGGCTCGACGATCTCAGAGCACAGCAGCAGTTCAGCCTCTTGAGTTCCATGGCCCTGCAGCTACCCCTCCAGATAACGAAGATCGCCACCACGATTTCATCCGTCTGGAGCGTGGTTTGCATTCAAAGATGGGATTTTTGACACCAAAAGTCTTCTCCTAGATCGAAGCGGAGAGTGGATCGATGGCGGTGAAGGAGGAGCTACGCTCGTTAGCAACACGTTGGGAGTTCAAATCCGGTGTGTGTATGTGTGGACTGTGGAGAGAGAGAGAGAGACGATCGTTCCATGCACTACCACTAAATATAAGCACGATCCCTAAATTGCCGGCGGGGCCGGGCATGCATGGATTGCGTACGTAACTGAAACTCGCATGGAAACATATACTAGCCCGCTGGAGGAATCTCCTTCTTCCCTCATCTTCATAAAAAAAAATATACGGAGTACTACATGCACAAATTAAAGCAACAAGGCAAATATCCTCCTTCCCAAGGAGGAAAAAAAGAGACAAGTATGGAGTTGAAGTTGCAAATAGAACACGATCTCACATGATGAGTAATTCACCAACAACATACTCTTCAAAGATCAAGTGTGCACACCTGAGGAAATAATGATGGTTAAGTGCTAATTAGAAAATGGTTGTGCATTCTTTTAAATGAGCTGGTGTAGGTGACACGCAGGATCGACTCGACCGAATGCAGCGCAGATTTCGCGTAACCCAGCGCGTGCAGGTTACATCAACACGACCAGATGCAGCATGGGATGGTGCGTATCCCGTGCTTGGGTGTAGGTTACGCGCACGACCAGGTGAACCGTTCGTAACCCAGCCGGTGCAGGTGACGCGCAGGATCAACTCAACCGGATGCAGCGTGGATTTCGCGTAACCGAGCACATGCATGTTACATCGACACTACCGGATGTAGCGTGGGATGGTGCGTATCCTGTGGCTAGGTGTAGGTTACACGCACAACCAAGTGAACCGTGCGTAACCCAGCCGGTGCAGGTGACGCGCAGGATCAACTCGACCTGAGGCAGCGTGGGTTTTGCGTAACCGAGCACGTGCAGGTTACATCGACATGACCGGATGCAACATGGGATGGTGCGTAACTCGTGCCTGGGTGTAGGTTACATGCACGACCAAGTCGGTGGCGCGTGCATAACCCAGCCGGTGCAGGTGACGGGTTACGTACCATCCCTACTGCATCCGGTCCTGTCGATTCTGCGAGTAACCTTTGTGCTCGACTCTTAAACCTAAGTACCTAGGTTCAATTCATATGTGCTCTCCTTTTGTGGGGGTTTTTCTTTTCTTTTCTTTTTTTCCATTTTATTGCACCACTGTGAATAGCATATAAAAATAATTATCTTATGTACACTAATACCTATTTTTTATATAATATATTATACTACATGTTGTTACCACTTCCGACAGATGTGGTTGGTGCCTCCAGCTCCAAGCAAACACCTTCGAAGCGCCGACCCGAGACTTCTGATCCTGATGATGTAAGTTCCCCGGCCAAGCGTCTGTAGATGATGGAAACAATGCACGTGCCTTGCAACGGGAGAAAACAATGCCTCGTTGTCACCCCACTGCCCCGGCACCTCCATAGGGACACATTCAAATCAATGTAACCAATGTCAACAACTATAATGGATACATTCAGATCAATGTAACCAATTCAATGTGCATTGCAATATAAATGATGTGTTGTCCGTAGTAACACACGAGCACGATCCTAGTAAATAAAACATTAACACTATAGACTACAAGCAGGGGCCCTGGTACATGCCTTCATGTAATCAACTACAGAGATCGTGCATAACATGGGGATGGTGAAAGCATATGAACACAAAATCTGTTGTGAGTATTCTGTGCGGCCAGATTCGCTCTAAGAGAGACATGCACTTCTCCTGCAATTGGGTGCAGCTAGTCTCAATTGCCCATCGTAGAAATGCGCTCACATTTTGCTCACTTGCCTTGTCCCACATCTTTGACAAACAGTGCAACTTCAACCTTTCGACGCGGTACATGTCGGCGACTGAGAGTAACACAGGCCAGGCGTTGGCACGGGTGTCCCATAAATCGGCCTCCTCCGAGAGTGATCCTTCACTAGCATATTTGATCAGAAGCGAGAAGCTGTCAGGGTGTGTGTCTTTGATTTGAACAGTTTCAGAGTTTGACTCCACTCCGCCACCGTAGAGCATTGCGTTCATCACACAAGATACCGTAGCCACATCGGCACGTATCGCTTGTATCACACGGCTGCCTATGGCGAAGACAGCGTCCACAGGGGCTTGGGCTGCAAGTGTTGCGCATATGCTTCTGCGTATTGATGGAGGAGGAACATCAATGCTATCGTCCTCAAGTACTGTAACAACACACGATATGTTTATGCAACCTCCATTGGAGCTCACGCGCTCAATGTCACGATGCTCCACCAGGCATTCGAAGCCTCGTTGTCCTAGATCCCCATTCCTGAATTCAACATCTTTTGTAGCTTGAACTTGAAATGTGTCATCGTCATCAGTTGGGTCTCCAGCCATCGCTCGCAATAATACTCACACCTACGTGGAACAACCATGTGGTGTCGTCATAGGCTTGACAACAATGCGAGCATATATGCATGTGTGAATGTGTGCATTTATTCATAGCAACGAGAAACATACCTTGTGGGCAATGTTCATAGGAACGAGGAGGACGACAATGCCGTCTGGTACATCCATCCACTGATGATCATTCGTACCTGTAGGATAGCAACGTAGCCTCCATTAACAGCCTCCAACCATGAATGTATCAGATTCCTTGTACTGCCCCGCGGTTCCTTCTGCTTTCGCTTCCTCGCTAGAGACTGAGAAATCGACTTGCTTGAAAGGATACATGTTATTGTCTAGTAGAGCCATGATCGCAAATGGCAATGATTGACTCATGGATATAAACTGCCTCCATTCCTAAACACGACCGTTCGTCGACATGAGTTACCACTACTTATTACCCTGTACTCTAAACGGATGCGGGTGTGCACAAGTTCGGTTCCCTTCAGTTTACCATGCATCGTGCGTTGTAACTGGATCGTCGAAGGTTCTGGTTCGACACCACCTGCCGTGTTCCGCGGCAACCGCGATGCTGGCCGCGCAACACAGGCGGTTATCACAGTAACCTGCACGCCTTGCTATTCCTAGTGGACGCCTCCAGTGTTAGCGCTATGCTGCTTTGGCTCGCTGGTGCGCCCTCGCCATGATCAAAGGCATATGCTATTCTAGCCATGTTGAACCACGCACCATGGCACGGTGGCCCTACGCCATGCCATGTGGGTAACCCAGGTGGTTGCAGCATGCAGAGTAGGTTGAACCAGTAGCTAGCCGCATGGATTGTGCGTATCTATACCTCTGCGTAACCAAGGGGGTGCAAGTTACGCGCAGAATATTGAGTGAGGGCATGACCTAGAGATCAACTAGAGCTTGAGAGGAATGCGTAACCACACGGACTCGGTTACGCAGGTGCCAGTGCCATTCAGCGGGCTGCGCAGCAGAGAATTCCAGAAAACTGTGGCGAGGGCAGGCCGCTGTGGGCCCGCCGGAGACGCGTGGACTATCATTATTATCATGGACAACGGGATGGGGTGCCACGCAGTGCTTCCGCCCGGGTTACGCGGCTTGCTGCCAAGCCAAGGGTTACGCACGATCCCTGTGTCGTGTCGTGTGTACAGCAGCCTTGACGGGACGGGCCTGCTCTGCTCCCCTTCCGTCGTGTCCGCAGCCACAGCCGCCGCCCGCTCCGAGGAGTAAGCTGGACCCGCTGGGTTACGTGTGCATAGGCAACTGGTTATGCCATCCTCGCCGGGCTGTGGCACAGGCAACTGCAGGGTCCGTTTGTCGAAAAACTGCCTTGCGCTAGATACACACAGGCCACACAACATGGAATGTGCAAGTGCAAACCGCTAATCCCGGTGTTGCCTCTCAAACGTCCCGTTTACTCCTCGTCTTCAACTGTTGCTCACATCAGCTCACACGGCTGACATGGGGCCCGCGTTCCAGGACCCACATGGTAGCGGGTGGGAACTGATGAGTTTGCCCAGTTTTTTTCCTTCTCATTTCCGAATTTTCGTTGGGTTGAAAGTCCGCGACCGCTTTGGACTTTTCGGATTCCATCTACTTGCTCTCCCAGTTTCCACCCCATCGGAGGACTTGAGTGCGACAGTCGTGGTCATCAGCGTCGATTGATTCGTTTCTTCGTCACACAGGTCAGGCCCTACGTCCTTGCTCGTACATATCGGAACTGATGGTTTGCGCTCTTCTGGTTTTGTTTTGGGTTCGAGGCGCTCGGATTGTTTCTGTTATGGAGCAATGATTTAAGAACTTGCGTCAATAATGTACCTCTGTGTTGCCTTCATTTCAAGAACTTTGGTACTGAACGAGGTTAGCGGCGGAGGCGGGGCCCCAGTCGGCGGCGGCATATAGCGGGGGCGGGGCAGGCAGGATGATGGGGAGGCAGAGGTGTGGTAGCCCACCACCTCTTCCGCCCCGCCACCACCCCCACCCAATTCATGAGCATTTTATTTTATTTTATTTTATTTTATTTTATTTGTTCTTTCCATCTCGTAGTTTTGGCGAGTGTAGGAAATCAAAACTTGCAGGGATGCATTTCAATTGTTTGCCCAACCTAATTCTAGGCATCTCTATAAATTTTGGCTGCCAATGCAATGCACTTGTTCTTGTTGTCATAACCAAGCCCGCTCTTTTTTTTGGAAATGAAGGCAGGAGCACAGCCACCACCTCATATTAATATAGGAGTTTATTTTTTAGTTCCATCCCGTTGTTTTGGCGACTGTAGGAAATCAGAACTTGCAGGGATGTCTTTCAATTGTTTGGTTTGAATGGCATGAGCACTTATATATCTAGTGGATATATATCGCAAAATGCGATTGTTTGGTCTAAATGCTGAGCATATTTGATGGTGTGGATAGGAGTTAAGCTAAATTACATAAATCATTTTCTTTGGTT
Organism: Cenchrus fungigraminus; assembly: GCA_036936925.1. Taxonomy (NCBI): domain Eukaryota; kingdom Viridiplantae; phylum Streptophyta; class Magnoliopsida; order Poales; family Poaceae; genus Cenchrus; species Cenchrus fungigraminus. The sequence continues at coordinate 75,515,311 of CM072774.1, read as the reverse complement.
CACTTTTTTCTCTTTATTATTATTATTATTGTTTCCCAAGTGAAATGAAAAATATGTAGCAAAATAATCACATTTGCATGCATTTGATTTTGTTTTTCGTGTGCTATCAGGAATACTTTCGTCTTATTGTCAATCAATAAGAAACATATGGTAAGTCCATGGAAACATGGTTTGCCTTTTAGCCCAAAGGCAAGGGTGCCAATTCTACGGAAGAAGTCTAAAATCATTAAGATGTCTCTTAAAGACTTACGGAAAACCCAACAAAATAAGCGACTAGCGGATCCACAATACGGTAAACATTATTCTAGTCAGTTGGAAGCTAAAATTGCGAAAAGGAGTGTTAGCAAGTCAAGTCAAGTTCAACCTACATCGAAGGATACGAAGCAACATAGTACCTTGAGTTCGAAAAATCAATTGAGGTCAAGTTCAAACGTGAACGTTGTATTGAATGAACAATTTCGCTTGAAGAAGAAAAGAGATGTTCCAACTCGCTTGAAGGCCATGTCAGTGTTGGCTCACAAGGAAACAAAGAGATTAAAAGAACGATCTGATTTGATCAATGAGATTTCTCAAAGAGCACCGAGTTTTCAATTTCAATTGAACCAAATACCCCAAAGGACCATAGAAAAGGGTAAATACCATACAAATAAACTTTCAAAATGTTATAGGGACGAGGCCTTATCCAAGAATGATAACCAAAGGGAGCTCATAGAGATAGAATTTGAGTCATGTAACAGGGACCAAGTTGCTAAAGATGATGGCAGAACCAATAATGACATGTCTAAGAAGAATGACATATCTAAGAAGAAGAAGGAACCACTGTTGGAAGAAAAGGCAAAAACAATAGAGGATAATGCTAACAAAGATGTGCAAGGGAATAATACGGCTAGTAACCTGATGAAGAAACAAAGATGTGTGACAGGTAAATATGATGATGAAGGACAAGAAGGTGGTGGCAATCATAATCCTATTGGTGTTGGAAATGACATCACTAAATCTTTGTCACAAGATGGTCATGTCAAAGTCTCCATGGTGACATTTGTTGAGCAACAATGGTGTTGTTGCTCGAAACCCATTGAAAAACCTAATTGGAGGTATAATGGATGCTCTAGCATATATATGAAGTATTCTTGTATTGTTTCATATTTTACGTTCTAATTTTTCGGTTGCTTATGTCGTCAGCGGAATCTTTAAGATAGATGGATATATATCATTGGTTGGACATTTGTCAACCAAATCATGTGAGAAAGCATGGAGTTTATCTAGACAATTGCTTCCACTAGTTGAATTGACAACACTTCTGAGATTTGAGGTGTGGCCTAAGGCATGGGAGGCATCAAAACCAAGCGGCGACAACATTGGAATATACTTTTTTCCTCCTGATGTGAGGTATCTCACTTAACCTTTTCTTGGCATAACTTTTATGTCAAAGTCTTGGCATAACATATATTCATTTCCATAATATATAGATGCCTAATATTGTATTTTTTTATTCCTAGGCAAGATAAAGAACTAGATGAACTAATTAAAGAAGTCGTGGAGAATGATTTGGTTTTGCGAGCTATTATTGGTGTTGCTGATATGTTGATATTCCCATCAATTCTATTGCCTAATCATCACAAAAGTATGTATAGCACATTATTTTTTTAGACCAGCACAAAAGTATGGACTAGTTACTCCCTAAGTTACACTTTTGACCATTCATTTATGTTATGTTATGTTATATTATATTATATAATTTTTTGTTATAAAACTTACTCCCTCCATCCCATGAGGACTAGTTTTTCTACGACAGATTAGTGGTGGTGTCAGGGGGTGACCCAAGCGGTTGTAGGTTAATTGGAGGGGATCGAGAACTAAGAGCGTAGGTGGTAGTTCGCGGATGGAACTCGGAACACGGCGAGAATGGCGATGGACACAAGGGTTTAGACTGGTTCGGGCCTCCGGAGAGTGAAACCCTACATCCAGTATGGGGTGGAATTATGCGTGGAAGGGAAGTCCCCTCGAATGGAGCTCCAGGCTGCCTTATATGGTCAACGGGCTAGGGCTTCCATTCGAGGTCGGTGGACCCTCATCGAGGTCTGTTACAAAATGGGAAGGCCATCTGCCTTGATTACAGGTGAGATCCCGAGATCTTCGGACCTACAGGTGGCGCCGAGCCGCGACCTAACTGCGTTCCTTGCACCCCAAGCCCGGCGGATCCTCCGGGATTTGGATAAGGTCTTCTAGAGTCTTCCAAGGTCACCGGGGTTGTGGGTAAGGTCTCCGGGCCCACTTACAGGTCGGTGGGGCTTCTGGCAGGTCGGGTCCAATTGACAGGGACCTCTAGGACCCTGGCCGGTGGGGACCCATGGGTACCCATGTCTCTCAAGCCCTCGATCGACGTGTAGGCGTAGCGGCCAAGGCGAAGTCATGTCGAAGCGGAGCGAAGCCATGACATCGTCAAGGTTGTGTAGGGTGCACGAGGATCCAAAGAAAGAATACTCCTCCAGCACGTACGTCGTCAAGTATCGGGCCCCTGGAGCGTAGGTCCAGAGGGTCGAAGCGAAGACAAGGCACCGTCCGTGATGAACCGCCGACCTGACCTAAGTCAGGCATCCACCAAAAAATCGTAGTGACCTCGAAAGAGATCCCTCTGACGATCGAAGGGAAGTCGAGCGAGGATATGGTTGAAGCGGGCTTCTAGTAGGTTGTCGCGATGTAGAAAAAGAGGGCGTCGAGAGATGCACTTGTGGAGTAGCCCCCGAGCAGTAAGTCGACCTGGATTGTTGGATTGATGCTCGAAGAATGAATAGAGAACCTACGGCCTTCTGCTTGTCCTTTAGATGCTCTATCCACCGAATAGGACAAACCATCGGGAATCGTGGAGGAAAGTGCCAGGCACCAGCAGCCTTGTCGCGTAGCACCCCACGGGCGTACTGTACGGTCACGGGACCTGCCTCCGAACAAGGGTGTAGTCACTGCCCACAGGAGACAAAAGCTGTAAAGGTGCTGTCAGGCAGGCGACAGACGCATCAGCGCTCCCCAGAGGTGAACAGGAACGTCGTGCTCCACATGGTAACAGTGGTTGGATAAGGACGCCAGGCCGGCTGAAGCATAGATAGCATCCAAGGCCAAGCTCCGCCGCTATAAATAGGTGACCACAGAGCTTTGCTACTTGAACCAGGTAGGAGCATCATGGTGAAGCAGCTTAGTAATTTTGCAGCACACTGGGCTTACATCCGTCCACCAGAGCGTAGCGCTAGGTTATCATCATCTGGAGTTAGAAGAATGCTTGCGAAGTTGGGAGAACTCCATCAGCCGCTTCACCCGCGCCCAGCGAGGAATCCAGGTGCAGCATGGGGCGGTACATGCCTTGACGGACCTTGTGAGCAGAGGCCTAAGGTGGTGCTGGAGACCACCATGCTGTACCGGTGAAGGCCCGAGGTGACGCTGGTCTGATTTGGGATCTTGTGGGAGCACCCTAGCAAAAGATGGGGTACCACAGGAAACCTTCTGGGGCTAGAGTAGAGGTGGCTATGTGGCAGCCGCGACCTCGGCGGCGGTGGAGGGCTCCAAGTAGGTCCTGAAGCTAGAAGAAAGCTTGCGACGCGCTTCATCAGTCTAGGTTGTGCCGTAGGCACTATGTAAGGTAGATCAGGACCTTTAATATGTTTGTATCTTGTAATTGGCCATGGGCCATATTCATTTGCAGCTTACGAAGCTTTTATACACATGCTTGCGTGGCAAACGATGTACCTTGATCATATTATAGAGGCGCCCGGGCAGCAATGGCATGGCCAAGGTCCCAGCGGGGCTGTGGAAGCGCGCCGACCTTCAGAAGGTCATGGAGATCGACAAAAGAACCCGTGTCGACCTAGGTCAACACGGCTATTGTGCAGTGGCACAACGCAGGGTGTCAACCTGAAAGCTGTAGGTCTTTATCGACCTAGAAGGCAGCAGGGCCTCAGCGAGGAGCTGTGATTAAGACCGATGGGTCGCCAACTGGCAGCAGAGCCTTTAAGCGCGGAGCCGTTGGTGGAATTGGCCACTGTAGGTCGAAGCAACCCAGAAGGCATGTAGGCAGCTAGGCCTAGGAGACGTGGTGTGAACCCACCGTTTGGAGGCCGAGGCGACCTAGGAGGCTGCCGGTCTCTTGATGACCTCGAGGAGGGACTTCCAGTACGATAGGGCCGGACCTCAATGGTGGTAGAACTGGACCGCAGGTCGTCCGTGGGTCTTGACGACCTTGAGTGTGGCATCAAAAACATTATCTTTAGGGGGCTTGAATATGGGGCATAATGGGTCCACGTCGGCCAGGGCACTGACCAAGGGCTAGCGGACGCAGATTCCCGTAAGGAACTAGCCGTTACTGCCTTTTTTTTGTTAGGCCGAAAGAGACGTTGAGCAGTAGATCCGCGGGGGGTGCAGATCCGTTGGGGACGCCGTGACTTCCGCTAGAGAGACGTTGGGTGCAGCGGCCCGTTACGCCACTGGGGCCCAACTATAAGAGGCCGAGCCGCGGGCTGGGGACCTCCACTTGCTCTCATTTCCGATCCGCATTACGGTTGTGCCGCCGGTCCATTGCTCAGATAGAACAACAGCGCCACCGTGCTTAGGTCTGCCGCGCTTCGTGTCCTCGCATGCGAACCAAAACACTTGTGGTGTTTAGATCCAAATCCATCGGAGCAGAGGAGGAGAAGATGGAGCCCGTGCAGGTGCCAGCGCCGGAGACTGTCTGGGAGCCGTCCGTGGTGACGGAAGAGCAGATCCAGGCCTTGGCGACCCGCGGGTTGCTAAGGCTGAAAGCGGAGGTCGGCTGGAGGCTGGCGGCGGGCGAGGAGTTCCCTACCGAGGGGACCGGGGAGGCCGTCGTCTTCCTCACGCACATCGAGCGCGGGTTCGGGGTCCCAGCGGGCGACATCTTCCGTGGGCTCCTGTATTTCTACAGGATCGAGGTAGTGCACCTCGTCCCCAACGCCATCACCATCATCTCGTCCTTCATCCATCTCTGCGAGGCCTACCTCGGGATACCGCCACACTTCCACCTGTAGCGCCGTTTCTTCGAGCTGAAGAAGACGGGCAAATCCGACGTCGTAGGGAGCATCGGGTTCATGCTGCGCCGGTACATGAAGCCGGAGTACGTCAACCTGGTGCTCCCTGACAACACCACCGGCTGGAAGCAGGGGTGGTTCTACCTCGACTACCCGGCACCAGTGCTCCCCGCTAGGTCGAGGCACGCTCCCGTCCCGTTCCTGGAGTGGACCAATCAGCTGACGTCGCGGGAGACCGAGGAGCTATGGCCGCTGCTGGAAGACCTGGAGAAGTTGAACGCGGAAGGGCAGACTGGCGGCGCGGTGGCGATCAGCTTCAGCCGGCGGCTGCTGCAACCAATTCAAGACTGGGTACACCCGGCCTATGAGTTCTGGGGGCAATCCGACCCTACCCGGGTCGTCAGGCGCAAGGTCTCCAAGGAGGAGATGGTGGCGCGGGTGAAGACCATCTTCGCCGGGTGCATCCGCAACAGGGCGTGCCCCAAGGCGCTCAGCGTGTACCGGCCTTCCGACGCTGTAAGTCTCTGACCTTGTTTCTTTGCCATCTGAGAGTTTGTGAAGTTCTGATGTAGGTCTTTTCGTTTGCAGTTTCGTGAAGGCATCTACTGGTGCCCGGCGCTGTTGCGCAACAAGGAGGACCGAAGCTTCAAGGTCCATGCTGCGGGGGATGTGCAGGTCCCTCCGCAGCAGTGCATCGAGGAGTATATCTCCGACTCGTTGGTGGGAAGTGACGATGAAGACCCCACTGTGAGGAGGACGCCGCCTAGGGTCGCTGCGCCCCCACCGCGATCCACGCGGCAGACTACGGGCAAGATGTCCGCGTCTCAGGCCGTGTCAACGATCGCTGCCACCCAGACGGCGGAGGCGAAGAAGAAGAGAAAGAGGGCCGGCCCCGTTGTGTCAGCGGATACGGCGACGGCCAGTTCTGACGTTGAAACCATCAACGCCGAGGAGGAGGAGACGCGAAGTCTCCTAGCGCGGCGACGGTGCCGCCCGCGGAGACGCCCCGCAAGGTCACCGCAGTGGAAGAGCGGGCGACGGAGACGCCCCGCAAGGCCGTCGCAGCGGAGGAGCAATCGAGGTCGGGCGCAGATGTGCCGGGCGATGCGGGGTCGCAGAAAAGGGCGAGGAGGGCCCCGCCTAAGCCCATCAAGCCTGGACTTAGGTCCGCGAGCAAGTAAGTCGTGGCCGTGCTCTAGTTTTGCTTGTTGCGTCTGATTCGCCATTGTTCTTGCTTATGGAGGTCTTTTGTTTGGACACAGGTCGACCCCGGCGACGTCCGACAGTGCCAAGAATGCCTCAGGTCAAGAGACGTTTGGGCACAAGGGGAGGAAGGCGCCGGTGGAGCAGTCACCGGCGGCCTCAACTGCAGAGGTCTCGAGCCAGGCCCTTGGAGCTGGGGCGACGGCGGCGTCAGAGGTGGAGAAGGGCGGCGTCAGCACTGCTCCGCCCGTTGGAGGTCGTCAGGACGACCTATGTGTGACCGACCCACCGCCAACTCTGGGCCTACAAACCACCAGGGTGGGCGGCACCAGCGTCGAGGACGACAACAACATGTGCCTATACGTAGGGACCCTGTGGGAGGACGACGTCATCGCCGACCACCGCGACATCGACGACTTCAAGGAAGCATCGCGGACAATCGCGCGGACGCTTTCGGTGAGAGCTTGAACCTACTGTTGTGATTTTTGGCGCATTTTCTGATTATCTTTCGAGGTCTTGACGCAAGACATATCTTCTTGTGTTGCAGGCGCTTGCGGAGTGGGCGCAAGCTCGGGCGGCTTTGGTGAGAGAGGCCGCCAATGCCCACGCGGAGGCAGCTGCAGCTCGAGAGGCTTCACTGCAAGCCAAGGTCGAGGCTGCACAGGAAGTCAAGCACGTGAAGGAGGTGCTGGCCCGACAGGCGGAGAAGGAGGTCGCCTCCTTGAAGAAGAAGCTTGAGGCGGCCCAGCAGAAAGCGAAGGATGCCACGGACGACCTCCAGGCGGTGGTGGAGGGTAAGTTTGTTCGCTCTCTGGGTGTTGTCTCCGCACCTCTTTTGGGTCTTTGCCTGATTTCGACCTTCAATGTGTCCAGGCACCAGGGAGATGGAGGATGCCCTCAAGAAGGAGCTCGCGGTGGTCAAGGACCAGGTGATGGTCCTCAAGGAGAGGACTGCTGAGGTCCAACGAGGTGAGTGACCTTATCTCCCATAGGTCTTTGTCGTTGTTGGACGGAGGGTGTAAGCAATCCACCTTTTGTTTGCGCAGGTCTGGAGAAGCAGCTCACCGACCTCAAGGAGGCCGCCCAGTACCTGATGGACATCTACATTCCTTAGGAGGAGGGGGCGGAGCCAAAAGAGCTGCTGGATCGTCTGGACGAGGCTGACGGCCGGATGAAGGCCTTGCTGATGGACACCAGCAAGCTCGCCGCGGCTGCGGCGTTGGCCGCGGTGAAGTACCACGAGCCGTCGTTCGACCTGCAGAAGGTCGCGGAGGACGTCGACCTGGCGGAGCTGGTGAACCACGAAGATGTCCAGGCTGCCGCGGAGGAGGTCGTGAAGAAGTTCGACCTCTGAAAGTTAAGATTCAAGCTGTATCAAACTGTAGATGCAGTTTTAGGTCTAGGGCCTATCGATATAATAAATACTTTTGCCGTAATAAAGATATGCAAGTTTGATTAAAGCGTGCATCCCACTTGGACAGCGAAAACACTCGTTATGTAAGCTCGAAAGTAACGAAATTGTGAAGTGTGCCCTCCGCTAACCCAACTCAGTGGAGGAACGGCTTACCGACTGTACGGTTCAGCGTGGAGGCTTAAGTGAAGAGGGCCAACTTCCAACGGACGCCACGGACACATACAGAATCGGATTTGGGCGTTCAAGTACTTCATGGAACCGGGAGGAAGTCAACTTTCATACGGATCTGAATTCATGTCCATATCTATCCTGAGGCGTCCGCAATCGACAAAATATTGACCAGAGGTTTTTCTGTCCAGAGTGTTGCGCCACCTTATTTTGGCCCAATGGGCTATGTATCAAGTTGGGTCCATTAGGGACGTGTCCTAGGGTTGGAGCATGACCCCATCACCCCTATGGTCGTCCTCCCCCTTTCATATACTCCTTAGCTGCCGTCGAGAACACTCGGGTTTTGTTTCGTTGTAAGTTTAGCCATTGCTACTTCCTTGTAGACGCGTGTGTCGGCTAGACCACCCGTTCTACCTGATTCGGAACCCCAACTTGGTGTTATCAGATTGGTTTCCATCTCCACATTTGCAATTAAGTTGCTTGTTATACTTGTTCTTGCTTGTTCTTCGATTGCTTGCAGGAACGGGTGCCCTAGTGGCGGTTGACGCGCTCCACAAGATCGTGACAGCCATAGGAGACGGTGTATCGGTTGCTAAGGCGCATCCTTCGAAGGTTGTAGTCGGCCCGAGAGCGTTTCCTCGTTATCAATCGACTTATCTTCGCCTCTCATCGAAAGATTGGGCACAAACCCTACAGGGTTCACTTCAGTTGGCCCAATCATGCAGTCTGAATCCAGCGCCCAAAACGTGTTGGCATTGATCTCTTTCCTTCTTTGGGCCAAAAGTGACGTGGTGGCCTGGTGGAGGACGTGAGGAATACTTGTACTTGGCCCCCAATCAACTTCTTTGGTCCTCCATGCTTGCCATGTACGATTAACACTCTTTTTTATCCACGTCAGTATTTCTGAAAATGACAAGCAACATACATCATGGTGCAGCAACAATTCATCCAATATACCAAATACGATGATGATAAAGAATTGGTTCACCTTAGAATCAAAACTTGCTATTATAGTCGTATCCGAGCCGGTGATGTCCTCATCATTCTCCCCTTCTTGGCTGCAAGTCGTCCTCGACTTGCTCCGGTGGCATCTAAAAGTTCTTGCCTCGATGTTGGGACACAAAGCGACTTGTATGCTGCAAAGCGAGAACCAGCAATGCTCCCCTTCTTTGGGGTGACCCTGTTGCTTAAGAGAAAATCTACAAGGACTTTGCGAGACATTGTTAGCATTAGTGCAGCCCCCTATTTTATCATGGTCATGTAACCCAAATGGAGATTTTAGATCTGAGCAAATATAAATTCTACGCACCAAATATTTTCCTTCGCTATCATATTTGCCAATTGCATGAAGCAAACAATTATTAAAACTTGGCAAATCAGATTTGTCATATAATTCATTCACCAAACTTTTCAGGTCACAAAGAAAATCAAGTTCGATATAACCTAAACAATTTGAAGAAGATATAATTTCAAACTCCTCTTTGTCACTAGCAATGCAATGAACACGCCTTGTTTCAGCATGTGTATAATCAAGAATAGAATCATCATCTCCATGTACTAGGTGTGTTGTAGATACGAGTGAAGCGTGATCATACTCACATGGACTGATTTCAGCATTGAGTTTGTTGCTTTGCTGACTCACCTTTGACATTGCAGGTGCTGCACAATCATTCTTTTCACACTTTTGCGGCGCATGTTGTTGCTCAAATTGCTGAATGCACTCAAATATATTGTTCTCTTCCTCCTGCAAAATGTTATGAACAACAAGGGGAAAAAGAGAGTGCTCTAACTCTAGTAAAGGTGCTACAATCTGAGAAGAAGTATCACTCTTATTCACAACTCGTGGCATAGGAGGAAACGAAGCATCAATACACAATTCCTCTTTATCACAACGAACAACAAGCAATTCATCTTGTGACAAAATCAAATCAGCAGTAGGTTCCACTATTTGTAGCTCTTGATTAGCATGCAGAGTGGACAAATTGTCAACATTATGGGCCTCATTATTCTTGCAGGTATTCGCAGACAATAAAATCTCCTTTTCAGCGCAAAGAGCAAGCCAAAACAAAGAAGCAATATTGTTGTATGAGTTGCTAATTAACATGGTTCGAATTTCAGAATTAAGCCCTTTCAGGAACCTACTCATAACATCTTTCTTGCATTAATCTAATCCACCAAACATGACACAAATCTTAAAGGTATGATAGTATTCCTTGACAGTCCTACTACCTTGCTTCAAGTTGTCTAATTTTGCAAGCAAGCAATCAGCATAATATTCAGGAACATATTCATCACGAAAAAGTATTTTAAAATCTTTCCAAGTTTGTGGAACTTTATTGTGCCTACAAATATGTTTCCATGTAGTCAAAGCATAATTTGTTAAAGCACTAGAAGCAACAAAAATCATTTGATGTTCAAACAAGTCATACTTATCAAATTCTGCGTCTACCTTAAGCTCCCATTCAATGTAAGCATGAGGATCAAACATACCAGCATATAATGGTAATTGTTGAATGATATCTTGAAGATGAGGGTCTAGCTTGAACTGCTCAAAAATCTTTATATCACCTGTCATGATTAGTAGAAAACAAGAAACACAAAAATAATATGTATCCCCTATTAACTACTAGGATGTGTCGGTGTAATTCTCTCAAACTCACCTTGTTCAAAACAAGCTCTTACAAGTTCTTACCATGCAAAACAGGATGGGACGGCAACCAACAAGACAGCAACCTCGAAGATAGTGTATCGGTGCCGCAGCAACAAGACCTGTCAAGTTGTAGTCGAATATGTGGAGCTATACGTGGGCTGATACAAGGAATGACTAGTACCACGTTAGTTAAAAAAACAAGCTGAATAATCGTTCAACGGCGGCACAGTGCTGGTCCTAGGCTAAACCAAGCTAGAGACCTGAGCCTAGGCACAAAGGTAGTCACCAACAAAGAGCAACTAGCACAGCACAAAGAACACAAAGGAATCAGCCCCAAATTTTTTTTCTTCCTCTCTCCTTTTCTTTCTTCTTTTTTTTACACCAATGCAGCAAGATCAAAATCTTTTCTCTCTTTTTTTTCTCTTCTTTTTTTCTATTTCTTTCTTTCTCCCTTGCTGAAAAATCAAGACAAATCCGCACAAAAGGATGAGTTTACACAGATTGCAGATCGCTGATCTCTAGCACAATTGCGGAATGCTCAAAATGAATTTCGCAACAAGGCTAGATCCATTGGAAAGGTAACAAGATAAGCTTTTCAGATTGTATTTAAACACACGAATCAGACTTAAGATGAATCCGTGATGGACAAAATGCAGCAGCGATGTATATGATGACAATGGATCTCGTGGTGACAAAACGTGATAGAACTCAAAACTCTAAAGGATTAGACACTAAGACCAGCAACTCGACACAACCGATGCAACCGAAAACTCAACAACCCCAAACTAAGCAGTACTAGTAAAGGATTAAAAGGTTTATGGGACAGCGGGTAAACTAATCTATATTTTTTTTGTGGCTTTTGTGGACTATAGGAAGTTAAAAATAACAAAGGATTGCTAGTCTCTCACCGATAAACCTCGCTCTGATACCAACTGAAGTGAACCCTGTAGGGTTTGTGCCCAATCTTTCGATGAGAGGCGAAGATAAGTCGATTGATAACGAGGAAACGCTCTCGGGCCGACTACAACCTTCCAAGGATGCGCCTTAGCAACCGATACACCGTCTCCTATGGCTGTCACGATCTTGTGGAGCGCGTCAACCGCCACTAGGGCACCCGTTCCTGCAAGCAATCGAAGAACAAGCAAGAACAAGTATAACAAGCAACTTAATTGCAAATGTGGAGATGGAAACCAATCTGATAACACCAAGTTGGGGTTCCGAATCAGGTAGAACGGGTGGTCTAGCCGACACACGCGTCTACAAGGAAGTAGCAATGGCTAAACTTACAACGAAACAAAATCTGAGTGTTCTCGACGGTAGCTAAGGAGTATATGAAAGGGGGAGGACGACCATAGGGGTGCTGGGGTCGTGCTCCAACCCTAGGACACGTCCCTAATGGACCCAACTTGATACATAGCCCATTGGGCCAAAATAAGGTGGCGCAACACTCTGGACAGAAAAACCTCTGGTCAATATTTTGACGATTGCAGACGCCTCAGGATAGATATGGACATGAATTCGGATCCGTATGAAAGTTGACTTCCTCCCGGTTCCATGAAGTACTTGAACGCCCAAATCTGATTCCGTATGTGTCCGTGGCGTCCGTTGGAAGTTGGCCCAATCATGCAGTCCGAATCCAGCGCCCAAAACGTGTTGGCATTGATCTCTTTCCTTCTTTGGGCCAAAAGTGACGTGGTGGCCTGGTTGAGGACGTGAGGAATACTTGTACGTGGCCCCCAATCAACTTCTTTGGTCCTCCATGCTTGCCATGTACGATTAACACTCTTTTTTATCCACGTCAGTATTTCTGAAAATGACAAGCAACGTACATCATGGTGCAGCAACAATTCATCCAATATACCAAATACGATGATGATAAAGAATTGGTTCACCTTAGAATCAAAACTTGCTATTATAGTCGTATCCAAGCCGGTGATGTCCTCATCATTAAGTACAGCCGGCGCGCGGAGGGGGGTCTTGGACCCTAGGTCTCACAATCAAGTATCTTAGGAACGTGCATAAAGAGAGTAAGAGCTATGCACATGGGGAACGCGTAAAGACATAAAGCATAAGAAACCCCTTCAGGTCGCGAGACCCATAGGTTGGTGAAGCCAAGCCACCGAGCGCTTCAGGCCTAACTTAAACCAAGCCCCCGAGCGTTTCGAGGGGGAAGGGTAAGCAGAACAAAAAGTAAAGGGAGACCCGGGTGCAGGTCGACAGAAGAGCTGCCGAGTGGGAATCACACTTTTATTAACTAGAAATTTACAAGAGGGGAGAGTACATAGCTTTTATTTCGGTACAGATCTTCCAAGGATAGAAGCGATGCAAGTGCTTAATGTTCCAGACGTTCGGGACGTCCTGACCGTCAGCCCACTGGAGGCGGTAGGTTGCTGGCCCAATGACCTCTTGCACGATGAAGGGGCCTTCCCAAGGTGTGGAGAGCTTGTGCATGCCCTTGGTGTCTTGGATGCGCCGCAGGAATAGGTCGCCCACGTTGAAGGAACGTTCGCGCACGTTGCGATCGTGGTAGCGACGTATCTGCTGCTCATGGCGGGTGTGCCGCATCAGCGCGGCCACGCGGTGCTCCTCAATGCTGTCGAGGTCGACCTTGCACGTCTCTTCTGTTGCGCCTTCGTCGTAGTGCTGGATGCGGGGGGCGCCGAAGGCAAGGTTGGTTGGGAGGATAGCCTCCGACCCGTAGACCAGGAAGAACGGTGAGTATCCTGTAGATGAACTGACCTGGGTCCAGAGACCCCAGATCACGCGTGGGAGCTCCGCTAGCCACCTGGTGGCGTATTGGGAGGCGTCGTTGAAGATTCGGTCCTTGATGCCTTGAAGCACCATGCCATTAGCGCGCTCGACCTGGCCGTTGCAGTGTGGATGCGCCACCGAAGCGTAATAGACGTCGATGAGGTTATCTTGGCAGAAGTCCCAAAAGTCGGCTCCTGTGAAGGCCGAGCCTAGGTCAGTGACGATCTTGTTGGGGACCCCGAATCGGTGAGTAATGTCCTCAATGAACTTCGCTGCCTCCTTCGACGTGACGCTGATAACAGCCCGGACCTCGATCCATTTGGTGAACTTGTCCACTGCCACGAGGATGTGCTTGTAGCCGCCAGGGGCGGTTCTGAAGGGTCCTACTGAGTCCAAGCCCCATATAGCGAACGGCCAAGATGGAGGGATTGTCCTCAGGGCTTGAGCTGGGACGTGCTGCTGCTTGGCGAAGAATTGGCACCCTTTGCATCTTCGGACTAGGTCCTGAGCATCAGCCATGGCAGTAGGCCAGTAGAATCCGGACCTAAATGCCTTCCCCACCAGGTTAGCAGAGGCTGCGTGGTTGCCGCATTCTCCACCGTGGATCTCATGCAAGAGCCTGAGACCCTCAGACCTTAGGATGCACTTCATCAGCACGCCATTGGAAGCGGACCTTCGATAGAGCTCTGTGCCGATGACAACGTAACTGGCACTGCGCCTTACGATCTTCTCCCGCTCGACCTTGTCCTCAGGGACTCGGTGCTCCAGGATGTAGGCGATGAAGTCGAGGCGCCAATCATCTTCAACCTCTGTCATGAGGACGCCGCGGCTGCCTTGCGGAGGTGCGTCGCCAGGCGACGTCTCTGGGTCGCTGAGGAGCTTGATCGATGGCTTGCGTAGGTCCTGGACGAACACGCTGGCTGGGACCAGCACGCGCTTGGACCCCAGCTTGGAGAGGACGTCTACCGCCACGTTGTTGTCACGGCAGACGTGATGGAATTCCAGGCCTTCGAAGTGGGCCTTGAGCTTCCGGACCTCGGCACAGTAGGCGTCCATCATGTCCTTCTTGATGTCGCACGTCTTGTTGACCTGGTCGATGACGACCTTGGAGTCACCGTAGGCGATAAGCCGCTTGATCCCTAGGGAAATGACGATGCGCAACCCGTGAATCAGGGCCTCGTACTCGGCGCCGTTGTTGGACGCCTTGTAGTGGATCTGCAGGACGTACTTCAGGTGATCGCCTTGGGGGGAGATGAAGAGTACGCCTGCACCCGCTCCTTCGAGGTTCAGGGAACCATCAAAGTACATCTTCCAGTACTCCGGCTTCTCCGCCGGTGGGGGTTGCTGAGTCTCTGTCCATTCAGAGACGAAGTCCGAAAGGATCTGGGACTTGATGGCCTGTCGTGGACAGAACTCAAGGTCGAACTCGCCTAACTCGACAGACCACTTGACGATGCGCCCTATGGTGTCACGGCTACATAGGATCTCTCCCAAGGGGAAGCTTGAGACGACCTTGATCTTGTGCGCTTGGAAGTAGTACTGGAGCTTGCGCGAGGTGACGAGGAGGCCGTACAACATCTTCTGGGGTTGCGAGTATCTGATCTTGCTGTGGGACAGGACCTCGCTGACGTAGTAGACAGGTCACTGGATGGGGTAGGGTTGGCCTTCCTTAGGTCATTCCGCCACCAGGACCGCGCTGACCACCTGGGTGGACGCAGAGATGTAGAGCAGCAATGTCTCTTTCGGCGCCGGGGGCACCATGACTGGAGCCGTCGTAAGGAAGGTCTTCAGCTCTTCTAGTGCCTGGTCGGCCTCGTCCGTCCACACGAACTTGTCTAACTTTTTCAGCAGCTTGAAGAAGGGCAGGCCTTTCTCCCCGAGCTTGCTGATGACGCGACCTAGGGTGGCCATCATACCGGTGAGCTTCATGACGTCTTTCTTCCCGGTAGGTCTCTTCATCTTGCGGATGGCGTCGACCTTGGTGGGGTTCACCTTGATGCCCCGGTGGCTGACCATGAAGCCTAGGAGCTTGCCAGATGGAACACCGAAGACGCACTTCTCTGGATTGAGCTTCCAGCGGTAGCGTCGGAGGTTGGCGAAGGTCTGGGCGAGGTCGGCGATGAGGTTGTCCTCCACTGTGGTCTTGACAACCACATCATCGACGTTAGCTTCGACGTTGTCGCCAATCTGAGACTCTAAGCACTTCTGGATGGCCTTCTGGTAGGTTGCTCCAGCATTCTTGAGGTCGAACATCATGGCTGTGTAGCAGTAGATACGATGCGGCCTTATGAACGCCGTTTTGTCCTAGTCAGAGACCTTCAGGGCTATCTGGTGATACCCTGAGTAGCAGTCGAGGAAGCATAGCAGGACGCTTCCGGCTGTGGAGTCAACGACCTGGTCGATGTGCGGAAGAGGGAAGGGGTCTTTAGGGCAATGCCTGTTGAGATCGGTGTAGTCGATACACATTCTCCATTGACCGGTTTTCTTGGGTACAAGCACCGGGTTAGCGAGCCAAACTGGGTTTTTACACTCACGGATGAATCCGGCAGCTAGGAGCTTTATTATTTCTACCCTAATGACCTCCTTGCGATCCTTCGTAAAGCGGCGTAGCTTCTGCTTGACAGGCTTGGCCGTCTTGCTTACATCCAAGGAGTGCTCAGCCAGCTCCCTGGGAACACCCGGCATATCCGATGGGGTCCATGCGAATATGTTCGCGTTATCCTGGAGGAAACTGGTGAGCGCAAGTTCCTATTTCTCCCCGAGGTTGTCACCGATGACCACCGTCTTCTCTGGGTCAGCGAGGCCGAGGCAGACCTTCTTTGTTGACGGCGTGGCGTCCAGGGCGGTGTCAGTGCGTTTCTGCTCTAGGATGGTTAGGTCGCTTGGAGCGACCTTCGCAGCCTCGGCGATCAAGACGGCCGAGGCATCGACGCAGGCGTTCGTCGTGGCGATGTCGAGAGCCTCGTTGTCGCACTTGAACGAGACTATTAGGTCGCCGTAGACGGAGAGGACTCCGTTTGGAGCTGGCATCTTTAACACCAAGTAGGTGTAGTGCGGGATGGCCATGAACCTGGCCAGCATGGGGCGACCTAGGATCGCGTGGTCGGAGGACTTGAAGTCAGCAACCTTGAAGCTGAGGTACTCTGTACGGAAGTTGTCCTCCGTGCCAAAGGTCACAGGTAGGGAGACCCGCCCCAGGGGGTAGGCCGCCTTGCCTGGGACAATGCCGAAGAAAGGTTCGTCGCACACTGTCAGCCTCTTGAAGTCGAAGTCCATCTTCTTCAAGGTCTCGACGAAGATGATGTTGAGCCCGCTCCCTCCGTCGATGAGGGTCTGGGGAAGCAGGGCTCCCTCCACTATAGGCTCGATGACGAGTGGGTAGGACCCGGGGTCTGGGATATGAACCCAGTGATCAGCTCTGGAGAACGTGATCGGCTGCTCAGACCAACGCAGAGGCTGCGATGGCTTGGTATGGATGAGGTGGATCTCACGCTTGTCCTTGCGATATTGCCTTCTGCTCACGCTGGACTTGAGGCCACCGACTATCATGTTGGTCTACCTCTTGGCCTGCTAGAAGGGGCCGTTGGGGTTGCCCGTCGCAGGTGGGGGAGGTAGGTCGCGCTCATCGCGGTGATCCTCTGGCTCCTGCTCGTCGCGACGTCGCTCATCGCGACGGCCGTCATCGCCGCGACCGCATCGGTCGTCACGACCCTTGTTGTTGTAGCGACGTGAAGAGGATCGGTCGTCGTCACCTCTAGGTCGCTTGGGGTCCTCAGGGGTACGAAACGCCCTCTTGAACTGCGAGCACTCGCAGACGGTGTGGGTGGCCCCCTCGTGGAACGCACAGGGACTGTCGAGCGCTGCATTAAACTCATTGACGTTGAACGTCGAAGGTCGACGTGCCTCCGCCGCAAGCACCTCTGAGGGTCGCTTGCGCAGCTTGGAGCTTGAGTCTCCAGCGGTGCCGGAAGTGCCCGCGTCGCGCTTGCCGTCGTAGTCGAACTGGTTGACCAGCGCCTCGTCGGTGTCGATGAGCTTGTTGATGACGTCCATGAGGGCCGCGACGGTAGTGGCCCCCGACTCATGGATCTTTTCAAAGATCTTGCGATCTCTGACGCCTTACTTATAGCTTTCGACGACCTGATCATCCCTGACACTGACGCAAGTGTTGCGGTTCTTGAAGAACCGGTTAGTGTAGTCGCGGAGCCGCTCGCCGGGCTTCATGGTGACCCTCTCGAGGTTGATGGCGTTACCAGGGCGATTGTAGGTCGCCTGGAAGTTAGACGTGAAGGCCTAGGACAGGTCGGCCCAAGACGTGATGCTGCCAGCTGGGAGGTTGTTGAGCCAGAGTGACGGCGCGTCACCCATCACCAGCGGGAAGTACGCTGCCATGTGATCGAAGTTGCCGCCGGCCGCCTTGACGGTGACGTAGTAGGTCGACAGCCAGATGTTGGGGTCGGAACGACCGTCGTACTTCTGAATGTTAAACTTGAAGTTGTCGGGGTAGGCCACCGACCTAAGGCGAGGAGCCAACGCGGGGAAGGCGGTGATGGCCATGTCGTCGGCGGTGGCTCCAGCTTGAGTGCCGCCTCTGCTCTGCGTAGGGGCGACGATTTGGGATCGGGGCTGGCGATCTGGATTTGGGACACCGCCCTCCGGATGGCCGTAGTCCGCCTCGTACTGAGCACGGCGCCTGTTCTCGACGTCGTGGCGGTCGTGCTCCTCACGCTCCATGATGTGAGGGACGGCACCAGGAGGACCGTACTCGCGGTCGTACTCTGCGCAACGTCGTAGCTCCCTCTCTTCGTGCTCGCGATGGCGCTGGTCGATGTAGCCGCGGGCGTCACGGGCGCACCTGTTCTTGTCGAGGTTGGCGTGGAGGTCGCCGTCCTTTGCGCCGTTCGCCCGGGGTTGGTCGGGGTTGTTTTGGTCGACCTCCTCCTGGATGGGGGGGAGGTTGCTGCGCGCATGCTGATTAGATCGGCTGCGCGAGTGGTGGCTTGATGACGACGCAGCGGACTTGGCTGCTGCGCTCTTCTCCTCCACCAAGGCCGTAGCGACCCGGAGGTACGCCATGGCTGCTTCAGCCTCGGGTGTGGGGTTGGCTTGCTGAAGGCGCGCCATAGCAGTACCCAGGTTGGCCTGGGGGCTGTTGAACGTCGGCAGCCCCACTTCCTCGAACTCGAGACGAAGGTCTCGAGCGCAGGGAGGTACCGCGTGGCACTGCTCCTCTGCACGTCGCTGGGCGCGGTTGGCATTGCCCTGGATCCGCCGTGCCTCCTCGGAGTCTGTTGCACCGTGACGTGGTGGTTCATTCTCAGAAACCACCAAGACCCGGCGAAGGTCGGAGCCCGAGTCATTGGGGGAGACGTGGATCCGGACCTTCTGGAACTCGCTGCCATCCGGGGTCGCGGGAGCTCGCGTGGTATGGGGGGTACGCTCCTGGTCGATCTTCTTCCGCAGTCGGCAGCCGCGGAGGGTATGCCATGCGCCCTTGTGGTAGGTGCATGGTACGTCGAGCGGATCGCGGCGTGCGCGGAGCTCGGGCTTGAGGTCGCCAGATGGCCGCCGCCACCGCCCAGATTGGATCTGGGAGGACTTGGTCGCCTGGCGAGCGTAGACATCGCTGGGTGGTCGGAGACCGAAGGGGAAGGTCCCGCGGTGCGACGCCATCTGCGTTGAGCGCTGGGCTCTCTCGCAGATCTGGAGGGTTTCCTCCATCATGCCGATGACACACTCCATTCCCTGAATGATGTCATAGGGTTTGGGCGGGTGGGTCTCCGATGCTAGATCGGAAACGGGGCTGGCAACAGGTGCCGTCGCGATCTTCGCAGTGACCACTGGAGTGGTCGTGGCCGCCAGAACAGTCGAGGTCACCGTGAAGGAACCAAAGCAGATCTCCACAGGGTTAGCGAGGATGTCTGCCATGCTCGCCGGGAAAACGACACCGGGTCAGGCCACCATGCTGCACAGCGAGTTCCCGATCACCCCTACCAGGCGAGCCAACTGTCAGGGGTTGACCCAAGCGGTTGTAGGTTAATTTGAGGGGATCGAGAACTAAGAGCGTAGGTGGTAGTTCGCGGATGGAACTCGGAACACGGCGAGAATGGCGATGGACACAAGGGTTTTGACTGGTTCGGGCCTCCGGAGAGTGAAACCCTACGTCCAGTATGGGGTGGAATTATGCGTGGAAGGGAAGTCCCCTCGAATGGAGCTCCAGGCCGCCTTATATGGTCAACGGGCTAGGGCTTCCATTCGAGGTCGATGGACCCTCATCAAGGTCTGTTACAAAATGGGAAGGCCATCTGCCTTGATTACAGGGGAGATCCCGAGATCTCTGGACCTACAGGAGGCGTCGAGCCGCGACCTAATTGCGTGCCTTGCACCCCAAGCCCGGCGGATCCTCCGGGATCTGGATAAGGTCTTCTGGAGTCTTCCAAGGTCGTCGGGGTTGTGGGTAAGGTCTCCGGGCCCACTTGCAGGTCAGTGGGGCTTCTGGCAGGTCGGGTCCACTTGACAGGGACCTCTGGGACCCTGGCCGGTGGGGACCCATGGGTACCCATGTCTCTCAGGTGCTGGCCACATGTAGTAAATTTCGGCATGCAAATCTGATCAGGCATGTAGTTAGATCTATTTCCTAGGATTGCATTTGTTTGGGAATTTTTTCAAATATTAGAATTGCACTTTTCATGAGATGGAAGTAGCATGATCATTTGAGAGTAATCTAACCATTTCATATTTGTATTATAACAATTCAAAATTGTTGGTCAAAGATTGTAAAATATGAATCTTAATATGTGTGTACACCTTACAAACAGGTATTCTGTTCTTGATAGATCATATTTGATTCCTCAAAACCAGCATTCGCTAAGATGGCCTTAATTTCTTTGTATCTTGTAGTGTTTACTCCAGGGTTTATTCACTCACATTATTCTCTTATATATGCAGCATTTCAGAGGAAACATTTCCTATGGGGAATATTCAAGCCTAGAGAAGTTATACGTGCTGCAGTTGCAGAACCCTAAGTGCTATAGGGCATTGTGCAAGGAGGTAGAGAAGGAAACACAGCAACATGTCTCAGATCAGCCTGATGATAATGTACAATGGGAAGTACCAGACGGGATCACTCAAGATGAAGCTAGGCCACTCAGCATGGGCTCTGATCTTAATGCTCCTCAAGAAGGGACGCAGGAAGACACTGAAACTACTCCTGTCATTACAGCTCCTGCTGCATCGTCTGCAAACTATGGGCAGATTGATCCAAGCCTAGGATTTCCCCTAGGCAGGCTCATGGGTTTTGTAGCTCGTCAGACTCCAAAGCTCGAGCAACTTATTCAAGAGATGAAACATGAAGGTGTGTTGGTATTTGTGGAGGATCAGAGTTTAGGTGCCGGATCTTGGCCAGGCAACATGGCTACTGCGGTGCAGAAGTAGTGGCTAGGGGCATTAGTTTCATGCTCTGTTGAATCTGACTTGAGCGAGTATCCTTCGCAGGCATGAACAGAACTACAGAAGGCTATCTAGCTTGCCCTGCTGGTAAGATAACGTATTTGGGGTATATTCAACGGTTGAATCAGCATGGTGGAAGTTGGGCAGGAGCAGAGCATGTTCAGCACCTTTCTGTGCCTCTCTCTTCTGAAGAAGGCTGCTGCTGTAATCGACGCCAGCTTAGTACGCACATAATCGACACCACCCAGTTGGGGTTGCAGCACGCAGCACGGATGGTTGCTATATGCACTAGTACTACTGATAGTGCGTAACCGAGAGGGTGCAGGTTACGTGCCGAAACGACACGACCAGATGCAGCATGGATGCTTGCATAACCATTCCTGACCACGTTACGCATACATCTGAAGCCTATTTCTGCGTAACGCAGTCGGTGTTGCAGGATGTCCTCCACTAGATGCTGCTCCTCCCTGAACCGTTGTTCAGAGGGTCAACATCGAAAACTGAAAGTTGAACAAGAACAATTAAAAATGTAGTTAAACCCCTGTTTGGATCGGGTGGTCTACCACTCCTAAATGCTAGTCCATTATTTGCAGCACCATTTTCTATTTTTATTGTTTTTACTACTTCTAAACTTCTATTCTATACATATAACGCCGGCCGGTAACACGTACTCTGTTACGCACGACAGCGCGACGGTGGTGCCCACCATTCGTCATTAGAGATTGTTTTATTCCAACTTCTTCTTCCCCGCGAGCCACGACAGAGCAGCAGCACAGATTTGCACGACCACAGGTCTCCTTTTTGCCTCTTCCTTCACTGCAAGCAGTAGCACATCAATCTATAGGACTACAGGAGCAAAGCAATAGTCATCCATACGAGCCCCTGCAGCAAATTTTTCTCCTTTCTCTACGATTCTGATACACAATGCAAGATGTAGTAGCGCTCGGAGTTCGAGCTCGCCCAAGGCCATAGTGGAGTTCGAGCTCAACCATGGCATCGTTCTGGTCGGAGGTGGAGCTCCTACTTCCATTGCGCACAGAAGAGCAGTGCTCGCTCCCATAGGGAAAAGCAGCGCAGGCATACTCACCACCGCTTGGAAGAAAGATGCGGGGAAGGACGGCTTGCTGGGTTACGCTATCCTCTGTCAAATTGACTTGTGAAAGGTATTCATTTCGTTCATCTCCATCGAAACAATTAATTCCAGAATGGTCTACTCATATATATAAAAAATCCAGCATAATTACTCCATTACTACTATACAGAGATACTAATTCACACACACACACACACACACACACACCATAACCACTAACATCTCAAATAGGAGTACTTAACACTAATTTAAACGAATGCATAACCATTTTCTAACCAGCACTTAACCATCTGCCTAAAACATTGTTATTTCCTGAGATCGTGTTCTATTTGCAACTGTATCTCCATACTTGTCTCTTTTTTACCTCCTTGGGTGGAAGGAGATTTGCCTTGTTGAATGTCCACTTTTGAGACTCCAACCTCAGTTTCCTAAGGAGATCAGAGGATAATAAGTATATCTGAATTAAGATTAGATCGATTCACATATAGTAGGTAGTAGTAATTGATTGGGCAGGTGCAGGTAACGCGCATAATTGGCACGACCGGTGCACCATGGATGATGCGTAACCGTGCCGGTCCAGGTTACGCATACATCTAAAGCCTATTTCTGCATAACGCACTCGGTGTTGCAGGAACAATGTAGCTTGGAAGTGCGTAACCATGCTGGTGTGTAACCTAGTGCGTAACGTAGTCGGTGTGACAAGCTATAACGAGTTCCTAGGTCATGAATTGACCCTCATCTCAAGTGCTCGTTTACTTCTTCAAATTAGAATACACTCAGACTATGGGCCTCAAATATCAATCAGTGGTGTAGCTTCCAAACAAACCCAGCAGGGGCCTAGCATAAAAGAACAAAGTTCTTTTTAGTTTTATTATGAAGCCAAATGATGTGGCCTATTGGAGTGAATGTTTTAGTTTTGTGTACTAGTTTTATTATAAAGCTAAAGATGCTTCTACTGAACAGTGATGGATAATTTGTTCGAGTGCTCACACAAAACGAAATGCAAAATGGAGGTAGTAGATGCTTACATGTTTTGCAATTTTCATGTCACGAATCTTGATCTCAATTATAAATCTACCAGTTATAAAGCTATCTAGTGTAAATGCAATGCCGTGCTCATGGACTGGCAGGTCTGATATTCCTGGATATATAGATGTTTGATGATTCAAGGGAATAATCAGAGGCAAAAAAAGTTACCTGGGTGTTCAGCTATTGTGGTTTTAGTAGGAGGGAATGAGATAAGTTTCAATGAAAATGAAAATGTTACCTCGTCAGTGTCGTCCTTTATGGCTGGTGGCCCTGGCACCACGGCCTGGTAGTTGGCCACCTCTTCGGCATTTGCCCGCACAAGCTGGCTCATAAGTTCGTGGGTGACGGACCCGCTAGTATGGCCGTCCTCCAGAGAGCATGCGGACAGGGCGGGTGGAAGCCCGTGGACTTGGAGGACGTCGGCAATGCGCACGAAAGCTTGGGAGAGGCTAGCCAGCCTCTCCCGCAAGGCATGGCATAGCATGGTCACTACCTCACCGGCAGTGTCCCGGTGCTCTATGACGTGCGCGGCCTTCCTCCCTTCCTCGTCGTGAGCGGCAGGGGCAGAAGTCATTGCGGCGTGGGAGCTGCTTCTCCCTACAACCCCCATCAGTGCGAGTCTCGGGGAGGGTTCGTTCTTCTCATAGATCGAGGGTTTTTGGTCTTGTCCCCCAGCGGTAATGCCTTCCCTGATCACCAGTGGTTGGTGCACCCTCGGCTCTGAAGTGCTGATGGCGTCCACCTCTGGGTTCCCGTTCAGGCGCCGGCATCATTCCGACACATTAATGGCGCAGAGGGGAAGTGCGTCGGCTGGAGAGGCCGTGTCGGCAAGACATGTCGGAAGAAGCTCACGCAGCAAAAACTCCAGGTTGGGTTCTTCCATCCGACCTTCCTCTATGATGAGTACAAAAGATCACGAACCAATAATGGTTAATAATTAAAAATTCAAAACAATCTTGATGAAATGATTCGAACAGGGATCGTTGCCACCGGGTAAAGTAGGCGTGCGGTCCGCGAAGAAGCCAGTGCAATAGCACGCAATGTGGTCTTGCCGGCGTAGAGGACTGATCCGCCACCTTAGGGCATCAGCCATCACCATGGCGCCGGTCAATCCGAAGCCGTGCAGCTCTCGGATTCTAGACTCGAGGACCCTCATCGCGGGCGTCTCGCCGGGAACAGAGCGCCACTGTAGGAACCGCTCAGGCCTCCCCGTTGGCAAGCGAAGCTCGTCTATGGTGGAGTCAGCCCCCACGTACAGGCAATTGCAACGCCACGAACCCCAGTGATCCCTTGTTTCAAGCTCGATGTACCGATTAGAGGCGGTGTCCCACAGCCGGAATTCGAAGAAGTCGATCAACTGGTTGTGTGCCCATGAGAATTTGCTACGTTGCAGTGTGTAGAAGCGCCGGAACATCTCTAGGCAGGGAGGGACACCCACCAACATTTCGCATAAATAGGTGAAAACTGATAGCACAACGATGGAGTTGGGGTGGAGCTGCACCAGGTGCACCCTGTAGAAGGTGAGCACGGCGATGAAGAAATCAGAGAATGGCGGGACAAGTCCTGCCATCAAGAACGAGACGAACATCACCACCTCACCAGCGCGTGGCACCGGAAAATCATCACCCTCGGGGATCCGGAGTGTCGTGCTGGGATGCGCTAGGCGAATCATGAGCATACTCGCTGCATCTCGGCGGCCAGTGGACGGGGGAAGCACCATCCTCCTGGTGGCTTGCGGTGCTCGACCTCTAAACTGACGAGAGAAAGAGAGCAATCACGATCTCAAGAACGTCCTCCGAAGGTGTCAGTGGATATCTTTAGGAATCCTCACTATCCTTGCCTCTTATCTGGGTGTGTCCTTGGACCGACTGTACGAAGTTAGTGCACACACGTTGAAGGACCGATTAGGCGACCAGAGACGGGGGGAGTGAATGGGAGCCGATAAAAATTCTTCTCCAAAGAGTCGAACTCGACTATGTCCCAAACACACAACCAAGGATTCCCACACGAGCTTTCCAAGGTCACGTAGTCACAACGAACGTATCAACCCTAGGAACAAAGCCCCAACACAACCCAAAACGGAAGCACAACTCAGGAGGCAAAGGACTTAGACAAACCTGAGACGGACGGTCCGACCTGATGTCGTAGACGGTCCGTCAGGCCTCGGCGGACAGTCCGACCCCTTCGGACGGACGGTCTGTATTAACGGACAGAACCTCCAGTAGCTACCCCCGAAAATACAGACGGTCCTACGCGGCACCACGGACGGTTCAATGACGGCGGATGGTTCGTGACCCCTGTGCAGATGGTCCGTCGCACTCGCGGACGGTCCGTTACCCTCGGGCGGACAGTCCGACAAACCAGCTGCAACAAAACCCTAGCACCCCTAAAGATCGACGTGCGAGCTTGCAACAACTGGACGAACACGCGACGAACTGGGAGCGTGCGGACGGTCTGTGGGCACCCCGCGGACAGTCCGTCCCCTTTGAACAGAACAGCCCGATCTCGAAAACGCAAAGTCAACTCCACCTATCCATCCATGGATCTCCCAAACGGCTGAGTGGCATGAGACAAGATTTGGGGGAGATGTGAAGCGTCCCTAGGGGATGCTATGCCCAAAAACTTGAGGCCTCAAACCAACTAAAACGCCGGGAATCGATCACGAACCGAGCTCTACCAAAAGGCTAGGGTTCCACCCGAAATCCTCAAATCCAAGGCCAAATCCAGAGTTTGAGGGGTCAAGATCAAGCACAAAGATGCACAAGGCATCTATCCATGATCCCCACAAAGAAATTCGAACCCAAACACCTCAGAATCGGAGTAACAAGCCGCGCACGAAAATCCAATGAAAATAGCCCAAAAAAGACACGAAAATCACTCGAGCCACAAGAAGGAAATCGACGCAACCATGAAAGCTTCCATACACTCAGAGGTCAGATTCTCTACAAAACGGTGAAGAAAATCTAAGCCTATGGAGCAGGGAAATGAGAAGCAGTCCAGATAGATGGTTTGCCCAGAAACCCTAGAACTATATATATGGAGTCCCTCTGGGGTGGGCAAATGACCAAGCTACCCCTAAAACTTAAACTGAGATACAAAGCCCATAGGGGAAATATGGTCAAGTAGCACTCCTCTTCATCAGGCGGCCATGCCTTCGCCACAGTCCGCGTCCTCCCGACGCAAGCCCTGCAATCCCGCCGCGTGTCCCCCGGCATCGAAGCTTCTCGGCGCGTCCGGATCCCGTCTCCGCCCACCGAGCCTCTGGTCTTGGTTTTGTGGCTCAACTAAGTAACCCGACGGTTTTGTGGTGAACCGCCGCAAACCCCGCGTGCAGACTCCGGTCGTGAGCCGCTACCCGGCACCGGCTCCAGTCGACGACTTCGTCTTGCTTTTCCTACCACCATGCGGCCCGCACTGGATCCCGTTAGGCCACCAGGTCCATCGAGCCGAGCCTACTTGTCTCTCCACTCCTCGGAAGCCCCGCAAGGCTAAGACCTTTCGCGCCCGCTCTTCACCTGCACCAACACGAATCAAGCCGCAACCTGCACTTGCAATACTCGGCCAAGAGTCTATCCACACCACGTTGTCAATCACTCATCACAGCAAGGAGGGACCATCCACCGGTCCTCGGACGCTCCTGTCCTCAATCTCCCCCATGATGAGTGCATTGACAACACACATGGTAACCAATTCAGAGAAAAGAGAAAAAGAAGAGAAACGAATGAAAAACTCAAGCAAGTGATCAAAAGCCAAACAAAAGCGAAAAACAAGATCACTTGAGAGAGAAAAATCTCGGTCCCCTGAGACAAGGGCAACGGCTCGAAACAACCGAGATAAAATGCTCCAAAATTGCCGACTCCTCAAGGTGAGGCAAAAAGGACTCGACACCATCGGCAGAAGAGCACAACTAAAATCAACTAAAATCAGGCGACAAAGAGCTCCCAAATGCATGAATGCAAGCTCCCCCTGAACAAATGCATTTCTCCCAAATTTTTCTCCCCTTGATGCAAAACTCCCCCTGGATGCATGAATTGGGTACTTTCCTCCCCGTTGTTGGTAATGCATGAATCAAGTCTACAAATGCAAGCATGTGCTTCTCAAATAGACAAAGAGCACTACAACATGCTAAAAATGAGACATAGACAAGCATGATAGCCACAAATTTAGTACAAGCATCGCCAACAAGAGAGATAGGGACATATAAGCATGTGACATAGCCATGAACAAAATGAAGTATTTTTCAACACAAAGTTCCCTCTCATGAGCATAGGACCTAAACATGGTCAAAATGAGCACAAACAACATATAACTCACAAACTTCATGCAATGTCACAAATTCTCATCACAAGATCATCACAAACACCTACAAGCTATCTCATGTCAAGTCAAAGCCACCGAGCCATGTGTCCACTTCTAAATATGAGACTTCTCAATGGTGAACATCATGCAACGGTTTAGCACCCAAGATAAGGAATTTAAATCACAGAAATGACATGGAAGCACATTTTTCAAGCACAAGCATTTCATATACCAATTTCATGATCTGAATTAAGCATGGTACATGAAGTGCCTTTGCGGCAAAAAGAAGCTTAGGTTTCTCCAGAAGGTAGCATGTAGGCTAAACATTCATGATGACAAATGGGTCTTTGACCCCAAATGAAAAGAACAAGGTTTCCAAGCACAAATTAAGCAAGATATAGCCATATGCGCACAATTTGAAGATGAGAGGCATTCAACTCACAAGAGAGGATCATATATAGCATTTTCACAAAATTAAGCCATCCACAAGCATATACATCCCAAAGCTACCAAGAGCATAGCTATACATCACATGAGCATCACTAGCAAGGTCATAGCTCATATCTAGCATATCATAGTGATCAAAGTATATAGGAGAAGCACATCTCTAAAGCATATGATACAAATGCGGTCAATGATACAAAGATGCAAATATGATATGATATA
Source organism: Cenchrus fungigraminus (assembly GCA_036936925.1). NCBI lineage: Eukaryota > Viridiplantae > Streptophyta > Magnoliopsida > Poales > Poaceae > Cenchrus > Cenchrus fungigraminus. Next base: position 75,487,556 of record CM072774.1, on the reverse strand, counting down.
GAAATGAAAATGCAACATGTATATGTACATCAGACTCCCAACCGAAGCTCAAAAAGGAAAAACCATTCCAAGCTCCCATCGCAAACAAGCAAATGTAGCTTGGTCCAAAGGCTTTGTTAGGATATCAGCGTGCTGTTTTTCGGTTGGCATATGGATGAGGTCTATGTTTCCCTTCTCAACATTGTCTTTCAGGAAGTGGTACCTCACCTCTATATGTTTGGTTCTGGAGTGTAGCACGGGATTTTTGGCAACACTAATGGCACTCGTGCTATCACACATGAGAGAAACATGGGTACACTCCTCACCAAAGTCACTTAGTGTGTATGTGATCCAAAGCTGCTGGGAGCAACAACTAGCGGCAGCGACATACTCGGCTTCTGTGGTAGACTGAGCTACACTAGATTGTTTGCGAGAAGACCAAGAAACAAGTGATGAACACAAAAACTGGCACATCCCCGAAGTCGATTTCCTATCGACTCGACACCCCGCAAAGTCGGCATCCGAAAACCCAAGAAGCGAAAGAGGCCGAGTACCAAAGACCGAGCTCAGGAGTGTATCGAAGATACCTGAAGATCCGCTTGATGGCCTGCTGATGTGAAGTCCTCGGCGACGCCTGAAAACGAGCGCACAGACACACAGAAAACTGAATGTTCGGTCTCGTCACCGTCAAGTACAAGATAAAGCCGATCATGCTCCGGTACTCCTTCTGGTCCATGGGCTCTCTGTCCTCGTCCGTATCCAGCGCTGTAGTCGTACTCATCGGTGTCAACAGGGGCTTCGAGTCGTCCATCTTGAACTTCTTGAGGATGTCCTTCGTGTACTTGGCTTGACGCACAAAGGTTCCCTCTTCACCTGCTTGATCTGAAGCCCGAGAAAGAACTACAATTCTCCCATCATAGACATCTCGAATTCTTTGCTCATGTCCTCTGCAAACCTCGCAACCAAAGAGTGAGATGAGCCGCCAAAGACAATATCATCCACGTACACCTGAACAATTAGGATATCATCACCCTGCCTGAGGAGAAAAAGAGTCTTATCTACTTTGCCCATCTCAAACCCCTTGCTGAACAAGAACCCCCTCAAACAGCCATACCAAGCACGGGGAGCTTGTTTCAGCCCATACAATGCCTTCCTTAGCCTATACACTTGGTGGGGAAACTCAGCTCTCTCAAAGCCCGGTGGTTGCTTCACATAAACCTCTTCTTCTAAAAACCCATTCAGAAAGGCACTCTTCACATCCATTTGGTACAATTTGAACCCTTTAGCCACAGAAAAGGCTAGAAGGACCCTAATCGCTTCCAAATGGGCTACAGGAGCAAATGTCTCCTCATAGTCTATCCCCTCCTTCTGACTATAGCCCTGAGCAACCAACCTCGATTTGTTTCTCACCACCTCACCATTCTCACCCTCTTTGTTCTTCCACACCCATTTTGTCCCGATAGATTTGCAATGTGGTGGCGGCTCTACCAACTCCCAAACATGGTTTCTCTCAAAGTTCTCTAACTCCTCATGCCGTTCACCCAATTAGGATCAGAGAGGGCGTGTCCAATGTCTTTCGGCTCAAAGGTAGCAACAAAAGCCGAATGAGCAAATTGAGAAACATTCCTGGACCTTGACCGTGTTGTACGCTCGTTGATGTCACCGATGATTCTTGAGGAAGGATGATCGACTTGAACGCGCCTCGGTGCCTCTCGCCTGGAGATGACCTCCCCCTTAGCAGGAGCTTCCACATGATCTTGCTGGATCGTAGTTGGTGTAGGGGATGGGCCATCCTGCACCGTAGTCATCGTAGTGGAAGTAGAGGGTACATGCTCGGCTGGAGCTTCACCATCATCACCATCATCCTCTCCAGCCTCATCCTCCTCGTCCTCAAAGATCTTCTTGCCAATCTCATCGTCACCTTCACACTCAAAAATAGACGAACTGCATGGCTGGGTCTCGTCGAAGGTAACCTCGCAAGTTTCCATGACTAGGTTAGTATCAATGTTGAGCACACGGAATGCTTGAGAATGACTCGCATAACCCAAAAAGATCCCATCGGAAGACCTCGACTCAAACTTATCAAACCTACCCTTCTTGAGAATAAAGCACCGACAACCAAAAGCCCTGAAATGGCTCACTCTGGGTGCTCGCCTGTGCATGAGCTCATAGCACGTCTTGTTCAAGAAGGCCCGAAGAAAAATCTGGTTTCCAACATGGCACGCGGTATTCACTGCCTCAGCCCAATATCTCCTCGGAGTCCTATGCTCGTTGAGCATCGTCCGAGCCATCTCACAAAGGGAACGATTTTTCCTCTCAACCACACCATTCTGACAAGCCACATAGGGAGAAGAGAATTGATGTTCGAGACCCAAATCACGACAAAAGGTTTCGAAATGAGAGTTTTTAAATTCAGAGCCATTGTCGCTACGAATAGCTCGAACAACATCTCCATTCCTCTCATTCTTCAACCTCAAGATTAGATCCCAGACAAAACCAAATGTCTCCCCCTTGTCAGCCAAAAAGAAGACCCAAGCATAGCGAGAATAGTCGTCCACTATCACAAGGACGTACCATTTCCCACCCGCCGAGCACACACGAGCTGGACCAACCAAGTCCATATGGAACAGCTCGCATGGCCTCTCTGTCATAACGGATGTCAGAGGCGGGTGAGAGGCGGCGACCATCTTACCAAGCCTACATGGAGCACAAACCAAGTCCTTTTGGTATTTCAACTTAGGCAATCCTCGAACCAAAACAAGCCCACTTAAGCGTGACAACAAGTCAAAACTCAAGTGACCTAGCCTCCTATGCCATTTCTAAAGCTCCGCCGAAACACCAGGAACCAAACAATGAGAAGAGCCGACACACTAAGAAAAATCGGCTCTAAAAATCTGACCCTCGGGGATGATCGTGCACACAAGATCACCTAGAGAATCCAAAACACGAGACGCGCCCATTTTGAAACGAACCTCAAAACCCTCATCAAGAAGCTGGAAAACTGAAAGAAGATTGAACCCCAAAGACTTGACAAGAGCAACACGTCTAAGAGTCACAGACTCGCTCACCTTCACCGTGCCCACTGAAAGCACTCTACCTTTCCCATTGTCCCCAAAAGTGATGTACTCTTTGGTCATCACCGGGGTGAGGCTGGAGAACGACCTTCGATCTCCGGTCATGTGTCGAGAGCAACTGGAGTCGATCAACCAAAAGCCCTCCATGCCTCCCACCTGAAAATCAAAAACGAGAGCGAGAGTGAGCAAACGACTCAGCACTGGGGTTAGTACAAAATGAATCAAACCAGTGCCGTCCCATTTTCTCAAAAGTGGGGTTAGCAAAATCCATCCTATCACTCCTCGGTGGAACACCCACACGTCTCCTTGGAGGACTATACGTACCACGAGGTGGGGACTGTGGCCCATAGCTCCTCTAAGACCTAAAGCTGTGATCGTTCCCCCCATACTCGTATTGGCCACGAGTGAAGGAACGTCCAGCAAACTCACCACGCCCAAACCCCACACGCCTACCACCATCTCTCTGTGGTGGCACACATCGAGGCACAAAGTCATGCCTCTCTCGAGGGTAAATGGTATGCACCACACCCTCACCCCTAGGCACCATCCTAGGCTCAGGCACACCACGAGAAGGGCGGTACCTGTCCTTGTTTGCCATTTCCCTAGCAAACCTCTCCTCACACTTCCTCCTGAAGCAAAACTTAGCTAGGTGCCCATCCCTCCCACAATGCTCATAATGGAAGGGTTTTGGTTTTGGCTTTGGTTTTGAGCTCTCTTTGGGCTCTGGCTTCTCCTCACTCGGTTTTTCTCCCTTCTTCCCAAAGAACTCGTTCCCCAAGTCACTCTTGAACTTGATGGGTTTCTAGAAGTTGTCGGTGTGTGGAGGAAACACGGGAGGATCTGGGGTTGTATCTAGTCGGTTCCTAAGTGGGTTGGGCTTAGGAGCATAGGCATTTTTGTGGAAGGTTTTTGGTGGAGCTATGATATCACCAATCTTCTCCTCCTTCTCACCACTGCACTCCCCATCATAGCGCTTGTATGCCTCAATCATCATCCTGAGCTGAGGCTCATGACCCGACAACCAACCCATCATCTTCCTCAACTCAACATTCTCATCTTGCAAAAGATCGACATAGTGTGCAAGCTCCAAATTCTTCACAACATTTATTTCACAAGTAGAACATGATGTAGGAATAGGAGCTTTCAGCTTAGCCTCTAGTGATCTAGCATAAGCAAGCGAAACATCTAGCTTCTCATGCAAAATAGGACAAGAAATGCAAGCACCAAGCAAGGAGGGCCTAGATTTCATCTCATCTAGCTATACCCTAAGCACATATAGTTCCTCAACCTTGGAGGCATACTTTTCCTTAAGCACAGTCAAATCACCAAGAAAAATGGAACAATCAGTGCATTCAGGTTCATTGGTCACAATAGGAGCAGACTTCAGAGAATCTATTTGAGCCCTGGCATCAACAAGCAAAGACTCTAGTTCAACCGCCTTCTCCTTAGCCTCTCCAAGCAAAGACCTATACTCCCTCTTCTCCTTGTTGGTCTTTCTAAGCACATCATCACGGTTGTCAAGCAATTCATTCAACCTAGCATTCTCCGCTACCAAGAAGGATGGATCATTGTTTACCTCATCCTCAGAGTCGGAGTCCGAGTCAACCTTGCTGCTCTTCTTGCTTGCGGAGCTGTGTGCCATGCCGCAAAAGCCTTGGGCGGGGAAGCACAAGTCGTTGATGTTCTTGCTTGACCGCTTGCCCTTGTGCTGGTTCTCTTCTTTGTCACTTGAGCTCGATGAAGAGTAGCAGGAGCTTGAGTCGATGTCGCTCGCTCAGGCAACCATCGCTCTCTCCTTCCTATTGTGACTGCCACTCCTTCTTGGCCTCCGCTAGGACTTGTTCTTGCCCTTGTGGTCATCCCTCGAGCGGTGCTTGTGGTTGGTCCTCGGACGGTGCTTGTGCTCGGGCTTGATCTCCATGGCCTCCGGGCACTCAGCGATAAAGTTTTCGTGCTTCCCGCACTGGTAGCACATGCCCGAGCTCCTCCGAGCGTTCTTCCGGTTTGTGTACATGCACTCGAACCGCCTGCTCAGCAATGCGAGATCCTCCTCGCCTAGCATGTCGAACTCCTCATCTGGCATGGACACAAGACAAGACAGAGAGAACTATCTCGAAGACATGTTAGCGTTAGTCCTTGGTCCTGAAATGAGAGCCAGACTATGAGGGTCAATCGGGTTCTCGATCCTTGCTCGCACCCCACGGTCCACCTCAGACGACTTGAGCTTGGAAAACAGCTCGTCCACCGTGAGGGTCTCATACTTCTCCAACTCAAGAATGGCCTCGACCTTCTCACTCCACACAGTACAATCTAGAGAGTGCAGGAGCTTCACAGCCCTGTCATGATCATCGTACGGGAACGCGGCCACATTAGCCCTCATGTTGTTCACAATCATAGTGAACCGCTGGAACATGGTGTCTATGGACTCACCGGGGAGATGAGTGAAGTTCTCATACTCTCTCCGGTCGGTGGCGAACAATCGAGCCTGAACTTGAGCGTTCCTAGCGTGAGCATTCTTCAGCTGCTCCCAAATCCAACAAGCCAAGTCCTCTGTCTGAACCCAATTGAATTCGGATTGACACAGAGCATGAAACAAGTAGTCGACCGCCTGGTTGTTGGCGTCGTGCATATCCCTTGATCCTGGAGCTAGGAAGTTAATCGGATGAACATAAGCTGTGTTCACCGTAACATCCCAAAGGATTTGACCCTTACCGCGGAGGAAAGCAGCCATCCGCCTCTGCCACATCTGGTAGTTCTTACCATCAAAGTGTGGAGGACCCAAACCCCGTTCCTGGTATGCCATCTTTGGATCTTAGACTGGTTAGAATCACGAGGATCCATAACCGGCTCTAATACCAATTGAAGGACCGATTAGGCGACCAGAGAGGGGGGGAGTGAATGGGAGCCGATAAAAATTCTTCTCCAAAGAGTCGAACTCGACTATGTCCCAAACACACAACCAAGGATTCCCACACGAGCTTGCCAAGGTCGCGTAGTCACAACGGACCTACCAACCCTAGGAACAAGCCCCAACACAACCTAAAACGGAAGCACAACTCAGGAGGCAAAGGACTTAGGCAAATCTGCCAGCCTGGGATGGACGGTCCGACCTGATGTTGTGGACGGTCCGTTAGGCCTCGGCGGACAGTCCGACCCCCTCGGACGGACGGTCCGTATTAACAGACAGAACCTCTAGTAGCTACCCCCGAAAATACGGACGGTCCGACGCGGCACCACGGACGGTCCAATCATGGCGGACGGTCCGTGACCCCTGTGCGGACGGTCCGTCGCACTCGCGGACGGTCCGTTACCCTCGGGCGGACAGTCCGACAAACCAGCTGCAACAAAACCCTGTCACCCCTAAAGATCGACACGCAAGCTCGCAAGAACTGGATGAACACGCGACGAATTGGGAGAGCGCAGACGGTCTGTGGGCACCCCGCGGACAGTCTGTCCCCTTCGAACAGAACAGCCCGAGCTCGAAAACGCAAAGTCAACTCCACCTATCCATCTACGGATCTCCCGAACGGCTGAGTGGCTTGAGACAAGATTTGGGGGAGATGTGAAGCGTCCCTAGGTGATGCTATGCCCAAAAACTTGAGGCCTCAAACCAACTAAAACGCTGGGAATCGATCATGAACCAAGCTCTACCAAAAGGCTAGGGTTCCACCCGAAATCCTCAAATCCAAGGCCAAATCCGGAGTTTGAGGGGTCAAGATCAAGCACAAAGATGCACAAGGCATCTATCTATGATCCCCACAAAGAAATCCGAACCCAAACACCTCACAATCAGAGGAACAAGCCACGCACAAAAATCCAACGAAAATAGCCCGAAAAAGACACGAAAATCACTCGAGCCACAAGAAGGATATCGATGCAACCATGAAAGCTTCCATACACTCGGAGGTCAGATTCTCTACAAAATGGTGATGAAAATCTAATCCTATGGAGCAGGGAAATGAGAAGCAGTCCAGATGGATGGTTTGCCCAGAAACCCTAGAGCTATATATATGGAGTCCCTCTGGGGTGGGCAAATGACCAAGCTACCCCTAAAACTTAAACTGAGATACAAACCCCTCAGGAGCAATATGGTCAAGTAGCACTCCTCTTCATCGGGCGGCCACGCCTTCGCCGCAGTCTACGTCCTCCCGACGCAAGCCCTGCGATCCAGCTGCGTGTCCCCCGGCATCGAAACTTCTCGGCGCGTCCGGATCCCGTCTCCGCCCACCGAGCCTCCGGTCTTGGTTTTGTGGCTCAAGCAAGTAACCCGGCGGTCTTGTGGTGAACCGCTGCAAACCCCGCGTGCAGACTCTGGTCGTGAGCCGCTACCCTGCACCGGCTCCCGTCGACGACTTCGTCTTGATTTTCTTGCCACCATGCGGCCCGCACTTGATCCCGTTCGGCCACCGGGTCCATCGAGCCGAGCCTACTTGTCTCTCCACTCCTCGGAGGCCCTGCAAGGCTAAGTCCTTTCGCGCCCGCTCTTCACCTGCACCAACACGAATCAAGCCGCAACCGACACCTGCAATACTCGGCTAAGAGTCAGTCCACACCATGTTGTCAATCACTCATCATAGCAAGGAGTGATCATCCACCGATCCTCGGATGCTCCGGTCCTCACACGTTCCCTTAGATTTGATACCCTTGGAATACTCTGAGGTGAAAGCTACAACGGTATCCGTGCGCTTGCGGATTTATTTCGTGTGACGCTAAAATACCCAACAAGCTTTTTGGCGCCATTGCCGGGGAAGGGTTGTTGTATCTATCTTCGTACCCAGTGGTCCTCGTATCTTTTATCTTTTCTTTATTTCTACCTTCACCCCCTTTATCATGGATCAACCCACCATTCTAAGTTTCTCCGCTCTGAGAGGGAATTTCTTAGAGCCACAATCTTCTAAGCACCAAATTCTCACACCTGGCTATGAAATGCCTTCTGATTATATCACTAAGGTTCAGGAACTTTCCTTCTCTGGGTTAAGTAGTGATAACCCATACCACCATCTGTGGGAGTTTGAGCAAATATGTTCATGCATCGCCATTGCGGGCATGTCACACGATACCCCTAAGTGGAAGTTGTTTCCCTTTTCTCTTGTAGAGAGGGCTAAACAATGGTACATGAGAATCGTAGGTAGCTTGAACGGGAGCTGGGATAACCTTGTAGACAAATTTTGTCTTAGGTTCTTCTCCACAACCCAAATGTTTGCCCTACGAAAGGCTATCGTATCTTTCCAGCAGAATGAGAAGGAATCCTTAGGTGTAGCCTGGGCTAGATTGGATATGCCACTTCTGGAATTTCTTCAGGTGGAGGCTCGAAAAAGTTTAAGATATCTGTCTCAAAGTGATTGTGAGGCAGACTCCACCCTATAAGCTTTCCATTCTCATCCCTTGTTGAAGGAAACTAGGGTATATCCTCCACAGAATATGTCTGTCCTGGAACACTGGACTGTACTGAATAAGTCAGCATTGTTGGCACCGTGGTGAGTGGTCCTGTAGATGTACCTCCAACACCTTGATTTTGAATCGGCTGAGGAGCCGATGGTGCCATTGGAAAAGTTGTACTGAATTGCTGAGAAACTTCCGCAGTTGAATTGTGAATCGGTTGAGAAGCCGATGGGATTTTTCAAAACATCAGAGGAGGCTGACCAGGTTGAAAATATGAAGGGCCCACATATCCCTCTGTTGTTCCATTTTTGAGAGTCTTTGTCAAGCAATTCTGAATAGTATTGGTGAAGACTCCCGACTGATTTATCATAGTCTGATGCATAGCTTCAATCATTATGTCTTGGAGTCCTTTAGGATTAGCTGAAAAGGTGACATGTTGTGGTCCTGGAAGAGGATTCTTCCAGATGACTCCACTTTTAGTTTGACTATAAGAAGCTAAGAACAACTCTTCAAATCGCTTTAGATGTGCTTCAAGCTCAACTTTGTCAGCTTCCTTCATCTGGTCCTTAGTGACCAATTGGATGTTCCCCTTTGCAACTTCACCAAGCTTCAGGATCTTGGACATTGTTGACTTTTACTTCGGGTCCCACCGGGCATGCCAAAAGTGTGTCGACGCGAAAATAGGACGTCACCTCCGCGTGCAGCACACGTGACTCCCCCGTTTGTAGCGAGGCGTGCCAGCCAATCTGACCTGTGGATTGACAATGGAAAAGAAGTTAAATAATAAGAGACCAGCTAGAGAATCAATGGATCTTCAGTAGCACACGTATCTGCCAATCGGCCGATACGGGAAAGCAGGTTCGACGGGCTCAAAAGCAGCTAAAGTGCAAATATGTCTAAAAGGGATCGGCTATATCAGCCGATGATGACGTCAGCACTCGAGTAAATCTAGGTCGGCTATGTGAATGATTGATAAATAAAAATAGTAAAAAGCCGACGAGATCTAGATTGAGCTGGATAGATTGGTGATAAAAGCTAAAACTACAAGATTCGGTACGAAACTTGCAGGTCTAACTGATATCGGTAAATTGTGAATAAAGAACTAGACGAAACCTCAGTGATGCGCCCGGAGGTTAAAGCCTAGGGTTATTCGGTAAAACGGTACTTACAAGCTTGCTGGAGGTCTATCGATGCAGCCCGACGAACTCGAAGAACGACGTTGAGAAAGAGAAAAAACGTGATGGCGAAGTCGTCGAAAAGTAGATGTTGTAAAAGTAGATGCTGAAAATTGTAAAGGGTTTGCCCGGAGGTGGTTTGATTGATTATGGTGTGTACAGTTTTTTCGACCACGCAGGGTCATTATTTATGTCTTGAGGACAACCCGACTCCTAGCCGATTACGGCACTGTTCAGTTGCATCTAAAAAAAGGAACACTACCAAAAATAAATGACTCATGCAAGAGACGAACTCTTCTAAACCTGACTCTGACCCGTCGTCAACCGTTGACTGACCCGCCTCCACCGTATCTTCTCCTTGGCGTATTCTTCAATCACCACTTTCTTCTCTTGATCGGTCGATCCCTCTAGGTTGACCATCGGCCAATTAGATTGACTGGCTTGACCATCGACAGACTGGATTTGACTGGTTTGACCATCGACAGGTTCCGCTGACTGCCTTCTCTCGTTCAATCGGTCGATTGCCCTGTTTTTCCATCGGCATGACTTGTTGCATATTCTCATCTTCATCCTTTGGAATGGGCCATCCGGACCCTGATGGTGTCATGACACACGAAGTGCCCCTACTTGGCATGCTAACTGTCGGGGTTTGATACCACTGATAAGTAAATTTTGGTATGTTCGTGTGTCGGATCTGGACGGTTGGGACTAGAGACACAAGGATTATACTGGTTCGGGCACCATGGGGGGCCCTACGTCTAGTCGGGTGAAGTGTTCTATATGCCCAGGGGGCTTGTAGTAGGGGATGCAAGCATAGGTCGAGAGAGGGAGCTGGTCCCAAGTCTCTTCGGGGGGTTGTGAGCATGTAGTTCTCCTGAATAAGTGGTTGTGTGGTGTGATTGTGTGATCGCTTTTGTTGTGTGTTGTCTGATTGCCGATCGATCTCGTCATGCCTCGTTGACGGTACGTGCTTCCCCTTTTATAGTTTAAGGGGTGCAGGTGTACAAGGGGTAAGGAGGTAAAATCGTGTCCTGCTACAGTGTTGTAATAGTGCCAGAATAGTGTCACGGTGTGGACCTTTGTATTCGATTGGCACTGTACGCCTGACTAGGCATGGTAGTCCTTGTAGGGCGGTGTAGGCGGTAGCCCCTGCCCCGAGGCGGCTGCTCTTTGACTTACCATCTCACATACTTGTTAGGTCGGGAGCTTCCTGCACAAGCCTCGACCTTGCCTTTGATAGTCGCTTGGTCGGAACGCGCCGTTCGATGACTTATCTGGGAAGGATTCATGTGTCCTTGGTCACTGTAGCGCACTTAGGTGACGGGACGTCTTCGCAGTGGCCCTCCCACACCGGGGAAATCTCATAATGTCCTGACAGCAGAGATCCTCACACCCCTGGGCGGTGTGGAGCCGCTCCCACCATGTTGTGGTTCCCACGAGAGGGGGCCCCGGGGCTTGGCCACGGGAAGTGGGGCCTTAGGTTGTGCAAGACGGAGCTCTCTCCTGAGGTAGCCATCAGGCCGGGGTGCCATCTTAAGTAACGCAGAGCGAACGCTTAAGTCGGAGTCGGGCCATCAGGGTGATACAGGACATATGCTGGGTGATGACGGTGGGCCGGCTTTGCTAGACTTGACGTTGGGCCATTGCGGCTGTGGGCTGTCTTAGTCTTGTAGATGGGGAGATTAGGGGCTAAGTTGATTAGCCCTGGTTTATCCCCTCGTCAATTGTTGAGCTGCGGTACAACTCATCGGGGCTTGACAAAGATCGAATTGTTGTTTTATTCCATGTTGATTGGTATGATCTAGAAGGGACCATCAATGAACCGAAGATTAGAAATGATGGGTACTTTTACAAGCATCAATACTGGAGATTATTGGTACTATAATGATCCCTACATTCTAGCTGAACAAGCAACGAAGGTCTTTTTGCCAGACACCCTGCTACAACACCCATGGAGAGTGGTGCAAAATTTTGTGCACTGGCATTTGTGGAGCTATAATGAAAATGAGGAGGACATAGCTCCCACTAGCATGGTAGTTACATATCAAGATGATGAAATTGACCAAACCTTGCATGATGTTATACATGATGACGGTGTCGGTGATGGTTCGAAGGTTCTGGTGCCTATTACTGACGAGGAAGAGGAGACTATGGTTGTAGTTGCTGAAGTTGATGCAATTCGCCAGCAGGAGCTGTCTGATGTGGATGTAGGTTGCGGCTTGATTGGTGTTTGTGCAGGTGAAAAACAAGCACGAAAGGTCTATGTCGGTGGGCCTCCAGGTGTGGAGCAGACAAGTAGGCTTGGTTCGAGGGACCCGGTGTCTGATGGGGTCAAGTGGGGACCGCATGGTGGCAAGAACAGTAAGTTGAAGTCGTGTACGGTTTCTTAGTTGAGCCTCAAAACCAAGGTCGAGCCGGGATGACCGTGGGGGCCAAGTCATGAGTGGAGATTGGCGGGAGGCCACACCAAGTCCGCGGGGTTTCTAGTGGTTCACCACAAAACCACAGGGTTTCTCGGTTGAGCCACAAAACCGAGGCCGAAGACTCGACGGAGGAGGGGCGGCCACCCAGGTTGGTCTAACCGCCCAGGTGGGGCGGTCTGACCGCTCGGGTCACAGTGCCGAGAAACTTCGAAACGGAGGACACGCGACATGATCACAAGAGTTGTGTTGGTGTTACGCAGGCTTGCGGTGGATGCGCATCCGTCTGATGGTGCTGAGATGAAGACTTCCGAATTGCCCTTTGGGGGTGTGTATCTCTATTATGTTAGTAGGGGTATTTTAGTATTTCAGTTGCCCCCATAAAACTTGTGAGAGGTGGGATGGCAGCCAACTCTTAGAACCCTAGTTCATTTGCTTCTCTAGTTTTCCCTTTCTAGTTTTCCTCTAGGGTAGCATGAGAGCTTCATGAGTCATCTTGAGAGAGGGTTGGATGTTCGGGCGGCTTGCTAGACCTTGTATGAACCTTCATGGTATGTATAGAAGATTCGGCGTGGTTCATCTTGTGTCCCTTCATCTCCCGGTGTTTTTCTCTTTTTGGTGATTTTCGGAGCCTTTTCTTTGGATTTTCGTGGTCAAGCTTTGGATGTGTTTTCTTGTGGGATTCTTGTTGGGTGTCACGTATGACGACCTTGTGCCTCTTTGCTTGGTGACCTTGCCCCAGCAATCCCCCCGAAACAGCTTCGATTTGGTGGTTTTTCGAGTTCCTCGAGTTCATGACCTAGAGAGCCAAGATTCACAATTTCCTTTGATTGAGAGCATTTCGGTGGATTTCCTTGGGTGGAGAGGTTGCACATGAGGTAGCCCAGCCATCCTCGAAGTTTGCTGCAACCCGTGGGGTGAATTGGGAGATCAGTCGAATGGAAGTTGAGGGTTGATCCGCAGCCAGGTTTTCTGGGGGAGGCAGTCTAACCACCCCTGGGAGGCAGTCTAACCGCCCTGGGGTTCCTAGGTGGAAGTTTTGGTTTTGCTGGATTTTCCTCTTTGAGTTTGTTCGCCTTGATCAGAGGAGTGTTCTTGTGAAATCTCGGTTGGTTTTGAGCCTGTTTGCAGGGTTTTTCGTGAAGGAGTTTCTTGCTGGGTAGAGGAGGTTAGACAGCCCTGAGTAGGAGGTCTAACCACCCTAGGATCATTCGGTGAAGTTCTCGCTTTCGCCAAGATTTTCTGGTAGCTTGCTTGGCATTGACCAGGGGATCTTGTGGGTGAAACTGTGGAGAATCCCGGAGCTCGGTAGGGTGTTCTTTTGTGGTTTTTCGGCTGTCTGGCATAGGCGGTCTAACCGCCCCATCCATGCGGTCTGACCGCCCCTACCTGGACAAATAGCTTCGTGTTGTTACCGCTGTAGTTTGTGTGTAGAAGCTTTGGTTGGAAGTGTTGTTTGCTCCTAGGATCAGTAGCACTCTAGTGGCTGCGTGGTCTTGGCAAATGGAAGGAAGTTTGCAGAGCGTGTGATTTTGGGTACCCGACCAAGTTCATCTTGTTGGAGAAGACATCTCCTTCGAGCAGAATTTTTATTGGCTCCCATTCACTCCCCCCCTCTCTGGTCGCCAGTTCGGTCCTTTAAGTGGTATCAGAGCTGGTTACGGGTCTTTCGGGACTCTAACCAGTCTAAGATCCAAAGATGGCGTACCAGGAATGGGGATCGGGTCCTCCGCACTTCAATGGAAAGAACTACCAGATGTGGCAAAGGTGGATGTCCGCTTTCCTTCGCGGCAAGGGTCAGATCCCTTGGGATGTTACGAAGAACACAACTTATGTTCATCCGATTAATTTCTTTGCTCTAGGATCGAGGGATATGCATGACGCCAACAACAAGGCAGTCGATTACTTGTTTCACACACTCTGTCAATCTGAATTCGATCGGGTTCGGGTAGAGGATTTGGCTTGCAAGATTTGGGAGAAGCTTAAGGTGGCTCACGCTGGGAACAGTCAGGTTCAAGCTAGGTTGTTTGCGACTTACCGAAGAGAGTACAAGAACTTCACTCATCTCCCTAGTGAGTCCATAGATACGATGTTCCAGCGGTTCACAGTGATTGTGAACAATATGACGGCCAATGTGACCGTGCTCCCGTACGATGATCATGACAGAGCTATGAAGCTCTTGCACTCGGTAGATCATACTATTTGGGGCGGAAAGGTCGAGGCTATGTTGGAGTCGGGCACATATGAGACCCTTACGGTAGACGAGTTGTTCTCGAAGCTCAAGTCGGCTGAGGTGGACCGTGGGGTGACAGCTAAGATTGAGGGCCCGACTGACTCCCATAGTATCGCTCTTGTTAGAGGCTCAGGTGCTAGGACTAACACTAACCCATCCTCCAGGATGTACTCTCTGTCTTCCTTGTTGTCTTTGCCAGATGAGGAGTTCGACGTGCTTGGAGAGAATGAGTTGGCGCTGTTGACCAGGAGATTCGAGAGGATGCATGAGAATCGGGTGAACTCAAGGAGGAACTCACGGACATGCCTTCGGTGCGGCAAGCAAGGACATTTCGTCGCCGACTGTCCAGAGGAGATGGAGGCCAGGAACAACTACAAGCACCGGCCGAAGATGGAGAGCAAGCACCATTCGAGACGCGAGCACAAGCACAAGAACAAGGATGAGCGGAGATCAAGGAGGAAGGACGGCCATAGCAAGAAGGCCCGAGCAATGGTTGGTGCGAGCGACGTCGACTCCAGCTCCGCCTACTCCACCTCGAGCTCCAGTGGCAGTGAAGATGAAGGTGATCGGCGCAAGAGCAAGAAGGCGTCCAAGAACCTTAGCGAGTTGACCTGCTTCACGTGAGACGGCTTCTGCGGCATGGCACTCAACTCTGGCAGCAAGAAGATCCAGAAGGACGACTCAGACTCCGACTCCGAGGATGAGGTACGTGATGAACTCTCCTTCTTGCGCTAGGAAAATGAGGAGTTGGTTAAGTTGCTTGATAATCGTGATGACATGCTTAGAGAGGCCAAGAAAATGAGGAAAGAGCTTAGGTCCTCGCTTGATGATGCTAGGAATAGAGTGACTGAGCTAGAAACACAGAACCTTGATGCTAAGCTTGAGATAGATTCGCTTAAGGCTTCTCCTGTTATTTCTGATGAGGTTGATTGTAGTCATTGCTCTATTTTCCTAGCTGATTTGACTGCTCTTAAGGAAAAGCATGCCTCCAAGTGTCAGGAACTAGATGTGCTTAGGGTTGAGTTGGTTGAGCTGAAGTCTAGACCTGCTTTGCTAGGGGTGTGCACTTCTTGTCATGTTTTGCATGGAAAGCTTGATGAGTCTCCTTCTCGCATTGTTTTTCTTGAGGCTGAATTGAAAGCTCCCATTTCTACATCTTGCTCTACCTGTGAATTGCATGATGTGAATAATTTGGAACTTGCACATTATGTTGATCGTCTGCAGGATGAGAATGATGAGTTGAGAAAAATGATGGGTTGGTTGTCAGGCCATGAGCCTCAGCTCAGAATGATGATTGAGGCATACAAATGCTATGATGGTCAGGCGCTTGGGTCTGACAAGGTTGGGGAGTGCAGTGGTGAGAGAGATGAGAAAATTGGGGATATTCCTATTCCACCACAAACAACTCCCAAGAACACATTTCTACCCAAGCCCAACCATCTCAGAAACAAACTCGACACAACTCCAGACCCTCTAGTGTTTCCTCCCCAGACAAACAATTTCCAAAAACCAGTAAAGTTTGTGAGTGCCAAGGGAGATGTGGTTGGAGAGAAGAAGGGAGAGAAACTTAGAGAGAAGCCGTGTGAGGAACCACAACCAAAGCCCAAGCCAAAACCAGTCCACTTCCATTGTGAGTATTATGGGAGAGATGGTCATAAGGATGAGTTTTACTTCGAAAGGAAGAGAGAAGAGAGGATGGCTAAGGAGTGGGCTAACAAGGACAGGTACCACCCATCTCATGGTGTGCTTGAGCCTCGTATGCCACTGCCCAGGTGTGAGGCTGTCGTGAGAAGCATTCTAGCATGGGGAGATATGAGTTCTCGCAGCCGAGGTGGGTTTTTGGAGAGGGCGGTCAGACCGGCTAGACATGGCGGTCAGACCAGCCCTACCCAGGGGGGCAGTCAAACTGGCCCTCCCTAGAATTCTGGGCGGTTTGGTTTTTGAGGTCGTAGTACTGGTGGTTTCACTTCTGGTGGTCGTGGTACAGGTGGTTGAGAGCCTGTGTGGTTCAAGGACAGGTGGATGGTCACTTCCTAGTGTGATGAGTGATTGACAACGTTGTGTGGACTGAATCTTGGCCAAGTATTGCAGGTGCAGGCTGCGGCTTGATTGGTGCTAGTGCAGGTGAAGAACAAGCGCGAAAGGTCGATGCCGGTGAGGCCTCCAGGTGTGGAGCAGACAAGTAGGCTTGGTTCGAGGGACCCGGTGGCCAGCGGGGTCAAGTGTGGGCCGCATGGTGGCAAGAACAGCAAGACGAATTGGATGAGCCTCAAAACTAAGGTCAAGTCGGGACGAAGTGGGAGCCAAGTCATGAGTGGAGATTGGTGGGAGACTACACCAAGTCCGCGGGGTTTCCAGTGGTTCACCACAAAACCATTGGGTTCCTCGGTTGATCCACAAAGCCAAGACCGAAGAGCAGCAGCATCAGGCCGGTCTGACCGGTGGGTCTGACCGGTCTGACCGGTGTGCGACGACACCTTCCAGAGACTTCGAAGCGGAGGACACGCGTCGAGATCGTAAGGCTTGCGTCGAGGCTAAGCAAGTTTGTGGTCACCGGGCATCCGTCCGATGGTGCTACGACGAAGATTCCCGAAGTGCCCCTCGGGGGTGTGTATCTTAGTTTTATGTCGTAGGGGTAGTTTCATCTTTTGGTTGCCTCCATATAACCCAAGTGGTGAGAGGATGGCAGCCATCTCTTGAAACCCTAGCTCATTTGCTTTTGCTATTTTCCCTTCCTATTTTCCTTAGGATTTTCTAGGACTAGCTTGAGAACATCATGGTGAGATCTTTACAGAGGGATGGATGATCGGGTGGCATGCTAGACCTTGTATGAACCTTCATGGTATGTATAGATTCGGCGTGGTTCCTCAAGGCCGTGTGTTGTTTCCCTCGTTTTCCTTTTTGGTGATTTTCAGAGCCCTTTCTAGGTGATTTTCTTGTGGTGGTTTTGAGGCTTTTCTCTTGGGGATTTGGTTGGGGATGTATGCATGAAGCCTTCGTGGTTCTTTTCCTTGTGATCACCCCCTCAAATCCGTGGGAAAAGGTGCTCGATTTTGGGGTTTTCTTAGGTTTCGGGAAAGTGGTGTTCTTGGTGGAAATCCTTCGATTCCTCTTGATTCAACAAGTTTTGGTGGACCAAATCGTAGCTATGGGATGCCCATGAGGTACTCCTAGTATCTCCAAAGTCTTGTGCGAATCCATGGAGTGAATCGGGAGATCAGGAAGTGGATTTGGAGGAGTTGACCCGCGGCTCGCTGTTCATCCCGAGCGCCCAGGCCTTGACCGGTCTGACCGGTGCCTCCCACCGGTCTGACCAGTGCTGCCCTTTGTTGGGTTCTGACTCGGGTGAATTGCTGGGTACGTGTGGCTTTGGGCTGTGGTGCTCCTGGTCTGTTCTTGGCAGTTTTTGTGTTGGTTTGTTAGGCTTTGTAAAGGTTTTTCTTCTCCTTCAATTTGAGGTTTGGAGGCGGTTTTTCTTCCAGGGCCTAGAGGAGTCACTAAGGCTTCCTGGAACGTTTCTGTGCACTTGTTCTGCTGTCGGCCTGACCGGCGCTGTCCATCAGTCTGACCGGTGTCACCGGTCTGACCGGCGCAGGCCATCGGTCTGACCGGTGTGGCACAGGCAGCAGGCTGTGCAGATTTTCGCTACGTGTTTGGGAGTGTTTGTTTCGGTTGGTTGAGTGGTTTGCTCCTAGGGTCAGTAGCACTTCAGTGGCTACGTGACTTTGGCAAACTTGGGTAGTTCAAGTCGAAGAAGTGTTGGATACACCGTGTTCATCCTGTTGGAGAAGACATCTCCCTCAAGAAGAATTTTTATGGGCTCCCATTCACTCCCCCCTCTCTCTGGTCGCTTGTTCAGTCCTTCAAGTGGTATCAGAGACAGTTACGGGTCTCTCGAGACTCTAACCAGTCTAAGATCCAAAGATGGCGTACCAGGAATGTGGATCGGGTCCTCCGCACTTGGATGGAAAGAACTACCAGATGTGGTAGAGGCGGATGGCTGCTTTTCTCCACAGCAAGGGTGAGATCCTTTGGGACGTTATGGTGAACACAACTTATGTTCATCCAATTAACTTCCTTGCTCCAGGATCGAGGGATATGCACGACGCCAACAACAAGGCGGTCGACTACTTGTTTCGTGCTCTGTGTCAATCCGAATTCGATCGGGTTCAGACAGAGGACTTGGCTTGTAGGATTTGGGAGTAGCTGAAGAATGCTCACGCTAGGAACAGTCAGATTCAGGCTCGGTTGTTTGTGACTTACCGGAGAGAGTACGTGAACTTCACTCATCTCCCCAGTGAATCCATGGATACGATGTTACAGCGGTTCACAGTGATTGTGAACAACATGAGAGCCAATGTGGCCGTGCTCCCGAATGATGATCAAGAAAGAGCTGTGAAGCTCTTGCACTCCTTGGATCGTACTATTTGGGGCGGAAAGGTCGAGGCCATTCTAGAGTCTGAGAAGTATGAGACTCTGACGGTAGACGAGCTATTCTCGAAGCTCAAGTTGGCTGAGGTGGATGAGGGCCCGACTGACTCTCATAGTCTCGCCCTCATCGGTGGCTCAGGTGCAAAGCATAACGCTAACCCATCCACCAGGATGTTTTCTCTGTCTTCCTTGATGTCTTTGCCAGATGAGGAGTTCGATGTGCTTGGAGAGGATGAGCTGGCGCTGTTGACCAGGAGGTTCGAGAGGATGCACGAGAACCGGGTGAACACAAGGAGGAACATAAGGACATGCTTTCAGTGCGGCAAGCCAGGGCACTTCGTCGCCGACTGCCCCGTGAAGATGGAGAACAAGGACAACTACAAGTATCGGTCGAAGACGGAGAGCAAGTACCGGTCGAGGTGCAATCATAAGCACAAGCACAAGAACAAGGACGAGTGAAGATTGAGGAAGAAGGACGGCCACGGGAAGAAGGCCCGAGCGATGGTCGGAGCGAGCGACATCGACTCCAGCTCCGCATGCTCTACCTCAAGCTCGAGTAGTAGTGAAGACGAAGGTGATCGGTGCAATAGCAAGAAGGGGTCCAAGAACTTGAGCGGGTTGAGCTACTTCGCGCGAGACGGCTTCTACGGCATGGCACATAGCTCCGGCAGCAAGAAAAGCCAGAAGAACGACTCGGACTCCGACTCTGAGGATGAGGTACGTGATGAGCTTTCCTTCTTGCGCCAGGAGAATGAGAAACTAGGAAAACTGCTTGATAATCGTGATGACATGCTTAGAGAGGCTAAGAAAATGAGAAAAGAGCTTAGGGCCTCGCTTGAAGATGCTAGGAGTAGAGTAGCTGAGCTAGAAACGCAAAACCTTGATGCTAAACTTGAGATAGACTCGCTTAAGGCTTCACCTGTCGTTTCTGATGAGGTTGATTGTGCTGATTGCTCTGTTTTCCTAGCCGATCTTACTGCTCTTAAGGAAAAGCATGCCTCCATGTGTGAGGAACTAGATGTGCTTAGGGTTGAGTTGGCTGAGCTGTAGTCTAGACCTTCTTTGCTAGGTGCTTGCACTTCTTGTCCTGTTTTGCATGGAAAGATTGATGAACTTCGTTCTCGCATTGTTTCACTTGAGGCTGATTTGAAAGTTCCTATTCCTGCTTCCTGCTCTACTTGTGAATTGCATACTGTGAAAAATCTGGAACTTGCATATTATGTTGATCGCTTGCAGGATGAGAATATGATGAGTTGAGAAAGTGTTTGAGTTGGTTGTCGGGTCAGGAGCCTCAGCTTGGTATCATGATAGCGGCTTTCAAACGCTATGATGGTCAAGCACTTGGGGCTGACAAAATTGGAGAGAGCAGTGGTGAGAGAGATGAGAAAATTGGAGAGATTCCTATCCCACCACATACTATACACAAGAACAAGTTTGAGCCTAAGCCTAACCATCTCAGAAACAAACTTGACACAACTCCAGATCCACCCATATTCCCTCCCCAAACAAGCAACTTCCAAAACCCGGTGAGATTTGTGAGTCCTAACAGAGATGTGGTAGGAGAGAAGAAGGGAGAGAAACCTAGTGAGGAGAAACCAAAAGAGAACCCAAGTGAGCAACCCCAACCTAAGCCTAAACCAAAACCCATCTGGTTCCATTGTGGGTATTGTGGTAGGGATGGTCACAAAGATGAGTTTTGCTTCAAGAGGAAGCAAGAGGAGAGAATGGCTAAGGAGTGGGCTAACAAGGACATGTACCACCCTTCTAATGGTGTACCTGAGCCTCGTAGGCAAATGCCCAAGGCAAAGGCCATTGTGCGTACGGTTCTGGCTTGGGGAAATAGAAGAGTGTTAGGTGGTATTGCTAGCCGAGGACGGACCGGTCTGACTGGTGCAGGTCTGGGTGCTAAGCAGTTCGATTTTCGAGCTCGTGAGGATGCTCAGTTCAGTTCTTTTGGTCGTGGTATAGGTGGTTGGCATGGTGAGTCTGGTGGTGTTGAGTTTGCTGGACGTTCTCCTCCTCGTGGTCGATACGAGTCTGGGAGAGGTCGCAGCTTTGAGTTGGAGAGGAGCTATGGTCCACGATCTTCCTTTCGTGGCTTTCTTGCTCCTCCAGCGAGACGGGAGTGGTTTCCCCGTGGTGGTTTCAGTTCCAGTAGAGATGGTAGGATGGGTCCGAGGTTTGGTGCTCGTGGTAGGATTGATGCCCACTTTGATAGGAATGGTAGGATGGATCGTGCTAACCCCACTTTGGAGCAGATGGCTCAGCACTGGTTTTACTCTTTTGGTACTAACCCCAGTGTTGAGTCGTTTGCTCATTCACATGCTCATTTTTGAATGTTAGGTGGGAGGCTTGGGGAATGTTTGGCTGATCGACTCCGGTTGTTCGAGGCATATGTCCGGAGACAGGGGGTGGTTCTCCAGCCTCACCCCTGTGGTGTCAAACACATACATCACCTTTGGGGACAATGGGCGAGGGCGTGTACTTTCAGAAGGTGAAGTGAGAGTAAGTGACAAAGTGGTGCTGAAGCGTGTTGCCTTGGTCAAGGCGCTCGGATTTAACTTGCTTTCGATTTCCCAGCTTCTTGAGGAAGGTTTTGAGGTGTTGTTTAAGTCGGGTGGTTCTCGGATACTTGATGCTCGAGGTGACCTTGTTTGTGTGGTCGTTCATGAGGGTCAAATATTCCGAGCGGATTTTTCTCTGAGTTCGGGTGTTTCGAGGTGTTTCGTAGCTGGTTCTTCGGGTGTGTTGTGGAAGTGGCACAGGATGTTGGGTCACTTGAGTTTTGACCTTTTGTCACGCTTGAGTGGACTCAACTTGGTCTGAGGATTGCCCCGGTTCAAGTTCGAAAAGGATTTGGTATGCGCGTCATGCAGGCATGCTAAGATGGTAGCTGCTTCCTATCCACCCCTCACCGATGTGATGACGGAGCGTCCATGCGAGCTGCTCGATATGGACCTTGTTGGCCCAGCCCGTGTGCGATCTGTGGGTGGGAAGTGGTACGTCCTGGTTCTGGTGGACGACTACTCTCGGTATGCTTGGGTTTTCTTTATGGAGGAAAAGGGGGAGACGTTTGGTTTTGTTCGAAATCTTGTCTTAAGGTTGAAGAACGAGAGGCACGGAGATGCCATACGAGCGATCCGAAGTGACAATGGCTCGGAATTTAAAAACTCTCGCTTTGAAACCTTTTGCCATGACTTGGGTCTTGAACACTAGTTCTCGAGTTCGTATACGCCTCCCCAGAACGGTGTGGTGGAAAGGAAAAATAGAACCCTGTGTGAGATGGCTCGGACGATGCTTGATGAGCATAGGACTGTGAGAAGGTTCTGGGCTAAGGCGGTCAATACCGCGTGCTATGTGTCGAACAGGATTTTTCACCAGATCCATAAGAAGAGAACTTGCTACGAGTTGATGCACGGTCGAACCCCCAAGGTGAGTCACTTTCATGTCTTTGGCTGCAAATGCTTCATTCTTAAGAAAGGCAAGAGTTTGGACAAGTTCGAGGCTAGGTCTGTCGATGACATTTTCTTTGGTTACGCGACTCATTCTAGAGCCTTTCGGGTGCTCAATCTTGAAACTAACCAAATCATGGAGACTTGCGAGGTTACCTTCGACGAGACACAGCCACGTAGTTCGCTTGTTTTTGAGTGTGCACGTGACGAGGAACTTGGCGAGGAGATATTCGAGGATGAGGTGCAGTAGCAAGGAGATGAGGAAGATGGTGGTGTGGCGCCCGCGGTTGAGCATGTACATACTACTTCGACTACGATGGAGGACATGCCTTCTCCCACACCTACGACGACGTGCTGAGATCGAGAGGAAGCTGCAGCTGAGGGGGAGGTGGCTTCAAGGCGAGAAGCTCCCCGACGAGTAAAAGTGGATCACCCAGCTTCAACGATCATCAGGAACATTAACGAACGAACTACATGGTCGAGGTTTCGAAATGACTCTCACTTTGCCCATGCTGCTTTTGTTGCTACTTTTGAGCCCAAAGACATTGGACACGCGCTATCTGATCACAATTGGGTGAATTCTATGCATCAGGAATTGGAGAATTTTGAGAGAAACCAAGTTTGGGAGTTAGTGGAGCTTCCACCGGGTTGTAAGCCGATGGGGACAAAATGGGTGTGGAAAAATAAAGAGGGAGAGAAAGGTGAAATAGTTAGAAACAAGTTGAGGTTGGTTGCTCAATGGTACACACAAAAAGAGGGGATAGACTATGAGAAGACATTTGCTCCTGTGGCTCGTTTGGAGGTGATTAGGATCCTTCTAGCCTTCTCTGTGGCTAAAGCGTTCAAAATGTACCAAATGGATGTGAAGAGTGCATTTCTGATGGGGTGTTGGAGGAAGAAGTGTATGTGAGGCAACCACCGGGGTTTGAGAGTGAGAAGTACCCCCACAGTGTGTACAAGTTGAGCAAGGCGCTGTATGGGTTGAAGCAAGCACCTAGAGCTTGGTATGGTAGATTCGGGGGGTTCCTGTTTGAGAGTGGCTTTGAGATGGGGAAGGTTTGCAGAAGACATGAGCAGGGAATTCGAGATGAGCATGATGGGTGAGTTGTAGTTCTTCCTCGGCCTCCAGATCAAGCAGTCGAAGGAAGGAACATTTGTGCACCAAACCAAGTACACCAAGGACATTGTGAGGAAGTTCAAGATGGAGGACTCCAAGGCCATGACGACGCCGATGAGTACGACTACAACTCTTGATGCGGACGAGGAAGGTGAACACGTGGACCAGAAGGAGTACCGGAGCAAGATCGACTCCCTCCTGTACCTGACGGCGACGAGGCCGGACATCCAATTCTCAGTTTGTCTGTGTGCTCGTTTTCAAGCGTCTCCAAGGACTTCGCATCGGCAAGTAGTCAAGCGCATCTTCAGGTATTTGCGAAACACTCCAGACATCAGCCTTTGGTACTCCGCATCTTCTTCTTTGGAGCTTCACAGTTTTTCAGACCTTGATTTTGCCGGGTGTCGGTTGGATAGGAAGTCCACTTCTGGGACTTGCCAGTTCTTGGGTTCTTCTTTAGTGTCTTGGTCTTCCCGCAAACAGTCGAGTGTTGCTCAATCTACAACCGAAGCCGAGTATGTTGCCGCAGCTAGTTGTTGCTCTTAGCTCCTTTGGATTACATACACCATGAGTGACTTCCGTGAGGAGTATACCCAGGTTCCACTTCTATGCGATAGCACAAGTGCCATTAGTGTTGCAAAGAACCCAGTGCTTCATTCCAAAACCAAGCACATAGAAGTGAGATACCATTTTCTGAGAGACAATGTTGAGAAAGGGAAAATAGCCTTAATCCCTGTGCCCACACAAAACCAACTAGCAGATATTTTCACCAAGCCCCTAGATCAAGGAACTTTCACTCGTTTGCGGGGAGAACTTGGTGTGTGTTTGGTTTCTTGAGTTGGTGGTGGGAGCCCCTTGTGTAGCATATGTATAGCTTTCCTTTTGTGCATTCTTGCATTTTGCATTGCATATGTAACATGATGTATAGGCATCTTTGTATCTTAGGTTGCATGCATTTTGTACCATATGCATTGTGTAGGAAAAGCTTCTCCTATATACATTATTCACCATGATGTGCTATAAATGATCTTGTGAGCTAGTTTGGTATGATATGGTTTAGTTTGGCTTAGCTCTTGATGATCTTGATTTATATCCATGGTTGATAGCTATGTTTTTTGAAAAATGCTACATGTATGTCCTTTGGTGAGTAAATGCCTTTATATGATCATGACATGTATTACTAGCATTTCTATGCTTCATTTGTGCTTGGATGGCTTATTTTGATCATATGGGGCCAAAGGCTCATTTGTCATCATGAATGTTTAGCCCGCTTGCTTTATCTTGTGGAGGGGCATAAGTTCCTTTTTGTCGCAAAGACATTTCATGTACAAAATATGAATCTGAAAATGAAATGTAAATTTCTTAGAAAATGTGCTCCCATGTCATATGTGCTTAATTAAATTGCTTTTGGGTTCTAAACCGTTGCATGTTGCTTACCAATGAGAAGTCTCATATATAGAAGTAGGAACATGGCTCGGTGGCTTTGACATGACATGAGGTGCTTGTGGGTGTTTATGATGATCTTATGCTTAGAATGGTTGTCCTAGCATGAAGTTTGTGTGGCTTTGCCATTTTGACATGTTTTACTCATGTTTAGGACTTTGCTCATGAGAGGAAATTTTTTCGCAAAAATGATCAATTCTATCTTAGCTTTGTCCAATGGTTGTGAAACTTGGTGATCTTGTAGTTTATGTTCATACGAAGCTATAGAGTATCTAACTTGCGCATTTGGACATGTGTAGCATCTTGTGGTGAATTTTGTCTATTTGAGAAGCTCTAGGTTGAAATTTTCCTAATTTTACCTTGATTCATGCATTGGCAACAAGGGGGAGATGGTTGTGAAGGAAAAGTGCTACTGAATGCATTTAGAAGGTTTCCAAGAGATTTCGAGCCATTTTTGGGCTCTTGCTGTTCCCAGGTGGTCACCGGTCTGACTGGTCAGGGTGTTGACCCTGTGCAGATGTTGTGCACCGGTCTGACCGGTGCTGTGGATCAGTCTGACCGGTCAGAGCTGAGCTGGCGCAGCTGCTCTTTTTCATGAAGAGGTTTGTATGCATTTGTCTAGGGGGAGTTGCAGTGGTTCAGGGGGAACTGCATGTGTGCAGGGGGAGCTCTTTGTGGTTTTCGAGTTTTGCTTTGGTGGTTTGTGCTCTTTGCTTGAGCTTGTTTTTGTCTCGGTTGTGTCGAGCTATTGCCCTTGCCTAAGGGGACCGACACTTTCCTCTCTCAAGTGATCTTGTTCTTTTCCTTTGGTTCGCTTTCGATCGCTTGTTTGAGTTTATTTTTTTGTTTCTTTTTTTTCCTTTTCTCTTTGGTTACCAAATGTGTGTGTTGTCAATGCACTCATCAAGGGGGAAATTGAGGGCCTGTGTGGTTCGAGGACCGGTGGATGGTCGCTTCCTGGTGTGATGAGTGATTGACAACATTGTGTGGACTGACTCTTGGCCTAGTATTGCAGGTGCAGGCTGCGGCTTGATTGTTGCTAGTGCAGGTGAAGAACAAGCGCGAAAGGTCGATGCTGGTGAGGCCTCCAGGTGTGGAGCAGACAAGTAGGCTTGGTTCGAGGGACCCGGTGGCCAGCGTGGTCAAGTGCGGGCCGCATGGTGGCAAGAACAGCAAGACGAAGTCATGGACTGTTTCTTGGTTAAGCCTCAAAACCAAGGTCAAGCCGGGACGAAGTGGGAGCCATGTCATGAGTGGAGATTGGCGGGAGGCTACACCAAGTCCGTGGGTTTTCCGGTGGTTCACCACAAAACCATTGGGTTCCTTGGTTGATCCACAAAGCCAAGACCGAAGACCGAAGAGTAGCAGCATCAGGCCGGTCTGACCGGTGGGTACCAGTCTGACCGGTGAGGAGCACCGGTCTGACCGGTGTGCGACGACACCTTGGGGAGACTTCGAAGCGGAGGACACGCGTCGGGATTGTAAGGTTTGCGTCGAGGCTAAGCAAGTTTGCGGTCGCCGGACATCCGTCCGATGGTGCTACGACGAAGATTCCCAAAGTGCCCCTCAGGGGTGTGTATCTTAGTTTTATGTCTTAGGGGTAGTTTCGTCTTTCGGTTGCCTCCATATAACCCAAGTGGTGAGAGGATGGCAGCCATCTCTTGGAACCCTAGCTCATTTGCTTTTGCTATTTTCCCTTCCTATTTTCCTTAGGATTTTCTAGGACTAGCTTGAGAGCTTCATGGTGAGATCTTTAGAGAGGGATGGATGATCGGGTGGCAAGCTAGACCTTGTATGAACCTTCATGGTATGTATAGATGATTCGGCGTGGTTCCTCAAGGCCTTGTGTTGTTTCCCCCGTTTTCCTTTTTGGTGATTTTCGGAGCCCTTTCTAGGCGATTTTCTTGTGGTGGTTTTGAGGCTTTTCTCTTGGGAGTTTGGTTGGGGATGTATGCAAGAACCATTCATGGTTCTTTTCCTTGTCATCCCCCTCTCAAATCCGTGGGAAAAGGTGCTCGATTTTGGGGTTTTCTTAGGTTTCGGGAAAGTGGCGTTCTTGGTGGAAATCCTTCGATTCCTCTTGATTCAACAAGTTTTGGTGGACCAAATCGTAGCTATGGGATGCCCATGAGGTACTCCTAGCATCCCCAAAGTCTTGCGCGAATCCGTGGAGCGAATCGGGAGATCGGGAAGTGGATTTGGAGGAGTTGACCCGCGGCTCGCTGTTCATCCCGAGCGCCCAGGCCTGGACCGGTCTGACCGGTGCCTCCCACCGGTCTGACCGGTGCTGCCCTTGGTTGGGTTTTGAGTCGGGTGAATTGCTGGGTACGTGTGGCTTTGGGTTGTGGTGCTCCTGATCTGTTCTTGGAAGTTTTCGTGTTGGTTTGCTAGGCTTTGTAAAGGGTTTTCTTCTCCTTCAGTTTGAGGTGTGGAGGTGGTTTTTGTTCCAGGTCCTAGAGGAGTCACTGAGGCTTCCTGGAACGTTTCTATGCACTTGCTGTAGCCACCGGCCTGACCGGCGCTGTCCACCGGTCTGATCGGTGTCACCGGTCTGACCGACGCAGGCCATCGATCTGACCGGTGTGGCACAGGCAGCAGGCTGTGCAGATTTCCGCTGCGTGTTTGGGAGTGTTTGTTTCGGTTGGTTGAGTGGTTCGCTCCTAGGGTCAGTAGCACTTCAGTGGCTACATGACTTTGGCAAACTTGGGTAGTTCAAGTCAGAGAAGTGTTGGATAGGCCGTGTTCATCTTGTTGGAGAAGACATCTCCCTTGAGAAAAATTTTTATCGGCTCCCATTCACTCCCCCCCTCTCTGGTCGCCAGTTCGGTCCTTCAGTGGTAGGCATCTAGAGTCTGGTGGTGTTGAGTTTGCTGGACATTCTCCTCCTCATGATCGATATGAGTTTGGGAGAGGTCGCAGCTTTGAGTCTCAGAGGAGCTACGGACCACGGTCTTCCTTTCGTGGTGCTCGTACTCCTCCAGCGAGACGGGAGTGGTTTCCCCGTGGCGGTTCCAGTTTTGATAGGTTTGGTACGATGGATCGTGCTAACCCCACTTTGGAGCAGATGGCTCAGCGCTGGTTTTACTCTTTTGGTACTAACCCCAGTGTTGAGTTGTTTGCTCACTCACGTGCTCGTTTTTGAATTTTCGGCGGGAGGCTTGGGGAACGTTTGGCTGATCGACTCCGGTTTCTCAAGGCATATGACTGGAGATCGGGGGTGGTTCTCCAGCCTCACCCCGGTGGTGTCAAAGGTGTACATCACGTTCAGGGACAATGGACGAGGGCATGTACTTTCAGAAGGTGAAGTGAAGGTAAGTGACAAAGTGGTTCTAAAGCGTGTTGCCATAGTCAAGTCGCTCAGTTTTAATCTGCTTTCGGTTTCTCAGCTTCTTGATGAGGGCTTTGAGGTGTTGTTTAAGTCTGGTGCTTCTCGGATACTTGATGCTCGAGGGGACCTTGTGTGTATGGTCGTTCCCGAGGGTCAAATATCCCGTGCGGATTTTTCCCAGTGTTCTGGTGTTGCTAGTTGTTTTGTGGGTGGTTCTTTGGGTAGTTGTGAAAGCAGCATAGGAGGTTGGGTCACTTGAGCTTTGACCTTTTGTCTCGCTTGAGTGGACTTAACTTGGTCCGAGGATTGCCCCAGTTGAGGTTCGAGAAAGATTTGGTGTGTGCGCCGTGCAGGCATGCTAAGATGGTAGTTGCTTCCCATCCACCCCTAACCGATGTCATGACAGAGCGTCCATGCGAGCTGGTCCATATGGACCTCATTGGCCCAGCTCGTGTGTGCTCGGTGGGTGGGAAGTGGTACGTCTTGGTTGTGGTGGACGATTACTCTCGGTATGCCTGAGTTTTCTTTTTGGAGGAAAAGGGGGAGTCGTTTGGTTTTGTTCGAGATCTTGTCTTGAGGTTGAAGAATGAGAGGCACAGAGATGCCATACGAGCGATTCGCAGCGACAATGGCTCTGAATTTAAAAACTCTCTCTTTGAAACCTTTTGCCTTGACTTGGGTCTTGAACACCAGTTTTCGTGTCCGTATATGCCTCCCCAGAACATCGTGGTGGAAAGGAAGAACAGAACCATGTGTGAGATGGCTCGGATGATCTCGATGAGCGTAGGACTTCGAGGAGGTTCTGGGCTGAGGTGGTCAATACTGCGTGCTATGTGTCGAACAGGATTTTTCTCCGGGTCCACAAGAAGAAGACATGCTACGAGTTGATGCATGGTCGCAAACCCAAGGTGAGTCACTTTCACGTCTTTGGCTGCAAATGCTTCATGCTTAAGAAAGCCAAGAATTTGGATAAGGTCGAGGCTAGGTCTGTTGATGGCATTTTCTTTGGTTACGGTACTCACTCTAGAGCCTTTCGAGTGCTCAATTTGGAAACTAATCAAATCATGGAGACTTGCGAGGTGACCTTCGATGAGACACAACCACGTAGTTCGTTGGTCTTTGAATGTGCAGGTGACGATGAACTTGGCGAGGAGATATTTGAGGATGAAGTGCAGGATCCAGGAGATGATGAAGATGGTGGTGTGGCGTCCGCTGTTGAGCATGTACATACTACTTCAACTACGATCGAGAACAGGTCCTCTCCTACACCCACGACGACGGGCCGAGATGAGAGGAAGCTGTTGTTGAGGGGGAGATGGCTTCAAGGCGAGAAGCTCCCCGGCGAGTACAAGTGGATCACCCAGGTTCAAGGATCATCGGGGACATCAACAAACGCACTAAATGGTCGAGGTTTCGAAACAACTCTCACTTTGCCCATGCTGCTTTTGTTGCTTCTTTCAAGCCCAAGGACATTGGACACACGCTTTCTGATTCCAATTGGGTGAATACAATGCATGAGGAGTTGGAGAACTTTGAGAGAAACAGAGTTTGGGAATTAGTGGAGCCTCCACCGGGTTGTAAGTCGATTGGAACAAAATGGGTGTGGAAGAACAAAGAGGGAGAAAATGGTGAGGTGGTGAGAAACAAAGCAAGGTTGGTTGCTCAGGGGTTTAGCCAGAAAGAGGGAATAGACTATGAGGAGACATTTGCTCATGTGGCTAGTTTGGAGCCAATTAGGATCCTTCTAGCCTTTTCAATAGCTAAAGGGTTCAAATTGCACCAAATGGATGTGAAAAGTGCATTCTTGAATGGTGTGTTGGAGGAAGAAGTGTATGTGAGGCAACCATCGGGGCTTGAGAGTGAGAAGTACCCCCACCGGGTGTACAAGTTGAGGAAGGCGATGTATAGGTTGAAGCAGGCGCCTAGAGCTTAGTACGGTAGGTTGAGGGGGCTCCTGTTTGAGAAAAGCTTTCAGATGGGGAAGGTAGATCAGACCCTGTTTGTCCTCAGGCAGGGCATTGACATTCTAATTGTTCAGGTGTACATGGATGATATTGTCTTTGGTGGCTCGTCTAACTCTTTGGTTGCAAGGTTTGCAGAAGAAATGAGCAGGGAATTCGAGATGAGCATGTTGGGTGAGTTGCAATTCTTCCTCGGCCTCCAGATCAAGCAGTCGAAGGAAGGGACCTTTGTGCACCAAGCTAAGTACACGAAGGACATTGTGAGGAAGTTCAAGATGGAGGACTCGAAGGCGATGACGACACCAATGAGTACGACTACAGCTCTCAAAGCGGATGAGGAAGGTGAATACGTGGACCAGAAGGAGTACCGGAGCATGATCGGCTCTCTCCTGTACCTGATGGTGACGAGACCGTGCATACAGTTCAGTGTGTGTCTGTGTGCTCGTTTTCAAGCGTCTCCAGGGACTTCGCATCGGCAAGCAGTCAAGCGCATCTTCATGAATTTGCAGTACACCCCCGACTTCAGCATTTGATACTCTGTGTCTTCTGCTTTGGCGCTTCATGGCTTTTCAGACACGGATTTTGCTGGGTGTCGGCTGGATAGGAAGTCCACATCTGGGAGTTGTCAGTTTTTGGGGTCTTCTTTTGGTGTCTTGGTCTTCCCGCAAATAGTCGAGTGTTGCACAGTGCACTACCCAGGCCATGTATGTAGCTGCTACTAGTTGTTGCTCTCAGCTCCTTTGGATCACATATACCATGAGTGACTTTGGTGAAGAGTATACCCACGTTCCACTTCTATGTGATAGCACAAGTGCCATAAGTGTTGCAAAGAACCCAGTGCTCCATTCCAAAACCTAGCATATAGAAGTGAGATACAATTTTCTGAGAGACAATGTTGAGAAAGGGAGAATGACCTTGATTCATGTGGCCACACAAAACCAACTAGCAGATATTTTCACCAAGCCCCTAGATCAAGCAACTTTCACTTGTTTGCGGGGAGAACTTGGTGTATGTTTGGTTTCTTGAGTTGGTGGTGGGAGCTCCTTTGTAGCATATGTATGACTTTCCTTTTGTGCATTCTTGCATTCTTGCATTTTGCATTGCATATGTATCATGATGTGTAGGCATCTTTGTATCTTAGGTTTGCTTTGCATTTGTATCATATGCATTGTGGTAGGAAAGCTTCTCTCATATACATTGTTCACCATGACATGCTATGGATGATCTCGTGAGCTAGTTTGGTATGATATGGTTTAGTTTGGCTTAGCTCTTGATGATCTTGCTTTATATCTATGAGAGATTGCTATGTTTTTGAAAAATGCTAGTTGTAGGTCCTCTTGTGAGTAAATGTTTTTATATGATCATGACATGTTTTTGTGGCTTTGTTATGCTTAATTTGTGCTTGGATAACTTTTTTTGATCATATGGGAGCAAAGGTCTTGTTGTCATCATGAATGTTTAGCCCGCTTGTTTATCTTGTGGAGGGGCATAAGTTCTTTTTTGCCGCAAAGGCATTTCATGTACCAAATATAAATCTGAAAATGGAATGTTTATTGCTTGGAAAATATGTTCCCATGTCATTTGTGCTTATCTAAATTGTTTTTGGGTGCTAAATCGTTGCATGACACCTACTATTGAGAAGTCTCATATATAGAAGTAGGCACATGGCTCGATGGCTTTGACATGACATGAGATGCTTGTGGGTGTTTATGATGATCTTATGATTAGAATACCTATCCTAGCATGAAGTTTGTGTGCTATTGTCACTTTGGCATGTTTTGCTCATGTTTAAGACTTTGCTCATGAAAGGGAAATTTTTCGCAAAAATACTCTTTTTGATATTAGCTTTGTCCAATGGTTGTGAAACTTGGTGATCTTGTAGCTGATGTTCATACGAAGCTATAGAGTATCTAACTTGCTCATTTGTACATGTGTAGCATCTTGTGGTGAATTTTTTCTATTTAAGAAGCTCTAGGTTGAATTTTTTCGAATTATGCCTTGATTCATGTATTGCTGTGAGACATGGGTACCCCTGGGTCCCCACCGACCAGGCTCACGGCCGTCCCCGACAAGTGGGTCCGGCCTACCAGAAGACCCGCCGACCTGACAGTGGGCCCAACCGACCTAGTTGGTGGCCCACACGACCCCTTGAAGACTTTCTAGAAGATTCTCTAGACGACCTTATCTAGAACGACTTCAAGACTTGGCGTGCAAGACAAGACATCGGTGGATTCCGACAAGCAGATCGATGTATATGGCAAGTATTGTAATCAACTAGACTTAGGTCTCCTCGTCGTAACCGACCAGGAGTCTGGGAACCGACCTTGTCCGCTGGCCAATATAAGGCGGGCAGGGTGACCCCTTGTAACCATACGCAATCCTCAAGCAATCTACACCAACAACTGGACGTAGGGTTTTACTCTCCGGAGGCCCGAACCAGTATAAAGTCGTCGTGTTCTCTGTGTTTCGTGTGCTCGTGCGCAACCTTTGAGTTCTTAGCCCTAGATTCCACCCCGCCGAACAAATAAACCACTGGGGTTAACCTCCATGTGGGCTGTCTAGATCTAAACCTCTGACAGTTGGCGCGCCAGGTGTTGGGTATTTTAGCGTCACACGAAGAAATCCGCAAGCGCACGGATACCGTTGTAGCTTTCACGTCAGAGTATTCCAAGGGTATCGAATCCAAGGGAACGTGTGTGTACTAACTTCTTACAGTCGGTCCAAGGACACACCCAGATAAGAGGCGAGGATAGAGAGGATTCCTAAAGATAGCACTATAGATGAGATTAAAGGTCGATCTCTAGATAGAACTTGGCTCAGGATACCGATAGCCCTGACTTAACAGGCGACTCCGGTATGCGGATCTATGTGGAACGAGCTCTGACTATATCCAGCCCTGAGGATCAACGAGGGCCAGAAGGGTTGTCACCACCTCCTGGACTGCCTCTACCTAACCCTGAGATAAGCCGAACGGATGATAACCGGTAGCGTGTCACAACGTCCACGCTGTGGTTACTGCCGTAGCCAACGGACTACGGCACCCTGTACTGATAGAACTACGACCATGGAAGAGAACTGATCTCACTCACTGTAGGTACTACTAGCTTATGCTAAAGGCACACGAGAGAGCACTCGGTCCCGTACTATGCTTCCAACGTATACGAACGACTTGCAACAGACGAACGCATAAACCCAGGATCTACGCACTAGCAGAGGAAAAAAGCTACTCATGCAACCTAGCATAAACTATTAGAAAGGAATCACGAACACACTTTATTCTAATCAGAGCATGCAAGCATCTCCACTTTATTCTAAATGACGAACATGAATACAAACGGATATGAACACATGTGACCCTATGCTACAAGATCGAAAGGTTGTGTTCACGAAGAACACAAGCCTCTAAATCAAGAACAAGTGAAGAACACAAGAACATATCACCAAAGCATGAATGCTACTTTAGTCTAATTAGGAAATGCGGAAATACTTACTTTACTCTAATTGAAGAACAAGCATCCGTAGATACAACTCACTCTCTATTCTCAACTCTAATCTAGATACACACTAGGAGAGGCCTCTCCTTTGAAGGGAAGCACTCATCCTAGGATGAATTGGTGAAGTGTGTCCTATTCTCTACCCCCTCCCCTCATATTTATAGGACAAGAGGAGCTCCCTAGGCTGCCTTGGGCGCCACCAAAGGACTAATGAGGTGGTGACACGTGGCGCAGAGAAGTGGGGGCCAAGTTGGTGAATCTTCCATGAGAAGGAGCTGCAGGCTTCCGGGCGGATATTCGAGCATACACCTGGCACCGCCTTTGGCTCGTCATGACAAGACGACACATGGAAGGGTGACGTGAGAGGCCTCAGAGTGGGGTCGGCCGACCTAGGGGATCGGCCGATCCCGGGGTGGCCCCGATCGCGCCGGTTTTCGTCCAGGTGACTGCCAGGTGGGTCCCAAGGTGGGTAGGGGGGTGTTTGCGTTGTTTCTAGCCCGTTATCTTGTGGTTGTGGGCCCTTGGATCCGCGTGCTTGCTCCTGATTGGTCGAGAGTGTGCTTCTTTAGATCGGTGAGGTGTCATGGCCACGTGGGCGCCTATGTGGCAGCACGTCGCCACGTGGCCTGGTGTGGGTCCCACCGGGTCCACATGATGTCTTGTGCATATCTCTCTCATCCGGGCTCTGATGTATGCAAATGATATATCCGTTTCGATCGTCTCGACGAGCCCGTCGCCATGGTGCAGACCAATTTGGCATTTGAGATTGTTTATGATGATGCCATATCTATGCCATTGGTTTAATTACTCTCAACTATACCATTCCATGCGTATTTTGATGTGTCCTGCAACAAAAGATAGAAACACCAACACTTGTGGAACTTGTGAGTATAAAGACCTATTCTAGTGTTGATGATCACTTTCCATTTATATTATGCAGGATTTGACGGCATAAAAGTGGTACTTAACAGCCGTCAACACCAGGTAGGGGAGAATCCAGGGTTCTTCATGCAACTCGATGGCTTCGTCAAGCGGCGTCATCTTCCCCGAGAGCATGGCGGACTTCCTCGCCAATCCCGTCGACATCTGCTTTGGCTCTATGCCGGCGGAATCCACCGCTCTAGCCGCCTGCCTCGTCATCAAGGGCAACGCGGTCACCACCAACCAGCAGGTCGAAACCGATCTACTGGCGGAAACCCACCCACCCACTCCTCGCGATCAGATCACTACCTCGATCGCGTCGAAGACATGCTCTCCGACCCGATCAAGGTCTGCGAATGCGCCAAGCGCCCTCGCAGGACCTCCGCACCTCCAACCCGCATGCCTCTTGGTCTACAGAATGCAACCCAAGCAGCTTCTCGCTACATGAAGAACAAGATCCAGATCGAATCTGGACCCAAGACCCCACATCGTGGAAACTACAGAGGTCACCTCGACGACCCTTGCCCCATCCATGAAGACTCCAAACACACGGCTCGCCAGTGTCGTGTGCTCAAGAAGCTTCGTCGACCTCTCACCGCGGCTCCTCACCGACAGGTCAACCGCGAGCCGTCCCCGGACTGCCTTGCGTTCCAGATCGCCCGCACGACCATCTCCCCCAACTATCTGGGCGAGGTGTTTGAGATCCCAGACCGAGAGGTCCTCGTGGTCTCTGCCGACGTACCCCCTCAAGCTGGTGAGACGGACGAGCAGCGCATACAACGAGAGAATGCTAATGCCGCACGAGCTGTGCATCGTCAGCAGGACGTAGATGCAGCTGCAGCAGCCCAAGCCCTAGGTCAAGCCGCGGGCAATGTTGT
Source organism: Cenchrus fungigraminus (assembly GCA_036936925.1). Taxonomy (NCBI): domain Eukaryota; kingdom Viridiplantae; phylum Streptophyta; class Magnoliopsida; order Poales; family Poaceae; genus Cenchrus; species Cenchrus fungigraminus. The sequence goes on along the minus strand of CM072774.1, from coordinate 75,452,271 downwards.
ACCAGGTACCGGTGACCAACCCGCAGGCAACGTCGTCAACGGGGGACCACCCCCTGCGGCTCCGGCCGCTCCTCAGCAGCAGCACAATCAAGACGAGCCTCGTCGACACCGCCTGTGTTCCAGAGACCTCCTGAAGGACTTTGAGCAAGATGGCCATGAAGTCTACAACTCACCGAAAGCTAACCTAGGTGCGGCCCTTGCCGAGCTGGGACAACTTGAGGATACTCCTACGACATGACGTCTACAAGCTCACATCCGCATCGCCACTGCCCAGGTCGAAGAAAGGGGACCGGGATACAGCAGATCAGCCTCCAGTTCCTACTCCAGGAGTAGGTCAGAGCGACCTCGACATCGTTGTCACAACAACGGCAATGCTCCTCTTTAGTCCGTGGCCGAAGAGGGGGTGGGGAGAACGAAGTTGTGCAACCGGTCAATGCCGCTGCCAATGCTGCTGCCAACGCACCAGCCAACCCTCTAGTGAACTCCGCCGCTAATGGTGCAGGCAACGTCGCCAACAACGTCGCTAATGGTGCTGGCGCCCAGCAGCAGAACGTCACCGGCAACGGAAGACAGAACGCAGGAGCTCAACCTCCACCAGTACAAGCCAATCGCGCCTAGAGCAGACAACGTCAACGCATACGAGATGAAGTGGAGATAGCACGTCGCACTAACTACGACCGCGACAATGGGGTCCCTGATCCCCTTGACGCTAATCACCCCATCCAAGCTACGGACCTCCGGCAGATGCAAGACCAAGAGCTCTTACGTCGTGCCCAGTACGACCAAGACAATGGTCCTCCCGACGACCTCTACGTCATCCCGATAGCCTACGCCCCATCAGCCAGCCCTGGAGCAATCAACAATTTCCCTGCGTTCTCACGACGTCTCAGGACGATCAGATACCCCAAGGACTTCAAGCCAGCCATCGAAAAATACGACGGTCGCTCTGACCCAAGTATTTGGCTCAAGATGTACAGCATCACGGCCCGCGCTTCTTGGGGCAACGAAGACCAAATGGCAGGATACTTTCCTGTCGTGATGGGCAAAGCGCCACTCCTGTGGCTCGACAACCTCTCGGCGGAATGCATCACCTCATGGGCGACCTTGTCGCAGCTCTTCACGACCAATTACCAAGCAACCTATAATCACCCTGGCAACACACACCACCTCGCCAGAGTACGGATGAGGAAGGACGAGACTCTCCGCGAGTACACCAACCACTACTTTGAGAATCGCAGCATTCTCGCAGGCGTTAAGGATGAAGACGTCATAGCGTACTACAAGAAGGGGGTAACCAACCTCAAGCTCTTCGAGAAGATTCATGAAGCTGACGCCCACACCATCGCCGACCTCATGGCCTACGTCGACAAGCTTGTCGACACTCAAGACGCGGTAGTGCATGACTTCAAAGGAGAAGACACGATGACAGTGGCGGTAGGTCGCGCAAGCGATCTGGTGAGGTCTATGCGACCGATCCACCAAGACCTTCCACCTTCCTCGAAGGTGACTTCAACATGGTCATGGATGACCAGTGCTAGTTCCACCGCGACACCAAGCATACCATGAGGGAGTGCGAGCAGCTAAAGCGTGCTTTAGGGGTACCTCCAGAGCCCAAGAAGACCAAGAGCGGCAACAACGACGACCAGAACAGCAGTCGCCGCTACGACAATCATAACCATCGACCTGACCGACACGATTACTGTGACTGGTGACCTTACCTTTGCAACGATGATAGGGATTGCCATGATTATCGCCGCGATTATCACCGCGATGACCGCCGTGATGATCGACGTGACGACTACCGCCGCGACGATCGCCGCGAGGACCACCGCAATGACGACCGTGACGAGCGCCGCAATGACCGGCGTGATGATCGCCGCCACGACAACCACAACCGCAATGACAACCATCGCAAGGAGCCTTCTCCCCACCACCACCAAAATGGGGCAATCCCAACGGCGCGTTCCAGAACGCCAACCGACAGATCAACTTCATCGTCGGCGGACGTCAAGCAGCTAAAAGCAACAGACAGCAGCGATCAAACGCAAGGGAGATTGGCCAAGTCAACACTGAAACTCGACAACCCCTACGTTGGTCAGAGTACCCCATCACTTTCTCCAGAAAAGACAATTGGGAGCACATACCAGACCCCGGGACCTACCCTTTGGTCGTCATCCCTATAGTGGATGGCGCGTTCCTGCCTAAGACCCTCGTCGACGGGAGCAGTAGTCTGAACATCATCTTCACAGAAACACTGAGAAAGATGGACTTCTACTTCTTCAAGATGACTGCCTGCGACGAACCCTTCTACGGGGTTGTGCCTGGCAAGGTTGCATACCCCATAGGTCGTGTATGCCTACTGGTCACCTTCGGCAAAAAGGACAACTTCCGCACGGAGTACCTGACGTTCGAGGTCGCGGACTTCCACTCCTCCTACCATGCCATCCTTGGTCGACCCATGTTAGCCAAGTTCATGGCCATACCGCATCACACCTACCTCATCATGAAGATGCCAGCACCAAACGGGATCCTTTCCGTCTACGGCGACATCCTCGTCTCCTACAACTGCGAGAGCGACACGGTTGTCCTCGCCAAGGTTTCTACGTGCAAAGCTGCCACTATGGTCATGGTCACTCAGGCCGCCAAGATCGACCAAACTACTCTGGAGGTGCCAGAATAGAAGCGTACAGCCACCACATTGGACCCAAGTCCCGCTGTGAAGAAAGTTTGCCTCGGCCTGCCCGACGCATCCAAGGAAGTGACCATCGGGGCCGACCTCGACCCCAAATAGGAACTCACGCTCACCAGTTTCCTCCGGGACAACGCCGACATCTTCGCATGGAGCCCGTCTGACATGCCTGGTGTCCCCAGGGAGCTGGCTGAGCACGCCCTTGAAGTAAGCAAGACAGCAAGACCTATCAAGCAAAAGCTCCAGCGATTTGCAAAAGATAGAAAGCAGGCCATAGAAGTAGAAGTCTGTAAGCTCTTAGCTGCAGGATTCATCCATGAATGTAAACATCCAGTTTGGCTCGCAAACCCGGTCCTTGTACCCAAAAAGACTGGAGGATTAAGGATGTGTATCGACTACACCGACCTCAACAAGCACTGCCTGAAAGATCCCTTCCCTCTTCCTTGCATCGACCAGGTCGTGGATTGCACGGCTAGCAGCGTCCTACTATGCTTCCTCGATTGCTATTCAGGGTATCACCAGATAGCCTTGAATCCCGACGAGCAAGACAAGACGGCGTTCATAACACCCAATGGTATCTACTGCTACAAGGTCATGACCTTTGGCCTGAAAAACGCCAGTGTGACCTACCAGAAGGCGATACAGAAGTGCCTGAAGTCTCAGATCGGGAAGAACGTGGAAGCTTACGTCGACGATGTGGTCATCAAGACCACCGAACAAGATCAGCTCATCAACGACCTCGCCGAGACCTTCTCCAATCTACACACCTACCAGTGGAAGCTCAACCCGACCAAGTGCGTCTTCAGTGTCCCCTCCGGATTGCTTCTGTGCTTCATGGTGGGGCACCGAGGCATCGAAGCTAACCCCATCAAGGTCGACGCAATACGCAACATGGCCAAGCCATCTTGCAAGAAAGACGTTATGAAGCACACAGGCATGATGGCGGCCCTAGGTCGTTTCATCAGCAAGCTCGGTGAAAAAGGTCTGCCCTTCTTCAAGCTATTGAAGAAAGCAGATAAGTTCGTATGGGATGAAGAAGCACAGAAGGATTTCGAAGCTCTCAAAGATTCCTTGACCACACCTCCAATCATGACGCCACCCATACCAGGGGAAATGCTCCTCCTCTACATCTCTGCCACCACTAATGTGGTCAGCATGGTTCTCGTTACCGAACGAGAAGAAAAAGGGCAGGTCTACCCTGTTCAACGACCTGTGTACTACGTGAGCAAGGTCCTGGCCGACGCTAAGACACGGTATTCACAGCCTCAGAAGCTGCTCTACGCACTCCTAATTACGTCGAGAAAACACTGGCACTACTTCCAAGCCCACAAGATTAAGGTGTCATCATCTTTCCCGCTAGGGGAGATCATCTGCAACCGCGACGCCAACGGTCGCATCGTTAAGTGGTTGGTGAGCTTGGAGAGTTCGACATCGAGTTCTGCCCTCGGCAGGTGATCAAGTCGGAGATCCTAGCTGACTTCGTGTCAGAGTGGACAGAGATTCAGATGCCCCCTCCCAAAGAGAGGCCTGAGCACTAGATAATGTACTTCGACGGTGCCCTTAACCTCGAAGGCGCTAGAGCAGGAGTGCTATTTATCTCTCCTCAGGGAGAGCAGCTCAAGTACGTCCTACAGATACACTACAAGGCCTCCAACAATGGAGCAAAATACGAAGCTCTAATTCATGGGCTCCGTATAGCAGTGTCCCTTGGCATCAAGCGGCTACTGGCATACGGCGACTCCAAGGTCGTCATCGAGCAAGTCAACAAGGAGTGGGATTGTGTCAAAGATACAATGGATGCTTACTGCACTGAAATCCGTAAGCTCGAAGGCCACTTCGAGGGAATTGAGTTCCAGCACGTACCACGCAACAACAACGTGGCTGCCGACGTGCTATCCAAACTAGGCTCCAGGCGAGCTCTAGTCCCAGCGGGTGTGTTCGTCCAAGACCTACACAAGCCGTCCATGAAACTGTTGGATCCGAACGACCCGGACCACCCACAGCTTGACCTAACCACAGCACCTCCCCGCGACGTGCTGATGACTGAAAAAGAGGACGATTGGCGCGAGCCCTTCTTAGCCTTCCTGCTCGACCAGCGAGTCCCAGAAGACAAAGCTGAGCGAGAACGCATCACGCGGCGTAGTGCTAACTACATCGTGATCGGCAACGACCTCTACAGAAAAGCCACCTCTACCAGCGTCTTGATGAAGTGCATCTTGCGATCAGAAGGACTTCAGATCCTAGCCTAGATTCACAGCGGCGAATGTGACTGCCATGCAGCATCTGCCAACCTGGTCGGCAAGGTGTATCGATCTGGTTTCTACTGGCCCACGGCCATGTCTGACGCCAAAGACCTCGTCAAAAGGTGCAAAGGATGCCAGTTCTTTGCCAAACAGCAGCATCTGCCAGCTCAGATCCTGCGCACGATTCCCCCATCTTGGCCCTTCGCCATGTGGGGTCTCGACTCCATAGGTCCTTTCAGAACTGCCCCCGGCGGCTACAAACACATCCTCGTGGTCATCGACAAATTCACCAAGTGGATTGAAGTCCGACCTGTCACCAAGGTCACGTCGGAAGAGGCGGCGAAGTTTATACAAGACATAACACATCGCTTCGGTGTGCCCAACAGAATCATCACCGACCTCGGGACGACCTTCACAGGGTCTGCCTTCTGGGATTTTTGCCAAGACAATACGATTGACGTTTACTACTCCTCGGTCGCCCACCCATGGTGCAACGGCCAGGTCGAGCGTGCCAACGGCATGGTCCTTCAAGCTCTCAAAGATCGCATCTTTGATGATGCTTCAAATTACGCCACCCGGTGGTTAGCCGAGCTACCACACGTAATCTGGGGTCTGAGGACCCAGGTCAGCTCTGCTACGGGCTTCTCACCTTTCTTCCTGGTCTATGGCTCAGAAGCCATCCTACCCACCGATGTCACCTTTGGAGCTCCACGTATACAGTTCTACGAGGAGGGAGAAGCCGAGCAGACTCGTCGTGTCGACCTTGACAGCCTCGAGGAACAAAGAGTGGCAGCCGTTATGAGGCAAGCTCACCACGACTAGCAACTCCGTCGGTATCATGATCGCAACATCAAGGAGACCTCTTTCAACGTTGGCGACCTAGTTCTACAACGCATCCAAAAGACCGACGGTATGCACAAGCTGTCTGCCCCTTGGGAAGGACCCTTCATTATCACTGAAGTTATCAGCCCGTCTACATATCGCCTCCAGTGGGGCGACGGGCAAGACGTACCCAACCCATGGAACGTGGAGCACCTACGACGATTCTATTCGTAGAATAGTTTTTATTACAGCTATGTACCCCTCGTCTTTGTATTTTTAGTTCAATAAATATTAGTTAAAGCAGTCATCTGCTGTGTCTCGAGCTCTGCCCTCTTTTCTTTCATGTCATGTGCCCTCCCCCTCAACATGCTCGGGGGCTTGGCCAAAGCCAATACAGGGGTCGAAAGACTTGAGGGTGAAATTTCCTGTTCCTCCCCCTCGACATGCTCGGGGGCTTGGCACAAGCCAACATAAGGGTCGCTCGACCTGAGGACGTCGTCCCTCATGACTACTCACTTTATGTTGTTGTGAACCTGCTTGGTCGTGAGGTTGCAAAACCTGAGTCCCAGACTCCTTCCTGCGTGCCGATTGCATGTAAGTCTCCCCGCTGAGCCGTCGCAATTGGTAAGCCAGCCTCTCCGTGAGTAGTGGTTAGCGGGGTACGAAAAAGACATATTGCTCCAGGGAAACCAAGTTCATGCAAACATAAGCTAACTACGTCATGCAGGCCGAAAGAAGATTGTCATTGTTATTTACATGACTGGGGGAAGGAGGGGGTATAGCTCTAAGACTACGACTACTCTTCACCGTTGTCGCCCTCGTAGTCGATGGCATCCATTATCGCCATGGCGGCCTCCCGTACTTCATCCTCTACGGCCTTGAGATCCTTCGTCGCGTCTGGGCCTTCTCCGACCATGACCATGTCAACGTCGGGGTAATGAGACTTTACCCGCACCAGCGACTCCGTAGCCGCTGTCAAGCTCGTCGCCTTCAAGAGGTCGACTAACTTCTCGGGTGTAGCTAGAAGCCGATCAATAGCCGGCTTGGGCTCCTCCACAGCGACCTGCCACTCCACCATGTCCATCACAAAGTGGGCAGCGTTCTTCAGGTTGTTCAGCTCCATCTCTTGCCCTGCAATAGTCACCTGGTCATTCTGCAACACCTGCAAAGCTACCTCGAGACTGACCTCAAGGTCCTTTCGAGCTCGCTTCTCATAAACTAGCTTCTGGGACACGGCGTACTCACTGTCTACAGTGCCTTTCATCAGCTGCTTTAGCTCTTCAGCACCAGCCTCGACCTCCCGCAGATTCACCTCCAGGCTTTGGACCTTCTCCTTAGCGTTCTTCAAGTCGTTCTTGAGGTCATCCTCTCACCTGTGAAAATCTGCGATGAACAAAGGGTGGTGAGGTGCAACTCTCAGTTGTACAAGTCAATGATGGACAAAGTTGTGAAGCAGTTGGCCTTACCAATGCTCACAGTATTCAACAATGTATCGGCCTCCCGATTCTTGCGCTTCTCTTCGTTTAGCTCGTCTTCGAGCTTCTTGTTGTCAGCCGCCGGCGCCTCATGGACCTGCTTGAGCTCCTATTCGAGCTCCCCCACCCGCAGCTGCATAGCTGTGGCATTCTTGCACTGGTCAGCCCTGCCCTTGGCGCGGTTGGCTAGTGACTGCTTCGCAAAAACAGAAGACAGGTCGTCCACCACATTCACAAGATAAGTCATTTATTTAACTCAAGGATAGTTGCTTACCGTGAGGGCTTGATTGATCGTCAAGATCGATCGGCGGACCTCCTTCATATCCTCATCATCCTCGAAGATATCTCCCTCCCAGGGAGTGCCGCTCCAGTCAATGTCCTCCCGCCTCAAACTTGGCCCCGTCGACGTCGAACCCGGCGCCTGCACACCGGTTGTTTCTAGGTTTTCCTGTGGTGGCTCGATCTGAGCTGGGTCCACAGTTGGGCCCTGAGCTGATGTGCTGGGCACCACGTTGATGGGGTCCACCTCAATAATAGGCGGGGGAGCCGATGTCCCCACGTCACCAACCGAGCCCTGAGTCCCGACAAGGGGAAGAAGTTTGTGCATGATTTGGGCACCTGGGAGCATTTGGAAGGTGTTCAAATTGGTTCGGGTAGTTTTCAGCAAAGTTTGGGTGTAGGGTGGTTTTTTGGGGCGGTTAAACCGCCCCTAGGCGGTCAGATCCCAGGGAGGGGCAGTCTGACCGTCCTAGGCAGGTGGTCTGACCGCTCTGGGCAGTTGAGCATGTGGTTTGCTCCTTGTCTTGCATTCCCAAGTTGCATTGTTGCATTGATCCAGGGGGAGTGTGCTTTGGCTTTGGGGGAGCTTTCATATGTGCAGGGGGAGCTCTTGTGTGAGTTTGTGGTTTGCTTGCTTTGGTGGTCTATGCTCCTTGTGCGAGCTTGTTTTTGTCTCGGTTGTGTCGAGCCGTTACCCTTGCCTAAGGGGACCGAGACTGTCCCTCTTCAAGTGATCTTGCTCTTTGCCTTTCTTTTGGCTTTCGATCACTTGTTGAGGTTCTTTTGTTCGTTTCTTTACTTTTTCCTTTTCTCTTGTGGTTACCAAATGTGTGTGTTGTCAATGCACAAATCAAGGGGGAGATTGAGAGCCTGTGTGGTTTGAGAACCGGTGGATAGTCGCTTCCTAGTGTGATGAGTGATTGACAATGTTGTGTGGACTGACTCTTGGATAAGTATTGCAAGTGTAGGTTGCAGCTTGATTGGTGTCGGTGCAGGTGAAGAACAAGTGCGAAAGGTCTATGCCGGTGGGCCTCCAGGTGTGGAGCAGACAAGTAGGCTTGGTTCGTGGGACCTGGTGGCCGATGGGGTCAAGTGCGGACCGCATGGTGGCAAGAACAACAAGACGAAGTCGTGTACGGTTTCTTGGTTGAGCCTCAAAACCAAGGTCGAGCCAGGACGACCTTGGTGGCCTGGTCATGAGTGGAGATTGGTGGAAGGCCACACCAAGTGCGCAGGGTTTCCAGTGGTTCATAATAAAACCACCGGGTTTCTCGGTTCAGCCACAAAACCGAGGCTGAAGACTCGACGGTGGAGGGGTGACCACCCAGGTCGGTCTAACCGCCCAGGTGGGGCGGTGTGACCACCCGGGTCGCAGCGCCGAGAAACTTCGAAGCGGAGGATACGCGACATGATCGCAAGAGTTGCGTTGGTGTTACGCAGGCTTGCGGTGGATGTGCATCCGTCCGATGGTGCTGAGATGAAGACTTCCCAAATTGCTCTTCGGGGGTGTGTATCTCTATTATGTTAGTAGGGGTATTTTAGTCTTTCGATTGCCCCCATATAAACTTGTGAGAGGTAGGATGGTAGCCAACTCTTGGAACCTTAGTTCATTTGCTTCTCTAGTTTTCCCTTTCTAGTTTTCCTCTAGGGTAGCATGAGAGCTTCATGAGTCATCTTGAGAGAGGGTTGGATGTTCGGACGGCTTGCTAGACCTTGTATGAACCTTCATGGTATGTATAGAAGATTCGGCGTGGTTCATCTTGTGTCCCTTTGTCTCCCGGCGTTTTTCCCTTTTTGGTAATTTTCAGAGCCTTTTCTTGGGATTTTCGTGGTGAAGCTTTGGAGGCGTTTTCTTGTGGGATTCTTGTTGGGTGTCACGTATGAGGACCTTGTGCCTCTTTGATTGGTGACCTTGCCCCAGCAATCCCCCCGAAATGGCTTCGATTTGGTGGTTTTCGAGTTTCTCGAGTTCATGACCTAGAGAGCCAAGATTCGCGATTCCCTTTGATTGAGAGAGTTTCGGTGGATTTCCTTTGGTGGAGAGGTTCCTCAAGAGGTAACCCAGCCATCCCTGAAGTTTCGCTGCAATCCGTGGGGTGAATCGGGAGATCGGTCGATGGGAAGTTGAGGGTTGACCCGCTGCTAGGTTTTCTGGGGCAGGCGGTTTAACTACCCCAAGGAGGCGGTCTAACCGCCCTAGGGTTCCCAGGTGGAAGTTTTGGTTTTGCCGAAATTTCCTCTGTGAGTTTGTTCGCCTTGATTAGAGGAGCGTTCCGGTGAAATCTCGGTTGGTTTTGAGCCTGTTTGCAGGGTTTTTCGTGAAGGAGTTTCTTGCTGGGTACAGGAGGTTAGACCGCCCTGGGTAGGAGGTCTAACGGCCCTAGGCTCATTCGGTGAAGTTCTCACTTTCGCCAAGATTTTCTGTTAGCTTGCTTAGCCTTGACCAGAGGATCTTGTGGGTGAAACCGTGGAGAATTTTGGAGCTTAGTAAGGTGTTCTTTGGTGGTTTTCCGGCTGTCTGTCATAGGCGATCTAACCGCACCCTCCTTGCAGTCTGACCGCCCCTGCCTAGGCAGATAGCTTCATGTTGTTTCCACTGCGATTTGTGTGTAGAAGCTTTGGTTGGAAGTATTGTTTGCTCCTAGGATCAGTAGCCCTCCAGTGGCTGCGTGGTCTTGGCAAACGGAAGGAAGTGTGCGGAGCGTGTGATTTTGGGTACCCAACCAAGTTCATCTTGTTGGAGAAGACATCTCCTTCGAGAAGAATTTTTATCGGCTCCCATTCACTCCCCCCCCCTCTGGTCGCCAGTTCTGATGTGCACATGCCAAGCCTCAGTTACATAATAGAGTCGAGGACGACTCCTTTTCAAGAGGGAGAGGATGATGAGGACATCCCAGCCATGCGTAACCCAGATATTGTGGTTACTCTAGATGTATCATCAGTTACACCAAATCCACCTCTGGTTACACCACAAGCATCAAGTGAAGAACCGGTTATGCAAGAACAAGCACAAGAGAACAAAGAATCGGTTACGCGCTACCGTGCGAATAACCTCCAACAAAAGGTGCATGCTTTCCTCTCTGAGTTACATTGTAATATTGATGAGAGTCATATACTACCTAAGTCTTATACTTTACTCCTACTTAGGTTTATACAAGAGGCCTCTCCGCTGGGTTACGTCAAGGATGCAGAACGTTACATAGAAGACACCAAGACTGCTGCCCAAGCTGAGAAGGGTTACGCACACAAGACTCGGGGTTACGCCGCAGGAGCATCAACTTCACGTCCAAGTTTGTACCATCTCGGGAAGAGACGGGGGTCAAGCCATACATGCCTGGAAGCGCCTTGAAGTCAAGATTTGAACCCAACAAACGGCACACCTTTTCGACTTTCGAGCTAGGAGTAATGGCCATTTTACTGAAGACTACGCAGAAGCTGAAAGGACGCGCGAGAACTGAAGACGACTTCGTGAATGCTTCAACCAGTTGGCCTTCCACCTCCCAACGTGGTTGCTGCAGTTCATACTTATCCCACACTCATCTAGGAGAGTTGTTTCTAGTATAAATACCCCCTATGTACTAGCGAAAACTCAGTTTTGATAATCATGAATTGATAGCCTCATATGGTTTGTTGCAGCCGAGCTGCTGAGTGCCTTGCACACCCTTGTTCTTCCTTGTTCTTCTTAGACTTGGGAAGAGATCCCTCTGGGTTCCGCTACTTCATGCTCTACGGATTCCAGCTTTGCTACGCCGTATTGTGTGGAATAGTTTCGGCTTGTGGTTCTGCGGTCGTTTGGAGATCGAGTCGAAGTCTTCGCGGTTTCGGTGATTTCTCCCCGACGCTTGGTCGCATTCAACCTTTGTTAGGTATTAAGCATTTACCTGCTGCTTGCAGCAAGTTATTTTGTCATGAAACCTACTGCCATGAAGATCGGGCCATCCCTAGGACCTTTCTTGCAACGGTCCCTATCATGTGGTAATCAGAGCTATCGTTGTCACGGTAGGTTTTGGTTATTACCCACCCTCCCACCCTTTATCATCTGTTACATCTTTTTGTTCATGTCCTACAGTCCACTAAAAAGCCATACAAAAAAATCCCATAGCCTTTTTGTGGTACTGTTGCTTTGTGTGTTTCGTTCATCTTGTTGCTAGTCACCATCGTTGTTGTTCCGCTGTGTTTTTATTTTTTTTTCCGCACCCCTCGTATGATATATTGTGTTTGTTGTTAGTAAAAAAATCAGAAAAAAAGTGTGGAAGAAAGAGCAAAAAAAAAGAGTGAAAAAAGGAAGAAAAGAGAAGTTGAAAGGGGCTGTATTGCGGTTTGTATAACCAAAAGTTTGATATCTATAATCTCAAGTTGGTGGTGGTTCTGGACAGCAAGTTTTTGAACAGGTTACACACTTTGTTTCAGTACCATAGCCTCTCTTGAATAGCCACCTATAGCTCCACAAAAAATTCGTAACCAGGGCTATTGATTCGTATCCTTTCAACCGCTTAATCACAAGTTTGGTTACGCCACTTTCAGCACACTCACGGTCCTTGAGAACGAGAAAGAACTTGGGTAAGCAAGAGGTGAGGTTGTGTGTTTCCACAAAATTTTCCTATTCCACTTTCTCGTGCAATATCTAACATGGCAGGACCTAATTCGAGTGTTCGTGGTCGCCATCGTAGTGCTCAAGAAAACCCTATTCCACGAGATGAGCTACAGAAAGTACAAACTTCCGTGCTGCAAGCCATGGAAAGGATGTTTGATGAACGTCTTCCAATCTCAAATAGTGGGGTTCGACATCAACATGTTCCTGCTGCTCCACACGTTAAGGATGGTATGAAAAACTCCATCAATGGTGCTTCTGCACATTCTCTTCAGCAAGGAAGAAGTTCTCTTAGGCGTGGCCATGTCCCCCATGAGCACTTTAATGCTAAACACATACAAGGTGATATATGCAGTCCTTATGATCATTGTGAGAGAAGAAATTCAGATTGCATCCCTTGGGTTGATTTGAGCATACCCAAATTTTTTGGGAGAGATGACCCCAAAGCTTATGTTGTTTGGGAAGAAAAGTGTGACCATATTTTTGGTGTACATCATGTCTCGGATGCACAGAGAGTGCACTTAGTTGCAATGGAATTTTATGGTTACGCTCTGCAATGGTGGAAAGATGTGTTAGAAAATCAGCATGTGTTGGGGAGAGATCACATCGACACGTGGGCTGAAATGAAGCAGGTTATGCGAAGGAGATTTGCTCCATCATATTCTCATCATAAGCAGCAGCAAAGGTCTCCAAAAAGTGATGATCCTTCCACTCGGAACCCATCTAAGGCAACAGCAAGGTATTCTGCACAACGGAGTACATTTCAGCATGTTGGTGCAAGAAAACATGTTGTTTTGAAGGAGAACAGACATTCTAGAAAGCGGGAGAAGGTCCAATATGAAAATGTGCAGAAGCGAAATGGAAAGAATGAGGATCATAGAGTTCACAAGTCAAGGAACCATTCATCGAAATCTACTCATGTGCAACATATCCCACATGTGGAGATTGCAGCTGACGGCTATGATGGCACTGTTGTTCCATTCTTCATGGAAGATAATTTATTTCCAAACCCATGTGAGATAGAGAGCCACAAAGCCAAAATGAGTGTGAGAGTACAAAATGAAAAGAAGAGAGACTCGACCATATGTGAGGAAGAGTTCCACCAACCAAAACCGAGTGTGAGTGTTAAAAAAGAATAAGTTGAGAGATTCCACCATACGTGAGGAGAGCCACACAAATCTGTGTGAAGAAGATACACAAAAATTGAGTGAAGTAGAAGCTAGGCCATGTGAGGAAACATCTTTTTCTAACATGACAATGTCTTCTAGTTTCTCTTTTGATGTGTTGCAGGTTACAAAAGAAAATGAAGTGGTACAGTATGATTAGCCTCCAATTTTCGATGCAGAAGATCAGGTGATGCCAATGGAAAAAGGTGCTGACATTTCATTATGTTTGCAACATAAAGTTCAGATTGAAGGCAATAATAATGCAAATGCTTCCCATTTAAGTGATGCAACTCCAGTAGCATTTGAGGACGCTTTAGTTCTTGATTCTTTTAAAAAAAATGCTGCTTCATTGCCTTTACAAAACTTGGTGAAGTACGATACATATGCATATGTTGCTTCGCAAGATGTTGAAGTGATTGTGCATCAAAACCTTTGTGAGCATGAGGACCATATAGCCAAACTGAGAGAGAGTGAAAACAAAAGTCAGTTGTGTGATTCCACCCATTGTGACCTTGAGAGTACAAACCATGCAAATGTGAGGGATACACCACAGATCAATAGAGAGTTTGAATACAAATCATGTGAGGATACTTTTGAAACTAACACTCTCATCTCTACCGCTAGTGTTTTCTTTCCAAGTGTGCAGGTTTGCAATAAAAATGAGGAAGACATGGTTGTTCATGATGTCACCATACTTGTTGAGAGAGATGAGAAGGTAGCCAATCATCCCAACCAATTGTATGCAGCCCAAAACATTAAACTTGACGAGGCAATTGGTAAGATTTCAAAAACGTCATCCATGATACTAGCACTACCACATATTATACAAGGTAGTACTGGAAATGATTCAGATTTGATTATTCAAAATATAGTGGTGAGTGATTGTGATAAAGCACATGTTTCAAATGGAATCGACCATAATATTTGTGTTGATTTGGTAGTGTCACATGTTCACACCTTTGCCAAAAGTTTACAAGTTCATAACCAATGTTCAGTCATATATGATCTTTTCTATGTTTTGATATGGTTGATTTACATGATATTTTGCACTCCTATATCTAGTACTATGAATGTAAATAAGTTTGGTGATATGGAAATAAATATTCATGATATTATTGTTTCAGCACTAGAACATAATCCAAACCTTTGTGCTTATTTGATTGAACAACATGTTGATAAATTTGATCAGAACATTTGTGCTGATGATAACCTCAGTACTGTGACTGATCCATACCATGCTTTATATGTCAATAAACTTCACCATGTTCAGATTATTAGTGGTACTGAATTTTTTGCAAGAATATCTCCTACCAACTCCTTGTTTTATACTAAGCTTGCTATGCCTATTGATGTCAACCATATGCTTGAAAATATTACTGAGATAACATCTTCAAGATCCTTGAATACTATTCATAGCTGCAAGTTTACATTTATTTTGATTGGAGAACATGTTGTAAATACGTTTTCTGTTCATGCCATTTGCATAATGAGTGACAAGCTTGTTGAGTTGAAGATAAAAATGTTGTGTGATACTTCTGGTCATATGTATTTTCCTAATGAGATGAATCAAATGTTTAGTGCTTCAAATTCAGAACTTGAAATGTCATTCCCTTGTTCATATTCCCCATTGAAAGAAACAAATCATGTGCAGCAAAGTGCAACTTGTGCACTAAGGAAAAATAAGAATGATTTTTGCGACATGAACTTTGGAATAGTTATGAATGTTTCATCACCATGTTTTGAACAATATGATCATGGAATGGTGAAATTAGATATGCTAAATCAATTGTGTTGTATGAAAGAAATTTTTGTTCTCCCATCACATAAATTATTTGCAGGTACACAAAAATCACTGATGTTGTTTCATCATGGTAAGATGAAAGTTGTTAATAAAATATTTCAAGCTAACAATCTTTTGCACTGCAACCAAAAGTCGAGGCTGACTTTTCTCCAAGGAAGGGAGGATGATGCGAACATCATGATGATTGTGATATATGCACTAACTCCATGCAATTTTTCCTTTCTTGATAATGGTGTTTTGCAAAACAAAGATAGTGTGAAAACAAATGACATATTCATATACCATGCATATACTTTCTCTCTTTGGCACAATCTTTATTCAGGTTATAAAAAGCTTGGAGTAGTTGCTCCTCAAGAGGGGGAGAAAGATCAACATTATATATGTACATTTCAAGTCATCATTGTCAACCGACTATCCAAGGTGAAAGCTAAAATAAACTTCCATCCTTCTTATTCCCCTATGGCAAAGCTACTACTTGGATTGTATGATTACAGATCAAAACACCTTGGAATATTGGAAGAAAAAGATGCCACAACACCAACAAAACTTCATTTGAATCATTTCAACCATGAAGGGGTTGTCAAGTATCCTAGAAATAAAAAGAAGATCCATATGCAAAGGAAGTATAATGCAGCTACTTTCCCCGAAGACGGTGACCCACCTCCATTCTTTGTGTTAGAAGAGTCGAGTACGACTCCTTTTCATGAGGAGGAGGATGATGTGCACATGCCAAGCCTCAGTTACACAATAGAGTCAAGGACGACTCCTTTTCCAGAGGGAGAGGATGATGAGGACATCCCAGCCATGCGTAACCCAGATACTATGGTTACTCTAGATGTATCATCGGTTACACCAAATCCACCTCTGGTTATGCCACAAGCATCAAGTGAAGAACCGGTTATGCAAGAACAAGCACAAGAGAACAAAGAATCGGTTACGTGCTACCGTGCAAATAACCTCCAACAAAAGGTGCATGCTTTCCTCTCTGAGTTAGATTGTAATATTGATGAGAGTCATATACTACCTAAGTCTTGTACTTTACTCCTACTTAGGTTTATACAAGAGGCCTCTCCGCTGGGTTACGTCAAGGATGCAGGACGTTACATAGAAGACACCAAGACTGCTGCCCAAGCTGAGAAGGGTTACGCACACAAGACTCGGGGTTACGCCGCAGGAGCATCAACTTCACGTCCAAGTTTGTACCATCTCGGGAAGAGACGGGGGTCAAGCCATACATGCCTGGAAGCGCCTTGAAGTCAAGATTCGAACCCAACAAACGGCACACCTTTTCGACTTTCGAGCTAGGAGTAATGGCCATTTTACTGAAGACTACGCAGAAGCTGAAAGGACGCGCGAGAACTGAAGACCACTTCGTGAATGCTTCAACCAGTTGGCCTTCCACCTCCCAACGTGGTTGCTGCAGTTCATCCTCATCCCACACTCATCTAGGAGAGTGGTTTCTAGTATAAATACCCCCTATGTACTACCAAAAACTCAATTTTGATAATCATGAATTGATAGCCTCATATGGTTTGTTGCAGCCGAGCTGCTGAGTGCCTTGCACACCTTTGTTCTTCCTTGTTCTTCTTGGACTTGTGAAGAGATCCCTCTGGGTTCCGCTACTTCGTGCTCTATGGATTCCAGCTTTGCTGCGCCGTATTGTGTGGAATAGTTCCGGCTTGTGGTTCTGCGGTCGTTAGGAGATCGAGTCGAAGTCTTCGCGGTTTTGGTGATTTCTCCCCGACGCTTGGTCGCATTCAACCTTTGTCAGGTATAAAGCATTTACCTGCTGCTTGCAGCAAGTTATCTTGTCACGAAACCTACTGCCGTGAAGATCAGGCCATCCCTCGGACCTTTCTTGCAACGGTCCCTATCAAGTTCGGTCCTTCAAAGTGCTAATAACCTCATTAAAGATAGGGTCATTTTTCCTCTCCATATGCCCCCAATCCACATGCTGAGCAATGTGGGTTATCTTGGATTTCTTCAAAATGACTATGGTAAAGAAATCCTGCTAAAACTTAGTCCAAAACCTAGCATCAGAGGCGGTCTTCTCACTGTCATAGGGATTCACATTTATCAATTTCTTCAAATTCCAAGTCATTCCCTCCCCATGATATTTAACTGGACGATCCGAATAAAAATAGATGGGTCTAGAAACCTTGACCCCTCCTACATTACCATCATTATCCTCATCTATAGGGTCATCACCCTCATCACTATCATCTATGTCTTGACAACCAAGGTCATCCTCCTCATCCTTATCATCTTCATTTACATCATTGTCCCCTTGATTACTAGTTGGCCCTTTACCATGATGCATCCTCCTCTCCTACACACCATAGTCCACATAAGTCTCATACTCGACATCATCGTCGCTGCTGGTCCCTGCGTTCCCACCAAGATCATCCACTACTTCTTCTCTTCTTTTCGATGCACGAGGCCTCAAATTCCCCCCACTGCCTCCTGCACCGCTGGCCATAGCTGCTGTCCCTAGGCCATAAAAAATATGACAACACAGTATAAGACCCCAGGTGATAGATTGAGTTGATAAAGAATTGAAATTCACAATTTAGGGCAATTGGGTCAGCTCTGGGCATGACCGGTTAGACCGGTCACGGCCACCGGTCAGACCGGTGACCCCGGACAAACACAACAACTACAAGACACCAAGTCGAGTTCATGTGAAGGTATCAACCAAATATCTAGAGAAGCACATAAAATTCACTTGAAGCAATTGCTTGCTAAGGATGGCACACTAGCATGGTATTATGGTCTAGATGCACTACGGTATTTAAAGAGGTTCATAAAAAACATACCTTTGCCCCGAGACCATTTCATTTGTGCATATTTTATACTTTATAGAAAGTGCCTAGCTCTTCCTTGTTCTTTTGATTAGGTAAAAAATGATTTCCATCTCTTCTAGCCATGGGTTCAATGCATCTCTTTCAACCTGCAAGCTCAACAAGTATTTCTTGATACCCAACACTTGTTGGGTCCTACATGGTTAGTCACAAGGTGCTTAGGGACCCAAATAGTCCTCATGCTAGTTTGAGGTGAACTAATCTCCCTCATAGCACAAGTCCCATTCTTGTCACTCCTAAGCTTATTGAAATTGTAATGGACAAGGTTTGATTTAGGAATGCTACCATTTGGGAAATCTTTCCCCATGTGACCTTTTTTATGACATGCATAGCAAATGCAGCTCTTGTCCTTGTTGGTCACATCAATTCTTGGCATTCCTTGTCCTTGCTTGCTTCTGAGTCTTGTTCTTGGAGAAGGGGTCTTCCTTGCATTGCTGCCTTGAGAAGTGGCTGCCATGGCCGACACCTGTCTGAGCGGTCTGGAGGACCGGTCTGATAGGTCACGGTCAGAGCCACTGCTCGCTCTAGCATTTGGGCAAGCGTCAGCCAAATGTCCCTTCTCTCTGCATTTGCAGCTACACTCTCCACTTGTTGGAGCTTCTTTGCTTCTTGGAGAGTGTTTCTTGTGTTTTGTGCTTGCTTGGGCAATGAGAAGCATATTGTCCCATCATTGAGCACTCAAGGCACTTGATATGCCTAACCTTGCTCTTTTCTTGAATCTTGTTCTTGCTAGTCTTGATGTGTTGTTGAGGAGTTGAGCTAGTGACGGTTGGTCCCTTCTCAAGCTTCTTCACCATATCTTCATAGTTATCTTGACAAGGTTGCACTTGACTCTTCTTCTTCAACACATACAAGTCTCTTCTTAACCTTTCAACCTCTTGCTTGAGTTCATCATTTTCATTGGCAATGAGGTCATCACAAGATTCTACAAGTACATGCTCAATACTAGATTGGCTTGCTTGAGAGAAACAAACATTAGTGCAAGACAAATCAATTTGAATTTGTGAGCATGTGCATGTGTGAGAGAGAGGTTGCATGAATTTTACTGAAGATAGCACAACCTCATGGGCTATTTCTAGTGTTGCATAAGAATCTACAAGCTTCTCACGAGAGCACTCAAGTTCCTTGTGATTAGCTTGTAGAGCCATATGGTCACTAGTGATCTTCCCTAACTTTTCTTCAAGTAATTCATTTTCTTGATCCACTGCAGTTATACAAGCAAAGGATTTTATAACCTTACCATATTGTCTTTCTAGTGAATCATACTTACAAACCAAGGAGGCATGCTCGGATTTGAGAGTCTCAAGTTCCTTAGCCAACGGAGCTTGAGGCTTCAGCTTTTTCAACACTTCCTGCCTTGGTCTTCTTCTTTTTCTTCTTTTATTTCTTGGCCATCAAACATGTGCCTGTTTCCCTGCCGACACCGATCTGACTGGTCACAGACACCGGTCTGGTCGGTCCCTACAGGGCAGCAAGACCTTCGCTTCTTTGGCCTTCTCTTTGCTTGGGAAGTGACACCTGAGGCTCAGTGACTATGATTGAAGGCTTTGAGCACTCCTCAAGTGCATTCTTCTTTTGCTCCTGATCAATGCATTTGGGCTTTTCATAGATCATTCGAAGGAACTCCCAAATGGTGTGTGCATCGATTTGATTTTCTTCATAAATAAATATCTACACACTATCATTCAAAGTACTACAAATGTAGTTAGCACCTCGAGAGTTGTGTTTCCAATGTTCTAAGTGCTCTACATATAAATTTGACAAGTCAATGTTGTCTACTCTAAGATGAGGAGGTAGAAGACTAGCAACAACAAATTTCTCGGCAAATGGACCCATGGTCCTTATCTCATTAAGTACATGAATTGACCAAGATGCATAGTTTGAGCCATCTATCGATAACGGCCCAAGTGGTACCTCACAAGTCGTCGACATCATCAAACTCCACGCGGTTAAGCTCGAAATGGAGCACTCGACTCTGATACCAATTGAAAGGACCTTGATGTCGCCTAGAAGGGGGGTGAATAGGCAAGACGGCAAACTTAAACTTCTCTTCTCCGAAAATTTAAACTGCTAGACGCCATCGGTCAGACCGGTCCTGGCTCTACTTCACGGGAGGGCACCGGTCACACCAGTGTAGTATAGAGCACCTACAAAAACAACTTCAAGCGCCTCTTGACTTCTAGCACGAACCAAACTTGGTGAGTGACCTTGGTAGATAATCACAAGTAGGGTAATGACCCCTGCACACAAAAATAGCACACTCAAGTAGATCGAAGAGGAAGCAAATCAAATATGCCAGAAAACAACTTAGAGAGGCAAACCACAATGAGACGCAAAGATTTGTTTCCCGAAGTTCACCTCCCACTTAGGAAAGGTTACGTCTACGTTGAGGATATTATAAGGGAACTTTCCCACAACAAGTCGGGTCTCTTTTAACCACTTTCTCCTTTCCACTAAGGTGACCTTTTCCATGAAGAGGCAAATCACAACCCCCACAAACTTCCCGCTGCTCACCACAACCTGGGGAGCTAGCCGGCGACGTCTAGCCGTCTAGGAGGCAAACCTCCAAGAGTAACAAATACTTCAAAGCTTGTAGGCGGAAAATCGATGTGCTCAAGCTATGGGAATGATTTTGTTAGCTCACAAAGGCTCTCTTGAGCTCACTCTCACAATCCAACACAAAGGATATGGCTTGAATCTAGAAATCTAACAAAGAGAGGTTGGGAAGAGCCACTAAGGCTTAGGCTTAGCACGAAATGGCTTGGGTGCTCAGCAAAGTCACAAAAAACAACAGCCCACCACAGAAGGAAGCTCGGGGTACTTATACCCCTCAAAGGAGAAAATTAGCTGTTGGCTATCGGGCGGCACCTGTCAGACCAGTGCCCCATACCAGTCGGATTGGTGTTTGAAAAACTAGTTGTTGGGCCGACAGCATGGGTTAGACTGGTGCCCCTGACTGGTCAGACCTAAGACACCTATAAAACCCTTACTTTCACTCCAACACTTCACGAAAGAGATGAAGTGGCTCAGGTTAGGTTAGGAGGGATTGTTAGCACACTCTAAGACTCTCAAGGCTATTTCTCGCAAGGTTTTCTAAGAGCACTTGTAACGCTCGCGTTTTAACCCCTAATAAATCACCTTCTAAATCACGTGTGTCTTTCAAATAGTTTTCGTTGAGCTCGATCAATTCCTAGATCCCGACCCGCAAAACCCGAGTCACCCCCGGCAGTCTCCCGACACTTGGAATCTTTCCGGCCGCATCCCGACGAGCTCCCCGGATTCGCCGGCCTCGCAGACACCGCCGACCCGGGAGTCGCTCGACGTCGCGTCGGTGCTCGAAACCTGGAAAATTCCATCAAAAATCTCTTCTCCTTATTACCCTAATATTCCTAACATTTTCCTCAATTTTTCTTTTCTCTTTTCCCTCTCCCTTTTCTGTTTCCCTTCTCCTTTCTTCCTCACGGCACGCCCCGCGGCCCTGCACGGCACACCGCACGCCTCTTCTCTGCTCCCCATCGCCCCCACGTCGTAGGCCCGGCCCTCCTCTGCACGCTGCATGCGCCGCCCCACGACAAGACCTCACCCTGCCGCTCAACGCCGCGATCGCCATTAACTCCACCAGCCCGTCCTGTCGCCTCCGAGCTCCAGCACCGCCGCAACCCACTGCCCACCTTGCGCGTACCGCTGCCCAGCTCACCCACCACCACATCGCTGCCCGATGAGTCGTGTCCACAGCACCGCTGTCGCTCACGTCCCGTCTGCCGCCATTACTGCGAGCCAGTCAGACCGCCATTAACAAGTTGCACGAGCTCCATGTGCACAGTACCTGGCCTAGCTACCACCTTCCCGTGCCTATAAGAAGCCCTGCGCCATTCTCTGTCCACAACGCAGCCACCTGGCCAACCCCTCTCCCTCCATTGCTCCACCACGACCACATGACCACCGCTCCAAGCCTCCCCTGTTACAAACCGCCCACCGTCGTCGATCTCTCTCCACAAGCCACCCTCACCCAAGGTAAGGAGGGGAATGAGTCACCCTTGCCCTCCTCTCTTCGTTCCCCCACTTTCCGACCACCGCCGTGCCCGGGAGGGCCGCCGCCTATCGCCAGCCGGCCGCCCCTATCCGGCCCCCCCCTCAGTTTCTGTCGAGGGGAAGAAGAAGGGCACTTTGCCCATAACCCCCTCCCTCCTTTCTTTTCCACCCACGCCCCCCCTCTCAAGTTCTGTTTCACCAATAAGCCCCTGAAGCGCTTAGTTCCTTTACAAATAGGTCCTCATCCCTTTAAATTAACACCTAAACACCCTTTAACCTATCATTTCACGCACCGTTTTTCCCCAAATTAATTTCAAATCTCACCACACCTTCCCCGGCTCTATTTCCTCTGATCCATCTACCAATGTCCCCTAAATAATATTTATCCCTCTATGTTTCTATTTATTCCCTCCTCGAGCTCGATCGGTAAAACTTTGTTTTATAGTGTTGATTGTGTGCTTGCTTGTGCGTGCAGTAGCCGACGGAGTGAATGAGGAAGAACCCCAAGAGGAGTTCGGAGCCGTGTACTGTGCGCAGGATCCCGAGAACCCGAACCGCGAATAGGAGCTTCTGGAGGACTTTGAAGACGGCAAGTTGAATCTCATCCTTTGATGCATGTTTTGGTCCCAGTTTTATAAACACAACCCTATGACTTGTTTTATAAATTGCATGTTATTTTACTGCAAAACCCTGGTAGGATTGACACTGTTGATTGCCATGATTGATTCTTGATTGACCTAAATGATTGATTTAAACTGTGTGAGTGTTTTAAAGAAAGGGGTTTGGGATTTTGGAAAATGAGTAAAAGAAACTAGGTGGACGAGATGGATGTGTGAGTCAGGAGTGGTTGAGCATGTCGGAGATGTCCATCTTGTCGTTAAGGACCGGGTTGTGTGTCATGTCACCTGACCCAAATATCATACAACCACTACCGTTGTACACTATAAGAAAATCGTTGACTAGTGACCCAACCACATTTTAGCGTCATTGATTTATGACGTTCCTGGCTGATCTCGTCATAATATTTCACTTACGAGCAAATTTAGTGACAAAAAAAACTTTCTTCATAATGGTTGGTACTGTAGCCGAGCATTCCATGTTCCAAGCTAGTTTTGTGACGCCATAAGCTCTGCAACAGCGTCATAAACCAACTTTGGTCCCACATGTAAGCATTATTTTAAAAATAGTGTTCCAAGTCGTCATAAAATTCGGAAGGGTCCCACATGTAAGCATTCTTACGAAAATAGAGTGCTCCAACTCATCATAAAATTTTGCAGGGTCCCATATGTAAGCATTTTCGCCAGGTGAGCGGCGTCATAAACCAACCTTGGTCCCACATGTAAGCATTATTTCAAAAATAGAGTGTTCCAAGTCATCATAAAATTCAATTGGGTCCCACATATAAGCATTTTTCGAATCTTTATTATAAATCTGTAATTCGCAGGTGAAATGCGTCACTGCCTTCGCAAAGACTCGACTTTTGCTACGCGCAAATCTGTAATGGCTTGTGGTAGGAATGGCGGACTCTGGCGGCGATGAGAGGGTGGTTTATGCGCCACCTCCCAGCTATGAGTTCATGAAATAGGATGACAAGGTCAGTCCTCTGGTTTGAGCCACTATATTTTCCCCTATCGACCTAGGGATGGAGATTTCTAGATTTGGGGATCTAGAGGATGGATGACCATATAGAATAGATTTAGATTTCATCGTACAAGATTTGAATTCCAATTGGTGTTAGAAATTGATTTAGTTAGTTTTCAGTTTGCATCGTTTGATGGATTGATAGGTTCTTGTATTTTTCTAGCTTCTTGAGGTGCTTGAATCCACTGAAGCTGAGCTGATTTCATCATACACTCAGATTTGAATTGCAATTGGTGTTAGAAGTTGATTCAGTTAGTTTTCAGTTTGCATAGTTTGATGGATTGATAGGTTCTTGTATTTTTCTAGCTTCTGGAGGTGCTTGAATCCACTAAAGCTGAACTGCAGAAGGTGAAGGGAATCCTGCAAGAACAACAAGTCAGCGAGCTCAAGTCACTGCAAAAGGCTCTAAATTACAACTTACAAGCACCTGTATGAGCAATCATTACAGCAGTAGAATGACCTGCTGAAAGAGATGAAGAAATGCATGGAAGAGTGTTATCAATTGCTGCAACAGGAGCATGCCCGGTTGAATGAAATGGCATTGTTACGATAGGAGAACATTGCCCTGATGGAAGAGCTGACCAAATGCAGGGACCATGTTTATCAATTATTATGGCAGGAGAATGACCAGCTGAAAGAGATTCGGCAATTGTTAGCGGAGAATGCCCTGTTGAAAGAAAGAGCAATCGAACTCTGACTGAGCTGCAGACAATCGATAAAACATGTCTGGTGTTACTGCTAGCTATACGGTTCTTAGGTGGTGTGTACTTTGTGGTGATGAATTGTTTGTATTTTTGTGTTTGCTACTTGCTGGTGGTGTGAACTTTGTGGTGATGAGTGCTACGAGATTCCATATTATTATGCCGATTTGGTTTAATCTATTTCAAATTGAGTTGAGCATACTCACCATTCTGAATTAATTTTGCTGATATTTTGCTGGTCCGTTCTGTTGATGTTTTGCTGGAACAACCTTCCTAAGTAACAATCGCAAAACTGCTTGTTTCCTACTGTCAGTCACGAAATGTTGCAAAAACAATTTGCCATAGCAAGGGTTCGAACTAGAGACCTATAGGCACAAGACAGCACTATCTACCACTGCACCACCTCTTGGTTGTGTCAATTTAATGGGAAATAGCCCAACCACAGCACAGAGCGGTTCTGATAAGTTGGTGGGAGGAAAGCTCGCGCTGTAGCCAAAAATAGTTTTCCCACAACCCGCTGCCCCGAAACGGGAAAACGAAGAACAGAGAGGCGAGTAGGCTACCAAAACGGATCATTTCGGCGGTGATTTGCGACTTCCAACAGCTGCTCACTCCCAGGGGTGCAACCTGGGTGATACTTGCTGCAGCGGCGTGTCAATCTGGTAAGTAATTTTGTGTTCAATCCGGAAAATTTCATTTCACAGAATGTTCTCCTTTTCGATTCGTTCTGTGGTCAGTAATTTTGAGTTGCATTCGCCAAAAACTTTCTAGATGGATAGACGCTAGATAACCGGTTGTACTGGTTTTACCACCGATCATGAGAAAGGGGTCCAGGATTTCTTGGCATTTCTTCGGACAAGATACACTGAGGACGAAGAAATACTATGCCCGTGTCGTCGATGTCTCAATAACTCTACAGGGACTATAGAGCGAATTGGAGTTCACTTACTTGTGAGTGGGATGGCAACCACTTACACTAGGTGGATCCATCATGGAGAAGCTTTGGAGGATAAGGTTGACGATGATGCAAATGTTCAGGATAACGCAATTCTGCCGGATGCAGAGGGGGATGTGGATAATGCAGCTCCACGGGATGGTGGTGATCAGGAAACGGTCCAGGAAAACCAATACATATCGGGTATGGAGGAGGATGAAGGCCCTGGAGATGATGGGATGTCTGAATTGATTGCTGACTTGGGCAAGGGTCAAGTGCTCGGTGAGAAAATGTATAAATTTGTAAAGGAACATCTAAACTGTAAGGTGTCACCGACATCTTCATATGCACAATTTACATTTGTTGTGAAGTTACTTCATATAAAGTCTTTCAGTCGGATGAGCAACGTCGCATTCAATGCAATGATGATGTTGTTACAAAAAGGATTCCCAGAAGCGTGTCTTCCAGACTCTTTCGATGCGGCAATGAAGTACATACGTTCCATGGGGAATGGCTCTGAAAAAATCCATGTTTGCAAAAATAATTATATATTGTTTCGCAAGAAGAAGTATTTCAAACTTGATGTGTGCCCAGTATGTTGTGAAGCGGATCCAAGATGGAAGGATGCAGACACCAACAAGCGTGTTCCTCAAAAGGTATTGAGGCATTTTCCGCTGATTTCGAGGCTAAAGAGGATGTTTCTTTCATCAAAAATAGCAAAGGATGCACGATGGCACGAGTCGAAGCAAAAACTGGTGAAGAATGAGCTTAGCCATCCAGCTGATGGTGAGGCATGGAAACAATTCAATAAAAGTTGGAAAGAATTTGCAGAAGATGCTAGGAACCTTAGACTTCGTCTTGCAACCGATGGTTTCAATCCATTTGGCAACATGAACAACTCCTATAGTATGTGGCCAGTATTTGTTGTGCCGTATAACATGCCACCATGGGTATGCATGGAAGAATCAAACTTCATGATAGCCTTATTGATCCTGGGCCGAGTTCTCCATCAAAGGATTTTGATATCTTCATGGAACCTCTCGTCGAAGAGCTGCAGCAACTTTGGAAGGGTGTCTGGGCAATCGATGCTGTTGAGGGTAAAAAATTTAAACTGCGTGTTACGGTTCTTTGGTGCATACATGATTATCCAGCATTGAGCACGTTGTCTGGGTGAGTCACGAAAGGCTATTTTTCCTGTGTGTGTTGCGACAAGGATCCTTGCTCAAGGAGATTGAAGAACAAGATATGTTACATTGGGCATTGTCGTTTCCTTCCAACTGACCATCCATGCAGAAGAAAGATAGCAGTTTGATGGTACTATTGAAAACCGAGAAAAGCCAGGGCAGTTTACCCATGAGGAGCTGAAGCAGCAACTGGAGAATGTTAAAGATGTTAGACCCGGAAAGCATCCTCTACCTCAAGGAAAGAAAAGGAAACGGGAATCCGGACAGTGCTGGAGCCGAAGGGTTGGTTTGTGGGACTTGCCGTACTAGTCATCTCTAAAGTTGGTACATAATCTTGATGGGATGCACATTGAGAAAAATATATGTGAAAACCTTATTGGAACGTTGCTTAAAATTGCTGGGAAGACAAAGGACACCATCAATGCTAGGGTTGATTTGGATGAGATGGGCGTAAGATCAAATCTACACATGGTGACAACTGAGGATGGTGAGTCATGCAAAATGCCAGAAGCTTCGTATGTACTTTCAAAAAAGAAACATAAGTAGTTTTGTGATTTTATAAGTTTGGTGAATTTCCCAGATGGATATGCTTCAAACTTAGCTAGGTGTATTGCTGCAGATGGATGCAAACTATAAAGACTGAAAACTCATGATTGTCATATCCTACTCCAAAGGGTTTTGCCGGCTTGTCTTCGCGGTTTAGTGGACAAAGAGATATACACAGCTATTGCGGAATGAGGAAACTTCTTTCGACAACTATGTTGCAAAACTTTGAAGTTGGATGTCTTGCAAAAACTGAAAACAGATATCCCAATAATTCTGTGCAAGCTTGAGAAAATTTCCCCTCCTGCCTTCTTTGATGTTATGGTCCACTTGGCTGTCCATTTGCCTGAGGAAGCAATCCTGAGAGGTCCAGTACAATATGGATGGATGTATCCCGTCGAAAGAAGGCTATGCACATTGAAGCGTTCAGTGAGAAACCAAGCTAGGCCTGAAGGATCCATTGCAGAAGCATATGTTGCTAATGAGGCCATGACATTTTGCTCTAGGTACTTCGCGGCTGATGATGTGGCCACACAATTCAATCAGGTTGGAAGGAACAGAGAGAATGCTGATTTTTCTATAGATGGAACATCTTGTTTTGATCACAATGTTCAAGTACTTGGAGCAGGGGCTTGGGTCAAAGTACGACAAGGTGGTTTGGTATGTGCTAAACACTTCTGAAGAGGTGAAGCCATATATCGAGTAAGTAAATCACCATTGCAATGATAGAACTACAATTATTTTGTACTAACTTTGAGATGGTACTGCTTTGTAGAGTGTTCAAGAATGAATTTAAAGCGAAAGGTGTGTCGGACGAGGATATTGATCGTCGAATTGTTACAGAACTTCAACACTGGTTTAGATCGCATGTTAGTATTCATTTTTTTTGTTTGGTAGCTAGCTTATATTACCTGGTGAGGACCTTTACACAAGACTATATTAAACAAACTATGGCTCTTCTGTACAGATTACAAACAATCCTGTGAGCGACGACAACCTATATGCATTATCAGCTGAACCAGACCGGCGAGCAAAAACTTATACAGCATGTATTATAGGCGGTGTCCGGTACCACGCCAACGCCCGAGAGGCAAAAGGAAGACATAGAACAGTGGAATAATGACTATAGGATCACATAAAGACATTAAAGAAATTGAGTTTTATGGTTCACTAAGAGACATTATTGAGCTGCGGTACAACTCGGGGCTTGATAGAGATCGAACTGTTGTTTTATTCCAGGTTGACTGGTATGATCTGGAACGGACCAAGAAGGAACCGAAGATTAGAAATGTTGGTTACTTCACAAGCATCAATACTGGAGATTACTGGTACCAAGATGATCCCTACATTCTTGCTGAACAATCAACGAAGGTCTTTTACTTGCTAGACACCCTGCTACAACACCCATGGAGAGTGGTGCAAAAATTTGAGCACAAGCATTTGTAGAGCTATAATGAAAATGAGGAGGACATAGCTCCCACTGGCATGGTACTTGCATATCAAGATGATGAAATTGACCAAACCTTGCATGATGTTATACTTGATGATGGTCTTGGTGATGGTTCGGAGGTTCCGGTGCCTATTACTGGCGAGGAGACTATGGTTGCAGCCGTTGAAGTTCACACAATTCGCCAGCAGGAGCTGTCTGATGTGGATGGATTCAATTCTGAAGATGAGGATGACAACACTCTATGGCAATGCGTCGATGAAGATGAAAATGCTGCCGATGAAAGTGACGACGATTAGGATATCAAATCAGTAAATGTTTAAGTCGATTCGAACTGAAATCATGTGGACCTTATGATTTATATGTAATTTATATGTAGTTGAAGTCGCACATTCCTGAATATTAAACCTGCCATAGGTGCCTACTATCCGGTTCACTATATTATGTAGCATCGGAACTTCTTGTAGTGACTTATACAAAATATACGATCGTGCATGGGGATGACGGATTATCTAGTACGTTGTATTATAAAACAACAAAACATCCTGTATGGGCTATGTGAATGGTAGGTTAGATAATATCCATTTCTTATCCTCTCCAATGTGGCCATGATCAAGTAGTATGCAACGTGCTCATAATCTTGTAGTACCAAGCGAATCGAATCGACGAAGGAAGGGATGTGTTGATTTCCAATGTGGGCATGATCGAGGAGTATGCAATGTGACGTGCTTATGATCATGTAGTAGGCGAATCAAATCGACGAAGGAAGGGATGCGTTGATCTCCAATGTGGGCATGATCGAAGAGTATGCAACATGATGTGCTCATAATCTGTAGTACTAGGCGAATCGAAATGTTACAAAGGAAGGTATGTGTTGATCTCCAATGTGGGCATGATCGACTAAGTATGCAAATGGATTGTCCGGTTCTTTGTATTATGTACTACTGGACCATCCTGTGATGACTTTCATACTCATCAACATACGTCCGGAGGATGATCTGGTGTGGTATACATCAGAATAGAGGAACTTCCTTGTAAACTACAGGTAGGAAAGGCGCTTCCCATTTCCTGGTCACAGGGTGCCAACAGCGTACTACACACACCTTTATGGCTATATCCAACGGCATGTCACTCATGCTGACCCGCCATCCCCCCATTTACAGCCTCCTCACTTGCGGCGCAACCCCTTCGTAGGGTTCCGCTGCTGCCGCCACCACCGCCGCCTGCAGCAGCCTCCAGCGGATACCTCAATTCGTCGTCGAAATCAGAGGTATGCGTCCGCCTCCAGGCTCCAGCACATACCGCAATCCGCCACCGAATTCTTGGAATGGCACTAATTCGAGAAATTTATTGCAGATGGGCTGAGATGGTGGCAAGAGAGATGGAAATGCACTTGATTCTCCTCCGGTGAAGCGACAATGAAAGTCGCAGCTGACTTCTGCAGGCACGTCTGGTCCTCAGACGAGGCAAAGGTGCAGGCTTGCGGCACAGGATTCTTCCTCTTCCCCTACACGCCGCACATGGGGTGGGTCAACCTCAGTGCCTTCCTGCCGCACACGGGGTGGGTCAACCTCAGCACCTTCCTACCGCACACGGGGTGGGTCAAGCTCGATGCCTTCCTGCCGCACAGGGGGTGGGTCAACCGCGGGCCGTCGCCCGCCCCGCCCTTCAGAGTTTCCTGCGCCAGATCCCAGGAAGGAGAAAGAGGTACAACTGCACCCTCCACCAGAAGAGCTGCTTCCGATGATGGACCTGCGCAACTACACCTACCAAATGATTAAAGGTCTTAGATGGGTGCCTGAGAATCACTAGTGGGAGAAAACCAAGGACAAATGGGTCAAACCAAGATTTAGGAATGTCGTTCAGCAAACTTTCTATTACAACTACAAATACCTGCCCATGAAACTGTATCAGCACAGGGTTATAAATTGGGATCATATGAAGTTGGCCCCGGGAGGGGATATTAAGGTATACTTCGATGATCATCCCGGATTGGCTGATTTGGTCTCATTGCATCATCAGTATGTTGAGGATAGGGTGAGAGTTTTTTATGCTACTATGTACATTGCCGATACTAGGGAGTACATCATGTTCATGTTTAAGGGAACCCAGTATACTCTTTTCTGACACCATATTGCTGCCACTCTTGGATTGAGGGATTGTGAATTAGGAAAGTATGACCATAAGCCATCCCTACATAATATTGTCTACGGGGATCGTGGACCACCACGGCGTAGTTTGCTCGGTCGGTCGTTCCCGTCCGACGAGGAGATGGCCGGACTTTTTGTTGAGTCATTCACAGGTAGGCGAGCATATCGCACGCCTGACATGCTTACCCCTGAGGCAAATGTGGTTCACCGAGCATTACGGAAGACATTGTTACAACGGATTGGCAATGCAGAGTCGATCACTAGTCTTCAGCAGTGGCTTCTCCTTCACGTCATGACTGGCCGGCCCTTCGACATCGTGAACTTCATTTTATGTGAGATTGAAGATGTTATCCTTGATGGGTTGACCGTGGCCCGACATATGCCGTGTGCTCACTGGATCTCCTTCATCCTGAGTCGTGTTACCAGGTAGATGAAGATGGGGAAAGGTTGCGAACCGGACCCAAAGATTGGCGTCCCGAGTACATGATGTCCAAGATACATTTCAAGGAATACAGGCCTGCGAGACCAGGAGACAGACGTCGTGGCCTAAGGGCTACAATTGAGCCATCTCCTGATGACATTTGTTCCTCAGACAACGAAGACAATGATGCATCTCCAGTGAGACATCTCCGAGTACATGATGGTGCGTCGCTACCCACTACAAAAACAGAAATAGTTCCAGTCACTCCAGCAACAACCAGTGAGCCAATGGACTCTTCCTTCTTTCTGAAACTGATCCTTGAAAATTAGCGCGAGCAGACCAGGTTCCAGTCAATGATGGAGAAGAGGATGGCACACCAGGAGGAGTTAAACCGCGCACACTCGGAGCAGATAGTACAAATGGTAACACAGCAGCATCGCACTATGGAGAATTTTGTGAATGCTTCACTCAGTCACCTTCACCAAGTTACCAGCTTACCGCCACCGCCCGCTCTACTCGCATCTATTGGTCAGACCCCCTTGCAACTCATGCCTCCTGCTAACTTGGGTAAATCATCTGAAGTCTATGAGCTTCCCCATAGTTCAGCAATTGGTTCACAGTGGATGACAGAAAAGGACTCCAAAGAAGAAAAGGAAGCAGATGCAACAATACTCAAGGTTCTATCTGATATTGCAGCAGAGGAAGTAGATAAGGAAGATCCTTTGGCGGCAACAGCTAATGATCCGGATGGTCGTGCTATCTCTGCCGGTAGTAGTGCAGAACATCCTCGTCACTCTACTTTGCAAGTTCCGAAAGATCCTGCTCCAGCTACCTCGGAAGGCTCTCCTGCAGCTGATCCTGCTCCAGCTCCTGCTACGTCGGAAGGCTCTCCTGCTCCTGCTCCTGCTACCTCAGAAGGCTCTCCAGCTCCAGCTCCTGCTCCTGCTACCTTAGAAGGCTCTCCTGCTCCTGCTCCTACTACCTCAGATGGCTCTCCTGCTCCAGCTCCTGCTCCTGCTACATCAGAAGGCTCTCTTGCTCTTGCTCCAGCTCCTGATGACCCTCTTCACAATCCTGTTATATCGGCTCCTTCGAACACCGATAAAAAAGAGGTAAATGTTAAACATTCCTTTTATTGTCATTGATTCCATTTGATTTTTGTATTCGATTTGAACAATACATTTTTCTTCATGTGTGTGAACCAACCATAAATAATCGTTTTTCCTGGCCTTTGTGCTCAGGTCTTCACAATTGCTAACCAAGATGAAATTGTACCGGAGTCGGAAGACTCCCAATACTCTTGTACCGGGTTGCAGAATGAGATACATGTACCGGCACTTCATTTTCAGAATAGAACATCGTACTTGTGCTGTGACGTTGAAGACTCCGACTTCCATACGATTGAATCCTCCGATTGGATTAACGGCTTGGATGAACGCGGGATTCCTACAACCAAAACGGAGAGTTCTACGGCCTCGACATCATGCAATGCATGAGTCATGCTATGCATAAAACGAAACCAACACTCCCTACGCATGGTTTTGTTTGTAATTTTCGATGTAATCCTTGAATCATGTCACAATACTAATGTTTGATGAGAGGAAGGGATGTGTTGATCTCCAATGTGGGCATGATCGAGGAGTATGCAACGTGACATGCTCATAATCTTGTAGTACTAAGCGAATCGAATCGACGAAGGAGGGATGTGTTGATCTCCAATGTGGGCATGATCGAGGAGTATGCAACATCACGTGCTCATGATCATGTAGTACTAAGCGAATCGAATCGACGAAGGAAGGGATGTGTTGATCTCCAATGTGGGCATGATCGAGGAGTATGCAACGTGACGTGCTCATAATCTTGTAGTACTAAGCGAATCGAATAGACAAAGGAAGGGATGTGTTGATCTCCAATGTGGGTATGATCGAGGAGTATGCAATGTGACGTGCTCATGATCATGTAGTACGAAGCGAATCGAATCGACGAAGGAAGGGATGTGTTGTTCTCCAATGTGGTTATGATCAAGGAGTATGCAACGTGACATGCTCATAATCATGTAGTACTAAGCGAATCGAATCAACAAAGGAAGGGATGTGTTGACCTCCAATGTGGGCATGATCGAGGAGTATGCAACGTGACGTGTTCATAATCTTGTAATACTAAGCGAATCGAATCGACGAAGGAAGGGATGTGTTCATCTCCAATGTGGGCATGATCGAGGAGTCTGCGACGTGACGTTCTCATGGGCATGTAGTACTAAGCGAATCGAATCGACGAAGAAAGGGGTGTGTTGATCTCTAATGTTGGCATGATCGAGGAGTATGCAATGTCACGTGCTCATGATCATGTAGTACTAAACGAATCAAATCGATGAAGGAAGGGATGTGTTGATCTCCAATGTGGGCATGATCGAGGAGTATGCAATGTGAGGTGCTCATAATCCATTGTGGGCATGAGCACGTCACGTTGCATACTCCACGATCATGCCCACATTGGACATCAACACATCCCTTCCTTCGTTGATTCGATTCGCTTAGTACTACATGATTATGTGCACGTCACATTGCATACTCCACGATCATGCCCACATTGGAGTTCAACACATCCCTTCCTTCATCGATTTGATTCGCTTAGTACTACGTGATCATGAGCACATCACGTTGCATACTCCTCGATCATGCCCACATTGGAGATCAACACATCCCTTCCTTCGTCGATTCGATTCGCTTAGTACTACATGAGCATGAGCATGTCACATTGCATACTCCTCGATCATGCCCACATTGGAGATCAACACATCCCTTTCTTCGTCGATTTGATTCGTTTAGTACTACACGATCATGAGCACGTGACATTGCATACTCCTCGATCATGCCCACATTGGAGATCAACACACCCCTTTCTTCGTCGATTCGATTCGCTTCGTACTACATGACCAAGAGAACGTCACGTCGCATACTCCACGATCATGCCCACATTGGAGATCAACACATCCCTTCCTTCATCGATTCGATTCGCTTAGTACTACAAGATGATGAGGACGTCATGTTGCATACTCCTCGATCATGCCCACATTGGAGATCAACACATCCCTTCCTTCGTTGATTCGATTCGCTTAGTACTACATGATTATGAGCACGTCACGTTGCATACTCCACGATCATGCCCACAATAAAGATCAACACATCCCTTCCTTCATCGATTCGATTCGCTTAGTACTACATGATCATGAGCACATCACGTTGCATACTCCTCGATCATGCCCACATTGGAGATCAACACATCCCTTCCTTCGTCGATTCGATTCACTTAGTACTACAAGATTATGAGCACGTCACGTTGCATACTTCTCGATCATGCCCACATTGGAGATCAACACAACCCTTCCTTCGTAGATTCGATTCGCTTTGTAATACAAGATTATGAGCACGTTACGTTACATACTCCTTGATCATGCCCACATTGGAGATCAAAACATCCCTTTCGCTTAGTACTACAAGATTATGAGCACGTCACGTTGCATACTCCACAATCATGCCCACATTGGAGATCAACACATCCCTTCCTTCGTCAATTCGATTCGCATAGTACTACATGATCATGAGCACGTCACGTTCCATACTCCTCGATCATGCTCACATTCGAGATCAACACATCCCCTCTTCGTTGATTCGATTCGCTTAGTACTACCAGATTATGAGCACGTCACGTTTCATACTCCTCGATCATGCCCACATTGGAGATCAACACATTCCCTACTTCGTTGATTCGATTCGCTTAGTACTACATGATCATGAGCACGTCACGTTGCATACTCCTCGATCATGCCCACATTGGAGATCAACACATCCCTTCCTTCGTCGATTCGTTTCGCTTAGTACTACAAGATCATGAGCACGTCACGTTGCATACTCCTCGATCATGCCCACATTGGAGATCAACACATCCCTTAATTCGTTGATTCGATTCGCTTAGTACTACATGATTATGCGCACGTCACGTTGCATACTCCACGATCATGCCCATATTGGAGATCAACACATCCCTTCCTTCATCGATTCGATTCGCTTAGTACTACGTGATCATGAGCACATCTCGTTGCATACTCCTCGATCATGCCCACATTGGAGATCAACACATCCCTTCTTTTGTTGATTTGATTCGCTTAGTACTACATGATCATGAGCACGTCACGTTGCATACTCCTCGATCATGCTCATATTGGTGATCAACACACCCCTTTCTTCGTCGATTCGATTCGCTTAGTACTGTCACGTCGCATACTCCTCGATCATGCCCACATTGGAGATTAACACATCCCTTCCTTCGTCGATTCGATTCACTTAGTACTACAAGATGATGAGCACGTCACGTTGCATACTCCTCAATCATGCCCACATTGGAGATCAACACATCCCTTCCTTCGTTGATTCGATTCGCTTAGTACTACATGATTATGAGCATGTCACGTTGCATACTCCACGATCATGCCCACATTGGAGATCAACACATCCGTTCCTTCATCGATTCGATTCGCTTAGTACTACATGATCATGAGCACATCACGTTGCATACTCCTCGATCATGCCCACATTGGAAATCAAACATCCCTTCCTTCGTCGATTTGATTCGTTTAGTACTACAAGATTATGAGCACGTCACGTTGCATACTCCTCGATCATGCACACATTGGAGATCAACACAACCCTTTCTTCGTCGATTCGATTCGCTTAGTAATACAAGATAATGAACACGTTACGTTGCATACTCCTCGATCATGCCCACATTGGAGATCAAAACATCCCTTCCTTCGTCGATTTGATTCGCTTAGTACAACAAGATTAAGAGCACGTCACGTTGCATACTCCACGATCATGCCCACATTGGAGATCAACACATCCCTTCCTTCGTCGATTCGATTCGCTTAGTACTACATGATCATGAGCACATCACGTTGCGTACTCCTCGATCATGCCCACATTGGAGATCAACACATCCCTTCCTTTGTTGATTCGATTCGCTTAGTACTACATGATTATGAGCACGTCACGTTGCATACTCCACGATCATGCCCACATTGGAGATCAACACATCCCTTCCTTCGTTGATTCGATTCGCTTAGTACTACATGATTATGAGCAAGTCACGTTGCATACTCCACGATCATGCCCACATTGGAGATCAACACATCCGTTCCTTCATCGATTCGATTCGCTTAATACTACATGATCTTGAGCACATCACGTTGCATACTCCTCGATTATGCCCACATTGGAAATCAAAACATCCCTTCCTTCGTCGATTTGATTAGTTTAGTACTACAAGATTATGAGCACATCACGTTGCATACTCCTCCATCATGCACACATTGGAGATCAACACAACCCTTCCTTCGTCGATTCAATTCGCTTAGTAATACAAGATAATGAACACGTTACGTTGCATACTCCTCGATCATGCCCACATTGGAGATCAAAACATCCCTTCCTTCGTCGATTCGATTCGCTTAGTACTACAAGATTATGAGCACGTCACGTTGCATACTCCACGATCATGCCCACATTGGAGATCAACACATCCCTTCCTTCGTCGATTCGATTCGCTTAGTACTACATGATCATGAGCACATCACGTTGCATACTCCTCGATCATGCCCACATTGGAGATCAACACATCCGTTCCTTTGTTGATTCGATTCGCTTAGTACTACATGATTATGAGCACGTCACGTTACATACTCCACGATCATGCCCACATTGGAGATCAACACATCCCTTCCTTCATCGATTCGATTCGCTTAGTACTACATGATCATGAGGATATCACGTTGCATACTCCTCGATCATGCCCACATTGGAAATTAAAACATCCCTTCCTTCGTCGATTCGATTCGCTTAGTACTACAAGATTATGAGCACGTCACGTTGCATACTCCTCGATCATGCACACATTGGAGATCAACACATCTCTTCCTTCGTCGATTCGATTCGCTTAGTAATACAAGATAATGAACACCTTACGTTGCATACTCCTCGATCATGCCCACATTGGAGATCAAAACATCCCTTCCTTCGTCGATTCGATTCGCATAGATCATGAGCACATCACGTTGCATACTCCTCGATAATTCCCATATTGGAGATCTACACATCCCTTCCGTCGTCGATTCGAGTCAACACATCCCTTCCTTCGTCGATTCGATTTGCTTAGTACTACATGATCATGAGCACATCACGTTGCATACTCCTCGATCATGCCCACATTGGAGATCAACACATCCCTTCCTTTGTTGATTCGATTCGCTTAGTACTACATGATTATGAACACGTCACGTTGCATACTCCACGATCATGCCCACATTGGAGATCAACACATCCCTTCCTTCGTTGATTCGATTCACTTAGTACTACATGATTATGAGCATGTCACGTTGCATACTCCACGATCATGCCCACATTGGAGATCAACACATCCCTTCCTTCATCGATTCGATTCGCTTAGTACTACATGATCTTGAGCACATCACGTTGCATACTCCTCGATCATGCCCACATTGGAAATCAAAACATCCCTTCCTTCGTCGATTCGATTCGCTTAGTACAACAAGATTATGAGCACGTCACGTTGCATACTCCTCGATCATGCACACATTGGAGATTAACACAACCCTTCCTTCGTCGATTCGATTCGCTTAGTATTACAAGATTATGAACACGTTACGTTGCATACTCCTCGATCATGCCCACATTGGAGATCAAAACATCCCTTCCTTCGTCGATTCGATTCGCTTAGTACTACAAGATTATGAGCATGTCACGTTGCATACTCCACGATCATGCCCACATTGGAGATCAACACATCCCTTCCTTCGTCGATTCGATTCGCTTAGTACTACATGATCATGAGCACATCACGTTGCATACTCCTCGATCATGCCCACATTGGAGATCAACACATCCCTTCCTTTGTTGATTCGATTCGCTTAGTACTACATGATTATGAGCACGTCACGTTGCATACTCCATGATCATGCCCACATTGGAGATCAACACATCCCTTCCTTCGTCGATTCAATTCGCTTAGTACTACATGATCTTGAGCACATCACGTTGCATACTCCTCGATCATGCCCACATTGGAGATCAACATATCCCTTCCTTCGTCGATTCGATTCGCTTAGTATACAAGATTATGAACACGTCACATTGCATACTCCTCGATCATGCCCACAACCCTTCCTT
Organism: Cenchrus fungigraminus; assembly: GCA_036936925.1. Lineage (NCBI taxonomy): Eukaryota > Viridiplantae > Streptophyta > Magnoliopsida > Poales > Poaceae > Cenchrus > Cenchrus fungigraminus. The sequence continues at coordinate 75,414,050 of CM072774.1, read as the reverse complement.
CGTCGATTCGATTCGTTTTGTAATACGAGATAATGAGCATGTTACGTTGCATACTCCTCGATCATGCCCACATTGGAGATCAAAACATCCGTTTCGCTTAGTACTACAAGATTATGAGCACGTCACGTTGCATACTCTACGATCATGCCCACATTGGAGATCAACAGATCCCTTCCTTCATCGATTCGATTCGCATAGTACTACTTGAACATGAGCACGTCACGTTGCATACTCCTCGATCATGCCCACATTGGAGATCAACACATCCACTCCTTCATCGATTCAATTCGCTTAGTACTACCAGATTATGAGCACGTCACGTTGCATACTCCTCGATCATGCCCACAATGGAGATCAACACATTCCTTACTTCGTTGATTCGATTCGCTTAGTACTTCTTGATCATGAGCACGTCACGTTGCATACTCCTCGATCAAGCCCACATTGGAGATCAACACATCCCTTCCTTCGTCGATTCGTGTCGCTTAGTACTACAAGATTATGAGCACGTCACGTTGCATACTCCACGATCATGCTCACATTGGAGATCAACACATCCCTTCCTTCGTTGATTCGATTCGCTTAGTACTACATGATTATGAGCATGTCACGTTGCATACTCCACGATCATGCCCACATTGGAGATCAACACATCCATTCCTTCATCGATTCGATTCGCTTAGTACTACATGATCATGAGCACATCACGTTGCATACTCCTCGATCACGCCCACATTGGAAATCAAAACATCCCTTCCTTCGTCGATTCGATTCGTTTAGTACTACAAGATTATGAGCACGTCACGTTGCATACTCCTCGATCATGCCCACATTGGAGATCAAAACATTCCTTCCTTCATTGATTCGATTCGCTTAGTACTACATGAGCATGAGCACGTCACGTTGCATACTCCTCGATCATGCCCACATTGGAGATCAACACATCCCTTCCTTCGTCGATTCGATTCGCTTAGTACTACATAATCATGAGCACATCACGTTGCATACTCCTCTATCATGCCCACATTTGAGATCAACACACCCCTTTCTTCGTTGTGAGACATGGGTACCCTTGGGGCCCCACCGACCAGGCTCACGGCCGTCCCCGACAAGTGGGTCCGGCCTACCAGAAGACCTGCCGACCTGTCAGTGGGCCCAACCGACCTAGTTGGTGGCCCACACGGCCTCCAAGAAGACCTTCCAGAAGATTTCAGACGACCTTATCCCGAACGACTTCAAGACTTGGCGTGCAAGACAAGACATCGGTGGATTCCGACCAAGCAGGTCGACGGACATGGGAAGTGTTGTAATCAACTAGATTTAGGTCTCCTGGTCGTAACCGACCAGGAGTCTGGGAACCGACCTTGTCCGCTGGCCAATATAAGGCGGGCAGGGCGACCCCTTGTACAATCACGCAATCCTCAAGCAATCTACATCGACAACTGGACGTAGGGTTTTACTCTCCGGAGGCCCGAACCAGTATAAACTCGCCGTGTTCTCTGTGTTCCATGTGCTCATGCGCAACCTTTGAGTTCTTAGCCCTAGATTCCACCTTGCCGAACAAATAAACCACCGGGGTTAACCCCCTGTGGGCTGTCCAGATCTAAACCTCTGACAGTTGGCGCGCCAGGTAGGGGAGGAATCTAGGGTTCTTCGTGCAACTCGATGGCTTCGTCAAGAGGCGTCATCTTCCCGGAGAGCATGGCGGACATCCTCGCCAACCCCATCGACATCTGCTACGGCTCTATGCCGGCAGGATCCACCATTCCAGCCACATGCCACGTCATCGAAAGCGCTGCGGTCACCTCCAACCAGCAGGTTGAATCCGATCTGCTGGAGAAAACCCACCCACCCACTCCTAGCGACCTGATCGCGGGGCTCGATCGCATCGAAGACATGCTCTCCGACACGATCAAGGTCTATGAGCGTGTCAAGCGCCCTCGCAGGACCCCTCCATCTTCATCCCGCATGCCCTTTGGTCTGCGGAATGCAACCCAGGCAGCGTCTCGCTACATGAAGAACAAGCTTCAGATCCAATCTGATCCCAAGATCCCACATTGTGGAAACTGCAAAGGTCACCTCGACGACCCTTGCCCCATCCATGAAGACTCCAAACACACGGCTCGCCAGTGTCATGTACTCCAGAAGCTTCGCTGACCTCTCACCGCGGCTCATCGCCGACAGTTCAACCGCGAGCCGTCCCCGGACCGCCTCGCATTCCAGATCGCCCGCACGACCATCTCCCCCAACTATCCGGGCGAGGTGTTTGAGGTCCAAGACCGAGAGGTCCTTGTGGTCTCTGCCGACGTACCCCCTCAAGCTGGTGAAACAGACGAGCAGCACATTCAGCGTGAGAACGCTAACGCCGCACGGGCTACGCGTCGTCAGCAGGAAGTAGATGCAGCTGCCGCAGCCGCAGGTCAGCCTGCAGGCAACGATGTGCCAGGTGCCGGCGACCAACCCGCAGGCAACGCCAATGGAGGGCCACCCCTCGCGGCTCAGGCCGCCCCTCAGCAGCAACAGGACAACGAGCCTCGACGACACCACCAATGTGCCAGAGACCTTCTGAAGGACTTTGAGCAAAACAGCCATGAAGTCTACAACTCGCCTCAAGCTAACCTAGGTGCAGCCCTAGCCGAGCTGGGACAACTTGAGGATACTCCTGCAACTCGACGCCTACAAGCTCACATCCGCATCGCTACTGCCTAGGTCGAAGAAAGAGGACCAGGATACAGTAGATCAGCTTCAAGCTCCTACTCCAGGAGTAGGTCGGAACGACCTCGCCAGCGACGCCACACCAATCCCCCCCTTCAGCCCGTGGCTGAGGAGGGAGGAGGCGAGAATGAAGTCGTACAGCTGGTCAACCCCGCTGTTAACACTGCTGCCAACCCAGCAGCCAATCCAGCCGCCAATGCCGCTAGTAACACCCCTGGCAATCCACAAAACAACGCTGCCAATGCTGCTGGTGCTCAGCTGCAGAACGCTGCCGGCAACGCAGGACAGAATGCGGGAGCTCAACCTCCACTAGTACAAGCCAACCGCGCTCAGAGTAGTCAACGTCATCGCATACGAGACGAAGTGGAGATAGCACGACGTGCTAACTACAACCGCGACCACGGGGTCCCTGATCCCCTTGACGCCAATCACCCCATCCAAGCCACGGAACTTTGGCAAATGCATGATCAAGAGCTCCTGCGACGTGCCCAGTACGACCAGGACAATGGTCCTCCCGATGACCTCTACGTCATCCCGATGACCTACGCCCCGTCAGCTAGTCTTGGAGCAATCAACAACTTCCCGGCGTTCTCACGACGTCTCAGGACGATCAGATACCCCAAGGACTTCAAGCCAGCCATCGAAAAATACGACGATCATTCTGACCCGAGTATTTGGCTCAAGATGTACAGCATCGCAGCTCGAGCCTCTGGAGGCAATGAAGACCACATGGCAGAATACTTTCCTCTCGTGATGGGCACAGCGCCACTCCTATGGCTCGACAACCTTCCTGCAGAGTGCATTACCTCATGGGCGACCTTGTCGCGGCTCTTCATGACCAACTACCAAGCGACCTACAAGCGACCCGGCAACACTCACCACCTCGCCAGAGTGCGGATGAGGCATGACGAGACTCTCCGTGAGTACACTAACCGCTACTTCGAGAATCGTAACACTCTCACAGGTGTCAAGGATGAAGACGTCATAGCCTACTACAAGAAGGGGGTCACCAATCTCAAGCTCTTCGAGAAGATTCACGAAGCTGATGCCCACACCATCGCCGACCTCATGGCCTACGTCGACAAGCTCGTCGATACTCAAGATGCGATGCTGCACAACTTTAAAGGGGATGACCATAACGATGGTGGAGGCAGGTCGCGCAAGCGATCTGGTGAGGTATACGCTATAGACCCACCCAGACCTTCCACCTTCCTCGAAGGTGACTTCAACATGGTCATGGACGACCAGTGTCAGTTCCACCGCGACGCCAAGGATACCATGAGGGAGTGCGAGCAGCTAAAGCACGCACTGGGAGTACCTCCAGAGCCTAAGAAGACCAAGAGCGGCAACAATGATGACCAGAACAGCGGCCGCCGCTACGACAACCGCAATCGTCGACCTGACCGACGAGATTACCGCGACCGGCGACCTTACCATCGCAATGACGACAGAAATCACCGTGACTATCGCCGCGACTATCGCCGCGATGACCGACGTGATGATCGTCATGACGACTACCGCCACGACGATCATCGTGAGCACCACCACAACGACCACCGTGATGAACGCCGCGACGACCGGCGTGACGATCGCCGTCAGCATGATGATCGCCGACAACATGATGATCGCGACCGCAACGACAACCATCGTAAGGAGCCTTCTCCTCCAGCTCCACCAAAAACGGGCAATCCCAATGGTGCATTCCAGAATGCTAACCGACAAATCAACATCATCGTCGGTGGCCGTCAAGCAACCAAGAGCAACAGACAGCAGTGATCAAATGCAAGGGAGATCGGCCAAGTCAATACTGAAACTCCACAACCTCTGCGTTGGTCGGAGTACCCCATCACTTTCTCCAGGAAAGACCATTGGGTGCACATACCTGACCCCGAGACCTACCCACTGGTCATCAACCCCATAGTGGATGGCGCGTTCCTACCTAAGAGCCTCATTGATGGGGGCAGCAGTTTGAACATCATCTTCACAGAAACGCTGAGAAAGATGGACTTCGACTTCTCCAAGATGACTGCTTGCGACGAACCCTTCTACGGGGTTGTACCTGGCAAGGCTGCATACCCCATAGGTCGTGTATGCCTGCCGGTCACTTTCGGCAAGAAGGAAAACTTCCGCACAGAGTACCTGACGTTCGAGGTCGACCTATGTTGGCCAAGTTCATGGCCATACCGCACCACACCTACCTCATCATGAAGATGCCTGCACCAAACGGGATCCTTTCCATCCATGGTGACATCCTCATCTCTTACAATTGTGAGAGCGACACCATCGACCTCTCCAAGATTTATGCGTGCAAAGCCGCTGCTACGGTCATGGTCGTTCAGGCCGCCAAGATCGACCAAACCACTCTGGAGGTGCCAGAGCAGGAGCGTACAGCAACCGCCTTGGACCCAAGCCCTGCTGTGAAGAAAGTTTGCATCGGCCTACCCGACGCATCCAAGGAAGTCACCATCGGGGCCGACCTCGACCCCAAATAGGAACTCGCGCTCACCAGTTTCCTTCGGGACAACGCTGACATCTTCGCATGGAGCCCGTCTGACATGCCCGGTGTCCCCAGGAAGCTGGCTGAGCACGCCCTTGAAGTAAGCAAGACTACACGACCTATCAAGCAAAAGCTCCACCGATTTGCAAAAGATAGAAAGCAAGCTATAGAAGTAGAAGTCTGTAAGCTCTTAGCTACAGGATTCATCCGCGAATTTAAACACCCAGTTTGGCTCGCAAACCCGGTCCTTGTACCCAAGAAGACTGGAGGATTAAGGATGTGTATCGACTACACCGACCTCAACAAGCACTGCCCAAAAGATCCCTTCCCTCTTCCTCGCATCGACCAAGTCGTGGACTCCACGGTTGGTAGCGTCCTATTGTGCTTCCTCGACTGCTATTCAGGGTACCACCAGATAGCCTTGAATCCTGACGACGAAGACAAGACGGCGTTCACAACGCCCAATGGCATCTACTGCTACAAGGTCATGACCTTTGGCTAGAAAAACGCTGGCGCAACATACCAGAAGGCGATACTGAAGCGCCCGAAGTCTCAGATCGGGAAGAATGTAGAAGCTTACGTTGACGACATGGTCGTCAAGACCACCGAGCAAGATCAGCTCATTGCTGACCTCGCGGAGACCTTCTCCAACCTACGCACCTACCAGTGGAAGCTCAACCTGATGAAATGCGTCTTCGGTGTCCCCTCCGGACTGCTCCTGGGCTTCATGGTGGGACACCGGGGCATCGAAGCTAATCCCATCAAGGTCGACGCAATACGCAACATGGCCAAGCCATCTTGCAAGAAAGACGTCATGAAACTCACAGGTATGATGGCGGCTCTAGGTTGTTTCATCAGCAAGCTGGGCGAAAAAGGTTTGCCTTTCTTCAAGCTATTGAAGAAGGCAGATAAGTTCGTGTGGGATGAAGAAGCACAGAAGGCTTTCGAGGCTCTCAAAGATTCCTTGACCACGCCTCCAATCATGACGCCACCTATACCAGGGGAAACGCTCCTCCTCTACATCTCCACCACCACTCATGTGGTCAGCACGGTTCTCGTCGCAGAACGAGAAGAAGAAGGGCAGGCCTATCCTATTCAACGACCTGTGTATTACGTAAGTGAGGTCCTTGCCGATGCTAAGACATGTTATTCACAGCCTCAGAAGTTGCTCTATGCACTCCTGATCACATCGAGAAAGCTTCGCCACTACTTCCAAGCCCACAAGATCACGGTACCATCATCGTTCCCGCTAGGAGAAATCATCCGCAACCGCGATGCTAACGGCCGCATCATCAAGTGGTCGGTGGAGCTTGGAGAGTTCGACATCGAGTTCTGCCCTCGGTAGGCGATCAAGTCACAGATCCTAGCAGACTTCGTGTCAGAATGGACAAAGATCCAGATGCCCCTCCCAAGGAGCGACCTGAACACTGGATAAGGTACTTCGACGGTGCCCTTAACCTCGAAGGTGCAGGAGCAAAAGTGTTATTCATCTCTCCTCAGGGAGAGCAGCTCAAGTACGTCCTGCAGATACACTACAAGGCCTCCAACAATGGAGCAGAATACGAAGCTCTAATTCATGGGCTCCATATAGCAGTGTCCCTTGGCATCAAGCGACTACTAGCATATGGCGACTCCAAGGTCGTCATCGAGTAAGTTAACAAGGAGTGGGATTGTGTCAAAGACACAATGGATGCTTACTGTGCTGAGATCCGCAAGCTCGAAGGCCACTTCGAGGGAATCAAGTTTCAGCATGTGCCACGCAATAACAACATGGCTGCCGACGTGTTATCCAAACTAGGCTCCAGGCGAGCTCTAGTCCCGGCGGATGTGTTCGTCCAAGACCTACGCAAGCCGTCAATCAAGTTGTTGGACCCGGACAACCCGGACCAAGTACAGCCTGACCCAACTCCAGCACCTCCCCGCGACGTGCTGATGACAGATAAAGAGGACGATTGGCGCGAGCCTTTCCTAGCCTTCCTACTCGACCAACGAGTCCCAGAAGACAAGGCTGAACGAGAGCGTATTACACGACGAAGTGTTAACTACGTCGTGATTGGTAACGACCTATACAGAAAAGCCGCCTCTACTGGCGTATTGATGAAATGCATCTTGCGATCAGAAGGTCTCCAGCTCCTGGCTGAGATTCACGGCGGTGAGTGTGGCTGCCACGCGGCATCCGCCAATCTGGTCGGCAAGGCGTATCGATCTGGCTTCTACTGGCCCACAGCCATGTCTGACGCCAAAGACCTCGTCAAGAGGTGCAAAGGATGCCAATTCTTTGCCAAACAGCAGCACCTGCTAGCTCAGGTCCTGTGCACGATCCCCCCATCCTGGCCCTTCGCCATGTGGGGTCTTGACGCTGTAGGACCATTCCGAACCGCTCCAGGCGGCTACAAGCACATCCTTGTGGCCGTCGACAAATTCACCAAGTGGATTGAAGTCTGACGTGTCACAAAAGTCACGTCGGAGGAAGCAGCGAAATTCATGCAAGACATAACACATTGCTTCGGTGTGCCCAACAGAATCATCACCGACCTAGGGACGGCCTTCACAGGGTCCGCCTTCTGGGATTTTTGCCAAGACAACACGATTGATGTCTACTACTCCTCGGTCGCAAACCCTCGGTGCAATAGCCAGGTCGAACGTGCCAACGGTATGGTCCTTCAAGCCCTCAAAGATCGTATCTTTGATGATGCTTCAAATTACGCCACCTGGTGGTTAGCCGAGCTACCACATGTCATCTGGGGTCTAAGGACCCAAGTCAGCTCTGCTACGGGCTTCTCGCCGTTCTTCCTGGTCTACAGCTCGGAGGCCATCTTACCTACCGACCTCACCTTTGGAGCTCCACCCATACAGTTCTACGAGGAGGGAGAAGCCGAGCAGACTCGTCGTGTCAACCTCGACAGCCTTGAGGAACAGAGAATGGTAGCTGTTATGAGGCAAGCTCGCCATGACCAGCAACTTCGTCGGTATCATGATCGCAATGTCAAGGAGACCTCCTTCAACGTTGGCGACCTAGTCCTAAGACGTATCCAGAAGACCGATGGCATGCACAAGCTGTCTGCCCCTTGGGAAGGACCCTTCATCGTCACTGAAGTCATCAGCCCATCCACATATCGCCTCCAGTGGGGCGACGGGCAAGGCGTACCTAACCCATGGAACGTGGAGCACCTACAACGATTCTATCTGTAGAATAGTTTTTATTACTGCTATGTATTCCTCGTCTTTGTATTTTCAGTTCAATAAATATTAGTTAAAGCAGTCATCTGCTGTGTCTCGAGCTCTACCTTCTCCTCTTTCATGTCATAAACCCTCCCCCTCGACATGCTCGGGGGCTTGGCCAAAGCCAATACAAGGATCGAAAGGACCTGGGGGTGTAGTTTCCTGTTCCTCCCCCTCGATATGCTCGGGGGCTTGGCACAAGCCAACATAAGGGTCGCTCGACCTGAGGACATCGTCCCTCATGACTACTTACTTTATGTTGTTGCGAACCTGCTTGGTCGTAAGGTTGCAAAACCTGAGTCCCAGACTCCTTCCCACGCGCTGATTGCACGTAAGTCTCCCTGCTGAGCTGTGGTGATCGGTAAGCCAGCCTCTCCGTGAGTAGTGGTTAGTGGGGTATGAAAAAGACACATCGCTCCAGGGCAACCAAGTTCGTGCAAACATAAGCTGGGTACGTCATGTAGGCCAAAAGAAGCATATAGTTGTTATTTACATGACTGGAGGAAGGAGGGGGTACAACTCTAAAACTATGACTACTCTTCGCCGTTGTCGCCCTCGTAGTCAATGGCATCCATTATCGCCATGGCGGCCTCCCGCACTTCAAGCTCCACGGCCCTGAGGTTCTTCGTCGTGTCTAGGCCTTCTCCGACCTTGACCATGTCAACGTCGGGGTGGTGAGACTTCACCCGCACCAGCGACTCTGTAGCCGCCGTCAAGCTCGTCGCCTTCAAGAGGTCGACCAACTTCTCTAGTGCAGCCAGAAGCCGATCAATAGCCGGCTTGGGCTCCTCCCCAGCGACTTGCGTCTCCACCATATCCATCACAAAGTGGGCAGTGTTCTTCAGGTCGTTCAACTCCACTTCTTGCCCTGCAATAGTCAGCTGGTCATTCTGCAGTGCCTTCAAAGCTACCTCGAGACTGACCTCACGGTCCTTTCGAGCTTGTTTCTCATAAGCCAGCTTCTGGGACACGACGTACTCACTTTCTATGGTGCCCTTCATCAGCTGCTTCACCTATGCAGCACCGGCCTCAGCCTCCCGCAGGTTCACTTCCAGGCTTCGGACCTTCTCCTTGGTATTCTTTAGATCGTTCTTGAGGTCATCCTCTCGCCTGTGAAAATCTGCAATATACAAGAAGTCCTAAGGTCCAATCCTCAGCAGCAGAAATAAATGATGATCGAAGCTATGAAGCAGTTGGTCTTACCGGTACTCATGGTATTGAATTGTGTATTGGCCTCCTGACTCTTACGCTTCTCTTCAAATAACTTGTCTTCGAGCTTCTTCTTGTTAGCCGCCGCCGCCTCACGGGCTTGCTTGAGCTCCTGCTCGAGCTCTACCACCCGTAGTTGCAGAGCTGCAGCATCCTTGAGCTGGTCGGCCCTGCCCTTGGCACGGTTGGCCAGTGACTATTTTGCAAAAACAAAATAGGTCGTCAGCTACATTCAGAAAACAAGTCATTTATTTAACTCAAGAACATCGGCTCACCGTGAGGGATTGGTTGAGTGTCAAGATCGACCGACGAACCTCCCTCATATCCTCATCATCTTCAAAGATATCTCCCTCCCTGGGAGTGCCGCTCCAGTCAATGTCTTCCCGCCTCAAGCTTGGCCCCGTCGACGTTGGACCCGGTGCCTACACACCGGTTGTTTCTGGGTTCTCCAGTGGTGGTTCGATCTAAACCGGGTCCACAGTCGGGCATCGAGTTGATGGGGTCTACATCAACAATAGGCGGAGGAGCTGACGTCCCCACGTCGCCGACCGAACCTTGAGTCCCGGCCTCAAGCTCGGACGACCTCGTCTGCGAGGGTGAATCTTCAGCACCCAAGGCGCTCTGAGGTCAGGCTTCCGACCTACAGTAATCTTCGTCAATATAATAGAAGAGCTAATGATAGCTAGCAAATGAACCAACTTCAGTACTAAGACCTTACCTCACGGTCACCGGCGCACGCAGCTTCAGCCTCAGGGGCCGAACTCGTATCTTCACAGGCATCTTGGCCTGTGCACCAGCGGTAGCTCACTGTGCCTCCCTCATTCGACGGAGGTCTTCTTCGGTCACTTGTTGCTCCAGTTCCCGTTACCTCTTGGCCGCGGGACTCAGCGACCTCCTTGCCATACGATCCTCAACAACTGGCGGATCGTCGATAGCCTCGTCTTCATCCTCCTCGACCTCCTTGGTCACCGGTGTAGGGATCGTCGGTGTGCGGACCGCCGGAGGAGGGCTCGCCTTCCTCTTCCTCTTCTTCTTGTCCGCCTCGAGCTTGGCAGTCTTGGCTGCATCAGCCTTGGCAGCAGCCCTTGTGGTCGACTGCTTTGTTGTTGCCGCCCTTGTCTTGCACCCGAGATTTGTGGCACTACTTGCCTCAGGGCGGCTCGCTGCATCGCCACCGACCTCTTGGTCGGTATCTTCATCAGCTTCAACTGATGAATCTGATTGATAATTCTCCAGCAGCACAGCTGCTGGAGGCTGGTACTCCTCCGACCTCAGCTTCCGATGTGGTTCCTCACCCTTTGGTAAGGGTGCAGGGCACCAGAACTGCATCTCCCGAGCCTGCAACAAACAAGTAACAAGGAATAAGATCGACGCAAGCAACTAAACAAGACAAAACGACCTGTCTCAAGACTTACAGGGTCAGCTGGTCGAGTCAGAGAGTGTGCCTTCGGGCACTTCCTACCCCGGGCACCCCCGATATAGATCTGTGACACCCTGGCCACCATCTCCTCCTGGGAGACCTTGCGGTTGACCTCGCGAGTGGGGTCTGACTGCCCCCAATATTCGTATGCCGGATGCACCCGGTCCTTGATCGGCTGGATCAGGCGACGGCAGAACGACCTCGCCACTGAGCCCCCTGTCAGCCCTTTCTTCTTGAGGTTGCTCACCAGGGGGAGTAGCTCCTTGACGTCGTCCAGTTCACGAGAGGTCAGCTGCAGGTCCCACTCCGGTATCTTCTCGGGCTTGTGCCCGGTTCGCTTCGGGAGCACCGACTGCTGGTCGGCGATGTAAAACCACTCTGACCTCCACCCAGCGGTGTTGTCCGGTAGGTCCATATCTATCTATTCTGCCTTGAGACCTGATCTCAGGCAGAACATAACCGATCCCACCACGCCAAGGTGCTTGCCAGTGCTCTTGACATTGAAAATATAACGCTAGAGCAAGAAGTGGGGCGGTATCCCCAGATATGCCTCACAGAAATAGATGAACGAGGACACCACGGTTATGGAGTTGGGGACGAGGTGTACCAGCTCCAGCTTGTAGTAGAAGAGGAGACCTCTGAAGAAGTCACCGGCGGGTACGTTGAACCCGCGCTCGAAGAAGGAGGCAAAGACGAGCTGCTCCTTGTCGTCCTCCGTCGGGAAGGCCTCGCCCGTGGGCGCCTTCCACTCCACCTCCGCCTTGGGCCTCAGGAGCCCGCGATCCACCAGCACTTGAATCTTCGCCTCGGTCATCACCGAGGGCTCCCACACCGTCTGCAAATCCGGGATCTGAGAAGCAACAACCGCCATTTCTTGAGGACGAGGAGCTTTGGATCTAAAGTTGACTAGGGTTTTCACGTGTATGCGGAGCAGCACGGCGCGTGGATGGCAGAGCCAGCGTGCGGTCTACTACAGACGGCGGCGGGCTGAGAATTTACGAGCGGAGGATGGATGTGGAGCGCGTGGCGGCTAGGGCACGAAGATTCCGGCGGAGACGGCGAGAGGAGGAAGAAGATGAAAAGGGATGGTCAACACCGGTCCCCACCGTTCTATTTATATGGGCCCTGCCACGGGCGCCCGTTGCGGATTTATCGCCGCAATGAACTCGTCGCAACGGTCATGTGCCGCTAATTTCGCGAGACGATCTCACCGGATTTCACGCCAACAGATATATGCCCAACGGATAGTTTGGCGACCTACACCCTGAGTTTAGGTCGTGAATATAATAAAGATATCAGGTCGTCCTGATAGCACATTCGATCTCCATGAGGTCGATAAGCCCCCAAATTACGTCACTTCAGGTCATCGATGAATAATTTCTTCAAATCGACCATTACATGACAGAAGAGAGCGAACATTACACGGGAACTTTGAAGGTACACAAGTCGCCTGCGACCTCATTGGATCCAGTACCGGTTACAAGATACAAAAATATTCGAAGACCTGATCTACCAAGAGCAATCCTTGAGGTGTACTCTGCTATAGCAAAGCACATCGCAAGAATTCTTCTAGCTTCAGGACCTCGATGGTGGCCTTGCGGTGAACAACTGCATGACGCTGCGCAAAGCAGGTCACACTTTGTGCCTGACTATGGAATTCAGATACGAGCTTGTTCTTCGGCGCGGACCGCAAGCCCTCGATGAGCATCACATGCTTACCAAGAACTTGCAGCGTCACCTCGGGCCTCTACAGCATCACCTCCAAACTCTCCTTGATTCCTCGCTGAGGCACGGTACAAAGAGTGGGTGTGCTACCTACATTTCACAAGAGTTCTTCTAGCTCCAAGCCTCTACAAACTTTGCATCCTACAATCTGGTGGACGGACACATGCCCATGGCATGGCCTCAATACTACCCTGTGGCTTCATAGCTCAGCAATGCTCGGTGCTTGCCTCCTTCAGCCTTATGGTGCTATTTATAGCCCGAGTCAGGCCTGGGAGGCCGATAAAGTGGAGACACTGTTACCAAGTGATCAGGAGGACCTGTCGGCATGTGCATGATTAAAGGCGATGTCTTTTACCTGCCTCGCGACACCTTTGTCGCTGGTGCATCAATGATGCCTGAGGCCGCTGAGGCGTCACATGGCTACAGTACACTCCTCGATCAGTGGGTAGTTTGTCATTTTCTGGGTGGCAAAAGAATTTCCTACCACTATTGACCCGTGACCCTGCAGTCTACGGAAAAAGACAAGCCTGACTCTGTGTCAGAGGGCCCTGCGCCTCATTACATCCACGAACAACGGTGATCAAACGCATCCTTCACAGTTCTACGTCTTCATTGCACCCGCTAGGCTCTGCGTCCTGGTGCACCCACTATGGCTCTGCATGTAAACAGACCTATTCCAATCATCCTATATTTCTATTCCCTGAGCAAAATGGTCGTAGGTTCGATTGAAGACCTTCCGGGGTAGGCGTGCCTCGCTGCTCTGCCAGATCCGTTTGGGCGCCTGGAGATCAAAAGCATCATGGAGGTCTACGGTTTCGTCGGGCCCCCATGGTCGGTGTGCCTATATTAAGGTCGTCATTACACCTTGGCTCTGCTGGATGGCTGGCAGCTATGTTGGTCGTCTGGACACCAAAATGACCTCCCTGAGGTCAGCGTGCCTTTATACCTAGGTCATGCAAATACCTCGGTATGTCTACGGCTCTGCCAACCTAGTTGGGCGCCCTGGATGCGTGACCTTCCTGAGGTCGGTGTGCTTTTGAAGCTCTGCCAGCATGCTCTGGACACCCAGGATATTACGTCGGGAATGAAGACCTCACTGTGGGGTGCACGCCAAATGGCCCTGCCAAGTATCTCTGGGTGCTTGGGCGCTACTGATTTGAGACCTTCCTGAGGTCGGCATGCCTTGGGTGGCTCTGCCAGACTCTTTGCAGCTATGCAGGATATCTGGGTGTCTCTACACTCCATTCATTCAGGATCAACATTTTCCTATAGCTTCATCGTTGACCATTTCGACCATTATGGAAGACTTCTTCATGTGACGCGCCTTTCAAGATCCTACTGGGTATCCTCGGATAGTGGAAATTGTTGATTTGAGGCCTCCTTGAGGTTAGCACGCCTGCAAAGGCTTCTTTGAGGTCGGCCCTGCCAGACTCCTTGCAGCTATGAAAGGAGATCTGGGTGCCCCTACACTTCATTCGATCAAGACCATGACTCAATTTTCTTCTCTTCTTTGAGCATCAAACCAGCCATGCTGCCTGCTTCAATGCTTGGGGACTACTCTACGAGAGCGTCTTCGACGCCCTCTTGTTTTCTTCATCGTACCGACCTATTGGGAAACCTGTTTCTCTTCACGTCGTTACTCGACCTAAATTTTCTTTTCTTTCTTTTTTGGATCATCATACCGGCCATCCTGCCCGCCACGATGCTCGGATACTACTTTATGAGTGCATCCTTGATGCCCTCTGAAATTTTTTCATCGTTGTTTCGATCTATTTGAAGCATGCTTCCTATAGGTCGTTACTCGACCTTTCTTCGTTCGGCAAGACTACAAACAGGTCGGCTGCTAAGCTGGCTAGTTTTTTCTTTTTGACCGATGTGCATGCTATTCGACCTGTTGATAGCTCTACGACTTTGTCATGACCTTTCTAAGGTCGCTGCGCCTACACCTCGCTCGGGGGCTTGTGAGACATGGGTACCCTTGGGTCCCCACCGACCAGGCTCACGGCCGTCCCCGACAAGTGGGTCCGGCCTACCAGAAGACCTGCCGACCTGTCAGTGGGCCCAACTGTCCTAGTTGGTGGCCCACACGACCTCCAAGAAGACCTTCCAGAAGATTCCAGACGACCTTATCCAGAACAACTTCAAGACTTGGCGTGCAAGACAAGACATCGGTGGATTCCGACCAAGCAGATCGACGGATATGGCAAGTGTTGTAATCAACTAGATTTAGGTCTCCTGGTCGTAACCGACCAGGAGTCTGGGAACCGATCTTGTCCACTAGCCAATATAAGGCGGGCAGGGCGACCCCTTGTACATTCACGCAATCCTCAAGCAATCTACACCGACAACTGGACTTAGGGTTTTACTCTCTAGAGGCTCGAACTAATATAAACTCGCCATGTTCTCTGTGTTCCGTGTGCTCGTGCGCAACCTTCGAGTTCTTAGCCCTAGATTCCACCTCGCCGAACAAATAAACCACCGGGGTTAACCCCCCTGTGGGCTGTCCAGATCTAAACCTCTGACATTCGTCGATTCGATTCGCTTAGTACTACATGATCATGAGCTCATCACGTCGCATACTCCTCGATCATGCCCACATTGGAGATCAACGCATCCCTTCCTTCATCGATTCGATTCACTTAGAACTACATGATCATGAGCATGTCACGTTGCATAATCCTCGAGCATGCTCACATTGGAGATCAACACATCCCTTCCTTCGTCGATTCGATTCGCATAGTACTACAAGATTATGAGCATGTCAGGTTGCAAACTCCACAATCATGCCCACATTGGAGATCAACACATCCCTTCCTTCATCGATTCGATTCGCTTAGTACAACATGATCATGAACACATCACGTTGCATACTCCTCTATCATGCCCACATTGGAGATCAACACATCCCTGCCTTCGTCGATTCGATTCGCTTAGTACTACAAGATTATTGGCATGTTACGTTGCATACTCCTCGATCATGCACACATTGGAGATCAACACAACCCTTCCTTCGTCGATTCGATTCGCTTAGTAATACAAGATTATGAACACGTTACGTTGCATACTCCTCGATCATGCCCACATTGGAGATCAAAACATCCCTTCCTTCGTCGATTCAATTCTCTTAGTACTACAAGATTATGAGCACGTCACGTTGCATACTCCTCGATCATGCCCACATTGGAGATAAACACATCCCTTCCTTCGTCGATTCGATTTGCTTAGTACTACATGATCATGAGCACATCACGTTGCATACTCCTCGATCATGCCCACATTGGAGATCAACATATCCCTTCCTTTGTCGATCCGATTCGCTTAGTATACAAGATTATGAGCACGTCACGTTGCATACTCCTCGATCATGCCCACATTGGAGATCAACACAACCCTTCCCTCGTCGATTCGATTCGCTTAGTAATACAACATTATGAGCACGTTACGTTGCATACTCCTCGATCATGCCCACATTGGAGATCAAAGCATCCCTTTCGCTTAGTACCACAAGATTATGAGCACATCACGTTGCATACTCCACGATCATGCCCACATTGGAGATCAACACATCCCTTCCCTGGTCGATTTGATTCGCATAGTACTACATTATCATGAGCACGTCTTGTTGCATACTCCTCGATCATGCCCACATTAGAGATCAGCACATCCCCTCCTTTGTCGATTCGATTCGCTTAGTACTACTAGATTATGAGCACGTGACGTTGCATACTCCTCGCTCATGCCCACATTGGAGATCAACACATTCCTTACTTCGTTGATTCGATTCGCTTAGTACTACATGATCATGAGCACGTCACGTTGCATACTCCTCGATCAAGCCCACATTAGAGATCAGCACATCCCTTCCTTCGTCGATTCATTTCGCTTGGTACTACAAGATTATGAGCACGTCACGTTGCATACTCCAAGATTATGCCCACATTGGAGATCAACACATCCCTTCCTTCATCGATTCGATTCGCTTGGTACTACAAGATTATGAGCACGTCACGTTGCATACTCCACGATCATGCCCACATTGGAGATCAACACATCCCTTCCTTCATCGATTCGATTCGCTTTGTAGTACATGGTCATGAGCACATCACGTTGCATACTCATCGATCATGCCCACATTGGACATCAACACATCCCTTCCTTCGTCGATTCGATTCGCTTAGTACTACAAGATTATGAGCACGTCACGTTGCATACTCCTCGATCATGCACACATTGGAGATCAACACAACCCTTCCTTCGTCGATTCGATTCGCTTAGTAATACAAGATTATGAACACGTTACGTTGCATACTCCTCGATCATGCCCACATTGGAGATCAAAACATCCCTTCCTTCGTCGATTCGATTCGCTTAGTACTACAAGATTATGAGCACGTCACGTTGCATACTCCACGATCATGCCTACATTGGAGATCAACATATCCCTTCCTTCGTCGATTCGATTCGCTTAGTACTACATGATCATGAGCACATCACGTTGCATACTCCTCGATCATGCCCACATTGGAGATCAACACATCCCTTCCTTTGTTGATTTGATTCACTTAGTACTACATGATTATGAGCACGTCACGTTGCATACTCCACGATCATGCCCACATTGGAGATCAACACATCCCTTCCTTCGTCGATTCGATTCGCTTAGTACTACATGATCATGTGCACATCACGTTGCATACTCCTCGATCATGCCCACATTGGAGATCAACATATGCCTTCCTTCGTCGATTCGATTCGCTTAGTATACAAGATTATGAGCACGTCACGTTGCATACTCCTCGATCATGCCCACACTGGAGATCAACACAACCCTTCCTTCGTCGATTCGATTCGCTTAGTAATACAAGATTATGAGCACGTTACGTTGCATACTCCTCGATCATGCCCACATTGGAGATCAAAACATCCCTTTCGCTTAGTACTACAAGATTATGAGCACGTCACGTTGCATACTCCACGATCATGCCCACATTGGAGATCAACACATCCCTTCCTTCGTCGATTCGATTCGCATAGTACTACATGATCATGAGCACGTCACGTAGCATACTCCTCCATCATGCCCACATTGGATATCAACACATCCCCACCTTCGTCGATTCGTTTCGCTTAGTACTACCAGATTATGAGCACGTCACGTGGCATACTCCTCGATGATGCCCACATTGCAGATCAACACATTCCTTACTTCGTTGATTCGATTCGCTTAGTACTACATGATCATGAGCACGTCACGTTGCATACTCCTCGATCATGCCCACATTGGAGATCAACACATCCCTTCCTTCGTCGATTCGTTTCGCTTAGTACTACATGATTGTGAGCACGTCATGTTGCATACTCCACGATCATGCCCACATTGGAGATCAACACATCCCTTCCTTCGTCGATATGATTCGCTTAGTACTACATGATCAAGAGCACGTCACGTTGCATACTCCTCGATCATGGCCACATTGGAGATCAACACATCCCTTCTTTCATCGATTCGATTCGCTTAGTACAACATGATCATGAGCACGTCACGTTGCATACTCCTGGATCATGCCCACATTGGAGATCAACACATCCCTTCTTTCGTCGATTCGATTCGCTTAGTACTAAATGATCATGAGCACATCACGTTGCATACTCCACGATCATACCCATATTGGAGATCAACACATCCCTTCCTTCGTCGATTCGATTTGCTTAGTACTACATGATCATGAGCACGTCACGTTGCATACTCCTCGATCATGCCCACATTGGAGATCAACACATCCCTTCCTTCGTCGATTCGATTCGCTTAGTACTACAAGATTATGAGCACGTCACGTTGCATACTCCTCGATCATGCCCACATTGGAGATCAACACATCCCTTCCTTCATTGATTCGATTCGCTTAGTACTACGTGATCATGAGCATGTCACGTTGCATACTTCTCGATCATGCCCACATTGGAGATCAACACATCCCTTCCTTCGTCGATTCGATTCGCTTAGTACTACATGATCATGAGCACGTCACGTTGCATACTCCTCGATCATGCCCACATTGGAGATCAACACATCCCTTCCTTCGTCGATTCGATTCGCTTAGTACTACATGATCATGAGCACGTCACGTTGCATACTCCTCGATCATGCCCACATTGGAGATCAACACATCCCTTCCTTCGTCGATTCGATTCGCTTAGTACTACAAGATTATGAGCACGTCACGTTGCATACTCCTCGATCATGCCCACATTGGAGATCAACACAACCCTTCCTTCGTCGATTCGATTCGCTTAGTAATACAAGATTATGAGCACGTCACATTGCATACTCCTCGATCATGCCCACATTCGAGATCGACACATCCCTTCCTTCGTCGATTCGATTCACTTAGTACTATAAGACTATGAGTACGTCACATTGCATACTCCTCGATCATGCCCACATTGGAGATCAACACATCCCTTCCTTCGTTGATTCGATTCGCTTAGTACTACATGATCATGAGCACGTCACGTTGCATACTCCTCGATCATGCCCACATTGGAGATCAACACATCCCTTCCTTCGTCGATTCGATTCGCTTAGTACTACAAGATTATGAGCACGTCACGTTGCATACTCCTCGATCATGCCCACATTGGAGATCAACACATCCCTTCCTTCGTCGATTCGATTCGCTTAGTACTACCAGATTATGAGCACGTCACGTTGCATACTCCTCGATCATGCCCACATTGGAGATCAACACATTCCTTCTTTCGTTGATTCGATTCGCTTAGTACTACATGATCATGAGCACGTCACGTTGCATACTCCTCGATCATTCCCACATTGGAGATCAACACATCCCTTCCTTCGTCGATTCGATTCGCTTAGTACTACAAGATTATGAGCACGTCACGTTGCATACTCCTCGATCATGCCCACATTGGAGATCAACTCATCCCTTCCTTCGTCGATTCGATTCGCTTAGTACTACAAGATTATGAGCACGTCACGTTGCATACTCCACGATCATGCCCACATTCGAGATCAACACATCCCTTCCTTCGTCGATTTGATTCGCTTAGTACTACATGATTATGCGCACGTCACGTTGCATACTCCACGATCATGCCCATATTGGAGATCAACACATCCCTTCCTTGGTTGATTCGATTCGCTTAGTACTACATGATCATGAGCACATCACGTTGCATACTCCTCGATCATGCCCACATTGGAGATCAACACATCTCTTCCTTCGTCGATTCGATTCGCTTAGTACTACAAGATTATGAGCACGTCACATTGCATACTCCTCGATCATGCCCACATTCGAGATCGACACATCCCTTCCTTCGTCGATTCGATTCACTTAGTACTACAAGATTATGAGCACGTCACATTGCATACTCCTCGATCATGCCCACATTGGAGATCAACACATCCCTTCCTTCGTCGATTCGATTCCCTTAGTACTACATGATCATGAGCACGTCACGTTGCATACTCCTCGATCATGCCCACATTGGAGATCAACACATCCCTTCCTTCGTCGATTCGATTCGCTTAGTACTACAAGATTATGAGCACGTCACGTTGCATACCCCTTGAACATGCCCACATTGGAGATCAACACATCCCTTCCTTCGTTGATTCGATTCGCTTAGTACTACATGATGATGAGCACGTCACGTTGCATACTTGTCGATCATGCCCACATTAAAGATCAACACATTCCTTCCTTCGTCGATTCGATTCGCTTAGTACTACATGATCATGAGCACGTCACGTTGCATATTCCTCGATCATTCCCACATTGGAGATCAACACATCCATTCCTACGTCGATTCGATTCGCCTAGTACTACAAGATTATGAGCACGTCACGCTGCATACTCCACGATCATGCCCACATTGGAGATCAACTCATCCCTTCCTTCGTCGATTCGATTCGCTTAGTACTACAAGATTATGAGCACGTCACGTTGCATACTCCACGATCATGCCCACATTCGAGATCAACACATCCCTTCCTTCGTCGATTCGATTCGCTTAGTACTACAAGATTATGAGCACGTCACGTTGCATACTCCTCGATCATGCCCACATTGGAGATCAAAACATCGCTGCCTTCGTCGATCCGATTCGCTTAGATAATGAGCACATCACGTTGCATACTCCTCGATCATGCCCATATTGGAGATCAACACATCCCTTCCTTCGTCAATTCGATTCAACACATCTGTTCCTTCGTCGATTCGATTCCCATAGTACTACATGATCATGAGCACGTCACGTTGCTTACTCCTCGATCATGCCCACATTGGAGATCAACACATCCCTTCCTTCGTCGATTCGATTCGCTTAGTACTACATGATGATGAGCACGTCACATTGCATACTTCTCGATCATGCCCACATTAAAGATAAACACATTCCTTCCTTCGTCGATTCGATTCGATTAGTACTACATGATCATGAGCACGTCACGTTGCATACTCCTCGATCATTCCCACATTGGAGATCAACACATCCATTCCTACGTCAATTCGATTTGCTTAGTACTACAAGATTATGAGCACGTCATGTTCCATACTCCGCGATCATGCCCACATTAGAGTTCAACACATCCCCTCCTTCGTCGATTCGATTCGCTTAGTACTACATGATCATGAGCACATCACGTTGCATACTCGTCGATCATGCCCACATTGGAGGTCATCACATCCCTTCCTTCGTCGATTCGATTCGCTTAGTACTACAAGATTATGACCACGTCACTTTGCATACTCCTCGATCATGCCCACATTGGAGATCAACACAACCCTTGCTTCGAAGATTCGATTTGCTTAGTAATACAAGATTATGAGCACGTCACGTTGCATACTCCTCGATCATGCCCACATTGGAGATCAACACATCCCTTCCTTCGTCGATTAGATTCGCTTAGATCATGAGCACATCACGTTGCATACTCCTCGATCATGCCCATATTGCAGATCAACACATCCCTTCCTTCGTCGATTCGATTCAACACATCCCTTCCTTCGTCGATTCGATTCCCTTAGTACTACATGATCATGAGCACGTCACGTTGCATACTCCTCGATCTTGCCCACATTGGAGATCAACACATCCCTTCCTTCGTCGATTCGATTCGCTTAGTACTACAAGATTATGAGCACGTCACGTTGCATACTCCTGGAACATGCCCACATTGGAGATCAACACATCCCTTCCTTCGTTGATTCGATTCGCTTAGTACTACATGATAATGAGCACGTCACGTTGCATACTTCTCGATCATGCCCACATTTAAGATCAACACATTCCTTCCTTCGTCGATTCGATTCGCTTAGTACTACATGATCATGAGCACATTGGAGATCAACACATCCATTCCTACGTCGATTCGATTCGCTTAGTACTACAAGATTATGAGCACGTCACGTTGCATACTCCACGATCATGCCTACATTCGAGATCAACACATCCCTTCCTTCGTCGATTCGATTCGCTTAGTACTACAAGATTATGAGCACGTCACGTTGCATACTCCACGATCATGCCCACATTCGAGATCAACACATCCCTTCCTTCGTCGATTCGATTCGCTTAGTACTACAAGATTATGAGCACGTCACGTTGCATACTCCTCGATCATGCCCACATTGGAGATCAAAACATCCCTTCCTTCGTCGATTCGATTCGCTTAGATCATGAGCACAGCACGTTGCATACTCCTCGATCATGCCCATATTGGAGATCAACACATCCCTTCCTTCGTCGATTCGATTCAACACATCCCTTCCTTCATCGATACGATTCCCTTAGTACTACATGATCATGAGCACGTCACGTTGCATACTCCTCGATCATGCCCACATTGGAGATCAACACATCCCTTCCTTCGTCGATTCGATTCGCTTAGTACTACAAGATTATGAGCACGTCACGTTGCATACTCCTTGATCATGCCCACATTGGAGATCAACACATCACTTCCTTCATTGATTTGATTCGCTTAGTACTACATGATGATGAGCACGTCACGTTGCATACTTCTCGATCATGCCCACATTAAAGATCAACACATTCCTTCCTTCGTCGATTCGATTCGCTTAGTACTACATGATCATGAGCACGTCACGTTGCATATTCCTCGATCATTCCCATATTGGAGATCAACACATCCATTCCTACGTCGATTCGATTCGCCTAGTACTACAAGATTATGAGCACGTCACGTTGCAGACTCCACGATCATGCCGACATTGGAGATCAACTCATCCCTTCCTTTGTCGATTCGATTCGCTTAGTACTACAAGATTATGAGCACGTCACGTTGCATACTCCACGATCATGCCCACATTCGAGATCAACACATCCCTTCCTTCGTCGATTTGATTCGCTTAGTACTACAAGATTATGAGCACGTCACGTTGCATACTCCTCGATCATGCCCACATTGGAGATCAAAACATCCCTTCCTTCGTCGATTCGATTCAATTAGTAGTACAAGATTATGAGCACGTCACGTTGCATACTCCTCGATCATGCCCACATTGGAGATCAACACATCTCTTCCTTCATCGATTCGATTCGCTTAGTACTACAAGATTATGAGCACGTCACGTTGCATACCCCTTGAACATGCCCACATTGGAGATCAACACATCCCTTCCTTTGTTGATTCAATTCTCTTAGTACTACATCATCATGAGCACGTCACGTTGGATATTCCTCGATCATGCCCACATTGGAGGTCAACACATCCCTTCTTTCATTGATTCGATTCGCTTAGTACTACATGATCAAGAGCACGTCATGTTGCATACTCCTCGATCATGCCCACATTGGAGTTCAACACATCCCCTCCTTCGTCGATTCGATTCGCTTAGTACTACATGATCATGAGCACATCACGTTGCATACTCCTGGATCATGACCACATTGGAGATCAACACATCCCTTCCTTCGTCGATTCGATTCGCTTAGTACTGCAAGATCATGAGCACGTCACGTTGCATACTGCTCGATCATTCCCACATTAGAGATCAACACATCCCCTCCTTCGTCGATTCGATTCGCTTAGTACTACATGATCATGAGCACATCACGTTGCATACTCGTCGATCATGCCCACATTGGAGGTCATCACATCCCTTCCTTCGTCGATTCGATTCGCTTAGTACTACAAGATTATGAGCACGTCACTTTGCATACTCCTCGATCATGCCCACATTGGAGATCAACACAACCCTTCCTTCGTCGATTCGATTCGCTTAGTAATACAAGATTATGAGCACGTCACGTTGCATACACATTAGAGATCAAAACATCCCTTCCTTCGTCGATTCGATTCGCATAGATCATGAGCACATCACGTTGCATACTCCTCGATCATGCCCATATTGGAGATCAACACATCCCTTCCTTCGTCGATTCGATTCAACACATCTCTTCCTTCGTCGATTCGATTCCCTTAGTACTACATGATCATGAGCACGTCACATTGCATACTCCTCGATCATGCCCACATTGGAGATCAACACATCCCTTCCTTCATTGATTCGATTCGCTTAGTACTACATGATGATGAGTACGTCACGTTGCATACTTCTCGATCATGCCCACATTAAAGATCAACACATTCCTTCGTTCGTCGATTCGATTCGCTTAGTACTACATGATCATGAGCACGTCACGTTGCATTCTCCTCGATCATTCCCACATTGGAGCTCAACACATCCATTCCTACGTTGATTCGATTCGCTTAGTACTACAAGATTATGAGCACGTCACGTTGCATACTCCACGATCATGCCCACATTGGAGATCAACACATCCCTTCCTTCTCCGATTCGATTCAATTAGTAGTACAAGATTATGAGCACGTCACGTTGCATACTCCACGATCATGCCCACATTCGAGATCAACACATCCCTTCCTTCATCGATTCGATTCGCTTAGTACTACAAGATTATGAGCACGTCACGTTGCATACTCCTCGATCATGCCCACATTGGAGATCAACACATCCCTTCCTTTGTTGATTCAATTCTCTTAGTACTACATCATCATGAGCACGTCACGTTGCATACTCCACGATCATGCCCACATCGGAGATCAACACATCCCTTCCTTCGTCGATACGATTCGCTTAGTACTACATGATCAAGAGCACGTCATGTTGCATACTCCTCGATCATGCCCACATTGGAGTTCAACACATCCCTTCTTTCGTCGATTCGATTCGCTTAGTACTACATGATCAAGAGCACGTCACGTTGCATACTCCTGGATCATGACCACATTGGAGATCAACACATCCCTTCCTTCGTCGATTCGATTCGCTTAGTACTGCAAGATCATGAGCACGTCACGTTGCATACTGCTCGATCATTCCCACATTAGAGATCAACACATCCCCTCCTTCGTCGATTCGATTCGCTTAGTACTACATGATCATGAGCACATCACGTTGCATACTCGTCGATCATGCCCACATTGGAGGTCATCACATCCCTTCCTTCGTCGATTCGATTCGCTTAGTACTACAAGATTATGAGCACGTCACTTTGCATACTCCTCGATCATGCCCACATTGGAGATCAACACAACCCTTCCTTCGTCGATTCGATTCGCTTAGTAATACAAGATTATGAGCACGTCACGTTGCATACTCCTCGATCATGCCCACATTAGAGATCAAAACATCCCTTCCTTCGTCGATTCGATTCGCATAGATCATGAGCACATCATGTTGCATACTCCTCGATCATGCCCATATTGGAGATCAACACATCCCTTCCTTCGTCGATTCGATTCAACACATCTCTTCCTTCGTCGATTCGATTCCCTTAGTACTACATGATCATGAGCACGTCACATTGCATACTCCTCGATCATGCCCACATTGGAGATCGACACATCCCTTCCTTCGTCGATTCGATTCGCTTAGTACTACAAGATTATGAGCACGTCACGTTGCATACCCCTTGAACATGACCACATTGGAGATCAACACATCCCTTCCTTCGTTGATTCGATTCGCTTAGTAGTACATGATGATGTGCACGTCACGTTGCATACTTCTCGATCATGCCCACATTAAAGATCAACACATTCCTTCCTTCGCCGATTCGATTCGCTTAGTACTACATGATCATGAGCACGTCACATTACATCTTCCTCGATCATTCCCACATTGGAGATCAACACATCCATTCCTACGTCGATTCGATTCGCCTAGTACTACAAGATTATGAGCACGTCACGTTGCATACTCCACGATCATGCCCACATTGGAGATCAACACATCCCTTCGTTCGTCGATTCGATTCGCTTAGTACTACATGATCATGAGCACGTCACGTTGCATATTCCTCGATCATTCCCACATTGGAGATCAACACATGCATTCCTACGTCAATTCGATTCGCCTAGTACTACAAGATTATGAGCACGTCACGTTGTATACTCCACGATCATGCCCACATTCGAGATCAACACATCCCTTCCTACGTCGATTCGATTCGCTTAGTACTACAAGATTATGAGCACGTCACGTTGCATACTCCTCGATCATGCCCACATTGGAGATCAAAACAACCCTTCCTTCGTCGATTCGATTCGCTTAGATCATGAGCACAGCACGTTGCATACTCCTCGATCATGCCCATATTGGAGATCAACACATCCCTTCCTTCGTCGATTCGATTCAACACATCCCTTCCTTCGGCGATTCGATTCCCTTAGTACTACATGATCATGAGCACGTCACGTTGCATACTCCTCGATCATGCCCACATTGGAGGTCAACACATCCCTTCCTTCGTCGATTCGATTCGCTTAGTACTACAAGAATATGAGCACGCCACGTTGCATACTCCACGATCATGCCCACATTGGAGATCAACACATCCCTTCCTTTGTCGATTCGATTCGCTTAGTACTACAAGAATATGAGCACGTCACGTTGCATACTCCACGATCATGCCCACATTGGAGATCAACACATCCCTTCCTTTGTCGATTCGATTCGCTTAGTACTACAAGATTATGAGCACGCCACGTTGCATACTCCACGATCATGCCAACATTCGGGATCAACACATCCCTTCCTTCGTCGATTCGATTCGCTTAGTACTACATGATCATGAGCACGTCACGTTGCATACTCCTTGATCATGCCCACATTGGAGATCAACACATCCCTTCCTTTGTCGATTCGATTCGCTTAGTACTACAAGATTATGAGTACGTCACGTTGCATACTCCTTGATCATGCCCACATTCGAGATCAACACATCCCTTCCTTCGTCGATACGATTCGCTTAGTACTACATGATCAAGAGCACGTCATGTTGCATACTCCTCGATCATGCCCACATTGGAGTTCAACACATCCCTTCTTTCGTCGATTCGATTCGCTTAGTACTACATGATCAAGAGCACGTCACGTTGCATACTCCTGGATCATGACCACATTGGAGATCAACACATCCCTTCCTTCGTCGATTCGATTCGCTTAGTACTGCAAGATCATGAGCACGTCACGTTGCATACTGCTCGATCATTCCCACATTAGAGATCAACACATCCCCTCCTTCGTCGATTCGATTCGCTTAGTACTACATGATCATGAGCACATCACGTTGCATACTCGTCGATCATGCCCACATTGGAGGTCATCACATCCCTTCCATTGTCGATTCGATTCGCTTAGTACTACAAGATTATGAGCACGTCACGTTGCATACTCCTCGATCATGCCCACATTGGAGATCAAAACATCCCTTCCTTCGTCGATTCGATTCGCATAGATCATGAGCACATCACGTTGCATACTCCTCGATCATGCCCATATTGGAGATCAACACATCCCTTCCTTCGTCGATTCGATTCAACACATCTCTTCCTTCGTCGATTCGATTCCCTTAGTACTACATGATCATGAGCACGTCACATTGCATACTCCTCGATCATGCCCACATTGGAGATCAACACATCCCTTCCTTCGTCGATTCGATTCGCTTAGTACTACAAGATTATGAGCACGTCACGTTGCATACCCCTTGAACATGCCCACATTGGAGATCAACACATCCCTTCCATCGTTGATTCGATTCGCTATGTACTACATGATGATGTGCACGTCACGTTGCATACTTCTCGATCATGCCCACATTAAAGATCAACACATTCCTTCCTTCGTCGATTCGATTCGCTTAGTACTACATGATCATGAGCACGTCACGTTGCATATTCCTCGATCATTCCCACATTGGAGATCAACACACGCATTCCTACGTCGATTCGATTCGCCTAGTACTACAAGATTATGAGCACGTCACGTTGTATACTCCACAATCATGCCCACATTCGAGATCAACACATCCCTTCCTTCGTCGATTCGATTCGCTTAGTACTACAAGATTATGAGCATGTCACGTTGCATACTCCTCGATCATGCCCACATTGGAGATCAAAATATCCCTTCCTTCGTCGATTCGATTCGCTTAGATCATGAGCACAGCACGTTGCATACTCCTCGATCATGCCCATATTGGAGATCAACACATCCCTTCCTTCGTCGATTCGATTCAACACATCCCTTCCTTCGGCGATTCGATTCCCTTAGTACTACATGATCATGAGCACGTCACGTTGCATACTCCTCGATCATGCCCACATTGGAGATCAACACATCCCTTCCTTCGTCGGTTCGATTCGCTTAGTACTACAAGAATATGAGCACGTCACGTTGCAAACTCCTTGATCATGCCCACATTGGAGATCAACACATCCCTTCCTTCATTGATTCGATTCGCTTAATACTACATGATGATGAGCACGTCACGTTGCATACTTCTCGATCATGCCCACATTAAAGATCAACACATTCCTTCCTTCGTCGATTCTATTCGATTAGTACTACATGATCATGAGCACGTCACGTTGCATACTCCTCGATCATTCCCACATTGGAGATCAACACATCCATTCCTACGTCGATTCGATTCGCTTAGTACTACAAGATTATGAGCACGTCACGTTGCATACTCCACGATCATGCCCACATTGGAGATCAACACATCCCTTCCTTTGTCGATTCGATTCGCTTAGTACTACAAGATTATGAGCACGTCACGTTGCATACTCCACGATCATGCCCACATTCGAGATCAACACATCCCTTCCTTCGTCGATTCGATTCGCTTAGTACTACATGATCATGAGCACGTCACGTTGCATACTCCTTGATCATGCCCACATTGGAGATCAACACATCCCTTCCTTTGTCGATTCGATTCGCTTAGTACTACAAGATTATGAGCACGTCACGTTGCATACTCCACGATCATGCCCACATTCGAGATCAACACATCCCTTCCTTCGTCGATTTGATTCGCTTAGTACTACAAGATTATGAGCACGTCACGTTGCATACTCCTCGATCATGCCCACATTGGAGATCAACACATCCCTTCCTTTGTTGATTCAATTCTCTTAGTACTACATGATCATGAGCACGTCACGTTGCATACTACACGATCATGCCCACATTAAAGATCAACACATCCCTTCCTTCGTCGATTCGATTCGCTTAGTACTACAAGATTATGAGCACATCACTTTGCATACTCCACGATCATGCCCACATTCGAGATCAACACATCCCTTCCTTCATCGATTCGATTCGCTTAGTACTACAAGATTATGAGCACGTCACGTTGCATACTCCTCGATCATGCCAACAATGGAGATCAACACATCCCTTCCTTTGTTGATTCAATTCTCTTAGTACTACATCATCATGAGCACGTCACGTTGCATACTCCACGATCATGCCCACATCAGAGATCAACACATCCCTTCCTTCGTCGATACAATTCGCTTAGTACTACATGATCAAGAGCACGTCATGTTGCATACTCCTCGATCATGCCCACATTGGAGGTCAACACATCCCTTCTTTCGTCGATTCAATTCGCTTAGTACTACATGATCAAGAGCACGTCACGTTGCATACTCCTGGATCATGACCGCATTGGAGATCAACACATCCCTTCCTTCGTCAATTCGATTCGCTTAGTACTGCAAGATCACGAGCACGTCACGTTGCAAACTGCTCGATCATTCCCACATTAGAGATCAACACATCCCCTCCTTCGTCGATTCGATTCGCTTATTATTACATGATCATGAGGACATCACGTTGTATACTCGTCGATCATGCCCACATTGGAGGTCATCACATCCCTTCCTTCGTCGTTTTGATTCGCTTAGTACAACAAGATTATGAGCACGTCACTTTGCATACTCCTCGATCATGCCCACATTGGAGGTCATCACATCCCTTCCTTCGTCGATTCGATTCGCTTAGTAATACAAGATTATGAGCACGCCACGTTGCATACTCCTCGATCATGGCCACATTGGAGATCAAAACATCCCTTCCTTCGTCGATTCGATTCGGTTAGATCATGAGCACATCACGTTGCATACTCCTCGATCATGCCCATATTAGAGATCAACACATCCCTTCCTTCGTCGATTCGATTCAACACATCTCTTCCTTCGTCGATTCGATTCCCTTAGTACTACAAGATTATGAGCACGTCACGTTGCATACTTCTCGATCATGCCCATATTGGAGATCAACACATCCCTTCCTTTGTCGATTCAATTCTCTAAGTACTACATGATCATGAGCACGTCACGTTGCATACTACACGATCATGCCCACATCGGAGATCAACACATCCCTTCCTTTGTCGATACGATTCGCTTAGTACTACATGATCAAGAGCACGTCACGTTGCATACTCCTCGATCATGCCCACATTGGAGGTCAACACATCCCTTCTTTCGTCGATTCGATTCGCTTAGTACTACATGATCAAGAGCACGTCACGTTGCATACTCGTGGATCATGACCACATTGGAGATCAACACATCCCTTCCTTCGTCGATTCGATTCGCTTAGTACTGCAAGATCATGAGCACGTCACGTTGCATACTCCTTGATCATGCCCACATTGGAGATCAACACATCCCTTCCTTCGTCAATTCGATTCGCTTAGTACTACAAGATTATGAGCACGTCACATTACATACTCCACGATCATGCCCACATTGGGGATCAACACATCCCTTCCATGGTCGATTCGATTCGCTTAGTACTACTAGATTATGAGCACGTCACGTTGCATACTCCACGATCATGCCCACATTCGAGATCAACACATCCCTTCCTTCGTCGATTCTATTTGCTTAGTAATACAAGATTATGAGCACGTCACGTTGCATACTCCTCGATCTTGCCCACATTGGAGATCAACACATCTCTTCCTTCGTCGATTCGATTCGCTTAGTACTACATGATCCTGAGCACGTCACGTTGCATACTCCTCGATCATACCCACATTGGAGATCAACACGTCCCTTCCTTCGTCGATTCGATTCGCTTAGTTCTACATGATCATGAGCACGTCACGTTGCATACTCCTCGATTATTCCCACATTGGAGATCAACACATCCCTTCCTACGTCGATTCGATTCACTTAGTAATACAAGATCATGAGCACGTCACGTTGCATAGTCCTCGATCATGCCCACATTGGAGATCAACACATCCCTTCCTTCGTCGATTAGATTCGCTTAGTACTACATGATCATCAGCATGTCACGTTGCATACTCCTCGATCATTCCCACATTGGAGATCAACACATCCCTTCCTTCATTGATTCGATTCGCTTAGTACTACATGATCATGAGCACGTCATGTTGCATACTCCTCAATCATGCCGACATTGGAGATCAACACATCCCTTCCTTCGTCGATTAGATTCGCTTAGTACTACATGATCATGAGCACGTCACGTTGCATACTCCTCGATCATTCCCACATTGGAGATCAACACATCCATTCCTTCGTCGATTCGATTCGCTTAGTACTACAAGATTGTGAGCATGTCACGTTGCATACTTCTCGATCATGCCCACATTGGAGATCAACACAACCCTTCCTTCGTCGATTCGATTCACTTAGTAATACAAGATTATGAGCACGTCACGTTGCATACCCCTCGATCATGCCCACATTCGAGATCAACACATCCCTTCCTTCGTCGATTAGATTCGCTTAGTACTACAAGATTATGAGCACGTCACGTTGCATACTCCTCGATCATGCCCACATTGGAGATCAACACATCCCTTCCTTCGTGGATTCGATTCGCTAAGTACTACAAGATTATGAGCACGTCACGTTGCATACTCCTCGATCATGCCCACATTGGAGATCAAAACATCCCTTCCTTCATCGATTTGATTCGCTTAGTACTACTTGATCATGAGCACGTCACGTTCCATACTCCTCGATCATGCCCACATTGGAGATCAACACATCCCTTCCTTCGTCGATTCGATTCGCTTGGTACAACATGATTATGAGCACGTCACGTTGCATACTCCTCGATCATGCCCACATTGGAGATCAACACGTCCCTTCCTTCGTCGATTCGATTCGCTTAGTACTACATGATCATGAGCACGTCACGTTGCATACTCCTCGATTATTCCCACATTGGAGATCAACACATCCCTTCCTACGTCGATTCGATTCACTTAGTAATACAAGATCATGAGCACGTCACGTTGCATAGTCCTCGGTCATGCCCACATTGGAGATCAACACATCCCTTCCTTCGTCGATTAGATTCGCTTAGTACTACATGATCATCAGCACGTCACGTTGCATACTCCTCGATCATTCCCACATTGGAGATCAACACATCCCTTCCTTCATTGATTCGATTCGCTTAGTACTACATGATCATGAGCACGTCATGTTGCATACTCCTCAATCATGCCGACATTGGAGATCAACACATCCCTTCCTTCGTCGATTAGATTCGCTTAGTACTACATGATCATGAGCACGTCACGTTGCATACTCCTCGATCATTCCCACATTGGAGATCAACACATCCGTTCCTTCGTCGATTCGATTCGCTTAGTACTACAAGATTGTGAGCATGTCACGTTGCATACTTCTCGATCATGCCCACATTGGAGATCAACACAACCCTTCCTTCGTCGATTCGATTCACTTAGTAATACAAGATTATGAGCACGTCACGTTGCATACCCCTCGATCATGCCCACATTCGAGATCAACACATCCATTCCTTTGTCGATTCGATTCGCTTAGTACTACAAGATTATGAGCACGTCACGTTGCATACTCCTCGATCATGCCCACATTGGAGATCAACACATCCCTTCCTTCGTGGATTCGATTCGCTAAGTACTACAAGATTATGAGCACGTCACGTTGCATACTCCTCGATCATTCCCACATTGGAGATCAACACATCCCTTCCTTCGTCGATTCGATTCACTTAGTACTACATGATCATGAGCACGTCACGTTGCATACTCCTTGATCATGCCCACATTGGAGATCAACACATTCCTTCCTTCGTCGATTCGATTCGCTTAGTACTACAAGATTATGAGCACGTCACGTTGCATACTTCTCGATCATGCCCACATTAAAGATCTTCCTTCGTCGATTCGATTCGCTTAGTACTACATGATCAAGAGCACGTCACGTTGCATATTCCTCGATCATTCCCACATTGGAGATCAACACATCCATTCCTACGTCGATTCGATTCGCCTAGTACTACAAGAGTATGAGCACGTCACGTTGCATACTCCACGATCATGCCCACATTGGAGATCAACACATCCCTTCCTTCATCGATTCGATTCGCTCAGTACTTCATGATCATGAGCACGTCACGTTGCATATTCCTCGATCATTCCCACATTTGAGATCAACACATCCATTCCTACGTCGATTCGATTCGCCTAGTACTACAAGATTATGAGCACGTCACGTTGCGTACTCCACGATCATGCCCACATTTGAGATCAACACATCCCTTCCTTCGTCGATTCGATTCGATTAGTACTAGAAGATTATGACCACGTCACGTTGCATACTCCTCGATCATGCCCACATTGGAGACCAAAACATCCCTTCCTTCGTCGATTCGATTCGCTTAGATCATGAGCACAGCACGTTGCATACTCCTCGATCATGCCCATATTGGAGATCAACACATCCCTTCCTTCGTCGATTCGATTCAACACATCCCTTCCTTTGTCGATACGATTCCCTTAGTACTACATTATCATGAGCACGTCATGTTGCATACTCCTCGATCATGCCCACATTGGAGATCAACACATCCCTTCCTTCGTCGATTCGATTCGCTTAGTACTACAAGATTATGAGCACGTCACGTTGCATACTCCTTGATCATGCCCACATTGGAGATCAACACATCCCTTCCTTCATTGATTCGATTCGCTTAATACTACATGATGATGAGCACGTCACGTTGCATACTTCTCGATCATGCCCACATTAAAGATCAACACATTCCTTCCTTCATCGATTCGATTCGATTAGTACTACATGATCATGAGCACGTCACGTGGCATACTCCTCGATAATTCCCACATTGGAGATCAACACATCCATTCCTACGTCGATTCGATTCGCTTAGTACAACAAGATTATGAGCACGTCACGTTGCATACTCCACGATCATGCCCACATTGGAGATCAACACATCCCTTCCTTTGTCGATTCGATTCGCTTAGTACTACAAGATTATGAGCACGTCACGTTGCATACTCCACGATCATGCCCACATTCGAGATCAGCACATCCCTTCCTTCGTCGATTCGATTCGCTTATTACTACATGATTATGAGCACGTCACGTTGCATACTCCTCGATCATGCCCACATTGGAGATCAACACATCCCTTCCTTTGTTGATTCAATTCTCGTAGTACTACATGATCATGAGCACGTCACGTTGCATACTACACGATCATGCCCACATCGGAGATCAACACATCCCTTCCTTTGTCGATACGATTCGCTTAGTACTACATGATCAAGAGCACGTCACGTTGCATACTCCTCGATCATGCCCACATTGGAGGTCAACACATCCCTTCTTTCGTCGATTCGATTCGCTTAGTACTACATGATCAAGAGCACGTCACGTTGCATACTCCTGGATCATGACCACATTGGAGATCAACACATCCCTTCCTTCGTCGATTCGATTCGCTTAGTACTGCAAGATCATGAGCACGTCACGTTGCATACTCCTCGATCATGCCCACATTGGAGATCAACACATCCCTTCCTTCGTCAATTCGATTCGCTTAGTACTACAAGATTATGAGCACGTCACATTGCATACTCCACGATCATGCCCACATTGGGGATCAACACATCCCTTCCTTGGTCGATTCGATTCGCTTAGTACTACAAGATTATGAGCACGTCACGTTGCATACTCCACGATCATGCCCACATTCGAGATCAACACATCTCTTCCTTCGTCGATTCGATTCGCTTAGTACTACAAGATTATGAGCACGTCAGGTTGCATACTCCTCGATCATGCCCACATTGGAGATCAACACATCCCTTCCTTCGTTGATTCAATTCTCTTAGTACTACATGATCATGAGCACGTCACGTTGCATACTCCATGATCATGCCCACATCGGAGATCAACACATCCCTTCCTTCGACGATACGATTCGCTTAGTACTACATGATCAAGAGCATGTCAAGTTGCATACTCCTCGATCATGCCCACATTGGAGGTCAACACATCCCTTCTTTCGTCGATTTGATTCGCTTAGTACTACATGATCAAGAGCACGTCATGTTGCATACTCCTGGATCATGCCCACATTAGAGATCAAAACATCCCTTCCTTCGTCGATTCGATTCGCTTAGTACTACAAGATTATGAGCACGTCACGTTGCATACTCCTTGATCATGCCCACATTGGAGATCAACACATCCCTTCCTTCGTCGATTCGATTTGCTAAGTACTACAAGATTATGAGCACGTCACGTTGCATACTCCTCGATCATGCCCACATTGGAGATCAACACATCCCTTCCTTCGTCGATTCGATTCGCTTAGTACTACATGATCACGAGCACGTCACGTTGATATTCCTCGTTCATGCCCACATTGGAGATCAACACATCCCTTCCTTCGTCGATTCGATTCGCTTAGTAATACAAGATTATGCGCACGTCACGTTGCATACTCCTCGATCATGCCCACATTGGAGATCAAAACATCCCTTCCTTCGTCGATTCGATTCGCTTAGATCATGAGCACATCACGTTGCATACTCCTCGATAATTACCATATTGGAGATCTACACATCCCTTCCGTCGTCGATTCGAGTCAACACATCCCTTCCTTCGTCGATTCGATTTGCTTAGTAATACAAGATTATGAGTACGTCACATTGCATACTCCTCGATCTTGCCCACATTGGAGATCAACACATCTCTTCCTTCGTCGATACGATTCGCTTAGTACTACATGATCCTGAGCACGTCACGTTGCATACTCCTCGATCATGCCCACATTGGAGATCAACACATCCCTTCCTTCGTCGATTCGATTCGCTTAGTACTACATGATCATGAGCACGTCATGTTGCATACTCCTCGATCATTCCCACATTGGAGATCAACACATCCCTTCCTTCGTCGATTCGATTCGCTTAGTACTACATGATCATGAGCACGTCACGTTGCATACTCCTCGAGCATTACCACATTGGAGATCAACACATCCCTTCCTTCATTGATTCAATTCGCTTATTACTACATGATCATGAGCACGTCACGTTGCATACTCCTCGATCGTACCGACATTGGAGATCAACACATCCCTTCCTTCATCGATTAGATTCGCTTAGTACTACATGATCATGAGCACGTCACGTTGCATACTCCTCGAGCATTCCCACATTGGAGATCAACACATCCCTTCCTTCGTCGATTCGATTCACTTAGTAATACAAGATCATGAGCACGTCACGTTGCATAGTCCTAGATCATGCCCACATTAGAGATCAACAAGTCCCTTTCTTCATCGATTAGATTCGCTTAGTACTACATGATCATGAGCACGTCATGTTGCATACTCCTCGATCATGCCGACATTGGAGAGCAACACATCCCTTCCTACGTCGATTCGATTCACTTAGTAATACAAGATCATGAGCACGTCACGTTGCATAGTCCCCGATCTTGCCCACATTGGAGATCAACACATCCCTTCCTTCGTCGATTAGATTCGCTTAGTACTACATGATCATGAGCACGTCACGTTGCATACTCCTCGATCATTCCCACATTGGAGATCAACACATCCCTTCCTACGTCGATTCGATTCACTTAGTAATACAAGATCATGAGCACGTCACGTTGCATAGTCCTCGATCATGCCCACATTGGAGATCAACACATCCCTTCCTTCGTTGATTCGATTCTCTTAGTACTACATGATCCTGAGCACGTCACGTTGCATACTCCACGATCATGCCCACATTGGAGATCAATACATCCCTTTCTTCATCGATCGATTCGCTTAGTACTACATGATCATGAGCACATCACGTTGCATACTTCTCGAGCATTCCCACATTGGAGAACAACACATCCCTTCCTTCCTCGATTCGATTCGCTTAGTACTACATGATCATGAGCACGTCACGTTGATATTCCGCGATCATGCCCACATTGGAGATCAACACATCCCTTCCTTCGTCGATTCGATTCACTTAGTAATACAAGATCATGAGCACGTCACGTTGCATAGTCCTAGATCATGCCCACATTGGAGATCAACAAGTCCCTTCCTTCGTCGATTAGATTCGCTTAGTACTACATGATCATGAGCACGTCACGTTGCATACTCCTCGATCATGCCGACATTGGAGATCAACACATCCCTTCCTACGTCGATTCGATTCACTTAGTAATACAAGATCATGAGCACGTCACGTTGCATAGTCCTCGATCATGCCCACATTGGAGATCAACACATCCCTTCCTTCGTCGATTAGATTCGCTTAGTACTACATGATCATGAGCACGTCACGTTGCATACTCCTCGATCATTCGCACATTGGAGATCAACACATCCCTTCCTTCATTGATTCGATTCGCTTAGTACTACATGATCATGAGCACGTCATGTTGCATACTCCTCAATCATGCCGACATTGGAGATCAACACATCCCTTCCTTCGTCGATTAGATTCGCTTAGTACTACATGATCATGAGCACGTCATGTTGCATACTCCTGGATCATGCCCACATTAGAGATCAAAACATCCCTTCCTTCGTCGATTCGATTCGCTTAGTACTACAAGATTATGCGCACGTCACGTTGCATACTCCTCGATCATGCCCACATTGGAGATCAAAACATCCCTTCCTTCGTCGATTCGATTCACTTAGTAATACAAGATCATGAGCACGTCACGTTGCATAGTCCTAGATCATGCCCACATTGGAGATCAACAAGTCCCTTTCTTCATCGATTAGATTCGCTTAGTACTACATGATCATGAGCACGTCACGTTGCATACTCCTCGATCATGCCGACATTGGAGATCAACACATCCCTTCCTACGTCGATTCGATTCACTTAGTAATACAAGATCATGAGCACGTCACGTTGCATAGTCCTCGATCATGCCCACATTGGAGATCAACACATCCCTTCCTTCGTCGATTAGATTCGCTTAGTACTACATGATCATGAGCACGTCACGTTGCATACTCCTCGATCATGCCCACATTGGAGATCAACACATCCCTTCCTACGTCGATTCGATTCACTTAGTAATACAAGATCATGAGCACGTCACGTTGCATAGTCCTCGATCATGCCCACATTGGAGATCAACACATCCCTTCCTTCGTCGATTCGATTCGCTTAGTACTACAAGATTATGAGCACGTCACGTTGCATACTCATCGATCATGCCCACATTGGAGATCAACACATCCCTTCCTTCGTTGATTCGATTCTCTTAGTACTACATGATCCTGAGCACGTCACGTTGCATACTCCTCGATCATGCCCACATTGGAGATCAACACATCCCTTCCTTCGTCGATTCGATTCGCTTAGTACTACATGATCATGAGCACATCACGTTGCATACTCCTCGAGCATTCCCACATTGGAGATCAACACATCCCTTCCTTCGTCGATTCGATTCGCTTAGTACTACATGATCATGAGCACGTCACGTTGCATACTCCTCGAGCATTCCCACATTGGAGATCAACACATCCCTTCCTTCGTCGATTCGATTCACTTAGTAATACAAGATCATGAGCACGTCACGTTGCATAGTCCTCGATCATGCCCACATTGGAGATCAACAAGTCCCTTCCTTCGTCGATTAGATTCGCTTAGTACTACATGATCATGAGCACGTCACGTTGCATACTCCTCGATCATGCCGACATTGGAGATCAACACATCCCTTCCTACGTCGATTCGATTCACTTAGTAATACAAGATCATGAGCACGTCACGTTGCATAGTCCTCGATCATGCCCACATTGGAGATCAACACATCCCTTCCTTCGTCGATTAGATTCGCTTAGTACTACATGATCATGAGCACGTCACGTTGCATACTCCTCGATCATTCCCACATTGGAGATCAACACATCCCTTCCTTCATTGATTCGATTCGCTTAGTACTACATGATCATGAGCACGTCACGTTGCATACTCCTCGATCATGCCGACATTGGAGATCAACACATCCCTTCCTTCGTCGATTAGATTCGCTTAGTACTACATGATCATGAGCACGTCATGTTGCATACTCCTGGATCATGCCCACATTGGAGATCAACACATCCCTTCCTTCGTCGATTCGATTCGCTTAGTACTACATGATCATGAGCACGTCACGTTGCATACTCCTCGATCATGCCCACATTGGAGATCAACACATCCCTTCCTTCGTCGATTCGATTCGCTTAGTACTACATGATCATGAGCACGTCACGTTGCATACTCCTCGATCATGCCCACATTGGAGATCAACACATCCCTTCCTTCGTCGATTCGATTCGCTTAGTACTACATGATCATGAGCACGTCACGTTGCATACTCCTCGATCATGCCCACATTGGAGATCAACACATCCCTTCCTTCGTCGATTCGATTCGCTTAGTAATACAAGATTATGAGCACGTCACGTTGCATACTCCTCGATCATGCCCACATTGGAGATCAAAACATCCCTTCCTTCGTCGATTCGATTCGCTTAGATCATGAGCACATCACGTTGCATACTCCTCGATAATTCCCATATTGGAGATCTACACATCCCTTCCGTCGTTGATTCGAGTCAACACATCCCTTCCTTCGTCGATTCGATTTGCTTAGTAATACAAGATCATGAGCACGTCACGTTGCATAGTCCTCGATCATGCCCACATTGGAGATCAACACATCCCTTCCTTCGTCGATTAGATTCGCTTAGTACTACATGATCATGAGCACGTCACGTTGCATACTCCTCGATCATGCCCACATTGGAGATCAACACATCCCTTCCTACGTCGATTCGATCCACTTTGTAATACAAGATCATGAGCACGTCACGTTGCATAGTCCTCGATCATGCCCACATTGGAGATCAACACATCCCTTCCTTCGTCGATTAGATTCGCTTAGTACTACATGATCATGAGCACGTCACGTTGCATACTCCTCGATCATTCCCACATTGGAGATCAACACATCCCTTCCTACGTCGATTCGATTCACTTAGTACTACAAGATCATGAGCACGTCACGTTGCATAGTCCTCGATCATGCCCACATTGGAGATCAACACATCCCTTCCTTCGTCGATTCGATTCGCTTAGTACTACATGATCATGAGCACGTCACGTTGCATACTCCTCGATCATTCCCACATTGGAGATCAACACATCCCTTCCTTCGTCAATTCGATTCGCTTAGTACTACATGATCCTGAGCACGTCACGTTGCATACTCCTCGATCATGCCCACATTGGAGATCAACACATCCCTTCCTTCGTCGATTCGATTCGCTTAGTACTACATGATCATGAGCACATCACGTTGCATACTCCTCGAGCATTCCCACATTGGAGATCAACACATCCCTTCCTTCGTCGATTCGATTCGCTTAGTACTACATGATCATGAGCACGTCACGTTGATATTCCTCGATCATGCCCACATTGGAGATCAACACATCCCTTCCTTCGTCGATTCGATTCGCTTAGTAATACAAGATTATGAGCACGTCACGTTGCATACTCCTCGATCATGCCCACATTGGAGATCAAAACATCCCTTCCTTCGTCGATTCGATTCGCTTAGATCATGAGCACATCACGTTGCATACTCCTCGATAATGCTTATATTGGAGATCTACACATCCCTTTCGTCATCGATTCGAGTCAACACATCCCTTCCTTCGTCGATTCTATTTGCTTAGTAATACAAGATTATGAGCACGTCACGTTGCATACTCCTCGATCTTGCCCACATTGGAGATCAACACATCCCTTCCTTCGTCGATTCGATTCGCTTAGTACTACATGATCCTGAGCACGTCACGTTGCATACTCCTCGATCATGCCCACATTGGAGATCAACACATCCCTTCCTTCGTCGATTCGATTCGCTTAGTACTACATGATCATGAGCACGTCACGTTGCATACTCCTCGATTATTCCCACATTGGAGATCAACACATCCCTTCCAACGTCGATTCGATTCACTTAGTAATACAAGATCATGAGCACGTCACGTTGCATAGTCCTCGATCATGCCCACATTGGAGATCAACACATCCCTTCCTTCGTCAATTCGATTCGCTTAGTACTACATGATCATCAGCACGTCACGTTGCATACTCCTCGATCATTCCCACATTGGAGATCAACACATCCCTTCCTTCATTGATTCGATTCGCTTAGTACTACATGATCATGAGCACGTCACGTTGCATACTCCTCGATCATGCCCACATTGGAGATCAACACATCCCTT
This sequence comes from Cenchrus fungigraminus, assembly GCA_036936925.1. Classification (NCBI taxonomy): domain Eukaryota; kingdom Viridiplantae; phylum Streptophyta; class Magnoliopsida; order Poales; family Poaceae; genus Cenchrus; species Cenchrus fungigraminus. Next base: position 75,372,274 of record CM072774.1, on the reverse strand, counting down.
CCTTCGTCGATTAGATTCGCTTAGTACTACATGATCATGAGCACGTCACGTTGCATACTCCTCGAGCATTCCCACATTGGAGATCAACACATCCCTTCCTTCGTCGATTCGATTCACTTAGTAATACAAGATCATGAGCACGTCACGTTGCATAGTCCTCGATCATGCCCACATTGGAGATCAACAAGTCCCTTCCTTCGTCGATTAGATTCGCTTAGTACTACATGATCATGAGCACGTCACGTTGCATACTCCTCGATCATGCCGACATTGGAGATCAACACATCCCTTCCTACGTCGATTCGATTCACTTAGTAATACAAGATCATGAGCACGTCACGTTGCATAGTCCTCGATCATTCCCACATTGGAGATCAACACATCCCTTCCTTCGTCGATTAGATTCGCTTAGTACTACATGATCATGAGCACGTCACGTTGCATACTCCTCGATCATTCCCACATTGGAGATCAACACATCCCTTCCTACGTCGATTCGATTCACTTAGTAATACAAGATCATGAGCACGTCACGTTGCATAGTCCTCGATCATGCCCACATTGGAGATCAACACATCCCTTCCTTCGTCGATTCGATTCGCTTAGTACTACAAGATTATGAGCACGTCACGTTGCATACTCCTCGATCATGCCACATTGGAGATCAACACATCCCTTCCTTCGTCGATTCGATTCTCTTAGTACTACATGATCCTGAGCACGTCACGTTGCATACTCCTCGATCATGCCCACATTGGAGATCAACACATCCCTTTCTTCGTCGATTCGATTCGCTTAGTACTACATGATCATGAGCACGTCACGTTGCATACTCCACGATCATGCCCACATTCGAGATCAACACATCCCTTCCTTCGTCGATTAGATTCGCTTAGTACTACATGATCATGAGCACGTCACGTTGCATACTCCTCGATCATGCCGACATTGGAGATCAACACATCCCTTCCTACGTCGATTCGATTCACTTAGTAATACAAGATCATGAGCACGTCACGTTGCATAGTCCTCGATCATGCCCACATTGGAGATCAACACATCCCTTCCTTCGTCGATTAGATTCGCTTAGTACTACATGATCATGAGCACCTCACGTTGCATACTCCTCGATCATTCCCACATTGGAGATCAACACATCCCTTCCTACGTCGATTCGATTCACTTAGTAATACAAGATCATGAGCACGTCACGTTGCATAGTCCTCGATCATGCCCACATTGGAGATCAACACATCCCTTCCTTCGTCGATTCGATTCGCTTAGTACTACAAGATTATGAGCACGTCACGTTGCATACTCATCGATCATGCCCACATTGGAGATCAACACATCCCTTCCTTCGTTGATTCGATTCTCTTAGTACTACATGATCCTCAGCACGTCACGTTGCATACTCCTCGATCATGCCCATATTGGAGATCAACAAGTCCCTTTCTTCGTCGATTCGATTCGCTTAGTACTACATGATCATGAGCACATCACGTTGCATACTCCTCGAGCATTCCCACATTGGAGATCAACACATCCCTTCCTTCGTCGATTCGATTCGCTTAGTACTACATGATCATGAGCACGTCACGTTGATATTCCTCGATCATGCCCACATTGGAGATCAACACATCCCTTCCTTCGTCGATTCGATTCGCTTAGTAATACAAGATTATGAGCACGTCACGTTGCATACTCCTCGATCATGCCCACATTGGAGATCAAAACATCCCTTCCTTCGTCGATTCGATTCGCTTAGATCATGAGCACATCACGTTGCATACTCCTCGATAATGCTTATATTGGAGATCTACACATCCCTTTCGTCGTCGATTCGAGTCAACACATCCCTTCCTTCGTCGATTCTATTTGCTTAGTAATACAAGATTATGAGCACGTCACGTTGCATACTCCTCGATCTTGCCCACATTGGAGATCAACACATCTCTTCCTTCGTCGATTCGATTCGCTTAGTACTACATGATCCTAAGCACGTCACGTTGCATACTCCTCGATCATGCCCACATTGGAGATCAACACATCCCTTCCTTCGTCGATTCGATTCGCTTAGTACTACATGATCATGAGCACGTCACGTTGCATACTCCTCGATTATTCCCACATTGGAGATCAACACATCCCTTCCTACGTCGATTCGATTCACTTAGTAATACAAGATCATGAGCACGTCACGTTGCATAGTCCTCGATCATGCCCACATTGGAGATCAACACATCCCTTCCTTCGTCGATTAGATTCGCTTAGTACTACATGATCATCAGCACGTCACGTTGCATACTCCTCGATCATGCCCACATTGGAGATCAACACATCCCTTCCTTCATTGATTCGATTCGCTTAGTACTACATGATCATGAGCACGTCACGTTGCATACTCCTCGATCATGCCCACATTGGAGATCAACACATCCCTTCCTTCGTCGATTCGATTCGCTTAGTACTACATGATCATGAGCACGTCACGTTGCATACTCCTCGAGCATTCCCACATTGGAGATCAACACATCCCTTCCTTCGTCGATTCGATTCACTTAGTAATACAAGATCATGAGCACGTCACGTTGCATAGTCCTCGATCATGCCCACATTGGAGATCAACAAGTCCCTTCCTTCGTCGATTAGATTCGCTTAGTACTACATGATCATGAGCACATCACGTGGCATACTCCTCGATCATGCCGACATTGGAGATCAACACATCCCTTCCTACGTCGATTCGATTCACTTAGTAATACAAGATCATGAGCACGTCACGTTGCATAGTCCTCGATCATTCCCACATTGGAGATCAACACATCCCTTCCTTCGTCGATTAGATTCGCTTAGTACTACATGATCATGAGCACGTCACGTTGCATACTCCTCGATCATTCCCACATTGGAGATCAACACATCCCTTCCTTCGTCGATTCGATTCGCTTAGTACTACATGATCATGAGCACGTCACGTTGCATACTCCTCGATCATTCCCACATTGGAGATCAACACATCCCTTCCTTCGTCGATTCGATTCGCTTAGTACTACAAGATTATGAGCACGTCACGTTGCATACTCCTCGATCATGCCACATTGGAGATCAACACATCCCTTCCTTCGTCGATTCGATTCTCTTAGTACTACATGATCCTGAGCACGTCACGTTGCATACTCCTCGATCATGCCCACATTGGAGATCAACACATCCCTTTCTTCGTCGATTCGATTCGCTTAGTACTACAAGATCATGAGCACGTCACGTTGCATAGTCCTCGATCATGCCCACATTGGAGATCAACAAGTCCCTTCCTTCGTCGATTAGATTCGCTTAGTACTACAAGATCATGAGCACGTCACGTTGCATACTCCTCGATCATGCTGACATTGGAGATCAACACATCCCTTCCTACGTCGATTCGATTCACTTAGTAATACAAGATCATGAGCACGTCACGTTGCATAGTCCTCGATCATGCCCACATTGGAGATCAACACATCCCTTCCTTCGTCGATTAGATTCGCTTAGTACTACATGATCATGAGCACCTCACGTTGCATACTCCTCGATCATTCCCACATTGGAGATCAACACATCCCTTCCTACGTCGATTCGATTCACTTAGTAATACAAGATCATGAGCACGTCACGTTGCATAGTCCTCGATCATGCCCACATTGGAGATCAACACATCCCTTCCTTCGTCGATTCGATTCGCTTAGTACTACAAGATTATGAGCACGTCACGTTGCATACTCATCGATCATGCCCACATTGGAGATCAACACATCCCTTCCTTCGTTGATTCGATTCTCTTAGTAATACATGATCCTCAGCACGTCACGTTGCATACTCCTCGATCATGCCCATATTGGAGATCAACAAGTCCCTTTCTTCGTCGATTCGATTCGCTTAGTACTACATGATCATGAGCACAACACGTTGCATACTCCTCGAGCATTCCCACATTGGAGATCAACACATCCCTTCCTTCGTCGATTTGATTCGCTTAGTACTACATGATCATGAGCACGTCACGTTGATATTCCGCGATCATGCCCACATTGGAGATCAACACATCCCTTCCTTCGTCGATTCGATTCGCTTAGTAATACAAGATTATGAGCACGTCACGTTGCATACTCCTCGATCATGCCCACATTGGAGATCAAAACATCCCTTCCTTCGTCGATTCGATTCACTTAGGCCATGAGCACATCACGTTGCATACTCCTCGATAATGCTTATATTGGAGATCTACACAACCCTTTCGTCATCGATTCGAGTCAACACATCCCTTCCTTCGTCGATTCTATTTGCTTAGTAATACAAGATTATGAGCACGTCACGTTGCATACTCCTCGATCTTGCCCACATTGGAGATCAACACATCTCTTCCTTCGTCAATTCGATTCGCTTAGTACTACATGATCCTGAGCACGTCACGTTGCATACTCCTCGATCATGCCCACATTGGAGATCAACACATCCCTTCCTTCGTCGATTCGATTCGCTTAGTACTACATGATCATGAGCACGTCACGTTGCATACTCCTCGATTATTCCCACATTGGAGATCAACACATCCCTTCCTACGTCGATTCGATTCACTTAGTAATACAAGATCATGAGCACGTCACGTTGCATAGTCCTCGATCATGCCCACATTGGAGATCAACACATCCCTTCCTTCGTCGATTAGATTCGCTTAGTACTACATGATCATCAGCACGTCACGTTGCATACTCCTCGATCATTCCCACATTGGAGATCAACACATCCCTTCCTTCATTGATTCGATTCGCTTAGTACTACATGATCATGAGCACGTCACGTTGCATACTCCTCGATCATGCCCACATTGGAGATCAACACATCCCTTCCTTCATCGATTCGATTCGCTTAGTACTACATGATCATGAGCACGTCATGTTGCATACTCCTCGATCATTCCCACATTGGAGATCAACACATCCCTTCCTTCATTGATTCGATTCGCTTAGTACTACATAATCATGAGCACGTCACGTTGCATACTCCTCGATCATGCCGACATTGGAGATCAACACATCCCTTCCTTCGTCGATTAGATTCGCTTAGTACTACATGATCATGAGCACGTCACGTTGCATACTCCTCGAGCATTCCCACATTGGAGATCAACACATCCCTTCCTTCGTCGATTCGATTCACTTAGTAATACAAGATCATGAGCACGTCACGTTGCATAGTCCTCGATCATGCCCACATTGGAGATCAACAAGTCCCTTCCTTCGTCGATTAGATTCGCTTAGTACTACATGATCATGAGCACGTCACGTTGCATACTCCTCGATCATGCCGACATTAGAGATCAACACATCCCTTCCTACGTCGATTCGATCCACTTTGTAATACAAGATCATGAGCACGTCACGTTGCATAGTCCTCGATCATTCCCACATTGGAGATCAACACATCCCTTCCTTCGTCGATTAGATTCGCTTAGTACTACATGATCATGAGCACGTCACGTTGCATACTCCTCGATCATTCCCACATTGGAGATCAACACACCCCTTCCTACATCGATTCGATTCACTTAGTACTACAAGATCATGAGCACGTCACGTTGCATAGTCCTCGATCATGCCCACATTGGAGATCAACACATCCCTTCCTTCGTCGATTCGATTCGCTTAGTACTACAAGATTATGAGCACGTCACGTTGCATACTCCTCGATCATGCCACATTGGAGATCAACACATCCCTTCCTTCGTCGATTCGATTCTCTTAGTACTACATGATCCTGAGCACGTCACGTTGCATACTCCTCGATCATGCCCACATTGGAGATCAACACATCCCTTTCTTCGTCGATTCGATTCGCTTAGTACTACATGATCATGAGCACATCACGTTGCATACTCCTCGAGCATTCCCACATTGGAGATCAACACATCCCTTCCTTCGTCGATTCGATTCGCTTAGTACTACATGATCATGAGCACGTCACGTTGCATACTCCTCGAGCATTCCCACATTGGAGATCAACACATCCCTTCCTTCGTCGATTCGATTCACTTAGTAATACAAGATCATGAGCACGTCACGTTGCATAGTCCTCGATCATGCCCACATTGGAGATCAACAAGTCCCTTCCTTCGTCGATTAGATTCGCTTAGTACTACATGATCATGAGCACGTCACATTGCATACTCCTCGATCATGCCGACATTGGAGATCAACACATCCCTTCCTACGTCGATTCGATTCACTTAGTAATACAAGATCATGAGCACGTCACGTTGCATAGTCCTCGATCATGCCCACATTGGAGATCAACACATCCCTTCCTTCGTCGATTAGATTCGCTTAGTACTACATGATCATGAGCACCTCACGTTGCATACTCCTCGATCATTCCCACATTGGAGATCAACACATCCCTTCCTACGTCGATTCGATTCACTTAGTAGTACAAGATCATGAGCACGTCACGTTGCATAGTCCTCGATCATGCCCACATTGGAGATCAACACATCCCTTCCTTCGTCGATTCGATTCGCTTAGTACTACAAGATTATGAGCACGTCACGTTGCATACTCATCGATCATGCCCACATTGGAGATCAACACATCCCTTCCTTCGTTGATTCGATTCTCTTAGTACTACATGATCATGAGCACGTCACGTTGCATACTCCTCGATCATGCCCATATTGGAGATCAACAAGTCCCTTTCTTCGTCGATTCGATTCGCTTAGTACTACATGATCATGAGCACATCACGTTGCATACTCCTCGAGCATTCCCACATTGGAGATCAACACATCCATTCCTTCGTCGATTCGATTCGCTTAGTACAACATGATCATGAGCACGTCACGTTGATATTCCTCGATCATGCCCACATTGGAGATCAACACATCCCTTCCTTCCTCGATTCGATTCGCTTAGTAATACAAGATTATGAGCACATCACGTTGCATACTCCTCGATCATGCCCACATTGGAGATCAAAACATCCCTTCCTTCGTCGATTCCATTCGCTTAGATCATGAGCACATCACGTTGCATACTCCTCGATAATGCTTATATTGGAGATCTACACATCCCTTTCGTCGTCGATTCGAGTCAACACATCCCTTCCTTCGTCGATTCTATTTGCTTACTAATACAAGATTATGAGCACGTCACGTTGCATACTCCTCGATCTTGCCCACATTGGAGATCAACACATCTCTTCCTTCGTCGATTCGATTCGCTTAGCACTACATGATCCTAAGCACGTCACGTTGCATACTCCTCGATCATGCCCACATTGGAGATTAACACATCCCTTCCTTCGTCGATTCGATTCGCTTAGTACTACATGATCATGAGCACGTCACGTTGCATACTCCTCGATTATTCCCACATTGGAGATCAACACATCCCTTCCTATGTCGATTCGATTCACTTAGTAATACAAGATCATGAGCACGTCACGTTGCATAGTCCTCGATCATACCCACATTGGAGATCAACACATCCCTTCCTTCGTCGATTAGATTCGCTTAGTACTACATGATCATCAGCACATCACGTTGCATACTCCTCGATCATTCCCACATTGGAGATCAACACATCCCTTCCTTCATTGATTCGATTCGCTTAGTACTACCTGATCATGAGCACGTCATGTTGCATACTCCTCAATCATGCCGACATTGTAGATCAACACATCCCTTCCTTCGTCGATTAGATTCGCTTAGTACTACATGATCATGAGCACGTCACGTTGTATACTCCTCGATCATTCCCACATTGGAGATCAACACATCCGTTCCTTCGTCGATTCGATTCGCTTAGTACTACAAGATTGTGAGCACGTCACGTTGCATACTTCTCGATCATGCCCACATTGGAGATCAACACAACCCTTCCTTCGTCGATTCGATTCACTTAGTAATACAAGATTATGAGCACGTCACGTTGCATACCCCTCGATCATGCCCACATTCGAGATCAACACATCCCTTCTTTTGTCGATTCGATTCGCTTAGTACTACAAGATTATGAGCACGTCACGTTGCATACTCCTCGATCATGCCCACATTGGAGATCAACACATCCCTTCCTTCATTGATTCGATTCACTTAGTACTACAAGATCATGAGCACGTCACGTTGCATAGTCCTCGATCATGCCCACATTGGAGATCAACACATCCCTTCCTTCGTCGATTCGATTCGCTTAGTACTACAAGATTATGAGCACGTCACGTTGCATACTCATCGATCATGCCCACATTGGAGATCAACACATCCCTTCCTTCGTTGATTCGATTCTCTTAGTACTACATGATCCTGAGCACGTCACGTTGCATACTCCTCGATCATGCCCACATTGGAGATCAACAAGTCCCTTTCTTCGTCGATTCGATTCGCTTAGTACTACATGATCATGAGCACGTCACGTTGCATACTCCTCGAGCATTCCCACATTGGAGATCAACACATCCCTTCCTTCGTCGATTCGATTCACTTAGTAATACAAGATCATGAGCACGTCACGTTGCATAGTCCTCGATCATGCCCACATTGGAGATCAACAAGTCCCTTCCTTCGTCGATTAGATTCGCTTAGTACTACATGATCATGAGCACGTCACGTTGCATACTCCTCGATCATGCCGACATTGGAGATCAACACATCCCTTCCTACGTCGATTCGATCCACTTTGTAATACAAGATCATGAGCACGTCACGTTGCATAGTCCTCGATCATTCCCACATTGGAGATCAACACATCCCTTCCTTCGTCGATTAGATTCGCTTAGTACTACATGATCATGAGCACGTCACGTTGCATACTCCTCGATCATTCCCACATTGGAGATCAACACATCCCTTCCTACGTCGATTCGATTCACTTAGTACTACAAGATCATGAGCACGTCACGTTGCATAGTCCTCGATCATGCCCACATTGGAGATCAACACATCCCTTCCTTCGTCGATTCGATTCGCTTAGTACTACAAGATTATGAGCACGTCACGTTGCATACTCCTCGATCATGCCACATTGGAGATCAACACATCCCTTCCTTCGTCGATTCGATTCTCTTAGTACTACATGATCCTGAGCACGTCACGTTGCATACTCCTCGATCATGCCCACATTGGAGATCAACACATCCCTTTCTTCGTCGATTCGATTCGCTTAGTACTACATGATCATGAGCACATCACGTTGCATACTCCTCGAGCATTCCCACATTGGAGATCAACACATCCCTTCCTTCGTCGATTCGATTCGCTTAGTACTACATGATCATGAGCACGTCACGTTGCATACTCCTCGAGCATTCCCACATTGGAGATCAACACATCCCTTCCTTCGTCGATTCGATTCACTTAGTAATACAAGATCATGAGCACGTCACGTTGCATAGTCCTCGATCATGCCCACATTGGAGATCAACAAGTCCCTTCCTTCGTCGATTAGATTCGCTTAGTACTACATGATCATGAGCACGTCACATTGCATACTCCTCGATCATGCCGACATTGGAGATCAACACATCCCTTCCTACGTCGATTCGATTCACTTAGTAATACAAGATCATGAGCACGTCACGTTGCATAGTCCTCGATCATGCCCACATTGGAGATCAACACATCCCTTCCTTCGTCGATTAGATTCGCTTAGTACTACATGATCATGAGCACCTCACGTTGCATACTCCTCGATCATTCCCACATTGGAGATCAACACATCCCTTCCTACGTCGATTCGATTCACTTAGTAGTACAAGATCATGAGCACATCACGTTGCATAGTCCTCGATCATGCCCACATTGGAGATCAACACATCCCTTCCTTCGTCGATTCGATTCGCTTAGTACTACAAGATTATGAGCACGTCACGTTGCATACTCATCGATCATGCCCACATTGGAGATCAACACATCCCTTCCTTCGTTGATTCGATTCTCTTAGTACTACATGATCCTCAGCACGTCACGTTGCATACTCCTCGATCATGCCCATATTGGAGATCAACAAGTCCCTTTCTTCGTCGATTCGATTCGCTTAGTACTACATGATCATGAGCACATCACGTTGCATACTCCTCGAGCATTCCCACATTGGAGATCAACACATCCCTTCCTTCGTCGATTCGATTCGCTTAGTACTACATGATCATGAGCACGTCACGTTGATATTCCTCGATCATGCCCACATTGGAGATCAACACATCCCTTCCTTCGTCGATTCGATTCGCTTAGTAATACAAGATTATGAGCACGTCACGTTGCATACTCCGCGATCATGCCCACATTGGTGATCAAAACATCCCTTCCTTCGTCGATTCGATTCGCTTAGTACTACATGATCATGAGCACGTCACGTTGCATACTCCTCGAGCATTCCCACATTGGAGATCAACACATCCCTTCCTTCGTCGATTCGATTCTCTTAGTACTACATGATCTTGAGCACGTCACGTTGCATACTCCTCGATCATGCCCACATTGGAGATCAACACATCCCTTCCTACGTCGATTCGATCCACTTTGTAATACAAGATCATGAGCACGTCACGTTGCATACTCCTCGATCATGCCCACATTGGAGATCAACACATCCCTTCCTTCGTCGATTAGATTCGCTTAGTACTACATGATCATGAGCACGTCACGTTGCATACTCCTCGATCATTCCCACATTGGAGATCAACACATCCCTTCCTACGTCGATTCGATCCACTTAGTAATACAAGATCATGAGCACGTCACGTTGCATAGTCCTCGATCATGCCCACATTGGAGATCAACACATCCCTTCCTTCATCGATTCGATTAGCTTAGTACTACATGATCATGAGCACGTCATGTTGCATACTCCTCGATCATTCCCACATTGGAGATCAACACATCCCTTCCTTCGTCGATTCGATTCGCTTAGTACTACATGATCATGAGCACGTCACGTTGCATACTCCTCAATCATGCCCACATTGGAGATCAACACATCCCTTCCTTCGTCGATTCGATTCGCTTAGTACTACATGATCATGAGCACGTCACGTTGCATACTCCTCGATCATTCCCACATTGGAGATCAACACATCCGTTCCTTCTTCGATTTGATTCGCTTAGTACTACAAGATTGTGAGAACGTCACGTTGCATACTCCTCGATAATGCTTATATTGGAGATCAACACAACACTTCCTTCGTCGATTCGATTCACTTAGTAATACAAGATTGTGAGCACGTCACGTTGCATACACCTCGATCATGCCCACATTCGAGATCAACACATCCCTTCCTTCGTCGATTCTATTTGCTTAGTAATACAAGATTATGAGCACGTCACGTTGCATACTCCTCGATCTTGCCCACATTGGAGATCAACACATCTCTTCCTTCGTCGATTCAATTCGCTTAGTACTACATGATCCTAAGCACGTCACGTTGCATACTCCTCGATCATGCCCACATTGGAGATCAACACATCCCTTCCTACGTCGATTCGATCCACTTTGTAATACAAGATCATGAGCACGTCACGTTGCATAGTCCTCGATCATTCCCACATTGGAGATCAACACATCCCTTCCTTCGTCGATTAGATTCGCTTAGTACTACATGATCATGAGCACGTCACGTTGCATACTCCTCGATCATTCCCACATTGGAGATCAACACATCCCTTCCTACGTCGATTCGATTCACTTAGTACTACAAGATCATGAGCACGTCACGTTGCATAGTCCTTGATCATGCCCACATTGGAGATCAACACATCCCTTCCTTCGTCGATTCGATTCGCTTAGTACTACAAGATTATGAGCACGTCACGTTGCATACTCCTCGATCATGCCACATTGGAGATCAACACATCCCTTCCTTCGTTGATTCGATTCTCTTAGTACTACATGATCCTGAGCACGTCACGTTGCATACTCCTCGATCATGCCCACATTGGAGATCAACACATCCCTTTCTTCGTCGATTCGATTCGCTTAGTACTACATGATCATGAGCACATCACGTTGCATACTCCTCGAGCATTCCCACATTGGAGATCAACACATCCCTTCCTTCGTCGATTCGATTCGCTTAGTACTACATGATCATGAGCACGTCACGTTGATATTCCTCGATCATGCCCACATTGGAGATCAACACATCCCTTCCTTCGTCGATTCGATTCGCTTAGTAATACAAGATTATGAGCACGTCACGTTGCATACTCCTCGATCATGCCCACATTGGAGATCAACACATCCCTTCCTTCGTCGATTTGATTCGCTTAGTACTACATGATCATTAGCACATCACGTTGCATACTCCTCGATTATTCCCACATTGGAGATCAACACATACCTTCTTACGTCAATTCGATTCACTTAGTAATACAAGATCATGAGTACGTCACGTTGCATAGTCCTTGATCATGCCCACATTGGAGATCAACACATCCCTTCCTTCGTCGATTAGATTCGCTTAGTACTACATGATCATGAGCACGTCACATTGCATACTCCTCGATCATTCCCACATTGGAGATCAACACATCCCTTCCTTCATTGATTCGATTCGCTTAGTACTACATGATCATGAGCACGTCATGTTGCATACTCATCAATCATGCCGACATTGGAGATCAACACATCCCTTCCTTCGTCGATTAGATTCGCTTAGTACTACATGATCATGAGCACGTCACGTTGTATACTCCTCGATCATTCCCACATTGGAGGTCAACACATCCGTTCCTTCGTCGATTCGATTCGCTTAGTACTATAAGATTGTGAGCACGTCACGTTGCATACTTCTCGATCATGCCCACATTGGAGATCAACACAACCCTTCCTTCGTCGATTCGATTCACTTAGTAATACAAGATTATGAGCACGTCACGTTGCATACTCCTCGATCATGCCCACATTGGAGATCAACACATCCCTTCCTTCGTCGATTCGATTCGCTTAGTACTACAAGATTATGAGCACGTCACGTTGCATACTCATCGATCATGCCCACATTGGAGATCAACACATCCCTTCTTTCGTCGATTCGATTCGCTTAGTACTACATGATCATGAGCACGTCACGTTGCATACTCCTCGATCTTGCCCACATTGGAGATCAACACATCCCTTCCTTCGTCGATTTGATTCGCTTAGTACTACATGATCATGAGCACATCACGTTGCATACTCCACGATTATTCCCCAATTGGAGATCAACACATACCTTCTTACGTCGATTCGATTCACTTAGTAATACAAGATCATGAGCACGTCACGTTGCATAGTCCTCGATCATGCCCACATTGGAGATCAAGACATCCCTTCCTTCGTCGATTAGATTCGCTTAGTACTACATGATCATGAGCACGTCACGTTGCATACTCCTCGATCATTCCCACATTGGAGATCAACACATCCCTTCCTTCATTGATTCGATTCGCTTAGTACTACATGATCATGAGCACGTCACGTTGCATACTCCTCGATCTTGCCCACATTGTAGACCAACACATCTCTTCCTTCGTCGATTCGATTCGCTTAGTACTACATGATCCTCAGCACGTCACGTTGCATACTCCTCGATCATGCCCACATTGGAGATCAACACATCCCTTCCTTCGTCGATTTGATTCGCTTAGTACTACATGATCATGAGCACGTCACGTTGCATACTCCTCGATTATTCCCACATTGGAGATCAACACATACCTTCTTACGTCGATTCAATTCACTTAGTAATACAAGATCATGAGCACGTCACGTTGCATAGTCCTCGATCATGCCCACATTGGAGATCAACACATCCCTTCCTTCGTCGATTTGATTCGCTTAGTACTACATGATCATGAGCACGTCACGTTGCATACTCCTCGATCATTCCCACATTGGAGATCAACACATCCCTTCCTTCATTGATTCGATTCGCTTAGTACTACATGATCATGAGCACGTCATGTTGCATACTCCTCAATCATGCCGACATTGGAGATCAACACATCCCTTCCTTCGTCGATTAGATTCGCTTAGTACTACATGATCATGAGCATGTCACGTTGCATAATCCTCGATCATTCCCACATTGGAGATCAACACATCCGTTCCTTCGTCGATTCGATTCGCTTAGTACTACAAGATTGTGAGCACGTCACGTTGCATACTCCACGATCATGCCCACATTCGAGATCAACACATCCCTTCCTTCGTCGATTCGATTCGCTTAGTACTACAAGATTATGAGCAAGTCAGGTTGCATACTCCTCGATCATGCCCACATTGGAGATCAACACATCCCTTCCTTCGTTGATTCAATTCTCTTAGTACTACATGATCATGAGCACGTCACGTTGCATACTCCACGATCATGCCCACATTGGAGATCAACACATCCCTTCCTTCGTTGATTCGATTCGCTAAGTACTACAAGATTATGAGCACGTCACGTTGCATACTCCTCGATCATTCCCACATTGGAGATCAACACATCCCTTCCTTCGTCGATTCAATTCACTTAGTACTACATGATCATGAGCACGTCACGTTGCATACTCCTTGATCATGCCCACATTGGAGATCAACACATTCCTTCCTTCGTCGATTCGATTCGCTTAGTACTACAAGATTATGAGCACGTCACGTTGCATACTCCACGATCATGCCCACATTGGAGATCAACACATTCCTTCCTTCGTCGATTCGATTCGCTTAGTACTCCATGATCAAGAGCATGTCACGTTGCATACTCCTCAATCATGCCCACATTGGATCATACCCACATTGGAGATCAAGACATCCCTTCCTTCGTCGATTCGATTCGCTTAGTAATACAAGATTATTAGCACGTCACGTTGCATACTCCTCGATCATGCCCACATTGGGGATCAAAACATCCCTTCCTTCGTCGATTCGATTCGCTTAGATCATGAGCACATCATGTTGCATACTCCTCGATAATGCCCATATTGGAGATCAACACATCCCTTCCGTCGTTGATTCGAGTCAACACATCCCTTCCTTCGTCGATTCGATTTGCTTAGTAATACAAGATTATGAGCACGTCACGTTGCATACTCCTCGATCATTCTAATATTGGAGATCAACACATCCCTTCCTTCGCCGATTCGATTCAACACATCCCTTCCTTCGTCGATTCTATTCCCTTAGTACTACATGATCATGAGCACGTCACGTTGCATACTCCTCGATCATGCCCACATTGGAGATCAACACATCCCTTCCTTCGTCGATTCGATTCGCTTAGTACTACATGATCATGAGCACCTCACGTTGCATACTCCTTGATCATGCCGACATTGGAGATCAACACATCCCTTCCTTCATTGATTCGATTCGCTTAATACTACATGATGATGAGCACGTCACGTTGCATACTTCTCGATCATGCCCACATTAAAGATCAACACATTCCTTCCTTCGTCGATTCGATTCGATTAGTACTACATGATCATGAGCACGTCACGTGGCATACTCCTGGATAATTCCCACATTGGAGATCAACACATCCATTCCTACGTCGATTCGATTCGCTTAGTACGACATGATTATGAGCACGTCACGTTGCATACTCCACGATCATGCCCACATTGGAGATCAACACATCCCTTCCTTTGTCGATTCGATTCGCTTAGTACTACAAGATTATGAGCACGTCACGTTGCATACTCCACGATCATGCCCACATCGAGATCAACACATCCCTTCCTTCGTCGATTCGATTCGCTTAGTACTACATGATTATGAGCACGTCACGTTGCATACTCCTTGATCATGCCCACATTGGAGATCAACACATCCCTTCCTTTGTTGATTCAATTCTCATAGTACTACATGATCATGAGCACGTCACGTTGCATACTACACGATCATGCCCACATCGGAGATCAACACATCCTTCCTTTGTCGATACGATTCGCTTAGTACTACATGATCAAGAGCACGTCACGTTGCATACTCCTCGATCATGCCCACATTGGAGGTCAACACATCCCTTCTTTCGTCGATTCGATTCGCTTAGTACTACATCATCAAGAGCACGTCGCGTTGCATACTCCTGGATCATGACCACATTGGAGATCAACACATCCCTTCCTTCGTCGATTCGATTCGCTTAGTACTGCAAGATCATGAGCACGTCACGTTGCATACTCCTCGATCATGCCCACATTGGAGATCAACACATCCCTTCCTTCGTCAATTCGATTCGCTTAGTACTACAAGATTATGAGGACATCACATTGCATACTCCACGATCATGCCCACATTGGGGATCAACACATCCCTTCCTTGGTCGATTCGATTCGCTTAGTACTACAAGATTATGAGCACGTCACGTTGCATACTCCACGATCATGCCCACATTCGAAATCAACACATCCCTTCCTTCGTCGATTCGATTCGCTTAGTACTACAAGATTATGAGCACGTCAGGTTGCATACTCCTCGATCATGCCCACATAGGAGATCAACACATCCCTTCCTTCGTTGATTCAATTCTCTTAGTACTACATGATCATGAGCACGTCACGTTGCATACTCCACGATCATGCCCACATCGGAGATCAACACATCCCTTCCTTCGTCGATATGATTCGCTTAGTACTACATGATCAAGAGCACGTCACGTTGCATACTCCTCGATCATGCCCACATTGGAGGTCAACACATCCCTTCTTTCGTCGATTTGATTCGCTTAGTACTACATGATCAAGAGCACGTCATGTTGCATACTCCTGGATCATGCCCACATTGGAGATCAAAACATCCCTTCCTTCGTCGATTCGATTCGCTTAGTACTACAAGATTATGAGCACGTCACGTTGGATACTTCTTGATCATGCCCACATTGGAGATCAACACATCCCTTCCTTCGTCGATTCGATTTGCTAAGTACTACAAGATTATGAGCACGTCACGTTGCATACTCCTCGATCATGCCCACATTGGAGATCAACACATCCCTTCCTTCGTCGATTCGATTCGCTTAGTACTACATGATCATGAGCACGTCACGTTGATATTCCTCGATCATGCCCACATTGGAGATCAACACATCCCTTCCTTCGTCGATTCGATTCGCTTAGTAATACAAGATTATGAGCACGTCACGTTGCATACTCCTCGATCATGCCGACATTGGAGATCAACACATCCCTTCCTTCGTCGATTAGATTCGCTTAGTACTACATGATCATGAGCACGTCACGTTGCATACTCCTCGAGCATTCCCACATTGGAGATCAACACATCCCTTCCTTCGTCGATTCGATTCACTTAGTAATACAAGATCATGAGCACGTCACGTTGCATAGTCCTCGATCATGCCCACATTGGAGATCAACAAGTCCCTTCCTTCGTCGATTAGATTCGCTTAGTACTACATGATCATGAGCACGTCACGTTACATACTCCTCGATCATGCCGACATTGGAGAGCAACACATCCCTTCCTACGTCCATTCGATTCACTTAGTAATACAAGATCATGAGCACGTCACGTTGCATATTCCTTGATCATGCCCACATTGGAGATCAACACATCTCTTCCTTCGTCGATTAGATTCGCTTAGTACTACATGATCATGAGCACGTCACGTTGCATACTCCTCGATCATGCCCATATTGGAGATCAACACATCCCTTCCTACGTCGATTCGATTCACTTAGTAATACAAGATCATGAGCACGTCACGTTGCAAAGTCCTCGATCATGCCCACATTGGAGATCAACACATCCCTTCCTTCGTTGATTCGATTCTCTTAGTACTACATGATCCTGAGCACGTCACGTTGCATACTCCTCGATCATGCCCACATTGGAGATCAACACATCCCTTTCTTCGTCGATTCGATTGGCTTAGTACTACATGATCATGAGCACATCACATTGCATACTCCTCGAGCATTCCCACATTGGAGATCAACACATCCCTTCCTTCGTCGATTCGATTCGCTTAGTACTGCATGATCATGAGCACGTCACGTTGATATTCCTCGATCATGCCCACATTGGAGATCAACACAACCCTTCCTTCGTCGATTCGATTCGCTTAGTAATACAAGATTATGAGCACGTCACGTTGCATACTCCTCGATCATGCCCACATTGAAGATCAATACATCCCTTCCTTCGTCGATTCGATTCGCTTAGTACTACATGATCATGAGCACGTCACGTTGCATACTCCTCGATTATTCCCACATTGGAGATCAACACATCCCTTCCTACGTCGATTCGATTCACTTAGTAATACAAGATCATGAGCACGTCACGTTGCATAGTCCTCGATCATGCCCACATTGGAGATCAACACATCCCTTCCTTCGTTGATTAGATTCGCTTAGTACTACATGATCATCAGCACGTCACGTTGCATACTCCTCGATCATTCCCACATTGGAGATCAACACATCCCTTCCTTCATTGATTCGATTTGCTTAGTAATACATGATCATGAGCACGTCACGTTGCATACTCCACGATCATGCCCATATTGGAGATCAACACATCCCTTCCTTCGTGGATTCGATTCGCTAAGTACTACAAGATTATGAGCACATCACGTTGCATACTCCTCGATCATTCCCACATTGCAAATCAACACATCCCTTCCTTCGTCGATTCGATTCACTTAGTACTACATGATCGTAAGCACGTCACGTTGCATACTCCTTGATCATGCCCACATTGGAGATCAACACATTCCTTCCTTCGTCAATTCGATTCGCTTAGTAATACAAGATTATGAGCACGTCACGTTGCATACCCCTCGATCATGCCCACATTCGAGATCAACACATCCCTTCCCTTGTCGATTCGATTCGCTTAGTACTACAAGATTATGAGCACGTCACGTTGCATAGTCCTCGATCATGCCCACATTGGAGATCAACACATCCCTTCCTTCGTTGATTCGATTCGCTAAGTACTACATGATCATGAGCATGTCACGTTGCATACTCCACGATCATGCCCACATTAGAGATCAACACATCCCTTCCTTCGTCGATACGGTTCGCTTAGTACTACATGATCAAGAGCACGTCACGTTGCATACTCCTCGATCATGCCCACATTGGAGATCAACACATCCCTTCTTTCATCGATTCGATTCACTTAGTACTACATGATCATGAGCATGTCACATTGCATACTCCTGGATCATGCCCACATTGGAGATCAACACATCCCTTCTTTTGTCGATTCGATTTGCTTAGTAATACAAGATTATGAGCACGTCACGTTGCATACTCCTCGATCTTGCCCCCATTGGAGATCAACACATCCCTTCCTTCGTAGATTCGATTCGCTTAGTACTACATGATCCTGAGCACGTCACGTTGCATACTCCTCGATCATGCCCACATTGGAGATCAACACATCCCTTCCTTCGTCGATTTGATTCGCTTAGTGCCACATGATCATGAGCACATCGCGTTGCATACTCCTCGATCATTCCCACATTGGAGATCAACACATCCCTTCCTTCGTCGATTCGATTCGCTTAGTACTACATGATCATGAGCACGTCACGTTGCATACTCCTCGACCATTCCCACATTGGAGATCCACACATCCCTTCCTTCGTTGATTCGATTCGCTTAGTACTACATGATCATGAGCACATCACGTTGCATACTCCTCGATCAAGCCGACATTGGAGATCAACACATCCCTTCCTTCGTCGATTAGATTCGCTTAGTACTACATGATCATGAGCACGTCACGTTGCATACTCCTTGATCATTCCCACATTGGAGATCAACACATCCGTTCCTTCGTCGATTTGATTCGCTTAGTACTACAAGATTGTGAGCATGTCACGTTGCATACTCCTCGATCAAGCCCACATTGGAGATCAACACAACCTTCCTTCGTCGATTCGATTCCATTAGTAATACAAGATTATGAGCACGTCACGTTGCATACCCCTCGATCATGCCCACATTCGAGATCAACACATCCCTTCCTTTGTCGATTCGATTCGCTTAGTACTACAAGATTATGAGCACGTCACGTTGCATACTCCTCGATCATGCCCACATTGGAGATCAACACATCCCTTCCTTCGTGGATTCGATTCGCTAAGTACTACATGATCATGAGCATGTCACGTTGCATACTCCACGATCATGCCCACATTGGAGATCAACACATCCCTTCCTTCGTCGATACGATTCGCTTAGTACTACATGATCAAGAGCACATCACGTTGCATACTCCTCGATCATGCCCACATTGGAGATCAACACATCCCTTCTTTCGTCGATTCGATTCGCTTAGTACTATATGATCATGAGCACGTCACATTGCATACTCCTGGATCATGCCCACATTGGAGATCAACACATCCCTTCTTTTGTCGATTCGATTCGCTTAATACTACATGATCATGAGCACGTCACGTTGCATACTCCACGATCATGCCTACATTGGAGATCAACACATTCCTTCTTTTGTCGAGTCGATTCGCTTACTACTACATGATCATGAGCATGTCACATTGCATACTCCTCGATCATGCCCACATTGGAGATCAACACATCCCTTCCTTCGTGTATTCGATTCGCATAGTACTACAAGATTATGAGCACGTCATGTTGCATACTCCTCGATCATGCCCACATTGGAGATCAACACATCCCTTCCTTCGTCGATTTGATTCTCTTTGTACTACATGATCATGAGCACGTCACGTTGCATACTCCTCGATAATGCCCATATTTGAGATCAACACACCCCTTTCTTCATCGATTTGATTCGCTTAGTACTACATGATCATGAGCACGTCACGTTGCATACTCCTCGATCATTCCCACATTGGAGATCAACACATCCCTTCCTTCATTGATTCGATTCGCTTAGTACTACATGGTCATGAGCACGTCACATTGCATACTCCTCAATCATGCCGACATTGTAGATCAACACATCCCTTCCTTTGTCGATTAGATTCGCTTAGTACTACAAGATCAAGAGCACGTCACGTTGCATACTCCTCGAGCATTCCCACATTGGAGATCAACACATCCCTTCCTTCGTCGATTCGATTCACTTAGTAATACAAGATCATGAGCACGTCACGTTGCATACTCCTCGATCATGCCCACATTGGAGATCAACACATCCCTTCCTTCGTCGATTCGATTCGCTTAGTAATACAAGATTATGAGCACGTCACGTTGCATACTCCTTGATCATGCCCACATTGGAGATCAAAACATCCCTTCCTTCGTCGATTCGATTCGCTTAGATCATGAGCACATCACGTTGCATACTCCTCGATAATGCTCATATTGGAGATCAACACATCCCTTCCGTCGTCGATTCGAGTCAACACATCCCTTCCTTCATCGATTCGATTTGCTTAGTAATACAAGATTATGAGCACGTCACATTGCATACTCCTCGTTCTTGCCCACATTGGAGATCAACACATCAATTCCTTCGTAGATTCGATTCGCTTAGTACTACATGATCCTGAGCACGTCACGTTGCATACTCCTCGATCATGCCCACATTGGAGATCAACACATCCCTTCCTTCGTCGATTCGATTCGCTTAGTACCACATGATCATGAGCACGTCACGTTGCATACTGCTCGATCATTCCCACATTGGAGATCAACACATCACTTCCTTCGTCGATTCGATTCGCTTAGTACTACATGATCATGAGCACGTCACGTTGCATACTCCTCGAGCATTCCCACATTGGAGATCAACACGTCCCTTCCTTCGTCGATTCGATTCACTTAGTAATACAAGATCATGAGCACATCACGTTGCATACTGCTCGATCATGCCACATTGAAGATCAACACATCCCTTCCTTCGTCGATTAGATTCGCTTAGTACTACGTGATCATGAGCACGTCACATTGCATACTCCTCGATCATTCCCACATTGGAGATCAACACATCCCTTCCTTCGTTGATTCGATTCGCTTAGTACTACATGATCATGAGCACGTCACATTGCATACTCCTCGATCATGCCGACATTTGAGATCAACACATCCCTTCCTTCGTTGATTCGATTCGCTTAGTACTACCTGATCATGAGCACGTCACATTGCATACTCCTCGATCATGCCGACATTTGAGATCAACACATCCCTTCCTTCGTCGATTAGATTCGCTTAGTACTACATGATCATGAGCACGTCATGTTGCATACTCCTCGATCATTCCCACATTGGAGATCAACACATCCGTTCCTTCGTCAATTTGATTCGCTTAGTAATACAAGATTGTGAGCACGTCACGTTGCATACTCCTCGATCATGCCCACATTGGAGATCAACACAACCCTTCCTTCGTCGATTCAATTCACTTAGTAATACAAGATTGTGAGCACGTCACGTTGCATACCCCTCGATCATGCCAACATTCGAGATCAACACATCCCTTCCTTTGTCGATTCGATTCGCTTAGTACTACAAGATTATGAGCACGTCACGTTGCAAACTCCTCGATCATGCCCACATTGGAGATCAACACATCCCTTCCTTCGTTGATTCGATTCGCTAAGTACTACATGATCATGAGCATGTCACGTTGCATACTCCAGGATCATGCCCACATTGGAGATCAACACATCCCTTCCTTCGTCGATACGATTCGCTTAGTACTACATGAGCAAGAGCACGTCACGTTGCATACTCCTCGATCATGCCCACATTGGAGATCAACACATACCTTCTTTCATCGATTCGATTCGCTTAGTACTACACGATCATGAGCACGTCACATTGCATACTCCTGGATCGTGCCCACATTGGAGATCAAAACATCCCTTCTTTTGTCGATTCGATTCGCTTAATACTACATGATCATGAGCACGTCACGTTGCATACTCCACGATCATGCCCACATTACAGATCAACACATCCCTTCCTTCGTCGATTCGATTCGCTTAGTACTACATGATCATGAGCACGTCACGTTGCATACTCCTCGAGCATTCCCACATTGGAGATCAACACATCCCTTCCTTCATCGATTCGATTCACTTAGTAATACAAGATCATGAGCACGTCACATTGCATACTCCTCGATCATGCCCACATCGGAGATCAACACATCCCTTCCTTCGTCGATTAGATTCGCTTAGTACTACATGATCATGAGCACGTCACGTTGCATACTCCTCGATCATTCCCACAATGGAGATCAACACATTCCTTCCTTCATTGATTCGATTCGCTTAGTACTACATGATCATGAGCACGTCACGTTGCATACTCCTCGATCATGCCGACATTGGAGATCAACACATCTCTTCCTTCGTCGATTAGATTCGCTTAGTACTACATGATCATGAGCACGTCACGTTGCATACTCCTCGAGCATTCCCACATTGGAGATCAACACATCCCTTCCTTCGTTGATTCGATTCACTTAGTAATACAAGATCATGAGCACGTCACGTTGCATACTCCTCGATCATGCCCACATTGGAGATCAACACATCCCTTCCTTCGTCGATTAGATTCGCTTAGTACTACATGATCATGGGCACGTCACGTTGCATACTCCTCGATCATTCCCACATTGGAGATCAACACATCCCTTCCTTCATTGATTCGATTCGCTTAGTACTATATGATCATGAGCACGTCACGTTGCATAGTCCTCGATCATGCCGACATTGGAGATCAACACATCCCTTCCTTCGTCGATTAGATTCGCTTAGTACTACATGATCATGAGTACGTCACGTTGCATACTCCTCGATCATTCCCACATTGGAGATCAAAACATCCGTTCCTTCGTCGATTCGATTCGCTTAGTACTACAAGATTGTGAGCACGTCACGTTGCATACTCCTCGATCATGCCCACATTGGAGATCAACACAACCCTTCCTTCGTCGATTCAATTCACTTAGTAATACAAGATTGTGAGCACGTCACGTTGCATACCCCTCGATCATGCCAACATTCGAGATCAACACATCCCTTCCTTTGTCGATTCGATTCGCTTAGTACTACAAGATTATGAGCACGTCACGTTGCATACTCCTCGATCATGCCCACATTGGAGATCAACACATCCCTTCCTTCGTTGATTCGATTCGCTAAGTACTACATGATCATGAGCATGTCACGTTGCATACTCCAGGATCATGCCCACATTGGAGATCAACACATCCCTTCCTTCGTCGATACGATTCGCTTAGTACTACATGAGCAAGAGCACGTCACGTTGCATACTCCTCGATCATGCCCACATTGGAGATCAACACATATCTTCTTTCATCGATTCGATTCGCTTAGTACTACACGATCATGAGCACGTCACATTGCATACTCCTGGATCGTGCCCACATTGGAGATCAAAACATCCCTTCTTTTGTCGATTCGATTCGCTTAATACTACATGATCATGAGCACGTCACGTTGCATACTCCACGATCATGCCCACAATACAGATCAACACATCCCTTCCTTCGTCGATTCGATTCGCTTAGTACTACATGATCATGAGCACGTCACATTGCATACTCCTCGAGCATTCCCACATTGGAGATCAACACATCCCTTCCTTCATCGATTCGATTCACTTAGTAATACAAGATCATGAGCACGTCACATTGCATACTCCTCGATCATGCCCACATCGGAGATCAACACATCCCTTCCTTCGTCGATTAGATTCGCGTAGTACTACATGATCATGAGCACGTCACGTTGCACACTCCTCGATCATTCCCACAATGGAGATCAACACATTCCTTCCTTCATTGATTCGATTCGCTTAGTACTACATGATCATGAGCACGTCACGTTGCATACTCCTCATTCATGCCGACATTGGAGATCAACACATCTCTTCCTTCGTCGATTAGATTCGCTTAGTACTACATGATCATGAGCACGTCACGTTGCATACTCCTCGAGCATTCCCACATTGGAGATCAACACATCCCTTCCTTCGTTGATTCGATTCGCTTAATACTACAAGATTATGAGCACGTCACGTTGCATACTCCTCGATCATGCCCACATTGGAGATGAACACATCCCTTCCTTCGTTGATTCGATTCGCTAAGTACTACATGATCATGAGCACGTCACGTTGCATACTCCATGATGATGCCCACATTGGAGATCAACACATCCCTTCCTTCGTCGATTCGATTCGCTTAGTACTACATGATCATGAGCACGTCACGTTGATATTCCTCGATCATGCCCACATTGGAGATCAACACATCCCTTCCTTCATCGATGCGATTCGCTTAGTAATACAATATTATGAGCACGTCACGTTGCATATTCCTCGATCATGCCCACATTGGAGATCAAAACATTCCTTCCTTCGTCGATTCGATTCGCTTAGATCATGAGCACATCACGTTGCATACTCCTCGATAATGCCCATATTGGAGATCAACACATCCCTTCTGTCGTCGATTCGAGTCAACACATCCCTTCCTTCTTCGATTCGATTTGCTTAGTAATACAAGATTATGAGCACGTCACGTTGCATACTCCTCGATCTTACCCACATTGGAAATCAACACATCCCTTCCTTCGTAGATTCGATTCGCTTAGTACTACATGATCCTGAGCACGTCACGTTGCATACTCCTCGATCATGCCTACATTGGAGATCAACACATCCCTTCCTTCGTCGATTTGATTCGCTTTGTACCACTTGATCATGAGCACGTCACGTTGCATAGTCCTCGATCATTCCCACATTAGAGATCAACACATCCCTTCCTTCGTCGATTCGATTCTCTTAGTACTACATGATCATGAGCACGTCACGTTGCATACTCCTCGAGCATTCCCACATTGGAGATCAACACATCCCTTCCTTCGTCGATTCGATTCACTTAGTAATACAAGATCATCAGCACGTCATGTTGCATACTCCTCGATCATGCCACATTGGAGATCAACACATCCCTTCCTTCGTCGATTAGATTCGCTTAGTACTACATGATCATGAGCACGTCACGTTGCATACTCCTCGATCATTCCCACATTGGAGATCCACACATCCCTTCCTTCGTTGATTCGATTCGCTTAGCACTACATGATCATGAGCACGTCACGTTGCATACTTCTCGATCAAGCCGACATTGGAGATCAACACATCCCTTCCTTCGTCGATTAGATTCGCTTAGTACTACATGATCATGAGCACGTCACGTTGCATACTCCTCGATCATTCCCACATTGGAGATCAACACATCCGTTCCTTCGTCGATTTGATTCGCTTAGTACTATAAGATTGTGAGCACGTCACGTTGCATACTCCTCGATCATGCCCACATTGGAGATCAACACAACCCTTCCTTCGTCGATTCGATTCACTTAGTAATACAAGATTATGAGCACGTCACATTGCATACTCCTCGATCATGCCCACATTGGAGATCAACACAACCCTTCCTTCGTCGATTCGATTCGCTTAGTACTACATGATCATGAGCATGTCACGTTGCATACTCCACGATCATGCCCACATTAGAGATCAACACATCCCTTCCTTCGTCGATACGATTCGCTTAGTACTACATGATCAAGAGCACGTCACGTTGCATACTCCTCGATCATGCCCACATTGGAGATCAACACATCCCTTCTTTCGTCGATTCGATTCGCTTAGTACTACATGATCATGAGCACGTCACGTTGCATACTCCTGGATCATGCCCACATTGGAGATCAACACATCCCTTCTTTCGTCGATTCGATTCGCTTAGTACTACATGATCATGAGCACGTCACATTGCATACTCCTGGATCATGCCCACATTGGAGATCAACACATCCCTTCTTTTGTCGATTCGATTCGCTTAATACTACATGATCATGAGCACGTCACGTTGCATACTCCACGATCATGCCCACATTGGAGATCAACACATCCCTTCTTTTGTCGAGTCGATTCGCTTACTACTACATGATCATGAGCATGTCACATTGCATACTCCTCGATCATGCCCACATTGGAGATCAACACATCCCTTCCTTCGTCTATTCGATTCGCATAGTACTACAAGATTATGAGCACGTCATGTTGCATACTCCTCGATCATGCCCACATTGGAGATCAAAACATTCCTTCCTTCATTCATTCGATTCGCTTAGTACTACAAGAGCATGAGCACGTCACATTGCATACTCCTCGATCAAGCCCACATTGGAGATCAACACATCCCTTCCTTCGTCGATTTGATTCTCTTTGTACTACATGATCATGAGCACGTCACGTTGCATACTCCTCGATAATGCCCATATTTGAGATCAACACACCCCTTTCTTCGTCGATTTGATTCGCTTAGTACTACATGATCATGAGCTCGTCACGTCGCATACTCCTCGATCATGCCCACATAGAAGATCAACACATCCCTTCCTTCGTCGATTCGATTCGCTTAGTAATACAAGATTATGAGCACGTCACGTTGCACACTCCTCGATCATGCCCACATTGGAGATCAAAACATCCCTTCCTTCGTCTATACGATTCGCTTAGATCATGAGCACATCACGTTGCATACTCCTCGATCATGCCCATATTGGAGATCAACACATCCCTTCTTTCGTCGATTTGATTCAACACATCCCTTCCTTCATTATTTCGATTCACTTAGTACTACATGATCATGAGCACGTCACATTACATACTCCTCAATCATGCCCACATTGGAGATCAACACATCCCTTCATTCGTCGATTCGATTCGCTTAGTACTACAAGATTATGAGCACGTCACGTTGCATACTCCACGATCATGCCCACATTGGAGATCAACACATCCCTTCCTTCGTCGATTCGATTCTCTTAGTACTACATGATCATGAGCACGTCACGTTGCATACTCCTCGATCATGCCTACATTGGAGATTAACACATCCCTTCCTTCGTCAATTCGATTTGCTTAGTACTACAAGATTATGAGAACGTCACATTGCATACTTCTCGATCGTGCCCACATTGGAGATCAACACAACCCTTCCTTCGTCGATTCGATTCGCTTAGTAATACAAGATTATGAGCACGTTACGTTGCATACTCCTCGATTATGCCCACATTGGAGATCAACACATTCCTTCCTTCGTCGATTCGATTCACTTAGTACTACATGATCATGAGCACGTCACGTTGCATACTCCTCGATCATGACCACATTAGATCATGCCCACATTGGAGATCAACACATCCCTTCTTTCGTTGATTCGATTCGCTTAGTACTACATGATCATGAGCACGTCACTTTGCATACTCCTCGATCATGCCCACATTGGAGACCAAGACATTCCTTCCTTCGTCGATTCGATTCGATTAGTACTACAAGATTATGAGCACGTTACGTTGCATACTCCTCGATCATGCCCACATTGGGGATCAACACACCCCTTTCTTTGTCAATTCGATTCGCTTAGTACTACATCATCATGAGCTCGTCACGTCGCATACTCCTCGATCATGCCCACATTGGAGATCAACGCATCCCTTCCTTCGTCGATTTGATTCGCTTAGTACTACATGATCATGAGCACGTCACGTTGCATACTCCTCGATCATGCTCACATTGGAGATCAACACATCCCTTCCTTCGTCGATTCAATTCGCTTGGTAATACAAGATTATGAGCACGTCACGGTGCATACTTCACGATCATGCCCACATTGGAGACCAACACATCCCTTCCTTCGATTCGCTTAGTACTACATGATCATGAGCACGTCACGTTGCATACTCCTCGATCATGCCCACATTGGAGATCCACACATCCCTTTCTTCGTCGATTCGATTCGCTTAGTACTACAAGATTATGAGCACATCACGTTGCATACTCCTCGATCATGCCCACATTAGAGATCAACACAACCCTTCCTTCGTCGATTCGATTCGCTTAGTAATACAAGATTATGAGCACATCACGTTGCATACTCCTCGATCATGTCCACATTGGAGATCAAAACATCCCTTCCTTCGTTGATTCGATTCGCTTAGATCATGAGCACGTCATGTTGCATACTCCTCGATCATGCCCATATTGGAGATCAACACATCCCTTTGTTCGTCGATTCGATTCAACACATCCCTTCCTTCGTCGATTCGATTCACTTAGTACTACATTATCATGAGCACATCACGTTGCATACTCCTCGATCATGCCCACATTGGAGATCAACACATCCCTTCCTTCATTGATTCGAGTCGCTTAGTACTACATGATCATGAGCACATCACGTTGCATACTCCTCGACCATGCCCACGTTGGAGATCAACACATCCCTTTCTTCGTCGATTCGATTCGCTTAGTACTACATGATCATGAGCACGTCACGTTGGATACTCCTCGATCATGCCCACATTGGAGGTCAACACATCCCTTCTTTCATTGATTCGATTCGCTTAGTACTACATGATCATGAGCACGTCACATTGCATACTCCTGGATCATGCCCACATTGGAGATCAACACATCCCTTCTTTCATAGATTCGATTCGCTTAGTACTACGTGATCATGAGCACGTCACGTTGCATACTCCACGATGATGCCCACATTGGAGATCAACACATCCCTTCCTTCGTCGAGTTGATTCGCTTACTACTACATGATCATGAGTATGTCACCTTGCATACTCCTCGATCATGCCCACATTGGAGATCAACACATCCCTTCCTTCGTCGATTCGATTCGCCTACAACTACAAGATTATGAGCACGTCACCTTGCATACTCCTCGATCATGCCCACATTGGAGATCAAAACATTCCTTCCTTCATTGATTCGATTCGCTTAGTGCTACATGAGCATGAGCACGTCACATTGCATACTCCTCGATCATGCCCACATTGGAGATCAACACGTCCCTTCCTTCGTCGATTCGATTCGCTTAGTACTACATGATCATGAGCACGTCACGTTGCATACTCCTCGATCATGCCCACATTGGAGATCAACACAACCCTTCCTTCGTCGATTCGATTTGATTAGTAATACAAGATTATGAGCACGTCACGTGGCATACTCCTCGATCATGCCCACATTGGAGATCAAAACATCCCTTCCTTCGTCAATTCGATTCGCTTAGATCATGAGCACGTCTCGTTGCATACTTCTCGATCATGCCCATATAGGAGATCAACACATCCCTTCCTTCGTCGAATCGATTCAACGCATCCGTTCCTTTGTCGATTCGATTCACTTAGTACTATATGATCATGAGCACGTCACGTTGCATACTCCTCGATAATGCCCACATTGGAGATCAACACATGCCTTCCTTCGTTGATTCGATTCGCTTAGTACTACAAGATTATGAGCACGTCACGTTGCATACTCCTCAGTCATTCCGACATTGGAGATCAACACATCCCTTCCTTCGTTGATTCGATTCGCTTAGTACTACATGATCATGAGCACGTCACGTTGCATACTCGTCGATCATGCCCACATCGGGGATCAACACATCCCTTCCGTCGTCGACTCAATTCGCTTAGTACTACAAGATTGTGAGCATGTCACGTTGCCTACTCCACGATCATGTCCACATTGGAGATCAACACATCCCTTCCTTCATCGATAAGATTCACTTAGTACTACATGATCATGAGAACGTCACGTTGCATACTCCTAGATCATGCCCACATTGGAGATCAACACATCCCTTCTTTCGTCGATTGGATTCGCTTAGTACTACATGATCATGAGCACGTCATGTTGCATACCCCTGGATCATGCCCACATTGGAGATCAACACATCCATTCTTTCGTCGATTCCATTCGCTTAGTACTACATGATCATGAGCACGTCACGTTGCATACTCCACGATCATGCCCACATTTGAGATCAAAACATCCCTTCCTTCGTCGATTCCATTCGCTTAGATCATTAGCACATCATGTTCCATAATCCTCGATCATGCCCATATTGGATATCAACACATCCCTTCCATCGTCGATTCGATTCAACACATCCCTTCCTTCGTCGATTCGATTCACTTAGTACTACATGATCATGAGCACGTCACGTTGCATACTCCTCGATCATGCCCACATTGGAGATCAACACATTCCTTCCTTCGTCGATTCGATTCGCTTAGTACTACAAGATTATGAGCACGTCACGATGCATACTCCTCGATCATGCCCACATTGGGGATCAACACAACCCTTCCTTCGTCGATTCGATTCGCTTAGTAATACAAGATTATGAGCACGTCACGTTGCATACTCCTCGATGATGCCCACATTCGAGATCAAAACATCCCTTCCTTCGTCGATTCCATTCGCTTAGATCATAAGCACATCATGTTCCATAATCCTCGATCATGCCCATATTGGATATCAACACATCCCTTCCATCGTCGATTCGATTCAACACATCCCTTCCTTCGTCGATTCGATTCACTTAGTACTACATGATCATGAGCACGTCACGTTGCATACTCCTCGATCATGCCCACATTGGAGATCAACACATTCCTTCCTTCGTCGATTCGATTCGCTTAGTACTACAAGATTATGAGCACGTCACGTTGCATACTCCACAATCATGCCCACATTGGAGATCAACACAACCCTTCCTTCGTCGATTCGATTGCTTAGTAATACGAGATTATGAGTATGTTACGTTGCATACTCCTCGATCATGCCCACATTGGAGATCAAAACATCCCTTCCTTCTTCGAATCGATTCGCTTAGTACTACAAGATTATGAGCACGTCACGTTGCATACTCCACGATCATGCCCACATTGGAGATCAACACATCCTTCCCTTAGTCGATTCAATTCGCTTAGTACTACATGATCATGAGCACATCACGTTGTATACTCCTCGATCATGCCCACATTGGAGATCAACACATCCCTTCCTTTGTCAATTCGATTCGCTTAGTACTACAAGATTATGAGCACGTCACGTTGCATACTCCTCGATCATGCCCACATTGGAGATCAACACATTCCTTCCTTCATTGATTCGATTCGCTTAGTACTACATGATCATGACCACGTCACTTTGCATACTCCTGGATCATGCCCACATTGGAGATCAACACATCCCTTCTTTCATAGATTCGATTCGCTTAGTACTACATGATCATGAGCACATCACGTTGCATACTCCTCGACCATGCCCACGTTGGAGATCAACACATTCCTTCCTTCATTGATTCGATTCGCTTAGTACTACAAGATTATGAGCACGTCACGTTGCATACTCCACGATTATGCCCACATTGGAGATCAACACATCCCTTTCTTCGTCGATTCGATTCGCTTAGTACTACATGATCATGAGCACGTCACGTTGGATACTCCTCGATCATGCCCACATTGGAGGTCAACACATCCCTTCTTTCATTGATTCGATTCGCTTAGTACTACATGATCATGAGCACGTCACATTGCATACTCCTGGATCATGCCCACATTGGAGATCAACACATCCCTTCTTTCATAGATTCGATTCGCTTAGTACTACGTGATCATGAGCACGTCACGTTGCATACTCCACGATGATGCCCACATTGGAGATCAACACATCCCTTCCTTCGTCGAGTTGATTCGCTTACTACTACATGATCATGAGTATGTCACCTTGCATACTCCTCGATCATGCCCACATTGGAGATCAACACATCCCTTCCTTCGTCGATTCGATTCGCCTACAACTACAAGATTATGAGCACGTCACCTTGCATACTCCTCGATCATGCCCACATTGGAGATCAAAACATTCCTTCCTTCATTGATTCGATTCGCTTAGTGCTACATGAGCATGAGCACGTCACATTGCATACTCCTCGATCATGCCCACATTGGAGATCAACACGTCCCTTCCTTCGTCGATTCGATTCGCTTAGTACTACATGATCATGAGCACGTCACGTTGCATACTCCTCGATCATGCCCACATTGGAGATCAACACAACCCTTCCTTCGTCGATTCGATTCGGTTAGTAATACAAGATTATGAGCACGTCACGTGGCATACTACTCGATCATGCCCACATTGGAGATCAAAACATCCCTCCTTCGTCAATTCGATTCGCTTAGATCATGAGCACGTCTCGTTGCATACTTCTCGATCATGCCCATATAGGAGATCAACACATCCCTTCCTTCGTCGAATCGATTCAACGCATCCCTTCCTTCGTCGATTCGATTCACTTAGTACTATATGATCATGAGCACGTCACGTTGCATACTCCTCGATAATGCCCACATTGGAGATCAACACATGCCTTCCTTCATTGATTCGATTCGCTTATTACTACAAGATTATGAGCACGTCACGTTGCATACTCCTCAGTCATTCCGACATTGGAGATCAACACATCCCTTCCTTCGTTGATTCGATTCGCTTAGTACTACATGATCATGAGCACGTCACGTTGCATACTCGTCGATCATGCCCACATCGGGGATCAACACATCCCTTCCGTCGTCGACTCGATTCGCTTAGTACTACAAGATTGTGAGCATGTCACGTTGCCTACTCCACGATCATGTCCACATTGGAGATCAACACATCCCTTCCTTCATCGATAAGATTCACTTAGTACTACATGATCATGAGAACATCACGTTGCATACTCCTAGATCATGCCCACATTGGAGATCAACACATCCCTTCTTTCGTCGATTGGATTCGCTTAGTACTACATGATCATGAGCACGTCATGTTGCATACCACTGGATCATGCCCACATTGGAGATCAACACATCCATTCTTTCGTCGATTCCATTCGCTTAGTACTACATGATCATGAGCACGTCACGTTGCATACTCCACGATCATGCCCACATTTGAGATCAAAACATCCCTTCCTTCGTCGATTCCATTCGCTTAGATCATTAGCACATCATGTTCCATAATCCTCGATCATGCCCATATTGGATACCAACACATCCCTTCCATCATCGATTCGATTCAACACATCCCTTCCTTCGTCGATTCGATTCACTTAGTACTACATGATCATGAGCACGTCACGTTGCATACTCCTCGATCATGCCCACATTGGAGATCAACACATTCCTTCCTTCGTCGATTCGATTCGCTTAGTACTACAAGATTATGAGCACGTCACGATGCATACTCCTCGATCATGCCCACATTGGGGATCAACACAACCCTTCCATCGTCGATTCGATTCGCTTAGTAATACAAGATTATGCGCACGTCACGTTGCATACTCCTCGATGATGCCCACATTGGAGATCAAAACATCCCTTCCTTCGTCGATTCCATTCGCTTAGATCATTAGCACATCATGTTCCATAATCCTTGATCATGCCCATATTGGATATCAACACATCCCTTCCATCGTCGATTCGATTCAACACATCCCTTCCTTCGTCGATTCGATTCACTTAGTACTACATTATCGTGAGCACGTCACGTTGCATACTCCTCGATCATGCCCACATTGGAGATCAACACATTCCTTCCTTCGTCGATTCGACTCGCTTAGTACTACAAGATTATGAGCACGTCACGTTGCATACTCCACAATCATGCCCACATTGGAGATAAACACAACCCTTCCTTCGTCGATTCGATTGCTTAGTAATACGAGATTATGAGTATGTTACGTTGCATACTCCTCGATCATGCCCACATTGGAGATCAAAACATCCCTTCCTTCTTCGATTCGATTCGCTTAGTACTACAAGATTATGAGCACGTCACGTTGCATACTCCACGATCATGCCCACATTGGAGATCAACACATCCTTCCCTTAGTCGATTCGATTCGCTTAGTACTACATGATCATGAGCACGTCACGTTGTATACTCCTCGATCATGCCCACATTGGAGATCAACACATCCCTTCCTTTGTCAATTCGATTCGCTTAGTACTACAAGATTTTGAGCACGTCACGTTGCATACTCCTCGATCATGCCCACATTGGAGATCAACACAACCCTTTCTTCGTCGATTCGATTCGCTTAGTAATACAAGATTATGAGCACGTCACGTTGCATACTCCTCGATCATGCCCACATTGGAGATCAAAACATCCCTTCTTACGTAGATTCCATTCGCTTAGATCAGTAGCACATCATGTTGCATACTCCTCGATCATGCCCATATTGGAGATCAACACATGCCTTCCGTCGTCGATTCGATTCAACACATCCCTTCCTTCGTCGATTCGATTCACTTAGTACTACATGATCATGAGCACGTCACGTTGCATACTCCTCGATCATGCCCACATTGGAGATCAACACATTCCTTCCTTCGTCGATTCGATTCGCTTAGTACTACAAGATTATGAGCGCGTCACGTCGCATACTCCACCATCATGCCCACATTGGAGATCAACACATTAATTCCTTCGTCGATTCGATTCGCTTAGTACTACATGATCATGAGCATGTCATGTTGCATACTCCTCGATCATGCCCACATTGGATCATGCCCACATTGGAGATCAACACATCCCTTCTTTCATCGATTTGATTCGCTTAGTACTACATGATCATGAGCACTTCACGTTACAAACTCCTGGATCATGACCACATTGGAGATCAACACATCCCTTCCTTCGTTGATTCGATTCGCTTAGTACTACAAGATTATGAGCACGTCACGTTGCATACTCCATGATCATGCCACATTGGAGATCATCACATCCCTTGCTTCGTCGATTCGATTCGCTTAGTACAACATGATCTTGAGCACGTCACGTTGCATACTCCTCGATCATGCCCACATTGGAGATCAACACATCCCTTCCTTCATCGATAAGATTCACTTAGTACTACATGATCATGAGAACGTCACGTTGCATACTCCTAGATCATGCCCACATTGGAGATCAACACATCCCTTCTTTCGTCGATTGGATTCGCTTAGTACTACATGATCATGAGCACGTCATGTTGCATACCCCTGGATCATGCCCACATTGGAGATCAACACATCCATTCTTTCGTCGATTCCATTCGCTTAGTACTACATGATCATGAGCACGTCACGTTGCATACTCCACGATCATGCCCACATTTGAGATCAAAACATCCATTCCTTCGTCGATTCCATTCGCTTAGATCATTAGCACATCATGTACCATAATCCTCGATCATGCCCATATTGGATATCAACACATCCCTTCCATCGTCGATTCGATTCAACACATCCCTTCCTTCGTCGATTCGATTCACTTAGTACTACATGATCATGAGCACGTCACGTTGCATACTCCTCGATCATGCCCACATTGGAGATCAACACATTCCTTCCTTCGTCGATTCGATTCGCTTAGTACTACAAGATTATGAGCACGTCACGATGCATACTCCTCGATCATGCCCACATTGGGGATCAACACAACCCTTCCTTCGTCGATTCGATTCGCTTAGTAATACAAGATTATGAGCACGTCACGTTACAAACTCCTGGATCATGACCACATTGGAGATCAACACATCCCTTCCTTCGTTGATTCGATTCGCTTAGTACTACAAGATTATGAGCACGTCACGTTGCATACTCCACGATCATGCCCACATTGGAGATCAACACATCCCTTGCTTCGTCGATTCGATTCGCTTAGTACAACATGATCTTGAGCACGTCACGTTGCATACTCCTCGATCATGCCCACATTGGAGATCAATACATCCCTTCCTTCGTCGATTCGATTCGCTTAGTACTATAAGATTATGAGCACATCACGTTGCATACTCCTCGATCATGCCCACATTGGAGATCAACACAACCCTTCCTTCGTCGATTCGATTCGCTTTGTAATAAAAGATTATGAGCACGTCACGTTGCATACTCCTCGATCATGCCCTAATTGGAGATCAAAACATCCCTCCTTCGTCGATTCGATTCGCTTAGATCATGAGCACGTCTTATTGCATACTCCTCGATCATGCCCATATTCGAGATCAACACATCCCTTCTTCGTCGATTCGATTCAACACATCCCTTCCTTCGTCGATTTGATTCTCTTTGTACTACATGATCTTGAGCACGTCACGTTGCATACTCCTCGATAATGCCCATATTTGAGATCAACACAACCCTTTCTTCGACGATTTGATTCGCTTAGTACTACATGATCATGAGCACGTCACGTTGCATACTCCTCGATCATTCCCACATTGGAGATCAACACATCCCATCCTTCATTGATTCGATTCGCTTAGTACTACATGGTCATGAGCACGTCACGTTGCATACTCCTCAATCATGCCGACATTGGAGATCAACACATCCCTTCTTTTGTCGATTAGATTCGCTTAGTACTACATGATAATGAGCACGTCACGTTGCATACTCCTCGAGCATTCCCACATTGGAGATCAACACATCCCTTCCTTCGTCGATTCGATTCACTTAGTAATACAAGATCATGAGCACGTCACGTTGCATACTCCTCGATCATGCCCACATTGGAGATCAACACATCCCTTCCTTCGTCGATTCGATTCCCTTAGTAATACAAGATTATGAGCATGTCACGTTGCATACACCTTGATCATGCCCACAATGGAGATCAAAACATCCCATCCTTCGTCGATTCGATTCGCTTAGATCATGAGCACATCACGTTGCATACTACTCGATAATGCCCATATTGGAGATCAACACATCCCTTCCGTCGTCGATTCGAGTCAACACATCCCTTCCTTCGTCGATTCGATTTGCTTAGTAATACAAGATTATGAGCACGTCACGTTGCATACTCCTCGATC
Organism: Cenchrus fungigraminus; assembly: GCA_036936925.1. Taxonomy (NCBI): domain Eukaryota; kingdom Viridiplantae; phylum Streptophyta; class Magnoliopsida; order Poales; family Poaceae; genus Cenchrus; species Cenchrus fungigraminus. The sequence continues at coordinate 75,334,535 of CM072774.1, read as the reverse complement.
TTGCCCACATTGGAGATCAACACATCAATTCCTTCGTAGATTCGATTCGCTTAGTACTACATGATCCTGAGCACGTCACGTTGCATAATCCTCGATCATGCCCACATTGGAGATCAACACATCCCTTCCTTCGTCGATTCGATTCGCTTTGAACCACATGATCATGAGCACGTCACGTTGCATACTCCTCGATCATTCCCACATTGGAGATCAACACATCCCTTCCTTCGTAGATTCGATTCGCTTAGTACTACATGATCATGAGCACGTCACGTTGCATACTCCTCGAGCATTCCCACATTGGACATCAACACATCCCTTCCTTCGTCGATTCGATTCACTTAGTAATACAAGATCATGAGCACGTCACGTTGCATACTCCTCGATCATGCCACATTGAAGATCAACACATCCCTTCCTTCGTCGATTAGATTCGCTTAGTACTACGTGATCATGAGCACGTCACATTGCATACTCCTCGATCATTCCCACATTGGAGATCAACACATCCCTTCCTTTGTCGATTTGATTCGCTTAGTACCACATGATCATGAGCAAGTCACGTTGCATAGTCCTCGATCATTCCCACATTGGAGATCAACACATCCCTTCCTTTGTTGATTCGATTCGCTTAGTACTACATGATCATGAGCACATCACATTGCATACTCCTCGATCATGCCGACATTTGAGATCAACACATCCCTTCCTTCGTTGATTCGATTCGCTTAGTACTACCTGATCATGAGCACGTCACATTGCATACTCCTCGATCATGCCAACATTTGAGATCAACACATCCCTTCCTTTGTCGATTAGATTCGCTTAGTACTACATGATCATGAGCACGTCATGTTGCATACTCCTCGATCATTCCCACATTGGAGATCAACACATCCGTTCCTTCGTCGATTTGATTCGCTTAGTAATACAAGATTGTGAGCACGTCACGTTGCATACTCCTCGATCATGCCCACATTGGAGATCAACACAACCCTTCCTTCGTCGATTCGATTCACTTAGTAATACAAGATTGTGAGCACGTCACGTTGCATACCCCTCGATCATGCCAACATTCGAGATCAACACATCCCTTCCTTTGTCGATTCGATTCGCTTAGTACTACAAGATTATGAGCACGTCACGTTGCATACTCCTCGATCATGCCCACATTGGAGATCAACACATCCCTTCCTTCGTTGATTCAATTCTCTAAGTACTACATGATCATGAGCATGTCACGTTGCATACTCCAGGATCATGCCCACATTGGAGATCAACACATCCCTTCCTTCGTCGATACGATTCGCTTAGTACTACATGATCAAGAGCACGTCACGTTGCATACTCCTCGATCATGCCCACATTGGAGATCAACACATACCTTCTTTCGTCGATTCGATTCGCTTAGTACTACATGATCATGAGCACGTCACATTGCAAACTCCTGGATCGTGCCCACATTGGAGATCAACACATCCCTTCTTTTGTCGATTCGATTCGCTTAATACTACATGATCATGAGCACGTCACGTTGCATACTCCACGATCATGCCCACCTTACAGATCAACACATCCCTTCCTTCGTCGATTCGATTCGCTTAGTACTACATGATCATGAGCACGTCACGTTGCATACTCCTCGAGCATTCCCACATTGGAGATCAACACATCCCTTCCTTCATCGATTCGATTCACTTAGTAATACAAGATCATGAGCACGTCACATTGCATACTCCTCGATCATGCCCACATCGGAGATCAACACATCCCTTCCTTCGTCGATTAGATTCGCTTAGTACTACATGATCATGAGCACGTCACGTTGCATACTCCTCGATCATTCCCACAATGGAGATCAACACATCCCTTCCTTCATTGGTTCGATTCGCTTAGTGCTACATGATCATGAGCACATCACATTGCATACTCCTCGATAATGCCCATATTGGAGATCAACACATCCCTTCCGTCGTCGATTCGAGTCAACACATCCCTTCCTTCGTAGATTCGATTTGCTTAGTAATACAAGATTATGAGCACGTCACGTTGCATACTCCTCGATCTTGCCCACATTGGAGATCAACACATCAATTCCTTCGTAGATTCAATTCGCTTAGTACTACATGATCCTGAGCACGTCACGTTGCATAATCCTCGATCATGCCCACATTGGAGATCAACACATCCCTTCCTTCGTCGATTCGATTCGCTTAGTACCACATGATCATGAGCACGTCACGTTGCATACTCCTCGATCATTCCCACATTGGAAATCAACACATCCCTTCCTTCGTCGATTCGATTCGCTTAGTACTACAAGATCATGAGCACGTCACGTTGCATACTCCTCGAGCATTCCCACATTGGACATCAACACATCCCTTCCTTCGTCGATTCGATTCACTTAGTAATACAAGATCATGAGCACATCACGTTGCATACTCCTCGATCATGCCACATTGAAGATCAACACATCCCTTCCTTCGTCGATTAGATTCGCTTAGTACTACGTGATCATGAGCATGTCACATTGCATACTCCTCGATCATTCCCACATTGGAGATCAACACATCCTTTCCTTCGTTGATTCGATTCGCTTAGTACTACATGATCATGAGCACGTCACATTGCATAATCCTCGATCATGCCGACATTTGAGATCAACACATCCCTTCCTTCGTTGATTCGATTCGCTTAGTACTACCTGATCATGAGCACGTCACATTGCATACTCCTCGATCATGCCGACATTTGAGATCAACACATCCCTTCCTTCGTCGATTAGATTCGCTTAGTACTACATGATCATGAGCACGTCATGTTGCATACTCCTCGATCATTCCCACATTGGAGATCAACACATCCATTCCTTCGTCGATTTGATTCGCATAGTAATACAAGATTGTGAGCACGTCACGTTGCATACCCCTCGATCATGCCAACATTCGAGATCAACACATCCCTTCCTTTATCGATTCGATTCGCTTAGTACTACAAGATTATGAGCACGTCACGTTGCATACTCCTCGATCATGCCCACATTGGAGATCAACACATCCCTTCCTTCGTTGATTCGATTCGCTAAGTACTACATGATCATGAGCATGTCACGTTGCATACTCCAGGATCATGCCCACATTGGAGATCAACACATCCCTTCCTTCGTCGATACGATTCGCTTAGTACTACATGATCAAGAGCACGTCACGTTGCATACTCCTCGATCATGCCCACATTGGAGATCAACACATACCTTCTTTCGTCGATTCGATTCGCTTAGTACTACATGATCATGAGCACGTCACATTGCATACTCCTGGATCGTGCCCACATTGGAGATCAACACATCCCTTCTTTTGTCGATTCGATTCGCTTAATACTACATGATCATGAGCATGTCACGTTGCATACTCCACGATCATGCCCACATTACAGATCAACACATCCCTTCCTTCGTCGATTCGATTTGCTTAGTACTACATGATCATGAGCACGTCACGTTGCATACACCTCGAGCATTCCCACATTGGAGATCAACACATCCCTTCCTTCATCGATTCGATTCACTTAGTAATACAAGATCATGAGCACGTCACATTGCATACTCCTCGATCATGCCCACATCGGAGATCAACACATCCCTTCCTTCGTCGATTAGATTCGCTTTGTACTACATGATCATGAGCACGTCAAGTTGCATACTCCTCGATCATTCCCACAATGGAGATCAACACATCCCTTCCTTCATTGGTTCGATTCGCTTAGTACTACATGATCATGAGCACGTCACGTTGCATACTCCTCGATCATGCCGACATTGGAGATCAACACATCTCTTCCTTCGTCGATTAGATTCGCTTAGTACTACATGATCATGAGCACGTCACGTTGCATACTCCTCGAGCATTCCCACATTGGAGATCAACACATCCCTTCCTTCGTCGATTCGATTCACTTAGTAATACAAGATCATGAGCACGTCACGTTGCATACTCCTCGATCATACCCACATTGGAGATCAACACATCCCTTCCTTCGTCTATTAGATTCGCTTAGTACTACATGATCATGGGCACGTCACGTTGCATACTCCTCGATCATTCCCACATTGGAGATCAACACATCCCTTCCTTCGTTGATTCGATTCGCTTAGTACTACATGATCATGAGCACGTCACATTGCATAATCCTCGATCATGCCGACATTTGAGATCAACACATCCCTTCCTTCGTTGATTCGATTCGCTTAGTACTACCTGATCATGAGCACGTCACATTGCATACTCCTCGATCATGCCGACATTTGAGATCAACACATCCCTTCCTTCGTCGATTAGATTCGCTTAGTACTACATGATCATGAGCACGTCATGTTGCATACTCCTCGATCATTCCCACATTGGAGATCAACACATCCGTTCCTTCGTCGATTTGATTCGCATAGTAATACAAGATTGTGAGCACGTCACGTTGCATACCCCTCGATCATGCCAACATTCGAGATCAACACATCCCTTCCTTTGTCGATTCGATTCGCTTAGTACTACAAGATTATGAGCACGTCACGTTGCATACTCCTCGATCATGCCCACATTGGAGATCAACACATCCCTTCCTTCGTTGATTCGATTCGCTAAGTACTACATGATCATGAGCATGTCACGTTGCATACTCCAGGATCATGCCCACATTGGAGATCAACACATCCCTTCCTTCGTCGATACGATTCGCTTAGTACTACATGATCAAGAGCACGTCACGTTGCATACTCCTCGATCATGCCCACATTGGAGATCAACACATACCTTCTTTCGTCGATTCGATTCGCTTAGTACTACATGATCATGAGCACGTCACATTGCATACTCCTGGATCGTGCCCACATTGGAGATCAACACATCCCTTCTTTTGTCGATTCGATTCGCTTAATACTACATGATCATGAGCACGTCACGTTGCATACTCCACGATCATGCCCACATTACAGATCAACACATCCCTTCCTTCGTCGATTCGATTTGCTTAGTACTACATGATCATGAGCACGTCACGTTGCATACACCTCGAGCATTCCCACATTGGAGATCAACACATCCCTTCCTTCATCGATTCGATTCACTTAGTAATACAAGATCATGAGCACGTCACATTGCATACTCCTCGATCATGCCCACATCGGAGATCAACACATCCCTTCCTTCGTCGATTAGATTCGCTTTGTACTACATGATCATGAGCACGTCAAGTTGCATACTCCTCGATCATTCCCACAATGGAGATCAACACATCCCTTCCTTCATTGGTTCGATTCGCTTAGTACTACATGATCATGAGCACGTCACGTTGCATACTCCTCGATCATGCCGACATTGGAGATCAACACATCTCTTCCTTCGTCGATTAGATTCGCTTAGTACTACATGATCATGAGAACGTCACGTTGCATACTCCTCGAGCATTCCCACATTGGAGATCAACACATCCCTTCCTTCGTCGATTCGATTCACTTAGTAATACAAGATCATGAGCACGTCACGTTGCATACTCCTCGATCATACCCACATTGGAGATCAACACATCCCTTCCTTCGTCTATTAGATTCGCTTAGTACTACATGATCATGGGCACGTCACGTTGCATACTCCTCGATCATTCCCACATTGGAGATCAACACATCCCTTCCTTCATTGATTCGATTCGCTTAGTACTACATGATCATGAGCACGTCATGTTGCATAATCCTCAATCATGCCGACATTGGAGATCAACACATCCCTTCCTTCGTCGATTAGATTCGCTTAGTACTACAAGATCATGAGCACGTCACGTTGCATACTCCTCGATCATACCCACATTGGAGATCAACACATCCCTTCCTTCGTCTATTAGATTCGCTTAGTACTACATGATCATGGGCATGTCACGTTGCATACTCCTCGATCATTCCCACATTGGAGATCAACACATCCCTTCCTTCATTGATTCGATTCGCTTAGTACTATATGATCATGAGCACGTCACGTTGCATACTCCTCGATCATGCCGACATTGGAGATCAAGACATCCCTTCCTTTGTCGATTAGATTCGCTTAGTACTACTTGATCATGAGCACGTCACGTTGCATACTCCTCGATCATTCCCACATTGGAGATCAAAACATCCGTTCCTTCGTCGATTCGATTCGCTTAGTACTACAATATTGTGAGCACGTCACGTTGCATACTCCTCGATCATGCCCACATTGGATATCAACACAACCCTTCCTTCGTCGATTCGATTCACTTAGTAATACAAGATTATGAGCACGTCACGTTGCATACCCCTCGATCATGCCCACATTCGAGATCAACACATCCCTTCCTTTGTCAACTCGATTCGCTTAATACTACAAGAATATGAGCACGTCACGTTGCATACTCCTCGATCATGCCCACATTGGAGATGAACACATCCCTTCCTTCGTTGATTCGATTCGCTAAGTACTACATGATCATGAGCACGTCACGTTGCATACTCCATGATGATGCCCAGATTGGAGATCAACACATCCCTTCCTTCGTCGATTCGATTCGCTTAGTACTACATGATCATGAGCATGTCACGTTGCATACTCCTCGAACATTCCCACATTGGAGATCAACACATCCCTTCCTTCGTTGATTCGATTCGCTTAGTACTACATGATCCTGAGCACGTCACGTTGATATTCCTCGATCATGCCCACATTGGAGATCAACACATCCCTTCTTTCATCGATTCGATTCGCTTAGTAATACAAGATTATGAGCACGTCACGTTGCATACTCCTCGATCATGCCCACATTGGAGATCAAAACATCCCTTCCTTCGTTGATTCGATTCGCTTAGATCATGAGCACATCACGTTGCATACTCCTCGATAATGCCCATATTGGAGATCAACACATCCCTTCTGTCGTCGATTCGAGTCAACACATCCCTTCTTTCTTCGATTCAATTTGCTTAGTAATACAAGATTATGAGCACGTCACGTTGCATACTCCTCGATCTTGCCCACATTGGAGATCAACACATCCCTTCCTTCGTAGATTCGAATCGCTTAGTACTACATGATCCTGAGCACATCACGTTGCATACTCCTCGATCATGCCCACATTGGAGATCAACACATCCCTTCCTTTGTCGATTTGATTCGCTTAGTACCACATGATCATGAGCAAGTCACGTTGCATAGTCCTCGATCATTCCCACATTGGAGATCAACACATCCCTTCCTTCGTCGATTCGATTCGCTTAGTACTACATGATCATGAGCACGTCACGTTGCATACTCCTCGAGCATTCCCACATTGGAGATCAACACATCCCTTCCTTCGTCGATTCGATTCACTTAGTAATACAAGATCATGAGCACGTCACGTTGCATACTCCTCGATCATGCCACATTGGAGATCAACACATCCCTTCCTTCGTCGATTAGATTCGCTTAGTACTACATGATCATGAGCACGTCACGTTGCATACTCCTCGATCATTCCCACATTGGAGATCCACACATCCCTTCCTTCGTTGATTCGATTCGCTTAGTACTACATGATCATGAGCACGTCACGTTGCATACTCCTCGATCAAGCCAACATTGGAGATCAACACATCCCTTCCTTCGTCGATTAGATTCGCTTAGTACGACATGATCATGAGCACGTCACGTTGCATACTCCTCGATCATTCCCACATTGGAGATCAACACATCCGTTCCTTCGTCGATTTGATTCGCTTAGTACTACAAGATTGTGAGCACGTCACGTTGCATACTCCTCGATCATGCCCACATTGGAGATCAACACAACCCTTCCTTCGTCGATTCGATTCACTTAGTAATACAAGATTGTGAGCACGTCACGTTGCATACCCCTCGATCATGCCAACATTCGAGATCAACACATCCCTTCCTTTGTCGATTCGATTCGCTTAGTACTACAAGATTATGAGCACGTCACGTTGCATACTCCTCGATCATGCCCACATTGGAGATCAACACATCCCTTCCTTTGTTGATTCGATTCGCTAAGTACTACATGATCATGAGCATGTCACGTTGCATACTCCAGGATCATGCCCACATTGGAGATCAACACATCCCTTCCTTCGTCGATATGATTCGCTTAGTACTACATGATCAAGAGCACGTCACGTTGCATACTCCTCGATCATGCCCACATTGGAGATCAACACATACCTTCTTTCGTCGATTCGATTCGCTTAGTACTACATGATCATGAGCACGTCACATTGCATACTCCTGGATCGTGCCCACATTGGAGATCAACACATCCCTTCTTTTGTCGATTCGATTCGCTTAATACTACATGATCATGAGCACGTCACGTTGCATACTCCACGATCATGCCCACATTACAGATCAACACATCCCTTCCTTCGTCGATTCGATTCGCTTAGTACTACATGATCATGAGCACGTCACGTTGCATACTCCTCGAGCATTCCCACATTGGAGATCAACACATCCCTTACTTCATCGATTCGATTCACTTAGTAATACAAGATCATGAGCACGTTACATTGCATACTCCTCGATCATGCCCACATCGGAGATCAACACATCCCTTCCTTCGTCGATTAGATTCGCTTAGTACTACATGATCATGAGCACGTCACGTTGCATACTCCTCGATCACTCCCACATTGGAGATCAACACATCCGTTCCTTCGTCGATTTGATTCGCTTAGTACTACAAGATTGTGAGCACGACACGTTGCATACTCCTCGATCATGCCCACATTGGAGATCAACACAACCCTTCCTTCGTCGATTCGATTCACTTAGTAATACAAGATTTTGAGCACGTCACATTGCATACCCCTCGATCATGCCCACATTTGAGATCAACACATCCCTTCCTTTGTCGATTCGATTCGCTTAGTACTACAAGATTATGAGCACGTCACGTTGCATACTCCTCGATCATGCCCACATTGGAGATCAACACATCCCTTCCTTCGTTGATTCGATTCACTAAGTACTACATGATCATGAGCATGTCACGTTGCATACTCCACGATCATGCCCACATTAGAGATCAACACATCCCTTCCTTCGTCGATACGATTCGCTTAGTACTACATGATCAAGAGCACGTCACGTTGCATACTCCTCGATAATGCCCACATTGGAGATCAACACATCCCTTCTTTTGTCGATTCGATTCGCTTAATACTACATGATCATGAGCACGTCACGTTGCATACTCCTCGAGCATTCCCACATTGGAGATCAACACATCCTTTCCTTCGTCGATTCGATTCACTTAGTAATACAAGATCATGAGCACGTCACGTTGCATACTCCTCGATCATGCCACATTGGAGATCAACACATCCCTTCCTTCGTCGATTAGATTCGCTTAGTACTACATGATCATGAGCACGTCACGTTGCATACTCCTCGATCATTCCCGCATTAGAGATCCACACATCCCTTCCTTCGTCGATTCGATTCACTTAGTAATACAAGATCATGAGCACGTCACGTTGCATACTCCTCGATCATGCCACATTGGAGATCAACACATCCCTTCCTTCGTCGATTAGATTCGCTTAGTACTAGATGATCATGAGCACGTCACGTTGCATACTCCTCGATCATTCCCACATTAGAGATCCACACATCCCTTCCTTCGTTGATTCGATTTGCTTAGTACTACATGATCATGAGCACGTCACGTTGCATACTCCTCGATCAAGCCGACATTGGAGATCAACACATCCCTTCCTTCGTCGATTAGATTCGCTTAGTACGACATGATCATGAGCACGTCACGTTGCATACTCCTCGATCATTCCCACATTGGAGATCAACACATCCGTTCCTTCGTCGATTTGACTCGCTTAGTACTACAAGATTGGAGCACGTCACGTTGCATACTCCTCGATCATGCCCACATTGGAGATCAACACATCCCTTCCTTTGTTGATTCGATTCGCTAAGTACTACATGATCATGAGCATGTCACGTTGCATACTCCAGGATCATGCCCACATTGGAGATCAACACATCCCTTCCTTCGTCGATATGATTCGCTTAGTACTACATGATCAAGAGCACGTCACGTTGCATACTCCTCGATCATGCCCACATTGGAGATCAACACATACCTTCTTTCGTCGATTCGATTCGCTTAGTACTACATGATAATGAGCACGTCACATTGCATACTCCTGGATCGTGCCCACATTGGAGATCAACACATCCCTTCTTTTGTCGATTCGATTCGCTTAATACTACATGATCATGAGCACGTCACGTTGCATACTCCACGATCATGCCCACATTACAGATCAACACATCCCTTCCTTCGTCGATTCGATTCGCTTAGTACTACATGATCATGAGCACGTCACGTTGCATACTCCTCGAGCATTCCCACATTGGAGATCAACACATCCCTTACTTCATCGATTCGATTCACATAGTAATACAAGATCATGAGCACGTTACATTGCATACTCCTCGATCATGCCCACATCGGAGATCAACACATCCCTTCCTTCGTCGATTAGATTCGCTTAGTACTACATGATCATGAGCACGTCACGTTGCATACTCCTCGATCACTCCCACATTGGAGATCAACACATCCGTTCCTTCGTCGATTTGATTCGCTTAGTACTACAAGATTGTGAGCACGACACGTTGCATACTCCTCGATCATGCCCACATTGGAGATCAACACAACCCTTCCTTCGTCGATTCGATTCACTTAGTAATACAAGATTTTGAGCACGTCACATTGCATACCCCTCGATCATGCCCACATTTGAGATCAACACATCCCTTCATTTGTCGATTCGATTCGCTTAGTACTACAAGATTATGAGCACGTCACGTTGCATACTCCTCGATCATGCCCACATTGGAGATCAACACATCCCTTCCTTCGTTGATTCGATTCACTAAGTACTACATGATCATGAGCATGTCACGTTGCATACTCCACGATCATGCCCACATTAGAGATCAACACATCCCTTCCTTCGTCGATACGATTCGCTTAGTACTACATGATCAAGAGCACGTCACGTTGCATACTCCTCGATCATGCCCACATTGGAGATCAACACATCCCTTCTTTTGTCGATTCGATTCGCTTAATACTACATGATCATGAGCACGTCACGTTGCATACTCCTCGAGCATTCCCACATTGGAGATCAACACATCCTTTCCTTCGTCGATTCGATTCACTTAGTAATACAAGATCATGAGCACGTCACGTTGCATACTCCTCGATCATGCCACATTGGAGATCAACACATCCCTTCCTTCGTCGATTAGATTCGCTTAGTACTACATGATCATGAGCACGTCACGTTGCATACTCCTCGATCATTCCCGCATTAGAGATCCACACATCCCTTCCTTCGTCGATTCGATTCACTTAGTAATACAAGATCATGAGCACGTCACGTTGCATACTCCTCGATCATGCCACATTGGAGATCAACACATCCCTTCCTTCGTTGATTCGATTCACTAAGTACTACATGATCATGAGCATGTCACGTTGCATACTCCACGATCATGCCCACATTAGAGATCAACACATCCCTTCCTTCGTCGATACGATTCGCTTAGTACTACATGATCAAGAGCACGTCACGTTGCATACTCCTCGATAATGCCCACATTGGAGATCAACACATCCCTTCTTTTGTCGATTCGATTCGCTTAATACTACATGATCATGAGCACGTCACGTTGCATACTCCTCGAGCATTCCCACATTGGAGATCAACACATCCTTTCCTTCGTCGATTCGATTCACTTAGTAATACAAGATCATGAGCACGTCACGTTGCATACTCCTCGATCATGCCACATTGGAGATCAACACATCCCTTCCTTCGTCGATTAGATTCGCTTAGTACTACATGATCATGAGCACGTCACGTTGCATACTCCTCGATCATTCCCGCATTAGAGATCCACACATCCCTTCCTTCGTCGATTCGATTCACTTAGTAATACAAGATCATGAGCACGTCACGTTGCATACTCCTCGATCATGCCACATTGGAGATCAACACATCCCTTCCTTCGTCGATTAGATTCGCTTAGTACTAGATGATCATGAGCACGTCACGTTGCATACTCCTCGATCATTCCCACATTAGAGATCCACACATCCCTTCCTTCGTTGATTCGATTTGCTTAGTACTACATGATCATGAGCACGTCACGTTGCATACTCCTCGATCAAGCCGACATTGGAGATCAACACATCCCTTCCTTCGTCGATTAGATTCGCTTAGTACGACATGATCATGAGCACGTCACGTTGCATACTCCTCGATCATTCCCACATTGGAGATCAACACATCCGTTCCTTCGTCGATTTGACTCGCTTAGTACTACAAGATTGGAGCACGTCACGTTGCATACTCCTCGATCATGCCCACATTGGAGATCAACACATCCCTTCCTTTGTTGATTCGATTCGCTAAGTACTACATGATCATGAGCATGTCACGTTGCATACTCCAGGATCATGCCCACATTGGAGATCAACACATCCCTTCCTTCGTCGATATGATTCGCTTAGTACTACATGATCAAGAGCACGTCACGTTGCATACTCCTCGATCATGCCCACATTGGAGATCAACACATACCTTCTTTCGTCGATTCGATTCGCTTAGTACTACATGATAATGAGCACGTCACATTGCATACTCCTGGATCGTGCCCACATTGGAGATCAACACATCCCTTCTTTTGTCGATTCGATTCGCTTAATACTACATGATCATGAGCACGTCACGTTGCATACTCCACGATCATGCCCACATTACAGATCAACACATCCCTTCCTTCGTCGATTCGATTCGCTTAGTACTACATGATCATGAGCACGTCACGTTGCATACTCCTCGAGCATTCCCACATTGGAGATCAACACATCCCTTACTTCATCGATTCGATTCACATAGTAATACAAGATCATGAGCACGTTACATTGCATACTCCTCGATCATGCCCACATCGGAGATCAACACATCCCTTCCTTCGTCGATTAGATTCGCTTAGTACTACATGATCATGAGCACGTCACGTTGCATACTCCTCGATCACTCCCACATTGGAGATCAACACATCCGTTCCTTCGTCGATTTGATTCGCTTAGTACTACAAGATTGTGAGCACGACACGTTGCATACTCCTCGATCATGCCCACATTGGAGATCAACACAACCCTTCCTTCGTCGATTCGATTCACTTAGTAATACAAGATTTTGAGCACGTCACATTGCATACCCCTCGATCATGCCCACATTTGAGATCAACACATCCCTTCCTTTGTCGATTCGATTCGCTTAGTACTACAAGATTATGAGCACGTCACGTTGCATACTCCTCGATCATGCCCACATTGGAGATCAACACATCCCTTCCTTCGTTGATTCGATTCACTAAGTACTACATGATCATGAGCATGTCACGTTGCATACTCCACGATCATGCCCACATTAGAGATCAACACATCCCTTCCTTCGTCGATACGATTCGCTTAGTACTACATGATCAAGAGCACGTCACGTTGCATACTCCTCGATCATGCCCACATTGGAGATCAACACATCCCTTCTTTTGTCGATTCGATTCGCTTAATACTACATGATCATGAGCACGTCACGTTGCATACTCCTCGAGCATTCCCACATTGGAGATCAACACATCCTTTCCTTCGTCGATTCGATTCACTTAGTAATACAAGATCATGAGCACGTCACGTTGCATACTCCTCGATCATGCCACATTGGAGATCAACACATCCCTTCCTTCGTCGATTAGATTCGCTTAGTACTACATGATCATGAGCACGTCACGTTGCATACTCCTCGATCATTCCCGCATTAGAGATCCACACATCCCTTCCTTCGTCGATTCGATTCACTTAGTAATACAAGATCATGAGCACGTCACGTTGCATACTCCTCGATCATGCCACATTGGAGATCAACACATCCCTTCCTTCGTCGATTAGATTCGCTTAGTACTAGATGATCATGAGCACGTCACGTTGCATACTCCTCGATCATTCCCACATTAGAGATCCACACATCCCTTCCTTCGTTGATTCGATTCGCTTAGTACTACATGATCATGAGCACGTCACGTTGCATACTCCTCGATCAAGCCGACATTGGAGATCAACACATCCCTTCCTTCGTCGATTAGATTCGCTTAGTACGACATGATCATGAGCACGTCACGTTGCATACTCCTCGATCATTCCCACATTAGAGATCAACACATCCGTTCCTTCGTCGATTTGACTCGCTTAGTACTACAAGATTGGAGCACGTCACGTTGCATACTCCTCGATCATGCCCACATTGGAGATCAACACATCCCTTCCTTTGTTGATTCGATTCGCTAAGTACTACATGATCATGAGCATGTCACGTTGCATACTCCAGGATCATGCCCACATTGGAGATCAACACATCCCTTCCTTCGTCGATATGATTCGCTTAGTACTACATGATCAAGAGCACGTCACGTTGCATACTCCTCGATCATGCCCACATTGGAGATCAACACATACCTTCTTTCGTCGATTCGATTCGCTTAGTACTACATGATCATGAGCACGTCACATTGCATACTCCTGGATCGTGCCCACATTGGAGATCAACACATCCCTTCTTTTGTCGATTCGATTCGCTTAATACTACATGATCATGAGCACGTCACGTTGCATACTCCACGATCATGCCCACATTACAGATCAACACATCCCTTCCTTCGTCGATTCGATTCGCTTAGTACTACATGATCATGAGCACGTCACGTTGCATACTCCTCGAGCATTCCCACATTGGAGATCAACACATCCCTTCCTTCATCGATTCGATTCACTTAGTAATACAAGATCATGAGCACGTTACATTGCATACTCCTCGATCATGCCCACATCGGAGATCAACACATCCCTTCCTTCGTCGATTAGATTCGCTTAGTACTACATGATCATGAGCACGTCACGTTGCATACTCCTCGATCACTCCCACATTGGAGATCAACACATCCGTTCCTTCGTCGATTTGATTCGCTTAGTACTACAAGATTGTGAGCACGACACGTTGCATACTCCTCGATCATGCCCACATTGGAGATCAACACAACCCTTCCTTCGTCGATTCGATTCACTTAGTAATACAAGATTATGAGCACGTCACATTGCATACCCCTCGATCATGCCCACATTTGAGATCAACACATCCCTTCCTTTGTCGATTCGATTCGCTTAGTACTACAAGATTATGAGCACGTCACGTTGCATACTCCTCGATCATGCCCACATTGGAGATCAACACATCCCTTCCTTCTTTGATTCGATTCACTAAGTACTACATGATCATGAGCATGTCACGTTGCATACTCCACGATCATGCCCACATTAGAGATCAACACATCCCTTCCTTCGTCGGTACGATTCGCTTTGTACTACATGATCAAGAGCACGTCACGTTGCATACTCCTCGATCATGCCCACATTGGAGATCAACACATCCCTTCTTTCGTCGATTCGATTCGCTTAGTACTACATGATCATGAGCACGTCACATTGCATACTCCTGGATCATGCCCACATTGGAGATCAACACATCCCTTCTTTCGTCGATTCGATTCGCTTAGTACTACATGATCATGAGCACGTCACATTGCATACTCCTGGATCATGCCCACATTGGAGATCAACACATCCCTTCTTTTGTCGATTCGATTCGCTTAATACTACATGATCATGAGCACGTCACGTTGCATACTCCTCGAGCATTCCCACATTGGAGATCAACACATCCCTTCCTTCGTCGATTCGATTCACTTAGTAATACAAGATCATGAGCACGTCACGTTGCATACTCCTCGATCATGCCACATTGGAGATCAACACATCCCTTCCTTCGTCGATTAGATTCGCTTAGTACTACATGATCATGAGCACGTCACGTTGCATACTCCTCGATCATTCCCACATTAGAGATCCACACATCCCTTCCTTCGTTGATTCGATTCGCTTAGTACTACATGATCATGAGCACGTCACGTTGCATACTCCTCGATCAAGCCGACATTGGAGATCAACACATCCCTTCCTTCGTCGATTAGATTCGCTTAGTACGACATGATCATGAGCACGTCACGTTGCATACTCCTCGATCATTCCCACATTGGAGATCAACACATCCGTTCCTTCGTCGATTTGACTCGCTTAGTACTACAAGATTGTGAGCACGTCACGTTGCATACTCCTCGATCATGCCCACATTGGAGATCAACACAACCCTTCCTTCGTCGATTTGATTCACTTAGTAATACAAGATTGTGAGCACGTCACGTTGCATACCCCTCGATCATGCCAACATCCGAGATCAACACATCCCTTCCTTTGTCGATTCGATTCGCTTAGTACTACAAGATTATGAGCACGTCACGTTGCATACTCCTCGATCATGCCCACATTGGAGATCAACACATCCCTTCCTTTATTGATTCGATTCGCTAAGTACTACATGATCATGAGCATGTCACGTTGCATACTCCAGGATCATGCCCACATTGGAGATCAACACATCCCTTCCTTCGTCGATACAATTCGCTTAGTACTACATGATCAAGAGCACGTCACGTTGCATACTCCTCGATCATGCCCACATTGGAGATCAACACATACCTTCTTTCGTCGATTCGATTCGCTTAGTACTACATGATCATGAGCACGTCACATTGCATACTCCTGGATCGTGCCCACATTGGAGATCAACACATCCCTTCTTTTGTCGATTCGATTCGCTTAATACTACATGATCATGAGCACGTCACGTTGCATACTCCACGATCATGCCCACATTACAGATCAACACATCCCTTCCTTCGTCGATTCGATTCGCTTAGTACTACATGATCATGAGCACGTCACGTTGCATACTCCTCGAGCATTCCCACATTGGAGATCAACACATTCCTTCCTTCGTCGATTCGATTCGCTTAGTACTACAACATTATGAGCACGTCACGTTGCAAACTCCACGATCATGCCCACATTGGAGATCAACACAACCCTTCCTTCGTCGATTCGATTGCTTAGTAATTCGAGATTATGAGTACGTTACGTTGCATACT
This sequence comes from Cenchrus fungigraminus, assembly GCA_036936925.1. Taxonomy (NCBI): domain Eukaryota; kingdom Viridiplantae; phylum Streptophyta; class Magnoliopsida; order Poales; family Poaceae; genus Cenchrus; species Cenchrus fungigraminus. Next base: position 75,317,340 of record CM072774.1, on the reverse strand, counting down.
CCTCGATCATGCCCACATTGGAGATCAAAACATCCCATCCTTCTTCGATTCGATTCGCTTAGTACTACAAGATTATGAGCACGTCACATTGCATACTCCACGATCATGCCCACATTGGAGATCAACACATCCTTTCCTTCGTCGATTCGATTCGCTTAGTACTACATGATCATGAGCATGTCATGTTGTATACTCCTCGATCATGCCCACATTGGAGATCAACACATCCCATCCTTGGTCGACTCGATTCGCTTAGTACTACAAGATTATGAGCATGTCACGTTGCATACTCCTCGATCAGGCCCACATCGGAGATCAACACAACCCTTTCTTCGTCGATTCGATTCGCTTGGTAATACAAGATTATGAGCATGTCACGTTGCATACTCCTCGATCATGCCCACATTGGAGATCAAAACATCCCTTCTTACGTAGATTCCATTCGCTTAGATCAGTAGCACATCATGTTGCATACTCCTCGATCATGCCCATATTGGAGATCAACACATGCCTTCCGTCGTCGATTCGATTCGACACATCCCTTCCTTCGTCGATTCGATTCACTTAGTACTACATGATCATGAGCACGTCACGTTGCATACTCCTCGATCATGCCCACATTGGAGATCAACACATTCCTTCCTTCGTCAATTCGATTCGCTTAGTACTACAAGATTATGAGCACGTCACGTCGCATACTCCACCATCATGCCCACATTGGAGATCAACAGATTAATTCCTTTGTCGATTCGATTCGCTTAGTACTACATGATCATGAGCATGTCATGTTACATACTCCTCGATCATGCCCACATTGGATCATGCCCACATTGGAGATCAACACATCCCTTCTTTCATCGATTCGATTCGCTTAGTACTACATGATCATGAGCACTTCACGTTACAAACTCCTGGATCATGCCCATATTGGAGATCAACACAACCCTTCCTTCGTCGATTCGATCGCTTAGTAATACAAGATTATGAGCACGTTACGTTGCATACTCCTCGATCATGCCCACATTAAAGATCAAAACATCCCTTCCTTCTTCGATTCGATTTGCTTAGTACTACAAGATGATGAGCACGTCATGTTGCATACTCCACGATCATGCCCACATTGGAGATCAACACATCCTTTCCTTCGTCGATTCGATTCGCTTAGTACTACATGATCATGAGCACGTCACGTTGTATACTCCTCGATCATGCCCACATTGGAGATCAACACATCTCTTCCTTCGTCGATTCGATTCGCTTAGTACTACAAGATTATGAGCACGTCTCGTTGCATACTCCTCGATCATGCCCACATTGGAGATCAATACATCCCTTCCTTCGTTGATTCAATTCGCTTAGTACTACAAGATTATGTGCACGTCACGTTGCATACTCCACGATCATGCCCACATTGGAGATCTACACATCCCTTCCTTCGTCGATTCGATTCGCTTAGTACAACATGATCAAGAGCACGTCACGTTGCATACTCCTTGATCATGCTCACATTGGAGAACAACACATCCCTTCCTTCGTCGATTCGATTCGCTTAGTACTACAAGATTATGAGCACATCACGTTGCATACTTCTCGATCACGACCACATTGGAGATCAACACAACCCTTCCTTCGTCGATTCGATTCGGTTAGTAATACAAGATTATGAGCACGTCACGTTGCATACTCCTCGATCATGCCCACATTGGAGATCAAAACATCCCTTCCTACGTCGATTCCATTTGCTTAGATCATGAGCACGTCATGTTGCATACTCCTCGATCATTCCCACATTAGAGATCCACACATCCCTTCCTTCGTTGATTCGATTCGCTTAGTACTACATGATCATGAGCACGTCACGTTGCATACTCCTCGATCATTCCCACATTAGAGATCCACACATCCCTTCCTTCGTTGATTCGATTCGCTTAGTACTACATGATCATGAGCACGTCACGTTGCATACTCCTCGATCAAGCCGACATTGGAGATCAACACATCCCTTCCTTCGTCGATTAGATTCGCTTAGTACGACATGATCATGAGCACGTCACGTTGCATACTCCTCGATCATTCCCACATTGGAGATCAACACATCCGTTCCTTCGTCGATTTGACTCGCTTAGTACTACAAGATTGTGAGCACGTCACGTTGCATACTACTCGATCATGCCCACATTGGAGATCAACACAACCCTTCCTTCGTCGATTCGATTCACTTAGTAATACAAGATTGTGAGCACGTCACGTTGCATACCCCTCGATCATGCCAACATCCGAGATCAACACATCCCTTCCTTTGTCGATTCGATTCGCTTAGTACTACAAGATTATGAGCACGTCACGTTGCATACTCCTCGATCATGCCCACATTGGAGATCAACACATCCCTTCCTTTATTGATTCGATTCGCTAAGTACTACATGATCATGAGCATGTCACGTTGCATACTCCAGGATCATGCCCACATTGGAGATCAACACATCCCTTCCTTCGTCGATACAATTCGCTTAGTACTACATGATCAAGAGCACGTCACGTTGCATACTCCTCGATCATGCCCACATTGGAGATCAACACATACCTTCTTTCGTCGATTCGATTCGCTTAGTACTACATGATCATGAGCACGTCACATTGCATACTCCTGGATCGTGCCCACATTGGAGATCAACACATCCCTTCTTTTGTCGATTCGATTCGCTTAATACTACATGATCATGAGCACGTCACGTTGCATACTCCACGATCATGCCCACATTACAGATCAACACATCCCTTCCTTCGTCGATTCGATTCGCTTAGTACTACATGATCATGAGCACGTCACGTTGCATACTCCTCGAGCATTCCCACATTGGAGATCAACACATTCCTTCCTTCGTCGATTCGATTCGCTTAGTACTACAACATTATGAGCACGTCACGTTGCAAATTCCACGATCATGCCCACATTGGAGATCAACACAACCCTTCCTTCGTCGATTCGATTGCTTAGTAATTCGAGATTATGAGTACGTTACGTTGCATACTCCTCGATCATGCCCACATTGGAGATCAAAACATCCCTTCCTTCTTCGATTCGATTCGCTTAGTACTACAAGATTATGAGCACGTCACATTGCATACTCCACGATCATGCCCACATTGGAGATCAACACATCCTTTCATTCGTCGATTCGATTCGCTTAGTACTACATGATCATGAGCACGTCATGTTGTATACTCCTCGATCATGCCCACATTGGAGATCAACACATCCCTTCCTTGGTCGATTCGATTCGCTTAGTACTACAAGATTATGAGCACGTCACGTTGCATACTCCTCGATCATGCCCACATTGGAGATCAACACAACCCTTTCTTCGTCGATTCGATTCGCTTGGTAATACAAGATTATGAGCACGTCACGTTGCATACTCCTCGATCATGCCCACATTGGAGATCAAAACATCCCTTCTTACGTAGATTCCATTCGCTTAGATCAGTAGCACATCATGTTGCATACTCCTCGATCATGCCCATATTGGAGATCAACACATGCCTTCCGTCGTCGATTCGATTCGACACATCCCTTCCTTCGTCGATTCGATTCACTTAGTACTACATGATCATGAGCACGTCACGTTGCATACTCCTCGATCATGCCCACATTGGAGATCAACACATTCCTTCCTTCGTCAATTCGATTCGCTTAGTACTACAAGATTATGAGCACGTCACGTCGCATACTCCACCATCATGCCCACATTGGAGATCAACAGATTAATTCCTTTGTCGATTCGATTCGCTTAGTACTACATGATCATGAGCATGTCATGTTACATACTCCTCGATCATGCCCACATTGGATCATGCCCACATTGGAGATCAACACATCCCTTCTTTCATCGATTCGATTCGCTTAGTACTACATGATCATGAGCACTTCACGTTACAAACTCCTGGATCATGCCCATATTGGAGATCAACACAACCCTTCCTTCGTCGATTCGATCGCTTAGTAATACAAGATTATGAGCACGTTACGTTGTATACTCCTCGATCATGCCCACATTGGAGATCAAAACATCCCTTCCTTCTTCGATTCGATTTGCTTAGTACTACAAGATGATGAGGACGTCACGTTGCATACTCCACGATCATGCCCACATTGGAGATCAACACATCCTTTCCTTCGTCGATTCGATTCGCTTAGTACTACATGATCATGAGCACGTCACGTTGTATACTCCTCGATCATGCCCACATTGGAGATCAACACATCTCTTCCTTCGTCGATTCGATTCGCTTAGTACTACAAGATTATGAGCACGTCTCGTTGCATACTCCTCGATCATGCCCACATTGGAGATCAATACATCCCTTCCTTCGTTGATTCGATTCGCTTAGTACTACAAGATTATGTGCACGTCACGTTGCATACTCCACGATCATGCCCACATTGGAGATCTACACATCCCTTCCTTCGTCGATTCGATTCGCTTAGTACAACATGATCAAGAGCACGTCACGTTGCATACTCCTTGATCATGCTCACATTGGAGAACAACACATCCCTTCCTTCGTCGATTCGATTCGCTTAGTACTACAAGATTATGAGCACATCACGTTGCATACTTCTCGATCACGACCACATTGGAGATCAACACAACCCTTCCTTCGTCGATTCGATTCGGTTAGTAATACAAGATTATGAGCACGTCACGTTGCATACTCCTCGATCATGCCCACATTGGAGATCAAAACATCCCTTCCTACGTCGATTCCATTTGCTTAGATCATGAGCACGTCATGTTGCATACTCCTCGATCATTCCCACATTAGAGATCCACACATCCCTTCCTTCGTTGATTCGATTCGCTTAGTACTACATGATCATGAGCACGTCACGTTGCATACTCCTCGATCATTCCCACATTAGAGATCCACACATCCCTTCCTTCGTTGATTCGATTCGCTTAGTACTACATGATCATGAGCACGTCACGTTGCATACTCCTCGATCAAGCCGACATTGGAGATCAACACATCCCTTCCTTCGTCGATTAGATTCGCTTAGTACGACATGATCATGAGCACGTCACGTTGCATACTCCTCGATCATTCCCACATTGGAGATCAACACATCCGTTCCTTCGTCGATTTGACTCGCTTAGTACTACAAGATTGTGAGCACGTCACGTTGCATACTCCTCGATCATGCCCACATTGGAGATCAACACAACCCTTCCTTCGTCGATTCGATTCACTTAGTAATACAAGATTGTGAGCACGTCACGTTGCATACCCCTCGATCATGCCAACATCCGAGATCAACACATCCCTTCCTTTGTCGATTCGATTCGCTTAGTACTACAAGATTATGAGCACGTCACGTTGCATACTCCTCGATCATGCCCACATTGGAGATCAACACATCCCTTCCTTTATTGATTCGATTCGCTAAGTACTACATGATCATGAGCATGTCACGTTGCATACTCCAGGATCATGCCCACATTGGAGATCAACACATCCCTTCCTTCGTCGATACAATTCGCTTAGTACTACATGATCAAGAGCACGTCACGTTGCATACTCCTCGATCATGCCCACATTGGAGATCAACACATACCTTCTTTCGTCGATTCGATTCGCTTAGTACTACATGATCATGAGCACGTCACATTGCATACTCCTGGATCGTGCCCACATTGGAGATCAACACATCCCTTCTTTTGTCGATTCGATTCGCTTAATACTACATGATCATGAGCACGTCACGTTGCATACTCCACGATCATGCCCACATTACAGATCAACACATCCCTTCCTTCGTCGATTCGATTCGCTTAGTACTACATGATCATGAGCACGTCACGTTGCATACTCCTCGAGCATTCCCACATTGGAGATCAACACATTCCTTCCTTCGTCGATTTGATTCGCTTAGTACTACAACATTATGAGCACGTCACGTTGCAAATTCCACGATCATGCCCACATTGGAGATCAACACAACCCTTCCTTCGTCGATTCGATTGCTTAGTAATTCGAGATTATGAGTACGTTACGTTGCATACTCCTCGATCATGCCCACATTGGAGATCAAAACATCCCTTCCTTCTTCGATTCGATTCGCTTAGTACTACAAGATTATGAGCACGTCACATTGCATACTCCACGATCATGCCCACATTGGAGATCAACACATCCTTTCATTCGTCGATTCGATTCGCTTAGTACTACATGATCATGAGCACGTCATGTTGTATACTCCTCGATCATGCCCACATTGGAGATCAACACATCCCTTCCTTGGTCGATTCGATTCGCTTAGTACTACAAGATTATGAGCACGTCACGTTGCATACTCCTCGATCATGCCCACATTGGAGATCAACACAACCCTTTCTTCGTCGATTCGATTCGCTTGGTAATACAAGATTATGAGCACGTCACGTTGCATACTCCTCGATCATGCCCACATTGGAGATCAAAACATCCCTTCTTACGTAGATTCCATTCGCTTAGATCAGTAGCACATCATGTTGCATACTCCTCGATCATGCCCATATTGGAGATCAACACATGCCTTCCGTCGTCGATTCGATTCGACACATCCCTTCCTTCGTCGATTCGATTCACTTAGTACTACATGATCATGAGCACGTCACGTTGCATACTCCTCGATCATGCCCACATTGGAGATCAACACATTCCTTCCTTCGTCAATTCGATTCGCTTAGTACTATAAGATTATGAGCACGTCACGTCGCATACTCCACCATCATGCCCACATTGGAGATCAACAGATTAATTCCTTTGTCGATTCGATTCGCTTAGTACTACATGATCATGAGCATGTCATGTTACATACTCCTCGATCATGCCCACATTGGATCATGCCCACATTGGAGATCAACACATCCCTTCTTTCATCGATTCGATTCGCTTAGTACTACATGATCATGAGCACTTCACGTTACAAACTCCTGGATCATGCCCATATTGGAGATCAACACAACCCTTCCTTCGTCGATTCGATCGCTTAGTAATACAAGATTATGAGCACGTTACGTTGCATACTCCTCGATCATGCCCACATTAAAGATCAAAACATCCCTTCCTTCTTCGATTCGATTTGCTTAGTACTACAAGATGATGAGCACGTCATGTTGCATACTCCACGATCATGCCCACATTGGAGATCAACACATCCTTTCCTTCGTCGATTCGATTCGCTTAGTACTACATGATCATGAGCACGTCACGTTGTATACTCCTCGATCATGCCCACATTGGAGATCAACACATCTCTTCCTTCGTCGATTCGATTCGCTTAGTACTACAAGATTATGAGCACGTCTCGTTGCTTACTCCTCGATCATGCCACATTGGAGATCAATACATCCCTTCCTTCGTTGATTCGATTCGCTTAGTACTACAAGATTATGAGCACGTCACGTTGCATACTCCACGATCATGCCCACATTGGAGATCAACACATCCCTTCCTTCGTCGATTCGATTCGCTTAGTACAACATGATCAAGAGCACGTCACGTTGCATACTCCTCGATCATGCCCACATTGGAGATCAACACATCCCTTCCTTCGTCGATTCGATTCGCTTAGTACTACAAGATTATGAGCACATCACGTTGCATACTTCTCGATCACGACCACATTGGAGATCAACACAACCCTTCCTTCGTCGATTCGATTCGGTTAGTAATACAAGATTATGAGCACGTCACGTTGCATACTCCTCGATCATGCCCACATTGGAGATCAAAACATCCCTTCCTACGTCGATTCCATTTGCTTAGATCATGAGCACGTCATGTTGCATACTCCTCGATCATTCCCACATTAGAGATCCACACATCCCTTCCTTCGTTGATTCGATTCGCTTAGTACTACATGATCATGAGCACGTCACGTTGCATACTCCTCGATCATTCCCACATTAGAGATCCACACATCCCTTCCTTCGTTGATTCGATTCGCTTAGTACTACATGATCATGAGCACGTCACGTTGCATACTCCTCGATCAAGCCGACATTGGAGATCAACACATCCCTTCCTTCGTCGATTAGATTCGCTTAGTACGACATGATCATGAGCACGTCACGTTGCATACTCCTCGATCATTCCCACATTGGAGATCAACACATCCGTTCCTTCGTCGATTTGACTCGCTTAGTACTACAAGATTGTGAGCACGTCACGTTGCATACTCCTCGATCATGCCCACATTGGAGATCAACACAACCCTTCCTTCGTCGATTCGATTCACTTAGTAATACAAGATTGTGAGCACGTCACGTTGCATACCCCTCGATCATGCCAACATCCGAGATCAACACATCCCTTCCTTTGTCGATTCGATTCGCTTAGTACTACAAGATTATGAGCACGTCACGTTGCATACTCCTCGATCATGCCCACATTGGAGATCAACACATCCCTTCCTTTATTGATTCGATTCGCTAAGTACTACATGATCATGAGCATGTCACGTTGCATACTCCAGGATCATGCCCACATTGGAGATCAACACATCCCTTCCTTCGTCGATACAATTCGCTTAGTACTACATGATCAAGAGCACGTCACGTTGCATACTCCTCGATCATGCCCACATTGGAGATCAACACATACCTTCTTTCGTCGATTCGATTCGCTTAGTACTACATGATCATGAGCACGTCACATTGCATACTCCTGGATCGTGCCCACATTGGAGATCAACACATCCCTTCTTTTGTCGATTCGATTCGCTTAATACTACATGATCATGAGCACGTCACGTTGCATACTCCACGATCATGCCCACATTACAGATCAACACATCCCTTCCTTCGTCGATTCGATTCGCTTAGTACTACATGATCATGAGCACGTCACGTTGCATACTCCTCGAGCATTCCCACATTGGAGATCAACACATTCCTTCCTTCGTCGATTCGATTCGCTTAGTACTACAACATTATGAGCACGTCACGTTGCAAATTCCACGATCATGCCCACATTGGAGATCAACACAACCCTTCCTTCGTCGATTCGATTGCTTAGTAATTCGAGATTATGAGTACGTTACGTTGCATACTCCTCGATCATGCCCACATTGGAGATCAAAACATCCCTTCCTTCTTCGATTCGATTCGCTTAGTACTACAAGATTATGAGCACGTCACATTGCATACTCCACGATCATGCCCACATTGGAGATCAACACATCCTTTCATTCGTCGATTCGATTCGCTTAGTACTACATGATCATGAGCACGTCATGTTGTATACTCCTCGATCATGCCCACATTGGAGATCAACACATCCCTTCCTTGGTCGATTCGATTCGCTTAGTACTACAAGATTATGAGCACGTCACGTTGCATACTCCTCGATCATGCCCACATTGGAGATCAACACAACCCTTTCTTCGTCGATTCGATTCGCTTGGTAATACAAGATTATGAGCACGTCACGTTGCATACTCCTCGATCATGCCCACATTGGAGATCAAAACATCCCTTCTTACGTAGATTCCATTCGCTTAGATCAGTAGCACATCATGTTGCATACTCCTCGATCATGCCCATATTGGAGATCAACACATGCCTTCCGTCGTCGATTCGATTCGACACATCCCTTCCTTCGTCGATTCGATTCACTTAGTACTACATGATCATGAGCACGTCACGTTGCATACTCCTCGATCATGCCCACATTGGAGATCAACACATTCCTTCCTTCGTCGATTCGATTCGCTTAGTACTACAAGATTATGAGCACGTCACGTCGCATACTCCACCATCATGCCCACATTGGAGATCAACACATTAATTCCTTTGTCGATTCGATTCGCTTAGTACTACATGATCATGAGCATGTCATGTTACATACTCCTCGATCATGCCCACATTGGATCATGCCCACATTGGAGATCAACACATCCCTTCTTTCATCGATTCGATTCGCTTAGTACTACATGATCATGAGCACTTCGCGTTACAAACTCCTGGATCATGCCCATATTGGAGATCAACACAACCCTTCCTTCGTCGATTCGATCGCTTAGTAATACAAGATTATGAGCACGTTACGTTGCATACTCCTCGATCATGCCCACATTAAAGATCAAAACATCCCTTCCTTCTTCGATTCGATTTGCTTAGTACTACAAGATGATGAGCACGTCATGTTGCATACTCCACGATCATGCCCACATTGGAGATCAACACATCCTTTCCTTCGTCGATTCGATTCGCTTAGTACTACATGATCATGAGCACGTCACGTTGTATACTCCTCGATCATGCCCACATTGGAGATCAACACATCTCTTCCTTCGTCGATTCGATTCGCTTAGTACTACAAGATTATGAGCACGTCTCGTTGCATACTCCTCGATCATGCCTTCCTTCGTCGATTCGATTCGCTTAGTACAACATGATCAAGAGCACGTCACGTTGCATACTCCTCGATCATGCTCACATTGGAGAACAACACATCCCTTCCTTCGTCGATTCGATTCGCTTAGTACTACAAGATTATGAGCACATCACGTTGCATACTTCTCGATCACGACCACATTGGAGATCAACACAACCCTTCCTTCGTCGATTCGATTCGGTTAGTAATACAAGATTATGAGCACGTCACGTTGCATACTCCTCGATCATGCCCACATTGGAGATCAAAACATCCCTTCCTACGTCGATTCCATTCGCTTAGATCATGAGCACGTCATGTTGCATACTCCTCGATCATGCCCATATTGGAGATCAACACATCCCTTCTTCGTCGATTCGATTCAACACATCCCTTTCTTCGTCGATTCGATTCACTTAGTACTACATGATCATGAGCACGTCACATTGCATACTCCTCGATCATGCCCACATTGGAGATCAACACAACCCTTCCTTCGTCGATTCGATTAGGTTAGTAATACAAGATTATGAGCACGTCACATTGCATACTCCTCGATCATGCCCACATTAGAGATCAAAACATCCCTTCCTTAACTGATTCAATTCGCTTAGTGCTACATGAGCATGAGCACGTCACATTGCAAACTCCTCGATCATGCCCACATTGGAGATCAACACATCCCTTCCTTCGTCGATTCGATTCGCTTAGTACTACATGATCATGAGCACGTCACGTTGCATACTCCTCGATCATGCCCACATTGGAGATCAAAACATCCCTTCCTTCTTCGATTCGATTCGCTTAGTTCTACAAGATTATGAGCATGTCACGTTGCATACTCCACGATCATGCCCACATTGGAGATCAACACATCGTTTACTTCGTCGATTGGATTCGCTTAGTACTACATGATCATGAGCACGTCACGTTGTATACTCCTCGATCATGCCCACATTGGAGATCAACACATCCCTTCCTTCTTCGATTCGATTCGATTCGCTTAGTACTACACGATTATGAGCACGTCACGTTGCATACTCCTCGATCATGCCCACATTGGAGATCAAAACCTCGCTTCCTTCGTCGATTCGATTCGCTTAGTACTACATGATCATGAGCATGTCATGTTGCATACTCCTCGATCATGCCCACATTGGAGATCAACACATCCCTTCTTTCGTCGATTCGATTCGCTTAGTACTACATGATCGTGAGCACTTCACATTGCATACTCCTGGATCATGCCCACGTTGGAGATCAACACATCCCTTCCTTCGTTGATTCGATTCGCTTAGTACTACAAGATTATGAGCACGTCACGTTGCATACTCCACGATCATGCCCACATTGGAGATCAACACATCCCTTTCTTCGTCGATTCGATTCGCTTAGTACAACATGATCATGAGCACGTCACGTTGCATACTCCTCGATCATGCCCACATTGGAGATCAACACATCCCATCCTTCGTCGATTCGATTCGCTTAGTATTACAAGATTATGAGCACATCACGTTGCATACTCCTCGATCATGCCCACATTGGAGATCCACACAACCCTTCCTTCGTCGATTCGATTCGCTTAGTAATACAAGATTATGAGCACGTCACGTTGCATACTCCTCGATCATGCCCACATTGGAGTTCAAAACCTCGCTTCCTTCATCGATTCGATTCGCTTAGATCATGAGCACGTCATGTAGCATACTCCTCGATCATGCCCATATTGGAGATCAACACATCCCTTCTTCGTCGATTCGATTCAACACATCCCTTCCTTCGTCTATTCGATTCACTTAGTACTACATGATCATGAGCACGTCACGTTGCATACTCCTCGATCATGCCCACATTGGAGATCAACACATTCCTTCCTTCGTCGATTCTATTCGCTTAGTAATACAAGATTATGAGCACGTCACGTTGCATACTCCTCGATCATGCCCACATTGGAGATCAAAACATCCCTTCCTTCGTCGATTCCATTCGCTTAGATCATGAGCACATCATGTTGCATACTCCTCGATCATGCCCATATTGGAGATCAACACATCCCTTCCTTCGTCGATTTGATTCAACACATCCCTTCCTTCATCTATTCGATTCACTTAGTACTACATGATCATGAGCACGTCACGTTGCATACTCCTCGATCATGCCCACATTGGAGATCAACACATTCCTTCCTTCGTCGATTCTATTCGCTTAGTACTACAAGATTATGAGCACGTCACGTTGCATACTCTTCGATCATACCCACATTGGAGATCAACACATTCCTTCCTTCATCGATTCGATTCGCTTAGTACTACATGATCATGAGCATGTCATGTTGCATACTCCTCGATCATGCCCACATTGGATCATGCCCACATTGGAGATCAACACATCCCTTCTTTCGTCGATTCGATTCGCTTAGTACTACATGATCATGAGCACTTCACGTTGCATACTCCACGATCATGCCCACATTGGAGATCAAGACATCCCTTCCTTCGTCGATTCGATTCGCTTAGTACAACATGATCATGAGCATGTCACGTTGCATACTCCTCGATCATGCCCACATTGGAGATCAACACATCCCTTCCTTCGTCGACTCGATTCGCTTAGTACTACAAGATTATGAGCACATCACGTTGCATACTCCTCGATCATGCCCACATTGGAGATCAACACAACCCTTCCTTCGTCGATTCGATTCGCTTAGTAATACAAGATTATGAGCACGTCACGTTGCATACTCCTCGATTATGCCCACATTGGAGATCAAAACCTCCCTTCCTTCATCGATTCGATTCGCTTAGATCATGACCACGTCATGGTGCATACTCCTCGATGATGCTCATATTGGAGATCAACACATCCCTTCTTCGTCGATTCGACTCAACACATACCTTCCTTCGTCGATTCGATTCACTTAGTACTACAAGATTATGAGTATGTTATGTTGCATACTCCTCGATCATGCCCACATTGGAGATCAAAATATCCCTTCCTTCTTCGATTCGATTCGCTTAGTACTACAAGATTATGAGCAAGTCACGTTGCATACTCCTCAATCATGCCGACATTGGAGATCAACACATCCCTTCCTTCGTTATTTCAATTCACTTAGTACTACATGATCATGAGCACGTCACGTTGCATACTCCTCGATCATACCCACCTTGGAGATCAACGCATCCCTTTCTTCGTCGATTCGATTCGCTTAGTACTACATGATCATGAGCACGTCACGTTGCATACTCCTCGATCATGCCCACATTGGATATCAACACATCCCTTCCTTCGTCGATTCGATTCGCTTAGTACTACAAGATTATGAGCACATCACGTTGCATACTCCTCGATCATGCCCACATTGGAGATCAACACAACCCTTCCTTCGTCGATTCGATTCGCTTTGTAATATACGAATATGAGCACGTCACGTTGCATACTCCTCGATCATGCCCACATTGGAGATCAAAACCTCGCTTCCTTCATCGATTCGATTCGCTTAGATCATGAGCACGTCATGTAGCATACTCCTCGATCATGCCCATATTGGAGATCAACACATCCCTTCTTCGTCGATTCGATTTAACACATCCCTTCCTTCGTCTATTCGATTCACTTAGTACTACATGATCATGAGCACGTCACGTTGCATACTCCTCGATCATGCCCACAATGGAGATCAACACATTCCTTCCTTCGTCGATTCTATTCGCTTAGTAATACAAGATTATGAGCACGTCACGTTGCATACTCCTCGATCATGCCCACATTGGAGATCAAAACATCCCTTCCTTCGTCGATTCCATTCGCTTAGATCATGAGCACATCATGTTGAATACTCCTCGATCATGCCCATATTGGAGATCAACACATCCCTTCCTTCGTTGATTCGATTCAACACATCCCTTCCTTCGTCTATTCGATTCACTTAGTACTACATGATCATGAGCACGTCACGTTGCATACTCCTCGATCATGCCCACATTGGAGATCAACACATTCCTTCCTTCGTCGATTCTATTCGCTTAGTACTACAAGATTATTAGCACGTCACGTTGCATACTCCTCGATCGTACCGACATTGGAGATCAACACATTCCTTCCTTCGTTGATTCAATTTGCTTAGTACTACATGATCATGAGCATGTCATGTTGCATACTCCTCGATCATGCCCACATTGGATCATGCCCACATTGGAGATCAACACATCCCTTCTTTCGTCGATTCGATTCGCTTAGTACTACATGATCATGAGCACTTCACGTTGCATACTCCACGATCATGCCCACATTGGAGATTAAGACATCCCTTCCTTCGTCGATTCGATTCGCTTAGTACAACATGATCATGAGCACGTCACGTTGCATACTCCTCGATCATGCCCACATTGGAGATCAACACATCCCTTCCTTCGTCGATTCGATTCGCTTAGTACTACAAGATTATGAGCACATCACGTTGCATACTCCTCGATCATGCCCACATTGGAGATCAACACAACCCTTCCTTCGTCGATTCGATTCGCTTAGTAATACAAGATTATGAGCACGTCACGTTGCATACTCCTCGATCATGCCCACATTGGAGATCAAAACCTCCCTTCCTTCATCGATTCGATTCGCTTAGATCATGAGCACGTCATGTTGCATACTCCTCGATGATGCCCATATTGGAGATCAACAGATCCCTTCTTCGTCGATTCGATTCAACACATCCCTTCCTTCGTCGATTCGATTCACTTAGTACTACAAGATTATGAGTACGTTACGTTGCATACTCCTCGATCATGCCCACAATGGAGATTAAAACATCCCTTCCTTCTTCGATTCGATTCGCTTAGTACTACAATATTATGAGCAAGTCACGTTGCATACTCCTCAATCATGCCGACATTGGAGATCAACACATCCCTTCCTTCGTTAATTCGATTCACTTAGTACTACATGATCATGAGCACGTCACGTTGCATACTCCTCGATCATGCCCACCTTGGAGATCAACGCATCCCTTCCATCGTCGATTCGATTCGCTTAGAACTACATGATCATGAGCACGTCACGTTGCATACTCCTCGATCATGCCCACATTGGAGATTAACACATCCCTTCCTTCGTCGATTCGATTCGCTTATTACTACAAGATTATGAGATTGTCACGTTGCATATTCCTCGATCATGCCCACATTGGAGATCAACACAACCCTTCCTTCGTCGATTCGATTGCTTAGTAATACAAGATTATGAGCACGTTACGTTGCATACTCCTCGATCATGCCCACATTGGAGATCAAAACATCCCTTCCTTCTTCAATTCAATTCGTTTAGTACTACAAGATTATGAGCACGTCACCTTGCGTACTCCACGATCATGCCCACATTGGAGATCAAAACATTCCTTCCTTCATTGATTCGATTCGCTTAGTGCTACATGAGCATGAGCACGTCACATTGCATACTCCTCGATCATGCCCACATTGGAGATCAACACATCCCTTCCTTCGTCGATTCGATTCGCATAGTACTACATGATCATGAGCACGTCACGTTGCATACTCCTCGATCATGCCCACATTGGAGATCAAAACATCCCTTCCTTCTTCGATTCGATTCGCTTAGTTCTACAAGATTATGAGCATGTCACGTTGCATACTCCACGATCATGCCCACATTGGAGATCAACACATCGTTTACTTCATCGATTGGATTCGCTTAGTACTACATGATCATGAGCACGTCACGTTGTATACTCCTCGATCATGCCCACATTGGAGATCAACACATCCCTTCCTTCTTCAATTCGATTCGATTCGCTTAGTACTACACGATTATGAGCACGTCACGTTGTATACTCCTCGATCATGCCCACATTGGAGATCAACACATCCCTTCCTTCGTCGATTCGATTCGCTTAGTACTACAAGATTATGAGCACATCATGTTGCATACTCCTCGATCATGCCCATATTGGAGATCAACACATCCCTTCTTCGTCGATTCGATTCAACACATCCCTTCCTTCGTCTATTCGATTCACTTAGTACTACATGATCATGAGCACGTCACGTTGCATACTCCTCGATCATGCCCACATTGGAGATCAACACATTCCTTCCTTCCTCGATTCTATTCGCTTAGTAATACAAGATTAAGAGCACGTCACGTTGCATACTCCTCGATCATGCCCACATTGGAGATCAAAACATCCCTTCCTTCGTCGATTCCATTCGCTTAGATCATGAGCACATCATGTTGCATACTCCTCGATCATGCCCATATTGGAGATCAACACATCCCTTCCTTCGTCGATTCGATTCAACACATTCCTTCCTTCGTCGATTCGATTCCCTTAGTACTACATGATCATGAGCACGTCACGTTGCATACTCCTCGATCATGCCCACATTGGAGATCAACACATCCCTTCCGTCGTCGATTCGATTCGCTTAGTACTACAAGATTATGAGCACGTCACGTTGCCTACTCCACGATCATGTCCACATTGGAGATCAACTCTTCCCTTCCTTCGTCGATTTGATTCGCTTAGTACTACATGATCATGAGCACGTCACGTTGCATACTCCTCGATCATGCCCACATTGGAGATCAACACATCCCTTCTTTCGTCGAATGGATTCGCTTAGTACAACATGATCATGAGCACGTCACGTTGCATACTCCTGGATCATGCCCACATTAGAGATCAACACATCCATTCCTTCGTCGATTCGATTCGCTTAGTACTACATGATCATGAGCACGTCATGTTGCATACTCCACGATCATGCCCACATTGGAGATCAACACATCCCTTCCTTTGTTGAGTCGATTCGCTTACTACTAAATATCATGAGCATGTCACGTTGCATACTCCTCAATCATGCCCACATTGGAGATCAACACAACCCTTCCTTCATCAATTCGATTCGCTTAGTACTACACGATTATGAGCACGTCACGTTGCATACTCCTCGATCATGCCCACATTGGAGATCAAAACCTCGCTTCCTTCATCGATTCGATTCGCTTAGATCATGAGCACGTCATGTAGCATACTCCTCGATCATGCCCATATTGGAGATCAACACATCCCTTCTTCGTCGATTCGATTCAACACATCCCTTCCTTCGTCTATTCGATACACTTAGTACTACATGATCATGAGCACGTCACGTTGCATACTCCTCGATCATGCCGACATTGGAGACCAACACATCCCTTCCTTCGTTAATTCGATTCACTTAGTACTACATGATCATGAGCACGTCACGTTGCATACTCCTCGATCATGCCCACATTGGAGATCAACACATTCCTTCCTTCGTCGATTCTATTCGCTTAGTAATACAAGATTATGAGCACGTCACGTTGCATACTCCTCGATCATGCCCACATTGGAGATCAAAACATCCGTTCCTTCGTCGATTCCATTCGCTTAGATCATGAGCACATCATGTTGCATACTCCTCGATCATGCCCATATTGGAGATCAACACATCCCTTCCTTCGTCGATTCGATTCAACACATCCCTTCCTTCGTCTATTCGATTCACTTAGTACTACATGATCATGAGCACGTCACGTTGCATACTCCTCGATCATGCCCACATTGGAGATTAACACATCCCTTCCTTCGTCGATTCGATTCGCTTATTACTACAAGATTATGAGAACGTCGCGTTGCATATTCCTCGATCATGCCCACATTGGAGATCAACACAACCCTTCCTTCGTCGATTCTATTCGCTTAGTAATACAAGATTATGAGCACGTCACGTTGCATACTCCTCGATCATGCCCAAATTGGAGATCAAAACATCCGTTCCTTCGTCGATTCCATTCGCTTAGATCATGAGCACATCATGTTGCATACTCCTCGATCATGCCCATATTGGAGATCAACACATCCCTTCCTTCGTCGATTCGATTCAACACATCCCTTCCTTCGTCTATTCGATTCACTTAGTACTACATGATCATGAGCACGTCACGTTGCATACTCCTCGATCATGCCCACATTGGAGATCAACACATTCCTTCCTTCGTCGATTCTATTCGCTTAGTACTACAAGATTATTAGCACGTCACGTTGCATACTCCTCGATCGTACCGACATTGGAGATCAACACATTCCTTCCTTCGTCGATTCAATTCGCTTAGTACTACATGATCATGAGCATGTCATGTTGCATACTCCTCGATCATGCCCACATTGGATCATGCCCACATTGGAGATCAACACATCCCTTCTTTCGTCGATTCGATTCGCTTAGTACTACATGATCATGAGCACTTCACGTTGCATACTCCACGATCATGCCCACATTGGAGATCAAGACATCCCTTCCTTCGTCGATTCGATTCGCTTAGTACAACATGATCATGAGCACGTCACGTTGCATACTCCTCGATCAAGCCCACATTGGAGATCAACACATCCCTTCCTTCGTCGACTCGATTCGCTTAGTACTACAAGATTATGAGCACATCACGTTGCATACTCCTCGATCATGCCCACATTGGAGATCAACACAACCCTTCCTTCGTCGATTCGATTCGCTTAGTAATACAAGATTATGAGCACGTCACGTTGCATACTCCTCGATCATGCCCACATTGGAGATCAAAACCTCCCTTCCTTCATCGATTCGATTCGCTTAGATCATGAGCACGTCATGTTGCATACTCCTCGATGATGCTCATATTGGAGATCAACACATCCCTTCTTCGTCGATTCGACTCAACACATCCCTTCCTTCGTCGATTCGATTCACTTAGTACTACAAGATTATGAGTACGTTACGTTGCATACTCCTCGATCATGCCCACATTGGAGATCAAAATATCCCTTCCTTCTTCGATTCGATTCGCTCAGTACTACAAGATTATGAGCACGTCACATTGCATACTCCTCGATCATGCCCACATTGGAGATCAACACATCCCTTCCTTCGTCGATTCTATTCGCATAGTACTACATGATCATGAGCATGTCACGTTGCATACTCCTCGATCATGCCCACGCTGGAGATCAAAACATCCCTTCCTTCTTCGATTCGCTTCGCTTAGTTCTACAAGATTATGAGCATGTCACGTTGCATACTCCACGATCATGCCCACATTGGAGATCAACACATCGTTTACTTCATCGATTGGATTCGCTTAGTACTACATGATCATGAGCACGTCACGTTGCATACTCCTCGATCATGCCCACATTGGAGATCAACACATCCCTTCCTTCTTCAATTCGATTCGATTCGCTTAGTACTACACGATTATGAGCACGTCACGTTGCATACTCCTCGATCATGCCCACATTGGAGATCAACACATCCCTTCCTTCGTCGATTCGATTCGCTTAGTACTACAAGATTATGAGCACATCATGTTGCATACTCCTCGATCATGCCCATATTGGAGATCAACACATCCCTTCTTCGTCGATTCGATTCAACACATCCCTTCCTTCGTCTATTCGATTCCCTTAGTACTACAAGATTATGAGTGCGTTACGTTGCATACTCCTCGATCATGCCCACGTTGGAGATCAACACATCCCTTCCTTCGTCAATTCGATTCGCTTAGTACTACATGATCATGAGCACGTCGCGTTGCATACTCCTCGATCATGCCCACATTGGAGATCAACACATTCCTTCCTTCCCCGATTCTATTCGCTTAGTAATACAAGATTAAGAGCACGTCACGTTGCATACTCCTCGATCATGCCCACATTGGAGATCAAAACATCCCTTCCTTCGTCGATTCCATTCGCTTAGATCATGAGCACATCATGTTGCATACTCCTCGATCATGCCCATATTGGAGATCAATGCATCCCTTCCTTCGTCGATTCGATTCAACACATTCCTTCCTTCGTCGATTCGATTCCCTTAGTACTACATGATCATGAGCACGTCACGTTGCATACTCCTCGATCATGCCCACATTGGAGATCAACATATCCCTTCCGTCGTCGATTCGATTCGCTTAGTACTACAAGATTATGAGCACGTCACGTTGCCTACTCCACGATCATGTCCACATTGGAGATCAACTCATCCCTTCCTTCGTCGATTTGATTCGCTTAGTACTACATGATCATGAGCACGTCACGTTGCATACTCCTCGATCATGCCCACATTGGAGATCAACACATCCCTTCTTTCGTCGAATGGATTCGCTTAGTACAACATGATCATGAGCACGTCACGTTGCATACTCCTGGATCATGCCCACATTAGAGATCAACACATCCATTCTTTCGTCGATTCGATTCGCTTAGTACTACATGATCATGAGCACGTCATGTTGCATACTCCACGATCATGCCCACATTGGAGATCAACACATCCCTTCCTTTGTTGAGTCGATTCGCTTACTACTACATGATCATGAGCATGTCACGTTGCATACTCCTCAATCATGCCCACATTGGAGATCAACACAACCCTTCCTTCATCAATTCGATTCGCTTAGTACTACACGATTATGAGCACGTCACGTTGCATACTCCTCGATCATGCCCACATTGGAGATCAAAACCTCGCTTCCTTCATCGATTCGATTCGCTTAGATCATGAGAACGTCATGTTGCATACTCCTCGATCATGCCCATATTGGAGATCAACACATCCCTTCTTCGTCGATTCGATTCAACACATCCCTTCCTTCGTCTATTCGATTCACTTAGTACTACATGATCATGAGCACGTTACGTTGCATACTCCTCGATCATGCCCACATTGGAGATCAACACATTCCTTCCTTCGTCGATTCTATTCGCTTAGTAATACAAGATTATGAGCACGTCACGTTGCATACTCCTCGATCATACCCACATTGGAGATCAAAACATCCCTTCCTTCGTCGATTCCATTCGCTTAGATCATGAGCACATCATGTTGCATAGTCCTCGATCATGCCCATATTGGAGATCAACACATCCCTTCCTTCGTCGATTCGATTTAACACATCCCTTCCTTCGTCTATTCGATTCACTTAGTACTACATGATCATGAGCACGTCACATTGCATACTCCTCGATCATGCCCACATTGGAGATCAACACATTCCTTCCTTCGTCAATTCTATTCGCTTAGTACTACAAGATTATGAGCACGTCACGTTGCATACTCCTCGATCATACCCACATTGGAGATCAACACATTCCTTCCTTCGTCGATTCGATTCGCTTAGTACTACATGATCATGAGCATGTCACGTTGCATACTCCTTGATCATGCCCATATTGGAGATCAACACATCCCTTCTTTCGTCGATTCGATTCGCTTAGTACTACATGATCATGAGCACTTCACGTTGCATACTCCTGGATCATGCCCACGTTGGAGATCAACACATCCCTTCCTTCGTTGATTCGATTCGCTTAGTACTACAAGATTATGAGCACGTCACGTTGCATACACCACGATCATGCCCACATTGGAGATCAACACATCCCTTCCTTCGTCGATTCGATTCGCTTAGTACAACATGATCATGAGCACGTCACGTTGCATACTCCTCGATCATGCCCACATTGGAGATCAACACATCCCTTCCTTCGTCGATTCGATTCGCTTAGTACTACAAGATTTTGAGCACATCACGTTGCATACTCCTCGATCATACCCACATTGGAGATCAACACAACCCTTCCTTCGTCGATTCGATTCGCTTAGTAATACAAGATTATGAGCACGTCACGTTGCATACTCCTCGATCATGCCCACATTGGAGATCAAAACCTCCCTTCCTTCATCAATTCGATTCGCTTAGTAATACATGACCATGAACATGTCATGTTGCATACTCCTCGATCATGCCCACATTGGAGATCAACACATCCCTTCCTTCGTCGATTCGATTCGCTTAGAAATACAAGATTATGAGCACGTCACGTTGCATACTCCTCGATCATGCCCACCTTGGAGATCAACACATCCCTTCCTTCGTCGATTCGATTCACCTAGAACTACAAGATTATAATTATGTCACCTTGCATAGTCCTCGATCATGCCCACATTGGAGATCCACACATCCCTTCCTTCGTCGATTCGATTCTCTTATTACTACAAGATTATGAGAACGTCACGTTGCATATTCCTCGATCATGCCCACATTGGAGATCAACACAACCCTTCCTTCGTCGATTCGATTGCTTAGTAATACAAGATTATGAGCACGTTACGTTGCATACTCCTCGATCATGCCCCCATTGGAGATCAAAACATCCCTTCCTTCTTCGATTCAATTCGTTTAGTACAACAAGATTATGAGCACGTCACCTTGCATACTCCACGATCATGCCCACATTGGAGATCAAAACATTCCTTCCTTCATTGATTCGATTCGCTTAGTGCTACATGAGCATGAGCACGTCACATTGCATACTCCTCGATCATGCCCACATTGGAGATCAACACATCCCTTCCTTCGTCGATTCGATTCGCTTAGTACTACAAGATTATGAGCATGTCACGTTGCATACTCCTCGATCATGCCCACATTGGAGATCAACACATCCCTTCCTTCGTCGATTCGATTCGCTTAGTACTACAAGATTATGAGCATGTCACGTTGCATACTCCTCGATCATGCCCACATTGGAGATCAGCACATCCCTTCCTTCGTCGAGTCGATTCGCTTACTACTACATGATCATGAGCATGTCACCTTGCATACTCCTCGATCATGCCCACATTGGAGATCAATACATCCCTTCCTTCATCGATTCGATTCGTTTAGTACTACAAGATTATGAGCATGTCACGTTGCATACTCCTCGATCATGCCCACATTGGAGATCAACACATCCATTCCTTCGTCGATTCGATTCGCTTAGTACTACAAGATTATGAGCATGTCACGTTGCATACTCCTCGATCATGCCCACATTAGAGATCAACACATCCCTTCCTTCGTCGAGTCGATTCGCTTACTACTACATGATCATGAGCATGTCACCTTGCATACTCCTCGATCATGCCCACATTGGAGATCAAAACATCCCTTCCTTCGTCGATTCGATT
The DNA here is from genome assembly GCA_036936925.1 of Cenchrus fungigraminus. Classification (NCBI taxonomy): domain Eukaryota; kingdom Viridiplantae; phylum Streptophyta; class Magnoliopsida; order Poales; family Poaceae; genus Cenchrus; species Cenchrus fungigraminus. The sequence continues at coordinate 75,293,878 of CM072774.1, read as the reverse complement.
CGCTTAGTACTACAAGATTATGAGCATGTCACGTTGCATACTCCTCGATCATGCCCATAGTGGAGATCAACAAATCCCTTCCTTCGTCGATTCGATTCACCTAGAACTTGTAGATTATGATTATGTCACCTTGCATAGTCCTTGATCATGCCCACATTGGAGATCAACACATCCCTTCCTTCGGCGATTCGATTCGCTTAGTACTACATGATCATGAGCACGTCACGTTGCATACTCTTCGATCATGCCCACATTGGAGATTAACACATCCCTTCCTTCGTCGATTCGATTCGCTTATTACAACAAGATTATGAGGACGTCACATTGCATATTCCTCGATCATGCCCACATTGGAGATCAACACAACCCTTCCTTCGTCGATTCGATTGCTTAGTAATACAAGATTATGAGCACGTCACGTTGCATACTCCTAGATCATGCCCACATTGGAGATCAAAACATCCCTTCCTTCGTCGATTCGATTCACTTAGATCATGAGCACGTCATGTTGCATTCTCCTCGATCGTGCCCATATTGGAGATCAACACATCCCTTCTTCGTCGATTCGATTCAACACATCCCTTCCTTCGTCGATTCGATTCACTTAGAACTACATGATCATGAGCACACCACGTCGCATACTCCTCGATCATGCCCACATTGGATATGAACACATCCCTTCCTTCGTCGATTCGATTCGGTTAGTACTACAAGATTATGAGCACGTTACGTTGCATACTCCTCGATCATGCCCACATTGGAGATCAACACATCCCTTCCTTCGTTGATTCGATTCGCTTAGTACTACAGGATCATGAGCACGTCACGTTGCATAGTCCTCGATCATGCCCACATTGGAGATCAACACATCCCTTCCTTCGTCGATTCAATTCGCTTAGTACTACTAGATTATGAGCACATCACGTTGCATACTCCTCGATCATGCCCACATTGGAGATCAAAACATCCCTTCCTTCGTCGATTCGATTCGCTTAGATAATGAGCACGTCATGTTGCATACTCCTCGATCATGCCCATATTGGAGATCAACACATCCCTTCTTCGTCGATTCGATTCAACACATCCCTTCCTTCGTCGATTCGATTCACTTAGTACTACAAGATTATGAGCATGTCACGTTGCATACTCCTCGATCATGCCCACATTGGAGATCAACACATCCCTTCCTTCGTCGATTTGATTCGCTTAGTTCTACAAGATTATGAGCATGTCACGTTGCATACTCCTCGATCATGCCAACATTGGAGATCAATACATCCCTTCCTTCGTCGAGTCGATTCGCTTAGTTCTACAAGATTATGAGCATGTCACGTTGCATACTCCTCGATCATGCCCACATTGGAGATCAACACATCCCTTCCTTCGTCGATTCGATTCACTTAGTACTACAAGATTATGAGCATGTCACGTTGCATACTCCTCGATCATGCCCACATTGGAGATCAACACATCCCTTCCTTCGTCGATTTGATTCGCTTAGTTCTACAAGATTATGAGCATGTCACGTTGCATACTCCTCGATCATGCCCACATTGGAGATCAACACATCCCTTCCTTCGTCGATTCGATTCGCTTAGTACTACATGATCATGAGCACGTCACGTTGCATACTCCTCGATCATGCCCACATTGGAGATTAACACATCCCTTCCTTCGTCGATTCGATTCACTTATTGCTACAAGATTATGAGAACGTCATGTTGCATATTCCTCGATCATGCCCACATTGGAGATCAACACAACCCTTCCTTCGTCGATTCGATTGCTTAGTAATACAAGATTATGAGCACGTTACATTGCATACTCTTCGATCATTCCCACATTAGAGATCAAAACATCCCTTCCTTCTTCGATTCGATTCGCTTAGTACTACAAGATTTTGAGCACATCACGTTGCATACTCCACGATCATGCCCACAATGGAGATCAAAACATCCCTTCCTTCGTCGATTCCATTCGCTTAGATCATTAGCACATCATGTTGCATACTCCTCGATCATGCCCATATTGATGATCAACACATCCCTTCCTTCGTCGATTCGATTCAACACATCCCTTCCTTCGTCGATTCGATTCACTTAGTAATACAAGATTATGAGCACATCACGTTGCATACTCCTCGATCATGGCCACGTTGGAGATCAAAACATCCTTTCCTTCGTCGATTCCATTCCCTTAGATCATTAGCACATCATGTTGCATACTCCTCGATCATGCCCATATTGGAGATCAACACATCCCTTCCTTCGTCGATTCGATTCAACACATCCCTTCCTTCGTCGATTCGATTCACTTAGTACAACATGATCATGAGCACGTCACGGTGCATAATCCTCGATCATGCCCACATTGGAGATCAACACATTCCTTCCTTCGTCGATTCGATTCGCTTAGTACTACAAGATTATGAGCACATCACGTTGCATTCTCCACGATCATGCCCACATTGGAGATCAACACATTCCTTCCTTCGTCGATTCGATTCGCTTAGTACTACATGATCATGAGCATGTCATGTTGCATACTCCAAGATCATGCCCACATTGGATCATGCCCACATTGGAGATCAACAGATCCCTTCTTTCGTCGATTCGATTCGCTTAGTACTACATGATCATGAGCACTTCACGTTGCATACTCCTGGATCATGCCCACATTGGAGATCAACACATCCCTTCCTTCGTCTAGTCGATTCGCTTAGTACTACAAGATTATGAGCACCTCACGTTGCATACTCCATGATCATGCCCATATTGGAGATCAACACATCCCTTCCTTCGTCGATTCAATTCGCTTAGTACAACATGATCATGAGCACGTCACATTGCATACTCCTCGAAAATGCCCACATTGGAGATCAACACATCCCTTCCTTCGTCGATTCAATTCGCTTAGTACTACAAGATTATGAGCACATCACGTTGCATACTCCTCGATCATGCCCACATTGGAGATCAAAACATCCCTTCCTTCGTCGATTCGATTCGCTTAGATAATGAGCACGTCATGTTGCACACTCCTCGATCATGCCCATATTGGAGATCAACACATCCCTTCTTCGTCGATTCGATTCAACACATCCCTTCCTTCGTCGATTCGATTCACTTAGTACTACAAGATTATGAGCATGTCACGTTGCATACTCCTCGATCATGCCCACATTGGAGATCAACACATCCCTTCCTTCGTCGATTCGATTCGCTTAGTACTACAAGATTATGAGCATGTCACGTTGCATACTCCTCGATCATGCCAACATTGGAGATCAACACATCCCTTCCTTCGTCGAGTCGATTCGCTTACTACTACATGATCATGAGCATGTCACCTTGCATACTCCTCGATAATGCCCACATTGGAGATCAACACATCCCTTTCTTCATCGATTCGATTCGCTTAGTACTACAAGATTATGAGCATGTCACGTTGCATACTCCACGATCATGCCCACATTGGAGATCAACACATCCATTCCTTCGTCGATTCGATTCGCTTAGTACTACAAGATTATGAGCATGTCACGTAGCATACTCCTCGATCATGCCCACATTAGAGATCAACACATCCCTTCCTTCGTCGAGTCGATTCGCTTACTACTACATGATCATCAGCATGTCACCTTGCATACTCCTCGATCATGCCCACATTGGAGATCAAAACATCCCTTCCTTCGTCGATTCGATTCGCTTAGTACTACAAGATTATGAGCATGTCACGTTGCATACTCCTTGATCATGCCCATATTGGAGATCAACACATCCCTTCCTTCGTCGATTCGATTCACCTAGAACTTGTAGATTATGATTATGTCACCTTGCATAGTCCATGATCATGCCCACATTGGAGATCAACACATCCCTTCCTTCGTCGATTCGATTCACTTAGATCATGAGCACGTCATGTTGCATTCTCCTCGATCGTGCCCATATTGGAGATCAACACATCCCTTCTTCGTCGATTCGATTCAACACATCCCTTCCTTCGTCGATTTGATTCACATAGTACTACATGATTATGAGCACACCACGTCGCATACTCCTCGATCATGCCCACATTGGAGATGAACACATCCCTTCCTTCGTCGATTCGATTCGCTTAGTACTACAAGATTATGAGCACGTTACGTTGCATTCTCCTCGATCATGCCCACATTGGAGATCAACACATCCCTTCCTTCGTCGATTTAATTCGCTTAGTACTACTAGATTATGAGCACTTCACGTTGCATACTCCTCGATCATGCCCACATTGGAGATCAAAACATCCCTTCCTTCGTCGATTCGATTCACTTAGTACTACATGATCATGAGCACGTCACGTTGCATACTCCTCGATCATGCCCACATTGGAGATCAACACATCCCTTCCTTCGTCGATTCGATTCGCCTAGAACTACAAGATTATGATCATGTCACCTTGCATACTCTTCGATCATGCCCACATTGGAGATCAACACATCCATTCCTTCGTCGATTCGATTCGCTTAGTACTACATGATCATGAGCACATCACGTTGCATACTCCTCGATCATACCCACATTGGAGATTAACACAACCCTTCCTTCATCGATTCGATTGCTTAGTAATACAAGATTATGAGCACGTTACGTTGCATACTCCTCGATCATGCCCACATTGAAGATCAAAACATCCCTTCCTTCTTCGATTCGATTCGCTTACTACTACATGATCATGAGGATGTCACGTTGCATACTCCTCGATCATGCCCACATTGGAGATCAACACATCCCTTCCTTTGTCGATTCGATTCGCCTAGAACTACAAGATTATGATCATGTCACCTTGCATACTCCTCGATCATGCCCACTTTGGAGATCAACACATCCATTCCTTCATCGATTCGATTCGCTTAGTACTACATGATCATGAGCACGTCACGTTGCATACTCCTCGATCGTGCCCACATTGGAGATTAACACATCCCTTCCTTCGTCGATTCAATTCGCTTAGTACTACTAGATTATGAGCACATCACGTTGCATACTCCTCGATCATGCCCACATTGGAGATCAAAACATCCCTTCCTTCTTCGATTCGATTCGCTTAGTAATACAAGATTATGAGCACGTCACGTTGCATACTCCTCGATCATGCCCACATTGGAGATCAAAACATCCCTTCCTTCGTCGATTCGATTCACTTAGATCATGAGCACGTCATGTTGCATACTACTCGATCGTGCCCATATTGGAGATCAACACATCCCTTCTTCGTCGATTCGATTCAACACATCCCTTCCTTCGTCGATTCGATTCACTTAGTACTACATGATCATGAGCACGCCACGTCGCATACTCCTCGATCATGCCCACATTGGAGATGAACACATCCCTTCCTTCGTTGATTCGATTCGCTTAGTACTACAGGATCATGAGCACGTCACGTTGCATACTCCTCGATCATGCGCACATTAGAGATCAACACATCCCTTCCTTCGTCGATTCAATTCGCTTAGTACTAAAAGATTATGAGCACGTCACGTTGCATACTCCACGATCATGCCCACATTGGAGATCGATACATCCCTTCCTTCGTCGATTCGATTCTCTTAGTACTACATGGTCATGAGGACGTCATGTTGCATACTCCTCGATCATGCCCACATTGGAGATCAACACATCCCTTCTTGCATCGATTCGATTCGCTTAGTACTACATGATCATGAGCACGTCACATTGTATACTCCTGGATCATGCCCACATTGGAGATCAACACATCCCTTCTTTCATCGATTCGATTCACTTAGTACTACATGATCATGAGCATGTCACGTTGCATACTCCTCGATCATGCCCACATTGGAGATCAACACTTCCCTTCCTTCGTCGATTTGATTCGCCTAGAACTACAAGGTTATGAGCACGTCACCTTGCATACTCCTCGATCATGCCCACATTTGAGATCAAGACATTCCTTCCTTCATTGATTCGATTCGCTTAGTACTATATGAGTATGAGCACGTCACATTGCATACTCCTCGATCATGCCCACGTCGGAGATCAACACATCCCTTCCTTCGTCAATTCGATTCGCTTAGTACTACATGATCATGAGCACGTCACGTTGCATACTCCTCGATCATGCCCACATTGGAGATCAACACAACCCTTCCTTCGTCAATTCGATTTGCTTAGTAATACAAGATTATGAGCACGTCACGTTGCATACTCCTCGATCATGCCCACATTGGAGATCAAAACATCCCTTCCTTTGTCGATTTGATTCGCTTAGATCATGAGCACGTCACGTTGCAAACTCCTCGATCATGCCCACATTGGAGATCAACACATCCCTTCTTTCGTCGATTGGATTCGCATAGTACAACATGATCATGAGCATGTCACGTTGCATACTCCTAGGTCATGCCCACATTGGAGATCAACACATCTCTTCTTTCGTCGATTCAATTCGCTTAGTACTACATGATCAGGAGCATGTCACATTACATACTCCATGATCATGCCCACATTGGAGATCAACACATCCCTTCCTTTGTTGAGTCGATTCACTTACTACTACATGATCATGAGTATGTCACGTTGCATACTACTCGATCATGCCCACATAGGAGATCAACACATCCCTTCCTTCGTCGATTCGATTAGCCTAGAACTACAAGATTATGAGTACTTCACCTTGCATACTCCTCGATCATGCCTACATTGAAGACCAAAACATTCCTTCCTTCATTGATTCGATTCTCTTAGTACAACATGAGCATGAGCACGTCACATTGCATACTCCTTGATCATGCCCACATTGGAGATCAACACATCCCTTCCTTCGTTGATTTGATTTGCTTAGTACTACATGATCATGAGCACATCACGTTGCATACTACTCGATCATGCCCACATTAGAGATGAACACATCCCTTCCTTCGTTGATTCGATTCGCTTAGTACTACAGGATCATGAGCACGTCACGTTGCATACTCCTCGATCATGCCCACATTAGAGATCAACACATCCCTTCCTTCGTCGATTCAATTCGCTTAGTACTAAAAGATTATGGGCACGTCACGTTGCATACTCCACGATCATGCCCACATTGGAGATCGACACATCCCTTCCTTCGTCGATTCGATTCGCTTAGTACTACATGGTCATGAGCACGTCATGTTGCATACTCCTCGATCATGCCCACATTGGAGATCAACACATCCCTTCTTTCATCGATTCGATTCGCTTAGTACTACATGATCATGAGCACGTCACATTGTATACTCCTGGATCATGCCCACATTGGAGATCAACACATCCCTTCCTTCGTCGATTCGATTCACTTAGTACTATTTGATAATGAGCACGTCACGTTGCATATTCCTCGATCATGCCCACATTGGAGATCAACACAACCCTTCCTTCATCGATTCGATTGCTTAGTAATACAAGATTATGAGCACGTTACGTTGCATACTCCTCGATCATGCCCACATTGGAGATCAAAACATCCCTTCCTTCTTCGATTCGATTCGCTTACTACTACATGATCATGAGGATGTCACGTTGCATACTCCTCGATCATGCCCACATTGGAGATCAACACATCCCTTCCTTCGTCGATTCGATTCGCCTAGAACTACAAGATTATGATCATGTCACCTTGCATACTCCTCGATCATGCCCACATTGGAGATCAACACATCCATTCCTTCGTCGATTCGATTCGCTTAGTACTACATGATCATGAGCACGTCACGTTGCATACTCCTCGATCATGCCCACATTGGAGATTAACACATCCCTTCCTTCGTCGATTCGATTCGCTTATTACTACAAGATTATGAGAACGTCACGTTGCATATTCCTCGATCATGCCCACATTAGAGATCAACACAACCCTTCCTTCATCGATTCGATTGCTTAGTAATACAAGATTATGAGCATGTTACGTTGCATACTCCTCGATCATGCCCACATTGGAGATCAAAACATCCCTTCCTTCTTCGATTCGATTCGCTTAGTAATACAAGATGATGAGCACGTCACGTTGCATACTCCTCGATCATGCCCACATTGGAGATCAAAACATCCCTTCCTTCGTCGATTCGATTCACTTAGATCAAGAGCACGTCATGTTGCATACTCCTCGATCGTGCCCATATTGGAGATCAACACATCCCTTCTTCGTCGATTCGATTCAACACATCCCTTCCTTCGTCGATTCGATTCACTTAGTACTACATGATCATGAGCACGCCACATCGCATACTCCTCGATCATGCCCACATTAGAGATGAACACATCCCTTCCTTCGTTGATTCGATTCGCTTAGTACTACAGGATCATGAGCACGTCACGTTGCATACTCCTCGATCATGCCCACATTAGAGATCAACACATCCCTTCCTTCGTCGATTCAATTCTCTTAGTACTAAAAGATTATGGGCACGTCACGTAGCATACTCCACGATCATGCCCACATTGGAGATCGACACATCCCTTCCTTCGTCGATTCGATTCGCTTAGTACTACATGGTCATGAGCACGTCATGTTGCATACTCCTCGATCATGCCCACATTGGAGATCAACACATCCCTTCTTTCATCGATTCGATTCGCTTAGTACTACATGATCATGAGCACGTCACATTGTATACTCCTGGATCATGCCCACATTGGAGATCAACACATCCCTTCTTTCATCGATTCGATTCACTTAGTACTACATGATCATGAGCATGTCACGTTGCATACTCCTCGATCATGCCCACATTGGAGATCAACACTTCCCTTCCTTCGTCGATTTGATTCGCCTAGAACTACAAGGTTATGAGCACGTCACCTTGCATACTCCTCGATCATGCCTACATTTGAGATCAAGACATTCCTTCCTTCATTGATTCGATTCGCTTAGTACTATATGAGTATGAGCACGTCACATTGCATACTCCTCGATCATGCCCACGTTGGAGATCAACACATCCCTTCCTTTGTCAATTCGATTCGCTTAGTACTACATGATCATGAGCACGTCACATTGCATACTCCACGATGATGCCCACATTGGAGATCAACCCCTCCCTTCCTTCATCGAGTCGATTCGCCTACTACTACATGATGATGAGCATGTCACGTTGCATACTCCTCGATCATGCCCACATTGGAGATCAACACAACCCTTCCTTCGTCAATTCGATTTGCTTAGTAATACAAGATTATGAGCACGTCACGTTGCATACTCCTCGATCATGCCCACATTGGAGATCAAAACATCCCTTCCTTTGTCGATTTGATTCGCTTAGATCATGAGCACGTCACGTTGCAAACTCCTCGATCATGCCCACATTGGAGATCAACACATCCCTTCTTTCGTCGATTGGATTCGCTTAGTACAACATGATCATGAGCATGTCACGTTGCATACTCCTAGATCATGCCCACATTGGAGATCAACACATCTCTTCTTTCGTCGATTCAATTCGCTTAGTACTACATGATCATGAGCATGTCACATTGCATACTCCATGATCATGCCCACATTGGAGATCAACACATCCCTTCCTTCGTCGATTCGATTCACTTACTACTACATGATCATGAGCATGTCACGTTGCATACTCCTCGATCATGCCCACATAGGAGATCAACACATCCCTTCCTTCGTCGATTCGATTAGCCTAGAACTACAAGATTATGAGCACTTCACCTTGCATACTCCTCGATCATGCCCACATTGAAGACCAAAACATTCCTTCCTTCATTGATTCGATTCTCTTAGTACAACATGAGCATGAGCACGTCACATTGCATACTCCTCGATCATGCCTACATTGGAGATCAACACATCCCTTCCTTCGTCTATTCGATTCGCTTAGTGCTACAAGATCTTGAGCACATCATGTTGCATACGCCTCGATCATGCCCACAGTGGAGATCAACACAACCCTTCCTTCGTTGATTCGATTCGCTTAGTAATACAAGATTATGAGCACGTCACGTTGCATACTCCTCGATCATGCCCACATTAGAGATCAAAACATCCCTTCCTTTGTCGATTTGATTCGCTTAGATCATGAGCACGTCACGTTGCATACTCCTCGATCATGCCCAAATTGGAGATCAACACATCTCTTCTTCGTCGATTCGATTCAACACATCTCTTCCTTCGTCGATTCGATTCGCTTAGTACTACAAGATTATGTGCACGTCACGTTGCATACTCCTCGATCCTGCCCACATTGGAGATCAACACATCCCTTCTTTCGATGATTCAATTCGCTTAGTACTACAAGATCATGAGCACGTCACGTTGCATACTCCACGATCATGCCCACATTGGAGATCAACACATCCCTTCCTTCGTCGATTCGATTCGCTTAGTACTACATGATCATGAGCACGTCACGTTGCATACTCCTCGATCATGCCCACATTGGAGATCAACACATCCCTTCTTTCATCGATTCGATTCGCTTAGTACTACATGATCATGAGCACGTAACATTGCATACTCCTGGATCATGCCCACATTGGAGATCAACACATCCCTTCTTTCGTCGATTCAATTCGCTTTGTACTACATGATCATGAGCACGTCACGTTGCATACTCCACGATGATGCCCACATTGGAGATCAACCCCTCCCTTCCTTCATCGAGTCGATTCGCCTACTACTACATGATGATGAGCATGTCACGTTGCATACTCCTCGATCATGCCCACATTGGAGATCAACACAACCCATCCTTCGTCAATTCGATTTGCTTAGTAATACAAGATTATGAGCACGTCACGTTGCATATTCCTCGATCATGCCCACATTGGAGATCAAGACATTCCTTCCTTCATTGATTCGATTCGCTTAGTACTATATGAGCATGAGCACGTCACATTGCATACTCCTCGATCATGCCCACGTTGGAGATCAACACATTCCTTCCTTCATTGATTCGATTCGCTTAGTACTACATGATCATGAGCACGTCACGTTGCATACTCCTCGATCATGCCCACATTGGAGATCAAAACATCCCTTCCTTCGTCAATTCGATTCGCTTAGAGCATGAGCACGTCACGTTGCATACTACTCGATCATGCCCATATAGGAGATCAGCACATCCCTTCCTTCGCCGATTCGATTTAACACATCCCTTCCTTCGTCGAATCGATTCACTTAGTACTACATGATCATGAGCACGCCACGTTGCATACTCCTCAATCATGTTGACATTGGAGATCAACACATCCCTTCCTTCGTTGATTCGATTCGCTTAGTACTACATGATCATCAGCACGTCACGTTGCATACTCCTCGATCATGCCCACATTGGAGATCAACACATCCCTTCATTCGTTGATTCGATTAGCCTAGAACTACAAGATTATGAGCACTTCACCTTGCATACTCCTAGATCATTCCCACATTGGAGATCCAAACATTCCTTCCTTCATTGATTCGATTTGCTTAGTACAACATGAGCATGAGCACGTCACATTACATACTCCTCGATCATGCCCACATTGGAGATCAACACATCCCTTCCTTCGTCTATTCGATTCGCTTAGTACTACAAGATCTTGAGCACGTCACGTTGCATACTCCTCGATCATGCCCACATTGGAGATCAACACATCCCTTCTTTCGTCGATTGGATTCGCTTAGTACTACATGATCATGAGCACGTCACGTTGCATACTCCATGATCATGCTCACATTGGAGATCAACACATCTCTTCCTTTGTCGAGTCGATTCGCTTACTACTACATAATCTTGAGCTGGTCGCATTGCATACTCCTCGATCATGCCCACATTGGAGATCAACACATCCCTTCCTTCGTCGATTCGATTAACCTAGAACTACAAGATTATGAGCACTTCACCTTGCATACTCCTCGATCATGCCCACATTGGAGATCAAAACATTGGTTCCTTCATTGATTCGATTCACTTAGTACAACATGAGCACGTCACATTGCATACTCCTCGATCATGCCCACATTGGAGATCAACACAACCGTTCCTTCGTCTATTCGATTCGCTTAGTACTACAAGATCTTGAGCACGTCATGTTGCATACTCCTCGATCATGCCCACATTGGAGATCAACACAACCCTTCCATCGTCGATTCGATTAGCTTAGTAATACAAGATTATGAGAACGTCACGTTGCATACTCCTCGATCATGCCCACATTGGAGATAAAAACATCCCTTTCTTTTGTCGATTTGATTCGCTTAGATCATGAGCACGTCACGTTGCATACTCCTCGATCATGCACATATTGGAGATCGACACATCTCTTCCTTCGTCGATTCGATTCAACGAATCCCTTCCTTCGTCGATTCGATTCACTTAGTACTACATGATCATGAGCACGTCACATTGCATACTCCTCGATCATGCCCACATTGGAGATCAACACATCCCTTCCTTCGTCGATTCGATTCGGTTAGTACTACAAGATTATGAGCACGTCACGTGGCATACTCCACGATCATGCCCACTTTGGAGATCAACACATCTCTTCCTTCGTCAATTCGATTCTCTTAGATCATGAGCACATCACGTTGCATACTCCTCGATCTTGCCCACATTGGAGATCAACACATCCCTTCTTTCGTCGATTGGATTCGCTTAGTACTACATGATCATGAGCACGACACGTTGCATACTCCTGGATCATGCCCACATTGGAGATCAACACATACCTGCTTTCGTCGATTCGATTCGCTTAGTACTACTTGATCATGAGCACGTCACGTTGCATACTCCACGATCATGCCCACATTGGAGATCAACACATCCCTTCCTTTGTTGAGTCGATTCGCTTACTACAACATGATCATGAGCATGTCACGTTGCATACTCCTCGATCATGCCCACATTGGAGATCAACACATCCCTTCCTTCGTCGATTCGATTAGCCTAGAACTACAAGATTATGAGCACGTCACCTTGCATACTCCTCGATCTTGCCCACATTGGAGATCAAAACATTCCTTCCTTCATTGATTCGATTCGCTTAGTACAACATGAGCATGAGCACGTCACATTGCATACTCCTCGATCATGCCCCCATTGGAGATCAACACATCCCTTCCTTCGTCTATTCGATTCGCTTAGTACTACAAGATCGTGAGCACGTCACGTTGCATACTCCTCGTTCATGCCCACATTGGAGATCAACACAACCCTTCCTTCGTCGATTTGATTCGCTAAGTAATACAAGATTATGAGCACGTCACGTTGCATACTCCTCGATCCTGCCCAAATTGGAGATCAAAACATCGCTTCCATTGTCGATTTGATTCACTTAGATCATGAGCACGTCACGTTGCATACTCCTCGATCATGCCCATATTGGAGATCAACACATCCCTTCCTTCGTCGATTCGAATCAACACATCCCTTCCTTCGTCGATTCGATTCACTTAGTACTACACGATCATGAGCACGTCACGTTGCATACTCCTCGATCATGCCCACATTGGAGATCAACACATCCCTTCCTACGTCGATTCGATTCGCTTAGTACTACAAGATTATGAGGACGTCACGTTGCATAGTCCTCGATCATGCCCACATTAGAGATCAACACATCCATTCCTTCGTTGATTCGATTCGCTTAGTACTACATGATCATGAGCTCGTCACGTTGCATACTCCTCGATCATGCCCACATTGGAAATCAACACATCCCTTCCTTCGTCGACTCGATTCGCTTAGTAATACAAGATTATGAGCACATCACGTGGCATACTCCACGATCATGCCCACATAGAAGATCAACACATCCCTTCCTTCGTCGATTCGATTCGCTTAGATCAAGAGCACATCACGTGGCATACTCCTCGATCATGCCCGCCTTAGAGATCAACACATCCCTTCTTTCGTTGATTGGATTCGCTTAGTACTACATGATCATGAGCACGACACGTTGCATACTCCTGGATCATGCCCACATTGGAGATCAACACATCCCTCCTTTCGTCCATTCGATTCGCTTAGTACTACCTGATCATGAGCACGTCACGTTGCATACTCCACGTTCATGCTCACATTGGAGATCAATACATCCCTTCCTTTGTCGAGTCGATTCGCTTACTACTACATGATCATGAGCGTGTCACGTTGCATACTCCTCGATCATGCCCACATTGGAGATCAACACATACCTTCCTTCGTCGATTCGATTCGCTTAGTACAACATGAGCATGAGCACGTCACATTGCATCCTCCTCGATCATGCCCACATTGGAGATCAACACATCCCTTCCTTCGTCTATTCGATTCGCTTAGTACTACATGATCTTGAGCACGTCACGTTGCATACTCCTCGATCATTTCCACATTGGAGATCAACACAACCCTTCCTTCGTCGATTCGATTCGCTCAGTAATACAAGATTATGAGCACGTCACGTTGCATACTCCTCAATCATGCCCACATTAGAGATCAAAACATCCCTTCCTTTGTCGATTTGATTCGCTTAGATCATGAGCACGTCACGTTGCATACTCCTTAATCATGCCCATATTGGAGATCAACACATCTGTTCCTTCGTCGATTCTAATCAACACATCCCTTCCTTCGTCGACTCGATTAACTTAGTACTACACGATCATGAGCACGTCACGTTGCACACTCCTCAATCATGCCCACATTGCAGATCAACACATCCCTTCCTTCGTCGATTCGATTCGCTTAGTACTACAAGATTATGAGCACGTCACGTTGCATAGTCCTCGATCATGCCCACGTTAGAGATCAACACATCCGTTCCTTCGTTGATTCGATTCGCTTTATACTACATGATCGTGAGCACGTCACGTTGCATACTCCTAGATCATGCCCACATTGGAGATCAACACATCCCATCCTTCGTCTATTCGATTCGCTTAGTACTACAAGATCTTGAGCACGTGACGTTGCATACTCCTCGATCATGCCCACATTGGAGATCAACATAACCCTTTCTTCGTCGATTCGATTTGCTTAGTAATACAAGATTATAAGCACGTCACGTTGCATACTCCTCGATCATGCCCACATTGGAGATCAAAACATCCCTTCCTTTGTCGATTTGATTCGCTTGTTACTACATGAACATGAGCTTGTCACGTTGCATATTCCTCGATCATACCCACATTGGAGATCAACACATCCCTTCCTTCGTCGATTCGATTAGCCTAGAACTACAAGATTATGAGCACGTCACCTTGCATATTCCTCGATAATGCCCACATTGGAGATCAAAACATTCCTTCCTTCATTGATTCGATTCGCTTAGTACTACATGATCATGAGCACGTCACGTTGCATACTCCTCGATCATGCCCACATTGGAGATCAACACATCCCTTCCTTCGTCTATTCGATTCGCTTGGTACTACAAGATCTTGAGCACGTCACGTTGCATACTCCTCGATCATGCCCACATTGGAGATCAACACAACCCTTCCTTCGTCGATTCGATTCGCTTAGTAATACAAGATTATGAGCACGTCACGTTGCATACTCCTCGATCATGCCTACATTGGAGATCAAAACATCCCTTCCTTTGTCGATTCGATTCGCTTAGTACTACATTATCATGTGCTTGTCACGTTGCATACTCCTCGATCGTGCCGACATTGGAGATCAACACATCCCTTCCTTCGTCGATTCGATTTGACTAGAACTACAAGATTATGAGCATGTCACCTTGCATACTCCTCGATCATGCCGACATTGGAGATCAAAACATCGCTTCCTTTGTCGAGTCGATTCGCTTACTACTACATGATCATGAGCATGTCACGTTGCATACTCCTCGATCATGCCCACATTGGAGTTCTACACATCCCTTCCTTTGTCGATTCGATTCGCTTAGTACTACAAGATTATGAGCACGTCACCTTGCATACTCCTTGATCATGCCCACATTGGAGATCAAAACATTCCTTCCTTCGTTGACTCGATTCGCTTAGTACAACATGAGCATGAGCACGTCACATTGCATCCTCCTCGATCATGCCCACATTGGAGATCAACACATCCCTTCCTTCGTCTATTCGATTCGCTTAGTACTACATGATCTTGAGCACGTCACGTTGCATACTCCTCGATCATTTCCACATTGGAGATCAACACAACCCTTCCTTCGTCGATTCGATTCGCTCAGTAATACAAGATTATGAGCACGTCACGTTGCATACTCCTCAATCATGCCCACATTAGAGATCAAAACATCCCTTCCTTTGTCGATTTGATTCGCTTAGATCATGAGCACGTCACGTTGCATACTCCTCAATCATGCCCATATTGGAGATCAACACATCCGCTCCTTCGTCGATTCGAATCAACACATCCCTTCCTTCGTCGACTCGATTCACTTAGTACTACACGATCATGAGCACGTCACGTTGCACACTCCTCAATCATGCCCACATTGCAGATCAACACACCCCTTCCTTCGTCGATTCGATTCGCTTAGTACTACAAGATTATGAGCACGTCACGTTGCATAGTCCTCGATCATGCCCACATTGGAGATCAACACATCCGTTCCTTCGTTGATTCGATTCGCTTTATACTACATGATCGTGAGCACGTCACGTTGCATACTCCTCGATCATGCCCACATGGGAGATCAACACATCCCATCCTTCGTCTATTCGATTCGCTTAGTACTACAAGATCTTGAGCACGTGACGTTGCATACTCCTCGATCATGCCCACATTGGAGATCAACACAACCCTTCCTTCGTCGGTTCGATTTGCTTAGTAATACAAGATTATAAGCACGTCACGTTGCATACTCCTCGATCATGCCCACATTGGAGATCAAAACATCCCTTCCTTTGTCGATTCGATTCGCTTGTTACTACATGATCATGAGCTTGTCACGTTGCATACTCCTCGATCATACCCACATTGGAGATCAACACATCCCTTCCTTCGTCGATTCGATTAGCCTAGAACTACAAGATTATGAGCACGTCACCTTGCATATTCCTCGATAATGCCCACATTGGAGATCAAAACATTCCTTCCTTCATTGATTCGATTCGCTTAGTACTACATGATCATGAGCACGTCACGTTGCATACTCCTCGATCATGCCCACATTGGAGATCAACACATCCCTTCCTTCGTCTATTCGATTCGCTTGGTACTACAAGATCTTGAGCACGTCACGTTGCATACTCCTCGATCATGCCCACATTGGAGATCAACACAACCCTTCCTTCGTCGATTCGATTCGCTTAGTAATACAAGATTATGAGCACGTCACGTTGCATACTCCTCGATCATGCCTACATTGGAGATCAAAACATCCCTTCCTTTGTCGATTCGATTCGCTTAGTACTACATTATCATGAGCTTGTCACGTTGCATACTCCTCGATCGTGCCCACATTGGAGATCAACACATCCCTTCCTTCGTCGATTCGATTTGACTAGAACTACAAGATTATGAGCACGTCACCTTGCATACTCCTCGATCATTCCGACATTGGAGATCAACACAACCCTTCCTTCGTCGATTCGATTTGCTTGGTAATACAAGATTATGAGCAAGTCACGTTGCATACTCCTCGATCATGTCCACATTGGTGATCAAAACATCCCTTCCTTTGTCGATTTGATTCGCTTAGATAATGAGCATGTCAAGTTGCATACTCCTCGATCATGCCCATACTGGAGATCAACACATCCCTTACTTCGTCGATTTGAATCAACACATCCCTTCCTTCGTCGATTCGATTCACTTGGTAGTACAAGATCATGAGCACGTCAAGTTGCATACTCCTCGATCATGCCCACATTGGAGATCAACACATCCCTTCATTCATCGATTCGATTCGCTTAGTACTACAAGATTGTGAGCACGTCACGTTGCATAGTCCTCGATCATGCCCACATTGGAGATCAACACATCCCTTCCTTCATCTATTCGATTCGCTTAGTACTACAAGATCTTGAGCACGTCACGTTGCATACTCCTCGATCATGCCCACATTAGAGATCAAAACATTCCTTCCTTCATTGATTCGATTCGCTTAGTACAACATGAGCATGAGCACGTCACATTGCATACTCCTCGATCATGCCCACATTGGAGATCAATACATCCCTTCCTTTCTCTATTCGATTCGCTTAGTACTACAAGATCTTGAGCACGTCACGTTGCATACTCCTCGATTATGCCCACATTGGAGATCAACACAACCCATCCTTCGTCGATTCGATTCGCTTAGTAATACAAGATTATGAGCACGTCACGTTGCATACTCCTCGATCATTCCCACATTGGAGATCAAAACATCCCTTCCATTGTCAATTTGATTCGCTTAGATCATGACCACGTCACGTTGCATACTCCTCGATCATGCCCATATTGGGGATCAGCACATCCCTTCCTTCGTCGATTCGATTCAACACATCCCTTCCTTCGTCGATTCGATTCACGTTGTACTACAAGATCATGAGCACGTCACGTTGCATACTCCTCGATCATGCCCACATTGGAGATCAACACATCCCTTCCTTCGTCGATTAGATTCACTTAGTACTACAAGATCATGAGCACGTCACATTGCATACTCCACGATCATGCCCACATTGGAGATCAACACATCCCTTCCTTCGTCGAGTCGGTTCGCTTACTACTAAATGATCATGAGCATGTCACGTTGCATACTCCTCGATCATGGCCACATTGGAGATCAACACATCCCTTCCTTCGTCGATTCGATTAGCCTAGAACTACAAGATTGTGAGCACGTCACCTTGCATACTCCTCGATCATGCCCACATTAGAGATCAAAACATTCCTTCCTTCATTGATTCGATTCACTTAGTACAACATGAGCATGAGCACGTCACATTGCATACTCCTCAATCATACCCACATTGGAGATCAATACATCCCTTCCTTCCTCTATTCGATTCGCTTCGTACTACAAGATCTTGAGCACATCACGTTGCATACTCCTCGATCATGCCCACATTGGAGATAAACACAACCCTTCCTTCATCGATTCGATTCGCTTAGTAATACAAGATTATGAGCACGTCACGTTGCATACACCTCGATCATGCCCACATTGGAGATCAAAACATCCCTTCCTTTGTTGATTTGATTCGCTTAGATCATGAGCACGTCACGTTGCACACTCCTCGATCATGCCCATATTAGAGATCAACACATCCCTTCCTTCGTCGATTCGATTTAACACATCCCTCCCTTCATCGATTCGATTCACTTAGAACTACATTATCATGAGCACGTCACGTTGTACACTCCTCGATCATGCCCATATTGGAGATCAACACATCCCTTCCTTCGTCGATTAGATTAACTTAGTACTACAAGATTATGAGCACGTCACGTTGCATACTCCACGATCATGGCCACATTAGAGATCAACACATCCCTTCCTTCGTCGATTCGATTCGCTTAGTACTACATGATCATGAGCACGTCACGTTGCATACTCCTCGATCATGCTCATATTGGAGATCAACACATTCCTTCGTTCGTCGATTCGATTCGACACATCCCTTCCTTCGTCGATTCGATCCACTTAGTACTACATGATCATGAGCATGTCATGTTGCATACTCCTCGATCATGCCCAAATTGGAGATCAACACATCCCTTCGTTCGTCGATTCGATTCAACACATCCCTTCCTTCGTCTGTTCGATTCACTTAGTACTACATGATCAAGAGCACATCACGTTGCATACACCTCGATCATGCACACATTGGAGCTCGACACATCCCTTCCTTCGTCGATTCGATTCACTTAGAACTACAAGATTATGAGCAAGTCACGTTGCATAATCCTCAATCATGCCCACATTGGAGATCAACACATCCCTTCCTTCGTGGATTCGATTCGCTTAGTACTACAAGATTATGAGCACGTCACGTTGCATACTCCTCGATCATGCCCACATTGGAGATCAACACATCCCTTCCTTCGTCGATTCGAATCGCTTAGTACTACATGATCATGAGCACGACACATTGCATACTCGAGCATGCCCTCATTAGAGATCAACACATCCCTTCCTTCGTTGATTCGATTTGCTTAGTAGTACATGATCAAGAGCACGTCACGTTGCATACTCCTCGATGATGCCCACATTGGAGATAAACACATCCCTTCCTTCATCGATTCGATTCGCTTAGTACTACATGATCATGTGCACATCACGTTGCATATTCCTCGATCATGCCCACATTGGAGATCAACACATCTCTTCCTTCGACAATTCGATTCGCTTAGTACTACAAGATTATGAGCACGTCACATTGCATACTCCTCGATCATGCCCACATTGGAGATCAAAAGATCCCTTGCTTTGTCGATTCGATTCGCTTGGCACTAAATGATCATGAGCACGTCACGTTGAATACTTCTCGATCATTCCCACATTGGAGATCAACACATCCCTTCCTTTGTTGATTCGATTCGCTTAGTACTACATGATCATGAGCACGTCACGTTGCATACTCCTCGATCATGCCCACATTGGAGATCAAAACATCCCTCCTTCGTCGATTCGATTCGCTTAGTACTACATGATCATGAGGATGTCATGTTGCATACTCCTCGATCAAGCCCACATTGGAGATCAAAACATTCCTTCCTTCGTCGATTCGATTCGCTTAGTACTACATGATCATGAGCACGTCACGTTGCATACTCCTCGATCATGCCCACATTGGAGATCAACACATCCCTTCCTTCGTCGATTCGATTCGCTTAGTACTACAAGATCATGAGCACGTCACATTGCATACTCCTCGATCAAGCCCACATTGGAGATCAAAACATTCCTTCCTTCGTCGATTCGATTCGCTTAGTACTACATGATCATAAGCACGTCACATTCCATACTCCTCGATCATGCCCACATTGGAGATCAGCACATCCCTTCCTTCGTCGATTTGATTCACTTAGTACTATTTGATCATGAGCACGTCACGTTGCATACTCCTCGATCATGCCCACATTGGAGATCAACACATCCCTTCCTTCGTCAATTCGATTCGCTTAGTACTACATGATCATGAGCACGTCACGTTGCATACTCCTGGATCATGCCCACATTGGAGATCAACACATCCCTTCTTTCGTCGATTTGATTCGCTTAGTACTACAAGATTATGAGCACGTCATGTTGCATACTCCACGATCATGCCGACATTGGAGATCAACACATCCCTTCCTTTCTTGATTCGATTCCCTTAGTACTACATGATCATGAGCACGTCACATTGCATACTCCTCGATCATGCCCACATTGGAGATCAACACATCCCTTCTTTTGTCGATTTGATTCACTTAGTACTACTTGATCATGAGCACGTCACGTTCCATACTCCTCGATCATGACCACATTGGAGATCAACACATCCCTTCCTTCGTCGATTCGATTCGCTTAGTACTACAAGATTATGAGCACGTCACATTGCATACTCGATCATGCCCTCATTGGAAATCAACACATCCCTTCCTTCGTTGATTCGATTTGCTTAGTACTACATGATCATGAGCACGTCACGTTGCATACTCCTCGATCATGCCCACATTGGAGATCAAAACATCCCTTCCTTCATCGATTTGATTCGCTTAGTACTACTTGATCATGAGCACGTCACGTTCCATACTCCTCGATCATGCCCACATTGGAGATCAACACATCCCTTCCTTCGTCGATTCGATTCGCTTGGTACAACATGATTATGAGCACGTCATGTTGCATACTCCTCGATCATTCCCACATTGCAGATCAAAACATTCCTTCCTTCGTTGATTCGATTCACTTAGTAATACATGATCATGAGCACATCACATTGCATACTCCTCGATCATGCCCACATTGGAGATCAACACATCCCTTCCTTCGTCGATTCGATTCGCTTAGTACTACTAGATTATGAGCACGTCACGTTGCATACTCCTCGATCATGCCCACATTGGAGATCAACACATCCCTTCCTTCGTCGATTCGATTCGCTTAGTACTACATGATCATGAGCACGTCACGTTGCATACTCCTCGATCATGCACACATTGGAGATCAAAACATTCCTTCTTTCGTCGATTCGATTTGCTTAGTACTACATGATCATAAGCACGTCATGTTGCATACTCCTGGATCATGCCCACATTTGAGATCAACACATGCCTTCCTTTGTTGATTCGATTCGCTTAGTACTACATGATCATGAGCACGTCACGTTGCATACTCCTCGATCATGCCCACATTGGAGATCAAAACATCCCTTCCTTTGTCGATTCGATTCGCTTAGCACTACATGATCATGAGCACGTCATGTTGCATACTACTCGATCATGCCCACATCGGAGATCAACACATCCCTTGCTTTGTCGATTCGATTCGCTTAGTACTACATGATCATGAGCACGTCACATTGCATACTCCTCGATCATGCCCACATTGGAGATCAAAATATTCCTTCCTTCGTCGATTCGATTCGCTTAGTACTACATGATCATAAGCACGTCACGTTCCATACTCCTCGATCATGCCCACATTGGAGATCAGCACATCCCTTCCTTCGTCGATTTGATTCACTTAGTGCTATTTGATCATGAGCACGTCACATTGCATACTCCTCGATCATGCCCACATTGGAGATCAAAACATTCCTTCCTTCGTCGATTCGATTCGCTTAGTACTACATGATCATAAGCACGTCACGTTCCATATTCCTCGATCATGCCCACATTGGAGATCAGCACATCCCTTCCTTCGTCGATTCGATTCGCTTGGTACTACATGATTATGAGCACGTCATGTTGCATACTCCTCGATCATGCCCACATTGGAGATCAAAATATTCCTTCCTTCGTTGATTCGATTCACTTAGTAATACATGATCATGAGCACATCACATTGCATACTCCTCGATCATGCCCACATTGGAGATCAACACATCCCTTCCTTCGTCGATTCGATTCGCTTAGTACTACAAGATTATGAGCACGTCACGTTGCATACTCCTCGATCATGCCCACATTGGAGATCAACACATCCCTTCCTTCGTCGATTCGATTTGCTTAGTACTACATGATCATGAGCACGTCACGTTGCATACTCCTCGATCATGCACACATTGGAGATCAAAACATTCCTTCTTTCATCGATTCGATTTGCTTAGTACTACATGATCATAAGCACGTCATGTTGCATACTCCTGGATCATGCCCATATTGGAGATCAACACATCCCTTCCTTTGTTGATTCGATTCGCTTAGTACTACATGATCATGAGCACATCACGTTGCATACTCCTCGATCATGCCCACATCGGAGATCAACACATCCCTTCCTTCGTAGATTCGATTCGCTTAGTACTACATGATCATGAGCACGTCACATTGCATACTCCTCGATCATGCCCACATTGGAGATCAACACATCCCTTCCTTCGTCGATTTGATTCGCTTAGTACTACATGATCATGAGCATGTCACGTTGCATACTCCTCGATATTGCCCACATTGGAGATCAACACATCCCTTCCTTCGTCGATTCGATTCGCTTAGTACTACATGATCATGAGCACGTCACGTTGCATACTCCTCGATCATTCCCACATTGGAGATCAACACATCCCTTTCTTTGTTGATTCGATTCGCTTAGTATTACATGATCGTGAGCACATCACATTGCATACTCCTCGATCATGCCCATATTGGAGATCAAGACATCCCTTCCTTCGTCGATTCGATTCGCTTAGTACTGCAAGATTATGAGCACGTCACGTTGCATACTCCTCAATCATGCCCACATTGGAGATCAAAACATTCCTTCATTCGTTGATTCGAATCGCTTAGTACTACATGATCATGAGCACGACACATTGCATACTCCTCGACCATGCCCACATTGGAGATCAACACATCCCTTCCTTTGTCGATTCGATTCGCTGAGTACTAAATGAGCATGAGCACGTCACGTTGCATACTCCTCGATCATGCTAACATTGGAGATCAACACATCCCTTCCTTCGACGATTTGAGTCGCTTAGTACTCCATGATCATGAGCACGTCAGGTTGCATACTCCTCGATCATGCCCACATTGGAGATCAAAACATCCCTTCCTTCATCAATTCGATTCGCTTAGTACTACATCATCATAAGTACGTCACATTGCATACTCCTCGATCATGCCCACATTGGAGATCAATACATCCCTTTATTCGTTGATTTGATTCACTTAGTACTATTTGATCATGAGCACGTCACGTTGCATACTCCTCGATCATGCCCACATTGGAGATCAACACATCCCTTCCTTGATCGATTCGATTCGCTTAGTACTACATGATCATGAGCACGTCATGTTGCATACTCCTGGATCATGCCCACATTGGAGATCAACACATCCCTTCCTTCGTCGATTTGATTCGCTTAGTACTACATGATCATGAGCACGCCACGTTGCATACTCCTCGATCATGCCCACATTGGAGATCAACGCATCCCTTCCTTCGTCGATTCGATTCGCTTAGTCATACATGATCATGTGCACATCACGTTGCATACTCCTGGATCATGCCCACATTGGAGATCAACACATCCCTTCCTTCGTCGATTCAATTCGCTTAGTACTACATGATCTTGAGCACGTCACGTTGCATACTCCTCGAGCATTCCCACATTGGAGATCAACACATCCCTTCCTTTATTGATTCGATTCGCTTAGTACTACATGATCATGAGCACGTCACGTTGCATA
Organism: Cenchrus fungigraminus; assembly: GCA_036936925.1. Lineage (NCBI taxonomy): Eukaryota > Viridiplantae > Streptophyta > Magnoliopsida > Poales > Poaceae > Cenchrus > Cenchrus fungigraminus. Next base: position 75,269,118 of record CM072774.1, on the reverse strand, counting down.
CTCCTCGATAATGCCCACATTGGCGATCAAGACATCCCTTCCTTGTTGTCCTCCATCGGGAAGGCCTCGCCCGTGGGCGCCTTCCACTCCACCTCCGCCTTGGGCCTCAGGAGCCCGCGATCCACCAGCACTTGAATCTTCGCCTCGGTCATCGCCGAGTTCTCCCACACCATCTGCAGATCCGGGATTTGAGAAGCAGTGGCTGCCATTTCTTGAGGACGAGGAGCTTTGGATCTAAAGTTAACTAGGGTTTTCACGCGCATGCGGAGCGGCGCGGCACGTGGATGGTGGAGCCAGCGTGTGGTCTGCTACAGACGGCGGCGGGCTGAGGATCCACATTTGGAGGATGGATGTGGAGCGCGTGGCGGCTAGGGCACGAAGATTCCGGCGGAGACGGCGAGAGGAGGAAGAAGATGGAAAGGGATGGTCAGCACCGGTCCCTGCTGCTCTATTTATATGGGCCCCGCCACGGGCGCCCGTTGCGGATTTATCGCCGCAATGAGCTCGTCGCAATGGCTATGTGACGCTAATTTCGCGAGACGATCTCGCTGGATTTTATGCCAACGGTTATATGCCCAACGGATAGTTTGGCAACCTACACCCTGAGTTTAGGTCGTGAATACAACAAAGACATTAGGTCGTCCTGATAGCACATTCGATCTCCATGAGGTCGATGAGCCCCCAAATTACGTCACTTCAGGTCATTGATGAATAATTTCTTCAAATCGACCATTACATGATAGAAGAGAGCGAACATTACACGGGAACTTCGAAGGTACACAAGTTGCCTGCGACCTCACTGGATCCAGAACCCGTTACAAGATACAAACATATTCGAAGACCTGGTCTACCTAGAGCAATCCTTGAGGTGTACTCTGCTATAGCAGAGCACATCGCAAGAATTCTTCTAGCTTCAGGACCTCGATGGTGGCCTTGCGGTGAACAATTGCACGACGCTGCACATAGTAGGTCTGTTGACGGTTGATTTTGGTAAACCTAGCTATGAGTTTACCGTCAATATTTGCACGTATTTGATATTCTAACTAATGGTACTAACCCCCCGGAGGTATCAAGTTCACTCTTGCATGTCGATTTTGGAGTTTGTTGTTTACGTAGGAAACTAGCGCTTAAAGGGAGACTTTCGGGATAAGTTCATCAAGCACTTCAAGAGAAGATCATGAAGCCCGGCACAAGTCAAGACACATCATGAACATGACTCCAAATGGCCCAGGGACCGAAGCATGAAGCCGTAAAACTCCAGGGACCTGAACAGAAGATGCTGAAGCTTGCGCGACAAGGAGCTCTGTCTAAACCGTGGAGAAGACGACGTCAAGGGCCCACATGCAGAAGGGAGCAAGTCAACAATTGACCGAGAAGCATCGGGGAGCGAGACGGGGCCGAACCGGGCCGAAACGGGCCTGGGCCGGTCCGCCCAGGCCAGCCGGCCTGGCCTGTTACCAGCCCGGTTCGCGACCCCCTTTGACCTAGGTGCTCCTCTATAAATTGCCTCTGGCTCCGCCGGTCGCCACATCCATCCATTCATCAGAGAGCCGCCGACATGAAGGAGAAGCACCGGGAGGAAGCCGACGGCCGCCGCAAGTCCTCGAGTTGCTTAGGAGATGGCTTAGGCCATGCCCTAGCCGCCATGGTTGGCCCTACGTGGTGAAGCCATGGTGGAGTTCCGGAGCCATGCCTTGGATCCATCAAGGCATTTGTACTTTCGACATTCGATGGTGATATAAATCAATCCTTGTCCTTACTTTGATCTACTACGAGTTGTGCTTATTCATATGTGTAGCTACCATATGCTTTTAGTAGGATTAGATCGAATCATCGTGATTAGTCTTGTCTTGCGGATACATCGTTGTAGTGCACGGACCGAGGTTGTCGTTCAGTGATGATTATCCTTGCGTAGTGACAGTACGGTGGAGGAGAAAGCAGCGAATGAACGTGTATCGGACCACTCCATATCGGGTTACTCCATATCGAGTGTACTCCTTATCATAGTATAGGTTTAGATTGGTTTGTCACCTTGGCCGGAACGGCAACAAGAAGACGATAGGCTAGGGTTACCCTTTGGTGTTTACCTTTATGGCTAGGTGGATGAGATCCATACATCCCTTCGGGTTTGTATGTTACCTTTATGCAATCAACGCTTCATGATAGGTTAGATCATTAGATTAGATGGATAACCTTAGGAGTTTGCTTCCGATCCTTGGATTGACAAATCTAGGGAGGACTCTCCTTGGTGAAAAAGGCACCAAGTCACCCGTAGGCTTGCGGTGAACTTGAGCACGGTTTTGAACCGTCAACAAGGTCACACTTTGTGCCTGACCATGGAATGCAGATACGAGCTTGCTCTTCGGTGCGAACCGCAAGCCCTCGACGAGCATCACATGCTTACCAAGAACTCGCAGCGTCACCTCGGGCCTCTACAGCATCACCTCCAAACTCTCCTTGATTCCTTGCTGAGGCACGGTACAAAGAGTGGGTGTGCTACCTACATTTCGCAAGAGTTCTTCTAGCTCCAAGCCTCTACAAACTTTGCATCCTACAATCTGGTGGACGGACACATGCCCATGGCATGGCCTCAATACTACCCTGCGGCTTCATAGCTCAGCAATGCTCGGTGCTTGCCTCCTTCAGCCTTATGGTGCTATTTATAGCCCGAGTCAGGCCTGGGAGGCCGGTAAAGTGGAGACACTGTTACCATGTGATCAGGAGGACCTGTCGGCATGTGCATGATTGAAGGCGATGTCTTTTACCTGCCTCGCGACACCTTTGTCGCTGGTGCATCAATGATGCCTGAGGCCGCCGAGCCGTCACATGTCTCCAGTACACTCCTCGATCAGTGGGCAGTTTGTCGTTTTCTGGGTGGCAAGAGAATCTCCGACCACTGTTGACCTGTGACCCAGCAGTCTACGGAGAAGGTAAAGCCTGACTCTGCGTCAGAGGGCCCTGTGCCTCGCTACAACTACAGACGACGACGATCAAACGCACCCTTTACAACTCTACGTCTTCATTGCACCCGCTAGGCTCTGCGTCCTGGTGCACCCGCTATGGCTCTGCATGTAAACGGACCTATTCCAATCATCCTATATTTTTGTTCCCGGAGCAAAATGGTCGTAGGTTCGATTGAAGACCTTTCGGGGTAGGCGTGCCTTGCTGCTCTTCCAGATCCGTCTGGGCGCCTGGAGATCAAAAGCATCATGGAGGTCTACGGTTTCGTCGGGCCCCCGTGGTCGGTGTGCCTATTGCTGAGGTCGTCAATACCTTAGTGACATGGCCCTACTGGATGGCTGGCAGCTATGTTGGTCGTCTAGACACCAAAGCGACCTCCTTGAGGTCGGCGTGCCTTCATGTCTAGGTCTTGCAATACCTAGGTATGTCTACGGCTCTGCCAACCTAGTTGGGCACCATGGATGCGTGACCTTCTTGAGGTCGGTGTGCTTCGTATAAGCTCTGCCAGCCTGCTCTGGACACCTAGGATTTTATGTAGGGAATGAAGGCCTCCCTGCGGGGTGCGCGCCAAATGGCCCTGCCAAGTATCTCCGGGTGCTTGGTCATTTTTGATTTGAGACCTTCCTGAGGTCGGCATGCCTCGGGTGGCTCTACCAGACTCTTTGCAGCTATGCAGGATATCTGGGTGTCTCTACACTCCATTCGTTCGAGATCAACATTTTCCTACGGCTTCATCGTTGACCGTTTCGACCACTGCAGAAGACCTCTTCATGCGACGCGCCTTTCACGATCCTGCTGGGTATCCTCGGATACTAGGCAACATTGATTTGAGGCCTCTCTGAGGTCGGCACGCCTACCAAGGCCTCCTTGAGGTCGGCCCTGCCAGACTCCTTGCAGCTATGCTCGGAGATCTGGGTGTCTCTACACTTCGTTCGATCAAGACCATGACTCAGTTTTCTTCTCTTTTTTGAGCATCAAACCAGCCATGCTGCCTGCTTCAATGCTCGGGGACTACTCTACGAGAGCGTCTCCGACGCCCTCTTGTTTTCTTCGTCGTACCGACCTGTTGGGAAACCTGTTTCTCATCACGTCATTACTCGACCTATTTTCTTCTCTTTCTTTTTTGGATCATCATACCGGCCATCCTGCCCGCCACGATGCTCGGATACTACTATATGAGTGCATCCTTGATGCCCTCTGAAATTTTTTCACCGTCGTTTCGATCTATTGGAAGCATGCTTCCTATAGGTCGTCACTCGACCTTTCTTCGTTCGGTAAGATTACAAACAGGTCGGCTGCTAAGCTGGCTAGTTTTTTCTTTTTGACCGACGTGCATGCTATTCGACCTGTCGATAGCTCTACGACTTTGTCATGACCTTTCTAAGGTCGCTGCGCCTACACCTCGCACGGGGGCTTGTGAGACATGGGTACCCATGGGTCCCCACCGACCAGGCTCATGGCCGTCCCCGACAAGTGGGTCCGACCTACCAGAAGACCCGCCGACCTGACAGTGGGCCCAACTGACATTGTTGGCGGCCCACACGACCTCCTGAAGACCTTCCAGAAGATTCCTAGATGACCTTATCCAGAATGACTTCAAGACTTGGTGTGCAAGACAAGACATCAGTGGATTCCGACCAAGCAGATCGACGGATATGGCAAGTGTTTTAAACAACTAGACTTAGGTCTCCTGGTCATAACCGACTAGGAGTCTGGGAACCGACCTTGTCCGCTGGCCAATATAAGGCGGGCAGGGTGACCCCTTGTACAATCACGCAATCCTCAAGAAATCTACACCAACAACTGGACGTAGGGTTTTACTCTCCGGAGGCCCGAACCAGTATAAACTCGCCGTGTTCTCTGTGTTCCGTGTGCTCGTGCGCAACCTTCGAGTTCTTAGCCCTAGATTCCACCTCGCCGAACAAATAAACCACCGGGGTTAACCCCCCTGTGGGCTGTCCAGATCTAAACCTCTGATAGTTGGCGCTCCAGGTAGGGGAGGAATCCAGGGTTCTTCGTGCAACTCGATGGCTTCGTCAAGCAGCGTCATCTTCCCGGAGAGCATGGCGGACATCCTCGCCAACCCCATCGACATCTGCTTCGGCTCTATGCCGGCGGGATCCACCGTTCCAGCCGCATGCCACGTCATCGAGAGTGCTGCGGTCACCTCCAAACAGCAAGTCGGATCCGATCTGCTGGAGAAAACCCACCCACCCACTCCTAGCGACCTGATCGCGGGGCTCGATCGCGTCGAAGACATGCTCTCCGACACGATCAAGGTCTGTGAGCACGTCAAGCGCCCTCGCAGGACCCCTCCATCTTCATCCCGCATGCTCTTTGGTCTGCGGAACACAACCCATGCAGCGTCTCGCTACATGAAGAACAAGCTTCAGATCCAATCTGAACCCAAGATCCCACATCATGGAAACTGCAGGGGTCACCTCGACGACCCTTGCCCCGTCCATGAAGACTCCAAACACACGGCTCGCCAGTGTCATGTGGTCGAGAAGTTTCGCCGACCTCTCACCACGGCTCATCACCGACAGTTCATCCGCGAGCCGTCCCCGGACCGCCTTGCGTTCCAGATCGCCCGCACGACCATCTCCCCCAACTATCCGGGTGAGATGTTTGAGATCCCAGACCAAGAGGTCCTCGTGGTCTCCGCCGACGTACCCCCTCAAGCTGGTGAAACAAATGAGCAGCGCATACAGCGCGAGAACGCTAACACTGCACGGGCTACGCGTCGTCAGCAGGAAGTAGATGCAGCTGCCGCAGCCGCAGGTCAGCCTGCAGGCAACGAGGTGCCAGGTGCCGGCGACCAACCCGCAGGCAACGCCAACGGGGAGCCACCCCCCGCGGCTCAGGCCGCCCCTCAGCAGCAACAGGACAACGAGCCTCGATGACACCGCCTACGTGCCAGAGACCTCCCGAAGGACTTTGAGCAAAACGGCCATGAAGTCTACAACTCGCCTCAAGCTAACCTAGGCGCGGCCCTACCCGAGCTGGGACAACTTGAGGATACTCCCGCAACTCGACGCCTACAAGCTCACATCCGCATCGCCACTGCCCAGGTTGAAGAAAGAGGACCAAGATATAGCAGATCAGCTTCAAGCTCCTACTCTAGGAGTAGGTCGGAACGACCTCGCCAGCGACGCCACACCAATCCCCCCTTCAGCCCGTGGCTGAGGAGGGAGGAGGCGAGAATGAAGTCGTACAGCCAGTCAACCCCGCCGCTAACGCCGCTGCCAACCCAGCAGCCAGTCCAGCGGCCAATGCCGCTGGTAACGCCCCTGGCAATGCACAAAACAACGCCACCAATGCTGCTGGTGCCCAGCAGCAGAACGCTGCCGGCAACGCAGGATAGAATGTGGGAGCTCAACCTCCACCAGTACAAGCCAACCGCGCTCAGAGCAGTCAACGTCATCGCATACGAGACGAAGTGGAGATAGCACGACATGCTAACTACAACCGCGACCACGGGGTCCCTGATCCCCTTGACGCCAATCACCCCATCCAAGCCACAGAACTTAGTACTACATGATCACGAGCACGTCACATTGGAGATCAAAACATTCCTTCATTTGTTGATTCGAATCGCTTAGTACTACATGATCACGAGCACGTCACATTGCATACTCCTAGATCAAGCCTACATTGGAGATCAACACATCCATTCTTTCGTCGATTCGATTCGCTTAGTACTACATGATCATGAGCTTGTCACGTTGCATACTCCTCGATCATGCCCACAATGGAGATCAAAACATCCCTTCCTTCATAGATTCGATTCACCTAGAACTACAAGATTATGATCATGTCACCTTGCATACTCCTCGATCATGCCCACATTGGAGATCAACACATCCCTTCCTTCGTCGATTCGATTCGCTTAGTACTACATGATCATGAGCACGTCACGTTGCATACTCCTCGATCATGCCCACATTGGAGATCAAGACATCCATTCCTTTGTCGATTCGATTCGCTTAGTACTACAAGATTATGAGCACGTCACGTTGCATACCCCTCGATCGTGCCCACATTGGAGATCAAAACATTCCTTCATTTGTTGATTCGAATCGCTTAGTACTACATGATCATGAGCACGTCACATTGCATACTCCTCGATCATGCCCACATTGGAGATCAACACATCCCTTCCTTCGTCGATTTGATTCGCTTAGTACTACATGATCATGAGCACGTCACGTTGCATACTCCTCGATCATGCCAACATTGGAGATCAACACATCCCTTCTTTTGTCGATTCGATTCGCTTAGTACTACATGATCATGAGCACGTCACATTGCATACTCCTAGATCATGCCTACATTGGACATCAACACATCCCTTCCTTCGTCGATTCGATTCGCTTAGTACTACATGGTCATGAGCACGTCACGTTGCATACTCCTGGATCATGCCCACATTGGAGATCAACACATCCATTCTTTCGTCGATTCGATTCGCTTAGTACTACATGATCATGAGCTTGTCACGTTGCATACTCCTCGATCATGCCCACATTGGAGATCAAAACATCCCTTCCTTTGTCGATTCGATTCGCCTAGAACTACAAGATTATGATCATGTCACCTTGCATACTCCTCGATCATGCCCACATTGGAGATCAACACATCCCTTCCTTCGTCGATTCGATTCGCTTAGTACTACATGATCATGAGCACGTCACGTTGCATAATCCTCGATCATTCCCACATTGGAGATCAACACATCCCTTCCTTTGTTGATTCGATTCGCTTAGTACTACATGATCATGAGCACGTCACGTTGCATACTCCTCGATCATGCCCACATTGGAGATCAAGACATCCCTTCCTTCATCGATTCGATTCGCTTAGTACTCAAGATTATGAGCACATCACGTTGCATACTCCTCGATCATGCCCACATTGGAGATCAAAACATTCCTTCATTTGTTGATTCGAATCGCTTAGTACTACATGATCATGAGCTTGTCACGTTGCATACTCCTCGATCATGGCCACATTGGAGATCAAAACATCCCTTCCTTTGTCGATTCGATTTGCCTAGAACTACAAGATTATGATCATGTCACCTTGCATACTCCTCGATCATGCCCACATTGGACATCAACACATCCCTTCCTTCGTCGATTCGATTCGCTTAGTACTACTTGGTCATGAGCACGTCACGTTGCATACTCCTGGATCATGCCCACATTGGAGATCAACACATCCATTCTTTCGTCGATTCGATTCGCTTAGTACTACATGATCATGAGCTTGTCACGTTGCATACTCCTCGATCATGCCCACATTGGAGATCAACAGATCCCTTCCTTTGTTGATTCGATTCGCTTAGTACTACATGATCATGAGCACGTCACGTTGCATACTCCTCGATCATTCCCACATTGGAGATCAACAGATCCCATCCTTTGTTGATTCGATTCGCTTAGTACTACATGATCATGAGCACGTCACGTTGCATACTCCTCGATCATGCCCACATTGGAGATCAAGACATCCCTTCCAACATCGATTCGATTCGCTTAGTACTCAAGATTATGAGCACATCACGTTGCATACTCCTCGATCATGCCCACATTGGAGATCAAAACATTCCTTCATTTGTTGATTCGAATCGCTTAGTACTACATGATCATGAGCACGTCACATTGCATACTCCTCGATCATGCCCACAATGGAGATCATCACATCCCTTCCTTCGTCGATTTGATTCGCTTAGTACTACATGATCATGGGCACGTCACGTTTCAAACTCCTCGATATTGCCCACATTGGAGATCAACACATCCCTTCCTTCGTTGATTCGATTCGCTTAGTACTACATGATCATGAGCACGTCACGTTCCATACTGCCCGATCATTCCCACATTGGAGATCAACACATCCCTTCCTTCGTTGATTCGATTCGCTTAGTACTACATGATCATGAGCACGTCGCGTTGCATACTCCTCGATCATGCCCACAGTGGAGATCAAAACATCCCTTCCTTCGTCGATTCGATTCGCTTAGTACTACATGAACATGAGCACGTCACGTTGCATAGTCCTCGATATTGCCCACATTAGAGATCAACACATCCTTCCTTCGTCGATTCGATTCACTTAGTACTATTTGATAATGAGCACGTCACGTTGCAGACTTCTCGATCATGCCCACATTGGACATCAACACATCCCTTCCTTCGTCGATTCGATTCGCTTAGTACTACTTGGTCATGAGCACGTCACGTTGCATACTCCTGGATCATGCCCACATTGGAGATCAACACATCCATTCTTTCGTCGATTCGATTCGCTTAGTACTACATGATCATGAGCTTGTCACGTTGCATACTCCTCGATCATGCCCACATTGGAGATCAACACATCCCTTCCTTCGTCGATTCGATTCGCTTAGTACTACATGATCATGAGCACGTCACGTTGCATACTCCTCGATCATTCCCACATTGGAGATCAACAGATCCCTTCCTTTGTTGATTCGATTCGCTTAGTACTACATGATCATGAGCACGTCACGTTGCATACTCCTCGATCATACCCACATTGGAGATCAAGACAACCCTTCCATCATCGATTCGATTCGCTTAGTACTCAAGATTATGAGCACATCACGTTGCATACTCCTCGATCATGCCCACATTGGAGATCAAAACATTCCTTCATTTGTTGATTCGAATCGCTTAGTACTACATGATCATGAGCACGTCACATTGCATACTCCTCGATCATGCCCACAATGGAGATCATCACATCCCTTCCTTCATCGATTTGATTCGCTTAGTACTACATGATCATGGGCATGTCACGTTTCAAACTCCTCGATATTGCCCACATTGGAGATCCACACATCCCTTCCTTCGTGGATTCGATTCGCTTAGTACTACATGATCATGAGCACGTCACGTTGCATACTGCTCGATCATTCCCACATTGGAGATCAACACATCCCTTCCTTCGTTGATTCGATTCGCTTAGTACTACATGATCATGAGCACGTCACGTTGCATACTCCTCGATCATGCCCACAGTGGAGATCAAAACATCCCTTCCTTCGTCGATTCGATTCGCTTAGTACTACATGAACATGAGCACGTCACGTTGCATAGTCCTCGATATTGCCCACATTAGAGATCAACACATCCTTCCTTCGTCGATTCGATTCACTTAGTACTATTTGATAATGAGCACGTCACGTTGCAGACTTCTCGATCATGCCCACATTGGAGATCAACACATCCCTTCCTTCGTCGATTCGATTCGCTTAGTACTACATGATCATGAGCATGTCACGTTGCATACACCTAGATCATGCCCACATTTGAGATCAACACATTCCTTCTTTCGTCGATTTGATTCGCTTAGTACTACATGATCATGAGCACGACACGTTGCATACTACTTGATCATGCCCACATTGGAGATCAACACATCCCTTCCTTCGTCGATTCTATTCGCTTAGTACTACATGATCATGCGCACATCACGTGGCATACTCCAGGATCATGCCCACATTTGAGATCAACACATCCCTTCCTTCGTCTATTTGATTCGCTTAGTACTACATGATCAAGAGCACGTCACGTTGCATACTCCTCGGTCATTCCCACATTGGAGATCAACATATCCCTTCCTTTGTTGATTCTATTCGCTTAGTACTACATGATCTTGAGCACGTCACGTTGCATACTCCTCGATCATGGCCACATTGGAGATCAAAACATCCCTTCCTTTGTCGATTCGATTTGCCTAGAACTACAAGATTATGATCATGTCACCTTGCATACTCCTCGATCATACCCACATTGGAGATCAACACATACCTTCCTTCGTCGATTCGATTCGCTTAGTACTACATGGTCATGAGCACGTCACGTTGCATACTCCTGGATCATGCCCACATTGGAGATCAACACATCCATTCTTTCGTCGATTCGATTCGCTTAGTACTACATGATCATGAGCTTGTCACGTTGCATACTCCTCGATCATGCCCACATTGGAGATCAAAACATCCCTTCCTTTCTCGATTCGATTCACCTAGAACTACAAGATTATGATCATGTCACCTTGCATACTCCTCGATCATGCCCACATTGGAGATCAACACATCCCTTCCTTCGTCGATTCGATTCGCTTAGTACTACATGATCATGAGCACGTCACGTTGCATACTCCTCGATCATGCCCACATTGGAGATCAAGACATCCATTCCTTTGTCGATTCGATTCGCTTAGTACTACAAGATTATGAGCACGTCACGTTGCATACCCCTCGATCGTGCCCACATTGGAGATCAAAACATTCCTTCATTTGTTGATTCGAATCGCTTAGTACTACATGATCATGAGCACGTCACATTGCATACTCCTCGATCATGCCCACATTGGAGATCAACACATCCCTTCCTTCGTCGATTTGATTCGCTTAGTACTACATGATCATGAGCACGTCACGTTGCATACTCCTCGATCATGCCCACATTGGAGATCAACACATCCCTTCTTTTGTCGATTCGATTCGCTTAGTACTACATGATCATGAGCACGTCACATTGCATACTCCTCGATCATGCCCACATTGGAGATCAACACATCCCTTCCTTCATCGATTTGATTCGCTTAGTACTACATGATCATGAGCACGTCACGTTGCATACTCCTCGATCATGCCAACATTGGAGATCAACACATCCCTTCTTTCGTCGATTCGATTCGCTTAGTACTACATGATCACGAGCACGTCACATTGCATACTCCTAGATCATGCCTACATTGGAGATCAACACATCCATTCTTTCGTCGATTCGATTCGCTTAGTACTACATGATCATGAGCTTGTCACGTTGCATACTCCTCGATCATGCCCACAATGGAGATCAAAACATCCCTTCCTTTCTCGATTCGATTCACCTAGAACTACAAGATTATGATCATGTCACCTTGCATACTCCTCGATCATGCCCACATTGGAGATCAACACATCCCTTCCTTCGTCGATTCGATTCGCTTAGTACTACATGATCATGAGCACGTCACGTTGCATACTCCTCGATCATGCCCACATTGGAGATCAAGACATCCATTCCTTTGTCGATTCGATTCGCTTAGTACTACAAGATTATGAGCACGTCACGTTACATACCCCTCGATCGTGCCCACATTGGAGATCAAAACATTCCTTCATTTGTTGATTCGAATCGCTTAGTACTACATGATCATGAGCACGTCACATTGCATACTCCTCGATCATGCCCACATTGGAGATCAACACATCCCTTGCTTCGTCGATTTGATTCGCTTAGTACTACATGATCATGAGCACGTCACGTTGCATACTCCTTGATCATGCCAACATTGGAGATCAACACATCCCTTCTTTTGTCGATTCAATTCGCTTAGTACTACATGATCATGAGCACGTCACGTTTCATACTCCTCGATCATGCCAACATTGGAGATCAACACATCCCTTCTTTTGTCGATTCGATTCGCTTAGTACTACATGATCATGAGCACGTCACATTGCATACTCCTAGATCATGCCTACATTGGACATCAACACATCCATTCTTTCGTCGATTCGATTCGCTTAGTACTACATGATCATGAGCTTGTCACGTTGCATACTCCTCGATCATGCCCACATTGGAGATCAAAACATCCCTTCCTTTCTCGATTCGATTCACCTAGAACTACAAGATTATCATCAAGTCACCTTGCATACTCCTCGATCATGCCCACATTGGAGATCAACACATCCCTTCCTTCGTCGATTCGATTCACTTAGTACTACATGATCATGAGCACGTCACGTTGCATACTCCACGATCATTCCCACATTGGAGATCAACACATCCCTTCCTTCGTCAATTCGATTCGCTTAGTACTACATGATCCTGAGCACGTCACGTTGCATAGTCCTCGATATTGCCCACATTGGAGATCAACACATCCCTTCCTTCGTCGATTCGATTCACTTAGTACTATTTGATAATGAGCACGTCACGTTGCAGACTTCTCGATCATGCGCACATTGGAGATCAACACATCCCTTCCTTCGTCGATTTGATTCGCTTAGTACTACATGATCATGAGCACGTCACGTTGCATACTCCTGGATCATGCCCACATTGGAGATCAACACATCCCTTCGTTCGTTGATTTGATTCGCTTAGTACTATTTGATAATGAGCACGTCACGTTGCAGAATTCTCGATCATGCCCACATTGGAGATCAACACATCCCTTCCTTCGTCGATTCGATTCGCTTAGTACTACATGATCATGAGCACGTCACGTTGCATACTCCTCGATCATTCCCACATTGGAGATCAACACATCCCTTCCTTTGTTGATTCGATTCGCTTAGTACTACATCATCATGAGCACGTCATGTTGCATACTCCTCGATCATGCCCACATTGGAGATCAAGACATCCCTTCCTTCGTCGATTCGATTCGCTTAGTACTACAAGATTATGAGCACGTCACGTTGCATACCCCTCGATCGTGCCCACATTGGAGATGAAAACATTCCTTCATTTGTTGATTCGAATCGCTTAGTATTACATGATAATGAGCACGTCACATTGCATACTCCTCGATCATGCCCACATTGGAGATCAACACATCCCTTCTTTCGTCGATTTGATTCGCTTAGTACTACATGATCATGAGCACGTCACGTTGCATACTCCTCGATCATGCCCACATTGGAGATCAAAACATCCCTTCCTTTCTCGATTCGATTCACCTAGAACTACAAGATTATGATCATGTCACCTTGCATACTCCTCGATCATGCCCACATTGGAGATCAACACATCCCTTCCTTCGTCGATTCGATTCACTTAGTACTACATGATCATGAGCACGTCACGTTGCATACTCCACGATCATTCCCACATTGGAGATGAACACATCCCTTCCTTTGTTGATTCGATTCGCTTAGTACTACATCATCATGAGCACGTCATGTTGCATACTCCTCGATCATGCCCACATTGGAGATCAAGACATCCCTTCCTTCGTCGATTCAATTCGCTTAGTACTACAAGATTATGAGCACGTCACGTTGCATACCCCTCGATCGTGCCCACATTGGAGATCAAAACATTCCTTCATTTGTTGATTCGAATCGCTTAGTACTACATGATCATGAGCACGTCACATTGCATACTCCTCGATCATGCCCACATTGGAGATCAACACATCCCTTCCTTCGTCGATTTGATTCGCTTAGTACTACATGATCATGAGCACGTCACGTTGCATACTCCTCGATCATGCCCACATTGGAGATCAACACATCCCTTCTTTCGTCGATTCGATTCGCTTAGTACTACATGATCATGAGCACGTCACGTTGCATAGTCCTCGATATTGCCCACATTGGAGATCAACACATCCCTTCCTTCGTCGATTCGATTCACTTAGTACTATTTGATAATGAGCACGTCACGTTGTAGACTTCTCGATCATGCGCACATTGGAGATCAACACATCCCTTCCTTCGTCGATTTGATTCGCTTAGTACTACATGATCATGAGCACGTCACGTTGCATACTCCTGGATCATGCCCACATTGGAGATCTACACATCCCTTCGTTCGTTGATTTGATTCGCTTAGTACTACATGATCATGAGCACGTCACGTTGCATACTCCTCGATCATGCCCACATTGGAGATCAACACATCCCTTCCTTCGTTGATTTGATTCGCTTAGTACTACATGATCATGAGCACGTCACGTTGCATACTCCTCGATCATGCCCACATTGGAGATCAACACATCCCTTCTTTCGTCGATTCGATTCGCTTAGTACTACATGATCATGAGCACGTCACGTTGCATAGTCCTCGATATTGCCCACATTGGAGATCAACACATCCCTTCCTTCGTCGATTCGATTCGCTTAGTACTACATGATCATGAGCACGTCACGTTGCATACTCCTCGATCATTCCCACATTGGAGATCAACACATCCCTTCCTTTGTTGATTCGATTCGCTTAGTACTACATCATCATGAGCACGTCATGTTGCATACTCCTCGATCATGCCCACATTGGAGATCAAGACATCCCTTCCTTCGTCGATTCGATTCGCTTAGTACTACAAGATCATGAGCACGTCACGTTGCATACCCCTCGATCGTGCCCACATTGGAGATCAAAACATTCCTTCATTTGTTGATTCGAATCGCTTAGTACTACATGATCATGAGCACGTCACATTGCATACTCCTCGATCATGCCCACATTGGAGATCAACACATCCCTTCTTTCGTCGATTTGATTCGCTAAGTACTACATGATCATGAGCACGTCACGTTGCATACTCCTCGATCATGCCCACATTGGAGATCAAAACATCCCTTCCTTTCTCGATTCGATTCACCTAGAACTACAAGATTATGATCATGTCACCTTGCATACTCCTGGATCATGCCCACATTGGAGATCAACACATCCCTTCGTTCGTTGATTTGATTCGCTTAGTACTATTTGATAATGAGCACGTCACGTTGCAGACTTCTCGATCATGCCCACATTGGAGATCAACACATCCCTTCCTTCGTCGATTCGATTCGCTTAGTACTACATGATCATGAGCACGTCACGTTGCATACTCCTCGATCATTCCCACATTGGAGATCAACACATCCCTTCCTTTGTTGATTCGATTCGCTTAGTACTACATCATCATGAGCACGTCATGTTGCATACTCCTCGATCATGCCCACATTGGAGATCAAGACATCCCTTCCTTCGTCGATTCGATTCGCTTAGTACTATAAGATTATGAGCACGTCACGTTGCATACCCCTCGATCGTGCCCACATTGGAGATGAAAACATTCCTTCATTTGTTGATTCGAATCGCTTAGTATTACATGATAATGAGCACGTCACATTGCATACTCCTCGATCATAACCACATTGGAGATCAACACATCCCTTCTTTCGTCGATTTGATTCGCTAAGTACTACATGATCATGAGCACGTCACGTTGCATACTCCTCGATCATGCCCACATTGGAGATCAAAACATCCCTTCCTTTCTCGATTCGATTCACCTAGAACTACAAGATTATGATCATGTCACCTTGCATACTCCTCGATCATGCCCACATTGGAGATCAACACATCCCTTCCTTCGTCGATTCGATTCACTTAGTACTACATGATCATGAGCACGTCACGTTGCATACTCCTCGATCATTCCCACATTGGAGATCAACACATCCCTTCCTTTGTTGATTCGATTCGCTTAGTACTACATGATCATGAGCACGTCACGTTGCATACTCCTCGATCATGCCCACATTGGAGATCAACACATCCCTTCCTTCGTCGATTCAATTCGCTTAGTACTACAAGATTATGAGCACGTCACGTTGCATACCCCTCGATCGTGCCCACATTGGAGATCAAAACATTCCTTCATTTGTTGATTCGAATCGCTTAGTACTACATGATCATGAGCACGTCACGTTGCATACTCCTCGATCATGCCCACATTGGAGATCAACACATCCCTTCCTTCGTCGATTTGATTCGCTTAGTACTACATGATCATGAGCACGTCACGTTGCATACTCCTCGATCATGCCCACATTGGAGATCAACACATCCCTTCTTTCGTCGATTCGATTCGCTTAGTACTACATGATCATGAGCACGTCACGTTGCATAGTCCTCGATATTGCCCACATTGGAGATCAACACATCCCTTCCTTCGTCGATTCGATTCACTTAGTACTATTTGATAATGAGCACGTCACGTTGTAGACTTCTCGATCATGCGCACATTGGAGATCAACACATCCCTTCCTTCGTCGATTTGATTCGCTTAGTACTACATGATCATGAGCACGTCACGTTGCATACTCCTGGATCATGCCCACATTGGAGATCTACACATCCCTTCGTTCGTTGATTTGATTCGCTTAGTACTACATGATCATGAGCACGTCACGTTGCATACTCCTCGATCATGCCCACATTGGAGATCAACACATCCCTTCCTTCGTTGATTTGATTCGCTTAGTACTACATGATCATGAGCACGTCACGTTGCATACTCCTCGATCATGCCCACATTGGAGATCAACACATCCCTTCTTTCGTCGATTCGATTCGCTTAGTACTACAAGATCATGAGCACGTCACGTTGCATAGTCCTCGATATTGCCCACATTGGAGATCAACACATCCCTTCCTTCGTCGATTCGATTCGCTTAGTACTACATGATCATGAGCACGTCACGTTGCATACTCCTCGATCATTCCCACATTGGAGATCAACACATCCCTTCCTTTGTTGATTCGATTCGCTTAGTACTACATCATCATGAGCACGTCATGTTGCATACTCCTCGATCATGCCCACATTGGAGATCAAGACATCCCTTCGTTCGTCGATTCGATTCGCTTAGTACTACAAGATCATGAGCACGTCACGTTGCATACCCCTCGATCGTGCCCACATTGGAGATCAAAACATTCCTTCATTTGTTGATTCGAATCGCTTAGTACTACATGATCAAGAGCTCGTCACATTGCATACTCCTCGATCATGACAACATTGGAGATCAACACATCCCTTCCTTCGTCGATTTGATTCGCTTAGTACTACATGATCATGAGCACGTCACGTTGCATAGTCCTCGATATTGCCCACATTGGAGATAAACACATGCCTTCCTTCGTCGATTCGATTCACTTAGTACTATTTGATAATGAGCACGTCACGTTGCAGACTTCTCGGTCATGCGCACATTGGAGATCAACACATCCCTTCCTTCGTCGATTTGATTCGCTTAGTACTACATGATCATGAGCACGTCACGTTGCATACTCCTGGATCATGCCCACATTGGAGATCAACACATCCCTTCGTTCGTTGATTTGATTCGCTTAGTACTACATGATCATGAGCACGTCACGTTGCATACTCCTCGATCATGCCCACATTGGAGATCAACACATCCCTTCCTTCGTCGATTTGATTCGCTTAGTACTACATGATCATGAGCACGTCACGTTGCATACTCCTCGATCATGCCCACATTGGAGATCAACACATCGCTTCTTTCGTCGATTCGATTCGCTTAGTACTACATGATCATGAGCACGTCACGTTGCATAGTCCTCGATATTGCCCACATTGGAGATCAACACATCCCTTCCTTCGTCAATTCGATTCACTTAGTACTATTTGATAATGAGCACGTCACGTTGCAGACTTCTCGATCATGCCCACATTGGAGATCAACACATCCCTTCCTTCGTCGATTCGATTCGCTTAGTACTACATGATCATGAGCACGTCACGTTGCATACTCCTCGATCATTCCCACATTGGAGATCAACACATCCCTTCCTTTGTTGATTCGATTCGCTTAGTACTACATGATCATGAGCACGTCACGTTGCATACTCCTCGATCATGCCCACATTGGAGAACAAGACATCCCTTCCTTCATCGATTCGATTTGCTTAGTACTACATGATCATGAGCACATCACATTGCATACTCCTCGATCATGCCCACATTGGAGATCAACACATCCCTTCCTTCGTCGATTTGATTCGCTTAGTACTACATGATCATGAGCACGTCACGTTGCATACTCCTCGATCATGCCCACATTGGAGATCAACACATCCCTTCTTTCGTCGATTCGATTCGCTTAGTACTACATGATCATGAGCACGTCACGTTGCATAGTCCTCGATATTGCCCACATTGGAGATCAACACATCCCTTCCTTCGTCGATTCGATTCACTTAGTACTATTTGATAATGAGCACGTCACGTTGCAGACTTCTCGATCATGCGCACATTGGAGATCAACACATCCCTTCCTTCGTCGATTTGATTCGCTTAGTACTACATGATCATGAGCACGTCACGTTGCATACTCCTGGATCATGCCCACATTGGAGATCTACACATCCCTTCGTTCGTTGATTTGATTCGCTTAGTACTACATGATCATGAGCACGTCACGTTGCATACTCCTCGATCATGCCCACATTGGAGATCAACACATCCCTTCCTTCGTCGATTCGATTCGCTTAGTACTACAAGATTATGAGCACGTCACGTTGCATACTTCTCGATCGTGCCCACATTGGAGATCAAAACATTCCTTCATTTGTTGATTCGAATCGCTTAGTACTACATGATCATGAGCACGTCACATTGCATACTCCTCGATCATGCCCACATTGGAGATCAACACATCCCTTCCTTCGTCGATTTGATTCGCTTAGTACTACATGATCATGAGCACGTCACGTTGCATACTCCTCGATCATGCCCACATTGGAGATCAACACATCCCTTCTTTCGTCGATTCGATTCGCTTAGTACTACATGATCATGAGCACGTCACGTTGCATACTCCTCGATCATGCCCACATTGGAGATCAACACATCCCTTCTTTCGTCGATTCGATTCGCTTAGTACTACATGATCATGAGCACGTCACGTTGCATAGTCCTCGATATTGCCCACATTGGAGATCAACACATCCCTTCCTTCGTCGATTCGATTCGCTTAGTACTACATGATCATGAGCACGTCACGTTGCATACTCCTCGATCATTCCCACATTGGAGATCAACACATCCCTTCCTTTGTTGATTCGATTCGCTTAGTACTACATCATCATGAGCACGTCATGTTGCATACTCCTCGATCATGCCCACATTGGAGATCAAGACATCCCTTCCTTCGTCGATTCGATTCGCTTAGTACTACAAGATTATGAGCACGTCACGTTGCATACCCCTCGATCGTGCCCACATTGGAGATCAAAACATTCCTTCATTTGTTGATTCGAATCGCTTAGTACTACATGATCATGAGCACGTCACATTGCATACTCCTCGATCATGCCCACATTGGAGATCAACACATCCCTTCCTTCGTCGATTTGATTCGCTTAGTACTACATGATCATGAGCACGTCACGTTGCATAGTCCTCGATATTGCCCACATTGGAGATAAACACATGCCTTCCTTCGTCGATTCGATTCACTTAGTACTATTTGATAATGAGCACGTCACGTTGCAGACTTCTCGGTCATGCGCACATTGGAGATCAACACATCCCTTCCTTCGTCGATTTGATTCGCTTAGTACTACATGATCATGAGCACGTCACGTTGCATACTCCTGGATCATGCCCACATTGGAGATCAACACATCCCTTCGTTCGTTGATTTGATTCGCTTAGTACTACATGATCATGAGCACGTCACGTTGCATACTCCTCGATCATGCCCATATTGGAGATCAACACATCCCTTCCTTCGAAGATTCGATTCGCTTAGTACTACAAGATTATGAGCACGTCACGTTGCATACTTCTCGATCGTGCCCACATTGGAAATCAAAACATTCTTTCATTTGTTGATTCGAATCGCTTAGTACTACATGATCATGAGCACGTCACAGTGCATACTCCTCGATCATGCCCACATTAGAGATCAACACATCCCTTCTTTCGTCGATTCGATTCGCTTAGTACTACTTGATCATGAGCACGTCACGTTGCATAGTCCTCGATATTGCCCACATTGGAGATAAACACATGCCTTCCTTCGTCGATTCGATTCACTTAGTACTATTTGATAATGAGCACGTCACGTTGCAGACTTCTCGGTCATGCGCACATTGGAGATCAACACATCCCTTCCTTCGTCGATTTGATTCGCTTAGTACTACATGATCATGAGCACGTCACGTTGCATACTCCTGGATCATGCCCACATTGGAGATCAACACATCCCTTCGTTCGTTGATTTGATTCGCTTAGTACTACATGATCATGAGCACGTCACGTTGCATACTCCTCGATCATGCCCACATTGGAGATCAACACATCCCTTCCTTCGTCGATTCGATTCGCTTAGTACTACATGATCATGAGCACGTCACGTTGCATACTCCTCGATCATGCCCACATTGGAGAACAAGACATCCCTTCCTTCATCGATTCGACTCGCTTAGTACTCAAGATTATGAGCACGTCACGTTGCATACTCCTCGATCATGCCCACATTGGAGATCAAAACATTCCTTCATTTGTTGATTCGAATCGCTTAGTACTACATGATCATGAGCACGTCACATTGCATACTCCTCGATCATGCCCACATTGGAGATCATCACATCCCTTCCTTCGTCGATTTGATTCGCTTAGTACTACATGATCATGAGTATGTCACGTTTCATACTCCTCGATATTGCCCACTTTGGAGATCAACACATCCCTTCCTTCGTTGATTCGATTCGCTTAGTACTACATGATCATGAGCACGTCACGTTGCATACTGCTCGATCATTCCCACATTGGAGATCAACACATCCCTTCCTTCGTTGATTCGATTCGCTTAGTACTACATGATCATGAGCACGTCACGTTGCATACTCCTCGATCATGCCCACAGTGGAGATCAAAACATCCCTTCCTTCGTCGATTCAATTCGCTTAGTACTACATGAATATGAGCACGTCACGTTGCATAGTCCTCGATATTACCCACATTAGAGATCAACACATCCTTCCTTCGTGGATTCGATTCACTTAGTACTATTTGATAATGAGCACGTCACGTTGCAGACTTCTCGATCATGCCCACATTGGAGATCAACACATCCCTTCCTTCGTCGATTCGATTCGCTTAGTACTACATGATCATGACCACGTCATGTTGCATACTCCTGAATCATGCCCACATTGGAGATCAACACATTCCTTCGTTCGTCGATTTGATTCGCTTAGTACTACATGATCATGAGCACGTCACGTTGCATACTCCTCGATCATGCCCACATTGGAGATCAACACATCTCTTCCTTCGTCGATTCGATTCGCTTAGTACTACATGATCATGTGCACATCACGTGGCATACTCCTGGATCATGCCCACATTTGAGATCAACACATCCCTTCCTTCGTCTATTTGACTCGCTTAGTACTACATGATCAAGAGCACGTCACGTTGCATACTCCTCGATCATTCCCACATTGGAGATCAACACATCCCTACCTTTGTTGATTCGATTCGCTTAGTACTACACGATCATGAGCACATCACGTTGCATAATCCTCGATTATGCCCACATTGGAGATCAAAACATCCCTTCCTTTGTCGATTCGATTTGCCTAGAACTACAAGATTATGATCATGTCACCTTGCATACTCCTCGATCATGCCCACATTGGAGATCAACACATCCCTTCCTTCGTCGATTCGATTCGCTTAGTACTACATGGTCATGAGCACGTCACGTTGCATACTCCTCGATCATGCCCACATTGGAGATCAAAACATCCATTCCTTTGTTGATTCGATTTGCTTAGTAATACAAGATTATAAGCACGTCACGTTGCATACTCCTGGATCATGCCCACATTGGAGATCAACACATCCATTCTTTCGTCGATTCGATTCGCTTAGTACTACATGATCATGAGCTTGTCACGTTGCATACTCCGCGATCATGCCCACATTGGAGATCAAAACATCCATTCCTTTGTCGATTCGATTTGCCTAGAACTACAAGATAATGATCATGTCACCTTGCATACTCCTCGATCATGCCCACATTGGAGATCAACACATCCCTTCCTTCGTCGATTCGATTCGCTTAGTACTACATGATCATGAGCACGTCACGTTGCATACTCCTCGATCATCCCCACATTGGAGATCAACACATCCCTTCCTTTGTTGATTCGATTCGCTTAGTACTACATGATCATGAGCACGTCACGTTGCATACTCCTCGATCATGCCCACATTGGAGATCAAGACATCCCTTCCTTCGTCGATTCGATTCGCTTAGTACTACAAGATTATGAGCACGTCACGTTGCATACTCCTCGATCATGCCCACATTGGAGATCAAAACATTCCTTCATTTGTTGATTCGAATCGCTTAGTACTACATGATCACGAGCACGTCACATTGCATACTCCTCGATCATGCCCACATTGGAGATCAACACATCCCTTCCTTCGTCGATTTGATTCGCTTAGTACTACATGATCATGAGCACGTCATGTTGCATACTCCTTGATCATGCCAACATTGGAGATCAACACATCCCTTCTTTCGTCGATTCGATTCGCTTAGTACTACATGATCATGAGCACGTCACATTACATACTCCTAGATCATGCCTACATTGGAGATCAACACATCCATTCTTTCGTCGATTTGATTCGCTTAGTACTACATGATCATGAGCTTGTCACGTTGCATACTCCTCGATCATGCCCACATTGGAGATCAAAACAACCCTTCCATTCTCGATTTGATTCACCTAGAACTACAAGATTATGATCATGTTACCTTGCATACTCCTCGATCATGCCCACATTGGAGATCAACACATCCCTTCCTTCGTCGATTCGATTCGCTTAGTACTACATGATCATGAGCACGTCACGTTGCATACTCCTCGATCATTCCCACATTGGAGATCAACACATCCCTTCCTTTGTTTATTCGATTCGCTTAGTACTACATCATCATGAGCACGTCATGTTGCATACTCCTCGATCATGCCCACATTGGAGATCAAGACATCCCTTCCTTCGTCGATTCGATTCGCTTAGTACTACAAGATTATGAGCACGTCACGTTGCATACCCCTCGATTGTGCCCACATTGGAGATCAAAACATTCCTTCATTTGTTGATTCGAATCGCTTAGTACTACATGATCATGAGCACGTCACATTGCATACTCCTCGATCATGCCCACATTGGAGATCAACACATCCCTTCCTTCGTCGATTTGATTCGCTTAGTACTACATGATCATGAGCACGTCACGTTGCATACTCCTCGATCATGCCCACATTGGAGATCAACACATCCCTTCTTTCGTCGATTCGATTCGCGGAGTACTACATGATCATGAGCACGTCACGTTGCATAGTCCTCGATATTGCCCACATTGGAGATCAACACATCCCTTCCTTCGTCGATTCGATTCACTAAGTACTATTTGATAATGAGCACGTCACGTTGCAGACTTCTCGATCATGCCCACATTGGAGATCAACACATCCCTTCCTTCGTCGATTCGATTCGCTTAGTACTACATGATCATGAGCACGTCACGTTGCATACTCCTCGATCATTCCCACATTGGAGATCAACACATCCCTTCCTTTGTTGATTCGATTCGCTTAGTACTACATGATCATGAGCACGTCACGTTGCATACTCCTCGATCATGCCCACATTGGAGATCAAAACATCCGTTCCTTTGTCGATTCGATTTGCCTAGAACTACAAGATTATGATCATGTCACCTTGCATACTCCTCGATCATGCCCACATTGGAGATCAACACATCCCTTCCTTCGTCGATTCGATTCGCTTAGTACTACATGGTCATGAGCACGTCATGTTGCATACTCCTGGATCATGCCCACATTGGAGATCAACACATTCATTCTTTCGTCGATTCGATTCGCTTAGAACTACATGATCATGAGCTTGTCACGTTGCATACTCCGTGATCATGCCCACTTTGGAGATCAAAACATCCATTCCTTTGTCGATTCGAATCGCTTAGTACTACATGATCATGAGCACGTCACGTTGCATACTCCTCGATCATTCCCACATTGGAGGTCAACACATCCCTTCCTTTGTTGATTCGATTCGCTTAGTACTACATGATCATGAGCACGTCACGTTGCATACTCCTCGATCATGCCCACATTGGAGATCAAGACATCCCTTCCTTCATCGATTCGATTCGCTTAGTACTCAAGATTATGAGCACGTCACGTTGCATACTCCTCGATCATGCCCACATTGGAGATCAAAACATTCCTTCATTTGTTTATTCGAATCGCTTAGTACTACATGATCATGAGCACGTCACATTGCATACTCCTCGATAATGCCCACAATGGAGATCATCACATCCCTTCCTTCGTCGATTTGATTCGCTTAGTACTACATGATCATGAGCACGTCACGTTTCATACTCCTCGATATTGCCCACATTGGAGATCAACACATCCCTTACTTCATTGATTCGATTCGCTTAGTACTACATGATCATGAGCACGTCACGTTGCATACTCCTGGATCATGCCCACATTGGAGATCAACACATCCCTTCCTTCGTTGATTCGATTCGCTTAGTACTACATGATCATGAGCACGTCACGTTGCATACTCCTCGATCATGCCCACAGTGGAGATCAAAACATCCCTTCCTTCGTCGATTCAATTCGCTTAGTACTACATGATCATGAGCACGTCACGTTGCATACTCCTCGATCATTCCCACATTGGAGATCAACACATCCCTTCCTTTGTTGATTCGATTCGCTTAGTACTACATGATCATGAGCACGTCACGTTGCATACTCCTCGATCATGCCCACATTGGAGATCAAAACATCCGTTCCTTTGTCGATTCGATTTGCCTAGAACTACAAGATTATGATCATGTCACCTTGCATACTCCTCGATCATGCCCACATTGGAGATCAACACATCCCTTCCTTCGTCGATTCGATTCGCTTAGTACTACATGGTCATGAGCACGTCACGTTGCATACTCCTGGATCATGCCCACATTGGAGATCAACACATTCATTCTTTCGTCGATTCGATTCGCTTAGTACTACATGATCATGAGCTTGTCACGTTGCATACTCCGTGATCATGCCCACATTGGAGATCAAAACATCCATTCCTTTGTCGATTCGATTCGCCTAGAACTACAAGATTGTGATCATGTCACCTTGCATACTCCTCGATCATGCCCACATTGGAGATCAACACATCCCTTCCTTCGTCGATTCGATTCACTTAGTACTATTTGATAATGAGCACGTCACGTTGCAGACTTCTCGATCATGCCCACATTGGAGATCAACACATCCCTTCCTTCGTCGATTCGATTCGCTTAGTACTACATGATCATGAGCACGTCACCTTGCATACTCCTCGATCATTCCCACATTAGAGATCAACACATCCCTTCCTTTGTTGATTCGATTCGCTTAGTACTACATGATCATGAGCACGTCACGTTGCATACTCCTCGATCATGCCCACATTGGAGATCAAGACATCCCTTCCTTCATCGATTCGATTCGCTTAGTACTCAAGATTATGAGCACGTCACGTTGCATACTCCTCGATCATGCCCACATTGGAGATCAAAACATTCCTTCATTTGTTTATTCGAATCGCTTAGTACTACATGATCATGAGCACGTCACATTGCATACTCCTCGATCATGCCCACATTGGAGATCATCACATCCCTTCCTTCGTCGATTTGATTCGCTTAGTACTACATGATCATGAGCACGTCACGTTTCATACTCCTCGATATTGCCCACATTGGAGATCAACACATCCCTTCCTACTACGATTCGATTCGCTTAGTACTACATGATCATGAGCACGAAACGTTGCATACTCCTGGATCATGCCCACATTGGAGATCAACACATCCCTTCCTTCGTTGATTCGATTCGCTTAGTACGACATGATCATGAGCACGTCACGTTGCATACTCCTCGATCATGCCCACATTGGAGATCAACACATCCCTTCCTTCGTCGATTCGATTCGCTTAGTACTACATGATCATGAGCACGTCACGTTGCATACTCCTCGATCATTCCCACATTGGAGATCAACACATCCCTTCCTTTGTTGATTCGATTCTCTTAGTACTACATGATCATGAGCACGTCACGTTGCATACTCCTCGATCATGCCCACATTGGAGATCAAAACATCCGTTCCTTTGTCGATTCGATTTGCCTAGAACTACAAGATTATGATCATGTCACCTTGCATACTCCTCGATCATGCCCACATTGGAGATCAACACATCCCTTCCTTCGTCGATTCGATTCGCTTAGTACTACATGGTCATGAGCACGTCACGTTGCATACTCCTGGATCATGCCCACATTGGAGATCAACACATTCATTCTTTCGTCGATTCGATTCGCTTAGTACTACATGATCATGAGCTTGTCACGTTGCATACTCCGTGATCATGCCCACATTGGAGATCAAAACATCCATTCCTTTGTCGATTCGATTCGCCTAGAACTACAAGATTGTGATCATGTCACCTTGCATACTCCTCGATCATGCCCACATTGGAGATCAACACATCCCTTCCTTCGTCGATTCGATTCACTTAGTACTATTTGATAATGAGCACGTCACGTTGCAGACTTCTCGATCATGCCCACATTGGAGATCAACACATCCCTTCCTTCGTCGATTCGATTCGCTTAGTACTACATGATCATGAGCACGTCACCTTGCATACTCCTCGATCATTCCCACATTAGAGATCAACACATCCCTTCCTTTGTTGATTCGATTCGCTTAGTACTACATGATCATGAGCACGTCACGTTGCATACTCCTCGATCATGCCCACATTGGAGATCAAGACATCCCTTCCTTCATCGATTTGATTCGCTTAGTACTCAAGATTATGAGCATGTCACGTTGCATACTCCTCGATCATGCCCACATTGGAGATCAAAACATTCCTTCATTTGTTTATTCGAATCGCTTAGTACTACATGATCATGAGCACGTCACATTGCATACTCCTCGATCATGCCCACATTGGAGATCATCACATCCCTTCCTTCGTCGATTTGATTCGCTTAGTACTACATGATCATGAGCACGTCACGTTTCATACTCCTCGATATTGCCCACATTGGAGATCAACACATCCCTTCCTTCGTTGATTCGATTCGCTTAGTACTACATGATCATGAGCACGTCACGTTGCATACTCCTCGATCATGCCCACATTGGAGATCAACACATCCCTTCCTTCGTCGATTCGATTCGCTTAGTACTACATGAACATGAGCACGTCACGTTGCATACTCCTCGATCATGCCCACAGTGGAGATCAACACATCCCTTCCTTCGTCGATTCAATTCGCTTAGTACTACATGATCATGAGCACGTCACGTTGCATACTCCTCGATCATTCCCACATTGGAGATCAACACATCCCTTCCTTTGTTGATTCGATTCTCTTAGTACTACATGATCATGAGCACGTCACGTTGCATACTCCTCGATCATGCCCACATTGGAGATCAAAACATCCGTTCCTTTGTCGATTCGATTTGCCTAGAACTACAAGATTATGATCATGTCACCTTGCATACTCCTCGATCATGCCCACATTGGAGATCAACACATCCCTTCCTTCGTCGATTCGATTCGCTTAGTACTACATGGTCATGAGCACGTCACGTTGCATACTCCTGGATCATGCCCACATTGGAGATCAACACATTCATTCTTTCGTCGATTCGATTCGCTTAGTACTACATGATCATGAGCTTGTCACGTTGCATACTCCGTGATCATGCCCACATTGGAGATCAAAACATCCATTCCTTTGTCGATTCGATTCGCCTAGAACTACAAGATTGTGATCATGTCACCTTGCATACTCCTCGATCATGCCCACATTGGAGATCAACACATCCCTTCCTTCGTCGATTCGATTCACTTAGTACTATTTGATAATGAGCACGTCACGTTGCAGACTTCTCGATCATGCCCACATTGGAGATCAACACATCCCTTCCTTCGTCGATTCGATTCGCTTAGTACTACATGATCATGAGCACGTCACGTTGCATACTCCTCGATCATTCCCACATTGGAGATCAACACATCCCTTCCTTTGTTGATTCGATTCGCTTAGTACTACATGATCATGAGCACGTCACGTTGCATACTCCTCGATCATGCCCACATTGGAGATCAAGACATCCCTTCCTTCATCGATTCGATTCGCTTAGTACTCAAGATTATGAGCACGTCACGTTGCATACTCCTCGATCATGCCCACATTGGAGATCAAAACATTCCTTCATTTGTTTATTCGAATCGCTTAGTACTACATGATCATGAGCACGTCACATTGCATACTCCTCGATCATGCCCACATTGGAGATCATCACATCCCTTCCTTCGTCGATTTGATTCGCTTAGTACTACATGATCATGAGCACGTCACGTTTCATACTCCTCGATATTGCCCACATTGGAGATCAACACATCCCTTCCTTCATCGATTCGATTCGCTTAGTACTACATGATCATGAGCACGTCACGTTGCATACTCCTCGATCATGCCCACATTGGAGATCAACACATCCCTTCCTTCGTCGATTCGATTCGCTTAGTACTACATGATCATGAGCACGTCACGTTGCATACTCCTGGATCATGCCCACATTGGAGATCAACACATTCCTTCGTTCGTCGATTTGATTCGCTTAGTACTACATGATCATGAGCACGTCATGTTGCATACTCCTTGATCATGCCAACATTGGAGATCAACACATCCCTTCTTTCGTCGATTCGATTCGCTTAGTACTACATGATCATGAGCACGTCACATTACATACTCCTAGATCATGCCTACATTGGAGATCAACACATCCATTCTTTCGTCGATTTGATTCGCTTAGTACTACATGATCATGAGCTTGTCACGTTGCATACTCCTCGATCATGCCCACATTAGAGATCAAAACAACCCATCCTTTCTCGATTCGATTCACCTAGAACTACAAGATTATGATCATGTTACCTTGCATACTCCTCGATCATGCCCACATTGGAGATCAACACATCCCTTCCTTCGTCGATTCGATTCGCTTAGTACTTCAAGATCATGAGCACGTCACGTTGCATACTCCTCAATCATTCCCACATTGGAGATCAACACATCCCTTCCTTTGTTTATTCGATTCGCTTAGTACTACATCATCATGAGCACGTCATGTTGCATACTCCTCGATCATGCCCACATTGGAGATCAAGACATCCCTTCCTTCGTCGATTCGATTCGCTTAGTACTACAAGATTATGAGCCCGTCACGTTGCATACTCCTCGATCATGCCCACATTGGAGATCAAAACATTCCTTCATTTGTTGATTCGAATCGCTTAGTACTACATGATCATGAGCACGTCACATTGCATACTCCTCGATCATGCCCACATTGGAGATCAACACATCCCTTCCTTCGTCGATTTGATTCGCTTAGTACTACATGATCATGAGCACGTCACGTTGCATACTCCTCGATCATGCCCACATTGGAGATCAACACATCCCTTCTTTCGTCGATTCGATTCGCGGAGTACTACATGATCATGAGCACGTCACGTTGCATACTCCGTGATCATGCCCACATTGGAGATCAAAACACCCATTCCTTTGTCGATTCGATTCGCCTAGAACTACAAGATTGTGATCATGTCACCTTGCATACTCCTCGATCATGCCCACATTGGAGATCAACACATCCCTTCCTTCGTCGATTCGATTCACTTAGTACTATTTGATAATGAGCACGTCACGTTGCAGACTTCTCGATCATGCCCACATTGGAGATCAACACATCCCTTCCTTCGTCGATTCGATTCGCTTAGTACTACATGATCATGAGCACGTCACGTTGCATACTCCTCGATCATTCCCACATTGGAGATCAACACATCCCTTCCTTTGTTGATTCGATTCGCTTAGTACTACATGATCATGAGCACGTCACGTTGCATACTCCTCGATCATGCCCACATTGGAGATCAAGACATCCCTTCCTTCATCGATTCGATTCGCTTAGTACTCAAGATTATGAGCACGTCACGTTGCATACTCCTCGATCATGCCCACATTGGAGATCAAAACATTCCTTCATTTGTTTATTCGAATCGCTTAGTACTACATGATCATGAGCACGTCACATTGCATACTCCTCGATCATGCCCACATTGGAGATCATCACATCCCTTCCTTCGTCGATTTGATTCGCTTAGTACTACATGATCATGAGCACGTCACGTTTCATACTCCTCGATATTGCCAACATTGGAGATCAACACATCCCTTCCTTCGTTGATTCGATTCGCTTAGTACTACATGATCATGAGCACGTCACGTTGCATACTCCTCGATCATGCCCACAGTGGAGATCAAAACATCCCTTCCTTCGTCGATTCGATTCGCTTAGTACTACATGAACATGAGCACGTCACGTTAAATAGTCCTCGATGTTGCCCACATTAGAGATCAACACATCCTTCCTTCGTCGATTCGATTCACTTAGTACTATTTGATAATGAGCACGTCACGTTGCAGACTTCTCGATCATGCCCACATTGGAGATCAACACATCCCTTCCTTCGTCGATTCGATTCGCTTAGTACTACATGATCATGAGCACGTCACGTTGCATACTCCTGGATCATGCCCACATTGGAGATCAACACATTCCTTCGTTCGTCGATTTGATTGGCTTAGTACTACATGATCTTGAGCACGTCATGTTGCATACTCCTTGATCATGCCAACATTGGAGATCAACACATCCCTTCTTTCGTCGATTCGATTCGCTTAGTACTACTTTATCATGAGCACGTCACATTACATACTCCTAGATCATGCCTATATTGGAGATCAACACATCCATTCTTTCGTCGATTTGATTCGCTTAGTACTACATGATCATGAGCTTGTCACGTTGCATACTCCTCGATCATGCCCACATTGGAGATCAAAACAACCCTTCCTTTCTCGATTCGATTCACCTAGAACTACAAGATTATGATCATGTTGCCTTGCATACTCCTCGATCATGCCCACATTGGAGATCAACACATCCCTTCCTTCGTCGATTCGATTCGCTTAGTACTACAAGATCATGAGCACGTCACGTTGCATACTCCTCGATCATGCCCACATTGGAGATCAAGACATCCCTTCCTTCGTCGATTCGATTCGCATAGTACTACAAGATTATGAGCACGTCACGTTGCATACCCCTCGATTGTGCCCACATTGGAGATCAAAACATTCCTTCATTTGTTGATTCGAATCGCTTAGTACTACATGATCATGAGCACGTCACATTGCATACTCCTCGATCATGCCCACATTGGAGATCAACACATCCCTTCCTTCGTCGATTTGATTCGCTTAGTACTACATGATCATGAGCACGTCACGTTGCATACTCCTCGATCATGCCCACATTGGAGATCAACACATCCCTTCTTTCGTCGATTCGATTCGCTTAGTACTACATGATCATGAGCACGTCACGTTGCATAGTCCTCGATCTTGCCCACATTGGAGATCAACACATCCCTTCCTTCGTCGATTCGATTCACTTAGTACTATTTGATAATGAGCACGTCACGTTGCAGACTTCTCGATCATGCCCACATTGGAGATCAACACATCCCTTCCTTCGTCGATTCGATTCGCTTAGTACTACATGATCATGAGCACGTCACGTTGCATACTCCTCGATCATTCCCACATTGGAGATCAACACATCCCTTCCTTTGTTGATTCGATTCGCTTAGTACTACATGATCATGAGCACGTCACGTTGCATACTCCTCGATCATGCCCACATTGGAGATCAAAACATCCGTTCCTTTGTCGATTCGATTTGCCTAGAACTACAAGATTATGATCATGTCACCTTGCATACTCCTCGATCATGCCCACATTGGAGATCAACACATCCCTTCCTTCGTCGATTCGATTCGCTTAGTACTACATGGTCATGAGCACGTCACGTTGCATACTCCTGGATCATGCCCACATTGGAGATCAACACATTCATTCTTTCGTCGATTCGATTCGCTTAGTACTACATGATCATGAGCTTGTCACGTTGCATACTCCGTGATCATGCCCACATTGGAGATCAAAACATCCATTCCTTTGTCGATTCGATTCGCCTAGAACTACAAGATTGTGATCATGTCACCTTGCATACTCCTCGATCATGCCCACATTGGAGATCAACACATCCCTTCCTTCGTCGATTCGATTCACTTAGTACTATTTGATAATGAGCACGTCACGTTGCAGACTTCTCGATCATGCCCACATTGGAGATCAACACATCCCTTCCTTCGTCGATTCGATTCGCTTAGTACTACATGATCATGAGCACGTCACGTTGCATACTCCTCGATCATTCCCACATTGGAGATCAACACATCCCTTCCTTTGTTGATTCGATTCGCTTAGTACTACATGATCATGAGCACGTCACGTTGCATACTCCTCGATCATGCCCACATTGGAGATCAAGACATCCCTTCCTTCATCGATTCGATTCGCTTAGTACTCAAGATTATGAGCACGTCACGTTGCATACTCCTCGATCATGCCCACATTGGAGATCAAAACATTCCTTCATTTGTTTATTCGAATCGCTTAGTACTACATGATCATGAGCACGTCACATTGCATACTCCTCGATCATGCCCACATTGGAGATCATCACATCCCTTCCTTCGTCGATTTGATTCGCTTAGTACTACATGATCATGAGCACGTCACGTTTCATACTCCTCAATATTGCCCACATTGGAGATCAACACATCCCTTCCTTCGTTGATTCGATTCGCTTAGTACTACATGATCATGAGCACGTCACGTTGCATACTCCTCGATCATGCCCACAGTGGAGATCAAAACATCCCTTCCTTCGTCGATTCGATTCGCTTAGTACTACATGAACATGAGCACGTCACGTTGCATAGTCCTCGATGTTGCGCACATTAGAGATCAACACATCCTTCCTTCGTCGATTCGATTCACTTAGTACTATTTGATAATGAGCACGTCACGTTGCAGACTTCTCGATCATGCCCACATTGGAGATCAACACATCCCTTCCTTCGTCGATTCGATTCGCTTAGTACTACATGATCATGAGCACGTCACGTTGCATACTCCTGGATCATGCCCACATTGGAGATCAACACATTCCTTCGTTCGTCGATTTGATTCGCTTAGTACTACATGATCATGAGCACGTCACGTTGCATACTCCTCGATCATGCCCACATTGGAGATCAACACATCCCTTCCTTTGTCGATTCGATTCGCTTAGTACTACATGATCATGTGCACATCACGTGGCATACTCCTGG
Source organism: Cenchrus fungigraminus (assembly GCA_036936925.1). Classification (NCBI taxonomy): domain Eukaryota; kingdom Viridiplantae; phylum Streptophyta; class Magnoliopsida; order Poales; family Poaceae; genus Cenchrus; species Cenchrus fungigraminus. Next base: position 75,235,079 of record CM072774.1, on the reverse strand, counting down.
ATCATGCCCACATTTGAGATCAACACATCCCTTCCTTCGTCTATTTGATTCGCTTAGTACTACATGATCAAGAGCATGTCACGTTGCATACTCCTCGATCATGCCCACATTGGAGATCAACACATCCCTTCCTTCGTCGATTCGATTCGCTTAGTACTACATGATCATGAGCACGTCACGTTGCATACTCCTGGATCATGCCCACATTGGAGATCAACACATCCCTTCCTTCGTCGATTTGATTCGCTTAGTACTACATGATCATGAGCACGTCACGTTGCATACTCCTCGATCATGCCCACATTGGAGATCAACACATCCCTTCCTTTGTCGATTCGATTCGCTTAGTACTACATGATCATGTGCACATCACGTGGCATACTCCTGGATCATGCCCACATTTGAGATCAACACATCCCTTCCTTCGTCTATTTGATTCGCTTAGTACTACATGATCAAGAGCACGTCACGTTGCATACTCCTCGATCATTCCCACATTGGAGATCAACACATCCCTTCCTTTGTTGACTCGATTCGCTTAATACTACATGATCATGAGCACGTCACGTTGCATACTCCTCGATCATGCCCACATTGGAGATCAAAACATCCCTTCCTTTGTCGATTCGATTTGCCTAGAACTACAAGATTATGATCATGTCACCTTGCATACTCCTCGATCATGCCCACATTGGAGATCAACACATCCCTTCCTTCGTCGATTCGATTCGCTTAGTACTACATGATCATGAGCACGTCACGTTGCATACTCCTCGATCATTCCCACATTGGAGATCAACACATCCCTTCCTTTGTTGATTCGATTCGCTTAGTACTACATGATCATGAGCACGTCACGTTGCATACTCCTCGATCATGCCCACATTGGAGATCAAGACATCCCTTCCTTCATCGATTCGATTCGCTTAGTACTCAAGATTATGAGCACGTCACGTTGCATACTCCTCGATCATGCCCACATTGGAGATCAAAACATTCCTTCATTTGTTTATTCGAATCGCTTAGTACTACATGATCATGAGCACGTCACATTGCATACTCCTCGATCATGCCCACATTGGAGATCATCACATCCCTTCCTTCGTCGATTTGATTCGCTTAGTACTACATGATCATGAGCACGTCACGTTTCATACTCCTCGATATTGCCCACGTTGGAGATCAACACATCCCTTACTTCGTTGATTCGATTCGCTTAGTACTACATGATCATGAGCACATCACGTTGCATACTACTGGATCATGCCCACATTGGAGATCAACACATCCCTTCCTTCGTCGATTCGATTCGCTTAGTACTACATGATCATGAGCACGTCACGTTGCATACTCCTCGATCATGCCCACAGTGGAGATCAAAACATCCCTTCCTTCGTCGATTCGATTCGCTTAGTACTACATGAACATGAGCACGTCACGTTGCATAGTCCTCGATATTGCCCACATTAGAGATCAACACATCCTTCCTTCGTCGATTCGATTCACTTAGTACTATTTGATAATGAGCACGTCACGTTGCAGACTTCTCGATCATGCCCACATTGGAGATCAACACATCCCTTCCTTCGTCGATTCGATTCGCTTAGTACTACATGATCATGAGCACGTCACGTTGCATACTCCTGGATCATGCCCACATTGGAGATCAACATATTCCTTCGTTCGTCGATTTGATTCGCTTAGTACTACATGATCATGAGCACGTCACGTTGCATACTCCTCGATCATGCCCACATTGGAGATCAACACATCCCTTCCTTTGTCGATTCGATTCGCTTAGTACTACATGATCATGTGCACATCACGTGGCATACTCCTGGATCATGCCCACATTTGAGATCAACACATCCCTTCCTTCGTCTATTTGATTCGCTTAGTACTACATGATCAAGAGCACGTCACGTTGCATACTCCTCGATCATTCCCACATTGGAGATCAACACATCCCTTCCTTTGTTGACTCGATTTGCTTAGTACTACATGATCATGAGCACGTCACGTTGCATACTCCTGGATCATGCCCACATTGGAGATCAACACATTCCTTCGTTCGTCGATTTGATTCGCTTAGTACTACATGATCATGAGCACGTCACGTTGCATACTCCTCGATCATGCCCACATTGGAGATCAACACATCCCTTCCTTTGTCGATTCGAATCGCTTAGTACTACATGATCATGTGCACATCACGTGGCATACTCCTGGATCATGCCCACATTTGAGATCAACACATCCCTTCCTTCGTCTATTTGATTCGCTTAGTACTACATGATCAAGAGCACGTCACGTTGCATACTCCTCGATCATTCCCACATTGGAGATCAACACATCCCTTCCTTTGTTGACTCGATTCGCTTAATACTACATGATCATGAGCACGTCACGTTGCATACTCCTCGATCATGCCCACATTGGAGATCAAAACATCCCTTCCTTTGTCGATTCGATTTGCCTAGAACTACAAGATTATGATCATGTCACCTTGCATACTCCTCGATCATGCCCACATTGGAGATCAACACATCCCTTCCTTCGTCGATTCGATTCGCTTAGTACTACATGGTCATGAGCACGTCACGTTGCATACTCCTGGATCATGCCCACATTGGAGATCAACACATCCCTTCCTTCGTCGATTTGATTCGCTTAGTACTACATGATCATGAGCACGTCACGTTGCATACTCCTCGATCATGCCCACATTGGAGATCAACACATCCCTTCTTTCGTCGATTCGATTCGCTGAGTACTACATGATCATGAGCACGTCACGTTGCATAGTCCTCGATATTGCCCACATTGGAGATCAACACATCCCTTCCTTCGTCGATTCGATTCACTTAGTACTATTTGATAATGAGCACGTCACGTTGCAGACTTCTCGATCATGCCCACATTGGAGATCAACACATCCCTTCCTTCGTCGATTCGATTCGCTTAGTACTACATGATCATGAGCACGTCACGTTGCATACTCCTCGATCATTCCCACATTGGAGATCAACACATCCCTTCCTTTGTTGATTCGATTCGCTTAGTACTACATGATCATGAGCACGTCACGTTGCATACTCCTCGATCATGCCCACATTGGAGATCAAGACATCCCTTCCTTCATCGATTCGATTCGCTTAGTACTCAAGATTATGAGCACGTCACGTTGCATACTCCTCGATCATGCCCACATTGGAGATCAAAACATTCCTTCATTTGTTGATTCGAATCGCTTAGTACTACATGATCATGAGCACGTCACATTGCATACTCCTCGATCATGCCCACATTGGAGATCATCACATCCCTCCTTCGTCGATTTGATTCGCTTAGTACTACATGATCATGAGCACATCACGTTTCATACTCCTCGATATTGCCCACATTGGAGATCAACACATCCTTTTCTTCGTTGATTCGATTCGCTTAGTACTACATGATCATGAGCACGTCATGTTGCATACTGCTCGATCATTCCCACATTGGAGATCAACACATCCCTTCCTTCGTTGATTCGATTCGCTTAGTACTACATGATCATGAGCACGTCACGTTGCATACTCCTCGATCATGCCCACAGTGGAGATCAAAACATCCCTTCCTTCATCGATTCGATTCGCTTAGTACTACATGAACATGAGCACGTCATGTTGCATAGTCCTCGATATTGCCCACATTAGAGATCAACACATCCTTCCTTCGTCGATTCGATTCACTTAGTACTATTTGATAATGAGCACGTCACGTTGCAGACTTCTCGATCATGCCCACATTGGAGATCAACACATCCCTTCCTTCGTCGATTCGATTCGCTTAGTACTACATGATCATGAGCACGTCACGTTGCATACTCCTCGATCATGCCCACATTGGAGATCAAAACATCCCTTCCTTTGTTGATTCGATTTGCCTAGAACTACAAGATTATGATCATGTCACCTTGCATACTCCTCGATCATGCCCACATTGGAGATCAACACATCCCTCCTTCGTCGATTGGATTCGCTTAGTACTACATGGTCATCAGCACGTCACGTTGCATACTCCTCGATCATGCCCACATTGGAGATCAACACATCCCTTCCTTCGTCGATTCGATTCGCTTAGTACTACATGATCATGAGCACGTCACGTTGCATACTCCTCGATCATGCCCACATTGGAGATCAACACATCCCTTCTTTCGTCGATTCGATTCGCTTAGTACTACATGATCATGAGCACGTCACGTTGCATACTCCTCGATCATGCCCACATTGGAGATCAACACATCCCTTCTTTCGTCGATTCGATTCGCTGAGTACTACATGATCATGAGCACGTCACGTTGCATAGTCCTCGATATTGCCCACATTGGAGATCAACACATCCTTTCCTTCGTCGATTCGATTCACTTAGTACTATTTGATAATGAGCACGTCACGTTGCAGACTTCTCGATCAAGCCCACATTGGAGATCAACACATCCCTTCCTTCGTCGATTTGATTCGCTTAGTACTACATGATCATGAGCACGTCACGTTGCATACTCCTCGATCATTCCCACATTGGAGATCAACACATCCCTTCCTTTGTTGATTCGATTCGCTTAGTACTACATGATCATGAGCACGTCACGTTGCATACTCCTCGATCATGCCCACATTAGAGATCAACACATCCCTTCCTTTCTCGATTCGATTCGCTTAGTACTACATGAACATGAGCATGTCACGTTGCATAGTCCTCGATATTGCCCACATTGGAGGTTAACACATCCCTTCCTTCGTCAATTCGATTCGCTTAGTACTACATGATCTTGAGCACGACACATTGCATACTCCTAGATCATGCCTACATTGGAGATCAACACATCCATTCTTTCGTCGATTCGATTCGCTTAGTACTACAAGATTATGATCATGCCACGTTGCATACTCCTCGATCAAGCCCACATTGGAGATCAAAACATCCCTTCCTTTCTCGATTCGATTCACCCAGAACTACAAGATTATGATCATGCCACCTTGCATACTCCTCGATCATGCCCACATTGGAGATCAACACATCCCTTCCTTCGTCGATTCGATTCGCTTAGTACTACATGATCTTGAGCACGTCACGTTGCATACTCCTCGATCATTCCCACATTGGAGATCAACACATCCCTTCCTTTGTTTATTCGATTCGCTTAGTACTACATGATCATGAGCACGTCATGTTGCATACTCCTCGATCATGCCCACATTGGAGATCAAGACATCCCTTCCTTCATCGATATGATTCGCTTAGTACTCAAGATTATGAGCACGTCACGTTGCATACTCCTCGATCATGCCCACATTGGAGATCAACACATCCCTTCCTTCGTCGATTTGATTCGCTTAGTACTACATGATCATGAGCACGTCACGTTGCATACTCCTCGATCATTCCCACATTGGAGATCAACACATCCCTTCCTTTGTTGATTCGATTCGCTTAGTACTACATGATCATGAGCACGTCACGTTGCATACTCCTCGATCATGCCCACATTAGAGATCAACACATCCCTTCCTTTGTCGATTCGATTCGCTTAGTACTACATGAACATGAGCATGTCACGTTGCATAGTCCTCGATATTGCCCACATTGGAGGTTAACACATCCCTTCCTTCGTCAATTCGATTCGCTTAGTACTACATGATCTTGAGCACGACACATTGCATACTCCTAGATCATGCCTACATTGGAGATCAACACATCCATTCTTTCGTCGATTCGATTCGCTTAGTACTACAAGATTATGATCACATCACGTTGCATACTCCTCGATCATTCCGACATTGGAGATCAACACATCCTTTCCTTTGTTTATTCGATTCGCTTAGTACTACATGATCATGAGCACGTCATGTTGCATACTCCTCGATCATGCCCACATTGGAGATCAAGACATCCCTTCCTTCGTCGATATGATTCGCTTAGTACTCAAGATTATGAGCACGTCACGTTGCATACTCCTCGATCGTGCCCACATTGGAGATCAAAACATTCCTTCATTTGTTTATTCGAATCGCTTAGTACTTCATGATTATGAGCACGTCACATTGCATACTCCTCGATCATGCCCACATTGGAGATCAACACATCCCTTCCTTCGTCGATTTGATTCGCTTAGTACGACATGATCATGAGCACGTCACGTTGCATACTCCTCGATCATGCCCACATTGGAGATCAACACATCCCTTCCTTCGTTGATTCGATTCGCTTAGCACTACATGATCATGAGCACGTCACGTTGGATACTCCTCGATCATGCCGACAGTGGAGATCAAAACATCCCTTCCTTCGTCGTTTTGATTCGCTTAGTACTACATGAACATGAGCATGTCACGTTGCATAGTCCTCGATATTGCCCACATTGGAGAATAACACATCCCTTCCTTCGTCAATTCGATTCACTTAGTACTATTTGATAATGAGCATGTCACGTTGCAGACTTCTCGATCATGCCCACATTGGAGATCAACACATCCCTTCCTTCGTCGATTCGATTCGCTTAGTACTACATGATCAGGAGCACGTCACGTTGCATACTCCTGGATCATGCCCACATTGGAGATCAACACATCCCTTCGTACGTCAATTTGATTCGCTTAGTACTACATGATCATGAGCACGTCACGTTGCATACTCCTCGATCATTCCCACATTGGAGATCAACACATCCCTTCTGTTGTTGATTCGATTCGCTTAGTACTACATCATCATGAGCACGTCATGTTGCATACTCCTCGATCATGCCCACATTGGAGATCAAGACATCCCATCCTTCGTCGATTCGATTCGCTTAGTACTACAAGATTATGAGCACGTCACGTTGCATACCCCTCGATCGTGCCCACATTGGAGATCAAAACATTCCTTCATTTGTTGATTCGAATCGCTTAGTACTACATGATCATGAGCACGTCACGTTGCATACTCCTCGATCATGCCCACATTGGAGATCAACACATCCCTTCCTTCGTCGATTTGATTCGCTTAGTACTACATGATCATGAGCACGTCACGTTGCATACTCCTCGATCATGCCCACATTGGAGATCAACACATCCCTTCTTTCATCGATTCGATTCGCTTAGTACTACATGATCATGAGCACGTCACGTTGCATAGTCCTCGATATTGCCCACATTGGAGATCAACACATCCCTTCCTTCGTCGATTCGATTCACTTAGTACTATTTGATAATGAGCACGTCACGTTGCAGACTTCTCGATCATGCGCACATTGGAGATCAACACATCCCTTCCTTCGTCGATTCGATTCGCTTAGTACTACATGATCATGAGCACGTCACATTGCATACTCCTCGATCATGCCCACATTGGAGATCAACACATCCCTTCCTTCGTCGATTTGATTCGCTTAGTACTACATGATCATGAGCACGTCACGTTTCATACTCCTCGATATTACCCACATTGGAGATCAACACATCCCTTCCTTCGTCGATTCGATTCGCTTAGTACTACATGATCATGAGCACGTCACGTTGCATACTGCACGATCATTCCCACATTGGAGATCAACATATCCCTTCCTTCGTTGATTCGATTCGCTTAGCACTACATGATCATGAGCACGTCACGTTGGATACTCCTCGATCATGCCCACAGTGGAGATCAAAACATCCCTTCCTTTGTCGTTTTGATTCGCTTAGTACTACATGAACATGAGCATGTCACGTTGCATAGTCCTCGATATTGCCCACATTGGAGAATAACACATCCCTTCCTTCGTCAATTCGATTCACTTAGTACTATTTGATAATGAGCATGTCACGTTGCAGTCTTCTCGATCATGCCCACATTGGAGATCAACACATCCCTTCCTTCGTCGATTCCATTCGCTTTGTACTACATGATCAGGAGCACGTCACGTTGCATACTCCTGGATCATGCCCACATTGGAGATCAACACATCCCTTCGTACGTCAATTTGATTCGCTTAGTACTACATGATCATGAGCACGTCACGTTGCATACTCCTCGATCATTCCCACATTGGAGATCAACACATCCCTTCCGTTGTTGATTCGATTCGCTTAGTACTACATCATCATGAGCACGTCATGTTGCATACTCCTCGATCATGCCCACATTGGAGATCAAGACATCCCTTCCTTCGTCGATTCGATTCGCTTAGTACTACAAGATTATGAGCACGTCACGTTGCATACCCCTCGATCGTGCCCACATTAGAGATCAAAACATTCCTTCATTTGTTGATTCGAATCGCTTAGTACTACATGATCATGAGCACGTCACGTTGCATACTCCTCGATCATGCCCACATTGGAGATCAACACATCCCTTCCTTCGTCGATTTGATTCGCTTAGTACTACATGATCATGAGCACGTCACGTTGCATACTCCTCGATCATGCCCACATTGGAGATCAACACATCCCTTCTTGCATCGATTCGATTCGCTTAGTACTACATGATCATGAGCACGTCACGTTGCATAGTCCTCGATATTGCCCACATTGGAGATCAACACATCCCTTCCTTCGTCGATTCGATTCACTTAGTACTATTTGATAATGAGCACGTCACGTTGCAGACTTCTCGATCATGCGCACATTGGAGATCAACACATCCCTTCCTTCGTCGATTCGATTCGCTTAGTACTACATGATCATGAGCACGTCACATTGCATACTCCTCGATCATGCCCACATTGGAGATCAACACATCCCTTCCTTCGTCGATTTGATTCGCTTAGTACTACATGATCATGAGCACGTCACGTTGCATACTCCTCGATATTGCCCACATTGGAGATCAACACATCCCTTCCTTCGTCGATTCGATTCGCTTAGTACTACATGATCATGAGCACGTCACGTTGCATACTGCTCGATCATTCCCACATTGGAGATCAACACATCCCTTCCTTCGTTGATTCGATTCGCTTAGCACTACATGATCATGAGCACGTCACGTTGGATACTCCTCGATCATGCCCACAGTGGAGATTAAAACATCCCTTCCTTCGTCGTTTTGATTCGCTTAGTACTACATGAACATGAGCATGTCACGTTGCATAGTCCTCGATATTGCCCATATTGGAGATTAACACATCCCTTCCTTCGTCAATTCGATTCACTTAGTACTATTTGATAATGAGCACGTCACGTTGCAGACTTCTCGATCATGCCCACATTGGAGATCAACACATCCCTTCCTTCGTCGATTCGATTCGCTTAGTACTACATGATCAGGAGCACGTCACGTTGCATACTCCTGGATCATGCCCACATTGGAGATCAACACATCCCTTCGTACGTCAATTTGATTCGCTTAGTACTACATGATCATGAGCACGTCACGTTGCATACTCCTCGATCATTCCCACATTGGAGATCAACACATCCCTTCTGTTGTTGATTCGATTCGCTTAGTACTACATCATCATGAGCACGTCATGTTGCATACTCCTCGATCATGCCCACATTGGAGATCAAGACATCCCTTCCTTCGTCGATTCGATTCGCTTAGTACTACAAGATTATGAGCACGTCGCGTTGCATACCCCTCGATCGTGCCCACATTGGAGATCAAAACATTCCTTTATTTGTTGATTCGAATCGCTTAGTACTACATGATCATGAGCACGTCACCTTGCATACTCCTCGATCATGCCCACATTGGAGATCAACACATCCCTTCCTTCGTCGATTTGATTCGCTTAGTACTAAATGATCATGAGCACGTCACGTTGCATACTCCTCAATCATGCCCACATTAGAGATCAACACATCCCTTCTTTCATCGATTCGATTCGCTTAGTACTACATGATCATGAGCACGTCACGTTGCATAGTCCTCGATATTGCCCACATTGGAGATCAACACATCCCTTCCTTCGTCGATTCGATTCACTTAGTACTATTTGATAATGAGCACGTCACGTTGCAGACTTCTCGATCATGCGCACATTGGAGATCAACACATCCCTTCCTTCGTCGATTCGATTCGCTTAGTACTACATGATCATGAGCACGTCACGTTGCATACTCCTGGATCATGCCCACATTGGAGATCAACACATCCCTTCGTTCGTTGATTTGATTCGCGTAGTACTACATGATCATGAGCACGTCACGTTGCATACTCCTCGATCATGCCCACATTGGAGATCAACACATCCCTTCCTTCGTCGATTTGATTCGCTTAGTACTACATGATCATGAGCACGTCACGTTACATACACCTCGATCATGCCCACATTGGAGATCAACACATCCCTTCTTTCGTCGATTCGATTCGCTTAGTACTACATGATCATGAGCACGTCATGTTGCATACTCCTGGATCATGCCCACGTTGGAGATCAACACATCCATTCTTTCGTTGATTCAATTCGCTTAGTACTACATGATCATGAGCTTGTCACGTTGCATACTCCTCGATCATGCCCACATTGGAGATCAAAATATCCCTTCCTTTCTCGATTCGATTCGCCTAGAACTACAAGATTATGATCATGTCACCTTGCATACTCCTCGATCATGCCCACATTGGAGATCAACACATCCCTTCCTTCGTCAATTCAATTCGCTTAGTACTACATAATCTTGAGCACGTCACGTTGCATACTCCTCGATCATTCAGACATTGGAGATCAACACATCCCTTCCTTTGTTGATTCGATTTGCTTAGTACTACATGATCAAGAGCACGTCACGTTGCATACTCCTCGATCAAGCCCACATTGGAGATCAAAACATTCCTTCATTTGTTTATTCGAATCGCTTAGTACTACATGATCATGAGCACGTCACATTGCATACTCCTCGATCATGCCCACATTGGAGATCAACACATCCCTTCCTTCGTCGATTTGATTCGCTCAGTACTACATGATCATGAGCACGTCACGTTTCATACTCCTCGATATTACCCACAGTGGAGATCAACACATCCCTTCCTTCATCGATTCGATTCGCTTAGTATTACATGATCATGAGCACGTCACGATGCATACTGCTCGATCATTCCCACATTGGAGATCAACATATCCCATCCTTCGTTGATTCGATTCGCTTAGCACTACATGATCATGAGCACGTCATGTTGGATACTACTCGATCATGCCAACAGTGGAGATCAAAACATCCCTTCCTTCGTCGATTTGATTCGCTTAGTACTACATGAACATGAGCACGTCACGTTGCATAGTCCTCGATATTGCCCACATTGGAGATCAACACATCCCTTCTTTCGTCGATTTGATTCGCTTAGTACTACAAGATCATGAGCACGTCACATTGCATACTCCTCGATCATGCCCACATTAGAGATCAACACATCCCTTCCTTCGTCGATTTGATTCGCTTAGTACTACATGATCATGAGCACGTCACATTGCATACTCCTCGATCATGCCCACATTGGAGATCAACACATCCCTTCTTTCGTCGATTCGATTCGCTTAGTACTACATGATCATGTGCACGTCACGCTGCATAGTCCTCGATATTGCCCACATTGGAGATCAACACATCCCTTCCTTCGTCGATTCGATTCACTTAGCACTATTTGATAATGAGCACGTCACGTTGCAGACTTCTCGATCATGCCCACATTGGAGATCAACACATCCCTTCCTTCGTCGATTCGATTCGCTTAGTACTACATGATCATGAGCACGTCACGTTGCATACTCCTGGATCATGCCCACATTGGAGATCAACACATCCATTCGTTCGTTGATTTGATTCGCTTAGTACTACATTATCATGAGCACGTCACGTTGCATACTCCTCGATCATGCCCACATTGGAGATCAACACATCCCTTCCTTCGTCGATTTGATTCCCTTAGTACTACATGATCATGAGCACGTCACGTTACATACTCCTCGATCATGCCCACATTGGAGATCAACACATCCCTTCGTACGTCGATTTGATTCGCTTAGTACTACATGATCATGAGCACATCACGTTGCATACTCCTCGATCATTCCCACATTGGAGATCAACATATCCCTTCCGTTGTTGATTCGATTCGCTTAGTACTACATCATCATGAGCACGTCATGTTGCATACTCCTCGATCATGCCCACATTGGAGATCAAGACATCCCTTCCTTCGTCGATTCGATTCGCTTAGTACTACAAGATTATGAGCACGTCACGTTGCATACCCCTCGATCGTGCCCATATTGGAGATCAAAACATTCCTTCATTTGTTGATTCGAATCGCTTAGTACTACATGATCATGAGCACGTCACATTGCATACTCCTCGATCATGCCCACATTGGAGATCAACACATCCCTTCCTTCGTCCATTTGATTCGCTTAGTACTACATGATCATGAGCACGTCACGTTGCATACTCCTCGATCATGCCCACATTGGAGATCAACACATCCCTTCTTTCGTCGATTCGATTCACATAGTACTACATGATCATGAGCACGTCACGTTGCATAGTCCTCGATATTGCCCACATTGGAGATCAACACATCCCTTCCTTCGTCGATTCGATTCACTTAGTACTATTTGATAATGAGCACGTCACGTTGCAGACTTCTCGATCATGCGCACATTGGAGATCAACACATCCCTTCCTTCGTCGATTCGATTCGCTTAGTACTACATGATCATGAGCACGTCACGTTGCATACTCCTGGATCTTGCCCACATTGGAGATCAACACATCCCTTCGTTCGTTGATTTGATTCGCTTAGTACTACATGATCATGAGCACACCACGTTGCATACTCCTCGATCATGCCCACATTGGAGATCAACACATCCCTTCCTTCGTCGATTTGATTCGCTTAGTACTACATGATCATGAGCACGTCACGTTACATACTCCTCGATCATGCCCACATTGGAGATCAACACATCCCTTCTTTCGTCGATTCGATTCGCTTAGTACTACATGATCATGGGCACATCACGTTGCATACTCCTGGATCATGCCCACGTTGGAGATCAACACATCCATTCTTTCGTTGATTCGATTCGCTTAGTACTACATGATCATGAGCTTGTTACGTTGCATACTCCTCGATCATGCCTACATTGGAGATCAAAACATCCCTTCCTTTCTCGATTCGATTCACCTAGAACTACAAGATTATGATCATGTCACCTAGCATACTCCTCGATCATGCCCACATTGGAGATCAACACATCCCTTCCTTCGTCGATTCAATTCGCTTAGTACTACACGATCTTGAGCACGTCACATTGCATACTCCTCGATCATTCCCACATTGGAGATCAACACATCCCTTCCTTTGTTGATTCGATTTGCTTAGTACTACATGATCATGAGCACGTCACGTTGCATACTGCTCGATCATGCCCACATTGGAGATCAAGACATCCCTTCCTTCATCGATATGATTCGCTTAGTACTCAAGATTATGAGCATGTCACGTTGCATACTCCTCGATCATGCCCACATTGGAGATCAAAACATTCCTTCATTTGTTTATTCGAATCGCTTAGTACTACATGATCATGAGCACGTCACATTGCATACTCCTTGATCATGCCCACATTGGAGATCAACACATCCCTTCCTTCGTCGATTTGATTTGCTTAGTACTACATGATCATGAGCACGTCACGGTTCATACTCCTCGATATTGCCCACATTGGAGATCAACACATCCCTTCCTTCGTCGATTCGATTCGCTTAGTACTACATGATCATGAGCACATCACGTTGCATACTCCTCGATCATGCCCACATTGGAGATCAAAACATCCCTTCCTTTGTTGATTCGATTTGCCTAGAACTACAAGATTATGATCATGTCACCTTGCATACTCCTCGATCATGCCCACATTGGAGATCAACACATCCCTCCTTCGTCGATTCGATTCGCTTAGTACTACATGGTCATCAGCACGTCACGTTGCATACTCCTTGATCATGCCCACATTGGAGATCAACACATCCCTTCCTTCGTCGATTTGATTCGCTTAGTACTACATGATCATGAGCACGTCACGTTGCATACTCCTCGATCATGCCCACATTGGAGATCAACACATCCCTTCCTTCGTCGATTCGATTCGCTTAGTACTACATGATCATGAGCACGTCACGTTGCATACTCCTGGATCATGCCCACATTGGAGATCAACACATCCCTTCGTTCGTTGATTTGATTCGCTTAGTACTACATGATCATGAGAACGTCACGTTGCATACTCCTCGATCATGCCCACATTGGAGATCAACACATCCATTCTTTCGTTGATTCGATTCGCTTACTACTACATGATCATGAGCACGTCACGTTGCATACTCCTGGATCATGCCCACATTGGAGATCAACACATCCCTTCGTTCGTTGATTTGATTCGCTTAGTACTACATGATCATGAGCACGTCACGTTGCATACTCCTCGATCATGCCCACATTGGAGATCAACACATCCCTTCCTTCGTCGATTTGATTCGCTTAGTACTACATGATCATGAGCACGTCACGTTACATACTCCTCGATCATGCCCACATTGGAGATCAACACATCCCTTCGTACGTCGATTTGATTCGCTTTGTACTACATGATCATGAGCACATCACGTTGCATACTCCTCGATCATTCCCACATTGGAGATCAACACATCCCTTCCGTTGTTGATTCGATTCGCTTAGTACTACATCATCATGAGCACGTCATGTTGCATACTCCTCGATCATGCCCTCATTGGAGATCAAGACATCCCTTCCTTCGTCGATTCGATTCGCTTAGTTCTACAAGATTATGAGCACGTCACGTTGCATACCCCTCGATCGTGCCCATATTGGAGATCAAAACATTCCTTCATTTGTTGATTCGAATCGCTTAGTACTACATGATCATGAGCACGTCACATTGCATACTCCTCGATCATGCCCACATTGGAGATCAACACATCCCTTCCTTCGTCCATTTGATTCGCTTAGTACTACATGATCATGAGCACGTCACGTTGCATACTCCTCGATCATGCCCACATTGGAGATCAACACATCCCTTCTTTCGTCGATTCGATTCACTTAGTACTACATGATCATGAGCACGTCACGTTGCATAGTCCTCGATATTGCCCACATTGGAGATCAACACATCCCTTCCTTCGTCGATTCGATTCACTTAGTACTATTTGATAATGAGCACGTCACATTGCAGACTTCTCGATCATGCGCACATTGGAGATCAACACATCCCTTCCTTCGTCGATTCGATTCGCTTAGTACTACATGATCATGAGCACGTCACGTTGCATACTCCTGGATCTTGCCCACATTGGTGATCAACACATCCCTTCCTTCGTCGATTTGATTCGCTTAGTACTACATGATCATGAGCACGTCAAGTTACATACTTCTCGATCATGCCCACATTGGAGATCAACACATCCCTTCTTTCGTCGATTCGATTCGCTTAGTACTACATGATCATGGGCACGTCACGTTGCATACATCTGGATCATGCCCACGTTGGAGATCAACACATCCATTCTTTCGTTGATTCGATTCGCTTAGTACTACATGATCATGAGCTTGTTACGTTGCATACTCCTCGATCATGCCCACATTGGAGATCAAAACATCCCTTCCTTTCTCGATTCGATTCACCTAGAACTACAAGATTATGATCATGTCACCTTGCATACTCCTCGATCATGCCCACATTGGAGATCAACACATCCCTTCCTTCGTCGATTCAATTCGCTTAGTACTACATGATCTTGAGCATGTCACGTTGCATACTCCTCGATCATTCCCACATTGGAGATCAACACATCCCTTCCTTTGTTGATTCGATTTGCTTAGTACTACATGATCATGAGCACGTCACGTTGCATACTGCTCGATCATGCCCACATTGGAGATCAAGACATCCCTTCCTTCGTCGATATGATTCGCTTAGTACTCAAGATTATGAGCACGTCACGTTGCATACTCCTCGATCATGCCCACATTGGAGATCAAAACATTCCTTCATTTGTTTATTCGAATCGCTTAGTACTACATGATCATGAGCACGTCACATTGCATACTCCTTGATCATGCCCACATTGGAGATCAACACATCCCTTCCTTCGTCGATTTGATTCGCTTAGTACTACATGATCATGAGCACATCACGGTTCGTACTCCCCGATATTGCCCACATTGGACATCAACACATCCCTTCCTTCGTCGATTCGATTCGCTTAGTACTACATGATCATGAGCACATCACGTTGCATACTGCTCGATCATTCCCACATTGGAGATCAACACATCCCTTCCTTCGTTGATTCGATTCGCTTAGCACTACATGATCATGAGCACGTCACGTTGGATACTCCTCGATCATGCCCACAGTGGAGATCAAAACATCCCTTCCTTCGTCGATTTGATTCGCTTAGTACTACATGAACATGAGCATGTCACGTTGCATAGTCCTAGATATTGCCCACATTGGAGATCAACACATCTCATCCTTCGTCGATTCGATTCACTTAGTACTATTTGATAATGAGCACGTCACGTTGCAGACTTCTCGATCATGCCCACATTGGAGATCACTACATCCCTTCCTTCGTCGATTCGATTCGTTTAGTACTACATGATCAGGAGCACGTCACGTTGCATACTCCTGGATCATTCCCACATTGGAGATCAACACATCCCTTCGTACGTCAATTTGATTCGCTTAGTACTACATGATCATGAGCACGTCACGTTGCATACTCCTCGATCATTTCCACATTGGAGATCAACACATCCCTTCCGTTGTTGATTCGATTCGCTTAGTACTACACCATCATGAGCACGTCATGTTGCATACTCCTCGATCATGCCCACATTGGAGATCAAGACATCCCTTCCTTCGTCGATTCGATTCGCTTACTACTACAAGATTATGAGCACGTCACGTTGCATACCCCTCGATGGTGCCCACATTGGAGATCAAAACATTCCTTCATTTGTTGATTCGAATCGGTTAGTACTACATGATCATGAGCACGTCACAATGCATACTCCTCGATCATGCCCACATTGGAGATCAACACATCCCTTCCTTCGTCGATTTGATTCGCTTAGTACTACATGATCATGAGTACGTCACGTTGCATACTCCTCGATCATGCCCACATTGGAGATCAACACATCCCTTCTTTCGTCGATTCGATTCGCTTAGTACTACATGATCATGAGCACGTCACGTTGCATAGTCCTCGATATTGCCCACACTTGAGATCAACACATCCCTTCCTACCTCGATTCGATTCACTTAGTACTATTTGATAATGAGCACGTCACGTTGCAGACTTCTCGATCATGCCCACATTGGAGATCAACACATCCCTTCCTTCGTCGATTCGATTCGCTTAGTACTACATGATCATGAGCACGTCACGTTGCATACTCCTGGATCATGCCCACATTGGAGATCAACACATCCCTTCGTTCGTTGATTTGATTCGCTTAGTACTACATGATCATGAGCACGTCACGTTGCATACTCCTCGATCATGCCCACATTGGAGATCAACACATCCTTTCTTTCGTCGATTCGATTCGCTTAGTACTACATGATCATGAGCTCGTCACGTTGCATACTCCTGGATCATGCCCACGTTAGAGATCAACACATCCATTCTTTCGTTGATTCGATTCGCTTAGTTATCCATGATCATGAGCTTGTCACGTTGCATACTCCTCGATCATGCCCACATTGGAGATCAAAACATCCCTTCCTTTCTCGATTCGATTCGCCTAGAACTACAAGATTATGATCATGTCACCTTGCATACTCCTCGATCATGCCCACATTGGAGATCAACACATCCCTTCCTTCGTCGATTGAATTCGCTTAGTACTACATGATCTTGAGCACGTCACGTTGTATACTCCTCGATCATTCCCACATTGGAGATCAACACATCCCTTCCTTTGTTGATTCGATTTGCTTAATACTACATGATCATGAGCACGTCACGTTGCATACTCCTCGATCATGCCCACATTGGAGATCAAGACATCCCTTCCTTCGTCGATATGATTCGCTTAGTACTCAAGATTATGAGCACGTCACGTTGCATACTCCTCGATCATGCCCACATTGGAGATCACTACATCCCTTCCTTCGTCGATTCGAGTCGTTTAGTACTACATGATCAGGAGCACGTCACGTTGCATACTCCTGGATCATTCCCACATTGGAGATCAACACATCCCTTCGTACGTCAATTTGATTCACTTAGTACTACATGATCATGAGCACGTCACATTGCATACTCCTCGATCATGCCCACATTGGAGATCAACACATCCCTTCCTTCGTCGATTTGATTCGCTTAGTACTACATGATCATGAGTACGTCACGTTGCATACTACTCGATCATGCCCACATTGGAGATCAACACATCCCTTCTTTCGTCGATTCAATTCGCTTAGTACTACATGATCATGAGCACGTCACGTTGCATAGTCCTCGATATTGCCCACACTTGAGATCAACACATCCCTTCCTACGTCGATTCGATTCACTTAGTACTATTTGATAATGAGCACGTCACGTTGCAGACTTCTCGATCATGCCCACATTGGAGATCAACACATCCCTTCCTTCGTCGATTCGATTCGCTTAGTACTACATGATCATGAGCACGTCACGTTGCATACTCCTGGATCATGCCCACATTGGAGATCAACACATCCCTTCGTTCGTTGATTTGATTCGCTTAGTACTACATGATCATGAGCACGTCACGTTGCATACTCCTCGATCATGCCCACATTGGAGATCAACACATCCCTTCCTTCGTCGATTTGATTCGCTTAGTACTACATGATCATGAGCACGTCACGTTACATACACCTCGATCATGCCCACATTGGAGATCAACACATCCCTTCTTTCGTCGATTCGATTCGCTTAGTACTACATGATCATGAGCACGTCACGTTGCATACTCCTGGATCATGCCCTTGTTGGAGATCAACACATCCATTCTTTCGTTGATTCGATTCGCTTAGTTCTACATGATCATGAGCGTGTCACGTTGCATACTCCTCGATCATGCCCACATTGGAGATCAAAACATCCCTTCCTTTCTCGATTCGATTTGCCTAGAACTACAAGATTATGATCATGTCACCTTGCATACTCCTCGATCATGCCCACATTGGAGATCAACACATCCCTTCCTTCGTCGATTTAATTCGCTTAGTACTACATGATCTTGAGCACGTCACGTTGTATACTCCTCGATCATTCCCACATTGGAGATCAACACATCCCTTCATTTGTTGATTCGATTTGCTTAGTACTACATGATCATGAGCACGTCACGTTGCATACTCCTCGATCATGCCCACATTGGAGATCAAGACATCCCTTCCTTCGTCGATATGATTCGCTTAGTACTCAAGATTATGAGCACGTCACGTTGCATACTCCTCGATCGTGCCCACATTGGAGATCAAAACATTCCTTCATTTGTTTATTCGAATCGCTTAGTACTACATGATTATGAGCACGTCACATTGTATACTCCTCGATCATGCCCACATTGGAGATCAACACATCCCATCCTTCGTCGATTTGATTCGCTTAGTACTACATGATCATGAGCACGTCACGTTGCATACTCCTCGATCATGCCCACATTGGAGATCAACACATCCCTTCCTTCGTCGATTCGATTCGCTTAGTACTACATGATCATGAGCACGTCACGTTGCATACTGCTCGATCATTCCCACATTGGAGATCAACACATCCCTTCCTTCGTTGATTCGATTCGCTTAGCACTACATGATCATGAGCACGTCACGTTGGATACTCCTCGATCATGCCCACAGTGGAGATCAAAACATCCATTCCTTCGTCGATTTGATTCGCTTAGTACTACATGAACATGAGCACGTCACGTTGCATACTCCTCGATCATTCCCACATTGGAGATCAACACATCCCTTCCTCCGTCGATTCGATTCGCTTAGTACTACCAGATTATGAGCACGTCACGTTGTATACTCCTCGCTCATACCCACACCAGAGATCAACACATCCCTTCCTTTGTTGATTCGATTCGCTTATTACAACAAGATTATGAGCACGTCACGTAGCATACTCCACGATTATGCCCACATTGGAGATCAACACATCCCTTCCTTCGTCGATTCGATTCGCTTAGTACTACATGATCATGAGCTTGTCACGTTGCATACTCCTCGATCATGCCCACATTGGAGATCAACACATCCCTTCCTTCGTCGATTCGATTCGCTTAGTACTACAAGATTATGAGCACGTCACGTAGCATACTCCACGATCATGCCCACATTGGGGATCAACACATCCGTTCCTTCGTCGCTTTGATTCGCTTAGTACTACATGATCATGAGCACGTCACGTTGCATACTCCTCGATCATGCCCACATTGGAGATCAAAACATCCCTTCCTTTCTCGATTCGATTCGCCTAGAACTACAAGATTATGATCATGTCACCTTGCATACTTCTCGATCATGCCCACATTGGAGATCAACACATCCCTTCCTTCGTCGATTCAATTCGCTTAGTACTACATGATCTTGAGCACGTCACGTTGCATACTCCTCGATAATTCCCACATTGGAGATCAACACATCCCTTCCTTTGTTGATTCGATTTGCTTAGTACTACATCATCATGAGCACGTCACGTTGCATACTCCTCGATCATGCCCACATTTGAGATCAAGACATCCCTTCCTTCGTCGATTCGATTCGCTTGGTACTCAAGATTTTGAGCACGTCACGTTGCATACTCCTCGATCATGCCCACATTGGAGATCAAAACATTCCTTCATTTGTTTATTCAAATCGCTTAGTACTACATGATCATGAGCACGTCACATTGCATACTCCTCTCCCTTCCTTTGTCGATTTGATTCGCTTAGTACTACATGATCATGAGCACGTCACGTTTCATACTCGTTGATATTGCCCACATTAGAGATCAACACATCCCTTCCTTCGTTGATTCGATTCGCTTAGTACTACATGATCATGAGCACGTCACGTTGCATACTGCTCGATCATTCCCACATTGGAGATCAACACATCCCTGCCTTCGTCGATTCGATTCGCTTAGTACTACATGATCATGAGCACGTCACGTTGCATACTCCTCGATCATGCCCACAGTGCAGATCAAAACATCCCTTCCTTCGTCGATTCGATTCGCTTAGTACTACATGAACATGAGCACGTCACGTTGCATAGTCCTCGATATTGCCCACATTAGAGATCAACACATCCCTTCCTTTGTCGATTCGATTCACTTAGTACTATTTGATAATGAGCACGTCACGTTGCAGACTTCTCGATCATGCCCACATTGGAGATCAACACATCCCTTCCTTCGTCGATTCGATTCGCTTAGTACTACATGATCATGAGCACGTCATGTTGCATACTCCTGGATCATGCCCACATTGGAGATCAACACATCCCTTCGTTCGTTGATTTGATTCGCTTAGTACTACATGATCATGAGCACGTCACGTTGCATACTCCTCGATCATGCCCACATTGGAGATCAACACATCCCTTCTTTCGTCGATTCGATTCGCTTAGTCGTACATGATCATGAGCACGTCACGTTGCATACTCCTCGATCATGCCCACGTTGGAGATCAAAACATCCCTTCCTTTCTCGATTCGATTCGCCTAGAACTACAAGATTGTGATCATGTCACCTTGCATACTCCTCGATCATGCCCACATTGGAGATCAACACATCCCTTCCTTCGTCGATTCAATTCGCTTAGTACTACATGATCTTGAGCATGTCATGTTGCATACTTCTCGATCATTCCCACATTGGAGATCAACACATCCCTTCCTTTGTTGATTCGATTTGCTTAGTACTACATGATCATGAGCACGTCACGTTGCATACTCCTCGATCATGCCCACATTGGAGATCAAGACATCCCTTCCTTCGTCGATTCGATTCGCTTAGTACTCAAGATTATGAGCACGTCACATTGCATACTCCTCGATCATGCCCACATTGGAGATCAAAACATTCCTTCATTTGTTTATTCGAATCGCTTATTACTACATGATCATGAGCACGTCACATTGCATACTCCTCGATCATGCCCACATTGGAGATCAACACATCCCTTCCTTCGTCGATTTGATTCGCTTAGTACTACAAGATTATGAGCACGTCACGTTGCATACCCCTTGATCGTGCCCACATTGGAGATCAAAACATCCCTTCCTTTCTCGATTCGATTCGCCTAGAACTACAAGATTATGATCATGTCACCTTGCATACTCCTCGATCATGCACACATTGGAGATCAACACAACCTTTCCTTCGTCGATTCGATTCGCTTAGTACTACATGATCATGAGCACGTCACGTTGCATACTCCTCAATCTTGCCCACATAGGAGATCAACACATTCCTTCCTTCGTTGATTCGATTCGCTTAGTACAAGATTATGAGCACGTCATGTTGCATACTCAACGATCATGCCCACATTGGAGATCAACATATTCCTTCCGTCGTCGATTTGATTAGCTTAGTACTACATGATCATGAGCATCACATGTTGCATACTCCTCGATCATGCCCACATTGCATCATGCCCACATTAGAGATCAACACATCCCTTCTTTCGTCAATTCGATTCGCTTAGTACTACATGATCATGAGCACGTCACGTTGCATACTCCTGGATCATGCCCACATTGGAGATCAACACATCCATTCTTTCGTCGATCCGATTCGCTTAGTACTACATGATCATGAGCTTGTCACGTTGCATACTCCTCGATCATGCCCACATTGGAGATCAAAACATCCCTTCCTTTGTCGATTCGATTCGCCTAGAACTACAAGATTATGATCATGTCACGTTGCATACTCCTGGATCATGCCCACATTGGAGATCAACACATCCCTTCCTTCGTCGATACGATTCGCTTAGTACTACATGATTATGAGCACGTCACGTTGCATACTCCTCGATCATGACCACATTGGAGATCAACACATCCCTTCCTTTGTTGATTCGATTCGCTTAGTACTACATGATCATGAGCACGTCACGTTGCATACTCCTGGATCATGCCCACATTGGAGATCAACACATCCCTTCCTTCGTCGATTCGATTTGCTTAGTACTAGATGATCATGAGCACGTCACGTTACATACTCCTGGATCATGCCCACATTGGAGATCAACACATCCCTTCCTTTGTTGATTCGATTCGCTTAGTACTACATGATCATGAGCTTGTCACGTTGCATACTCCTCGATCATGCCCACATTGGAGATGAAAACTTCCCTTCCTTTCTCGATTCGATTCACCTAGAACTACAAGATTATGATCATGTCACCTTGCATACTCCTCGATCATGCCCACAGTGGAGATCAACAAATCCCTTCTTTCGTCGATTCAATTCGCTTAGTACTACATGATCATGAGCACGTTACGTTGCATACTCCTGGATCATGCCCACATTGGAGATCAACACATCCATTCTTTCGTCGATTCGATTCGCTTAGTACTACATGATCATGAGCTTGTCACGTTGCATACTCCTCGATCATGCCCACATTGGAGATCAAAACAACCCTTCCTTTGTCGATTCGATTCTCCTAGAGCTACAAGATTATGATCATGTCACCTTGCATACTCCTCGATCATGCCCACATTGGAGATCAACACATCCCTTCCTTCGTCGATTCGATTCGCTTAGTACTACATGATCATGAGCACGTCACGTTGCATACTCCTCGATCATTCCCACATTGGAGATCAACACATCCTTTCTCCGTAGATTCGATTCGCTTAGTACTACCAGATTATGAGCACGTCACGTTCTATACTCCTCGCTCATGCCCACACTAGAGATCAACACATCCCTTCCTTCGTTGATTCGATTCGCTTAGTACTACAAGATTATGAGCATGTCACGTTGCATACTCCACGATTATGCCCACATTGGAGATCAACACATCCCTTCCTTCGTCGATTCGATTCGCTTAGTACTACATGATCATGAGCTTGTCACGTTGCATACTCCTCGATCATGCCCACATTGGAGATCAAAACATCCCTTCCTTTGTCGATTCGATTCGCTTAGTACTACATGATCATGAGCTTGTCACGTTGCATACTCCTCGATCATGCCCACATTGGAGATCAACACATCCCTTCCTTCGTCGATTCGATTCGCTTAGTACTACAAGATTATGAGCACGTCACGTAGCATACTCCACGATCATGCCCACATTGGAGATTAACACATCCGTTCCTTCGTCGATTCGATTCGCTTAGTACTACATGATCATGAGCACGTCACGTTGCATACTCCTCGATCTTGCCCATATTGGAGATCAACACATCTCTTCCTTCGTCGATTTGATTCACTTAGTACTACATGATCATGAGCACGTCACGTTGCATACTCCTCGATCATGCCCACATTGGAGATCAACACATCCCTTCCATCGTCGATTCGATTCACTTAGTACTACATGATCATGAGCACGTCACGTTGCATACTCCTCGAGCATGCCCACATTGGAGATCAACACATCCCTTCCTTCGTCGATTCAAGTCGCTTAGTACTACAAGATATGAGCACGTCACGTTGCATACTCCTCGATCATGCCCACATTGGAGATCAACACATTCCTTCTTCGTCAATTCGATTCATTAGTACTACGTGATCATGAGCACGTCACGTTGCATACTCCTCAATCATGCCCACATTGGAGATCAACACATCCCTTCCTTCATCGATTCGATTCGCTTAGTACTACATGAACATGAGCACGTCACGTTGCATACACCTCGATCATGCCCACATTGGAGATCAACACAACCCTTCATTCGTCAATTTGATTCGCTTAGTACTACATGATCATGAGCTTGTCACGTTGCATACTCCTCGATCATGCCCACATTGGAGATCAAAACATCCCTTCCTTTGTCGATTCGATTCGCTTAGTACTACATGATCATGAGCTTGTCACGTTGCATACTCCTCGATCATGCCCACATTGGAGATCAACACATCCCTTCCATCGTCGATTCGATTCGCTTAGTACTACAAGATTATGAGCACGTCACGTAGCATACTCCACGATCATGCCCACATTGCAGATTAACACATCCGTTCCTTCGCCGATTCGATTCGCTTAGTACTACATGATCATGAGCACGTCACGTTGCATACTCCTCGATCTTGCCCATATTGGAGATCAACACATCTCTTCCTTCGTCGATTCTATTCACTTAGTACTACATGATCATGAGCACGTCACGTTGCATACTCCTCGATCATGCCCACATTGGAGATCAACACATCCCTTCCATCGTCGATTCGATTCACTTAGTACTACATGATCATGAGCACGTCACGTTGCATACTCCTCGATCATGCCCACATTGGAGATCAACACATCCCTTCCTTCGTCGATTCGAGTCGCTTAGTACTACAAGATATGAGCACGTCACGTTGCATACTCCTCGATCATGCCCACATTGGAGATCAACACATTCCTTCTTCGTCAATTCGATTCATTAGTACTACGTGATCATGAGCACGTCACGTTGCATACTCCTCAATCATGCCCACATTGGAGATCAACACATCCCTTCCTTCATCGATTCGATTCGCTTAGTACTACATGAACATGAGCACGTCACGTTGCATACACCTCGATCATGCCCACATTGGAGATCAACACAACCCTTCATTCGTCAATTTGATTCGCTTAATACTACATGATCATGAGCACGTCACGTTGCATACTCCTCGATCATGCCCACATTGGAGATCAACACATCTCTTCCTTCGTCGATTCGATTCACTTAGTACTACATGATCATGAGCACGTCACGTTGCATACTCCTCGATCATGCCCACATTGGAGATCAACACATCCCTTCCTTCGTCGATTCGAGTCGCTTAGTACTACAAGATATGAGCACGTCACATTGCATACTCCTCGATCATGCCCACATTGGAGATCAACACATCCCTTCCTTTGTTGATTCGATTCGCTTAGTACTACATGATCATGAGCACGTCACGTTGCATACTCCTGGATCATGCCCACATTGGTGATCAACACATCCCTTCCTTCATCGATTCGATTCGCTTAGTACTAGATGATCATGAGCACGTCACGTTACATACTCCTGGATCATGCCCACATTGGAGATCAACACATCCCTTCCTTTGTTGATTCGATTCGCTTAGTACTACATGATCATGAGCACGTCACGTTGCATACTCTTCGATCATGCCCACATTGGAGATGAACACATCGCTTCCTTCGTCGATTCGATTCGCTTAGTACTACATGATTATGAGCACGTCACATTGCATACTCGATCTTGCCCACATTGGAGATCAACACATTCATTCCTTCGTCGATTCGATTCGCTTAGTACTACATGATCATGAGCACGTCACGTTGCATACTCCTCGATCTTTCCCACATTGTAGATGAACACATCCCTTCCTTCGTTGATTCGATTTGCTTAGTACTACATGATCATGGGCACGTCACGTTGCATACTCTTGGATCATGCCCACATTGTAGATGAACACATTCATTCCTTCGTCGATTCGATTCGCTTAGTACTACATGATCATGGGCACGTCACGTTGCATACTCCTCGATCT
This sequence comes from Cenchrus fungigraminus, assembly GCA_036936925.1. Classification (NCBI taxonomy): domain Eukaryota; kingdom Viridiplantae; phylum Streptophyta; class Magnoliopsida; order Poales; family Poaceae; genus Cenchrus; species Cenchrus fungigraminus. The sequence goes on along the minus strand of CM072774.1, from coordinate 75,208,344 downwards.
TTCCCACATTGTAGATGAACACATCCCTTCCTTCGTCGATTCGATTTGCTTAGTACTACATGATTATGAGCACGTCACATTGCATACTCGATCTTGCCCACATTGGAGATCAACACATTCATTCCTTCGTCGATTCGATTCGCTTAGTACTACATGATCATGAGCACGTCACGTTGCATACTCCTCGATCTTTCCCACATTGTAGATGAACACATCCCTTCCTTCGTCGATTCGATTTGCTTAGTACTACATGATCATGGGCACGTCACGTTGCATACTCCTCGATCTTTCCCACATTGTAGATGAACACATTCATTCCTTCGTTGATTCGATTTGCTTAGTACTACATGATCATGAGCATTTTATGTTGCATACTCCTCGATCATGCCCATATTGGAGATCAAGACATCCTTTCCTTCGTCAATTCGATTCACTTAGTACTACAAGATTATGAGCACGTCACGTTGCATACTCCTCGATCATGCCCACATTGGAGATCAAAACATTCCTTCCTTCGTTGATTTGATTTGCTTAGTACTACATGATCATGAGCACGTCACATTGCATACTCCTCGATCATGCCCACATTTGTGATCAACACATCCCTTCCTTCATCGATTCGATTCGCTTAGTACTACATGATCATGAGCACGTCACGTTGCATACTCCTCGGTCATGCGCACATTGGAGATCAACACATCCCTTCCTTCATCGATTCGATTCGCTTAGTACTACAAGATTATGAGCACGTCACGTTGCATACTCCTCGATCATTCCAACATTGGAGATCAACACATCCCTTCCTTCGTTGATTTGATTCGCTTAGTACTACATGATCATGAGCACGTCACGTTGCATACTCCTTAATCATGCAAACATTGGAGATCAACACATCCCTTCCTTCGTCAGTTCGATTCGCTTAGTACTACAAGATTATGAGCACATCACATTGCATACTCCACGATTATGCCCACATTGGAGATGAACACATCCCTTCCATCGTCGATTCGATTCTCTTAGTACTACATGATCATGAGCACGTCACGTTGCATATTCCTCGATCATGCCTACATTGGAGATCAAAACATCCCTTCCTTCGTCGATTCGATTCGCTTAGTACTACTTGATCATGAGCACGTCACGTTGCATACTCCTCGATCATTCCCACATTGGAGATCAACACCTCCCTTCCTTCGTCAATTCGATTCGTTAGTAATACATGATCATGAGCATGTCACGTTGCATACTCATCGATCATGCCCACATTGGAGATCAACACATCCCTTCCTTCGTTGATTTGATTTGCTTAGTACTACATGATCATGAGCACATCACGTTGCATACTGTTGGATCATGTCCACATTGGAGATCAACACATTCATTCTGTCGTCGATTCGATTCGATTAGTACTACATGATCATGAGCACGTCACGTTGCATACTCCTCGATCATGCCCACATTGGAGATGAACACATCCCTTCCTTCGTCGATTCGATTCGCTTAGTACTACATGATTATGAGCACGTCACATTGCATACTCGATCATGCCCACATTGGAGATCAACACATTCATTCCTTCGTCGATTCGATTCGCTTAGTACTAGATGATCATGAGCACGTCACGTTACATACTCCTGGATCATGCCCACATTGGAGATCAACACATTCATTCCTTTGTCAATTCGATTCGCTTAGTACTACATGATCATGAGCACGTCACGTTGCATACTCCTCGATCTTTCCCACATTGTAGATGAACACATCACTTCCTTCGTTGATTCGATTTGCTTAGTACTACATGATCATGGGCACGTCACGTTGCATACTCTTGGATCATGCCTACATTGTAGATGAACACATTCATTCCTTCGTCGATTCGATTCGCTTAGTACTACATGATCATGAGCACGTCACGTTGCATACTCCTCGATCTTTCCCACATTGTAGATGAACACATCCCTTCCTTCGTCGATTCGATTTGCTTAGTACTACATGATCATGGGCACGTCACGTTGCATACTCTTGGATCATGCCTACATTGTAGATGAACACATTCATTCCTTCGTCGATTCGATTTGCTTAGTACTACATGATCATGGGCACGTCACGTTGCATACTCCTCGATCTTTCCCACATTGTAGATGAACACATTCATTCCTTCGTTGATTCGATTTGCTTAGTACTACATGATCATGAGCATTTTATGTTGCATACTCCTCGATCATGCCCATATTGGAGATCAAGACATCCTTTCCTTCGTCGATTCGATTCACTTAGTACTACAAGATTATGAGCACGTCACGTTGCATACTCCTCGATCATGCCCACATTGGACATCAAAACATTCCTTCCTTCGTTGATTTGATTTGCTTAGTACTACATGATCATGAGCACGTCACATTGCATACTCCTCGATCATGCCCACATTTGTGATCAACACATCCCTTCCTTCATCGATTCGATTCGCTTAGTACTACATGATCATGAGCACGTCACGTTGCATACTCCTCGGTCATGCCCACATTGGAGATCAACACATCCCTTCCTTCATCGATTCGATTCGCTTAGTACTACAAGATTATGAGCACGTCACGTTGCATACTCCTCGATCATTCCAACATTGGAGATCAACACATCCCTTCCTTCGTTGATTTGATTCGCTTAGTACTACATGATCATGAGCACGTCACGTTGCATACTCCTCAATCATGCAAACATTGGAGATCAACACATCCCTTCCTTCGTCAATTCGATTCGCTTAGTACTACAAGATTATGAGCACATCACATTGCATACTCCACGATTATGCCCACATTGGAGATCAACACATCCCTTCCTTCGTCGATTCGATTCTCTTAGTACTACATGATCATGAGCACGTCACGTTGCATATTCCTCGATCATGCCTACATTGGAGATCAAAACATCCCTTCCTTCGTCGATTCGATTCGCTTAGTACTACTTGATCATAAGCACGTCACGTTGCATACTCCTCGATCATTCCCACATTGCAGATCAACACCTCCCTTCCTTCATCAATTCGATTCGTTAGTAATACATGATCATGAGCATGTCACGTTGCATACTCATCGATCATGCCCACATTGGAGATCAACACATCCCTTCCTTCGTTGATTTGATTTGCTTAGTACTACATGATCATGAGCACATCACGTTGCATACTGTTGGATCATGTCCACATTGGAGATCAACACATTCATTCTGTCGTCGATTCGATTCGATTAGTACTACATGATCATGAGCACGTCACGTTGCATACTCCTTGATCATGCCCACATTGGAGATGAACACATCCCTTCCTTCGTCGATTCGATTCGCTTAGTACTACATGATTATGAGCACGTCACATTGCATACTCGATCATGCCCACATTGGAGATCAACACATTCATTCCTTCGTCGATTCGATTCGCTTAGTACTATATGATCATGAGCACGTCACGTTACATACTCCTGGATCATGCCCACATTGGAGATCAACACATCCCTTCCTTTGTTGATTCGATTCGCTTAGTACTACATGATCATGAGCACGTCACGTTGCATACTCTTCGATCATGCCCACATTGGAGATGAACACATCCCTTCCTTCGTCGATTCGATTCGCTTAGTACTACATGATTATGAGCACGTCACATTGCATACTCGATCATGCCCACATTGGAGATCAACACATTCATTCCTTCGTCGATTCGATTCGCTTAGTACTACATGATCATGAGCACGTCACTTTGCATACTCCTGGATCATGCCCACATTGGTGATCAACACATCCCTTCCTTTGTTGATTCGATTTGCTTAGTACTACATGATCATGAGCACGTCACGTTGCATACTCTTCGATCATGCCCACATTGTAGATGAACACATCCCTTCCTTCGTCGATTCGATTCGCTTAGTACTACATGATTATGAGCACGTCACATTGCATACTCGATCATGCCCACATTGGAGATCAACACATTCATTCCTTCGTCGATTCGATTCGCTAAGTACTACATGATCATGAGCACGTCACGTTGCATACTCCTCGATCTTTCCCACATTGTAGATGAACACATCCCTTCCTTCGTTGATTCGATTTGCTTAGTACTACATGATCATGGGCACGTCACGTTGCATACTCTTGGATCATGCCCACATTGTAGATGAACACATTCATTCCTTCGTCGATTCGATTCGCTTAGTACTACATGATCATGAGCACGTCACGTTGCATACTCCTCGATCTTTCCCACATTGTAGATGAACACATCCCTTCCTTCGTTGATTCGATTTGCTTAGTACTATATGATCATGGGCACGTCATGTTGCATACTCCTCGATCTTTCCCACATTGTAGATGAACACATTCATTCCTTCGTTGATTCAATTTGCTTAGTACTACATGATCATGAGCATTTTATGTTGCATACTCCTCGATCATGCCCATATTGGAGATCAAGACATCCTTTCCTTCGTCGATTCGATTCACTTAGTACTACAAGATTATGAGCACGTCACGTTGCATACTCCTCGATCATGCCCACATTGGACATCAAAACATTCCTTCCTTCGTTGATTTGATTTGCTTAGTACTACATGATCATGAGCACGTCACATTGCATACTCCTCGATCATGCCCACATTTGTGATCAACACATCCCTTCCTTCATCGATTCGATTCGCTTAGTACTACATGATCATGAGCACGTCACGTTGCATAATCCTCGGTCATGCCCACATTGGAGATCAACACATCCCTTCCTTCATCGATTCGATTCGCTTAGTACTACAAGATTATGAGAACGTCACGTTGCATACTCCTCGATCATTCCAACATTGGAGATCAACACATCCCTTCCTTCGTTGATTTGATTCGCTTAGTACTACATGATCATGAGCACATCACGTTGCATACTCCTCAATCATGCAAACATTGGAGATCAACACATCCCTTCCTTCGTCAATTCGATTCGCTTAGTACTACAAGATTATGAGCACATCACATTGCATACTCCACGATTATGCCCACATTGGAGATCAACACATCCCTTCCTTCATCGATTCGATTCACTTAGTACTACATGATCATGAGCACGTCACGTTGCATATTCCTCGATCATGCCTACATTGGAGATCAAAACATCCCTTCTTTCGTCGATTCGATTCGCTTAGTACTACTTGATCATGAGCACGTCACGTTGCATACTCCTCGATCATTCCCACATTGGAGATGAACACCTCCCTTCCTTCGTCAATTCGATTCGTTAGTAATACATGATCATGAGCATGTCATGTTGCATACTCATCGATCATGCCCACATTGGAGATCAACACATCCCTTCCTTCGTTGATTTGATTTGCTTAGTACTACATGATCATGAGCACATCACGTTGCATACTGTTGGATCATGCCTACATTCGAGATCAACACATTCATTCTGTCGTCGATTCGATTCGATTAGTACTACATGATCATGAGCACGTCACGTTGCATACTCCTCGATCATGCCCACATTGGAGATCAACACATCCCTTCCTTTGTCGATTCGATTTGCTTAGTACTACATGATCATGAGCACGTCACGTTGCATACTCCTGGATCAGGCCCACATTGGAGATCAACACATCCATTCCTTCCTCGATTTGATCCGCTTAGTACTACATGATCATGAGCACGTCACGTTGCATACTCTTGGATCATGCCCACATTGGAGATCAACACATTCATTCCTTCGTCGATTCGATTCGCTTAGTACTACATGATCATGAGCACGTCACGTTGCATACTCCTCGATCTTGCCCACATTGTAGATGAACACATCCCTTCCTTCGTTGATTCGATTTGCTTAGTACTACATGATCATGGGCACGTCACGTTGCATACTCTTGGATCATGCCCACATTGAAGATCAACACATTCATTCCTTCGTTGATTCGATTTGCTTAGTACTACATGATCATGAGCATGTCACGTTGCATACTCCTCGATCATGCCCACATTGCAGATCAAGACATCCTTTCCTTCGTTGATTCTATTCACTTAGTACTACAAGATTATGAGCACGTCACGTTGCATACTCCTCGATCATGCCCACATTGGAGATCAAAACATTCCTTCCTTCCTTGATTTGATTTGCTTAGTACTACATGATCATGAGCACGTCACATTGCATACTCCTCGATCATGCCCACATTGGTGATCAACACATCCCTTCCTTCGTCGATTCGATTTGCTTAGTACTACATGATCATGAGCACGTCACGTTGCGTACTCCTCGATCATTCCCACATTGGAGATCAACACATCCCTTCCTTCATCGATTCGATTCGCTTAGTACTACAAGATTATGAGCACGTCACGTTGCATACTCCTCGATCATGCCAACATTGGAGATCAACACATCCCTTCCTTCGTTGATTTGATTCGCTTAGTACTACATGATAATGAGCACGTCACGTTGCATACTCCTCAATCATGCAAACATTGGAGATCAACACATCCCTTCCTTCGTCGATTCGATTCTCTTAGTACTACATGATCATGAGCACGTCACGTTGCATATTCCTCGATCATGCCTACATTGGAGATCAAAACATCCCTTCCTTCGTCGATTCGATTCGATTAGTACTACAAGATTATGAGCACGTCACGTTGCATACTCCTGGATCATGCCCACAATGGAGATCAACACATCCCTTCCTTCGTCGATTCGATTCGCTTAGTACTACTTGATCATGAGCACGTCACGTTGCATACTCCTCGATCATTCCCACATTGGAGATCAACACCTCCCTTCCTTTGTTGATTCGATTCACTTAGTACTACATGATCATGAGCACGTCACGTTGCATACTCCTCGATCATGCCCACATTCGAGATCAACACATCCCTTCCTTCCTCAATTCGATTCGTTAGTAATACATGATCATGAGCACGTCACGTTGCATACTCACCGATCATACCCACATTGGAGATCAACACATCCCTTCCTTTGTTGATTCGATTCGCTTAGTACTACATGATCATGAGCACGTCACGATGCATACCCCTCGATCATGCCCACATTGGACATCAACACATCCTTTTCTTCGTCGATTCGATTCGCTTAGTACTACATGATCATGAGCATGTCACGTTGCATACTCCTCGATCATGCCCACATTGGAGATCAACACATCCCTTCCTTCGTCGATTCGATTCGCTTAGTACTACATGATCATGAGCACGTCACGTTACATACTCCTCGATCATGCCCACATTGGAGATCAGCACATCCCTTCCTTCCTCGATTTGATTCGCTTAGTACTACATGATCATGAGCACGTCATGTTGCATACACATCGATCATGCCCACATTGGAGATCAACACATCCCTTCCTTCGTTGATTTGATTTGCTTAGTACTACATGATCATGAGCACGTCACATTGCATACTCTTGGATCATGCCCACATTGGAGATGAACACATTCATTTCGTCGTCGATTCGATTCGCTTAGTACTACATGATCATGAGCACGTCACGTTGCATACTCCTCGATCATGCCCACATTGGAGATCAACACATTCATTCCTTCGTCGATTCGATTCGCTTAGTACTACATGATCATGAGCACGTCACGTTGCATACTCCTCGATCATTCCCACATTGGAGATCAACACATCCCTTCATTCGTCGATTCGATTCGCTTAGTACTACATGATCATGAGCACATCACGTTACATACTCCTCGATCATGCCCACATTGGAGATCAGCACATCCCTTCCTTCATCGATTCGATTCGCTTAGTACTACAAGATTATGAGCACGTCACATTGCATACTCCTTGATCATGCCAACATTGGAGATCAACACATACCTTCCTTCGTTGATTCGATTCGCTTAGTACTACATGGTCATGAGCACGTCACGTTGCATACTCCTCAATCATTCAAACATTGGAGACCAACACATCCCTTCCTTCGTCAATTCGATTCGCTTAGTACTACAAGATTATGAGCACATCACATTGCATACTCCACGATTATGCCCACATTGGAGATCAACACATCCCTTCCTTCGTCGATTCGATTCTCTTAGTACTACATGATCATGAGCACATCACGTTGCATACTCCTTGATCATGCCTACATTGGAGATCAAAACATCCCTTCCTTTGTCGATTCAATTCGCTTAGTACTACATGATCATGAGCTTGTCACGTTGCATACTCCTCGATCATGCCCACATTGGAGATCAACACATCCCTTCCTTCGTCAATTCGATTCGTTAGTAATACATGATCATGAGCATGTCACGTTGCATACTCATCGACCATGCCCACATTGGAGATCAACACATCCCTTCCTTCGTTGATTTGATTTGCTTAGTACTACATGATCATGAGCACGTCACGTTGCATACTCTTGGATCATGCCCACATTGGAGATCAACACATTCATTCCGTCGTCGATTCGATTCGCTTAGTACTACATGATCATGAGCTTGTCACGTTGCATACTCCTCGATCAATGCCTACATTGGAGATTAACACATCCCTTCATTCGTCAATTCGATTCGTTTAGTACTAGATGATCCAGAGCATGTCACATTGCATACTCCTCGATCATGCCCACATTGGAGATCAACACACTCCTTCATTCATCGATTCGATTCGCTTAGTACTACATGATCATGAGCACGTCACGTTGCATACTCCTGGATCATGCCCACATTGGAGATCAAGACATCCCTTCCTTCGTCGATTCGATTCGCTTAGTACTACAAGATCATGAGCACGTCACGTTGCATACTCCTGGATCATGCCCACATTGGAGATCTACACACCCCTTCCTTCGTCGATTCGATTCGCTTAGTACTACATGATCATGGGCACGTCACGTTGCATACTCTTGGATCATGCCCACATTGGAGATCAACACATTCATTCCTTCGTTGATTCGATTTGCTTAGTACTACATGATCGTGAGCACGTCACGTTGCATAATATTGGATCATGCCCACATTGGAGATCAACACATTCATTCCTTCGTCGATTCGATTCGCTTAGTACTATTTGATCATGAGCACGTCACGTTGCATACGCCTCGATCATGCCCACATTGGTGATCAAAACATCCCTTCCTTTGTCGATTCGATTCGCTTAGTACTACATGATCATGAGCTTGTCACGTTGCATACTCCTCGATCATGCCCACATTGGAGTTCAACACATCCCTTCCTTCGTCAATTCGATTCATCAGTACTACATGATCATGAGCACGTCACGTTGCATACTCCTCGATCATGCCCACATTGGATATCAACACATCTCTTCCTTTGTCGATTCAATTTGCTTAATACTACATGATCATGAGGACGTCACATTGCATACTCCTCGATCATGCCCGCATTGGAGATCAACACATCCATTCCTTCGTCGATTCGATTCGCTTAGTACTACATGATCATGAGCACGTCACGTTGTATACTCCTCGATCATGCCCACAATGGAGATCAACACATCCCTTCCTTCGTTGATTCGATTCGCTTAGTACTACATGAACATGAGCACGTCACGTTGCATACTCCTCGATCATGCCCACATTCGAGATCAACACGTCCCTTCCTTCGTCGATTCGATTCGCTAAGTACTACAAGATTATGAGCACGTTACGTTGCATACTCCTCGATCATGCCCACATTGGAGATCAAAACATCCCTTCCTTTGTCAATTTGATTCGCTTAGTAATACATGATCATGAGCTTGTCACGTTGCATACTCCTCGATCAATGCCCACATTGGAGATTAACACATCCCTTCCTTCGTCAATTCGATTCCCTTAGTACTACATGATCATGAGCACGTCACATTGCATACTCCTCGATCATTCCCACATTGGAGATCAACACATCCCTTCCTTTGTTGATTCGATTCGCTTAGTACTACATGATCATGAGCACGTCACGTTGCATACTCCTCGATCATGCCCACATTGGAGATCAACACATCCCTTCCTTCGTCGATTCGATTCGCTTAGTACTACAAGATTATGAGCATGTCACGTTGCATACTCCTCGATCATGCCCACATTGGAGATCAAAACATCCCTTCCTTTGTCAATTCGATTCGCTTAGTACTACATGATCATGAGCTTGTCACGTTGCATACTCCTCGATCATGCCCACATTGGAGATCGACACACCCCTTCATTCGTCGATTCGATTCGCTTAGTACTACATGATCATAAGCATGTCACGTTGCATACTCCTCGATCATGCCCACAATGGAGATTAACACATCCCTTCCTTCGTCAATTCAATTCGCTTAGAACTACATGATCATGAGCACGTCACATTGCATACTCCTCGATCATTCCCACATTGGAGATCAACACATCCCTTCCTTTGTTGATTCGATTCGCTTAGTACTACATGATCATGAGCACGTCACGTTGCATACTCCTCGATCATGCCCACATTGGAGATCAACACATCCCTTCCTTCGTCGATTCGATTCGCTTAGTACTACAAGATTATGAGCACGTCACGTTGCATACTCCTCGATCATGCCCGCATTGGAGATCAACACATCCCTTCCTTCGTCGATTCGATTTGCTTAGTACTACATGATCATGAGCTCGTCACCTTGCAAACTCCTCGATCATTCCCACATTGGAGATCAACACATCCCTTCCTTCGTCGATTCGATTTGCTTAGTACTACATGATCATGAGCACGTCACGTTGTAAACTCCTCGATCATTCCCACATTGGAGATCAACACATCCCTTTCTTTATTGATTCGATTCGCTTAGTACTACATGATCATGAGCACGTCACGTTGCATACTCCTCGATCATGCCCACATTGGAGATCAACACATCACTTCCTTCGTCAATTCGATTTGCTTAGTACTACATGATCATGAGCATGTCACATTACATACTCCTCGATCATGCCCACATTGGAGATCAACACACCCCTTCATTCGTCGATTCGATTCGCTTAGTACTACATGATCATAAGCACGTCACGTTGCATACTCCTGGATCATGCCCACATGGGAGATCAACACATCCCTTCCTTCGTCGATTCGATTCGCATAGTACTACATGATCATGAGCACATCACGTTGCATACTCCTCGATCATTCCCACATTGGAGATCAACACATCCCTTCCTTTGTTGATTCGATTCGCTAAGTACAACATGATCATGAGCACGTCACGTTGCATACTCCTCGATCATGCCCACATTGGAGATCAACACATGCCTTCCTTCGTCGATTCTATTCGCTTAGTACTACAAGATTATGAGCCTGTCACGTTGCATACTCCTCGATCATGCCCACATTGGAGATCAACACATCCCTTCCTTCGGCGATTCGATTCGCTTAGTACTACAAGATTATGAGCACGTCACGTTGCATACTCCTCGATCATGCCCACATTGGAGATCAACACATCCCTTCCTTCGTCAATTCGATTCGCTTAGTACTACACGATCATGAGCACGTCACGTTGCAAACTCCTCGATCATGCCACATTGGAGATCAACACATCCCTTCCTTCATCGATTCGATTCGCGTAGTACTACATGATCATGAGCTTGTCACGTTGCATACTCCTCGATCAATGCCCACATTGGAGATTAACACATCCCTTCCTTCGTCAATTCGATTTGCTTAGTACTACATGATCCTGAGCATGTCACGTTGCATACTCCTCGATCAAGCCCACATTGGAGATCAACACACCCCTTCATTCGTCGATTCGATTCGCTTAGTACTACATGATGATGAGCACGTCACGTTGCATACTCCTGGATCATGCACACATTGGAGATCAACACATCCCTTCCTTCGTCGATTCGATTCGCTTAGTACTACATGATCATGAGCACGTCACGTTGCATACTCCTCGATCATGCCCACATTGGAGATCAACACATCCCTTCCTTCGTCAATTCGATTTGCTTAGTACTACATGATCATCAGCATGTCACGTTGCATACTCCTCGATCATGCCCACATTGGAGATCGACACACCCCTTCATTCGTCGATTCGATTCGCTTAGTACTACATGATCATAAGCATGTCACGTTGCATACTCCTCGATCATGCCCACATTGGAGATCAACACACCCCTTCATTCGTTGATTCGATTCGCTTAGTACTACATGATCATAAGCACGTCACGTTGCATACTCCTGGATCATGCCCACATTGGAGATCAACACATCCCTTCCTTCGTCGATTCGATTCGCTTAGTACTACATGATCATGAGCACGTCACATTGCATACTCCTCGATCATTCCCACATTGGAGATCAACACATCCCTTCCTTTGTTGATTCGATTCGCTTAGCACTACATGATCATGAGCACGTCACGTTGCATACTCCTCGATCATGCCCACATTGGAGATCAACACATCCCTTCCTTCGTCGATTCGATTCGCTTAGTACTACAAGATTATGAGGACGTCACGTTGCATACTCGATCATGCCCACATTGGAGATCAACACATCCCTTCCTTCGTCAATTCGATTTGCTTAGTACTACATGATCATGAGCTCGTCACCTTGCAAACTCCTCGATCATTCCCACATTGGAGATAAACACATCCCTTCCTTCGTCGATTCGATTTGCTTAGTACTACATGATCATGAGCACGTCACGTTGTAAACTCCTCGATCATTCCCACATTGGAGATCAGCACATCCCTTTCTTTGTTCATTTGATTCGCTTAGTACTACATGATCATGAGCACGTCACGTTGCATACTCCTCGATCATGCCCAAATTGGAGATCAACACATCCCTTCCTTCGTCGATTCGATTCTCTTAGTACTACATGATCATGAGCACATCAGGTTGCATACTCCTGGATCATGCCCACATTGGAGATCAACACATCCCTTCCTTCGTCGATTCGATTCGCTTAGTACTACATGATCATGAGCACATCACGTTGCATACTCCTCGATCATTCCCACATTGGAGACCAACACATCCCTTCCTTTGTTGATTCGATTCGCTTAGTACTACATGATCATGAGCACGTCACGTTGCATACTCCTCGATCATGCTCACAATGGAGATCAACACATCCCTTCCTTCGTCGATTCGATTCGCTTAGTACTACAAGATTATTAGCCCGTCACGTTGCATACTCCTCGATCATGCCCACATTAGAGATCAACACATCCCTTCCTTCGTCGATTCGATTCGCTTAGTACTACAAGATTACGAGCACGTCACGTTGCATACTCCTCGATCATGCCCACATTGGAGATCAACACATCCCTTCCTTCGTCAATTCGATTCGCTTAGTACTACACGATCATGAGCACGTCACGTTACATACTCCTCGATCATTCCCACATTGGAGATCAACACATCCCTTTCTTTCTTGATTCGATTCGCTTAGTACTACATGATCATGAGCACGTCACGTTGCATACTCCTCGATCATGCCCACATTGAAGATCAACACATCCCTCCCTTCGTCAATTCGATTTGCTTAGTACTACATGATCATGAGCATGTGACGTCGCATACTATGCGATCATGCCCACATAGGATATCAACACACCCCTTCATTCGTCGATTCGATTCGCTTAGTACTACATGATCATAAGCACGTCACGTTGCATACTCCTGGATCATGCCCACAATGGAGATCAACACATCCCTTCCTTCGTTGATTCGATTCACTTAGTACAACTTGATCATGAGCACGTCACGTTGCATACTCCTCGATCATTCCCACATTGGAGATCAACACCTCCCTTCCGTTGTTGATTCGATTCACTTAGTACTACATGATCATGAGCACGTCACGTTGCATACTCCTCGATCATGCCCACTTTGGAGATCAACACATCCCTTCCTTCGTCGATTCGATACGCTTAGTACTACATGATCATTAGCACGTCACCTTGCAAACTCCTTCATCATTCCCACATTGGAGATTAATACATCCCTTCCTTTCTCGATTCGATTCGCTTAGTACTACATGATCATGAGCTTGTCACGTTGCATACTCCTCGATCATGCCCACATTGGAGATTAACACATCCCTTCCTTCGTCAATTCAATTCGCTTAGTACTACATGATCATGAGCACGTCACGTTGCATACTCCTCAATCATTCCCACATTGGAGATCAACACATCCCTTCCTTTGTTGATTTGATTTGCTTAGTACTATATGATCATGAGCACGTCACGTTGCATACTCCTCGATCATGCCCACATTGGAGATCAACACATCCCTTCCTTTGTTGATTTGATTCGCTTAGTACTACATGATCATGAGCTCGTCACGTTGCAAACTCCTCGATCATTCCCACATTGGAGATCAACACATCCCTTCCTTCGTCGATTCGATTCGCTTAGTACTACATGATCATTAGCACGTCACCTTGCAAACTCCTTCATCATTCCCACATTGGAGATTAATACATCCCTTCCTTTCTCGATTCGATTCGCTTAGTACTACATGATCATGAGCTTGTCACGTTGCATACTCCTCGATCATGCCCACATTGGAGATTAACACATCCCTTCCTTCGTCAATTCAATTCGCTTAGTACTACATGATCATGTGCACGTCACGTTGCATACTCCTCAATCATTCCCACATTGGAGATCAACACATCCCTTCCTTTGTTGATTTGATTCGCTTAGTACTATATGATCATGAGCACGTCACGTTGCATACTCCTCGATCATGCCCACATTGGAGATCAACACATCCCTTCCTTCGTTGATTCGATTCGCTTAGTACTACATGATCATGAGCACGTCACGTTGCACCACATTGGAGATCAACACATCCCTTCCTTTGTTGATTCGATTCGCTTAGTACTACGTGATCATGAGCACGTCACGTTGCATACTCCTAGATCATGCCCACATTGGAGATCAACACATCCCTTCCTTCATCGATTCGATTCGCTTAATACTACATGATCATGAGCACGTCACGTTGCATACTCCTCGATCATGCCCACATTGGAGATCAACACATCCCTTCCTTCGTCAATTCGATTTGCTTAGTACTACAAGACCATGAGCATGTCATGTTGCATACTCCGCGATCATGCCCACATTGCATATCAACACACCCCTTCATTCGCCGATTCGATTTGCTTAGTACTACATGATCATAAGCACGTCACGTTGCATACTCCTGGATCATGCCCACAATGGAGATCAACACATCCCTTCCTTCGTCGATTCGATTCGCTTAGTACTACTTGATCATGAGCACGTCACGTTGCATACTCCTCGAACATGCCCACATTAGAGATCAACACATCCCTTCCTTTGTTGATTCGATTCGCTTAGTACTACATGATCATGAGCACGTCACGTTGCATACTCCTCGATCATGCCCACATTGGAGATCAACACATCCCTTCCTTCGTCGATTCGATTCGCTTAGTACTACATGATTATGAGCATGTCACGTTGCATAATCCTCGATCATGCCCACATTGGAGATCAACACATCCCTTCCTTCGTCGATTCGATTCGCTTAGTACTACATGATCATGAGCTCGTCACGTTGCAAACTCCTCGATCATTCCCACATTGGAGATCAACACATCCCTTCCTTCGTTGATTCGATTCGCTTAGTACTACATGATCGTGAGCACGTCACGTTGCACCACATTGGAGATCAACACATCCCTTCCTTTGTTGATTCGATTCGATTAGTACTACGTGATCATGAGCACGTCACGTTGCATACTCCTGGATCATGCCCACATTGGAGATCAACACATCCCTTCCTTCGTCGATTCGATTCGCTTAATACAACATGATCATGAGCACGTCACGTTGCATACTCCTCGATCATTCCCATATTGGAGATCAACACATCCCTTCCTTTGTTGATTCGATTCGCTTAGTACTACATGATCATGAGCACGTCACGTTGCATACTCCTCGATCATGCCCACATTGGAGATCAACACATCCCTTCATTCGTTGCTTCGATTCGCTTAGTACTACCTGAACATGAGCACGTCACGTTGCATACTCCTCGATCATGCCCACATTCGAGATCAACACATCCCTTCCTTCATCGATTCGATTCGCTTAGTACTACAAGATTATGAGCATGTCACGTTGCATACTCCTCGATCATGCCCACATTGGAGATCAAAACATCCCTTCCTTTGTCAATTCGATTCGCTTAGTACTACATGATCATGAGCTTGTCACGTTGCATACTCCTCGATCAATGCCCACATTGGAGATTAACACATCCCTTCCTTCGTCAATTCGATTTGCTTAGTACTACATGATCCTGAGCACGTCACGTTGCATACTCCTCGATCATGCCCACATTGGAGATCAACACACCCCTTCATTTGTCGATTCGATTCGCTTAGTACTACATGATGATGAGCACGTCACGTTGCATACTCCTGGATCATGCCCACATTGGAGATCAACACATCCCTTCCTTCGTCGATTCGATTCGCTTAGTACTACATGAAAATGAGCACATCACGTTGCATACTCCTCGATCATGCCCACATTGGAGATCAACACATCCCTTCCTTCGTCAATTCGATTTGCTTAGTACTACATGATCATCAGCATGTCACGTTGCATACTCCTCGATCATGCCCACATTGGAGATCGACACACCCCTTCAATCGTCGATTCGATTCGCTTAGTACTACATGATCATAAGCACGTCACGTTGCATACTCCTCGATCATGCCCATATTGGAGATCAACACACCCCTTCATTCGTCGATTTAATTCGCTTAGTACTACATGATCATAAGCACGTCACGTTGCATACTCCTGGATCATGCCCACATTGGAGATCAACACATCCCTTCCTTCGTCGATTCGATTCGCTTAGTACTACATGATCATGAGCACGTCACATTGCATACTCCTCGATCATTCCCACATTGGAGATGAACACATCCCTTCCTTTGTTGATTCGATTCGCTTAGTACTACATGATCATGAGCAAGTCACGTTGCATACTCCTCGATCATGCCCACATTGGAGATCAACACATCCCTTCCTTCGTCGATTCGATTCACTTAGTACTACAAGATTATGAGCACGTCACGTTGCATACTCCTCGATCATGCCCGCATTGGAGATCAACACATCCCTTCCTTCGTCGATTCGATTTGCTTAGTACTACATGATCATGAGCACGTCACGTTGTAAACTCCTTGATCATTCCCACATTGGAGATCAACACATCCCTTTCTTTGTTGATTCGATTCGCTTAGTACTACATGATCATGAGCACGTCACATTGCATACTCCTCGATCATGCCCACATTGGAGATCAACACATCCCTTCCTTCGTCTATTCGATTTGCTTAGTACTACATGATCATGAGCATGTCACTTTGCATACTCCTCGATCATGCCCACATTGGAGATCAACACACCCCTTCATTCGTCGATTCGATTTTCTTAGTACTACATGATCATAAGCACGTCACGTTGCATACTCCTGGATCATGCCCACATTGGAGATCAACACACCCCTTCATTCGTCGATTCGATTCGCTTAGTAGTACATGATCATAAGCACGTCACGTTGCATACTAATGGATCATGCCCACATTGGAGATCAACACATCCCTTCCTTCGTCGATTCGATTCGCTTAGTACTACATGATCATGAGAACATCACGTTGCATACTCCTCGATCATTCCCACATTGGAGATCAACACATCCCTTCCTTTGTTGATTCGATTCGCTTAGTACTACATGATCATGAGCACGTCACGTTGCATACTCCTCGATCATGCCCTCATTGGAGATCAACACAACCCTTCCTTCATCGATTCGATTCGCTTAGTACTACAAGATTTTGAGCCCGTCACGTTGCATACTCCTCGATCATGCCCACATTGGAGATCAACACATCCCTTCCTTCGTCGATTCGATTCGCTTAGTACTACAAGATTATGAGCACGTCACGTTGCATACTCCTCGATCTTGCCCACATTGGAGATCAACACATCCCTTCCTTCGTCAATTCGATTCGCTTAGTACTACACGATCATTAGCACGTCACGTTGCATACTCCTCGATCTTTCCCACATTGGAGATCAACACATCCCTTTCTTTCTTGATTCGATTCGCTTAGTACTACAT
Organism: Cenchrus fungigraminus; assembly: GCA_036936925.1. NCBI lineage: Eukaryota > Viridiplantae > Streptophyta > Magnoliopsida > Poales > Poaceae > Cenchrus > Cenchrus fungigraminus. The sequence continues at coordinate 75,190,197 of CM072774.1, read as the reverse complement.
GATCATGAGCACGTCACGTTGCATACTCCTCGATCATGCCCACATTGGAGATCAACACATCCCTCCCTTCGTCAATTCGATTTGCTTAGTACTACATGATCATGAGCATGTCACGTTGCATACTCCGCGATCATGCCCACATTGGATATCAACACACCCCTTCATTCGTCGATTCGATTCGCTTAGTACTACATGATCATAAGCACGTCACGTTGCATACTCCTGGGTCATGCCCACAATGGAGATCAACACATCCCTTCCTTCGTCGATTCGATTCGCTTAGTACTACATGATCATGAGCACGTCACGTTGCATACTCCTCGATCATGCCCACATTGGAGATCAACACATCCCTTCCTTCGTTGATTCGATTCGCTTAGTACTACATGATCATGAGCTCGTCACGTTGCAAACTCCTCGATCATTCCCACATTGGAGATCAACACATCCCTTCCTTTGTTGATTCGATTCGCTTAGTACTACATGATCGTGAGCACGTCACGTTGCACCACATTGGAGATCAACACATCCCTTCCTTTGTTGATTCGATTCGCTTAGTACTACATGATCATGAGCACGTCACGTTGCATACTCCTGGATCATGCCCACATTGGAGATCAAGACATCCCTTCCGTCGTCGATTCGATTCGCTTAATACTACATGATCATGAGCATGTCATGTTGCATACTCCTCGATCATTCCCACATTGGAGATCAACACATCCCTTTGTTGATTCGATTCGCTTAGTACTACATGATCATGAGCATGTCACGTTGCATACTCCTCGATCATGCCCACATTGGAGATCAAGACATCCTTTCCTTCGTCGATTCGATTCGCTTAGTACTACAAGATTATGAGCACGTCACGTTGCATACTCCTCGATCATGCCCACATTGGAGATCAAAACATTCCTTCCTTCGTTGATTCGATTCGCTTAGTACTACATGATCATGAGCACGTCACGTTGCATACTCCTTGATCATGCCTGAAGGACCGAACTAGCGACCAGAGAGGGGGGGAGTGAATGGGTGCCGATAAAAATTCTTCTCGAAGGAGATGACTTCTCCAACAAGATGAACTCGGTCGAATACCCAAAAACACACGCTCCGCACACAACCTTCCGTTTGCCAAAACCACGTAGCCACTGGAGTGCTACTTGTCCTAAGAACAAACACTACCTGCAGCCACAGCTCCTACACACACACAGTAGTGGAAACACCTCGGAATCTGTCTGGCCAGCATGGGCGGTTTAACCGGGGTAGGGGGGCGGTTAGACCGCCTGCTCCTGGGCAGCCAAGAAATCCTCCGAAACGACTCCAAAACTCTCCACGGTTTCACCAAAGAATTCTCTGGTCAAGGCCAAGCTAGCTACTAGAAAATCTTGGTGAAAACCAAAACTCCACCCAAGAGGCCTAGGGTAGTTAGACCGGCTCACGGGGGCGGTCTAGCCTCCTGTTCCCAGCAACGAACTCAAGGCAAGAAGTCCTAGCAAACTGCGCCGAAACGAACCAAGATTTCACCTGAACACTCCTCTGATCAGGGTGAACAAACTCACAGAGGAAAATCCGGCAAAACCAAAACTTTCACCTGGAAGGTCCAGGGCGGTTAGACCGCCCCCCTATGGCGGTTAGACCGCCCCTCCTAGAAAACTTGGCCGCGGGTCAACCCTCAACTTCCCATCGCCCGATCTCCCGATTCACCCCACGGATTGCAGCGAAACTTCGGGGATACCTGGGTTACCTACTGGGCAACCTCTCCACCAAAGGAGTCGAACCGAAACGCTCTCAATCAACGGGAATCGCGGATCTTGGCCCTCTAGGTCATGAACTCGAGCAACTCGAAAAACCACCAAATCGAGGTCGATTCAAGGGAGTTCTTGGGGCAAAGTCACCAGCCAAAGAGGCATAAGGTCCTCATACGTGACACCCAACAAGAATCCCGCAAGAAATCGCCCTCAAAACTCCGCCACGAAAATCACAAGAAAGAGCTCCGAAAATCACCAAAAAGGAAAACGGGAGAGGCAACACAAGGCCTTGAGCAACCACGCCGAATCATCTATACATACCATGAAGGTTCATACAAGGTCTAGCTTGCCACCCGGTCATCCATCCCTCTCTCTAGATCTCACATGAAGCTCTCAAGCTAGTCCTAGAAAAACTAGAGAAAATAGCAAACTAAAATGACAAAGGGAAATGAGCTAGGGTTCCAAGAGTTGGCTGCCATCCATCCCTCCAAGTGTTTATATGGGGGCAACCAAAAGACTAAACTACCCTTACTAGATAACTAGGGATACATGCCCCTCAAGGGCGAATTCAGAAGTCTTCAGTTCAGCACCATCGGACGGATGCCCAGCGACCGCAAACTAGCTTAGCCTCGATGCAAGCCTTGCGATCCCGACGCGTGTCCTCCGCTTCGATGTTTCTCGGCAGCTGCGACCCGGGCGGTCAGACCGCCCCCCTGGGCGGTTAGACCGGCCCAGGCGGTCTGACCGCCCCTCCTGGGCGGTTGAACCGGCCTGGGTGGCCGCACTCCCTCGTCGAGTCTTCGGCCTCGGTTTTGTGGCTCAACCAAGTAACCCAGTGGTTTCCTGGTGAATTACGGCAAACCCCACGAACTCAGTGCAGCCTCCGCCAATCACCACTCATGACTCGGCTCCCACGTTGTCCCGGCTCGACCTTGGTTTTGAGGCTCAACCAAGAAACCGTCCACGACTTCGTCTTGCTGTTCTTGCCACCATGCGGCTCGCACTTGACCTCGCTGGCCTCCTTGTCTTCTCCACACCTGGAGGCCTACCCGGCAACGACCTTTCGCGCTTGTTCTTCACCTGCACCAACACCAGTCAAGCCGCAACCTACACCTGCAATACTTAGCCAAGAGTTAGTCCACACAACGTTGTCAATCACTCATCACACCAGGAAGCGACCATCCACCGGTCTTCGAACCACACAGTCTCTCAATCTCCCCCTTGATGAGTGCATTGACAACACACATGATTGGTGACCAAAGAGAAAAGGAAAAGAAAAGAAACGACTAAAAGAAACTTCAACAAGCGATCGAAAGCCAAGGGAAAGGCAAAGAGCAAGATCACTTGAGGAAGGAAAGTCTCGGTCCCCTTAGGCAAGGGCAACGGCTCGACACAACCGAGACAAAAACAAGCTCACACAAAGAGCAAAGACCACCAAAGGCACACAAGGCCGCAAACCACAAAGTCACACAAGAAGCTCCCCCTGCACATATGCAAGCTCCCCCTGAGCCAAAGCACACTCCCCCTGAACCAATGCAGCAATGCAACATGGGAATGCAACAAGGGAATGCAACAAGGAGCAAAAACCTACTCACACTGCCCAGGGTGGTTAGACCGCATGCCCAGGGCGGTTAGACCGCCCCTCTGGGATCTGACCACCTCGGGGGCGGTTAGACCGCCCCCAAGAAACCGGCCCTGCACCAAACCTTTCAAAATCTGCCCGAACCACTTGGAACACCTTCCAAATGCTCCCAGGTGCCCAAATCATGCCCAAACTTCTCCCCTTCTTGACAATGCATGAATCAAGGAAAAATGCGAAAAGTTTCAACATAGAGCTTCTCAAATAGACAACATTCATCACAAGATGCTACACATATCCAAATGAGCAAGTTAGATACTCTATAGCTTCGTATGGACATAAACTACAAGATCACCAAGTTTCACAACCATTGGGCAAAGCTAAGATAGAAATGATCATTTTTGTGAAAAATTTCCCTCTCATGAGCAAAGTCCTAAACATGAGCAAAACATGTCAAAATGGCAAAGCCACACAAACTTCATGCTAGGACAACCATTCTAAGCATAAGACCATCATAAACACCCACAAGCATTTCATGTCGTGTCAAAGCCACCGAGCCATGTGCTTACTTCTAAATATGAGACTTCTCATTGGTAAGCAACATGCAACGGTTTAGCACCCAAAAGCAAGTAAATTAAGCACATATGACATGGGAGCACATTTTCCAAGCAATTTACATTTCATTTTCAGATTCGTATATGGTACATGAAATGTCTTTGCGACAAAAAGGAACTTATGCCCCTCCACGAGATAAAGCATGGGGGCTAAACATTCATGATGGCAAATGAGCCTTTGGCCCCATATACTCAAAATAAGCTATCCAAGCACAAATTAAGCATAGACAAGCCACTAAAACATGTCATGATCATATAAAGGCATTTACTCACAAGAGAGCATACATGTAAGATTTTTCAAAAACATAGCTATCAACCATGGATATAAATCAAGATCATCAAGAGCTAAGCCACACTAAGCCATATCATACCAAACTAGCTCACAAGATCATATATAGCACATCATGGTGAACAATGTATATAAGAGAAGCTTTTCCTACAAAATGCATATGATACAAAATGCATGCAATCTAACATACAAGGATGACTATATATCATGTTACACATGCAATGCAAAAACAAGAAATGCATAAAAGAAAAGCTATACATATGCTACAAAGGAGCTCCCACACCCAACTCAAGAGAGCAAACACACACCAAGTTCTCCCCGCAAACGAGTGAAAGTTGCTTGATCTAGGGGCTTGGTGAAAATATCCGCTAGTTGGTTTTGTGTGGGTACATGGATCAAAGCGATTTTCCCTTTCTCAATATTGTCCCTCAGAAAATGGTATCTCACTTCTATATGCTTGGTTTTGGAATGAAGCACTGGGTTCTTAGCAACACTTATCGCACTCATGCTATCACAAAGAAGTGGAACCTGGGTATACTTCTCACCAAAGTCACTCATGGTGTATGTGATCCAAAGGAGCTGAGAGCAACAACTAGCTGCGGCAACGTATTCGGCTTCGGTGGTAGATTGAGCAACACTCGATTGTTTGCGGGAAGACCAAGACACCAAAGAAGAACCCAAGAACTGGCAAGTCCCAGAAGTGGACTTCCTATCCAACGGACACCCGGCAAAATCCGCGTCTGAAAAACCGTGAAGCTCCAAAGAAGAAGACGCAGAGTACCAAAGGCCGAAGTCGGGAGTGTATCGCAAATACCTGAAAATGCGCTTGACTGCTTGCCGATGCGAAGTCCTCGGAGACGCTTGAAAACGAGCGCACAGACATACCGAGAATTGGATGTTCGGCCTTGTCGCCGTCAGGTACAGGAGCGAGCCGATCATGCTCCGGTCCTCCTTCTAGTCCACGTGTTCACCATCGTCGTCTGCATCAAGAGCTGTAGTCGTACTCATAGGCGTCGCCATGGCCTTGGAGTCCTCCATCTTGAACTTCCGCACAATGTCCTTGGTGTACTTGGCTTGGTGTACAAATGTTCCTTCCTTCGATTGCTTGATCTGGAGTCCGAGGAAGAACTGCAACTCGCCCATCATGCTCATCTCAAATTCCCTACTCATGTCTTCTGCAAACCTTGCAACCAAAGAGTTAGACGAGCCACCAAAGACAATATCATCCACGTATACCTACACAATTAGGATCTCTTTTCCCTGCATGAGGAGAAACAAAGTCTGATCTACCTTCCCCATCTCAAAACCTCTCTCAAACAGGAACCCTCTCAACCTACCATACCAAGCTCTAGGCGCCTGCTTCAGCCCATACAGCGCCTTCCTCAACTTGTACACCCTGTGGGGGTACTTCTCACTCTCAAACCCCGGCGGTTGCCTCACGTACACTTCTTCCTCCAAAATACCATTTAGGAAACCACTCTTCACGTCCATTTGGTGCAATTTGAACCCTTTAGCCACGGAAAAGGCTAGAAGGATCCTAATCGCCTCCAAACGAGCTACGGGAGCAAAGGTCTCCTCGTAGTCGATCCCCTCTTTCTGTGAGTACCCCTGAGCAACAAGCCTTGACTTGTTTCTCACCACTTCTCCTTTCTCTCCCTCTTTATTTTTCCACACCCATTTTGTCCCAATCGGCTTACACCCCAGTGGAGGCTCCACTAACTCCCAAACTTGGTTTCTCTCAAAATTCTCCAACTCCTCATGCATCGAATTGACCCAATTGTGATCAGATAGCGCATGTCCAATGTCTTTGGGCTCAAAAGTAGCAACAAAAGCAGCATGGGCAAAGTGAGAATCATTACGAGACCTCGACCGTGTAGTGCGTTCGTTGATGTTCCCGATGATCGTTGAAGCTGGATGATCCACTTGTACTCACCGGGGAGCTTCTCGCCTCGAAGCCACCTCCCCCTCAGCTGGAGCTTCCTCACAATCTTGGCATGTCATTGTAGGTGTGGGAGAGGGCCCGTTCTCGATCGTAGTCGAAGTAGTAGGTACATGTTCAGCCGCAGGCGCCACACCGCCATCTTCATCATTACCATGTTCATGCTCCTCCTCCTGAAAAATCTCCTCGCCAAGTTCCTCGTCACCTGCACACTCAAAAACAAGCTGACTACGTGGCTGTGTCTCGTCGAAGGTAACCTCGCAAGTCTCCACGATTTGGTTAGTTTCAAGATTGAGCACTCGGAAGGCTCTAGAATGAGTCGCGTAACCAAAGAAAATGCCATCGACAGACCTAGCCTCGAACTTGTCCAACTTCTTACCTTTCTTCAAGATAAAGCATTTGCACCCAAACACGTGAAAGTGACTCACCTTGGGGGTTCTACCGTGCATCAACTCGTAGCAAGTTTTCTTCTTGTGCACCCTGAGGTAAATCCTGTTCGACACATAGCACGCGGTATTGACCGCCTCAGCCCAGAACCTTCTCGGAGTCCTATGCTCATCGAGCATCATCCGAGCCATCTCGCACAAGGTTCTGTTTTTCCTTTCAACCACACCGTTCTGGGGAGGCGTATACGGACTAGAGAACTGGTGTTCAAGACCCAAGTCATGGCAAAAGGTTTCGAAGCAAGAGTTTTTAAATTCCGAGCCATTGTCACTGCGGATCGCTCGTATGGCATCTCCGTGCCTCTCGTTCCTCAACCTCAAGACAAGATCTCGAACAAAATCAAACGTCTCCCCTTTCTCTTCCAGAAAGAAAACCCACGCATACCGAGAGTAGTCGTCCACCACAACCAGGACGTACCACTTCCCACCCATGGATCTCACACGAGCTGGGCCAACAAGGTCCATATGGAGCAGTTCGCATGGACGCTCCATCATCACATCTGTGAGGGGTGGATGGGAAGAGGCTACCATTTTAGCATGCCGACACGGCGCACAAACCAACTCTTTCTCAAACTTCAGCTGTGGCAATCCTCGGACCAAATTGAGTTTACTCAAGCGAGACAAAAGGTCAAAGCTTAAGTGACCCAACTTCCTATGCCCCTTCCACAACTCACTCGAAGAACCAGCCAAAAAGCAATGAGCCACACCAGAAGACTGAGAGAAATCCGCTCGAAAAACTTGACCCTCGGGAACGACCATGCAAACTAGGTCCCCTCGAGAATCCAAAATCCGAGAACCACCAGGCCGAAACAACACCTCAAAACCCCCATCCAAAAGCTAGGAAACAGAAAGCAAATTGAATCCGAGCAATTGAACAAGAGCAACACGCCTGAGTGTGACCTTCTCACTTACCTTAATCTCACCTTCTGAGAGCACACGCCCTCGCCCATTGTCCCCAAAGGTGATGTATGTCTTGGACACCACCGGGATGAGACTTGAGAACCACCCCGTGTCTCCGGTCACATGCCTCGAGCAACCAGAGTCAATCAACCAAACGTTCCTCAAGTCTCCCACCTGAAATTCAAAAACGAGCACGTGAGTGAACAAACGACTCAGCACTGGGTTAGTACCAAAAGAGTAAAACCAGTGCCGAGCCATTTGCTCCAAAGTGGGGTTAGCACAAACCATATCGTCACACCTATCAAAGCTACCACCACGAAAACCACCACGGGAACCACCACTAGGAAACGACCCCTGTATCGCTGGAGGAGAACGAAAACCACGAAAGGAAGACTGTGGACCGTTCCTCCTCTCCAACTCAAAGCTATGACTCCTCCCACCATCGTATTGAGCACGAGGTGGAGAACGTCTAGCAAACTGACCACCACTAGACTCACCATGCCAACCACCAGAACCACGACCACTAGAACTGAAACCACTCGAATCGCCACCTCAAAAACCAAACCGCCCAGAATTCTGGGGAGGGCCGGTCTGACCGCCTAGCCAGGCCGCTCTAACCGCCCCCCTTTGGGAAGGGCCGGTCTGACCGCCCCTCCAGGCCGGTCTGACCGCCCTCTCCAGAAAACCACCTCGGCTGCGGGAACTCGCATCTCCCCATGCCGGAACACTTCTCACAACCGCCTTACCCCTGGGCAGTGGCATACGAGGTTTAGGTACACTATGAGAAGGGTGGTACCTATCCTTGTTTGCCCACTCCTTAGCCATCATTTCTTCACGCTTCCTTTTGAAGCAAAACTCACCCTTGTGACCATCTCTCCCACAATAGTCACAATGAAACCGTATGAGCTTAGGTTTAGGCTTGGGTTGGGGCTGCTCACTTGGTTTCTCCTAACTCAGTTTCTCTTCCGGTTTCTCCTCACTAGGCTTCTCACCCTCTTTCCCAAAGAACACACTCCCCAAGTTGCTCTTGAACTTTATGGGTTTTTGGAAATCATTTGTGGGGTGAGGGAATATGGGTGGATCTAGGGTTGTGTCAAGTTTGTTTCTTAATGGGTTTGGCTTAGGAGCATAGGCATTTTTGTGGAAGGTTTTTGGTCGAGCTTGGATATCACCAATTTTCTCTCCTCCCTCACCACTACACTCTCCAATCTTATCCGAGCTAAGCGCTTGCCCATCATAGCGCTTGTATGCCTCTATCATCATCCTAAGCTGTGGTTCATGACCCGACAACCAACCCATCATTTTTCTCAACTCATCATTCTCATCCTGCAAGCGATCAACATAATGTGCAAGTTCCAGATTCTTCAAAGCATGCAATTCACAAGTAGAGCAAGAAGTGGGAACATGTTCTTTCAACTTAGCCTCAAGAGAAACAGTGTAAGCATGCATCTCATCAATCTTTCCATGCAAAACAGGGCAAGAAGTACAAGCACCTAGCAAAGTAGGTCTAGACTTAAGCTCAGCCACTTCAGCCCTAAGCACATCTAGTTCCTCACACTTGGAGGCATGCTTTTCCTTGAAAACAGTAAGATCAGCTAGGAACACAGAGCAATCAGCACAATCAACCTCATCAGAAACAACAGGTGAAGCCTTAAGCGAATCAATCTCAAGCTTAGCATCTAAGTTCTGTGTTTCTAGCTCAGCCACTCTAGTCCTAGCATCCTCAAGCGAGGCCCTAAGCTCCTTCCTCATCTTCTTAGCCTCTCTAAGCATCTCATCACGATTATCAAGCAACTTGCCAAGCCGTTCCTTCTCCTCACGCAAGAAGGGAAGCTCATCACGTACCTCATCCTCGGAGTCGGAGTCCAAGCCGCTCTGGTGACTCTTCTTGCTGCCGGAGCTACGCGCCATGGTACAGAAGCCATCTCCAGCAAAGCAGCTCAGCCCACTCAAGTTCTTGGATGACTTCTTGTTCTTGCGCCGCACCTTCGTCTTCACTGCTACTCGAGCTCGAGGAAAAGTAGGCGGAGCTGGAGTTGATGTCGCTCGCTCCGACCATCGCTCGGGCCTTGCCGCGGCCGTCCTTCTTCCTCGATCGTCGCTCGTCCTTGTGATTGTTCTTGTTCTTGTGCTTGTGATCGCGCCTCGATCGGTACTTGCCATCTGTCTTCGACCGGTGCTTGTAGCCGTCCTTGTTCTCCATCTTCTCAAGGCAGTCGGCGATGAAGTGTCCTGGCTTGCCGCACTGAAAGCATGTCCTTGTGTTCCTCCTTGTGTTCACCCGGTTCTCGTGCATCCTCTCGAACCTCCTGGTCAGCAGCGCCAGCTCGTCCACTCCAAGCACGTCGAACTCCTCATCTGGCAAAGACATCAAAGAGGACAAAGAGTACAACCTGGTGGATGGGTTAGCATTAGACTTTGCACCAGAGCCACCGATGAGAGCGAGACTATGAGAATCAGTCGGGCTCTCAAACTTGGCTGTCATACCACGGTCCACCTCAGCCGACTTGAGCTTCGAGAACAGCTCGTTCACCGTCAAAGTGTCATACTTCTCGGACTCAACAATGGACTCGAACTTGCCATCCCAAATTGTACGATCCAGAGAGTGCAAGAGCTTAACAGCTCTGTCATGATCATCGTATGGGAGCACGTCCACATTGGCCCTCATGTTGTTCACCATAACCGTGAACCGCTGGAACATGGCATCAATGGACTCACCGGGGAGATGAGTGAAGTTCTCGTATTCTCTCCGGTAAGTCGCATACATCCGAGCCTGAACCTGAGCATTTCCAGTGTGAGCATCCTTCAACTAACTCCAAATCCTACAAGCTAAGTCCTCTGTCTGAACCCGATCGAATTTGGACTGGCACAGAGCACGAAACAAGTAGTCGACTGCCTTATTGTTGGCGTCGCGCATGTTCCTCGATCCTGGAGCAAGGAAGTTAATCGGATGAACATAAGCTGTGGTCACCGTAACATCCCAAAGGATCTGTCCCTTGCCACGGAGAAACGCAGCCATCCGTCTCTGCCACATCTGGTAGTTTTTGCCATCGAAGTGCGAAGGACCCGATCCCCGTTCCTGGTACGCCATCCTTGGATCTTAGACTGGTAAGAATCCGAAGATCCGTAATCGGCTCTGATACCACTTGAAGGACCGAACTGGCGGCCAGAGAGGGGGGGGAGTGAATGAGAGCCGATAAAAATTCTTCTCGAAGGAGATGACTTCTCCAACAAGATGAACTCGGTCGGATACCCAAAAACACACGCTCCGCACGCAACCTTCCGTTTGCCAAAACCACGTAGCCACTGGAGTGCTACTGGTCCTAGGAACAAACACTACCTGCAGCCACAGCTCCTACACACACAGTAGCGGAAACACCTCGGAATCTGTCTGGCCAGTAGGGGCGGTTTAACCGGGGTAGGGGTGCGGTTAGACCGCCTGCTCCTGGGCAGCCAAGAAATCCTTCGAAATGACTCTTCCGAGGTCCAAAACTCTCCATGGTTTCACCCACAGAATTCTCTGGTCAAGGCCAAGCTAGCTACCAGAAAATCTTGGTGAAAACCAAAACTCCACCCAAGAGGCCTAGGGCGGTTAGACCGGCTCACGGGGGCGGTCTAACCTCCTGTACCCAGCAACGAACTCAAGGGAAGAACTCCTAGCAAACTGCGCCGAAATGAACCAAGATTTCACCTGAACGCTCCTCTGATCAGGGTGAACAAACTCACAGAGGAAAATCCGGCAAAACCAAAACTTTCACCTGGAAGGTCCAGGGTGGTTAGACCGCCCCCTATGGCGGTTAGGCTGCCCCTCCCAGAAAACTTGGCCGTGGGTCAACCCTCAACTTCCCATCACCCGATCTCCCGATTCACCCCACGGATTGTAGCGAAACTTCGGGGATACCTGGGTTACCTCCTGGGCAACCTCTCCACCAAAGGAATCGAACCGAAACGCTCTCAATCAATGAGAATCGCGGATATTGGCCCTCTAGGTCATGAACTCGAGCAACTCGAAAAAACACCAAATCGAGGTCGATTCAAGAGAGTTGTTGGGGCAAAGTCACCAGCCAAAGAGGCACAAGGTCCTCATACGTGACACCCAACAAGAATCCCACAAGAAATCGCCCTCAAAACTCCACCATGAAAATCACAAGAAAGAGCTCCGAAAATCACCAAAAAGGAAAACAGGAGAGGCAACACAAGGCCTTGAGGAACCACGCCGAATCATCTATACATACCATGAAGGTTCATACAAGGTCTAGCTTGCCACCCGGCCATCCATCCCTCTCTCTAGATCTCACATGAAGCTCTCAAGCTAGTCCTAGAAAAATTTGAGAAAATAGCAAACTAAAATGACAAAGAGGAATGAGCTAGGGTTCCAAGAGTTGGCTGCCATCCATCCCTCCAAGTGTTTATATGGGGGCAAACAAAAGACTAAACTACCGTTACTAGATAACTAGGGATACATGCACCTCAAGGGTGAATTCAGAAGTCTTCAGTTCAGCACCATCGGACGGATGCCCAGCGACCGCAAACTTGCTTAGCCACGACGCAAGCCTTGCGATCCCGACGTGTGTCCTCCGCTTCGAAGTTTCTTAGCGGCTGCGACCCGGGCGGTCAGACTGCCCCCCCTGGGCGGTTAGACTGGCCCAGGCGGTCTGACCACCCCTCCTAGGCGGTTGAACCGGCCTGGGTGGCCGAACTCCCTCGTCGAGTCTTCGGCCTCGGTTTTGTGGCTCAACCGAGTAACCCATTGGGTTTCTGGTGAACTACTGCAAACCCCGCGAACTCAGTGTAGCCTCCGCCAATCACAACTCATGACTCAGCTCCCACGTTGTCCCGGCTCGACTTTGGTTTTGAGGCTCAACCAAGAAACCGTCCACGACTTCGTCTTGCTGTTCTTGCCACCATGCGGCTCGCACTTGACCCCGCTGGCCACCGGGTTCCTCGAACCAAGCCTACTTGTCTTCTCCACACCTGGAGGCCTACCCGGCAACAACCTTTCGCGATTGTTCTTCACCTACACCAACACCAGTCAAGCCAAAACCTGCACCTGCAATACTTAGCCAAGAGTCAGTCCACACAACGTTGTCAATCACTCATCACACCAGGAAGCGACCATCCACCGGTCCTCGAACCACACAGGCTCTCAATGCCCACATTGGAGTTCAACACATCCCTTCCTTCGTCGATTTGATTCGCTTAGTACTACATGATCATGAGCACATAACGTTGCATACTCCTGGATCATGCCTACATTGGAGATAAACACATCCTTTCCTTCGTCGATTTGATTTGCTTAGTACTACATGATCATGAGCACGTCACATTGCATACTCCTCGATCATGCCCACATTGGAGATCAACACATCCCTTCCTTCGTCGATTCGATTCGCTTAGTACATGATCATGAGCACATCACGTTGCATACTCCTGGATCATACCCACATTGGAGATCAACACATCCCTTCCTTCGTCGATTCGATTCACTTAGTACTACACGATCATGAGCACGTCACGTTGCATACTCCTCGATCATGCCCACATTAAAGATCAACACATCCCTTCCTTCGTCGATTCGATTCGCTTAGTACTTCAAGATTTTGAGCACGTCACGTTGCATACTCCTCGATCATGCCCACATTGGAGATCAACACATCCCTTCCTTCGTTGATTCGATTCGCTTAGTACTACAAGATTATGAGCACGTCACGTTGCATACTCCTCGATCATGCCCACAGTGGAGGTCAAAACATCCCTTCCTTTGTCGATTCAATTCGCTTAGTACTACATGATCATTAGCTTGTCACGTTGCATACTCCTCGATCATGCCCACACTGGAGATCAACACATACCTTCCTTCGTCAATTCGATTCGCTTAGTACTACATGATCTAGAGCACGTCACACTGCATACTCCTAGGTCATGCCCACATTGGAGATCAACACATCCCTTCCTTTGTTGATTCAATTCGCTTAGTACTACAAGATCATGAGCACGTCACGTAGCATACTCCTCGATCATGCCCACATTGGAGATCAAGACATCCCTTCCTTCGTCGATTCGATTCGCTTAGTACTACAAGATTATGAGCACGTCACATTGCATACTCCTCGATCATGCCCACATTGGAGATCAAAACATTCCTTCCTTCGTCGATTCGATTCGCTTAGTACTACAAGATTATGAGCATGTCATGTTGGATACTCCTCGATCATTCCCACATTGGAGATCAACACATCCCTTCCTTTGTTGATTCGATTCGCTTAGTACTACATGATCATGAGCACGTCACATTGCATACTCCTCAATCATGCCCACATTGGAGATCAACACATCTCTTCCTTCGTCGATTCGATTCGCTTAGTACTACATGATCATGAGCACGTCACATTGCATACTCCTCGATCATGCCCACATTGGAGATCAACACATCCCTTCCTTCGTCGATTCGATTCGCTTAGTACTACAAGATTATGAGCACGTCACGTTGCATACTCCTCGATCATGCCCACATTGGAGATCAACACATACCTTCCTTCGTTGATTCGATTCGCTTAGTACTACATGATCATGAGCACATCACGTTACATACTCCTCAATCATGCAAACATTGGAGATCAACACATCCCTTCCTTCGTCAATTCAATTCGCTTAGTACTACAAGATTATGAGCACGTCACATTGCATACTCCACGATTATGCCCACATTGGAGATCAACACATCCCTTCCCATCCTTCGTCGATTCGATTCGTTTAGTACTACCAGATTATGAGCACATCACATTGCATACTCCCCGGTCATGCCCACATTCGAGATCAACACATCCTTTCCTTCGTCGAGTCGATTCGCTTACTACTACATGATCATGAGCGCGTCACGTTGCATACTCCTCGATCATGCCCACATTGGAGATCAACACATCCCTTTCTCTGTAACAATTCGATTCGCCTAGTACTACAGATTATGAGCACGTCACGTTGCATACTCCTCGATCATGCCCACATTGGAGATCAAAACATTCCTTCCTTTGTTGATTCGATTCGCTTAGTACTACATGATCATGAGCACGTCACATTGCATACTCCTCGATCATGCCCACATTTGAGATCAACACATCCCTTCCTTCATCAATTCGATTCGCTTAGTACTACGTGATCATGAGCACGTCATGTTGCATACTCCTCGATCATGCCCACATTGGAGATCAACACACCCCTTTCTTCGTCGATTCGATTCGCTTAGTACTACATGATCATGAGCACGTCACGTTGCATACTCCTCGATCATGCCCACATTGGAGATCAACACATCCCTTCCTTCGTCGATTCGATTCTCTTAGTACCACAAGATTATGAGCACGTTGCAGACTCCTCGATCATTCCCACATTGGAGATCAACACATCCCTTCATTCGTTGATTCGATTCGCTTAGTACTACATGATCATGACCACATCACATTGCATACTCCTCGATCATGCTCACATTGGAGATCAAGACATTCCTTCCTTCGTCGATTCGATTCGCTTAGTACTACAAGATTATGAGCACGTCACATTGCATACTCCTTGATCATGCCCACATTGGAGATCAACACATCCCATCCTTCATCGATTCGATTCGCTTAGTACTACATGATCATGAGCACGTCATGTTGCATAATCCTCGATCATGCCCACATTGGAGATCAACACATCTCTTCCTTCGTCAATTCGATTCGCTTAGTACTACAGGATTATGAGCACGTCACGTTGCATACTCCGCGATCATGCCCACATTGGAGAGCAAAACCTTCCTTCCTTCGTCATTTCGATTCTCTTAGTACAACATGATCATGAGCTTGTCATGTTGTATAGTCCTCGATCATGCCCACATTGGAGATCAACACATCCCTTCCTTCGTCGATTCGATTCTCTTAGTACTACAAGATTATGAGTAAGTCACGTTGCATACTCCTCGATCATGCCCACATTGGAGATCAACACATCCCTTCCTTCGTAGATTTGATTCGCTTAGTACTACATGATCATGAGCACGTCACGTTGCATATTCCTCGATCATGCCCACATTGGAGATCAACACATCTCTTCCTTCGTCAATTCGATTCGCTTAGTACTACAAGATTATGAGCAGGTCACGTTGCATACTCCTCGATCATGCCCATATTGGAGATTAAAACATCCCTTCCTTCATCGATTCGATTCGCTTAGTACTACATGATCATGAGCTTGTCACGTTGCATACTCCTCGATCATGCCCACATTGGAGATCAACACATCCCTTCCTTCATCGATCTGATTCTCTTAGTACTACAAGATTATGAGCACGTCATGTTGCATACTCCGCGATCATGCCCACATTGGAGATCAACACATCCCTTCCTCTGATCAAACATCGGTACTGCAACATGATTCATGGATTACATCAAAAATTACAAACAAAAGCATGCATAGGGAGTGTTGGGTTCATTTTATGCATAGCACGACTCATGCATTGCATGATGTTGAGGCCGTAGAACTCTCTGTTTTGGATGTAGGAATCCCGCATTGATCCAAGCTATTAATTCAATCGGAGGATTCAATCGTATGGAAGTCGGAGTCTTCAACGTCACGACACAAGTACGATGTTCTATTCTGAAAATGAAGTGCTGGTATCTCTATCTCATTCTGCAACTCGGTACAAGAGTATTGGGAGTCTTCTGACTCTGGTACAATTTCATCTTGGTCATGACAATAAAAGGAATGTTTAACATTTTACCTTTTTTCGTCGGTGTTCGAAGGAGCTGATATAATAGGATTGTGAAGAGGGTTATCAGGAGCTGGAGCTGGAGCTGGAGCTGGAGAGCCTTCTGAGGTAGCAGGAGCAGGAGCTGGAGCAGGAGAGCCTTCTGAGGTAGCAGGAGCAGGACCAGGAGAGCCTTCTGAGGTAGCAGGAGCAGGAGCTAGAGAGCCTTCTGAGGTAGCAGGAGCAGGAGCTAGAGCAGGAGCAGGAGAGCCTTCTGAGGTAGCAGGAGCAAGATTAGGAGAGCCTTCTGAGGTAGCTGGAGCAGGAGTAAGAGCAGGAGCAGCAGAGCCTTTCGACATAGCAGGAGCTGGAGCAGGATCAGTTGCAGGAGGGCCTTCCGAGGTAGCTGGAGCAGGATCTTCCAGAACTTGCAAAGTAGAGTGACGAGGATGTTCTGCACTACTACTGGCAGAGATAGGATGACCATCCGAATCATTTGCTGTTGCCGCTAAAGGATCTTCCTTATTCGTTTCCTTTGCTGCAATATTAGATAGAACCTTGAGTATTGTTGCATCTGCTTCCTTTCCTTTTTTGGAATCCTTTTCTGTCATCCATTGTGAACCAATTGCTGAACTGTGAGGCAGCTCAGAGACTTCAAATGATTTACCCCAAGTTAGCAGGAGGCATGAGTTGCAAGGGGGTCTGACCAATAGGTGCGAGTAGAGCGGGCGGTGGCGGTAAGCCGTTAACTTGGTGAAGGTGACTGAGTGAAGCATTCAGAAAATTCTCCATAGTGCACTGCTGCTGTGTTACAATTTGTACTATCTGCTCCGAGTGTGCACGGTCTAACTCCTCCTGCTGTGCCATCCTCTTCTTCATCATTGACTGGAACTTGGTCTGCTCGCGCTGATTTTTAAGGATCAGTTTCAAAAAGAAGGAAGAGTCCATTGGCTCACTGGTTGTTACTGGAGTGACTGGAACTATTTCTATTTTTGTAGTGGGTAACGACGCACCATCATGTACTCAGAGATGTTTCACTAGAGATGCCTCATTGTCTTCGCCGTTTGAGGAAAAAATGTCATCAGGAGATGGCTCAATTATAGCCCTTAGGCCACGACATTTGTCTCCTGGTCTCGCAGGCCTGTATTCCTTGAAATGTGTCTTGGACTTCATGTACTCGGGACACCAATCTTTGGGTCCGGTTCGCAACCTTTCCCCGTCTTCATCTACTCTGGTAACAAGACTCAGGATGAAGGAGATCCAGTGAGTATACAGCATATGTCGGGCCACGGTCAACCCATCAAGGATAAAATCTTCAATCTCACATAAAATGAAGTCCACGATGTCGAAGGGCCGACAAGTCAAGACGTGAAGGAGAAGCCACTGCTGAAGAATAGTGATCGACTCTGGATTGCCAATCTGTGGTAACAATGTCTTCCGTAGTGCCCGGTGAACCACATTTGCCTCAGGGGTAAGCATGCCAGGCGTGCGATATGCTCGTCAACCTGTGAAGGACTCAACAAAAAGTCTGGCCATCTCCTCGTCGGACAGGAACGACCCACCGAGCAAACTATGCTGAGGTGGTTCACAATCCCTGTAGACAATACTATGTAGGGATGGCTTATGCTCGTACTTTCCTGATTCACAATTCATCAATCCAAGAGTGGCAGCAATATGGTGTCAGAAAAAAGTATACTGGGTTCCCTGAAACATGAACATGATGTACTCCCTAGTCTCAGCAATGTACATAGTAGCATAAAAAACTCTCACCCAATTCTGAACATACTAATGATGCAATCAGACCAAATCAGCCAATCTGGGATGATCATCGAAGTATACCTTAATATCCCCTCCCGCGGCCAAGTTCATATGATCCCAATTTATAATCCTGTGCTGATACAGTTTCATGGTCAGGTATTTGTAGTTGTAATAGAAAGTTTGCTGAACGACATTCATAAATCTTGATTCGACCTATTTGTCCTTAGTTTTGTCCCACTAGTGATTCTCAGTCACCCATCTAAGACCTTTAATCATTTGATAGGTGTGGTTGCGCAGGTCAATCATCTTAAGTGGCTCTTTTGGTAGAGGGTAATGTTGTACCTCTTTCTGCTTCCTGGGATCTGGCGCAGGAAACTCTGAAAGCGGGGCGGGCGATGACCTGCGTTTGACCCACCCCGTGTGCAGTAGGAAGGCACCGAGGTTGACCCACCCCGTGTGCGGCGTGTAGGGGTAGAGGAAGAATCTCGTGCCGCAGGCCTGCACCTTTGCCTCTTCTATGGACCAAACGTGCCTGCAGAAGTCGGCTGCGACTTTTGTTGTCACTTCGCTGGAGGAGGATCAATCGCCTTTCATCTCTCTTGCCACCATCTTGTCCCATCTGCAATAAATTTCTTGAATTAGTGTCATTCCAAGAATTCGGCGGTGGATTGCGGTATCTGCTAGAGCCTGGAGGCGGACACATACCTCTAATTTCGGCGATGGGTTGAGGTATCCGCTGGAGGCTGCTGCAGGTGGCAGCGGTAGCGGCGGAACCCTAAGACGGGTTGCGCTGCAAGTGAGGAGGCAGTAAATGGGGGGATGGCGAGACAGCACGAGTGACACCCCGTTGGATAAAGCCATAAAGGTGTGTGTAGTGTGCTGTTTGCACAATGTGGCCAGGAAATGGGAAGCGCCTTTCGTACCCGTAGTTTACAAGGAAGTTCCTCTATTATGGTGTATACCACACCGGATAATCCTCTGGACGTATGTCGATGAGAAGTCATCACAGGATGGTCCTGTACTACATAATACAAAGAACCAGACAATCCATTCGCATACTTAGACGATCATGCCCACATTGGAGATCAACACATCCCTTTCTCTGTAACAATTCGATTCGCCTAGTACTACAGATTATGAGCACGTCACGTTGCATACTCCTCGATCATGCCCACATTGGAGATCAACAGATCCCTTCCTTCGTCGATTCGACTCGCATACTACAAGAAGATTATGAGCACATTGCATACTACTCGATCATGCCCACATTGGAGATCAACACACCATTCCTTCATTCGTCGATTCGATTCGCTTAGTACTACAAGATCATGAGCATTTTGCATACTACTCAATCATGGACACATTGGAGAGGATGAGAAATGAATATTATCTAACCTACCATTCACATAGCCCATACAGGACGTTCCGTTGTTTTATAATACAACGTACCAGATAATCCATCATCCCCATGCGCGATCGTATAATTTGTATAAGTCACTACAGGAAGTTCCGATGCTACATAATACAGTGAACCGGAGTGTAGGCACCTATGGCAAGTTTTACTTTTTAGGAAAGTGCGACTTCAACTACATATAAATTATATATAAATCATAAGGTCCAGATGATTTCAGATCGGATCGACTTAAACATTTACTGATTTCACATCCTAGTTGTCGTCACTTTCATCGGCAGCATTTTCATCTTCATCGACGTATTGCCATAGAGTATCGTTGTCCTCATTTTCAGAGTTGAATCCATCCACATCAGACAGCTCCTGCTGGCGAATTGCGTCAACTTCAGCGGCTGCAACCATAGTCTCCTCGCTAGTAATAGGCACCGGAACCTCCGAACCATCACTGAGACCATCATCAAGTATAACATCATGCAAGGTTTGGTCAATTTCATCATCTTGATATGCAAGTACCATGCCAGTGGGAGCTATGTCCTCCTCATTTTCATTATAGCTCCACAAATGCCTGTGCTCAAATTTTTGAACCACTCTCCATGGGTGTTGTAGCAGGGTGTCTGGCAAGTAAAAGACCTTCGTTGCTTGTTCAACAAGAATATAGGGATCATTTTGGTTCCAGTAATCTCCAGTATTGACGCTTGTGAAGTTACCATCATTTCTGATCTTCGGTTCCTTCTTGGTCCCTTCCAGATCATACCAGTCAACATGGAATAAAACAATAGTTCGATCTCAGTCAAGCCCCGAGTTGTACCACAGCTCAATAATGTCTCTTAGTGAACCATAGAACTCAATTTCTTTAATGTCTTTATGTGATCCTGTAGTCATGATTCCACTGTTCTGTGTCTTCCTATTTGCCTCTCGGGCCTTGGTGTGGTACCAGACACCACCTACAATACATGCTGTATAAGTTTTTGCTCGCAAGTCTAGTTCAGCTGATAATGCATATAGGTTCTCATTGCTCACTGGATTTTTTCAAATCTGTAAAGCAGAGCCATAGTTAATATAGTCTTGTGTAAAGGTCCTCGCCAGGTAATATAAGCTAGCTATCAAACAAAAAAAATGAAAACTAACATGCGATCTTAACCAGCGGCGAAATTCTATAATAATTCGACTATGAATAGCCTTGTCCGACACACCTTGCGCTTTTAATTCATTTTTGAACACTCTGCAAAGTGGTACCATCTCAAAGTTAGCACAAAATAATTGTAGTTCTACCATTGCAATGGTGATTTACTTACTCGATATATGGCTTCACCTCTTCACAATTGTTTAGCACATAGCAAACCACATTGTCGTACTTTGACCCAAGCCAATAAGTGGTCCCTGCTCCAAGTACTTGAACATTGTGATCGAAATAGGATGTTCCATCTACAGACAAATCAGCATTCTCTCTGTTCCTTCCAACCTAATTGAATTGTGTGGTCACATCATTAGCCGCGAAGTACCTAGAGCAAAATGTCAAGGCCTCATTAGCAACATATGCTTCTGCAATGGATCCTTCAGGCCGAGCTTGGTTTCTCACTTAATGCTTCAATGTGCATAACCTTCTTTCGATGAGATACATCCATCCATATTGTACTGGACCTCTCAGGATTGCTTCCTCAGGCAAATGGACAGCCAAGTGGACCATAACATCAAAAAGAAGGCAGGAGGGAAAATTTTCTCAAGCTTGCACAAAATTATTGGGATATCTGTTTTCAGTTTTTGCAAGACATCCAACTTTAGAGTTTTGCAACATAGTTGCCGAAAGAAGTTTCCTAATTATGCAATAGTTGTGTATATCTCTTTGTCCACTAAACCGTGAAGACAAGCCGGCAAAACCCTTTGGAGTAGGATATGACAATCATGAGTTTTCAGTCTTTGTAGTTTGCATCCATCTGTAGCAATACACCTAGATAAGTTTGAAGCATATCCATCTGGGAACTTCACCGAACTTATAAAATCACAAAACGACTTCTGTTTCTTTTTTGAAAGTACATACGGAGCTTCTAGCATATCTCATGACTCACCATCCTTAGTTGCCACCATGTGCAGATTTGATCTTACGCCCATCTCTTTCAAATCAACCCTAGCATTGATGGTGTCCTTTGTCTTCCCAGCAATTTTAAGCAACGTTCCAATAAGGTTTTCACATATGTTTTTCTCAATGTGCATCACATCAAGGTTATGTGCCAGCTTCAGAGATGACTAGTACGACAAGTCCCACAAACCAACCCTTCGGCTCCAGCACTGTCCAGATTCCCGCTTCCTTTTCTTTCCTTGAGGTAGAGGATGCTTTCCTCGTCTAACGTCTTTAACCTTCTCCAGTTGCTGCTTCAGCTCCTCATGGGTAAACTGCCCTGGCTTTTCTCGGTTTTCAACAGTACCATCAAAATCTGCTCTCTTCCTTCTCCATTGATGGTTAGTTGGAAGGAAATGGCGATGCCCAGTGTAACATATATTATTCTTCAATCCCCTTGAGCAAGGATCCTTGTCACAACACACACAGGCAAAACAGCCTTTCGTGACTCGCCCAGACAACATGCTCAATGCTGGATAATCATGTATGCACCAAAGAACTGCAGCATGCAGTTGAAATTCTTTACCCTCAACAGCATCGATTGCCCAGACACCCTTCCAAAGTTGCTACAGCTCTTCGACGAGAGGTTCCATGAAGATATCAAAATCCTTTGATGGAGAACTCAGCCCAGGGATCAATAAGGCCATCATGAAGTTTGATTCTTCCATGCATACCCATGGTGGCATGTAATATGGCACAACAAATACTGGCCACATACTATATGAGTTGGTCATGTTGCCAAATGCTCAATCATCGGTTGCAAGAATAAGTCTAAGGTTCCTAGCATCTTCTGCAAATTCTGGCCAACTTTTATTGAATTGTTTCCATGCCTCACCATCAGCTAGATGTCTAAGCTCATTCTTCATCGGTTTTCACTTTGACTTGTGCCATCGTGCATCCTTTGCTGTTTTTGACAAAAGAAACATCCTCTTCAGCCTAGAAATCAGCGGAAAATGCCTCAATACCTTTTGAGGGACGCGCTTGTTGGTGTCTGCATCCTTCCATCTTGAATCTGCTTCACAATATACTAGGCACACATGAAGTTTGACATACTTCTTCTTGCGAAACAATATACAATTATTTTTGCAAACATGGATTTTTTCATAGCTGAGTCCCATGGAACGTATGTACTTCATTGCCTCATCGAAAGAGTCTTGAAGACACACTTCTGGGAATCCTTTTTGTAACAACATCATCGTTGCATTGAATGCGACGTTGCTCATCTGATTGAAAGACTTTATATGAAGTAACTTCACAACAAATGTAAATTGTGCATACGAAGATGTTGATGACACCTTACGGTTTAGATGTTCCTTTACAAATTCATACATTTTCTCACCATGCACCTGACCCTTGCCCAAGTCAGCAATTAATTCAGAAATTCCATCGTCTCCAGGGCCTTCATCCTCCTCCATACCCAATATGTATTGGTTTTCTGGACCGTTTCCTGATCACCACCATCCCGTGGAGCTGCATTATCCACATCCCCCTCTGCATCAGGCAGAATTGCGTTATCCTGAACATTTGCATCATCGTCGACCATAACCTCCAAAGCTTCTCCATGATAGATACACCTAGTGTAAGTGGTTGCCATCCCACTCACAAGTAAGTGAACTCCAATTACCTCTATAGTCCCTGCAGAGTTATTGAGGCATCGACGACACGGGCATAGTATTTCTTCATCGTCCTCATCGTATCTTGTCCGAAGAAATACCAAGAAATCTTGGACCCCTTTCTCATGATCGGTGGTAAAACAAGTACAATCAGTTATCCAATGTCTATCCATCTAGATAGTTTTTGGCGAATCCAACTCAAAATTACTGACCACAGAACGAATCGTAAAGGAGAACATTCTGCAAAGTGAAATTTTCCGGATTGAACACAAAATTACTTACCAGATTGACATGCCACAGCAGCAGCTATCACCCAGGTTGCTCCCGTAGGAGTGAGCAGCCGTTTGAAGTCGCAAATCACCACCGGAATGATCCGTTTTGTTAGCCCGTTTTCATTTTCCCGTTTTCCCGTTTCGGGGCAGCAGGCTGCAGGAAAACTATTTTTGGCTACAGCGCAGGCTTTTCTCCCGCCAACTTATCAGAATATTTCCATGCTGTGGTTGGGGCGGAAAGTGTTTCCCATTAAAGTGACACAACCAAGAGGTAGTGCAGTGGTAGATAGTGTTGTCTTGTTCCTATAGGTCTCTAGTTCGAACCCTTGCTATGGCAAATTGTTTTTGCAACATTTCGTGACCGACAGTAGGAAACAAGCAGTTTCGCGATCGTTACTCAGGAAGGTCCTTCCAGCAAAACATCAATAGAACGGACCAGCAAAACATCAGCAAAATTAATTTAGAATGGTGAGTATGCTCAACTCAATTTGAAATAGATTAAACCAAATCGGCACAATAAGATGGAATCTCATAGCACTCATCACCACAAAGTTGACACCACTAGCAAGTGGCAAACACAAAAATACAAACAATTCATCACCACAAAGTACACACCACCTATGAACCGTCTAGCTAGCAGTAACACCCGACATGTTTTATCGATTGTCTGCAGCTCAGTCAAAGTTCGATTGCTCTTCTTTCAACAAGGCATTCTCCGCTAACAATTGTTGAATCTCTTTCAGCTGGTCATTCTCCTGTCATAACAATTGATAAACATGGTCCCTGCATTTGGTCAGCTCTTCCATCAGGGTAATGTTGTCTTTCAGCTGGTCATTCTCCTGCCGTAACAATTGATAACACTCTTACATGCATTTCTTCATCTCTTTTAGTTGGTCATTCTACTGCTGTAACGATTGCTCATACAGGTGCTTGTAATTTAGAGCCTTTTGCAGTGACTTGAGCTCACTGACATGTTGTTCTTGCAGGTCTGTCTTCACCTTCTGCAGCTCAGCTTTAGTGGATTCAAGCACCTCCAAAAGCTAGAAAAATAAAAGAACCTATCAATCCATAAAATGATGCAAACTAAAAACTAACTGAATCAACTTCTAACAACAATTGCAATCCAAATCTGAGTGTACGATGAAATCAGCTCAGCTTCAGTGGATTCAAACACCTCTTGAAGCTAGAAAAATACAAGAACCTATCAGTTCATCAAACGATGCAAACTGAAAACTAACTGAATCAACTTCTAACACCAATTGCAATTCAAATCTGAGAGTACGATGAAATCCAAATCTATTGCATATGGTCATCCATCCTCCAGATCCCCAAATCTAGAAATCCCCATCCCTAGGTCGATAGGGGAAAATATAGTGGCTCAAACCAGAGAACTGACCTTGTCATCCTGTTTCATGAACTCGTAGCCGGGAGGTGGTGCATAAACAACCCTCTCATCACCGCCAAGATTCGCCATTCCAACCACGAGCCGTTGTAGATTTGCACGTAGCAAAAGTTGAGAGTCTTTGCGAAGGCAGTGAAGCATTTCGCGTTGCACATTAAAGATTCGAAAAAATGCTGACATGTGGGACCCAATTGAATTTTATGACGACTTGGAACACTCTATTTTTAAAATAATGCTTACATGTGGGACCAAAGTTGGTTTATGAGGCCGCTGACCTGGCGAAAATGCTTACATGTGGGACCTTGGAAAATTTTATGACGACTTGGAGCACTCTCTTTCGAAAAAATGCTTACATGTGGGGCCCAACTGAATTTTATGACGACTTGGAACACTCTATTTTTAAATAATGCTTACATGTGGAATCAATGTTGGTTTATGACGCTATTTCGGAGCTTATGGCGTCACAAAACAAGTATGGAACAGGGAGCACTCGGCTACAGTACCAACCCTTATGACGAAAGTTTTTTTGTCACTAAATCTGCTCGAAAGTGAAATATTATGGCGAGATCAGCCAGGAACGTCATAAATCAATGACGCCAAAATGTGGTTGCGTCACTAATCAACGATTTTCTTGTAGTGTACACTTGGAGGCGTGTACTCCGCAAGTGGAGGGAAAGAAAATGCAATACATGCAGGCTTAAAGCAAGGAACACTTTATTTGGTGGATTGCAAAGCTCAAGTTTTAGTTGGTCAAGTTTTAATTAGGCACCTAGATATTAAGTGTATTTAGGCTTCCCAAACCAATCAATGCATAGGAACCAGCTCCCAAACCATAGTTCCACCACTGTGATCCCCCCGAACCACCAACTAACCATGTGAAGGTCCAGACCGCTCATGACCGTGAGCATGGTTGTTATAACAGTTTTTAACACTCTGCAGAGGTCGTACCTCTTTACCCACGAGTCGCGTAAATGTTCAAACGAACATGAAACCCAACCATGTTGTGCTAGCTGGGCACTTTCACACTTCCTTAGGTGTGATAGCATAGGGACGCTATGAGGCCCTTACATAGGTTCACCGGCGTGTATTAACCAGTCTCAGGGTACATGACCCATCATTGAGCCATGCCGGACTCTTGGGAACTATGCCCTCATCCAGCCCAGACAGCCTAACATAGTCCGCTGGGTTACCCTACTTACTTGGCCAAGACCATAGCCCATTAGTTCTCATGGTTGTACTGTAAGTCCTGGGTGGTCACTCCACAGACCAGTCCTTATAAAGATTGACTCAAGCAAGGCTAGCAACAAACATCACAAGCCACCATCCAATCAACTTGCCTCAGTCGCTTAGGGTGTTCATGTTGCTAACCATAACCCACATTAATAAGTTGCATAGCCATTAATCATGTTTAAGATTAAAACCCAAACCATGTTGAGCAAACTAAGCATAAACTACCCATATAGGTAACCACTAAGGGTAAGCATGGAAATGTCATGGAAAATCTAGTAAACAGTCCTTAATAGGATACCCATCAATTTAGACATGTAATGCAAAAAGCATAAATAAAAGCATTGATTATGGGGTATAAAATATAAAGGTACAAAATAGCAAGATGTCAAGGGCACTTGCCCGTTTTCTGATGCTCCACTGCTCAGAAGCGTTCCTTCACGTGCAGTAATCAACTGAAACAACACAATGCTACCACTAAAAACAAGGCACCAGACAATAAGAACATTTTATTAAAGCGTACTACTAGCTACCGCTAACTAACAACGAACATGAGAGCGCAACGAACAACAAAGCGAAGCTATGGGCAAAAAAGGCACATCTAACGAAGGGTTTATATGGTTTGGAACAAGGGACTGTATGCTTCATTTATTTTAATTAGAGAAATATGTGTAATGGGTATTTCAGGAAATACCCTATGTTGGAAATTAATCAAATTACATTTAAATATGAAAACACGAGTTAAATCTAATCATATTTTATTTATAAAGGTTATATTGAATTATACCCAATTAAACATTTATTTTTATAAAAGAGAAGCTATTTGGGAGCAAGTAGGGTATTTTCATGTGTCGGGTTGAACTAAACAAGTTATAATTAAAACATATTTATGTTTGAATTAACCAAGTTAACATTTGTTTATGAAAAGTCGATGGTTAAACCTATATTTGATTTTATTCAAAAGATGTTGAATTAGACATTAATCAAATTAATATTATCTTTAATTTTCAGAAAGAACAAACAGAGTAAACAGGGTTGCTAACACGTGCTCTACGATGAGCCGATCCTAACACAACTTGAACTAGCTGAATGGGAGCTAGGATGTGAAAGACATGGGCTGTGGAAGGTTTCAGGGATCTAGATGTGAGAAACTATAGCTTACAGGGGCTCACAGAGAAGTTTCACAAGACTCAGAAAATCTGACAGTGAATAGATTAAAACTGAGGGTTAGATGTGCAAAAGGTGCTCGGCTGGACTGATCTGCAGGAGGTGGGTTATAACCAGGGGTTCATGTGCGAAACAACCAAGACACAAATATATGGTGGGTTATAACCTATTTCTCTAGGGGTTAAACTGCAAAAAGACGGCTGACTGGGCGGCTTGGCTGACTGGATGACACGTGGCGTGCTCCGAATGGTCAGGTTAACCACGGACGCTGACGAGGCATTGACTGGGCCGTGGACCAACCGTGGACCGTGGTCTACGGGTCTATGGTGCACCGGGGCCAAGGGGTATGCCCAGATCTAATAAGGGTCACCTGCGCGGGATCGGATGGCTGGGGAGCACCGCTCCGCTTTGTATCGCTGGGACAAAGGGGACCGGCAGCGCTTGGCCGGAACATCACCGGAGATGTGGACACCGGCACTACCGTGCATGGATTCGCAATCGTTTTGGACAAGAAAAGAGAGGAGGGCATAGCGCAGCTTACCAGGGTGTCTTCATCGTCATTTGTGAGGTGTAGAGGGTGGACGACAAAGGGAGGCGGGCGGACCTTTGGGTGCACGCAGAGAGGGTGCTGGGGTGCCGGTCTCATGCTTTTGGGCTTTAGGACGGGGTTCCGGAACTCCTACGTGTGCACGAGAGAAATAGGGAGGATTAGGGAGGGCCAGGACAGAGGAAGGCAATGATGGTGGAGCTCCTCACCGTGGTGATGGCGGCGGCGGTTTCCAGGCGAGTGGCGGCGCGAGAGCGAGAGAGGACAGGCGGTGGAGCAAAAGGGAGCATGGAGGTTCAGTTCGGGGCTTTTATAAGCATCGGAAAGATGTGTAGGGTGGGGGATCAGGCGGCACGTTCACCGACTGTGAAGGACGTGGTGGTGGTGCTTGCCATCTGAGGCTAGGGACGCACATGGACGGGGTGTGGGGCAGGAGGGGGCGCTGGAGCAGGTCCACACGGATGGAGGTGGGCCTGGGTGGCGGGGATTGCGGGCGGACGGTCAGGGATTCAAATCCCCAGCGGTAGTGTTGCTCCGCTCAGTGAAGCAGAGGTGGGAGAAAGGAAATAGAGTGGAGGCACTGACAGGTGAGCCAGGGCTGGCGATGAGTGAGAGGAGGCAGGTTTGAGGAAAGGCGCCTTCTGGGTAGGTGGGAACTAGCTGGGCTGGCGCGGGTTGGGTTGGGCCCAAGGAGGAGGGGAGGAGCTTTTGGGCTAGCAGGTTTTAGCCCAAGAGGAGTGGGGTGTTTTGAGCAAGATTTGTGAGGGAGAGATAAAGAGAGATAGGGCCGGGTTTTTATATAGGCTTTGAGCCCATGATGAGTCATAGAGAGAAATAGAGATGGGTTGAGCATGGATAAGGGCTATGTGTCCAAAAAGATTAGATATATAGATTTAGATGGACAGAGACAGAAATATATATATATATATATATATATTAAGGGAGAGAATGGTTTTAGAGGGATAAGAGACGATCGTGTGGTAGAGAGAGACATGTCTTGTTTAGACAAAAGATTGGGAGAGATTTAGAGATTTGGGATACATGGATTAAACGCATAGACGAACCTATTCGAGTTTGAAAACTCAAATTCATTTTTCACTTAATAAATACTATGTAGTGCAGCATGAATGCAACAAGCAAAATATTTATAACCAATGTTTTATTTATTTAATTTAGAAACTAAATTGTTTTCAAAAGATTGCACACACACTTTCTTAATTCTAACAATTATTATTATTATTTTTTTAAAATCCTAGCAAAATTCAAACTAGGGTGTTACAAATACCACCCCACTTAACAGGAATCTCGTCCTGAGATTCTGCAAAAGATTAGGAAGAAACATGTGGCTAGCAATGGGAGAGTCAAGGATGTTTGGCATTCATATCGTCTTGTCTTGCTCTCCACACCTTCAAGTTACTTGTTGTGGATCCTTCAAGTCCTTTTTAACAGTCCATTAAGGAGAGAAGCATATTCGAGCTACCCCTCTTAACAAGATTCCTCTTGATTCCATGTTGGTTAGGATAGAAATAGAACAATAGTTGAGGAGGGGGAACTCAAGGTTAGATGGAGAAAAAGATTGGAAACCCAACCTATGATCTAAACATATATATTTAAATGATGCCATTGCGGACGGCGGTCCAACAACACATCAACACTCATTATAAAGAGCCAAATCAAGCATTGCACAATTACAAGCAAACAACAACAGATAAGAACACACTAACATGACACACGTCCTTATAAGAGCACACTAGCAAATGATACCTTAGCATCATTTCTATCGATGAAAAAAAACCTGGGTAGGCTTCTAATAACTCGTAAAACTAAAAACTATCGGGGGCTTAAGGTTAGTAATCTTGAGGTCTTCAACGCGACACTTCTAGCTTGATGGAGATTCTTCATCTTCGATCTTGAAATTTCTTCGAACGATGGCTTCATGAAGCATGGGTTTCTTGAGCACCTCAATAGACTTCTTTCTTTGTCGTAGGGGAAGTTTGATACTAAAGATTATACAAGGATGGGGAAGGAACAAATTGTTTTCACAACAGAAGAGAGCAGGAGGGATTAGAGTGCAAATAGGGGGATGAAAAGTCAAGGAGGTGAAATTTATT
Organism: Cenchrus fungigraminus; assembly: GCA_036936925.1. NCBI lineage: Eukaryota > Viridiplantae > Streptophyta > Magnoliopsida > Poales > Poaceae > Cenchrus > Cenchrus fungigraminus. The sequence goes on along the minus strand of CM072774.1, from coordinate 75,160,339 downwards.
GAAAATAGATAGCAATATAACCTTAACGTTGACCAGTTCTATCTAGGTTTGCGTCCTACAGTCGATATAGCTCTGATACCACTTCTGTATCACCTAGTTTTTAAAGGACAAACCGAATGCACCCTTTATGCATGCCCAGGATCAAATTCATGCATCAAGTGACATCATTAGTGTAATATCACAACACATCATTACAACATTTATCTGATTACAAAATGACCAGAGGGTCTAATTACACATTGTATATCTATCGCAGCGGAGTAGGCACTGTCTTCCACAGGAACGTCGACTGCGGGCACGCCAACCTAGAACTCCATATCCTCAAAGTCTTCATGATTCAGCTTCTTCTTCTAGCTTCTGACCATCTGAGCAGCAGTGGGGAGAGGACAGTAGGGGTTGAAAGGGAAAACGGTGAGTACACCTGGAGGCATGTACTTCGCAAGTGGAGGGAAAGTAAATGCAATACATGCAGGCTTAAAGCAAGGAAGGCTTTATTTGGTGGACTGCAAAGCTCAAGTTTTAGTTGGTCAAGTTTTAATTAAGCACCTAGATATTATGTGTATTTAAGGCTTCCCAAACCAATCAAGGCACAGGCACCCAATTGTCCTGAGCTTAAGGTTAAGACATCATATCTCCTATAAACCAGCTCCCCAACCACAATTCCACCACTGTGATCCACACGAACCACCAACTAACCATGTTAGGGTCCAGAGCGCTCATGACCATGAGCACGTCAGTTATAACAGATTTTAACACTCTACAGAGGTCGTACATCATTACCACGAGTTGGGTAAACGTTCAAACGAACATTAAACCCAAACATGCTGTGCTAGCTGGGCACTTTCACACTTCCTTAGGTGTGATAGCATAGGGACGCTACGAGGCCCTTACATAGGTTCACCGGCGTGTATTAACCAGTCTCAGGGTACATGACCCATCATTGAGCCTTGCCGGACTCTTGGGAACTATGCCCTCATCCAGCCCAGACAGCCTAACATAGTCCGCTGGGTTACCCTACTTACTTGGCCAAGACCATAGCCCATTAGTTCTCGTGGTTGTACTGTAAGTCCTGGGTGGTCACTCCACAGACCGGTCCTTATAAAGATTGACTCAAGCAAGGCTAGCAACAAACATCACAAGCCACCATCCAATCAACTTGCCTCAGTCGCTTAGGGTGTTCATGTTGCTAACCATAACCCACATTAACAAGTTGCATAGTCATTAATCATGTTTAAGATTAAAACCCAAACCATGTTGAGCAAACTAAGCATAAACTACCCATATAGGTAACCACTAAGGGTAAGCATGGAAATGTCATGGAAAATCTTGTAAACAGTCCTTAATAGGATACCCATCAATTTAGACATGTAATGCAAAAAGCATAAATAAAAGCATTGATTATGGTGTGTAAAATATAAAGGTACAAAATAGCAAGATGTCAAGGGCACTTGCCCGTTTCCTGATGCTCCACTGCTCAGAAGCGTTCCTTCACATGCAGCAATCAACTGAAACAACACAATGCTACCACTAAAAACAAGGCACCAGACAATAAGAACATTTTAGGAAAGCGTACTACTAGCTACCGCTAACTAACAACGAACATGAGAGCGCAAGGAACAACAATGCGAAGCTACGGTCAAAAAAGGCACATCTAACGAAGGGTTTATATGGTTTGGAACAAGGGACTGTATGCTTCATTTATTTTAATTAGAGAAATATGTGTAATGGGTATTTCAGAAAATACCCTATGTTGGAAATTAATCAAATTACATTTAAATATGAAAACACGAGTTAAATCTAATCATATTTTATTTATAAAGGTTATATTGAATGATACCCAATTAAACATTTATTTTTATAAAAGAGAAGCTATGTGGGAGCAACTAGTGTATTTTCATATGTCGGGTTGAACTAAACAAGTTATAATTAAAACATATTTATGTTTGAATTAACCAAGTTAACATTTGTTTATGAAAAGTCGATGGTTAAACCTATATTTGATTTTATTCAAAAGATGTTGAATTAGACATTAATCAAATTAATATTAACTTCAATTTTCAGAAAGAACAAACAAAGTAAACGGGGTTGCTAACACGTGCTCTACACCGAGCCGATCCTAATGCAACATGAACGAACATGATATCAGATACAAGCCAAGGACATTATGAATAATTAAAGTGTACCAAAACATAATACAGGGGTAAGCAAGGAATTGAGTATAAGATATTTATGATATGATCGGTTGACACACACATGACCATCATCTCAAATAAAGAATAAAGAATAAACTAAGGTTAGTAGGAGTAGGGCACTAGAGTCGTCCTTAGTCATATATACTAGCAAAGCATACAACATATGGTTAGTCAACATCTACTCTATTTCACCGACGAGAACACACTCCCATGGTCTGCCAGGGTAGCACGCCTTTATGTACCTCCAACGCCTGCAAACTCACGTGCGGGGAATACAAGGGATGTATGGGGCTGTCACCACCCGTACACCTACCCCGACATACCGTGGAATACGACCAGCCGAAGTGGATCTTGCGGCACCGAGCACCACGCTCGCGACCATAATCACTGCTACTAGCCCCCCTGAACCCTAGCCATGACGACCCACAGGCAAAAGGCTAGAGCAAGACCGAGAGCACACCCCACCGTTACAATAGAGCAAACCTATACTAAACATACTAGTATAGCACATGAAAGCATATAAATAGGTATAACATACTGTAAGCGTAGAAATACCAAACTCTGTATGAAGAGAGTACATAGCCATACCGACCCGAGGCGATCGCTAAGCACTACTAGTGAGAAAGCACTAGGCCCAAGCTCCACTAACTACGCTAGAGATTACAAAGGGGAGAGAGAGAGAGGCTCCTTGTGTGGTGTGTGTGAATAAGCAGGGTGGAGGCCTCCTTATATAGGGGTGGAGAGGCAGCTCCCGGGGGCTTTTGGCGCCAACTCCACCACCAACCAACTTGGCTTCGCGTGGTAGATCTTGGCAGGAAACACTACAAGAAAATCGTTGACTAGTGACACAACCACATTTTAGCGTCATTGATTTATGGCGTTCCTGGCTGATCTCGTCATAATATTTCACTTCCGAGCAAATTTAGTGACAAAAAACTTTCGTCATAACGGTTGGTACTATAGCCGAGGATTCCCTGTTCCAAGCCAGTTTTGTGACGCCATAAGCTCCGCAACAGCGTCATAAACCAACTTTAGTCCCACATGTAAGCATTATTTTAAAGTCGTCATAAAATTTGGAAGGGTCCCACATGTAAGCATTCTTTCGAAAATAGAGTGTTCCAACTCGTCATAAAATTTTCCAGGGTCCCACATATAAACATTTTTGCCAGGTCAGCGGTGTCATAAACCAACCTTAGTCCCACATGTAAGAATTATTTTAAAAATATAGTGTTCCAAGTGGTCATAAAATTCAATTGGGTCCCACATGTAAGCATTTTTCGAATCTTTATTATAAATTAGTAATTCGCGGGCGAAATGCTTCACTGTGTTCGCAAAGACACTCGACTTTTGCTACGCGCAGATTTGCAACGGCTCATGGTAGGAATGGTGGATTCTGGTGGTGATGAGAGGGTGGTTTATGCGCCACCTCCCGGCTACGAGTTCATGAAACAGGACGACAAGGTCAGTCCTGTAGTTTGAGCCACTAAATTTTCCTCTATCGACCTAGGGATGGGGATTTCTAGATTTGGGGATCTAGAGGATGGATGACCATATACAATAGATTCATATTTCATCGTACACTCAGATTTGAATTGCAATTGGTGTTAGAAGTTGATTCAGTTAGTTTTCAGTTTGCATCGTTTGATGGATTGATAGGTTCTTGTATTTTTCTAGCTTCTAGAGGTGCTTGAATCCACTAAAGCTGAGCTGATTTCATCGTACACTCAGATTTGAATTACAATTGGTCTTAGAAGTTAATTCAGTTAGTTTTCAGTTTGCATAGTTTGATGGATTGATAAGTTCTTGTATTTTTCTAGCTTCTGGAGGTGCTTGAATCCACTAAAGCTGAGCTACAGAAGGTGAAGAGAGACCTGCAAGAACAACAAGTCAGCAAGCTCAAGTCACTGCAAAAGGCTCTAAATTACAAGCACCTGTATGAGCAATCATTACAGCAGCAGAATGACCAGCTGAAAGAGATGAAGAAATGCATAGAAGAGTGTTATCAATTGCTGCAACAGAAGCATGCCCGGTTGAATGAAATGGCATTGTTACAGCAGAAGAACATTGCCCTGATGGAAGAGCTAACCAAATGCAGGGGCCATGTTTATTAATTGTTATGGCAGGAGAATGACCAGCTGAAAGAGATTCAGTAATTGTTAGCGGAGAATGCCCTGTTGAAAGAAAGAGCAATCGAACTCTGACTGAGCTGCAGACAATTGATAAAACATGTCTAGTGTTACTGCTAGCTAGATGGTTCATAGGTGGTGTGTACTTTGTGGTGATGAATTGTTTGTATTTTTGTGTTTGCTACTTGCTGGTGGAGTGAACTTTGCGGTGATGAGTGCTACGAGATTCCATCTTATTATGCTGATTTGGTTTAATCTATTTCAAATTGAATCGAGCATACTCACCATTCTAAATTAATTTTGCTGATGTTTTACTGGTCCGTTCTGTTGATGTTTTGCTGGAAGGACCTTCATGACTAACGATCGCGAAACTGCTTGTTTCCTACTGTCGGTCACGAAATGCTGCAAAAACAATTTGCCATAGCAAGGGTTTGAACTAGAGACCTATAGGAACAAGACAACACTATCTACCACTGCACCACCTCTTGGTTGTGTCAATTTAATGGGAAACACTTTCCACCCCAACCATAGCACGGAGTGGTTCTGATAAGTTGGCAGGAGAAAAGCCCGTGCTGAAGCCAAAAATAGTTTTCCCGCAGCCCGCTACCCCGAAACGGGTAAACGAAGAACGGAGAGGCGAGTAGGCTACCAAAACAGATCATTCTGGCAGTGATTTGTGACTTCCAACGGCTGCTCACTCCTACAGGTGCAACCTGGGTGATACTTGCTGCAGCGGCATGTCAATCTGGTAAGTAATTTTGTGTTCAATATGGAAAATTTCATTTCGCATAATGTTCTCCTTTTCGATTCATTCTGTGGCCAGTAATTTTGAGTTGGATTCGCCAAAAACTTTCCAGATGGATAGACGCTGGTGGTTTTACCACCGATCATGCAAAAGGGGTCCAGGATTTCTTGGCATTTCTTCGGACAAGATACGCTGAGGATGAAGAAATACTATGCCCGTGTCGTCGATGCCTCAATAACTCTATAGGGACTATAGAGCGAATTGGAGTGCACTTACTTGTGAGTGGGATGGCAACCACTTACACTAGGTGGATCCATCATGGAGAAGCTTAGGAGGATATGGTTGATGATGATGCAAATGTTCAGGATAACACAATTCTGCTGGATGCAGAGCGGGATGTGGATAATGCAGCTCCACAGGATGGTGGTGATCAGGAAACGGTCCAGGAAAACCAATACATATCGGGTATGGAGGAGGATGAAGGCCCTAGAGATGATGGGATGTCTGAATTGATTGCTGACTTGGGCAAGGGTCAGGTGCTCAGTGAGAAAATATATGAATTTGTAAAGGAACATCTGAACCGTAAGGTGTCACCGACATCTTCATATGCACAATTTACATTTGTTGTGAAGTTACTTCATATAAAGTCTTCCAGTCAGATGAGCAACGTCACATTCAATGCAACGATGATATTGTTACAAAAAGGATTCCCAGAAGCGTGTCTTCCTGACTCTTTTGATGCGACAATGAAGTACATACGTTCCATGGGACTCGGCTATGAAAAAATCCATGTTTGCAAAAATAATTGTATATTGTTTCGCAAGAAGAAGTATGTCAAACTTGATGTGTGCCCAGCATGTTGTGAAGCGGATTCAAGATGGAAGGATGCAGACACCAACATGTGCATTCCTCAAAAGGTATTGAGGCATTTTCCGCTGATTTCCAGGCTGAAGAGGATGTTTCTTTCATCAAAAACAGCAAAGGATGAACGATGGCATGAGTAGAAGCGAAAACTGGTGAAGAATGAGCTTAGCCATCCAGTTGATGGTGAGGCATGGAAACAATTCAATAAAAGTTGGAAAGAATTTGCAGAAGATGCTAGGAACCTTAGACTTGGTTTTGCAACTGATGGTTTCAATCCATTTGGCAACATGAACAACTCATATAGTATGTGGCCAGTATTTGTTGTGTCGTATAACATGCCACCATGGGTATGCATGGAAGAATCAAACTTCATGATGGCCTTATTGATCCCTAGGCCGAGTTCTCCATCAAAGGATTTTGATATCTTCATGGAACCTCTCGTCGAAGAGCTGCAGCAACTTTAGAAGGGTGTCTGGGCAACTGATGCTGTTGAGGGTAAAGAATTTAAACTGTGTGTTGTGGTTCTTTGGTGCAAACATGATTATCCAGCATTGAGCACGTTGTCTAGGCGAGTCACGAAAGGCTATTTTTCCTGTGTGCGTTGCGACAAGGATCCTTGCTCAAGGAGATTGAAGAACAAGATATTTTACATTAGGCATCGTCGTTTCCTTCCAACTGACCATACATGGAGAAGAAAGAGAGCATATTTTGATGGTACTGTTGAAAACTGAGAAAAGCCAGGGCAGTTTACCCATGAGGAGCTGAAGCAGTAACTGGAGAAGGTTAAAGACGTTAGACCAGGAAGGCATCCTCTACCTCAAGGAAAGAAAAGGAAGCGGGAATCCGGACAGTGCTGGAGCCGAAGGGTTGGTTTGTGGGACTTGCCGTACTAGTCACCTCTGAAGTTGGCACATAATCTTGATGTGATTCACATTGAGAAAAACATATGTGAAAACCTTATTGGAACATTGTTTAAAATTGCTAGGAAGACAAAGCACACCATCAATGCTAGGGTTGATTTGGAAGAGATGGGCGTAAGATCAAACCTACACATGGTAGGAACTGAGGATGGTGAGTCATGCAAAATGCCAGAAGCTCCGTATGTACTTTCAAAAAAGAAACAGAAGCTGTTTTGTGATTTTATAAGTTCGGTGAAGTTCCAGATGGATATGCTTCAAACTTAGCTAGGTGTATTGCTGTAGATGGATGCAAACTACAAAGACTGAAAACTCATGATTATCATATCCTACTCCAAAGGGTTTTGCCGGCTTGTCTTCGCGGTTTATGGGACAAAGAGATATACACAGCTATTGCGGAATTAGGAAACTTCTTTCCGTAACTATGTTGCAAAACTCTGAAGTTGGATGTCTTGCAAAAACTGAAAACAGATATCCCAATAATTATGTGCAAGCTTGAGAAAATTTTCCCTCCTGCCTTCTTTGATATTATGGTCCACTTGGCTTTCCATTTGCCTGAGGAAGCAATCCTGAGAGGTCTAGTACAATATGGATGGATGTATCCTGTCGAAAGAAGGCTATGCACATTGAAGCGTTCAGTAAGAAACCAAGCTAGGCCTGAAGGATCCTTTGTAGAAGCATATATTGCTAATGAGGCTTTGACATTTTGCTCTAGGTACTTCGTGGCTAATGATGTCGCCACACGATTCAATCAGGTTGGAAGGAACAGAGAGAATGCTGATTTGTCTGTAGATGGAACATCCTATTTCGATCACAATGTTCAAGTACTTGGACCAGGGACCACTTGTTTGGCTTGGGTCAAAGTACGACAAGGTGGTTTGGTATGTGCTAAACAATTGCGAAGAGGTGAAGCCATATATCGAGTAAGTAAATCACCATTGCAATGATAGAACTACAATTATTTCGTACTAACTTTGAGATGGTACTACTTTGCAGAGTGTTCAAAAATGAATTAAAAGCGAAAGCTGTGTCAGACGAGGATATTGATCGTCGAATTGTTACAGAATTTTGGCATTGTTTTAGATCGCATGTTAGTATTCATTTTTTTGTTTGGTAGCTAGCTTATATTACCTGGTGAGGACCGTTACACAAGACTATATTAAAAAAAACTATGGCTCTTCTGTATAGATTACAAACAATCCAGTGAGCGATGACAACCTGTATGCATTATCAGCTGAACCAGACCGATGAGCAAAAACTTATACAACATGTATTGTAGGCGGTGTCCGGTACCACACCAAGGCCCGAGAGGCAAATAGGAAGACATAGAACAGTGTAATCATGACTACAGGATCACATAAAGACATTAAAGAAATTGAGTTTTATGGTTCACTAAGAGACATTATTGAGCTACGGTACAACTCGGGGCTTGACAGAGATCGAGCTGTTGTTTATTCCAGGTTGACGGGTATGATCTGGAAGGGACCAAGAAGGAACCGAAGATTAGAATTGATGGTTACTTCACAAGCGTCAATACTGGAGATTACTGGTACCAAGATAATCCCTACATTCTTGCTGAACAAGCAACAAAGGTCTTTTACTTGCCAAACACCCTGCTACAACACCCATGGAGAGTGGTGCAAAAATTTGAGCACAGGCATTTGTGGAGCTATAATGAAAATGCGGAGGACATAGCTCCCACTGGCATGGTACTTGCATATCAAGATGATGAAATTGACCAAACCTTGCATGATGTTACACTTGATGATGGTCCCGGTGATGGTTTGGAGGTTCCGGTGCCTATTACTGGCGAGGAAACTATGGTTGCAGCCGCTGAAGTTGACGCAATTCGCCAGCAAGAGCTGTTTAATGTGGATGGATTCAATTCCGAAGATGAGGATGACGACACTCTATGGCAATGCGTCGATGAAGATGAAAATGCTGCCGATGAAAGTGACGACGACTAGGATATCTAAATGTTTAAGTCGATCCGAACTGAAACCATGTGGACCTTATGATTTATATGTAATTTATATGTAGTTGAAGTTGCACTTTCCTGAATATTAAACCTGCCATAGGTGCCTACTATCCGGTTCACTGTATTATGTAGCATCGGAACTTCCTGTAGCGACTTATACAAAATATACGATCGCGCATGGGGATGACGGATTATCCGGTATGTTGTATTATAAAAGAACGGAACATCCTGTATGGGCTACGCGAATGGTAGGTTAGATAATATCCATTTCTTATCCTCTCTAATGTGGCCATGATCGAGTAGTATGCCACATGCTCATAATCTTGTAGTACCAAGCGAATCGAATCGACGAAGGAAGGGATGTGTTGATCTCCAATGTGGGCATGATCGAGGAGTATGCAATATGACGTGCTCATGATCATGTAGTACTAGGCGAATCGAATTGACGAAGGAAGGGATGTGTTGATCTCCAATGTGGGCATGATCGAGGAGTATGCAACGTGACGTGCTCATGATCATGTAGTACTTGGCGAATCGAATCGACGAAGGAAGGGATGTGTTGATCTCCAATGTGGGCATGATCGAGGAGTATGCAACGTGACGTGCTCATGATCATGTAGTACTAGGCGAATCGAATCGACGAAGGAAGGGGTGTGTTGATCTCCAATGTGGGCATGATCGAGGAGTATGCAACGTAACGTGCTCAAAATCTGTAGTACTAGGTGAATCGAAATGTTACAGAGGAAGGAATGTGTTGATCTCCAATGTGGGCATGATCGACTACGTATGCCAATGGATTGTCCGGTTCTTTGTATTATGTACTACAGGACCATCCTGTGATGACTTTCATACTCATCGACATACGTCCGGAGGATGATCCGGTGTGGTATACATCGGAACAGAGGAACTTCCTTGTAAACTACAGGTAGGAAAGGTGCTTCCCATTTCTTGGTCACAGGGTGCCAACAGTGCACTACACACACCTTTATGGCTTTATCCAACGGCGTGTCACTCGTGCTGACCCACCATCCCCCCATTTACTGCCACCTCACTTGCGGTACAACCCCTTCGTAGGGTTCCGCCGCTGCCTGCAGCAGCCTCCAGCGGATACCTCAATCCGTCGCCAAAATTAGAGGTATGTGTCCCCCTCCAGGCTCCAGCGGATACCACAATCCGCCGCCGAATTCTTGGAATGGCACTAATTCGAGAAATTTATTGCAGATGGGCCGAGATGGTGGCAAGAGAGATGGAAAGGCGCTTGATCCTCCTCCGGCGAAGTGACAACGAAAGTCGTAGCCGACTTCTGCAGGCACGTCTGGTCCTCGGACGAGGCAAAGGTGCAGGCCTGCGGCACGGGATTCTTCCTCTGGCCCTACACACCGCACACGGGGTGGGTCAACCTCGGTGCCTTCCTGCCGCACACGGGATGGGTCAAGCTCGGCACATTCCCACCACACACGGGGTGGGTCAAGCTCGGCGCCTTCCTGCCGCACACGGGGTGGGTCAACCGCGGGCCGTCGCCCGCCTCGCCCTTGAGAGTTTCCTGTGTCAGATCCCAGGAAGGAGAAAGATGTACAACTTCACCCTCCACCAGAAGAGCCGCTTAAGATGATGGACCTGCGCAACCACATCTATCAAATGATTAAAGGTATTAGATGGATGCCTGAGAATCACTGGTGGGAGAAAACCAAGGACAAATGGGTCGAACCAAGTTTTAGGAATATCGTTCAGCAAACTTTCTATTACAACTACAAATACCTGCCCATGAAACTGTATCAGCACAGGGTTATAAATTGGGATTATATGAAGTTGGCCGTGGGAGGGGATATTGAGGTATATTTCGATGATCATCCCGGATTGACTGATTTGGTCTCATTGCATCATCAGTATGTTGAGGATTGGGTGACAGTTTTTTATGCTACTGTGTATATTGCCGATACTTGGGAGTACATCATGTTCATGTTTCAGGGAACCCGGTATACTCTTTTCCGGCACCATATTGCTGCCACTCTTGGATTGAGGGATTGTGAATTAGGAAAGTACGACCATAAGCCATCCCTACATAATATTGTCTACGGGGATCATGAGCCACCTCGGCGTAGTTTGCTCGGTGGGTCGTTCCCTTCCGACGAGGAGATGGCCGGACTTTTTGTTGAATCGTTCACAGGTTGACGAGCATATCGCACGCCTGTCATGCTTACCCCTGAGGCAAATGTGGTTCACCAGGCACTACGAAAGACATTGTTACCACGGATTGGCAATGCAGAGTCGATCACTAGTCTTCAGCAGTGGCTTCTCCTTCACATCTTGACTGGTCGGCCCTTCGACATCGTGGACTTCATTTTATGTGAAATTGAAGATGTTATCCTTGATGGGTTGACCGTGGCCCACCATATGCCGTATGCTCACTGGATCTCCTTCATCCTGAGTCATGTTACCAGAGTAGCTGAAGATGGGGAAAGGGTGTGAACCGAACCCAAAGATTAGCGTCCCGAGTACATGATGTCCAAGACACATTTCAAGAAATACAGGCCTGCGAGACCAAGAGACAGACGTCGTGGCCTAAGGGCTACAATTGAGCCATCTCCTGATGACATTTGTTCCTCAGACAGTGAAGACAATGAGGCGTCTCCAGTGAGACATCTCCGAGTACATGATGTTGCGTCACTACCCACTACAAAAATAGAAACAGTTGCAGTCACTCCAGCAACAACCAGTGAGCCAATGAACTCTTCCTTCTTTCTGAAACTGATCCTTGAAAATCAGCGCGAGCAGACCAAGTTCCAGTCAATGATGGAGAAGAGGATGGCACACTAGGAGGAGTTAAACCGCGCACACTCAGAGCAGGTAGTACAAATGGTAACACAGCAGCAGTGTACTATGGAGAATTTTGTGAATGCTTCACTCAGTCACCTTCACCAAGTTAACGGCTTAACGTCACCGCCCGCTCTACTCGCACCTATTGGTTAGACCCCCTGGCAACTCATGCCTCCTGCTAACTTGGGTAAATCATCTGAAGTCTATGAGCTGCCTCGTAGTTCAGCAATTGGTTCACAATGGATGACAGAAAAGGATTCCAAAGAAGAAATGGAAGCAGATGCAACAATACTCAAGGTTCTATCTGATATTGCAATAGAGGAAACGAATAAGGAAGATCCTTTGGCGGCAACTGCAAATGGTCCGGAAGATCCTGCTCCAGCTACCTTGGAAGGCTCTCGTGTAGCTGATCCTGCTCTAGCTCCTGCTACGTCGGAAGGCTCTCCTGCTCCTGCTCCTACTACCTCAGAAGGCTCTCCTGCTCCTACTCCTGCTACCTCAGAAGGCTCTCCTGCTCCTGCTCCAGCTCCTCCTACCTCAGAAGGCTCTCCTGCTCCAGCTCCTGCTCCTGCTACCATAGAAGGCTCTCCAGCTCCTGCTCCTCCTATCTCAGAAGGCTCTCCCGCTCCAACTCCTGCTACCTCAGAAGGCTGTCCTGCTCCAGCTCCTGCTCCTGCTACCGAAGAAGGCTCTCCTACTCCTGCTCCAGCTCCAGCTCCTGATGACCCTCTTCACAATCCTGTTATATCACCTCCTTCGAACACTGACAAAAAAGAGGTAGAATGTTAAACATTCCTTTTATTGTCATTGATTCCATTTGATTATTGTATTCGAGTTGAACAATACATTTTTCTTCACGTGTGCGAACCAACCATAAATAATCGTTTTTCCTGGGTTTTGTGCTCAGGTCTTCACAATTGCTGACCAAGATGAAATTGTACCGGAGTCGGAAGACTCCCATTACTCTTGTACCGGGTTGCAGAATGAGATACAGGTACCAGCACTTCATTTTCAGAATAGAACATCGTACTTGTGTCATGGCGTTGAAGACTCCAACTTCCATACGATTGAATCCTCCGATTGGATTAATGGCTTGGATCAATGCGGGATTCCTACAACCAAAATGGAGAGTTCTACGGCCTCGACATCACGCAATGCATGAGTCATGCTATGCATAAAACGAACCCAACACTCCCTACGCATGCTTTTATCTGCAAATTTTTATGTAATCCTTGAAACATGTCACAATACTGATGTTTGATGAGAGGAAGGGATGTGTTGATCTCCAATGTGGGCATGATCGAGGAGTATGCAACGTGACGTGCTAATGATCATGTAGTACTAAGCGAATCGAATCAACGAAGGAAGGGATGTGTTGATCTCCAATGTGGGCATGATCGAGGAGTATGCAGCGCGACGTGCTCATAATCTTGTAGTACAAAGCGAATCGAATCGATGAAGGAAGGGATGTGTTGATCTCCAATGTCGGCATGATCGAGGAGTATGCAATGTGACGTGCTCATGATCATGTAGTACTAAGCGAATCGAATAAATGAAGGAAGCGATGTGTTGACCTCCATTGTGGGCATGATCGAGGAGTATTCAATGTGACGTGCTCATAATCTTGTAGTACTAAGCGAAATGAATAGACAAAGGAAGGGATGTGTTGATCTCCAATATGGGTATGATCAAGGAGTATGCAACGTGATGTGCTCATAATCTTGTAGTACTAAGCGAATCGAATCGATGAAGGAAGGGATGTGTTGATCTCAAATGTGGGTACGATCGAGGAGTATGCAACGTGACGTGCTCATGATCAAGTAGTACTAGGCGAATCGAATCGACAAAGGAAGGGATGTGTTGATCTCCAATGTGGGCATGATCGAGGAGTATGCAACGTGACGTGCTCATAATCCTGTAGTACTAAGCGAATCGAATCGACGAAGGAAGGGATGTGTTGATCTCTAATGTGGGTATGATCGAGGAGTATGCAATGTGACGTGCTCATATCATGTAGTACTAGGCGAATCGGATCGACAAAGGAAGGGATTTGTTGATCTCCAATGTGGGCATGATCGAGGAGTATGCAATGTGACGAGCTCATAATCTTGTAGTACTAAGCAAATCGAATCGACGAAGAAAGGGAGATGTGTTGATCTCCAATGTGGGTTTGATCGAGAAGTATGCGACGTGACGTGCTCATAATCTTGTAGTACTAAGAGAATTGAATAGTCGAAAGAAGGGATGTGTTGATGTCCAATGTGGCCATGATCGAGGAGTAGGCAATGTGACATGCTCATGATCATGTAGTACTAGGCCAATCGAATCGACGAAGGAAGGGATGTGTTGATCTCCAATGTGGGCATGATCGAGGAGTATGCAACGTGACGTGCTCATAATCTTGTAGTCCTAAGCGAATCGAATCGACAAAGGAAGGGACGTGTTGATCTCCAATGTGGGCATGATCGAGGAGTATGCAACGTGACGTGCTCATGATCATGTAGTACAAAGCGAATCGAATCGACGAAGGAAGGGATGTGTTGATCTCCAATGTGGGCATGATCGAGGAGTATGCAACGTGACGTGCTCATAATCTTGTAGTACTAGGCGAATCGAATCGACAAAGCAAGGGATGTATTGATCTCTAATGTGGGCATGATCGAGGAGTATGCAACGTGACGAGCTCATAATCTTGTAGTACTATGCAAATCGAATCGACGAAGGAAGGGAGATGTGTTGATCTCCAATGTGGGTATGATCGGGAGTATACAACGTGACGTGCTCATAATCTTGTAGTACTAAGCGAATTGAATCGTCGAAGGAAGGGATGTGTTGATCTCCAATGTGGGCATGATCGAGGAGTAGGCAACGTGACATGCTCATGATCATGTAGTACTAGGCCAATCGAATCGACGAAGGAAGGGATGTGTTGATCTCCAATGTGGGCATGATCGAGGAGTATGCAACGTGACGTGCTCATAATCTTGTAGTCCTAAGCGAATCGAATTGACAAAGGAAGGGATGTGTTGATCTCCAATGTGGGCATGATCGAGGAGTATGCAACGTGACATGCTCATGATCATGTAGTACAAAGCGAATCGAATCGACGAATGAAGCGATGTGTTGATCTCCAATGTGGGCATGATTTAGGAGTATGCAATGTGATGTGCTCATGATCATGTAGTACTAGGCGAATCGAATTGACGAAGGAAGGGATGTGTTGATCTCCAATGTGGGCATGATTGAGGAGTATGCAATGTGACGTGCTCATGATCATGTAGTACTAAGCGAATCAAATCGACGAAGGAAGGGATGTGTTGATCTCCAATGTGGGTTTGATCGAGGAGTATGCAATGTGATGTGCTCATGATCATGTAGTACTAGGCGAATCGAATTGACAAAGGAAGGGATGTGTTGATCTCCAATGTGGGCATGATTGAGGAGTATGCAACATGATGTGCTCATGATCATGTAATACTAGGCGAATCGAATCGACGAAGGAAGGGATGTGTTGATCTCCAATGTGGGCATGATCGAGGAGTATGCAACGTGATGTGCTCATAATCTTGTAGTACTAAGCAAATTGAATCAACGAAGAAAAGGATGTGTTGATCTCCAATGTGGGTATGATCGAGGAGTATGCAATGTGACGTGCTCATGATCTTGTAGTACTAGGCGAATCGAATCGACAAAGGAAGGGATGTGTTGATCAATATAAGGGGAGAAGCACATAAACGAGATGAGTAGTTCCTAATAAAGGAATATCCTTTGTAGTAGTATCTTATTAAGAGGGACATCCTTTGCCGCCAGTTTATAGCGCTGACCAGCCCCCAGAACAAACCGGCACGCTATTCAAGTATTCGGAATTTCAGACACCTGGGTTTGCTTCCCCCTTCCCAATGCACCCCGTTTCAGTCACCACCATAATGAAAGGGTATATTGGTAATCTGACAAGGCCCTCCACCGAAATGGATAAATTACCCCCACCCCCGTCCCTTCCCTCCCTTCTACTCCTCTCCTCGCCATGTCAAATCTTTCCGCCCCTATTTCACCTTCCCTCCTCGCCGGCAGCCCAAATCTTCACCTTCTCTCCTCCATCGTCCCAAATCTTCACCTTCTCTCCTCCATCATCCCAAATCTACCGCTCATAGCTTCAGCACCTTTCCCATCTGCCTCTGTAGTACTAGCGGCGATGACACAATGGCACCAGGAGGGAAGGTCGTACGAAGGAAATATCCAGAACAAGGTACAACATTTTACTCCTCGGTTCAGCTTCCCCAGTGGATTCGTACTTGCGTGTTTTTCCATGTGGCAGATCCCATGTGTGCACTAGTTTTTTTTATCAGGTAGATCCCATGTCTACACTAGTTCTTTTTAGGATCTTGTTTTGACTAGGAACATCCTACTGGTTCTTATAGAAGTTTTTAGATCTGATAGATCCCATGTCTACACTAGTTCTTCTCAGGATCTTGTTTTGACTAGGAACATCTTTTTCAGGATCTTGTTTCGGCTAGGAACATCCTACTGGTTCTTATAGAAGTGTTTAGATCTAGTTTTATTTACAGTGGTAGGCCAACCTTACAGAAGTTTCTCTGCTTTCCTAACAAAAGTTGACGAGCGCTGCGATTACGAGTGGCAGAGGGACATTAATGTCTTGAAGAATCACAAATTCTTCTCTAGTCTTGGCATCGAGAAAATGAAATCACTTTTACCACCTCACCGACCAAGCAGAAAGGGTACCAACGATACAAGAATACAAGATTCAGATCCGGAGTACAACCCGTCTGATGAACATGAATTTGACCCAGAGACATGTCAACAAGAGGTAATTTTATCATGAACTCATTTCATGTACTAGTTATGCAGGATTGCTTCTGATCTTCTCTTTCTTTGTTGAATTTTGTGTAATCAGGTCACTCATACCATACCTTTCAGTGGAGGAAGAGGGACCAAGAGAATTCAGGCACCGGATGACCCTACCAGAATGCCTCCTAGACTGACTTGGACCAAGGCAAGGGAATTGGCTTTAGCTGATGGGAGTGGGACAACTCTTGATACACAAGAATTGCCCACTGAAGGTCAAGCAACAGCAACCCATGATGAGAACATCATCGACATAATGACTGCAAAAGGCAAGTAATTTGATCTCACATTCGAATGTCCTAATTACCAACCAAATAATTATTAACTTGTATGGCTGTAACAAACTTGTTAGGTGATGCATGCCCTTCCAGAGCACAACGGGGGTCACGTGATTCAAGAAGATTGGGTAGAGATCTGGACCGAATTAGCCGAGGCTTAAATGGCAAGATCTCTATACACATTCAAGAAGGTCTCAAATGCCAGAGGCACCAATGCAAGCTGCAAAGTTTGCATCAGAAGGTGGGATCATAGTGCATGGGCACATACAGATCCTTCCTAGCTGGAAGGACTACAAGCCCAAGAAGAACCATCAAGATGGTGAAAAGACTAAAGACCATCTCAAGAACAACATGGGCAAACTAGCGGTGTGCATATGTCCACTCATCTACTACCATAGTTCTTTGCAGCCATTCTTGTCATCCATTTTTCTAATAATTGTGTTGTGCTAGGGGCAATTCGACATTGACACCACCAGTGAGCCTGTAAGGGTGGCATGCACTGACATGCTGAAGTCGATACAGAGACAGGTGAGGTATCGCCTGGAGCAAAAGTACTTCAATGATGTTCCAGCAAATGCAGTCCCAACTAAATCTCCTGTGCCCAATCTGACCGACGCCCAATGGAAGGCACTGGTTAACATGTGGTCTTCCCCTAAGCACAGGGTATGATAGAACTTTAACTTGCCACTACCACATTTTCATGTACTTATATATTGTTCTTAATCTTATTTCTTACACGAGTTTTTATTATTGTAAAGGCTAGGTGTAGTACAAACACCGGTAATCGAGGAAAGGTCAAGTACCATCAGTGCATGGGATCTCGAAGCTACATTGTACAAGCTAATCTTGTGGTAAGCAGATGAACAAGTCATGTTTTTGCTCTGTAGTTCATTTCATGAACCATTTTAAAATGCTAGCACTTTAATAATTATGCCTATTTTCGAAACATATTTAGAGGCAGAAGTATACTGCTGAAGGAGAAGGGCTAAGTCCACTTGATTATTTCAAGTTCTTCCACTGCAGCAAGAATGGCTTCACCGCTCCAGTACAGGCAGCCATTGTAAGTACTTGTCTGCTTTTGCATTTTTCTTTGCAACAATATTAGAAACATGTGTGACTATTTTGTTTTAAACCTTTCATTTTATTTCCTTTTTTAGGCTTTCATGGAACAAATTGTCGTTGAACCTCAAGGCGACCAACCAAGAAAGACTGCTGCTGAAGCAGTGGCGGAAGTTGTCCAATCTAGGACTTTTCGGGAGGTTGCTGGCATTTGCCCGCCCTCCATGAAAAAGACTAGGGTTACTACTGCACTTCAGGTTCAGGAAATACGAGCTGGACTTAACAATGAGAAGCAAGGGGGGGCACCGCGGCAGAAGATTGTTGAAGAGGAGGCCGAGATGAGCGAACTGAGATTGGAGGCTCAAAAATAGGAGACAACATTGAAGTCTCAAACAGAAGCGCTTGAAGCTTTGAAGAAGAGCACAACTGACATGCATAATCAGATCCAAGGCTTGATAAATTTCAGCCAGGTTTATCCTCCTCTGAACTGAAGTGTAGTCCTGGTGAACTTGTGTTGCTGATGACTTGTTGTATGTTGATTCGATTCAAAGCTAACTTGATGTATGTTGCACAATTGTACTGGTTGAACTATTCCCTGAATGTGGTGTGAATTATATGGAAGTGGGAAATGTTTTATTTTCTTGTCTGATTATGTACTAGCGATCAGTAGCAGCCAGAACAGTATACAGTGCCCTGCAAAATGCAATATGGGCTGATCTAAAAAAAAGTAATATGGGCCAAGGCCCAGGAAAGGCCCTGTGGATAATTGCCCAAAATCAAATTTCCTGCATAGTGCAATATGGGCCAAGTTGGTTAGATTAACTAGGGCCAAAAATAAAATAGCCCAATATAGCATGCAACAAACATTTAGGGAACGGCCAAAAATATAACACAAAAACCTGAAATGGGCTAAAATTAGCCCAACAATATTAGGCGCACAAAGGCTCTTACATGGATCGGGCCTCAATTTGTGACGAACCGAAATTGTCATACCCCCCTGCCACGTCGGAGCCACGATGGATCTCGGTTCGATGTGGCATGTAGCTTATGACGCCTTAGTGTTACGAATTTATACGCGTCATTAAACTCTTGACGCCACGAAATATGGTCTCGTCATTAATCACAGTTTGTGACGCTCGATTAATGACAGAGCATTTTCGTAACAACTGGCGTCATTAATTGCGGTTTATGATGATAAACGGCCTTTTTTGTGTCACTAGTCGGCGTTTTTCTTGTAGTGAAAATTGGGCGTGAACGGCGCTGACCCTGGTTCGGCCGAACCAGGCCTAGCCCATATGGCCACTGCCTTTGGCTGGTGGGCTGCTGTAGCCGCCTTATCTTGCAGGCCCCACTTGTATTGAGTTGTTTAGCTTTGGTTTTGGCCCCATTCTTGACCATGCAGAGTATTCATGTCTTGATCTTCGTGTAAGTCTGGTAGTTTGGCATGGTTTTCCCCTGTTTCTGACTTCTCGTCCCTGAAATACATTATTGATAGAATACTAGATAATATGTTAGTTAGAGATGCTATTCCCCTCTTATTGGAATAATGTTGACGGTCAAATGTTTGCTTTAAGGACCGTCAACAAGATCCCCCAAGCTGCCTTCTTGCTCGTCCCGAGTAAGACACTTGGTTGTTGATCAGGAGTTGCTACAATGCCTTCTTCCTTTCCTGTACCTTGGATACAAAACAATTCTCTTTCTTGTTTTGAATAAGTTAGCATTGCTCACCCCTTTTTCTTTACTCCCCATGGGGCTTTTAGCATTCTTTTTGCCGTTGGCGATTGCAAGGCAGAATTGTTATATAGAGTCACCACTCACATGTTCCTCACTTAACCTTCTTTCCGGAGGTTTTGATAATTTTTGAAAAGAAAACTGAGTTCCTCAAATGACGCACTCTTGGTCACTCAATGTGTATAATCCTCTCCAAGGCATTATGATTGCCTTCCCTACTTCTATTAAGGCTTTGTGTGTGGTTTTGGGTAAGGAGAAATAGGGGCATACTTGCGTCACATAATATTGCAAAGTCAAAAGGCAGATCCAAGATAGTCACGTCATGAAACTCGATCAAGAAGTGCATGTGTGTGGATGATGATAATGTGGCAAGGTGGACGCTAGTCCTGGAATAGGTGTTAGCTATTGCCACAATGAATACTCGGGATTACCGTAAGGTGGATGCTAGGCCCGGAATGGGTGCCAGCTATTACTGTAAATGACGAGTATGATGTTGATAGTAAATTGGACACTAGGCCCGGAATGAGTGCTTATTATTACCATCTATGAGAGGCACTGAGGCGATGGCATGTGTGCCATCTAAGAGAAGTGCCTTTGAGGTGTCACGGTAAGGTGGACACTAGGCCCGGAATGGGTGCTAGTTATTATCGTGAACCTTTATGCGGACTCTATGCACATGACTCCCTCCTTCTTTATTTTTTCGAGATATGGGCTATCTCTTATTTCCTTTTATTTCTTTACTTCTATTTTTTTTCATGGACTATGTTATGTCCATTGTTCTTCTTTTTGCATGGACTTGACTAGTCCATCTTTTCTTTTATTTTTCCGACATGGTCTTTGGCATGGATCTTTTTCTTTTTCTTTCTTTTTGTATAGCACATATCTCTTATATGATGAATAGGGAGGTGTCATGACATAGAGATGGAACCTATATTCTATGACGATGAATGCGTAACTTCTGGTGTAGAAGCCAGCATGAATGAGTATGTGGAGTGTACGTGATCTTGATCAAGAAAGCATGCCAAGGACCATTCAAGGGTCACAACGTTTGACAATGCTCAATGCAACAACAAGCAGCCTATGTGTTGGGTTTATATGATGATCCTACATAAGGTTCTAGTGGGACATGTCAACATCATTGAGGAACTCTTATTTGTTTTTTGGGTTTTTGAAAACAAAAGCTCCAGACATCCAGTTTCATTCCGAACAAGATCATAGCAAACTCCATTGTACCATATCATACCAAGCAACAACCTAGACTTAGATCATTCATTCATGACCCACAAAGTTTCAAGATCGAAAGGCAAACGACAGCTAACAAACTCAAAACTCAAGAGAGAGCTAAGTTGCAAACTAGGCACATGAATGAAATTAAGCAGAGTAACTATTCATCATTTCAACGAGGAGGAACTAGACATTTCTACTAACATAGAAGAAAGCAAGAAATATTTTTGTTGTTTTTATCATATTCATTTATTTTTGCATAAGAAAGATAAAGATACAAGAGACAAGATAGATACTGGTTACCTCCCTTGGGGTGCCCTCCCCCAAGTTGTCTCTTTGCTCACTATTGTTCATGAGGGTTGAAGCCCTCTGAGCAGAAGTATGCCAGTAGGTCCGCGTTGGTGTTCTGGAGCGCGGTGTTGATGGTGTTGAATTGTGTATCCACCCACCCGTGAAATGCAACAAAACTCTCGACATTTGTATTTAGTGTGTTTTGGATATCACTTGTGCGAATGTTGAGTTCGTTGATTTGGCTCGTGATATCTACAATGTCTTCACGCCTTCTTATCAGGAAAGTTCTTTGTGCACCAACTGTTGGAGGACCACTAGAGCTAGGAGGAGTAAGGTGTAGCAGTCGTCTGTGCTCCCACTTTTCACTGCTTGCGCTCTGCCAGCCTGAGCCTCCCGCTTCACTGTTGACGGTGTATTTTGGTACACCAAACATGTTCATTACACTTTGGTTTGGACTTGATTATGAAACTAACCGGCCACTAGGCACACTAATGATATAACAAGTTCATCTTTGTGTGTGCATTTGGAAGTGTCATGTTTTTGCAGGAAAACATGGACTAAAAGGATGGAGTCACAACAAGTTCAAAGAAGCAAATGAGGAGTCCCGTTCGTGTTCGAGAGCATGACGAAATCACTCCAAAAGGTGTCTAGGACCGAAGTGTTACAAAGGAACATCCCCGAGGATTAAAGCGTAAAAGACCGAACTTCATGCGAAAAGACCCTCCATCTTGGACGTGAGGATGACATCGTCAAAATGATGCAATTGAAGGGGCCAAAGTGCAAAATGTCAAGAGGACCCACGGGAGCGAAAAGGCGACCGAACCGGGCTGGGATGGGCTAAGGCCGGTCGGCCCAGGCCGGCCGGCCTGGCCCATTCCCGAGACGGTTCGGCCCCCCATTTCTTGAGCGTGAACATGATGCAACCCTAAAGCCGTGGAGGCACCGCCATTCGCAGGGAGGGAGCCATTCGCCCGAGAGGCCGTCCACAAGCTAGAGAGGAAGAAGAGGAGAGAGATCATTGGCGAGAAGGATCGCTCTACTCGAAGGAAGCAACCACAAGTGGAGGAGGACATCGAGGCCCTGCCACGACACCCCCGGAGGAGAAGGAAGACACCGTCGGAAGCGTCACCATGATCAACGGTGCAATGCCTAGCACCTTGATGGTGTAATCTTCTCATTTGTCCATGGGTTGTAATCGATCTTGAGATGAAATCGCTACTTTGTATGGTTTTCAATCTATCATCTAGTGTTGAAGATGCTTTCTTGTTTAAGGTTAGCTACCATGCCATGTTGGGAGTATAGATCTCACTTCTCCCTTAGAACCCTTCAATACGCCGTGATCATCGTAGGTCTAGTCATGAATACCTCCGCATAGTGACAGTACGGGGGGAGGGAAAGGGCGAAACCATGGTCACAACCCCCGGTAGATTAGATCAGTTTTGTGTCTCTAAGCGGTTGCATGTTCAAGTATCGTAGACCCTTGGGCAAGTGTCTTTTACATATCTTGTGAGTTTAATCGTTCTCTCTAGTGTAGCGTAGTTGTTCTCTAGATTAACTGTAGTTTAGGGTTTGGTTAAGTTAGTTAGTAGTGCTAGATCAAACGCTTGTAATCCCCTTGCTCCGCAGATTGATAAGAACCTAGGGAATCCCCGTGGTGAAAAAGGTGTAAGTCCGTACGCTTGCGGATCGTAGGTGGATACGAGTTTTATTCGACAACATTCACGTTGTGGCGGTAGCTGATCCCAACTGGGTTGATACCCAGGGGATCGTACTGGCATCTGTGGAGCCTGCCACGATGAGCCTCCAACTTCGTGTGATCATGAGGGTTGACCCTAGCCTAGTTGATATGCGGGAATTCCTCTCGGTATCTGCCCAGCTGGAACCCATCCCACCTTATACATCTACTATAGAATTTGCTAGAACTGTGGTGGCTGATATGTCGTGTTCGCTTGTATCAGTTGCTGAGATGTGTCCTCTTCCATTCTTGACCTGCTTCGGGTTTCCCTACCAAACACACTACTCCTACGAGCATCTTCGCGTACTAGGAGTGGAAAGGTTAGCGCCCGCGACTTTTACAAATGAAGTTCTGGGTTATGTAACTGGATCTCATTTGCATAACCCGAGAAGCAAAACACAAGAGACTGATCCTGGGCATGCTTAAGAATATGACCATGAATAAAGAAAGCTTCATCAAGGTACATGTGATCGGATGGTAAATAGAGAGGCATGTTACCTTGGAGTACGCCGACTCTCTAGGCGATGCGGGTGATCAGAGAGGTACACTCAATAGGACCAGTCATCTTAAAATTATCTAACCATTGTGTGATCTTTTGCTTAGTAGGAGCAACCTTAATTTTTTTATCATGGCAAATAGGATTTTAAGCTCATCATTAGGAACAGGTCTAACATCATCTATAGGAAAAAAGCGGAACAGCAAGCCATTTATGTATGAACCTCAAAGTAGGATGCTGAATATCATTGCAGCGAGGTTTGAAGTTAATGAAGACCACTTGATCGGAGATGCTCGTCCAGAAGGAATGTCGTTAGAAGCCTTGGACGGCTTTGTTAAGGTCGATCTTGCATCTCTTGTGAAATCCCAACTATAAACTTAGGTCTCTCCAAGAATGTGTATACTCTTGTCCAAAGAAACGGAAAGAGAGACCATCATCGTTGTATTGCACGGTGCATAGGAATTGGATGGTGAGAGAGCGAGAGCCGTCCTCTAAAACAAGCACAAAAGGATCTCATCCAATTGCATGCCAAATGTTAGCAAAATTGATGTTCATACCTGTGCTCTCAAGAAGGTCAGATTCAAAATGATTGGTGTGGTTGAAGACCCGATCCTTGAGGAGCGCGTAGCCTTGTGCTTTTTGGGCAGCGTGTAGGTACAGGAGGATTTGTTCCTCCTCTGCGGCTTGTGGTTGAACTTGCTCTTCTTGTGGTGCTACTTCTTGCGGCACCTCTTGTGGCACCTCCTCGTCTTCACCCATCAGACTATGTGTGTAGTAGAGGGAGCGAGGCATGCTTGGGCTTGCACGAGAACGGCTTGAGCTCAATCCTGTCAACTTCCGGGCTGCGCTAGAGAGCTTCTTTCCAAACCCTCTCATCTTGGTGGAACACAACACAAACAACTCGCAAACGGGTGATGTTAATGAAATCAATTGAAACTCTTACCCGCGAGTTGTGGCTCCTCGTAGCGATGAGAATTTGAGAGAGGGGGAAATAGAGATCGAACGAACACGAACACAAGAATGAACTTGAACAAGAACTTGAGAGAAAACCAAGGAGCAAAGAATTTTGAGAGGGAGTGAATGAGAGAATTGTTGAATGGATGATCAACACCCCCTCTCGTCCCCTATTTATAGCCCTTTGAGGCGGTACCCCAGGGAAATAGCTGTTGGGCTTCACCTCCTAGCCGTTGGAGGCGGTAGGGCCCAAGTGCCATTGGCACTGGTTCGGCCGACCTCCTGTGGGGCCCACTGTCTACAAGCTTTGGCCCACCAGCCCACAACGGCTATATTGCTTAGCTCATGTGGTGCTCGACCAAAGATGGTCGACATGAATTTTTAATATTTTTGTTCAAGCCAAAAATTATTTTTATATATTTTTGTTTATAAATTATTTTTCAAATTTTTATTTTGAAAAGGGGGAATGGGCTAGAATAAATTCTAGTATGCAGATGCAATTTTGAAAAGTGAAACATGCAAAGAGAAAATTCAAATTTGGATTAGAGATTAAATATGAGATAAATACCAGTTTACCTTTGGCAAGGGCTTATCAGTTTGAGTTCATTGAACGGGACTTCTCCATCAAGTTTAGCTTGCGGATGGAGTTCCCGACACATCTGGTGTTGACGCGTCTACCACCGAAGGAGAGGACATAGCTGATGGTGTGGTCTTGGTTTTCCATACCCGCTTGTTCTTTGTTCTATTTTTCTTGGTTAATGCGGGTGGTGCTTCTCGAGATTTTACGACTGGTATGACCACCTTCTTATCTTTTGAAACTTGGCCCTCTTCTGACTTTTCTGTGAAGGCCTACACGTATGTGATTAGGTCATCCTTCTTCGGCGGTGTTACTTCGATTTCTTGGATGCCCTTGGGATTCGACCCGTCCTTTACCCTGATCATTAAGCAATTCTTAGGCTTAGGCCTGAAGTTGAACTTTTCTTCGGTCCCATAGATGTTGAAGCGGATTACTCCGGCGTCAACATCAATATGGGCTCTGACAGTGCTGAGGAAAGGTCTCCCAAGGATGAGTGGTTTCTCTTTTGTTGTATCCATGTCAAGTACCACAAAATGCGTAGGGATGAAGTAATCTCTGATTTTCACCGGTATGTCCTCTGCAATTCTTGTGGGGTATCGTACTGAGGAATTTGCCAGCTGAAGGTACATTGTTGTTGGTGTTAAGTGTGTGAAGTTCAGCTAGTCGAAGATGGAATTAGGCATCACACTGACGCTGGCTCCGAGGTCACATAGGTCATGATCAAAGACGTGTATTCCGATTGAGCAAGAGATCATCGGGCACCCTGGATCTTTCTTCTTTTCGAGTGCTTGGTTGAGTATAGTTGCGCTGCACTCTTCTGTCATTCTAATGATCTCAGTGGTAGGCAATGGTCGCTTCTTGTTGTTGATGCCTTTGATGTATCATGCATATGTTGGTACATGTAACATATCCAACAGTGGCACACTGACTTGTGCCTTCTGTATCATCTTGCAAAAGCGAGCGAATTACTCATCTACCTTGGTCTTGCCTCGTGTAGGGAATGGCAAAAATCTAACATCTGTGAACTTCTGCGGAATTACATTAGAGACCCCTGGTGGTGTCGGTTCTTCCCCTTTTGATGAATCCTTGCTAGCCTTCTCTTTTACTGCAGAGTTAGGTGGATCACGAGTGGTCTTACCCCCTCTCGTGGTCACTGATTTAACTTCAAACGGAAGGATAGCGGCATGCTGAGTTAGTTGGGTTCCTATCATTTTATGAAAACTCAGTTGGTTTTTATGTGAAGAGGATAAACTATCAAGATTAATATTTATGCTTTCTAGGATCTTATCATTGGTAGCAAGCTTTTTAGAAAAGTTTTCATTGGTTTTAGCTTGGTCAATGACGAGATCCCTTAAGGAGGGTTGATTAGGATTGAAATTACCTTGGTTGTTACCACCTTGGTAAGGTGGACGCTGTTGGCTCCACCCTTGACCTCCTTGGGGACGATACCCGTTGTTGTTGTTGGCGAACGAGAGTTCTTCACGGGTTTCGGGGCAGTCATTCCCCGAATGTCCTACATTGCCACAAACTTCGCACGTGTAGTGCGAGTCGAGTGGTTGCACATGCCTGGGTACGGTTCCCGTGGGTTTCCCCTGGTCATCCATGCACTTCAGAAGGAGATCAAGCTTAGCGGCTAGCATGTTCTCTTCCTTGACGGGGTGCATGCCCCGTGTGCGGGCTTCAGTCCAGCCTTGATTAGAGACCATCTTCTCGAAGAGTGCTTTGGCTCGCAGTGGCTGTTAAGTCGAGGTAGGTCCCTCTAGCAGCAGCATCAAGATGGGCTCGTGATGACGTGTTCAGCCCATTGTAAAAGCTCTGGAGGATTAGCCATTTCTCCATCATGTGGTGGGGGCAGGCAAGGCTGTAATCCTGCAGCCTTTCCCACACTTCTGGGATTGTTTCTGTGCCGGTCTGCTGAAAACTCAATACTTTCCCACGAAGGGCATTGGTTTTGCCCAATGGGAAGAATTTGGTGAGGAACGCCTGGGAACTTAGAACCACTACTTGGCTTTCCCCATGAGGGAGAAAGGGAACAGGCGGAGTTTGATATTATCTGGTTGGACTCCCTGTACGATAATGGTGTCGCACAGTGCAAGGAACTATTGTAGATGCACATTGGCATCCTTGTTAGGCTTGCCACAGAATGGGCTAGCCTGCACCATGTTGATAAGGCTGGTCTTGAGCTCAAAGTTCCTATCACCAACGTCGGCAGCTGGGCCTGTGGCCACATTGCCAGCAGAGGGAACGGAGAACTCGCGAAGGGTCTTGTTAGCCATAGCAACTGGTGATTGTGTTTCGACTGGTTCGGCTGCTACGGGAACGTTGAGAACAGGATTGACGCGAGGTCTAGCCCTTCTCACAATGCATTCCAGATTTTCAAAAAAAATTTCCAGTAGGTCGAAACCGGTCATGCACTACCCTGTTCTCAATCCAATAAGGAGAAAACAAACATCAAGTGTTAGCTTGCATAGGCAATGGCTACTTACTTAAACATAAAACCATGGGTATGCATCCATAATCCATACCAGAGACTACACATATATATATATATTTATTATTATTATTTTATTTTCAAAAATATTTTTCGCAAGATCCCCGGCAATGGCACCAAAAATGCTTGTTGGCATTTCTAACGTGTCACTAAAGTTTTACCTTCAGCAACAGCGTCAGAAACGACTGGTTGATGGGTTTTGTGAAATCACCACTGGGGTTGTGTTTTATGAAGTTAATTATGAAAAGATATGTTGAGTGGGCGCTCTTAATAAACACTATCGAGTACGGGACTCGATAATATTATTAAGAAGCGAGCCTTATTGATGGGGTGAGATGTATCCGCAAATGTACAGATACATACTTTGTTATCCAGTTGTAGCATTTCACCCATGAGTATTCCCAAGGGTATCGTTATTTATTCTTACCAGAAGATGAACTTATGAAAATGTAGATAAATATATATGTGTATGTATAATCATGTTGTATGGTTATATCGGATACAAGCCAAGGACATTATGAATAAGTAAAGTGTACAAAAGCTTAATACAAGGGTAAGCATGGAATCGAGCATAAGATATATATGATATGATCGGTTGACACACACACGGCCATCTTCTCAGATAAAGAATTAAGAATAAACTAAGGTTAGTAGGAGCAGGGCACCATATGGTTAGTCTAGATCTATTCTATTTCACCGAGGAGAACACACTCCCCTGGTCTGCCAGGGTAGCACGCCTTTATGTACCTCCAACGCCCGCAAACTCACGTGGGGGAATACAAGGGATGTACGGGGCTGTCACCACCTATACACCTACCCCAACAAACCGTGGAATACGGCCACCCGAAGTAGATCTTACGACACCGAGCACCACACTTGTGACCATAATCACTACTACTAGCCACCAGAACATGAGCCATGATGACCCACAGGCAAAAGGGCTAGAGCAAGCCCGAGAGCACAAATCACCATTACAATAGAGCAAACCAATACTAAACATACTAGTATAGCACATGAAAGCATATAAATAGGTATAACATACTACAAGAGTAGAAATACCAAATTCTGTATAAATA
Source organism: Cenchrus fungigraminus (assembly GCA_036936925.1). Lineage (NCBI taxonomy): Eukaryota > Viridiplantae > Streptophyta > Magnoliopsida > Poales > Poaceae > Cenchrus > Cenchrus fungigraminus. The sequence continues at coordinate 75,131,925 of CM072774.1, read as the reverse complement.
CGAAATGTACAAAGAGAGTACATAACCATACCGTAGGCCGGAGGTTGAGCCAACCGACCTGAGGTGATCACTAAGCACTACTAGTGAGAAAGCACTAGGCCTAAGCTCCACTAACTAGGCTAATGATTACAAAGGGAGAGAGAGATCAGAGAGGCTCCTTGTGTGGTATGTGTGGATGAGGGGGGTGGAGGCCTCCTTATATAGGGGTGGAGAGGCTGCGCCCGGGGCTTTTAGTGCCAACTCCACCACCAACTGCCTTGGCTTTGCGCGGAAGATCTTGGCGGGAAAATTGGGCGCGAACGACACCGGCCCTGGTTCGGCCGAACCAGGCCTGGCCCATCTGGCCGCCACCTTTGGCTGGTGGGATGTTGTAGCAGCCTTATCTTGTGGGCCGCGGTTGTATTGAGTTGTTTAGCTTTGGTTATGGGCCCATTATTTACCATTCAGAGTACTCGTGTCTTGATCTTTGTGTAAGTCTGGTAGTTTGGCATGGTTTTCCCCGTTTCCAGCTTCTCGTCCCTGAAATACATTATTGATAGAATACTAGATAATATGTTAGTTAGAGATGCTAATCCCCTCTTATTGGAATAATGTTGATGGTCAAATGTTTGCTGTAAGGACCATCAACAGCGAAACACTCTTCATCGGAATAGGCAGTGAGGTCTAGCTTGGCTTTGAGTGGGTCATCCGAGTAACTGAAGGCAGGGCCTTCAGGCAGATTAACCTCTCGACCTTCTTCGTGAGGTCTTCTTCTGGCGGGCCGTAGCGGTACTCACTGTTGACTCGGTGCTCGACGACTTCTGCCATCCTCTACAGGAGCTAAGTCTGAGCGGGCATCACCTCCGCCAAGTTGGGTGGTGGCAGTGGCGGAAGGTTGGGCTCAGGCCGAGCTTGCTCCGGCTCGGGTTCAGCTTTGTGACACCCCAGGTTTTTAATTAGCATTATTAGTGCTAATGACCGAATCAAGCAAAATCAAGCACGTTGACTTGAGTCAAACCTTGGTCAACCTGGGTCATCACCTCGAAAACCTAGTCAATAATCACTAATGACCCTCTTAATCAAGTCAAAACAACCTTTGGTCAAACCTTGGTCAAGGGCATGGTCAAACCCCAGTCAAACCCTAGTCAACCCCTAATGGCTTTGAACCTCCTCTAGAACTTTTGCCGCGTTCTCCAAATCTCACTTAAACACTTCAAATCGGCCAATATAAAAGTTATTCATCTTTTCGAGGGACACATTTTTCATAATTGGCGGCATTTGAAATTTTGAGTGGAAACTAGTGAAAAAGGTGGTCAACGCCAGCTTCTGCAGTTTGACCGAGCCGAGAAAAACATGAACTTTGCCAGCTTTTTATGCTCAATCCAGTGATCAAAACATAGGTCAGCCTTTGCAAAAAGTGTGCTCCCATAGTTACTCTACAAGTTTCATATTGGGAGTTTCGGCTGGTCGAACATGGGTAAACAGAAATGACGGGGGCGACGTCGCGCCGCGCACCCTCGCTCCAGCGCGCCGTGCCCACACGCGCGCGCACCGCCGCGTGGCGTCCCCACCGTCTCGGCGTCCGAGCCCCCACGCCAGCCACGCCTTCCAAGGCTGTGCCTCCTGAGGCCGCACGCAGCCCGAGTGCCTTGGAGCCCGCGCCCCCGCCGCGTGTCGATCACGCTGCGCACGCCGCGCCGTCCCTGCCCGCGCCGTCTGCCGGTCGGCGTCCCGTGCGCCTGCCGTGGCCGGGCTCCTCCTGCCCTCCCTCTTTGCTTCGAAACGAAGTGAAGCCGCCTATAAAAGCCGCCGGCCTTTTGCCCTTGCGCGTGCACGCACCCCGCCTTCCCCCCGAGCTCCGTCGCTGCCATTGCCGCCGCCGCAGTGGAACCACCACCTCCGGTCACTTCCGCCGCAAACGTGCACCCTAGCACCTCCCCTAGAACCTCCTCAAGCTCTCCACTCACTCGTTGTTCGGCCGCGTACCTCACCTCACCAGAATTTGGACCGAGGCGGACGCGCCGCCTCGGACTCGCCGCCGGCGCTCACCGGCGACGTCTCCGGCCGAGCCACCACTACCAATCGACGTGTGGTGAGCTAAATCGAACCTTGGTACCATTTGTTGCCCACCTCCGGCCGCCCCTCACCGCCGGCGAGCTCGCCTCCACCGCCGGGGGCACGGATGTAAACTTCAAGGGCATATCTGTGAAATAGGGACCTCCCTGCAATGATCTTCATCTTAGTTTCCTTACAACTAGGTCCAGCACCTTCCAAAATTCATAGAAATTTGTAAAGAAATCATAAAAATGCAAAGCCAATTTTTTTGGGTTTCTTGTGACTAAATCTACAACTTTTACAAAGCATGACCCTACTTTTTACTTATAGCTTTTGCATGAAAAATTGAAAATAGTTAAACCTAGATCTGCTGTAGTTCAAAATCTACAAGTGCTCTCAAGCTGAATTTCGGATATGTTGTAAGTATTGCCATGTCTAGCCTCTGTACCAAAATTTGCACAAAGTTACTATGTAGATCTTTTATTATGAATTGTTTTGCATTTAAGCTAAATCTGCCTTAATGATTTTTGTAGCAAAATTTAAATAGATTTTTGTGCTCAACTTCTGCATGGAATCTTTATATGCATAAGTACACCTCTGGTGAATTAACCATTATTTTATATCTATCAGAAATATTTATTATTGAATTATGCTTAATTTTCAATGTAATTGCATAGCTCAAGATCTAGAGTAGCTCTTGATGTGTTTGTTGATTTCCTAGCCTTGATTTGAGCCAGAGAATCAGTGAGAGAAATTCGGGATCTTTTTGTTGTTTATTTATTTTTATATGCAATTCTCATATTTTGGTAGCTAGATTTTGTCTTTTATGATATAATTAATTGATAGCTCTTATAAGTGTGCATGTGTGTTCAGTGGCTTTGTATAGGGATAAAGGGCTTAAAATGTGTCACCCACTAAATTTTATGAAATTATTTTTGAATAAAAGCTATGGAAGCCATTTAAAGCTTAATAGTAAGTAATTTGGAAAATCACCAACTACACACCTAATGACCTCCTAGTTGTGATGTAACTTATGCTAAGAAGCTAAGTGTCACCACCCTTGCTGTTTGTGAAATTTAAATTAATTTATTTACATAAATGTGTACACAGTCACTATCAAAAAGAATAAATAATGAAGCATCACATAACATTACTTAAATAGAAAGAATATATCAAATATGTGTTTATCTAGGTGAATGTGGTCAACCATGCACCCCATGGTTGTCATGTGTTGTTTTATAATTAATTAAATCAAAATCGTCAATTAAATCTTGCATTTGCATCCTCGTGTAGATCTTCCCGACGGTAGCTATACACTTGTGCCGGAAGGAGGAGACGAAGGTGCTGACGGTGAGCTGCAGTACGTGGACGTAGCTCAGGACCTGGACCAAAGTCCAGAAGGGCCCAAGGCCAACCTTGCCAGCGAAGGCAAGCCCCAGATCATTAACCCTTCTTTTAAAATTATGCAATTACCTTTGCTATGTTTGTGCATTTACGTTTCAGGAGTTGAATTGAAACCCTAGATGCATGATCCCCAGGTACCTATGTTCTTTTACTAGTATGCTAGGTCGATAGCTGCTATGCTATAGGACCGGTACAAGTCGAGTGATGTTCGTCACTCGCGAGAATAGGTTCTTATGTTGGAATCATAAGATCTTTATAAATGGATTGCTCATGTGGTAAGAGCATGGGATTTGGGCTCCGGTCCAGTGGCTTTCGTGGGCTAAGCTTTTGAACGTACTGAGCACTTGTCAGGAATGGGACCGGTAAGCCTAGTACCTTAATTAGACGGTGCGGGATCTTACAATTACTAATCTTGAGTAATCACCTGCCTGGCTCGCCACCGGGAGGTGGTTACATGTGTGAAGCTGGGTGTCTTGCGGGGCACGCCAGATAGCCGTGTAACCGGGACTGTAAGATTCGATCCCAAGCCGAAGATTTTTGGGAACCGCCTGGTTGGTGAACTTTTGGTGAGGTCACTCTTCCGTGTGTTTAGGTTTACCTTGCAAGGATATTAATCAATCGATTGTCGGCCTCTCAACATTATCTGAGACTGCTTAATCAACTGGCCATGATATCCCTTAATGATGGAACTTTGTGAATATTTCTGCATGGATTAATTGTATTGTACAATTCTTGATTGCAATAGATGGCTCAACTTAGAAATGGTAATCAACTAGAATTTGAGCTAAAATATTGAAAGTAAGGACCTACTCTTTGTTGCTTTTCAGCAAAAGAACTCCACCGGCCAAAAAGCCTATCATGTCTAGAGTTTGGTGATGTAGTTATCACCCGACGGTTAAGTCTTGCTGAGTATTAGTATACTCAGCCTTGCTATATAAATGTTGTTGCAGGTGTTGTTTGGCCTGGAGAGATTCCACCCGGCTGGGAGCTAGAAAGGGTGGATGACGACGAGTGATGGCATCACGGATGGCCTCCTGTGATGTCTACCATATCATAGTTTAATTTATTCCGCTATTTTCGAACTCTGAACCCTTACTTATCATGTCATGAACTATGGTTTGTAATAGTTAAACCCTTCGGGGTGAATTGGATTTAATTTGTGTAATGTACTCTGGACTCGCCTTCGTGTGAGTTTTAATGCATATGTTCGATCCTCTGTGTGATATCCAAGTGATTTACCGGGCTTTGACCCGGCAACCAACGACGGGATGGTACTTTATTATCGCTTAATGACCAAAGTGGATTGGTTTAGGCGATAGTACGGTATTTTCCTGGGCGGGTTGTCACAAGCTTCCTCCTCCTCTTCTTCAACTTCAGGGCCGACGGGCAGCGGTGGCGGTGGTGGTGCACCGCACCCCGTCTTCGAGCTCTGTCGGGGTTTGATACCGTCGCAAGTAATTTTTGGTATGATTCGTGCGTCTGATCCGGATGGTTGGGCTTAGAGACACCGGGTTTATACTGGTTCAGGCTCCGAGAGGGATGCCTACGTCTAGTTCGGGAAGATGTTCTATATGCCCACAGGGGCTTGTAGTAGGGGATACAAGCTTAGGTCAAGAGAGGGAAAGAGTCCCAAGTCTCTGTGCGTGGGTGAGAGCAGCGGATGCTTGATCGGTGGATGTGGTGTGTGTGGTTGGTCTTGAACGATGTGTCCGGTGTGATGGTTCCGTTGGACCCCGTTCGATCCCCCTTCTACTGTACCAACCTCTCCTTTTATAGTTCAAGGAGGGCCGGTGTACAACGGCTAAGATGGTAAAATAACGTTCTGCTACAGTGCTGCAATAGTGCTGGAATAGTGCCACACCGTGGGCCTTCGTCTCCCATTGGCGCCGTACACTGCACTAGTCGTGGTAGCCTCCGTAGGGCGGCGTAGCTTCGGCCTCTGTCCCGAGGCGGCTTCACCCGACCCAGGAGCACGCTAGTCACGTTAGGTCAGGGCTTCCTTTGCAAGCCTCGACCTTTTCTCTGATACCTACTGGGTCGGGTCTCGCTGTTCGATGTCTTACAGGCGAAGGATTCGCATGTCCTTGGCCACTGTTCTGTATCCAGGTGATGGGACGCTGGGGCAGTCCGCCTTCCACGCCGGGGAAAATCTCATCATTACCTGTCCTCCTGACAGGGTAGATCCGTGTGCCCTGCCGCAGCTGCACGTCCCGCGCGGCGTGGGGCAGCTTCCGCGACGTTGCGGCCCACCCCCGGGGGGGGGGCCCGGCCGACGGATTACAGCGGAAGGAGCTGCCGGTCAAGGTAGCCGGGGCGGCCGCTTGAGTCGGAGGAGGCTCTACGGAGGGAGGCCGGGCTGCTGTTCCTTAGGAAAGAGAGCTGGGCATGGCCTTGCTGGTGGTCGGTGTTGGGCCTCTGTCGATGTGGCCCATCATTAGCCTTCCTGATTTGGGGTTTTAGGGGCTAAGTTAATTACCCCCGGTTTCTCCCCTCTTCAAGCTCCTCCATGGACAGGCACATGTCCAGACCTTCAGATAGACATCTTTCTGAAAACATGACTAGGGAAGAAAAAACTTTAGAGAATGTCACTCACCAAAAGATTGAGTCTGATTACAAGCATGAAAATATTACTAAATATTTAATCCAACACTCAATGAGAAGATGCAATTTAGCAAGCATTATTAGTACATAGGTTTCCTCAAGGCTGACTCAGACCTTGGAAGTAACAACACACATCAACGCTCTAACACATCGTTACATGCTCAAAAGGTGGTGCCTAACATGATGTGACAAGACTCTTCATGCACCAGAACATGCTTGTGGCTGCGTGGAACAACTCATGGGAAGCTACTATATTACAACTCTACTTTTCTTCATGATGTTGACTTCACTCCACACCCTACTCGGTGCAAGCCCCTTTGTAAGAGACTGGGTAGTCCAGAGCAAAGATCTTGGACACCATCGTATGGGCCACTCTCACCTCCTTTGTCTCGACTAGGGTCGGCATGCGAGCCATTGGACACAAGTGGAGCTTAAGCTTGGAAGGGTGAAGCTCGAAGGTCTCCATGCAAATCGCATGTTGCGACTCCAAGGGTAACTCTCTATTGATCTCCATGATCTCGTCCACCTAGAGGGAATTGGCGTCCTCCCAAGTTTTCTGCAGTCTCTCAGCCCTATCCTTCAGGTACACTGCCATGCTTATGTGCCACACAAGGTTAGCGGTGTTCTCTTCCTTGCCTTTCTGCAGGTCCTTCACCTTGTTTCTTTCACACCCTAGCAAGTGACCCCCGCACCGTGAGCAAATCTTCCTTGCTCTGAAGCTTGTCGTGCAGGCGGCACTAGTCCACTCTCATCTTGCGGAGGTCCTCCTGGGCAAGCAGCAACCCCTCGTGTGTGGTCACACTCTCACTCTCCACCTAGATCAGCATGGAGTTTGCACAGTTGACACCCTACTCAAGCTGTCGAACTCGGTAGCGGAGTGCTCGGTTCTCTCTCTCCAACTCCTGGCAACGGGGTAGGTGTAGACGTGCTTTAGCAGTGGCTTGCCTGATCTCGCCGAAGAGGTTCCACGACTCGTTCTCCAAGCTGCGGGTTTACTTGTCCATATCGACAAGGTAGCTGCTCGTCGCAACCAACGTCTCATCCGCCTCACAGAGTGGAGCTCGGTCGACGTCGTCCTGGAGACCCTCGTGCGACGGCACCCCGTCCACGAGAGGAGCCAGGCTAGTAGTCGCGCAGAAGTAGGCGAAGCTCCCGGGCCTTGAACGCGCCATGGTACTAGGCTAGCACGCAACCCAGCACCTGACAGCAGGCGAGGACCAGCGCGGTCGGGATGGTCATCACGGTACTGTAGCTGACTTCTCCCTTGAAGCCTGGCAACACTAAGTGAGGTAGGACGGCCACCGAGCAGAGCACCAGTTGCCCCATCACGGCTGGCACGTACTCTACGCGGTACGTCACGTGGGTAGGAGGGACCCCAAGCCTGGGAGGGCCCTCTCCAACTACCGTTGATCTCCCTATGTTGCTCGAGGGTGATCTCGATACCTTGGCACGCCATTTCCTATGACACGAAAGAAACATTCTAGTCAGCGCAGGTAAGGAAGAAGTTTTGAAGAGAGGTGGTTTATAACATATTTCAAAGGATATTCATATAGAGATAGAGCGTATAGAGTCCTATTTCCTAACGAACATTTGTAGGGATACGTGTTACGATCAAGTACGACTCTGATACCACCTGTAACGACTCAGATTTTTTGTGAAGAAAATTGGAGCCCTGTACCATTGCGATAGTCCCTGGATCAATCGCTATCGCGTATAGAACTCATCACAGATTATACATCACATCCATACCACGAAACACACAAATATAAGTATTGAGGACTGGAGCGTCCGAGGACTGATGGATGGTCGCTCCCTAGTGTGATGAGTGATTGACAACGTGGTGTGGACTGACTTTTGCCCGAGTATTGCAGGTGCAGGTTGCGGCTTTATTTGTGTTGGTGCATGTGAAGATCGGGTGCAAAAGGTCTTAGCCTTGCGGGGCCTCCGAGGAGTGGAGAGACAAGTAGGCTCGGCTCGATGGACCCAGTGGCTGAACGGGATCAAGTGCGGGCCGCATGGTGGCAAGAAAAGCAAGATGAAGTCGTGGACAGGAGCCGGTGCAGGGTAGCGGCACACAACCAGAGTCTGCAAGCAGGGTTTGTTGTGGTTCACCACAATACCGTCGGGTTACTTGGTTGAGCCACAAACCAAGATCGGAGGCTCGGCAGGCGGAGACGGGATCCGAGCGCGTCGAGAAGCTTCGATGCCGGGGGACACACGGCGGGATCGCGGGGCTTGCGTCGGGAGGATGCAGACTGCGGCTAAGGCGTGACCACCTGATGAAGATATCCAAGTCTTGACCATATTGCCCCTGAGGGGTGTGTATCTTCCTTTATGTTCTAGGGGTTGCGTGGTCATTTGCCCAACCCGGACAGACTTCAAATATATAGCTCTAGGGTTCCAGTTCAAATCATCCATCCGAACTGCTTCCTCATTTCCCTGCTTTTTAGGCTAGATTTTCTTCATGATTTTGTAAAGAATTTAACCTCTGGTTGTATGGAAGCATTCATGATTACGTCGATTTCCTTCTCTTGGCTCGAGTGATTTTCGTGTCTTTTTCGGGCTATTTTGTGGGATTTTCGTGCGTGGCTCGATTCGTCGATTCTGAGGCGTTTGTGTTTGGATTTCTTTGTGGGGGTCATGGATAGATGTCTTGTGCATCTTTATGGTTGATCTTGACCCCTCAAACTCTGGATTTGGCCTCTGATTTGCAGATTTCGATTGGTTCCCTAGCTTTGTGCTTGAGCTCGGTTGTGATTCGATTCCCGATGATTTAGTGGATTTGAGGCTCCAAGTTTTTGGGTATAACATCTCCTAGATATGCTTATCCTTTCCCCAAAATCTTGTTTTGATCCATGTAGCCGTTTGGGAGATCCTTGGAGGAGTAGGCAAGGTTGACCGGTGGTTTTCACGTTCTGTTCGGGCTTTGCGAGTGGAATGAACAGTCCGTCCAAAGCTCACGGACAGTCCATGGCTTCTAGGGTTCGTCTTGTGTTCGTCATGTTCTTGAGTATGAGGTGTTCGATCGGTTTGAGTTTTTGCTTTTGTTTGTAGCTAGTTCACGGTTGGTCCGCCAAGTGGGGACGGACAGTCCGTCGGAATCGGACGGTTCAACATGCCGTGTCGGACGGTTCGTATAGGTCGGGAGCATCTCTGGAGGTTCTGATGCTTAATACGAACGGTCCATCCTAGCATCACAAATGGTCTGCCGTAGCCCACGGGCGGTCCGAGGTCCTTGCATGGACGGTCCGTCCCAGGCTGGCAGTTTAGCCTAAGTCCTTTGCTTCTTGAGTTGTGCTTCCGCTTTGCAACTTGTTTGGACTTGTTCCTATGGTTGGTAGGTCCGCTGTGACTACATGACATTAGCAAGCTCATGTGGGAATCCTTGGTTGTGATTTTGGGACTTAGCCGGTGTTACTTCAGAGAAATTTTTATTGGCTCCCATTCACTAGCCCTTCTCTGGCCCTTCAAGTATTTAATTTATTACAAATCCATTATGGAGTACATCATTACAAGCCTCTTGGCTGAATCAGAGATTAACCTCCTACGCAGCGGTAGCTAACATCCCAAAAGAGTCTCCACCTTTATTCTTCTCGCCCACAGGCATCGTTGAGCGTAGCGATGCCTCCCTCAGTCGTATGACCCATCTGCGTTGTTGTTGTAGTCGAACTCGTACCCTGCACACTCAAAGGCTATACCCAAGGAACGTTATAGGTCCACGTCACCAACTGTATGCAGCTTCAAGTGGCCTAACTCTAAAGGGTAAAAGAAGAGACAAGGTAATGGCTCAGCGTTTCCTATGCAGCAGCACAAAACAAAACATAAAGTATCTCCATATAGGTCCCAACCCAAGCTCTCAACACAAACCGAGAACACCTGGTACCCTAGGGACCCGTCTCCACAACCTATCTCCATCTAGGGTTGATGCGAGAACTTCCTCTCCTCACACCTCAAGGATTGCAATCAGATCTGCGAGGTAGAGGGAGCAACTCTCCTCTAACCGATTACAACCACAACTCACCACTCTCATATAGTATAGGGGGAGGTAGAAATCCCAAAACATGAGAACAGAGCTATCAAGGGCATGTCCATGACTGAGGACGCGACTATACGTATAGATCAAAACTCTGCTAAGCGTTTACACCTGTACCCAACTCGGAATGGCACCCGGCTGGTGTACGGACGACCGAGCCCATCCTATCAGACGAACTCTTGGTAGTTACGGTTCCATCCTGCATCTGGGCCTCATAGAGATCCCTCAAGGAGGACCACCCCAGAACTGTGAAAAGGCCCCCGTGTGGCCACACAGGAGACGCCCCAAGAGAAGATGGGCCCTTACCCACTTCTCCCCACTGATACCTCGCTATCCTGTTGACAGGTATGGTACCGCACTTGCCAAGCTCAACCCGGCACTAACCCCACTCTCGGCGAGGTGGTGTGTATGAAAAGTCCCATGAAAAAGGTCTGTCCACTCGCTTTCAGACCGGGGCGAGCTCATGTCCTCCAAGAGTATAAGAAAACCCGAAACACCTGTGCTCCTAAAACCGTAAAAGTGGGGGGTACCGAGAAGTACACCCCCGTCCCCGATCCCAGATCAGTTGTTTCGAGCTCACCCCCGCGAAGGTACCCAAAACACCTCCTCCTGTCGGTTTTTCCCCACACATGCCAAGAACCACTATCCATCCATCCTAACAAATGCATCGTGAAGCTCAGCGCATATACACACATATATATATGCATAGTATAGTAGTAGTAGGGCAATCAAGGAAAGGGATAATAAAAGTAGGTTATGCAAGGTTTATCATCATCATCATGCGAGTAATAAAGCGCTAGCAATCTACATTACAATGCCTATTAGGAGTTTCAGAATCAGTTGGGTGTGAACCTGTGTGCGGGTAGTCGTCGACGACGTAGTCGTCGATGCAGTCGTACTCTGAGTTCATCTCTCCAGCTGCTCCTAGAATCGTATATATAAAATAAACACGGATTCTAGATGCAAATAACTCCAATTGAAAGGCAATTAAGATCCAAAGAGAGCAAACACTAGCTTAACATGGAGATTAAGATTTTAGAAGAGTTTTGGAAAAGGTTTCGTAATTCTCGAAGCCAAAACAGATTTATTACGATTTTCAAAGGTAAAATACATTTCTGAAATTAAAATACACATCCACAATATGGTTAGCTATAAGCTAGCTATAGGCTAACTCTAGCTATCTCTAGTCTGACTAAAGGCTGGCTGCTGGCTGGCTGGTCATGCTAACGCGGCTGCCACCTAGGCGGCTATAAGCCAGCATTTGCACGCGTGGCTGCACGCGTGACCAGCGCACGGGATCCCGGGCCGAATCGGCTGTGACGCGCTCACGTGCAGGATCAGGTATGGCTCGGCTATGGGTGGTCGGCCACACAAGATCTAGTGGTTCCGCTACGGCAAGGCCGGCGTGTGGTCACGTGTGTGCAAGAAAACCCCAACTGGGTTTTGGGTCTGCCGCCAGGTGTTCGACGCTTCGCCCCAAACGAGTGGCGGAGCGGCAAGGGTTGGCCGACGACGAGTTTCTCCGGCGGTTGGTCACCAGATTGAATAGTGAGGTCCAGGTGCTCCTAGGGTTTCGTTTAGGGCGAAGAAAAGCGCAGCCTTTGGTCGGATTTCGGCTCAAAGGCGGTGAGGCAAGGTAGGTCGGTGGTTCGAATTGTGAGTGCGCGAATGCCAGTGTGCGAACTAGGCATCTTAGGCTCGATTAGGGTGTGCAAAATAGGGGCTTGGTTTGTGAGCGCGCATGCGTCCGGCCGCGAGGCAAAGTCTCGGCCGAGCATGGCGGCGATGGTGGGAGCAGAGCCCCAAGCGGTGAGGAACGGGATGGTGGCGCTGGTCTGCGCGCTGGCGCTAGCGGGACTCGCTCACATGCAAGCGTGTGTGCGGCTGTGAACCAAGGCCTAAAGGTGAGGCCTTTGCTCCCTTGGGCGAAAAGAAGCGCGTGCAAGCCGGTGACTAGGCCACGGTTGCGTCTCGACCCGGCGTGCACAGGACGGTGGAAAGGGACAGGAAGGTGGTCAAGCGCTGGCGCACACGCGGAATGTCGGCAGCAGCACGTACAGGCTAAGGCTCGGCTCGATGGACGGCGACACAAGCGACGGCGGTCTGCGTGGCGGCATGGTGCAAGCAGCACACAGCAAGGCAGGGCATCACAAGCAAGCTCGATCTCCCCACGGCACGAAGGCCGGGCTCCACAACAGAGAGAGGGACGACGACGCTCACCTGGTGGTCCTGGTTGCGGTGGTGAGATGGCGGCGAAGCAGGAGCAGCGAAGGAACTAGCTCAGAGCAGGAGAAGCAGAGTCGCACATCACGACCTTCAATGGGTCTGCCTCTGGCTCCCTGGCGACAGCGTCCTAGGCACATATAACCTCCCCACCTTCTTCTCCTCCTTCCTTCTCCTTCTTCACACGGTGTCGGATGGATTCGGATTGAGGATGAAAACCATAAAGGGCAGCTAGGGTTGGGAGGAGAGGCTGCGGTGGTGGCCTTTATAGGCGGGCGCGGGCAGCACAGACTGCGAGATGGGGCGTGGGACGTGTGGCTCGCATCCGGGGCGGCGTCCATAGCTGAACGACCGAGCTTGGTCGAGCTAGCGCGTGTCGGCTGGCTATGGCGCTGAAGGACCGGAAAGGCGAACCAAACAGGGGGGAGTGAATTGGAGCCGATATAAATTCTATTTAAGAACTTGGCCTATGAACCCAAGATCACACGGATACCTCTGTGCACTTCACATGCCAAGTCCACATAGACATTGAAGTGCTACTAGACCTACGAGCAAGTCCCACCGAGAAACTCTCGAAAATGCGCAGCAGAAAGCAAATCGAGCGCAGCTGCTAGAGCCAAAATCAATCAGGCCGGTTTCTCAAACCCGTCAGACCAGATCTCTGGGACTTAGACTCTCACACCCAGGGGAAAACCAGTCGGGCCGGTTTGGCAAACCGGTTAGGCCGGTTTGGCAAACCGATTAGGCCGGTTTTATCCAGGAAATCCCCAAAAGATCAACGAGGCAAAAACTGAGCGAAACAAACTCATAACCCTACCAAACTTGATCAGGGAACACCACCACCAGAACTAGACTTGCTTGCCCAAAACACCTGTCGAAGGCCCAAAGGTGGCCAAACCAGTCAGACCGGTTTCTGAAACCGGTCAAGCCTGTTTTGCCTGGGCAGTCGGGAAGAACTCAGCCCGCAGGAAAAACTCGACGTTCACTCCAATTGATCTCCTGATTCGCTCCACGGATTCAAGAGACTTTGGGAGAGTAGGGGTACCTCATGGGCAACCTTTGGCAAAAAGCTCAAGCCCCAAAACTCACAAAATCAAGAGGAATTGAAAGTCAACCTCCAAAACCACCTCTCCAAGAACTCAATCGAAAACCACCAAATAGAAAGTGTTTCCACATATTTGGAGGGGCAAGATCACCAAGAACGAGGCACCATGTCCTTATGTGTGATTCCCACATCAAAACCTGCAAAGAAACTCCTCCCAAACCTTCCCACGAAAATCACAAGAAAAGGCTCCAAAAATAGCCAAAAAGGAAAAATGGGAGAGGCACAAAGAACACTTGAGGAATCACGCCGAACCTTCTATACATACCATGAAAGATTCATACAAGGTCTAGCTTGCCTCCTCAACATCCATCACTCTCTAAAGATATCACCATGAAGCTCTGAAGCTAGTCCTATAGAAAATCCTACGGAAAATAGGAAGAAAACTAGGAACCAAATGAGCTAGGGTTCCTAAAGATGGCTGCCATCCTCTCTCCTCTTAGTTTATATAGAAGCAACTGAAATACGAAACTACCCCTCATACATAATAAAAGATACACACCCACCAAGGGCACTTTGGGAATTTGTCGTTGTCGCACCATCGAACTAATGCACATCCACCGCAAGCCTGCGTAGCACCAACGCAACTCTTGTGATCATGCCGCGTGTCCTCCGCTTCGAAGCTTCCCGGCGCCCTGCGACGCCAAACAGGTCTGTCAGCCACGCCGAGTCTTCGATCTTGGCTTTGTGGCTCAGCCAACTAACCCAGTGGTTTTGTGGTGAACCACTAGAAACCCCGCAGACTTGGTGTGGCCTCCCGCCAATTTCCACTCATGATTTGGCCCCCACGGTTGTCCCGGCTCGACCATGGTTTTGAGGCTCAACCAAGAAACCGTCCACGACTTCGTCTTGCTGTTCTTACCACCATGCTGCCCGCACTTGATCCCGCTGGCCACCGGGTTCCTCGAATCAAGCCTACTTGTCTGCTGCACACCTGGAGGCCCACTGGCATAGACCTTTCACGCTTGTTCTTCTCCTGCACCAACACCAATCAAGCCGCAACCTGCACCTGCAATACGTAGCCAAGAGTCAGTCCACACAACGTTGTCAATCACTCATCACACCAGGAAGCGACCATCCACCGGTCCTCGAACCACACAGGTCTTGAATCTCCCTCTTGTAACCATAAGAGAAAAGAAAAAAACGAACAAAGAAACTCAAAACAAGCGATTGAAAGCCAAAACAAAGGCAAAGAGCAAGATCACTTGAAAGAGGAAAGTCTCGGTCCCTTTAGGCAAGGGCAACGGCTCGACACAACCGAGACAAAACATGCTCACCATAAAGGAGCAAACCACCAAAGCAACCAAAGCAAGAACTCACACAAGAGCTCCCCTTGCACATATGCATACTCCCCCTGAACTTGTGCTTGCACTGCACACAAACCGTTCACACCGGTTTCTACAACCGGTCAGACCGGATTCCCAAAACCGGTTAGGCCGGATCCAAAACCGGTCAGGCCAGTTTAACTCGATAGAACTCACCCTCCAAAAAACCAAAAATGCAAAGAAAATGCACAAACTCCCCATTGACAACAGAAACAGGTTCTAGAGATGCAATGCAACTTTTCTCAGCCTTTCTTTCTGCCCCTTGTTGCCAATGCATGAATCAAGGCTAAATATGGGAAATATGCAATCTAGAGCTTCTCAAATATACAAAATCGTCCACAAGATGCTACACATGACCAAATGAGCAAGTTAGATACTCGATAGCTTCGTAAGAACATAAGCTTCATGATCACCAAGTTTCATAGCCATCCGACAAAGCTAAGATCACATTGAGCATTTTTGCGAAAAACATCTCTCTTATGAGCAAAGTCCTAAACATGATCAAAACAAGCAAGAGTGACAAAAACACACAAACTTCATGCTAGGATAGGTATTCTAATCAAAAGACCATCATAAACACCCACAAGCACCACATGTCATGTCAAAGCCACCGAGCCATGTGTCTACTTCTAGATATGAGACTTCTCATTGGTAGACATCATGCAACGGTTTAACACCCAAGATAAGATAAATTAAGCGCAAAATGACATGGGAGCACATTTTCAAGCATAAGACATTTCATTTTCACATTTAAACATGGTACATGAAATGCCTTTGCGGCAAAAAGGAACTTATGCTCCTCCACAAGATAAGCTAAGGGGCTAAACATCCATGATGGCAACAAGATCTTTGACCCCAAATGATCAAAATAAGCCATCCAACCATGAATTAAGCATAACAAAGCCACCAAGACATGTCATGAGCATATAAAGGTATTTACTCACAAGAGAGCCTACCACTAGCATTTTCAAACTTCACAGCATTCTCATATGGATATAAATCAAGACAATCAAGAGCTTAGCCAAACTTAACTACATCATACCAAACTAGCTCACAAAGTCATCCATAGCATGTCATAGGAACAATGTATATGAGAGAAGCTTTTCCTACCAAAATGCATATGATACAAATGCAACGCAAGACTTAGATACAAAGATGCCTATACATCATGTTACACATGCAATGCAAAATGTAAGAATACACAAAAGGTAAGCTATACATATGCTACAAGGCGCTCCCACAACCAACTCAAGAAACCAAACACACATGTATATGAGAGAAGCTTTTCCTACCAAAATGCATATGATACAAATGCAACGCAAGACTTAGATACAAAGATGCCTATACATCATGTTACACATGCAATGCAAAATGCAAGAATACACAAAAGGTAAGCTATACATATGCTACAAGGCGCTCCCACAACCAACTCAAGAAACCAAACACACACCAAGTTCTCCCCACAAACAAGTGAATGTTGCTTGATTAAGGGGCTTGGTGAAAATATCCGCTAGTTGGTTTTGTGTTGGCACATGGATCAAGGCTACTCTCCCTTTCTCAAGATTGTCTCTCATAAAATGATATCTCACTTCTATATGCTTGGTTTTGGAATGGAGCACTGGGTTCTTTGCAACGCTTATGGCACTGGTGCTATCACAAAGAAGTGGAACATGGGTATACTCCTCACCAAAGTCACTCATGGTATATGTGATCCATAGGAGCTGAGAGTAACAACTAGAAGCGGCTACAGACTTGGCATCGGTAGTGGACTGTGCAACACTCGACTACTTGCGGGAAGACAAAGACACCAAGGAAGACCCCAAAAACTGACAAGTCCCAGAAGTGGACTTCCTATCCAACCGACAACCGGCAAAATCCGCGTTGCAGCACCAAAGAAGAAGACGCGGAGTACCAAAGGCCAAAGTCGGGGGCATATCGCAAATACCTGAAGATGCGCTTGATTGCTTGCCGATGCGATGTCCTTGGAGACGCTTGAAAACAAGCGCACAAACACATACTGAATTGTATGTATGGCCTCGTCGCCGTTAGGTACAGGAAGGAGCCTATCATGCTCCGATACTCCTTCTGGTCCATGTGTTCACCTTCCCTATCTGCATCGAGAGTTGTAGTCATACTCATTGGTGTTGTCATAGCCTTTGAGTCCTCCATCTTGAACTTCCTCACAATGTCCTTCATGTACTTAGCTTGAGGCACAAAGGTCCCTTCCTTCGACTGCTTGATTTGGAGGCCGAGGAAGAACTGCAATTCACCCATCATGCTCATCTTGAATTCTCTGCTCATCTCTTCTACGAACCTTGCAACCAAAGAGTTAGACGGGCCACCAAAAACAATATCATCCATGTACACCTGAAAAATTAGAATGTCAATGCCCTGCCTGAGGAGAAACAAGGTCTGATCTACCTTTCCTATCTCAAAGCCTCTCTCAAACAGGACCCCCCTCGACCTACAATACCAAGCTCTAGGAGCCTACTTCAACCCATACAGTGCCTTCCTCAACTTGTACACCCGGTGGGGGTACTTCTCACTCTCAAACCCCAGTGGTTGCCTCACATACACTTCTTTCTCCAACACACCATTCAAGAAGGCACTCTTCACATCCATTTGGTGCAATTTGAACCCTTTAGGCACTGAAAAAGCTAGAAGGATCCTAATCACCTCCAAACGAGCCACATGAGCAAATGTCTCCTCATAGTTTATCCCCTCTTTCTGGATAAACCCCTGAGCAACCAGCCTAGCTTTGTTTCTCACCACCTCACCATTTTCTCCCTCTTTGTTCTTCCACACCCATTTTGTCCTGATAGGCTTACAACCCGGTGGAGGCTCTACTAACTCCCAAACTTTGTTCCTCTCAAAGTTCTCAAACTCCTCTGCATTGCATTTGCCCTATTGGAATAAGAAAGCGCGTGTACAATGTCTTTGGGCTCGAAAGAAGCAACAAAAGCAGCATGGGCAAAGTGACAGTTGTTTCGAAACCTTGATGAAGGACCGATTAGGCGACTAGAGAGGGGGGGAGTGAATGGGAGCCGATAAAAATTCATCTCGAAGGATGAACTCGGCCTATGCCCTAAATTGACAACCTTGGATTCCCACACAAGCTTGCCAAGGTCGCGTAGTCACAACGGACCTACCAACCCTAGGAACAAGCCCCAACCCAAAGCAACATGGAAGCGCAACTCAAGAAGCGAATGACTTAGCCCATCTGCTGTGCTGGGGCGGACTGTCCGCGGAGCTCAGGCGGACTGTCCGCAGGTACGGCGCGGACCGTCCGAAAAGAGCACCCGAACCTCCAATAGCACACCCGGAAAATCGGACTGTCCGCCGCCTACCCGCGGACCGTGCGCGGCCCAAGCACTGTCCGCACCCTCCTCGCGGACCGTCTGCCAAACACCTTGCAACAGAAAACCCCTGACTCGACGGATCGAAACACGAGCTCGTAAAAACATTTGAAGAACACGACGAACACCCGGTAAGCCGGCTCCTCGCGGATCGTCCTCGAGCTCCTGTCAGACTGTCTGCCACGCGCGGACAGAGCAGCCCGAGCTCGACCGCTACAAGGTCAACTCCACCTCCCCTTCACCCGATCTCCCGAATCAACCAAGGGATTGCTACCAAATCATATGTGAAGATGAAGCATCTCTAGGAGATACTATACCTACGAACTTGTAGCCTCAAACCCACTGAATCGAGAGGAATCGAGATTCCACCAAGCTCAACCAAAAAGCTAGGGTTCCAACCTAAATCCTTCAATCGGAGGCCAAATCCGGAGTTTGAGGGGTCACGATCAAGCACAAAGATGCACAAGACATCTATACATGATCCCCAAAAGAAAATCCGAACTCAAACACCTCGGAATCGAAGGAACAAGCCATGCACGAAAATCCAACGAAAATAGCCCGAAAAAGACACGAAAATCAGTCGAGCCACAAGAAGGAGATCGACGCAACCATGAAAGCTTCCATACACTCGGAGGTCAGATTCTCTACATAACGGTGAAGAAAATCTAAACCTATGGAGCAGGGAAATGAGAAGCAGTCCGGAAGGATGGTTTGCCCGGAAACCCTAGAGCTATATATATGAGTCCCTCTCGGTTGGGCAAATGACCAAGCTACCCCTAGCACTTAAACTAAGATACAATCCCCTCAGGGGCAATATGGTCAAGTAGCACTCCTCTTCATCGGGCGGCCACGCCTTCGCCGCAGTCCGCGTCCTCCCGACGCAAGCCCTGCGATCCCGTCGTGTGTCCCTCGGCATCGATGCTTCTCGGCGCTCCTAGATCACTTCTCCGCCCGCTGAGCCTCCGGTCTTGGTTTTGTGGCTCAACCAAGTAACTCGACGGTTTTGTGGTGAACCGCCGCAAACCCCGCGTGCAGACTCCGGTCGTGAGCCGCTACCCTACACCGGCTCCGGTCGACGACTTCGTCTTGCTTTTCTTGCCACCATGCGGCCCGAACTTGACCCCGTTCGGCCACCGGGTCCATCGAGCCGAGCCTACTTGTCTCTCCACTCCTCGGAGGCCCCGCAAGGCTAAGACCTTTCGCGCCCGCTCTTCACCTGCACCAACACAAGTCAAGCCGCAACCTGCACCTGCAATACTCGGCCAAGAGTCAGTCCACACCACGTTGTTAATCACTCATCACACCAGGGAGCGACCATCCACAGGTCCTCGGACGCTCCGGTCCTCAATCTCCCCCTTGATGAGTGCATTGACAACACACATAGTAACCAATTCAGAGAAAAAGAGAAAAAGAAAAGAAACGAACAAAAAAATCAAACAAGTGATTAAAAACCAAACAAAGGCCAAAACGTGATCACTTGAGAGAGAAAAATCTCGGTCCCCTAAGACAAGGGCAATGGCTTGACACAACCGAGATAAAATGCTCCAAAATTGCCGACTCCTCAAGGTGAGGCAAAAGGGCTCGACACCATCGGCAAAAGAGCACAACTCAAATCAGGCGAAAAAGAGCTCCAAAGCACATGAATGCAAGCTCCCTCTGAACAAATGCATTTCTCCCACTTGATGCAAAACTCCCCCTGGATGCATGAAATGGATACTTTCCTCCCAAAGCAAGAATTGGGTACCATCTCTCCCCCTTGTTGGTAATGCATGAATCAAGTCTACAAATGTAAGCATGTGCTTCTCAAATAGACAAAGAGCACTACAACATGCTAAAATGAGACATAGACAAGCAAGATAGCCACAAATTTAGTACAAGCATCGCCAACAAGATACATAGGGACATATAAACATGTGACATGGCTATGAACAAAATGAAGCATTTTTCACAAAATTTCCCTCTCATGAGCATAGGACCTAAGCATGGTCAAAATGAGCACAAACAACATATAACTCACAAACTTCATGCAAGGTCACAAATTCTCATCACAAGATCATCACAAACACCTACAAGCTATCTCATGTCATGTCAAAGCCACCGAGCCATGTGTCCACTTCTAAATATGAGACTTCTCAATGGTGAACATCATGCAACGGTTTAGCACCCAAGATAAGGAATTTAAAGCATAAGTGACATGGAAACACATTTTTCAAGCACAAGCATTTCATATACCAATTTCATGATTTCAAATTAAGAATGGTACATGAAGTGCCTTTGCGGCAAAAAGAAGCTTAGGCTTCTTCACAAGGTAGCATGTAGGCTAAACATCCATGATGACAAATGGATCTTTGACCCCAAATGAAAAGAACATGGTTTCCAAGCACAAATTAAGCAAGAAATAGCTATGTGTGCACAATTTGAACATGAGAGGCATTCAACTCACAAGAGAGGATCATATATATCATTTTCACAAAATTAAGCCATCCACAAGCATATACATCCCAAAGCTACCAAGAGCATGCTGTACATCACCTGAGCATCACTAGCAAAGTCATAATCTCATAACCAGGATATCATGGTGATCAGAGTATATAGGAGAAGCACATCTCTAAAGCATATGAAACAAATGCAGTCTATGATACAAAGATGCAAGCATGATATGATACAAAAATGAAAATGCAATAAGTATATGTACATCAAACCCCCAACCGAAGCTCAAAAAGGAAAAACCACTCCAAGCTCCCCTCGCAAATGAGCAAATGTAGCTTGGTCCAAAGGCTTTGTTAGGATATCAGCGAGCTGTTTTTCGGTTGGCACATGGATGAGGTCTATGTTTCCCTTCTCAACATTGTCTCTCATGAAGTGGTACCTCACCTCTATATGTTTGGTTCTGGAGTGTAGCATGGGGTTCTTGGCAACACTAATGGCACTCGTGCTATCACACATGAGAGGAACATGGGTACACTCCTCACCAAAGTCACTCAACGTGTATGTGATCCAGAGCAGCTGGGAGCAACAACTAGCGGCAGCAACATATTCGGCTTCTGTGGTAGACTGAGCTACACTAGATTGTTTGCGAGAAACCAAGAAATAAGCGAAGAACCCAAAAACTGGCACGTCCCCGAAGTCGACTTCCTATCGACTCGACACCCCGCAAAGTCGGCATCCGAAAACCCAAGAAGCGAAAGAGAAGAGGACGCCGAGTACCAAAGACCAAGCTCATGAGTATATCGTAGATACTTGAAGATCCGCTTGACGGCCTACCGATGTGAAGTCCTCGGCAACACCTGAAAACGAGCGCACAGACAGACATAAAACTAAATGGCCGGCCTCGTCACCGTCAAGTACAAGAGGGAGCAGATCATGCTCCGGTACTCCTTCTGGTCCACTGGCTCTCTGGCTCTCTTCTAAAAACCCATTCAAGAAGGCACTCTTCACATCCATTTGGTACAATTTGAACCCTTTAGCCACGGAAAAGGCTAGAAGGATCCTAATCGCCTCCAAACGGGCTACAGGAGCAAATGTCTACTCATAGTCTATCCCCTCCTTCTGACTATAGCCCTGAGCAACCAACCTCGATTTGTTTCTCACCAGCTCATCATTCTCACCCTCTTTGTTCTTCCACACCCATTTTGTCCCGATAGGTTTGCAATGTGGTGGTGGCTCTACCAACTCCCAAACTTGGTTTCTCTCAAAGTTCTCTAACTCCTCATGCATTATGTTCACCCAATTAGGATCAGAGAGGGCATGTCCAATGTCTTTCGACTCAAAGGTAGCAACAAAAGCCGAATGAGCAAAGTGAGAAACATTCCTGTACCTTGACCGTGTTGTACGTTCGCTAATGTCGCTGATGATTCTTGAGGGAGGATGATCAACTTGAACGCGCCTCGGTGCCTCTCGCCTGGAGACAACCTCCCCCTCAGCTGCAGCTTCCACTTGATCTTGTTGGATCGTAGTCGGTGTAGGGGATGGGCCATCCTGCACCGTAGTTGTCGTAGTGGAAGTAGAGGGTACATGCTCGGCTGGAGCTTCACCATCATCACCATCATCCTCTCCAGCATCATCCTCCTCATCCTCAAAAATCTTCTTGCCAATCTCGTCGTCACCTGCACACTCAAAACCAGACAAACTGCATGGCTGGGTCTCGTCGAAGGTTACCTCACAAGTTTCCCTGACTAGGTTAGTATCAAGGTTCAGCACACGGAATGCTTGAGGATGACTCGCATAACCCAAAAAGATCCCATCGGAAGACCTTGACTCAAACTTATCAAGCCTACCCTTCTTGAGAATAAACACCGACAACCAAAAGCCCTGAAATGGCTCACTCTAGGTGCTCGCCCGTGCATGAGCTCATAGCACGTCTTGTTCAAGAAGGCCCAAAGAAAAATCCGGTTCCCAACATGGCACGCGGTATTCACCACCTCAGCCCAATATCTTCTCGGAGTCCTATGCTCGTCGAGCATCGTCCGAGCCATCTCACAAAGGGAACGATTTTTCCTCTCAAACACACCATTCTGACAAGTCACATAGGGAGAAGAGAATTGATGTTCTAGACACAAATCACGACAAAAGGTTTCGAAATGAGAGTTTTTAAATTCAGAGCCATTGTCGCTACGAATAGCTCGAACAGCATCTCTATTCCTCTCATTCTTCAACATCAAGATTAGATCCCAAACAAAACCAAACGTCTACCCCTTGTCAGCCAAAAAGAAGACCCAAGCATAGCGAGAATAGTCATCCACTATCACCAGGACGTACCATTTCCCACCCGCTGAGCACACTCGAGCTGGACCAACCAAGTCCATATGGAACCGCTCGCATAGCCTCTTTGTCATAACGGATGTCAGAGGCGGGTGAGAGGTGGCGACCATCTTGCCATGCTTACACGAAGCACATACCAAGTCCTTGTGGTATTTCAACTTAGGCAATCCTCGGACCAAACCTAGCCCACTCAAGCGTGACAACAAGTCAAAACTCAAGTGACCTAGTCTCCTATGCCATTTCCAAAGCTCCGCCGAAACACCAGCAACCAAACAACGAGAAGAGCCGACACACTGAGAAAAATCAGCTCTGAAAATCTGACCCTCGGGGATGATCGTGCACACAAGATCACCTCGAGAATCCAAAACACGCGAAGCACCCATCTGGAAACAGATCTCAAAACCCTCATCAAGAAGTTGGGACACCGAAAGAAGATTAAACCCCAAATTCTAGACAAGAGCAACACGCCTAAGAGTCACAGACTCGCTCACCTTCACCGTGCCCACTGAAAGCACTCTACCTTTCCCATTGTCCCCAAAAGTGATGTACTCTTTGGTCATCACCGGGGTGAGGCTGGAGAACCACCTTCGATCTCCGGTCATGTGTCGAGAGCAACCGGAGTCGATCAACCAAAAGCCCTCCAAGCCTCCCACCTGAAAATCAAAAAATGAAAGCGGGAGTGAGCAAACGACTCAGCACTGGGGTTAGTATAAAATGAATCAAACCAGTGCCGTGCCATTTGCTCAAAAGTGGGGTTAGCAAAATCCATCCTATCTCTCCTAGGTGGAACACCCACGCGTCCCCTTGGAGGACTACGCGTACCACGAGGTGGAGACCGTGGCCCGTAGCTCCTCTGGGACCTAAAACTGCGATCGTTCGCCCCATACTCGTATTGGCCATGAGCGAAGGAACATCCAGCAAACTCACCACACCCAAACGCAACACGCCTACCACCATCTCTCTATGGTGGCTCACTTCGAGGCACAAACTCACGCCTCTCCCGAGGGTAAATGGTACGCACCACACCCTCGCCCCTTGGCACCATCCTTGCCATCTCCCTAGCAAACCTCTCCTCACGCTTCCTTCTGAAGCAAAACTCAGCTAGGTGCCCATCCCTCCCACAATGCTCACAATGGAAGGGTTTTGGTTTTGGCTTCGGTTTTGGGCTCTGGCTTCTCCTCACTCGGTTTCTCTCCCTTCTTCCCAAAGAACTCATTCCCCAAGTCACTCTTGAACTTGATGGGTTTCTGGAAGTTATCGGTGTGTGGAGGAAACACAGGAGGATCTTGGGTTGTGTCTAGTCAGTTCCTAAGTGGGTTTGGCTTAGGAGCATAGGCATTTTTGTAGTAGGTTTTTTGTGGTTCTGGGATATCACCGATCTTCCCCTCATTCTCACCACTTCCCTCACCAACCTTATCCGACCCAAGCGCTTGCCCATCATAGCGCTTGTATGCCTCAATCATCATCCTGAGCTGAGGCTCATGACCAGACAACCAACCCATCATCTTCCTCAACTCGTCATTCTCATCCTGCAAACGATCAACATAGTGTGCAAGCTCCAAATTCTTCACAGCATTTATTTCACAAGTAGAGCATGATGTAGGAATAGGAGCTTTCAAAGCAGCTTCTAGAGATCTAGTATAAACAACCGACACATCTAGTTTCTCATGCAAAACAGGACAAGAAGTGCAAGCACCAAGCAAGGAGGGTCTAGATTTCATCTCATCTAGCTCAACCCTAAGCACATCTAGTTCCTCAACCTTGGAGGCATACTTTTCCTTAAGCACAGTCAAATCACCAAGGAAAGTAGAACAATCAGTGCATTCGGGTTCATCGGTCACAATAGGAGCAGACTTAAGAGAATCTATTTGAGCCCTAGCATCAACAAGCAAAGACTCTAGCTCAACCACCTTCTCCTTAGCCTCTCCAAGCAAAGACCTATACTCCCTCTTCTCCTTGTTGGTCTTTCTAAGCACATCATCACGGTTGTCAAGCAATTCATTCAACCTAGCATTCTCCGCTACCAAGAAGGATGGATCATTGTTTACCTCATCCTCGGAGTCGGAGTCCGAGTCATCCTTGTTGCTCTTCTTGCTTGCGGAGCTACGTGCCATGCCGCAAAAGCCTTGGGCGGCGAAGCACAAGCCGTTGATGTTCTTGCTTGACCGCTTGCCCTTGTGTCGATTCTCTTCTTCATCACTTGAGCTCGATGAAGAGTAGCAGGAGCTTGAGTCGATGTCGCTCGCTCCGGCCACCATCGCTCGCTCCTTCTTCTTGTGACCACCACTCCTCCACGGCCTCCGCTCGGACTTGTTCTTGCCCTTATGGTCATCCCTCGAGCGATGCTTGTGCTCGGTCCTCGGATGGTGCTTGTGCTCAGGCTTGACCTCCATGGTTTCCGGGCACTCAGCGATAAAGTGCCTGTGCTTCCCGCACCGGTAGCACATGCCCGAGCTCCTCCTAGGGTTCTTCCGGTTCGTGTACATGAGCTTGAACCTCCTGCTCAGCAATGCGAGATCCTCCTCGCCCAGCACGTCGAACACCTCATCTGACATGGACACAAGACAAGACAAAGAGAACTGTCTCGAAGACATGTTAGCGTTAGTCCTTGGTCCAGAAACGAGAGCAGACTATGAGGGTCAGTCGGGTTCTCGATCCTTGCTCGCACCCCACGGTACACTTCGGACGACTTGAGCTTGGAAAACAGCTCGTCCACCGCGAGGGTCTCATACTTCTCCGACTCGAGAATGGCCTTGACCTTCTCACTCCACACGGTACGATCCAGGCCGTGCAAAAGCTTCACAGCCCTGTCATGATCATCATACGGGAGCACGGCCACATTAGCCCTCATGTTGCTCACAATCACAGTGAACCGCTGGAACATGGCGTCAATAGACTCACCGGGGAGATGAGTGAAGTTCTCGTACTCTCTTCGGTAGGTCGCGAACAGCCGAGCCTGAACCTGAGCGTTCCCAGCGTGAGCAGTCTTCAGCTGCTCCCAAATCCTACAAGCCAAGTCCTCTGTCTGAACTCGATCGAATTCGGATTGACATAGAGCACGAAACAAGTAGTCAACCGCCTTGTTGTTGG
Source organism: Cenchrus fungigraminus (assembly GCA_036936925.1). Classification (NCBI taxonomy): domain Eukaryota; kingdom Viridiplantae; phylum Streptophyta; class Magnoliopsida; order Poales; family Poaceae; genus Cenchrus; species Cenchrus fungigraminus. The sequence continues at coordinate 75,105,996 of CM072774.1, read as the reverse complement.
CGTCGTGCATATACCTCGATCCTGGAGCTAGGAAGTTAATCGGATGAACATAAACTGTGTTCACCGTAACATCCCAAAGAATCTGACCCTTGCCGCGGAGGAAAGCAGCCATCCACCTCTGCCACATCTGATAGTTCTTACCATCAAAGTGTGGAGGACCCGAACCCTGTTCCTGGTACGCCATCTTTGGATCTTAGACTGGTTAGAATCACGAAGATCTGTAACCGGCTCTGATACCAATTGAAGGACCGATTAGGCGACCAGAGAGGGGGGGAGTGAATGGAAGCCGATAAAAATACTTCCCGAAAGATGAACTCGGCCTATGCCCCAAATACACAACCTAGGATTCCCACACAAGCTTGCCAAGGTCGCGTAGTCACAACGGACCTACCAACCCTAGGAACAAGCCCCAACTCAAAGCAACACGGAAGCACAACTCAAGAAGCGAAGGACTTAGCCAATCTGCTGTGCCTGGGGCGGACTGTCCACATGGACTGGGCGGACCGTCCGCGGGGCTCAGGCGGACTGTCCGCAGGTACGATGCGGGCCGTCCGAAAAGAGCACCCAAACCTCCAGTAGCACACCTCGAAAATCGGACTGTCCACCGCCTACCCGCGGACCGTCCGCGGCCCAAGGACTGTCCGCACCCTCCTCGCGGACCGTCTGCCAAACACCTTGCAACTGAAAACCCCCGACTCGATGGATTGAAACACGAGCTCGCAAAAACACATGAAGAACATGACGAACACCCGGTCAGCCTGCTCCTCGCGGACCGTCCGCGAGCTCCTGTCGGACTGTCCGCCACGCGCGGACAGAGCAGCCCGAGCTCGACCTCTACAAGGTCAACTCCACCTCCCCTTCACCCGATCTCCCGAATCAACCAAGGGATTGCTACCAAATCATAGGTGAAGATGAAGCGTCTCTAGGAGATGCTATACCTACGAACTTGTAGCCTCAAACCCACTGAATCGAGAGGAATCGAGATTCTACCAAGCTCAACCAAAAAGCTAGGGTTCCAACCGAAATCCTTCAATCGGAGGCCAAATTCGGAGTTTGAGGGGTCATGATCAAGCACAAAGACGCACAAGACATCTATCCATGATCCCCACGAGAAAATCCGAACTCAAACACCTCAGAATCGAAGGAACAAGCCGCGCACGAAAATCCAACGAAAATAGCCCGAAAAAGACACGAAAATCACTCGAGCCACAAGAAGGAGATCGACGCAACCATGAAAGCTTCCATACACTCGGAGGTCAGATTCTCTACATAACGGTGAAGAAAATCTAAACCTATGGAGCAGGGAAATGAGAAGCAGTCCGGAAGGATGGTTTGCCCAGAAACCCTAGAGCTATATATATGAGTCCCTCTCGGTTGGGCAAATGACCAAGCTACCCCTAGCACTTAAACTAAGATACAATCCCCTCAGGGGCAATATGGTCAAGTAGCACTCCTCTTCATCGGGCGGCCACGCCTTCGCCACAGTCCGCGTCCTCCCGACGCAAGCCCTGCGATCCCGCCGCGTGTCCCCCGGCATCGAAGCTTGTCGGCGCTCCCGGATCACATCTCCGCCCGCTGAGCCTCCGGTCTTGGTTTTGTGGCTCAACCAAGTAATTCAACGGTTTCGTGCTGAACCGCCGCAAACCCCGTGTGCAGACTCCGGTCGTGAGCCGCTACCCTGCACCGGCTCCGGTTGACGACTTCGTCTTGCTTTTCTTACCACCATGCGGCCCGAACTTGACCCCGTTCGGCCACCGGGTCCATCGAGCCGAGCCTACTTGTCTCTCCACTCCTCAGAGGCCCCGAAAGGCTAAGACCTTTCGCGCCCGCTCTTCACCTGCACCAACACGAGTCAAGCCGCAACCTGCACCTACAATACTCGGCCAAAAGTCAGTCCACACCACGTTGTCAATCACTCATCACACCAGGGAGCGATTATCCACAGGTCCTCGGATGCTCCGGTCCTCACTCGACCGTGTAGTGCGTTCGTTGATGTCCCTGATGATTTTCAAAGCTGGGTGATCCACTTGTACTCACCGGGGAGCTTCTCGCCTTGAAGCCACCTCCCCTCAGCAACAGCTTCCTCTCGATGTCAGCACGTCGTCGTAGGTGTAGGAGAGGGCCCATCCTCGATCATAGTCCAAGTAGTAGGTACATGCTCAGCCGCGGGCGCCACACCACCATCTTCATCATTTCCTAGTTCCTGCACTTCATCTTCGAAAATCACCTCGCCAAGTTCATCATCACCTGCACATTCAGAGACCAACGAACTACGTCACTGTGTCTCGTTGAAGGTCACCTCGCAAGTCTCCACGATTTGGTTAGTTTCCAAATTGAGCACCCGAAATGCTCTAGAGTAAGTAGCGTAACCAAAGAAAATTCCATCGACAGACCTAGCATCAAACTTATCCGAATTCTTGCCTTTCTTAAGTACGAAACACTTGCAGCCAAAAACGTGAAAGTGACTCACCTTGGGAGTGTGACCATGCATCAACTTGTAGCATGTCTTCTTCATGTAAGCCTAGAAAAAAATCCTGTTCGACACATAGCACGCGGTATTCACCGCCTCAGCACAGAACCTTCTCGGACTCATATGCTCATCGAGCATCGTCAGAGCCATCTCACACAGGGTTCTATTCTTCCTTTCCACCACGCTGTCTGGGGAGGCGTATACAGACTCGAAAACTGGTGTTCAAGACCCAAGTTATGGCAAAAGGTTTCAAAGTGAGAGTTTTTAAATTCTGAGCCATTGTCACTGCGAATCGCTCGAATGGCGTCTCCATGCCTCTCGTTCTTCACCCTCAAGACAAGATCTCGAACAAAACCAAATGTCTCCCCCTTTTCCTCCAAAGAGAAAACCCAAGCATACCGAGAGTAATCGTCTACCACAACCAGGACGTACCACTTACCACCCACCGAGCGCACACGAGCTGGGCCAACGAGGTACATAAGGAGTAGCTCGAATGGACACTCTGTCATGGCATCAGTTAGGGGTGGATGGGAAGCAGCTACAATCTTGGCATGCCTGCACGGCGCACATAACAAATCATTCTCGAACCTTAACCGGGGCAATCCTAGGACCAAGTTAAGTCCACTCAAGCGAGACAAAAGGTCAAAGCGCAAATGACCCAACCTCCTATGCCACTTCCACAACTCACCAAAAGAACCAGCCACAAAACACCTAGAAACACCAAAACACAGGGACAAATCTGCCTGAAAAATTTGACCCTATGAAACGACCATACACACAAGGTCCCCTCGAGCATCAAGTATCCGAGAAGCACTAGATTTAAACAACACCTCAAAGCCCTCGTCAAGAAGCTGAGACATAGAAAGCAGATTAAAATCGAGCGACTTGACTAAGGCAACACGCTTCAAAACCACTTTGTCACTTATCCTCACTTCACCTTCCGAAAGTACACACCCTCGTCCATTGTCCCCGAAAGTGATGCAGACCTGTGAGACATGGGTACCCCTGGGTCCCGACCGACCAGGCTCATGGCCATCCCCGACAAGTCAGTCCGGCCCACCAGAAGACCCGCCGACCTGACAGTGGGCCCAACAGACCTGATCTGTGGCCCACACAACCTCTTGAAGACCTTCCGAAAGATTCCCCAAGACGACCTTATCCGATCCGTTCGGGTAACTTGGCATGCAAGACAAGACAGACGACGTCGGCTGCGCCGCCAGTCAGTCCGAAGATCACGGGATTATGTTGTAAATTACCTAAGATAGGTTTCCATGTTGTAACCGACCTGGACTCTGGGTCCACCGACCTTGTCCATTAGCCAATATAAGGCGGGCAAGGTTGTCCTTCCGAGGACCACCTGTACCTTCATCCGCAATACAAACACCAAGAACTGGATGTAGGGTTTTACTCTCCGGAGGCCCAAACCAGTATAAACTCGTCGTGTTCTCTTTGTTCTGTGTGCTCTTGCATAACCTTCGAGTTCTTAGCCCTAGATCTCTCCCCGCCGAACGAATAAACCACCGGGGTTGACCCCCCTGTGGACTGATCAAATCTAAACCTCTGACAGTTGGCGTGCCAGGTAGGGGTTGATCTAGGGTTTTTCATGCAACTCGATGGCTTCACCGAGCGGCGTCATCTTCCCTGCAAGCATGGCGGACTTTCTCGCCAATCTCGTCGACATTTGCTTCGGCTCAATGCTAGCGGAATACATCACTCCAGACGCCTGTCTCATCATCGAGAACACTGCAGTCACTTCCTCTCAACAGGTCGAATCCGATCTGTTGACGGAAACCCACTCCTTGCGACCTGATCGTGGGGATCGATCGCATCGAGAGCATGCTCTCCGAGACGATCAAGGTCTGTGAAAGCGTCAAGCGCTCTCACAGGACTACTTCGCCTACACCTCGCATGCCTCTTCACTTGCGGAACGCAGCTCGTGCGGTCTCCCGCCACATGAAGAAGAAGATCCAGATCCAATCTGGGTCGACCACCACCTCTTGTGGAAACTGCAAAGGTCCTCTCGATGACCTCTGCCCTATCCACAAGAAAGCCAAACACGGCTCGCCAGTGTCGTGTGCTGAAGAAGCTTTGCCGACCTCCGACTGCGACCCATGGTTGCCAGATCAATCGTACGCCATCCTCAGACTGCGGCACGTTCCAGATCGCCTAGCCGTCATCTCCCCCAACAACCTCTACGACATGTCTGAAGCACCAGATTGCGAGGTTCTTGTTGTCTCCGATGACGTGCCTCCTCAAGCTGGCGAAACAGACGAACAGCGCCAGCAATGGGAGAACGCCAATGCTGCACCAGCCCAGCGCTACCGGCAAGAAGCTGATGCAACAGCTGCAACTGCTCCTGCAGCCCAGCACAACGTCGTGCCCAATGCCGGTGGTCAGCCCGCAAGCAGTGTTGTATAGAACGCCGTCGAGGGACCACCCCCTGCGGCCCCAGTCGCCGCACATCAGCAGGAGCAAGACGAGCCTCGTCGACATCGCCTATGTGCCAGAGACCTCCTGATGGACTTTAAGCAAGATGGACATGGAGTCTACAACTCGCCTCAGGCTAACCTAGGCACGGCCCTTGCCGAGCTAGGTCAGCTTGGAGACACTCCTGCGACTCGACGCCTGCAGGCTCACATCCGTGTCGCCACCGCCCAGGTCGAAGAGCAAAGCCAAGGATACAACAGGTCGGCCTCAAGTTCCTACTCCATGAGTAGGTCGGCGCGACCTCGCAACTGTCACCACAACGCTAACTCTCGCCTCCAGCCCGTGGCTAAAGAGGGAGGTGGGGAGAATGAAGTCGTGCAGCCGCCCAATGCCGCTGCCAATGCTGCCGCTAATGCCGCCACCAACAATGCCGCCAACGCTGATGGCAACCAGCGAATAAAGGTTGCCGGCAACACAGGACAAAACGCTGGAGCCCGACCTCCACCAGTACGAGCTACACACGTTGTCCGGGCCAGCCAAAACCAACGTCAACCTGCTCGGAACAAAGTAGAAATCCAGGGCCACGATAATAGGGCCCTGGACCCCCTCAACGCCAACAATCCCATCCAAGCGGCAGAGCTTTGTGAGATGCACGACATCGAACTTCAACGTCATGCCCAGTACGACCAAGACAACAGCACCCCCGATGACCTCTACGTTGTCCCGACACCCCAAGATTCATGATCTGGATCAGGAGCAATCAACAACTTTCTAACTTTCTCACGACGTCTCAGGACGATGAGATACCAAAAAGAGTTCAAGCCAGCCATCGAAAAATACGATGGTCGCTCCGACCCTAGTATTTGGCTCAAGATGTACAACATCGCCGCCCAGGCGTCAGGAGGCAACGAAGACCACATGGCGGGATATTTCCCCCTCGTGATGGGTAAAGCACCACTCTTATGGCATGACAACCTTCCTGCGAAATGCATCACCTCGTGGGCAACCCTGTCGCGACTGTTTACGTCGAACTATCAAGCGACCTACAACCGCCCTGGCAACGCTCACCACCTTGCCAAAGTGTGGATGAGGAAAGGTGAAACTCTCCGGGAGTACACAAATCGCTTCTTCGACAACCGCAACACGCTTGCCGGTGTCAAACACGAGGACGTGATCGCCTACTACAAGAAGGGAGTCACCAACCTCAAGCTCTTCGAGAAGATCCATGAAGCCGGCACTGACACCATCGCCGACCTCATGGCCTATGTTGACAAGCTCGTCGACACTCAAGATGCAGTCGTCCACGATTTCAAAGGCGATAAAGCAGATGACCCTATGACATCCGACGCTAGCGGCAGGTCGCGCAAGCGATCTGGTGAGGTCTACGCGACCGACCCTCCAAGACCTTCCACCTTCCTTGAAGGTGACTTCAACTGCACGCTGGACGACCAATGTCAATTCCACCATGACGCCAAGCACACCACACGGGAGTGCGAGCAACTGAAGCGCGCCCTGGGCATCCCTCCAGAACCAAAGAAGACCAAGAGCGGCAACAACAACGAACGGAACAATGAGCACCGCTACGACAACTGCAACCGTCGACCTGATCGATGTGACTACCACGATTGTCGACCTTACCATCGCAATGATGACAGAGATCGCTGCGACTATCACCGCGATGACCGCTGTAGTGACCGCCCCAACGACTACTGTCTCATTCGCCGCGACGATCGCTGTGAAGACCGCCGTGACGACGTCGACCGCCGGAAGGAGCCTACTCCTCCCCCACCACCTAAAGGTGGCAACCCCAATGGTGCGTTCCAAAACGCCAGCCGGCAGATCAACTTCATCGTCGGCAGCCGCCAAGCAGCCAAGAGCAACAGACAGCAACAATCCAACGCAAGGGAGATCGGCCTCGTCAACACAGAAACTCCACAACCTCTACGGTGGTCGGAGTTCCCCATCACCTTCTCCAGAAAAGACCACTGGGTGCACATACCTGACCCCGGGACCTACTCGTTGGTCGTCAACCCCATAGTGGATGGAGCCTTCCTGCCTAGGACCCTCATCGACGGGAGTAGTAGACTCAACATCATCTTCACCAAGACGCTAAAGAAGATGGACTCACCAAGATGAATGCGTGCGACGAACCCTTCTACGGGGTTGTGCCCGGCAAGGCTGCATACCCCATAGGTCGTGTATGCCTGCCGGTCACGTTCGGCAAAGAAGACAACTTCTGCATGGAGTACCTGACGTTCGAGGTGGCGGACGTCCGCTCATCCTACCATGTCATCCTTAGTCAACCTATGTTGGCCAAGTTCATGGCCATCCCGCACCACACCTACTTCGTCATGAAGGTGCCAGCACCGAACGAGATCCTTTCCGTCTACGGCGACCTCATCATATCCTTCAAGTGCGAAAGTGATACTGTCGACCTCACAGCAACCTCTGCATTCAAGGCTGCAGCTACGGTCATGGTCACTCAGGCCACCAAGATCGACCCTACTTCCCTGGAGGTACCAGAGCAGAAGAACACATCAACCACCCTGGACGCCAGTCTCGCGGTGAAGAAGGTCTGCCTCGGCCTTCCCGACGCAACAAAGGAACTCACCATCGGGGCCGACCTCGAGCCCAAATAGGAACTCACGCTCACCAGGCTCCTTCGGGACAATGCTGACATCTTCGCATGGAATCCATCCGACATGCCCGGTGTCCACAAGGAGCTAGCTGAGCACGCCCTTGAAGTAAGCAAGACAGCAAGACCTATCAAGCAAAAGCTCCGGCGCTTCGCGAAAGATAGAAAGGAGGCCATAGAAGTAGAAGTCTATAAGCTCTTAGCTGCAGGATTCATCCGTTAATGTAAACACCCGGTTTGGCTCGCAAACCCAGTTCTTGTACCCAAGAAAACTAGAGGATTAAGGATGTGTATCGATTACACCGACCTTAACAAGCACTGCCCGAAGGATCCCTTCCCTCTTCCCCGCATCGACCAGGTCGTGGACTCCACGGTTGCTAGCATCCTGTTATGCTTCCTAGACTGCTATTCAGGGTATCACCGGATAGCCCTGAACCCCGATGACCAATACAAAACGGCGTTCATAACACCCAACGACATCTACTGCTATAAGGTCATGACCTTTGGCCTGAAAAATGCTGGTGCCACGTACCAGAAGGCGATATAGAAGTGCTTGGCATCCCAAATCGGCAAGAACGTGGAAGCCTACGTCGACGATGTGGTCGTCAAGACCACTGAGGAAGATCAGCTTATCGCCGACCTCGCCGAGACCTTCGCCAACCTACGCACCTACCAATGGAAGCTCTACCCGACCTAGTGTGTCTTCACTGTTCCCTCTGGATTGCTCCTGGGCTTCATGGTGGGACACCGAGACATCGAGGCCAACCCCGTCAAGGTCGACGCAATCTGCAACATGGTCAGGCCATCTTGCAAGAAAGACGTCATGAAGCTCACAGGTATGATGGCGGCTCTAGGTCGTTTCATTAGCAAGCTTGGCGAAAAAGGTCTGCCCTTCTTCAAGCTATTGAAGAAGGCGGATAAATTTGTCTGGGATGAAGAAGCACAGAAAACTTTCGAGGCTCTCAAGGAGTCCTTGACTTCTCCACTGATCATGATGCCTCCAATCCTAAACGAAACACTCCTTCTCTACATCTCGGCCACCACTAATGTGGTCAACACGGTTCTCATCGCCGAATACGAAGAAGAAGGGCAGGTCTATCCTGTCCAACGACCTGTGTATTACGTAAGTGAGGTCCTGGCCGATGCTAAAACACGTTACTCACAGCCTCAAAAGCTGCTCTATGCGCTCCTGATCACATCAAAGAATCTCCGGCACTACTTTCATGCTCACAAGATCAAGGTGCCTTCCTCCTTCCCGCTATGGGAGATCATCTGCAACCCCGACCCCAACGGCCGCATCATCAAGTGATCGGTCGAGCTGGGCGAGTTCGACATCGAGTTCTGCTCCTGGCAGGCGATCAAGTCACAGATCCTAGATGACTTTGTGTTAGAGTGGACAGAAATCTAGATGCCCCCTCCCAAGGAGCGACCTGAACATTGGATAATGTACATCGATGGTGCCCTCAACCTCGAGGGTGCCGGGCAGGTGTGCTGTTCATATCTCCCCAGGGAGAGCAACTTAAATACGTTCTACAGATACACTACAAGGCTAATCCACAGGCTCCGAATTGCAGTGTTCCTAGGCATCAAGCAACTGCTGGCCTATGGTGACTCCAAGGTCGTCATCGAGCAGGTCAATAAGGAGTGGGATTGTGTCAAATACACAATGAATGCTTACTGCACTAAGATTCGAAAACTCGAAGGCCACTTCGAGGGGATCGAGTTCCAGCATGTGCCGCGCAACAACAATGTTGCTGCAGATGTCCTTTCCAAACTATGCTCCAAGCGAGCTCTAGTCCCGGCAGGTGTGTTCGTCCAAGACCTACCCAAGCCGTCTATCAAGATATTGGATCCGGACAATCCAGACCAAGGTCAGCCTGACCCAATACTAGCACCTCCCCGCGATGTGCTGATGACAGAAAAAGAAGATGATTGGCGCGAGCCTTTCCTGGCCTTCCTGGTCCACCAGAGGGACCCAGAGGACAAAGCAGAACGAGAAAGAATCACCCGGCGTAGTGCCAACTACGTCATGATCGGCAACGACCTCTACAGAAACGCAGTCTCTACTGGCGTGCTGATGAAGTGTATCTTGCGATCAAAAGGTCTTCAGCTCTTGGCTGAGATCCATGGCGGCGAGTGTGGCTGCCACGCGGTATCCGCCAACCCGGTCAGCAAGGCCTATCGATCTAGTTTCTACTGGCCCACGGCCATGACCGATGCCAAAGACCTCGTCAAGAGGTGCAAATGATGCCAATTCTTTGCCAAACAGTAGCATCTGCCTGTAAAGATCTTGCGCACAATTCCTCCATCCTGGCCCTTCGCCATGTGGGGTCTCGATTCAATAGGACCGTTTAAAACAGCCTCGGGCGGCTATAAACACATCCTTGTTGCTGTAGACAAATTCACCAAGTGGATTGAAGTCCGGCCTGTCGCCAAGGTCACGTCGGACGAAGCAGCCAAATTCATCAAGGAGATAACACATCACTTCGGTGTGCCTAATAGAATCATCACTGACCTAGGGTCGGCCTTCACAGGATCAACTTTCTGGGACTTTTGCCAGCACAGCATGATTGATGTCTACTACTCTTCGGTCGCCCACCCCCGGTGCAACGACCAGGTCGAGCGTGCCAACAACATGGTATTACAAGCTCGGGACCCAGGTTAGTTCAGCTACGGAGTGTGCCAACTACGCTTCCCGCTGGCTAGTCGAGATACCCCATGTGATCTGGGGTCTCCGGACACAGGTCAGTTCAGCTACGGGCTTCTCGCCTTTCTTTTTGGTATATGGTTCAGAGGCCATACTTCTTACCGACGTCACCTTTGGAGCTCAACAAATACAATTTTATGATGAAGGCGAAGCCGAGAAGACTCGTCGCGTCGACCTAGACAGCCTCAAGGAACAAAGGGTGACAGCTGTCATGTGGCAAGCTCACCACGACCAGCAGCTCCGTCGTTACCATGATCGCAACGTCAAAGAGTGCTCCCTCAACTTTGGTGACCTCGTCTTGCGACGTATCCAGAAGACCGACGGCATGCACAAGTTGTCCGCCCCTTGGGAGGGACCCTTCATCGTCACCGAAGTCATCAGCCCATCTACATATCGCCTCCAGTGGGGCGACGACCAAGGAGTTCCTAACCCTTGGAAAGTGGAGCGCCTGCGTCGATTCTATCTGTAGAATAGTTTTTATACCAGCTATGTATCCTTCATCCTTGTACTTTTAGTTAAATAAATATTAAGTTTCTAGCAGTCATCTGCTGTGCCTTGAGTTCTTTTCTCCTTCTTTCCATGTCATGTTCCCGCACCCTCGACATGCTCGGGGGCTTGGCCATGCCAAGCTAAAGGTTGCTCGACCTGAGGATGTCGTCTCTTATGATTGTCTACTTCATGTTTCTACGAGCTTGCTTGGTCGTGTGGTTGCAAAACCTAAGTCCCAAACTCGCCCCGCACGCCGGCTACACGTAAGCCTCCCCGCTGAGCCGTGGTGGTCGGTAAGCCGTCCTCTCCGACAGAAGTGGTTAGTGGGGCACCCTACAGCGCAATGCCTCAGGGCTACCAAGCTCGTATAAACATAAATAATACCTAACTTTGAGCCAAAAGAAGACCATCATTGTCTTTACATGGCACGGAACATTGTGCTCCGGCAAACAAGGGGGTACAACTCTAAGGCTACGACTACTCATCATCGTCGCCTTCATAATCAATGGCGTCCATGATCTTCTCCGCCGCTGTTTGCACCTCCACCTCTACGGCCAAGTGGTCTTTCGATGCGTCTAGGCCTTCCCCGACCTTGACCATGTCGACCTCGGGGAAGTGCGACTTCACACGCACCAACGACTCCACTACCGCCATCAAGCTCGTAGCCCTCAGGAGATCCATTAGCTTTTGAGGTGCGGCCATGAGCCAGTCAATCACCGGTTTGGGCTCCTCCCGGCCACCTGAGAAACCACCATGTCCATGGCGTGGTCGGCAGCGTTCTTCAGGTCGTTCACCTCCACTTCAAGTCCTGCAATGGCCACCTGGTCATTTTGCAACGATTGCAAGGCTACCACGAGACTGACCTCAAGGTCCTTTCGTGCTTGTTTTTCGCAAGCCAGCTTTTGGCTCATGGTGTACTCACTCCCGATGGTGGCCTCGGTTTCTCTCTTGAGCTCCGCAGCGCCCTCATCAGCTGCCTTCAAGTCCTTCTCAAGGCTCCTGACCCTTTCCTTGGCACCCTTGAGGTCCTCCTTGAGCTTGTCCTTTTCCTTGTAGAATTCTGCAGCGAACAAGATGTTGTTAACTTCACAAATTCAATTCAGCGAAACAGAACTAAAGGTCGTGAGTCCCTGGTCTTACCGGCGCTCACAGTCTTCAGCAATGTGTCGGCGTCTCGGACTTTATGTCGCTCCGCCTCTAGCTCGTCCTTGAGCTTATTCTTCTTTGCAGCTGCCTCGTCCTTGGCTCGCTTGAGCTCCTGCTCAAGTTGCTGCGCCCGCACGTGCATAGTTGTGGTGTTTCTACATTGGTCGGCCCTACCCTGGGCACGGTCCGCCAACGACTGCTTCCAAGACAAAAGTTAGGCTACTAATCAAATTTACCCGATGACTCAACAAATGAACTCAAGGGCAGTACTTTACCTTAAATGAGCTGTTGAGTGTCAAGATGGAACGACGGACATCCCTCATGTCTTCATCGTCTTCAAAGATGTCCCCCTCCCACGGCGAACCGTTCCAGTCGATCTCCCGATCCAGCTTTTCCCGAGCCATCGACGTCGAACCCGGTACTGCCCAAACGGTTGTTTCTGGGTCCTCCTGCGGTGGCTCAAGTTGATCTTGGTCCACTGCCAGATCCTGAGCTGATGTAGCTGGTACCGTGTTGATTGGCTCCGGATTTTTAACTGGCAGGGGTGTTGACACTGTCAAGCCTCCAGTGGAACTCTGGGTTCCAACCTCTTGCTCGGATGTCGTCATCTTGGCAGGGGGGTCCTGGGAACCGAGGTGCTCTAAGGTTCAGCGTCCGACCTGCATGGGTTAGTTCGTAAGTATGCATCGACCTCGTATAAACATTACGTGTTGAAGCGGCACTAAGGTCTTACCTTGCTACTGCCTTCACACGAGCCTTCGGCTTCAGGGGCCGACCTGGCACCTTCGTTGGCATCTTGGCCTAGATACCGGCCTTGGCCAGCTGGGCCTCCCTTATGCGGCAGAGGTCTTCCTCCATCGTCTTCATCTCCAGCTCCCACTTCCGCTTAGTGGCGGGACTTGGCAACCTTGGTGCTACAACATCGTCCTCGTCTGACAGCGAGTCTATAGCTTCATCCTTCTCCTCGACGTCCTCTGCCGTCGGGGTGGGGTCCGGTGAAGGACTGAACTGGCGACCAGAGAGGGGGGATTGAATGGGAGCCGATAAAAATTCTTCTCGAAGGAGATGACTTCTCCAACAAGATGAACTTGGTCGGGTACCCAAAATCACACACTCCGCACACAACCTTCCGTTTGCCAAAACCACGTAGCCACTGGAGTGCTATTGGTCCTAGGAAGAAACACTACCTGCAGGCACAGCTTCTACACACACACGGCAGCGGAAACAACTCGGAAGCTGTCTTCCTGGAGGGGGCGGTTAGACCGGGCATGGGGGCATTTAGACCACCTCAACCTGGTAACTAAGAAATCCTCCGAAACACCTCTTCCGAGTTCCAAAACTCTCCACAGTTTCACCCACTGGATTCTCTGGTCAAGGCCAAGCTAGCTACCAGAAAATCTGGGCGAAAACCAAAACTTCACCCAAGGGCCTAGGGGCGGTTTAACCGGCTCACGGGGGCGGTTTAACCTCCTGTACACAGCAAGGAACACAAGCCAAGATCTCCTAGCAAACAGCACCAAAATGGACCCCAATTTCACCAGAACGCTCCTCTGATCAAGGCGAACAAACTCACAGAGGAAAATCCGACAAAATCAAAACTTCCACTTGGGAGACCCAGGGCGGTTAGACCGCCCCCTATGGCGGTTAGACCGCCCCTCCCAGAAAACCTGGCCGCGGGTCAAACCTCAACTTCCCATCGCCCGATCTCCCGATTCACCCCACGGAAGGCAGCGAAACTTCGGGGGTACTTGTGTTACCTCCTGGGCAACCTATCCACCAAAGGAATTGTCCCGAAACGCTCTCAATCAAAGGGAATCACGGATCTTGGCCCTCTAGGTCATGAACTCGAGCAACTCAAAAAACCACCAAATCGAGGTCAATTCAAGGGAGTTCTTGGGGCCAAGTCACCAGCCAAAGAGGCACAAGGTCCTCATACGTGACACTCAATAAGAATCCCGCAAGAAATCGCCCATAAAACTCCGCCACGAAAATCACAAGAAAGAGCTCCGAAAATCACCAAAAAGACAAACGGGAGAGGCAACACAAGGCCTTGAGGAACCACGCCGAATCATCTATACATACCATGAAGGTTCATACAAGGTCTAGCTTGCCACCCGGTCATCCATCCCTCTCTCAAGATCTCACCATGAAGCTCTCAAGCTAGTCCTAGAAATTCCTAAGGAAAATAAGAAGGGAAAATAGCAAAGGAAAATGAGCTAGGGTTCCAAGAGTTGGCTGCCATCCCACAACTCAAGTGTTTATATAGGGGCAACCAAAAGACTAAACTACCCTTACTAGCAACTAGGGATACAAGCCCCTCAAGGGCAATTTTGGAAGTCTTCAGTTCAGCACCATCGACTGGATGCCCAGCGACCGCAAACTTGCTTAGCCTCGACGCAAGCCTTGCGATCCCGACGCGTGTCCTCCGCTTCGAAGCTTCTCGACGGCTACAACCCGGGCAGTCAGACCGCCCCCCTAGGCGGTTAGACCGGCCCCAGGCGGTCAGACCGCCCCACCTGGGCAGTTGAACCGGCCTGGCAGGCCACACTCCTCCGTTGAGTCTTCGGCCTCGGTTTTGTGGCTCAACCGAGTAACCCAGTGGTTTTATGGTGAACCATTGCAAACCCCGCAGACTTGGTGTAGCCTCTGCCAATCTCCACTCATGACTCGGCTCCCACCATGTCCCGGCTTGACCTTGGTTTTGAGGTTCAACCAAGAAACCATCCATGACTTCGTCTTGCTGTTCTTGCCACAATGCGGCCCGTACTTGACCCCGCTGGCCACCGGGTCCCTCGAACCAAGCCTACTTGTCTTCTCCACACCTGGAGGCCTACCCGGTAACGATCTTTCGCGCTTGTTCTTCACCTGCACCAACACCAGTCAAGCTGCAGCCTGCACCTGCAATACTTAGCCAAGAGTCAGTCCACACAATGTTGTCAATCACTCATCACACCAGGAAGCGACTATCCACCGGTCCTCGAACCACACAGGCTCTCAATCTCCCCCTTGATGAGTGCATTGTCAACACACATGATTGGTAACCAAAGAGAGAAGGAAAAGAAAAGAAACGACTACAATAAGCGATCGAAAGCCAAAGAAAACGCGAAGAACAAGATCACTTGAAGAAGAAAAGTCTCGATCCCCTTAGGCAAGGGCAACGGCTCGACACAACCGAGACAAAAACAAGCTCATACAAAGAGAAAGACCACCAAAGGCACATAAGGCCACAAGCCACAAACTCACACAAGAGCTCCCCTTGCACATATGCAAGCTCCCCCTGAGCCAAAGCACACTCCCCCTGAACCAATGCAGCAATGCAACATGGGAATGCAACAACCTGCTCACACTACCCAGGGTGGTTAGACCGCATGCCCAGCCCGGTCAGACCGCCCTCTCTGGGATCTGACCGCCTGGGGGCGGTTAGACCGCCCAAAGAAACCGGCCCTGCACCAAACTTTTCAAAACCTGCCCGAACTAGTTTGAATACCTTCCAAATGCTCCCAGGTGCCCAAATCATGCCCAAACTTCTCCCCCTTGTTGACAATGCATGAATCAAGGCAAAATGCGAAAAGTTTCAACCTAGAGCTTCTCAAATAGACAAAATTCAACATAGCATGCTACACATATCCAAATGAGCAAGTTAGATACTCTATAGCTTCGTATGAACATAAACTACAAGATCACCAAGTTTCACAACCATTGGGTAAAGCTAAGATAGAATTGATCATTTTTGCAAAAATTTACCCTCTCATGAGCAAAGTCCTAAACATGAGCAAAACATGTCAAAATAGCAAAGCCACACAAACTTCATGTTAGGACAACCATTCTAAGTATAAGACCATCATAAATACCCACAAGGACCTCATGTTATATCAAAGCCACCGAGCCATGTGCCTACTTCTATATATGAGACTTCTCATTGGTAAGCAACATGCAACGGTTTAGCACCCAAAAGCAATTTAAATGAAGCACATATGACATGGGAGCACATTTTCCAAGCAATTTATATTTCATTTTCAGATTCATATTTGGTACATGAAATGTCTTTGCGACAAAAAGGAACTTATGCCCCTCCACAAGATAAAGCAAGGGGGCTAAACATTCATGATGGCAAATGAACCTTTGGCCCCATATACTCAAAATAAGCTATCCAAGCACAAATTAAGCATAGAAAAGCCACTAAAACATGTCATGATCATATAAAGGCATTTACTCACAAGAGAGCATACATGTGACATTTTTCAAAAACATAGCTATCAACCATGGATATAAATCAAGATCATCAAGAGCTAAGACACACTAAGCCATATCATACCAAACTAGCTCACAAGATCATATACAGCACATCATGGTGAATAATGTATATAGGAGAAGCTTTCCCTACAAAATGCATGCAACCTAAGATACAAAGATGCCTATACATCATGTTACAAATGCAATGCAAAATGCAAGAAATGCATAAAGGGAACTGTACATATGCTACACAAGGAGCTCCCACTCCAACTCAAGAGACCAAACACACACCAAGTTCTCCCCGTAAATGAGTGAAAGTTGCTTGATCTAGAGGCTTGGTGAAAATATCTGCTAGTTGGTTTTGTGTGGGTACATGAATCAAAGCGATTTTTCCTTTCTCAACATTATCCCTCAGAAAATGGTACCTCACTTCTATATGCTTGGTTTGGGAATGAAGCACTGGGTTCTTAGCAAAACTAATGGCACTTGTGCTGTCACAAAGAAGTGGAACCTGGGTATACTCCTCACCAAAGTCACTCATGGTGTATGTGATCCAAAGGAGCTGAGAGCAACCACTAGCTGCGGCAACGTATTCGGATTCGGTTGTAGATTGAGCAACACTCGATTGTTTGCGGGAAGACCAAGACACCAAAGAAGAACCCAAGAACTGGCAAGTCCTAGAATTGGACTACCTATCCAACCGACACCCAGCAAAATCCGCGTCTGAAAAACCGTGAAGCTCCAAAGAAGAAGACGCAGAGTACCAAAGGCCGAAGTCGGGAGTGTATCGCAAATACCTAAATATGCGCTTGACTGCTTGCCGATGCGAAGTCCTTGGAGACGCTTGAAAACGAGCGCACAGACATACCGAGAATTGGATGTCCGGCCTCGTCACCATCAGGTACAGGAGGGAGCCGATCATGCTCTGGTACTCCTTCTGGTCCACATGTTCACCGTCCTCGTCCGCATCAAGGGCTGTAGTCGTACTCATCGGCGTCGTCATGGCCTTGGAGTCCTCCATCTTGAACATCCACACAATGTCCTTGGTGTACTTGGCTTGGTGTACAAACGTTCCTTCCTTTGATTGCTTGATTTGGAGCCTGAGGAAGAACTGCAACTCACCCATCATGCTCATCTCGAATTCCCTGCTCATGTCTTCTGCAAACCTCGACCGTGTAGTGCGTTCGTTGATGTTCCCGATGATTGTTGAAGCTGGGTGATCCACTTGTACTCGCCGGGGAGCTTCTCGCCTCGAAGCCACCCCCCCTCAGCTGCAGCTTCCTCTCGATCTAGGCACGTCGTCGTAGGTGTGGGAGAAGGTCCGTCCTCGATCGTAGTCGAAGTAGTATGTACATGCTCAACCGCGGGCGCCACACCACCATCTTCCTCATCTCCTTGCTGCTGCACCTCATCCTTGAAAATCTCCTTGCCAAGTTCCTCGTCACCTGCACACTCAAAAAACAAGCGAACTACGTGGTTGTGTCTTGTCGAAGGTAACCTCACAAGTCTCCACAATTTGGTTAGTTTCAAGATTGAGCACCCGAAAAGCTCTAGAATGAGACGCGTAACCAAAGAAAATGCCATCGACAGACGTAGCCTCGAACTTATCCAACTTCTTCCCTTTCTTAAGAATGAAGCATTTGCAGCCAAAGACGTGAAAGTGACTCACCTTGCGGGTTCTACCGTGCATCAACTCGTAGCAAGTTTTCTTCTTATGGACCCTGAGGTAAATCCTGTTCGACACGTAGCACGCGGTATTGACCGCCTCAGCCCAGAACCTTATCGGAGTCCTATGCTCATCGAGCATCGTCCGAGCCATTTCACACAGGGTTCTGTTTTTCCTTTCCACCACGCCATTTTGGGGAGGCGTATACGGACTAGAGAACTAGTGTTCAAGACCCAAGTCATGGCAAAAGGTTTCGAAGCGAGAGTTTTTAAATTCCGAGCCATTGTCACTGCAGATCGCTCGTATGGCATCTCCGTGCCTCTCGTTCTTCAACCTCAAGACAAGATCTCAAACAAAACCAAATGTCTCCCCTTTCTCCTCCAAAAAGAAAACCCAAGCATACCGAGAGTAGTCGTCCACCACAACCAGGATGTATCACTTCCCACCCACAGATCGCACACGAGCTGGGCCAACAAGGTCCATATGGAGCAGCTCGCATGGATGCTCCGTCATCACATCGGTGAGGGGTGGATGGGAAGCAGCTACCATCTTAGCATGCCTGCACGGCGCACACACCAAATCCTTTTCAAACCTCAAGCGGGGCAATCTTCGGACCAAGTTGAGTCCACTCAAGCGTGACAACAAGTCAAAACTCAAGTGACCCAACCTCCTATGCCACTTCCACAACTCACCCGAAGAACCAGCCACAAAACACCTCGAAACACCCGAACTCTGAGAGAAATCCGCTCGAAATATTTGACCCTCGGGGACGACCACACAGACAAGGTCACCTCGAGCATCAAGTATCCGAGAACCACCAGACTTAAACAACACCTCAAAACCTTCCTCAAGAAGCTGGGAAATAGAGAGCAAATTAAAACCCAATGACTTGACCAAGGCAACTCGCTTCAGCACCACTTTGTCACTTACCCTCACTTCACCTTCAGCAAGTACACGCCCTCGTCCATTGTCCCCAAAGGTGATGTATGTCCTGGACACCACCTGGGTGAGGCTGGAGAACCACCCCTGATCTCCGGTCATGTGCCTAGAACAACCGGAGTCGATCAACCAAATGTTCCCCAAGCCTCCCACCTGAAATTCAACAACGAGCACGTGAGTGAACAAACGACTTAGCACTAGGGTTAGTACCAAAAGAGTAAAACCAGTGCCGACCCATTTGCTCCAAAGTGGGGTTAGTACCATCCATTCCATCACGCCTACCAAAGGTACCACCACATGAATCACCACGAGGAAACCACCCCTGTCTCACTGGAGGAGCACGAAGGCCACGAAAGGAAGACCGTGGACCGTAGCTCCTCTCCAACTCAAAACTGCGACCTCTCCCAAATTCATCTCGACAACGAGGGGGAGAACGTCCAGCAAATTCAACACCACCAGACTCACCATGCCAATCACCAGTACCACGACCACCAGAACTGAAACCACTCGAAACTCCACCTCGAAAACCAAACCGCCCAGAATTCTGGGGGGGCGGTCTGACCGCCTAGCCAGGCTAGTCTAACCGCCCCCCTCTGGGCAGGGCCGGTTTGACCGCCCCTCCAGGCCGGTCTGACCGCCCCTCCAGGCCGGTCTGACCGCCCTCTCCAGAAAACCTCCTCGGCTGCGGGAACTCGCATCTCCCCATGCCGGAACACTTCTCACAATCGCCTTACCCCTGGGCAGTGGCATACGAGGCTCAGGCACACCATGAGATGGGTGGTACCTGTCCTTGTTCGTCGACTCCTTTGCCATCCTTTCTTCCCGCTTCCTCTTGAAGCAAAACTCACCCTTGTGACCATCTCTCCCACAATAGTCATAATGAAACCGTATGGGCTTAGGTTTAGGCTCAGGTTGGGGTTGCTCACTTGGTTTCTCATTTGGTTTCTCCTCACTCGGCTTCTCTTTCGGTTTCTCCTCACTAGGCTTCTTACCCTTTTTCCTAAAGAACTCATTCCCTAAGTCACTCTTGAAGTTGATGGGTTTTTGGAAATCATTTGTTTGAGGAGGAAACACTGGTGGATCTGGGGTTGTGTCAAGTCGGTTTCTCAATGGGTTTGGCTTAGGAGCATAGGCATTTTTGTGGAAGGTTTTTGGTGGAGCTTGGATATCACCAATCTTCTCTCCTCCCTCACCACTACACTCTCCAATCTTATCTGACCCAAGCGCTTGCCCATCATAGCGCTTGTATGCCTCTATCATCATCCTAAGATTTGGTTCATGACCCGACAACCAACCCATCATTTTTCTCAACTCATCATTTTCATCCTGCAAGCGATCAACATAATGTGCAAGTTCTAGGTTCTTAACAGCTTGCAATTCAAAACTAGAGCATGAAGTATGAATAGGAGCTTTCAATTCAGCTTCAAGCGAGACAATGTAAGCACGAGACTCATCAAGCTTTCCATGCAAAACAGGGCAAGAAGTGCAAGCACCTAGCAAAGCATGTCTAGACGTAAGCTCAGCCACTTCAACCCTAAGCACATCTAGTTCCTCACACTTGGAGGCATGTTTTTCCTTAAGAGCAGTAAGATCAGCTAGGAACACAGAGCAATCAGCACAATCAACCTCATCAGAAACAACAGGTGAAGCCTTAAGCGAATCAATTTCAAGCTTAGCATCCAGATTTTGTGTTTCTAGCTCAGCCACTCTAGTCCTAGCATCCTCGAGCGAGGCCCTAAGCTCCTTCCTCATCTTCTTCTCCTCTCTAAGCATGTCATCATGATTATCGAGCAATTTTCCTAACTCCTCATTCTCCAGGCACAAGAAGGAAAGCTCGTCACGAACCTCATTCTCGGAGTCAGAGTCCGAGTCGTCCTTCTGACTCTTCTTGCTGCCGAAGCTGTGTGCCATGCCATAGAAGCCGTCACACGCGAAGCAGCTCAGCCCGCTTAGGTTCTTGGATCCCTTCTTGCTCTTGCGCCGATCACCTTCGTCTTCACTGCTACTCAAGCTCGAGGTAGAGTATGCGGAGCTAGAGTCGACATCGCTCGCTCCGACCATCGCTCGGGCCTTCTTGCCATGGCCGTCCTCCTTCCTCGATCGTCACTCGTCCTTGTGCTTATGCTTGTGCTTGTGATCGTGCCTCGACCGGTACTTGTTCTCCGTCTTCGACCGGTGCTTCTAGTTGTCCTTGTTCTCCATCTTCTCAGGGCAGTCGGTGACGAAGTGTCCTGGCTTGCCGCACTGAAAGCACGTCCTCGTGTTCCTCCTTGTGCTCACCCGGTTCTCGTGCATCCTCTCGAACCTCCTGGTCAGTAGCGCCAACTCGTCCTCTCCAAGCACGTCGAACTCCTCATCTGGCAAAGACATCAAAGAGGACAAAGAGTACATCCTGGTGGATGGGTTAGTGTTAGACTTTGCACCTGAGCCACCGATGAGGGTGAGACTATGAGAGTCAGTCAGGCCCTCAAGCTTGGCTGTCACACCCCGGTCCACCTCAGCCGACTTGAGCTTCGAGAACAGCTCGTCTACCGACAAAGTCTCATACTTATCCGACTCAAGTATGGCCTCGACCTTTCCAACGAGTCCAAGAGCTTCACGGTTCACTCATGACCATCGTACGGGAGCACGGCCACTTTGGCCCTCATGTTGTTCACAATCACCGTGAACCGCTGGAACATTGTATCGATGGACTCACCGGGGAGATGAGTGAAGTTCTCGTACTCTCTCTGGTATGTCGCAAACAACCGAGCCTGAACCTGACTGTTTCCAGCATGAGCATTCTTTAGCGTTTCCCAAATCCTACAAGCCAAGTCCTCTGTCTGAACCCGATCGAATTCGGACTAACACAGAGCACGAAACAAGTAGTCGACCACCTTGTTGTTGGTGTCGTGCATATCCCTCGATCCCGGAGCAAGGAATTTAATCAGATGAACATAAGTTGTGATCACCGTAACGTCCCAAAGGATCTGACCCTTGCCGCGGAGGAACGCAGCCATCCGCCTCTGCCACATCTGGTAGTTCTTTCCATCGAAGTGCGGAGGACCCGATCCCCGTTCCTGGTACACCATCTTTGGATCTTAGACTGGTTAGAGTCCCGAAAGACCCGTAAACTGGCTCTGATACCACTTGAAGGACCGAACTGGCGACCAGAGAGGGGGGGAGTGAATGGGAGCCGATAAAAATTCTTCTCGAAGGAGATGACTTCTCCAATAAGATGAACTTGTTCGGGTACCCAAAATCACACGCTCTGCACACAACCTTCCGTTTGCCAAAACCACGTAGCCACTTAGTGCTACTGGTCCTAGGAAGAAACACTACCTGCAGGCACAGCTTCTACACACACACGGCAGCGGAAACAACTCGGAAGTTGTCTGCCTGGAGGGGTGGTTAGACCGGGTATGGGGGGCGGTTAGACCGGGTATGGGGGGTGGTTAGACCGCCTCCACCTGGTAACCAAGAAATCCTCCGAAACACCTCTTCCGAGTTCCAAAACTCTCCACGGTTTCACCCACTGGATTCTCTGGTCAAGGCCAAGCTAGCTACCAGAAAATCTTGGCGAAAACCAAAACTTCACCCAAGGGCCTAGGGGTGGTTTAACCGGCTCACGGGGGCGGTTTAACCTCCTGTACCCAGCAAGGAACACAAGCCAAGAACTCCTAGCAAACAGCACCGAAACGGACCCCAATTTCACCAGAACGCTCCTCTGATCAAGGCGAACAAACTCACAGAGGAAAATCCGACAAAATCAAAACTTCCACTTGGGAGACCCAGGGTGGTTAGACCGCCCCCCTATGGCGGTTAGACCGCCCCTCCCAGAAAACCTGGCCGCGGGTCAAACCTCAACTTCCTATCGCCCGATCTCCCGATTCACCCCACGGATTGCAGCGAAACTTCGGGGATACCTAGGTTACCTCCTGGGCAACCTCTCCACCAAAGGAATTGTCCCAAAACGCTCTCACTCAAAGGGAATCACGGATCTTGGCCCTCTAGGTCATGAACTCGAGCAACTCAAAAAACCACCAAATCGAGGTCGATTCAAGGGAGTTCTTGGGTCCAAGCCACCAGCCAAAGAGGCACAAGGTCCTCATACGTGACACCCAACAAGAATCCCGCAAGAAATCAGCCTCAAAACTCCGCCACGAAAATCACAAGAAAGAGCTCCGAAAATCATCAAAAAGACAAACGGGAGAGGCAACACAAGGCCTTGAGGAACCACGCCGAATCATCTATACATACCATGAAGGTTCATACAAGGTCTAGCTTGCCACCCGGTCATCCATCCCTCTCTCAAGATCTCACCATGAAGCTTTCAAGCTAGTCCTAGAAATTCCTACGGAAAATAGGAAGGGAAAATAGCAAAGAAAATTGAGCTAGGGTTCCAAGAGTTGGCTGCCATCCCACAACTCAAGTGGTTATATGGGGGCAACCCAAAGACTAAAGATACAAGAGAACTCATACCTAGATCCCAAGTAGACTTGGAACTTGAAGTAGAACTACTCTAGCCTATCTCCTAGCCTTGGAAACCAAAAGTGAGAGAGGGGTTGCAAAGTGAGTTGCTAAGAAACGAACCCCCTCCCCTTCTATTTATTAGCCTGAGCACTAGCGTGAGAGCACTGCAAACACCCCCGGAATGGACTTAGGGACCAAGCAGGAAGCACAACGTGGAAGGCCAGGATGGTCCGCCTCGGCTTGTGCTTTCTCGTGGTGGCTGTCAGGTGGGTCCTCAAGGCGGTTCCACGTGTCCACACGGTTTTGAGGCGGTTTTGGTGCCTGTGGGCCCTTCAATTTATGTGACGTCCACATGTCGCCCTCTGATTCATCGGGGTGTGCCTCCTTTGGATTGATGACATGGCTTGCATGCATGGAATCCTAGGTGACAGCCCCTCCTCGGCTGAGGTGATGTGGCATGGACCATAGAAGGTGAGTTTGTCACTTCTTTTATGCTTATTTTCCTGCAATCAAATAATTTCCTAGGACAAGTGGAACTACGTTATTCTTAACTAAATGCGTGCAAGAAATGCCTTTTGCTCCTTTATTCATGAGTAAATTGATGGCTAAATTAAGCACTTAACAGCCGTCAACAGATGCATGAAGACGCTAAAAGGTATGTTGCCTCATGCCCCGAATGCCAAAGAATTGGAAACATATCTCAAAGGAATTTTATACCCTTGAATTAGAATCTACAAATTGATTTATTTGATGTTTGGGGGATAGATTTTATGGGGCCTTTTAAAAATTCATATGGATATGAGCACATTCTAGTCATGGTTGATTATGTATCCAAGTGGGTAGAGGCCATCCCATGTTGTAAAGCTTCTACGGAAGAGTCCATTGCAATGATTAAGAGTGTGATTTTCCCTCGCTATGGTACTCCAAGAATCTTGATAAGCGATGGAGGGACTCATTTAACCGGAAAGAATTTTAAGAAGTGCTTGTCTAAGCTGGGGATTGAACATAGAGTGGCCATGACATATCACCCACAAACCAACGGACAAGCGGAAACATTAAATAGGCAACTAAAGAGTATCCTCAATAAGACTATATAAAAGGGAGGCAAGGATTGGTCAAAGAAATTGGATGGAGCATTATGGGCATATAGGACGGCATTCAAGACACCAATAGGTATGACTCCATGTCAATTTGTTTATGGCAAGGCTTGTCATCTTCTGGTTGAGCTAGAACACAAGGTATATTGCGTGATAGAAGAGATGAACCTCGACTTAGATGCCGTAAGGATAAAAAGAAGGATTCAAATTAGCGAGCTAGAGGAGATGACGTTGAAGACCTATGAGAATGCAAGCATTTATAAAGAAAGAATTAAGAGATGGTATGACAAGAGGCTTAAAAAGAAAGAGTTCAAGGAAGCAGATAAGGTCCTCCTCTATAATTCAAGGTTTAAAACTTTCGGAAGAGAAAATTGCAAAGTAAATGGGACGGACCTTATGTCGTTCACTCGGTGCTATCCAATGGAGCGGTCACAATCATGGATGCAAAAGGAGATCAATTCATGGTGAATGATCAGCGGCTCAAGGTGTATCTCGAACCCGATGTCGTGCCCCTTCACTATGTTGACATCTTTATCATGGAGGATGAGCCCGAACGTCAAGCGTAGGACGTAAAACAAGGTATGCAATTGTCGGTGTTTTAGACCGGCAACCTACCAAGGGGGGTACCCGAGGTAGATGTTTGTGGCATCGCCGAGATCGGAAACTCGAAGGAGAGACACGTGGAACACAATTTGGATAGGTTCGGGCCGCAATGTGCGCCTATGTCATGTATGTCGCGTAGCTCTTGATTGATGGGGTGTTGTTTACAGAATGATGTAGATGTCTAGAGAGGGGTCCCTGCCTCGCCTTATATAGTCTGGGAGGCATGGCTACAAGTCGGTTTAGAGAAGGAGTACTAGCCGTACACAGGTAGGAGTACTCTACATGGGTTTGGACATGCCTAGCCTTCCTATCCGAGTACTAGTCCTCTGTTGCCTTGTATTGCACACCGTCTTGCACCATGTAGCAAAATTCGAGTAGTCCCAGGGGCCCACGTAGTAGTCGGTTCTAGTACCCGCCTGGGTATTGGGCCCTGCGATGTCCATACGACAAGCGTCGAGTACTTTGTAGTCGAGCGAGTGTTGACATTTCTTAATGTCATCACTAGGTTTGTATTCCCAGTAACGGTGCCAGAATTGGTGGATGGCATTCCTTACCATCTTTCCTAAGTTCATGAGTTCCTAGCAAGGATGCCAGAAATGTTCCGATGGTAATCCTAACGTTACAAAGAATCCGCAAGCGCACGTATATACCATTCTAGCATTTCCCCAAAGGAGTATTCCAAAGGGTATCGAATCCAAGGAAGGCGTGGTCGGATTAACATGTGCAACACTATTGCAATGAGTATAGATCAATGACAAGAATAAGTCAGGTCCCAAACACAGGGGTAAGATATGATAAGGATGGGTAGTGTGAACACACCCGAACTCATTCTCTCTATGGTACACTAGGGCTTAGGAGGCAACATACGAGTTAGCTCTAGGTTCTAAGGTACTAAACATATAAAGTTAGTAGAAGCCAGTCAGTCACATAAGCATTGTATGAATATCAGCTCAGCACCCAGGCACAAACGGGGAGCTAACCGCCCGCGTCGCTTCCGCACGACGTCGGTTGTTAGATCTTAAACTCCTACAACGTAGCCGAACGTGGGGGATTACAAAGGGTCCCACGGCTATCACTACCACGGCCTACCCCTAACTATCCGTGGGATACGCTCATATGCAACGCAGCTACTCAACCCAAGCACCATGCTTGCGTTGTTAACTAGACACTGGCCGGCCCAGGCTATTGTGACCCAGGTCAGTGCCACCAGATAACTGGCCACTTACACCGAGAACCGTAGCTTGAACTAGAACTTCATACAACACAAACACGTGATCTAACTAGATCAAACTAGGCTAGGCACATAAACGAATTCGTGTTCTACTATGTCTATTCAACAGGATCAAAGGGTCGTGTTCATGAAGAACATGAGCCTCTAACTTATGAACAAACATCGAAGACATGAGTTAGTCATTCGTCAAGTGGTTCGAAAGGTCTTGATCCTCAAGAACATGAGCCTCTAAATGATGAACGAACGAAGAACACATGAACAAATCACCCATATATGCTAACACTACTTTATATGAAATAGCTGAATAACTGAAGTAGATCAAAGTCATACAATAAAATAAAGATACAAGAGAACTCATACCTAGATCCCAAAGTAGACTTGGAACCTGAAGTAGAACTACTCTAGCCTACCTCCTAGCCTTGGAAACCAAAAGTGAGAGAGGAGTTGGAAAGTGAGTTGGGTAAGAAATGAGTCCCTTCACATCTATTTATAGGACTAGGACAGCTTCGGGAGACTGGCGTGAACACCCCGGGAATGGATCAAGAGCCGACCAGGAAGCACCACGTGGAAGGCTGAGATGAGCCGATGCAAGGTCGGTTCGGCCGACCTGTGGGGTCGGCCGCTTGTGGGCCCACCTCAGCCTGTGCTTTCGCGTGGTGGCTGTCCTGTGGGTCCCAAGGTCGGTCCCCAGTGTCCACCTTGTTTTGAGGTGGTTTGCCTGCCCGTGGGCCCTTCAATCCTTGTGATGTCCATGTGTCACCCTCTGATTCGTCGGGGTTGCTTCCCTTGGATTGATGACATGGCTTGCATGCATGGGATCCTAGGTGGCAGCCCTTCCTTGGCTGTGGTGACGTGGCTTGGCCCATAGAAGGTGAGTTGTCACTCATTTTATGCTTATTTCATCTACAATCACAGAAACTCCATGGACAAGTGGAACTACATTATGCTTAACTAAATGCGTGTAAGAAATGCCTTTTGTTCCTTTATTTATGAGTATACTGACGGCTAAAGTAGGTACTTAACAGCCGTCAACAACTCCCCCAAGCTAGCCTCTTGCTCGTCCCGAGCAAGACACTAAGGACTTAGGTTGGTTGATCAGGAGTTGCTACGATGTTGTATTCCTAATCTATGACAAGCATACTGCTAGGTATTCTATCCAGAGTTGAATGAGTTAGAATTGATCTTACCTTTTGCTTGATCGATGTGGGGCATGTAGCTTCACCTTGCCTTGGGCGGTTGAAAGATAGAACGGTTATATAATGATTGCCAATTACTTGTACCTTGATCAGTTATCAATCCGGAGGTTTTGCAAGTTTTCAAAAAGAAATCAAAGTTCCTCAAATGATACTCTCAGATCGCTCAATGTGTATGGTTCCTCACCAAGGCATTGGGTTGCCTTCTTTCACAACCTACTCCTAATAGGTTTATATGTGGAGCTGTAGGTAGGGAAAACATGTGGCATACCTGTTTCTCATGTATTGTCGAGTTGAAAACCAGATCCTTGGGAGCAACGAGTCATACAACCTGATCAAGATGTGCATGTGTGTGTGTATATGGTGGATGGAGAATGGACTCCTTTTGGCATGATTTTTCCTTCTCTCCTTTTTGATGATTTCGAGACTTGGGCTATGCTTCTTTATTTTCTTTTATCTTTTTTTATGCATGCTCTTGAGCATGTATCTCTCTTTTTTCACATAGCCCATAGTTCTTCCTGAATATTTTTGGAGAGGGATAAAATCATGACAATTCGACAAAACTCAATGAAGAAATCAGGTAGCATATGTGGAAGCTAACAGCAGCTAGAATCTACATATGGCCTTGGATAGGAATTTCTCATCATTAAGGACCTTATCATTTTAGTATTTTTCAAAAGAAATCTTTGGAAATCAAACATCACTTGGCACAAGCTCATAGAAACTCTATTATACCATATCATACCTCACAACAACCTAGGCAAAGGTCATGCTTTTTGCTAACCACAAGTTTCAAGCTAAGGTTTGATCGTGCAAGCCAGCTAACTCAAAACTTAAATAGGATACTAAGTTGTAAGCAAGGCATAGAAGAGGAATAAACAGAGCAACTATTCATCATTTCAACCATAGGAATGAAAGCATTCTTACCGCGCATATGAAAAGCAAACTAATTTAGGAAAGCAAATAAATATTTTTGGTCTTTTTAATTTTGCAGATTTTTATGTGTTTTTAGCATATGAGGTTCTGAAAACAAATGACGATACAAGTTACCTCAGAGTGGGGGTCCTCCCCCAAGCTTGCTTCAGGCTCACTACTGTGGAGGGGGATATCCCATCCATCGATAGTAAGCCCTCTGCTCCTCCAACTGCTGCTGCTGTGCCTGCTCGATGGCATGAAGTCTCTCGCCAGACATACGCTGCCAGTCCCAGGTGGACTCAGTGTGCTGGTGCACGGCCTCCTCCACGTAGCTGACTCGGATGTTGAGCTTGCTCATCTGCTGAGTGAGGGTAACCCCACGAGATGACGAGCGCAACCCGGACGACGGAGATGTCGCATCTCCGTAGGTAGTACCGGGAGGCATAGCCCACTCGCCACTGCCTACACTAGCCCAAGCCGAGCTACTCGTACCCTACTGGTACATGGGCTGATCCCAACAAGGTGCATATCTGGGAGTAACCCCCGCCATGTACTCGGTAGAGGTCCATGTACCGGGCGGAGGTGTGGTAGGCTGAGGCTGTGGCTGAGGTGACGGCTGTGGAGACGGCTGTGGTGGCGGCTGTTGTGCTCTGACTGCTCTCCTCGATGCACTCCTAGTAACCCTGTCACCAGAGACACTAGAACGACGAGGTTCCTCGAGAGGAACGGTCAGTGGCCCTTGGCCGTACAACTTAAAATCTGGGTTAGGTAACCGAATCTGGTTTGGATAGCTAGGGTAAAAGAAAACCAAAGAATCATCCGGACCCTTCTTAAGAATATGCCCCTGAGTCAAGTAAGCTTCATCAATCTGAGTCTGGGGATTAGGAATGGAGGGCACATTGGGCCCTTGCGCAACCCTAAGATTCGTGACGATGCGAGAAATCAAGGGCGTACACTCAATAGAACCAGTCATCTTAAAATTCGTCAACCACTGCCGAATCATAGCTTGAACAGGGGAGACCTTGATCCGTCTGACCGCGGCATATAAGATCATCATCTTGTCAGTGTGCACGGTTCGTTGAAGGACCGATTAGGCGACCAGAGAGGGGGGAGTGAATGGGAGCCGATAAAAATTCTTCCTGAAGGATGAACTCGGCCTATGCCCCAAATTCACAACCTAGGATTCCCACACGAGTTTGCCAAGGTCGCGTAGTCACAACGGACCTACCAACCCTAGGAACAAACCGCAACTCAAAGCAACACAGAAGCGCAACTCAAGAAAGGTGCCGGGCGGACGGTCCGCAGGGGCTAGGCGGACGGTCCGCGGGACCATGGCGGACAGTCCGCAAAAGGTGCCCGAACAACCAGTATGCACCCATCGAAATTCGGACGGTCCGTTCCCTACCCTCGGACGGTCCGTGGGTAACTCGTACCGCGCGGACGGTCCGCGGTGCCTGGGCGGACGGTCCGCAAACCTCTCCCAACCAAAAACTCTTGACTCAACGGATCGAACCACGAACACGCACAAACAAGCGACGAACTGGACGAACACTGGTCCACGCGGATTGTCTGCGCCTACCAGGCGAACTGTCCGCCAGGTGCGAACAGACGCGGGAGTAGCAGGCCGAGAACAAGAATGCGAACGCACTTCCACCTATCCGTCCATGGATCTCCCAAACGGCTTAAGCTCTTGAGACAAGATTTGGGGGAGATGTGAAGCGTCCCTAGGGGATGCTATACCCCAAAACTTGAGACCTCAAATGAACTAAATCGCCGGGAATCGAATCGCAGCCGAGCTCTACCAAAAAGCTAGGGTTCCAACCGAAATCCTTCAATCGGAGGCCAAATCCAGAGATTGGGGGGGACAAGATCAAGCACAAAGATGCACAAGACATCTATCCATGATTCCCCTAAGAAAATCCGAACCCAAACACCTCAGAATTGAAGGAACAAGCCGCGCACGAAAATCCAACGAAAATAGCCCGAAAAAGACACGAAAATCACACGAGCTACAAGAAGGAAATCGATGCAACCATGAAAGCTTCCATACACTCGGAGGTCAGATTCTCTACAAAACGGTGAAGAAAATCTAAACCTATGGAGCAGGGAAATGAGAAGCAGTCCGGCAGGATGGTTTGCCCAGAAACCCTAGAGCTATATATATGAGTTCCTCTGGGATGGGCAAATGACCAAGCTACCCCTTGCACTTAAACTTAAGATACAAACCCCTCAGGGGCAATGTGGTCAAGTAGCACTCCTCTTCATCAGACGGCCACGCCTTTGCCGCAGTCCGCGTCCTCCCGACGTAAGCCCTGCGATCCCGCCGTGTGTCCCTCGGCATCGATGCTTCTCGGCGCTCCTAGATCACTTCTCCGCCCGCTGAGCCTCCGGTCTTGGTTTTGTGGCTCAACCAAGTAACTCGACGGTTTTGTGGTGAACCGCCGCAAACCCCGCGTGCAGACTCCGGTCGTGAGCCGCTACCCTACACCGGCTCCGGTCGACGACTTTGTCTTGCTTTTCTTGCCACCATGCGGCCCGAACTTGACCCCGTTCGGCCACCGGGTCCATCGAGCCGAGCCTACTTGTCTCTCCACTCCTCGGAGGCCCCGCAAGGCTAAGACCTTTCGCGCCCGCTCTTCACCTGCACCAACACAAGTCAAGCCGCAACCTGCACCTGCAATACTCGGCCAAGAGTCAGTCCACACCACGTTGTTAATCACTCATCACACCAGGGAGCGACCATCCACCGGTCCTCGGACGCTCCGGTCCTCAATCTCCCCCTTGATGAGTGCATTGACAACACACACATAGTAACCAATTCAGAGAAAAGAGAAAAAGAAAAGAAACGAATGAAAAACTCAAACAAGTGATCAAAAACCAAACAAAAGCCAAAACGAGATCACTTGAGAGCGAAAAATCTCGGTCCCCTAAGACAAGGGCAACGGCTCGACACAACCGAGATAAAATGCTCCAAGATTGTTGACTCCTCAAGGTGAGGCAAAAGGGCTCGACACCAACAGCAAAAGAGCACAACTAAAATCAGGAAAATCAGGCGCAAAGAGCTCCAAAGCACATGAATGCAAGCTCCCCCGGAACAAATGCATTTCTCCCAATTTTTCTCCCACTTGATGCAACTTTCTCCCCAAAGCAAGAATTGGGTACTATCTCTCCCCCTTGTTGGTAATGCATGAATCAAGTCTACAAATGCAAGCATGTGCGTCTCAAATAGACAAAGAGCATTACAACATGCTAAAAATGAGACATTGACAAGCAAGATAGCCACAAATTTAGTACAAGCATCGCCAACAAGATAGATAGGGACATATAAGCATGTGACATAGCCATGATCAAAAAGAAGCATTTTTCACAAAAATTTCCCTCTCATGAGCATAGGACCTAAGCATGGTCAAAGTGAGCACAAACAGCATATAACTCACAAACTTCATGCAAGGTCACAAATTCTTATCACAAGATCATCACAAACACCTACAAGCTATCTCATGTCATGTCAAAGCCACCGAGCCATGTGTCCACTTCTAAATGTGAGACTTCTCAACGGTGAACATCATGCAACGATTTAGCACCTAAGATAAGGAATTTAAAACAAATTTGACATGGAAGCATATTTTTCAAGCACAAGCATTTCATATACCAATTTCAAGATTTACAAATTAAGCATGGTACATGAAGTGCCTTTGCGGCAAAAAGAAGCTTAGGCTTCTCCACAAGGTAGCATGTAGGCTAAACATTCATGATGATAAATGGGTCTTTGACCCCAAATGAAAAGAACATGGTTCTAAGCACAAATTAAGCAAGGTATAGCCATAAGTGCACAAATTTAACATTAAAGGCATTCAACTCATAAGAAAGGATCATATATAGCATTTTTACAAAAGTAAGCCATCCACAAGCATATACATCCCAAAGCTACCAAGAGCATCGCTATACATCATATGAGCTTCACTAGCAAAGTCATAATCTCATATCCAGCATATCATGGTGATCCAAGTATATAGGAGAAGCACATCTCTAAAACATATGATACATATGCAGTCTATGATACAAAGATGCAAGCATGATATGATACATAAATGAAAATGCAACATGAGTATGTACATCAATCCCCCAACCGAAGCTCAAAAAGGAAAAACAACACGAAGCTCCCCTCGCAAACGAGCAAATGTAGCTTGGTCCAAAGGCTTGGTTAGGATATCGGCGAGTTGCTTTTCGGTTGGCACATGGATGAGGTCTATGTTTCCATTCTCAACATTATCTCTCAGGAAGCGGTACCTCACCTCTATATGTTTGGTTCTGGAGTGTAGCACGGGGTTTTTGGCAACACTGATGGCACTCGTGCTGTCACACATGAGAGGTACATGGGAACACTCCTCACCAAAGTCACTCAGTGTGTATGTGATACAAAACAGCTGTGAGCAACAACTAGCGGTAGCAACATACTCGGCTTCTGTGGTAGACTGAGCTACACTAGATTGTTTGCGAGAAGACCAAGAAACAAGTGAAGATCCCAAAAACTGGCACGTCCCCGAAGTCGACTTCCTATCGACTCGACACCCCGCAAAGTCGGCATCCGAAAACCCAAGAAGCGAAAGAGAAGAGGACGCCGAGTACCAAAGACCGAGCTCAGGAGTGTATCGAAGATACCTGAAGATCCGCTTGACGGCCTGCCGATGTGAAGTCCTCGGCGACGCCTGAAAACGAGCGCACAGACACATAGAAAACTGAATGTCCGGCCTCATCGCCGTCAAGTACAAGAGGGAGCCGATCATGCTTCGGTACTCCTTCTGGTCCACGGGCTCTCCGTCCTCGTCTGTATCCAGCGTTGTAGTCGTACTCATCGGTGTCGACAGGGGCTTCGAGTCGTCTATCTTGAACTTCTTGAGGATGTCCTTCGTGTACTTGGCTTGATGCACAAAGGTTCCCTCCTTCGCCTGCTTGATCTGAAGCCCGAGAAAGAACTGCAATTCTCCTATCATAGACATCTCGAATTCTTTGCTCATGTCCTCTGCAAACCTTACAACCAAAGAGTGAGACGAGCCGCCAAAGACAATATCATCCACGTACACCTGAACAATTAGGATATCATCGCCCTGCCTGAGGAGAAAAAAAGTCTTATCAACCTTGCCCATCTCAAACCCCTTGCTGAACAAGAACCCCCTCAAACGGCCATACAAAGCACGGGGAGCTTGTTTCAGCCCACACAAAGCCTTCCTCAGCCTATACACCCGGTGGGGAAACTCAGCACTCTCAAAGCCTGGTGGTTGCTTCACATAAACCTCTTCTTCTAAAAACCCATTTAAGAAGGCACTCTTCACATCCGTTTGGTACAATTTGAACCCTTTAGCCACAGAAAAGCCTAGAAGGATCCTAATCGCCTCTAAACAGGCTACATGAGCAAATGTCTCCTTATAGTCTATCCCCTCCATCTGACTATATCCCTGAGCAACCAACCTCGATTTGTTTCTCACCACCTCACCATTCTCACCCTCTTTGTTCTTCCACACCCATTTTGTCCCGATAGGTTTGCAATGTGGTAGTGGTTCTACCAACTCCCAAACTTGGTTTCTCTCAAAGTTCTCTAACTCCTCATGCATTACGTTCACCCAATTAGGATCAGAGAGGGCGTGCCCAATGTCTTTCAGCTCAAAGGTAGCAACAAAAGCCGAATGACCAAAGTGAGAAACATTCCTGGACCTTGAACTTGTCGTACGTTCATTGATGTCACCGATGATTCTTGAGGGAGGATGATCAACTTGAACGCGCCTCGGTGCCTCTTGCCTAGAGACAACCTCCCCCTCAGCTGCAGCCTCCACTTGATCCTGCTGAATCGTAGTCGGTGTAGGGGCTGGGCCATCCTGCTCGTAGTCGTCGTAGTGGAAGTGGAGGGTACATGCTCGGCTGGAGCTTCATCATCACCATCATCCTCTCCAGCATCATCTTTCTCGTCCTCAAAGATCTTCTTGCCAATCTCGTCGTCCCCTGCACACTCAAAAACAGACGAACTGCATGGCTGGGTCTCGTCGAAGGTAACTTCGCAAGTTTCCATGACTAGGTTAGTATCAAGGTTGAGCACACGAAATGCTCGAGAATGACTCGCATAACCCAAAAAGATCCCATCAGAAGACCTCAACTCAAACTTATCAAGCCTACCCTTCTTGAGAATAAAGCACCGACAACCAAAAGCCCTGAAATGGCTCACTCTAGGTGCTCGCTCGTGCATGAGCTCATAGCACGTCTTGTTCAAGAAGGCCCTAAGAAAAATCCGATTCCCAACATGGCACGCGGTATTCACCGCCTCAACCCAATATCTCCTCGGAGTCCTATGCTCGTCGAGCATCGTCCGAGCCATCTCACAAAGGGAACGATTTTTCCTCTCAATTACACCATTCTGACAAGCCACATAGGGAGAAGAGAATTGATGTTCGAGACCCAAATCACGACAAAAGGTTTCGAAATGAGAGGTTTTAAATTCAGAGCCATTGTCGCTACGGATAGCTCGAATGGCATCTCCATTCCTCTCATTCTTCAACATCAAGATTAGATCCCGCACAAAACCAAACGTCTCCCCCTTGTCAGCCAAAAAGAAGACCCAAGCATAGCGAGAATAGTCGTCCAC
Organism: Cenchrus fungigraminus; assembly: GCA_036936925.1. Lineage (NCBI taxonomy): Eukaryota > Viridiplantae > Streptophyta > Magnoliopsida > Poales > Poaceae > Cenchrus > Cenchrus fungigraminus. Next base: position 75,071,159 of record CM072774.1, on the reverse strand, counting down.
TATCACCAGGACATACCATTTCCCACCCGTCAAGCACACACGAGCTGGACCAACCAAGTCCATATGGAACAGCTCGCATGGCCTCTCTGTCATAACGGATGTCAGAGGCGGGTTAGAGACGGCGACCATCTTCCCATGCCTACATGGAGAACATACCAAGTCCTTTTGGTATTTCATCTTAGGCAATCCTCGGACCAACCCTAGCCCACTCAAGCATGACAACAAGTCAAAACTCAAGTGACCTAGTCTCCTATGCCATTTCCAAAGCTCCGCCGAAACACCAGCAACCAAACAACGAGAAGAGCCGACACATTGAGAAAAATCGGCTTTGAAAATCTAACTGTCGGGGATGATCGTGCATACAAGATCACCTCGAGAATCCAAAACACGAGAAGCGCCCGTTTTGAAACGGACCTCAAAACCCTCATCAAGAAGCTGGGAAATCGAAAGAAGATTGAACCCCAAAGACTTGACAAGAGCAACACGCCTAAGAGTCACAGACTCGCTCACCTTCACCGTGCCCACTGAAACCACTCTACCTTTCCCATTGTCCCCAAAAGTGATGTACTCTTTGGTCATCACCGGGGTGAGGCTGGAGAACCACCTTCGATCTCCGGTCATGTGTCGAGAGCAACCGGAGTCGATCAACCAAAAGCCCTCCAAGCCTCCCACCTGCAAATCAAAAACGAGAGCGAGAGTGAGCAAACGACTCAGCACTGGGGTTAGTACAAAATGAATCAAACCAGTGCCGTGCCATTTGCTCAAAAGTGGGGTTAGCAAAATCCGTCCTATCTCTCCTAGGTGAAACACCCACACGTCCCCTTGGAGGACTACACGTACCACGAGGTGGAGATCATGGCTCGTAGCTCCTCTGGGACCTAAAACTACGATCGTTCCCCCCATACTCGTATTGGCCACGAGCGAAGGAACGTCCAGCGAACTCACCACGCCCAAACCCAACACGCCTACTACCTTCTCTATGGGGTGGCTCACCTCGAGGCAAAAACTCATGCCTCTCCCGAGGGTAAATGGTACGCACCACACCCTCGCCCCTTGGCACCATCCTAGGCTCAGGCACACCACGAGAAGGGCGGTACCTATCCTTGTTTGCCATCTCCCTCGCAAACCTCTCCTCACGCTTCCTCCTGAAGCAAAACTCTGCTAGGTGCCCATCCCTCCCACAATGCTCACAATGGAAGGGTTTTGGTTTTGGCTTTGGTTTTGGGCTCTCTTTGGGCTCTGGCTTCTCCTCACTCTGTTTCTCTCCCTTCTTCCCAAAGAACTCATTCCCCAGATCACTCTTGAACTTGATGGGTTTCTGGAAGTTGTCTGTGTGTGGAGGAAACACGGGTGTAGCTGGGGTTGTGTCTAGTCGGTTCCTAAGAGGATTTGGCTTAGGAGCATAGGCATTTTTGTGGTGGGTTTTTGGTGGTTCTGGGATATCACCGATCTTCCCCTCATTCTCACCACTTCCCTCACCAACCTTATCCGCCCCAAGCGCTTGCCCATCATAGCGCTTGTATGCCTCAATCATCATCCTGAGCTGAGGCTCATGACCAAACAACCAACCCATCATCTTCCTCAACTCATCATTCTCATCCTGCAAGCGATCAACATAGTGTGCAAGCTCCAAATTCTTCACAGCATTTATTTCACAAATAGAGCATGATGTGGGAATAGGAGCTTTCAAAGCAGCTTTTAGAGATCTAGCATAAGCAACCGATTCATCTAGTTTCTCATGCAAAACAGGACAAGAAGTGCAAGCACCAAGCAAGGAGGGCCTAGATTTCATCTCATCTAGCTCAACCCTAAGCACATCTAGTTCCTCAACCTTGGAGGCATACTTTTCCTTAAGCACAGTCAAATTACCAAGGAAAACAGAATAATCAGTGCATTCAGGTTCATTGGTCACAATAGGAGCAGACTTAAGAGAATCTATTTGAGCCCTAGCATCAACAAGAAAAGATTCTAGCTCAATCACCTTCTCCTTAGCCTCTCCGAGCAAAGACCTATACTCCCTCTTCTCCTTGTTGGTCTTTCTAAGCACATCATCATGGTTGTCAAGCAATTCATTCAACCTAGCATTCTCTGCTACCAAGAAGGATGGATCATTGTTTACCTCATCCTCGGAGTTGGAGTCCGAGTCATCCTTGTTGCTCTTCTTGCTTGCAGAGCTATGTGCCATGCCGCAAAAGCCTTGGGCGGCGAAGCACAGGCCGTTGATGTTCTTGCTTCACCGCTTGCCCTTGTGCTGGTTCTCATCTTCATCACTTGAGCTCGATGAAGAGTAGCAAGAGCTTGAGTCGATGTCACTCGCTCCGGCAACCATCACTCGCTCCTTGTTCTTGTGACCACCACTCCTCCTCGGCCTCCACTCGGACTTGTTCTTGCCCTTGTGGTCGTCCCTCGAGCAGTGCTTGTGGTCGGTCCTCGGACGTTGCTTATGCTCGGGCTTGACCTCCATGGCTTCCGGGCACTCAGCGATAAAGTGCCCGTGCTTCCCGCACCAGTAGCACATGCCCGAGCTCCTCCAAGAGTTCTTCCGATTCGTGTACATGCGCTCGAACCGCCTGCTCAGCAACGCGAGATCCTCCTCGCCCAGCACGTCAAACTCCTCATCTGGCATGGACGCAAGAGAAGACAAAGAGAACTGTCTCGAAGACATGTTAGCATTAGTCCTTGGTCCAGAAATGAGAGCTAGACTATGAGGGTCAGCCGGGTTCTCGATCCTTGCTCGCACCCCACGGTCCACCTCGGACGACTTGAGCTTGGAGAACAACTCGTCCACCGTGAGGGTCTCATACTTCTCCGACTCAAGAATGGCCTCGACCTTCTCACTCCACACGGTACGATCCAGAGAATGCAGAAGCTTCACAGCCCTGTCATGATCATCGTACGGGAGCACGACCACATTAGCCCTCATGTTGTTCACAATCACGGTGAACCGCTGGAACATGCTGTCAATGGACTCACCGGGGAGATGAGTGAAGTTCTCATACTCTCTCCGGTAGGTCGCAAACAACCGAGCCTGAACCTGAGCATTCCCAGCATGAGCATTCTTCAACTGCTCCCAAATCCTACAAGCCAAGTCCTCTGTCTGAACCTGATCGAATTTGGATTGACACAGAGCACGAAACAAGTAGTCGACCGCCTTGTTGTTGGCGTCAAACATATCCCTCGATCCTGGAGCTAGGAAGTTAATCGGATGAACATAAGCTATGTTCACCGTAACATCCCAAAGGATCTGACCCTTGCCGCGGAGGAAAGCAGCCATCCGCCTCTACCACATATGGTAGTTCTTACCATCAAAGTGTGGAGGACCCAAACCCCGTTCCTGGTATGCCATCTTTGGATCTTAGACTGGTTAGAATCACGAAGATCCGTAACTGGCTCTGATACCAATTGAAGGACCGATTAGGCGACTAGAGAGTGGGGGAGTGAATGGGAGCCGATAAAAATTCTTCCCGAAGGATGAACTCGGCCTATGCCCCAAATTCACAACCGAGGATTCCCACAAGAGTTTGCCAAGGTCGTGTACTCACAACGGACCTACCAACCCTAGGAACAAACCCCAACTCAAAGCAACACAGAAGCGCAACTCAAGAAGCAAAGAACTTAGGCAATCTGCGAAGTCCCGAGCGGACAGTCCGAGGTGACCGGGCAGACGGTCCGCAGGGGCCAGGCGGACGGTCCGCGGGACCACGGCTGACAGTCCGCAAAAGGTGCCCTAACAACCAGTATGCACCCCTCGAAATTCGGACAGTCCGTACCTTACCCTCAGACGGTCCGTGGGTAACTCGTACCGAGACCTCAAATGAACTAAATCACCACGAATCGAGTCGCAGCCGAGCTCTACCAAAAAGCTAGGGTTCCAACCGAAATCCTTCAATCGGAGGCCAAATCCAGAGATTGGGGGAGACAAGATCAAGCACAAAGATGCACAAGACATCTATCCACGATGCCCCCAAGAAAATCCGAACCCAAACACCTCAGAATTGAAGGAACAAGCCGCGCACGAAAATCCAACAAAAATAGCCCGAAAAAGACACGAAAATCACACGAGCTACAAGAAGGACATTGACGCAACCATGAAAGCTTCCATACACTCAGAGGTCAGATTCTCTACAAAATGGTGAAGAAAATCTAAACCTATGGAGCAGGGAAATGAGAAGCAGTCCGGAAGGATGGTTTGCCCAGAAACCCTAGAGCTATATATATGAGTTCCTCTGGGTTGGGAAAATGACCAAGCTACCCCTAGCACTTAACCTTAAGATACAATCCCCTCAGGGGCAATGTGGTCAAGTAGCACTCCTCTTCATCAGACGGCCATGCCTTTGCCGCAGTCCGCGTCCTCCTGACGCAAGCCCTGCGATCCCGCCGCGTGTGCTCTGGCATCGAAGCTTCTCGACGCGCCCGGATCCCGTCTCCGCCCGCCGAGCCTCCGGTCTTGGTTTTGTGGCTCAACCAAGTAACCCGACGGTTTTGTGGTGAACCGCCGTAAACCCCGCGTCAAGAGGTATAGCACAACAGCGATGGAACCGAGGGTGCAACTAAGATCCTTCCACAAAACTCGATACGGAACTCCATGAAATCGAAATGAAATACCAGATGCACCCTCTTGAAGAGTGCGGAGAAACTGGATGGTGATAGGCCTAGAACCGATCTCCTGAACCGGGACAAAACCTTCCCAACCAAGAGCCTGCCAAATGGAATCGAACTCGGAGTCCATACTTGTCCTTTCCAGAAGAGTCGGGTCGAACTCCTTCGTGTTGGAGTAGACTCGATCCTTGAGGATGGCGTAGGCTTGTCTCTCTCATTTGTCCCTCAAGTCGATGAAGGGGGCATCAACGGCGTACACTTCTTCGGCTTGTGGCGTAGGGAGCTCCTCCTCTTCTTCTTCATGCTCCGTCGACATTGGGCTCGGTGTTGTTTCAGAACAGCGAGATGAGTTTCCTCCGTCTCGCGAGCGGTGGGAGTGAGTCACCTTCCGAAACACACCGGCGGCCCAACTCATGGTACACAACAAAGAACACAAGCAACTCGGTGATCGATTAGTAAAACTGAATGAACTTCTTACCGAGGTTGCTCCACCAATGATCAATATTCAGCAACAATTTGGAGAGGGTGCTGGTCACTTCAATCTCGAGCAAGAAATATAAGAAAACCAAAGAGCCAAAGAGTAGAGAGGGGGAGTGTGATGAAAATGAGTGAATGGGTGAATAAAACCCACAATCCCTCTTCTATTTATAAGCAAATGAGCCGGGCACCGAGACATGGGCCGGTGGCAACGGCTAGGAGACGTTGGAGGCGGCGGGGCCCACCCGACCGTTTGGCTGGGTCGGCCGACCCCACCTCGGGTCTGTTTGCCTCCAGCTTTTTGCAACGACTCTCTAACGGCTACCTGGTGTCCTGCCCAAGTGCCTCGGTCCAGGTTCGCCCACAAAGTGGCTCAAAGAATTTTTCAATGTTTTCCCAAGCTTAAAAATTATTTTCCGAAATTTTATTAAAAAAGGAAAATTGGCTAGAAAAATTCTAGCATGTAGATACACTGTTGGAAAAATTAAACATGCCTTTTGGAAATTCAAATAAAATTTGGAAAGGGAAATATGAGATAAATACCAATTTTACCTTTTGGCAAAAAGGACTCACCCTTTTAAGTCTGAGGGCGGGACTTTTCTCGATAATTAATTCCACTCGTCACCCCACTTTCGAGAAGTAGACGGGTGTGACTTCTGTACCTCCTGCCACACCTTCTTCATTTTCTTTGATTTTCTTGGTGTGGTCAGAGGTTGCTTGAGCTGGGGTCGTGGCTTCGTCCATTCCCTAATTTGCTCATCATTTCCTTGCACTGAATAGCATTGCTCTTCTGTTGGTCAAAAATGGAACATCAAGTTCCTCTTCCCAATGCGGAAATGGATGGTTCCATTTCCCACATTGATCCTCGCCTTCGCGTCACTTAGGAATGGCCTCCCAAGAATGAGTGGCATTTCTGCATCATCCTGGATATCAAGGACCACGAAATCCGTGAAGATGCAAGATCCCTCGACAAATACCAGTAAGCTCTCCACTAACCCCTCCGGATGCCGGATCGATGCATCAGGAAGTTGAACTGTCTTCGAGGTTGGAGAAAGAGTAGGATATCCCACTCTTTCCAACATAGCCTTGGACCTAAGGTTGACACTCGCACCAAGATCACAGAGGGCATTCTTGATTTTCTGATAGTATAACGTGCAAGTGATAGCCGGATAACCAGGGTCTCTTCTGTGCACAATTGCTGAAGATTCCCATGGATCAAGAACCTGCTGTACTGGCTTCCCTACATAGTCAGTAGGTCGTATCCTCCTAGATGGCTCACCCAATCTAGTGGACACTACGCAAACATTCTCACAGGAGGATACGGGTTGCCCCGGAATCTTCTCGTCTTCAGCATAAGGAACCAAAGCAGCTATCTCAGCCAGCTGGGTTTATATCATCTTATTAAAGCTTAACTGGCTCTTAAGAGCAGAAGAGAGGCTATCAACCATGGTGTTAAGGCTTTCCAGAGCCTTATCACAGGCAGCTAACTTCTTGCTGAAACTATCATTGATCTTAGCTTGCCCGAAAACAAGATCTTTCAAGGAAGGTTGATTAGGATTAAAAGAATTACCTTGATTACCTCCTTGATAACAAGGGCGTTGATTCCACGTTTGACCTCCTTGTGGACGATAACCATTGTTGTTGCCGTTCATGAACATCACATCCTCCTAGGTAGTAGGGTAGTAATTCCCTTAATGCCTAGTGTTACCACAAACTTCGCAGGTCATGTGAGAGTCCATAGCTTGAGTAGTGGTGGCCATGGCACCCTTCTCATTGGTTAGACCATCCATTCGCTTCATCAACAGGTCCATCTTGGCGTTCAACATATCTGTTTCCTTGATAGTATGCGTACCCCTTTGACATGGCTGGAGTCGATCATCACTCCACCCTTGGATGGAGACCATCTTCTCAATAAGCTGAGTTGCATTAGCAATAGTGAGTGAGAAGAAAGCTCCTCCAGCAGCGATATCAACGTGTCCTCGGGCTGTCAGAGTCAGCCCATTATAGAAGTTCTGTAGAATAAGCCAGTTGTCCATCCCATGATGAGGACAGGCCAAGATATACTCTTGAAGCCTCTCCCAAGCTTCTGGGATAGTCTCATTTGCTGCTTGCTAAAAGCTTGAAATTCTTCCCCGCAGGGCATAGGTTTTACCCAACGGAAAGAACTTCACGAGGAATGCCGCCGAGCATTTTGCCCAAGTATTAATCTCCTCACGGTTCGCATAGAACCACTGCTTCGCCTTTCCCAGAAGTGAGAATGGAAACAGTCGCAGACGAATAGCATCTTCCTCCACTCCTCATATGGTTAAGGTGCTGCACAGTTCCAGGAACTGTTGCAAGTGGGCGCTCGCGTCTTCATTAGGCTTACCACAGAATGGGCTAGCCTATACCATCGTAATGAGGCCAGTTTTGATCTCGAAGTTTTCGTTCCCGGTGTTGATCTCGGGGCCTGTGGGCACCTGATCAGTAGAGGGAGCAGAGTACTCACGAAGAGTCTTCTCGGGGTTGGCCATAGGAGTTGATGTAGATGGCACAAAGGAAGCTGGGTCGACTTCCATACGTACACGCTGGGGAGAACCGAAATGAGTTCTAGCTCTCCTTACAAGTGACTCAGGATCTTCAGTGAAATTCGGCGGTAAGTCGAAACCAGTCATGCACTACCTGTCTTCATCATCCAAAGAAAAAGAAGACAATCAAGGTTAGCCTGCATTGAGAACTGCTTTACCCTGTCATGATTATAAACATATGCAAAGTGTTGTCATGTTATCCTTTAGCCTTCCCCGGCAACAGCACCAGAAATGCTTGTTGACATTTCTTAACGTCAACACTAGGTTTGTATTCCCAGTAACGGCGCCAGAAATGGTGGACGGCATTCCTTAACATCTTTGCTAAGTTCATGAGTTCCTAGCAAGGATGCCAGAAATGTTCCGATGGTAATTCTAACGTTACAAAGAATCCGCAAGCGCACAGATATACCATTGTAGCATTTCCCCAAAGGAGTATTCCAAAGGGTATCGAATCCAAGGAAGGTGTAGTCGGATTAACATGTGCAACACTATTGCAATGAGTATAGATCAATGACGAGAATAAGTCAGGTCCCAAACACAGGGGTAAGATATGATATGGATGGGTAGTGTGAACACACCTGAACTCATTCTTTCTATGGTACACTACGACTTAGGAGGCAACGTACAAGTTAGCTCTAGGTTCTAAGGTACTAAACATATAAAGTTAGTAGAAGCCAGTTAGTCACATAAGCATTGTATGAATATCAGCTCAGCACCCAGGCACAAACGGGGAGCTAACCGCCCGCGTCGCTTCCACACGACGTCGGTTGTTAGATCTTAGACTCCTACAGCGTAACTGAATGTGGGGGATTACAAAGGGTCTAACGGCTGTCACTACCGCGGCCAACCCCTAACTATCCATGGGATACACTCATATGCAACGAAGCTACTCAACCCAAGCACCATGCTTGCGTTGTTAACTAGACACTGGCCGGCCCGGGCTATTGTGACCCAGGTCAGTGCCACCAGATAACTGGCCACTTACACCGAGTACCGTAGCTTGAACTCGAACTTCATACAACACAAACACGTGATCTAACTGGATCAAACTAGGCTAGGCACATAAATGGATTCGTGTTCTACTATGTCTATTCAACAGGTTCAAAGGGTCGTGTTCATGAAGAACATGAGCCTCTAACTTATGAACAAACATCGAAGACATGAGTAAATCATTCGTCAAGTGGATCGAAAGGTCTTGATCATCAGGAATAGGAGCCTCTAAATGATGAACGAACAAAGAACACATGAAGAAATCACCCTTATATGCTAACACTATTTTATATGAAATAGCTGAATAACTAAAGTAGATCAAAGTCATACAATAAAATAAAGATACAAGAGAACTCATACCTAGATCCCAAAATAGACTTGGAACCTGAAGTACAACTACTCTAGCCTAGCTCCTAGCCTTGGAAACCAAAAGTGAGAGAGGAGTTGGAAAGTGAGTTGGGTAATAAATAAGTTCCTTCACATCTATTTATAGGCCTAGGACAGCTTCGGGAGAACGGCATGAACACCCCGGGGAATGGATCAGGAGCCGACCAGGAAGCACCACGCAAGGTCGGTTCGGCCGACCTGTGGGGTCGGCCGACCCCTTGTGGGCCCACCTCGACCTGTGCTTTCGCGTGGTGGCTGTCCTGTGGGTCCCAGGGTCAGTCCCCGGTGTCCACCTGGTTTTGAGGCAGTTTGCCTGCCCGTGGGCCCTTCAATCCTTGTGATGTCCATGTGTCCCCCTCTGATTTGTCGGGGTTGCTTCCCTTGGATTGATGACATGGCTTGCATGCATGGGATCCTATAGGTGGCAGCCCTTCCTTGGCTGAGGTGACGTGGCTTGGCCCATAGAAGGTGAGTTGTCACTCCTTTTATGCTTATTTTACATACAATCACAGAAACTCCAAGGACAAGTGGAACTACATTATTCTTAACTAAATGCATGTAAAAAATGCCTTTTGCTCCTTTATTTATGAGTATATTGATGGCTAAAGTAGGTACTTAACAGTCGTCAATAGCGAGATGTCTTCGAGTAGTCTCGATGGCCTTGGTGAGTAGTCCTTGAGCATCCCTGAGTTTTACGAGCCGAAAGTCCTCAAGAATGCTTGAATCATCCCGAGGCTTGAAGGTACTCCAACTGATCTTTGAGTAGTCTTGAAGTCTTCTCGAGTAGTCCCCAAGCGTCCCCGAGTGCTTCTCTCGAAGGTCTTCAATTGTACATGTGTTGTCTTGATGAAAAACCATATGGAAAATGTGATTCGAAGAATCGCATTCCATATGGAATGTAGCCCCCGAGCCTTAGTTCGTATTGTAGATTCAAGATGAGGGTCAATCTGAAGTTTTGCCAATCTTATCCCTAAAAATCCGGAGAAAAAACCGAAGGACATGTGGCACGAAGCCCCTGAGCCTTGAGTCAAGTACTTGTCTCGAATTGAAGGGTCATCTTGAGTGTACAATGTGTCCGTAGTGGATTCTTGATATGTTGAAATCCTCCAAATCCATCAGTTGAAGTCGAGCTCCCGAGATAAGGAGCCTCGAGTACTAGAAGGTGAAGGGTTACACTGCCCACGCTGAGTCAGCCGCACTAAACCAGCCCGCTCGCACAGCTATAAACAAGAGGGCAACCCCTTAGGGTTTCTCACTTGCATCTGTTGAAGTCTTTGCGAATAGATCTGAAGAGCTTCCTCCACTGCCGCCGCCGCCAGTAGATTAGATCTACAAGCATCGTTGTCGTAGTCTCCACCCCGCAGCCCCCGAGCGAATGGGAGTGAAGATGCTCGTGACTGGAAGGATGAAGCCATCACCGTCGAAGACCGGAGCGTCGAAGAAGCGGAGTCACAAGGAGGCGTGGGATGTCGGGCAGTCGTCATCCCGCCCAGCCCCGCCGAACCCAGCGAAGGAGTGGAAGAAGGCGAAGCTGAAGACCGAGGATATCCTCACCCTCATCAACAGTGGGTTCTTGAAGGAGAAGGAAGTCGATGGATGGAGTGCCACCATCGGAGATGCGTATCCGATGGAGAAGAACCCAGACGAGATCCAGATGTTCCCGTGGTTCGTCGAGCATGGACTCGCACTCCCCATCAGCGAATTCTTCAAGGGAATGCTGCACTACTACGGCATCGAGTATGTCAATCTAAACCTGTTGACGGTGTATTTTGGTACACCAAACATGTTCATTACACTTTGGTTTGGACTTGATTATGAAACTAACCCGCCACTAGGCACAATAATGATATAACAAGTTCATCTTTGTATGTGCATTTGGAAGTGTTATGTTTTTGCAGGAAAACAAGGACTAAAAGGACGGAGTCACAACAAGTTCAAAGAAGCAAATGAGGAGTCCCGTTCGCGTTCGAGAGCATGATGAAATCACTACCAAAGGTGGCGATGACCGAAGTGTTACAAAGGAACATCCCCGAGGATTAAAGCGTAAAAGACCGAACTTCATGCGAGAAGACCCTCCATCTTGGACACGAGGATGACATCATGAAAATGATGCAATTGAAGGGGGGCAAAGTGTAAAATGTCAAGAGGACCCACGGGAGCGAAGGGGCGACCGAACCGGGCCGGGATGGGCCTGGGCCGATCGGCCCAGGCCAGCCGGCCTGGCCCATTCCCGAGGCGGTTCGGCCCCCCATTTCTTGAGCGTGAAGATGATGCAACCCTAAAGCCGTGGAGGCGCCGCCAATCGCAGAGAGGGAGCCATTCGCCCGAGAGCCCGTCCACAAGCTAGAGAGGAAGGAAAGGAGAGAGATCATCCAGAGAAGGATCGCTCTACTCGAAAGAAGCAACCACAAGTGGAGGAGGACGTCGAGGCCCTGCCAAGACACCTCCGAAGGAGAAGGAAGACACCGTCGGAAGCGTCACCATGATCAATGGTGCTATGCCTAGCACCTTGATGGGGTAATCTTCTCATTTGTCCACGGGTTGTAATCGATCTTGAGATGTAATCGCAACTTTTATGGTTTCAATCTATCATCTAGTGTTGAAGATGCTTTCTTGTTTAAGGTTAGCTACCATGCCATGTTGGGAGTATAGATCTCACTTCTCCCTTAGAACCCTTCAATACGCCGTGATCATCATAGGTCTAGTCACGAATACCTCCTCGTAGTGACAGTACAGGGGGAGGGAAAGGGCGAAACCGTGGTCACAACCCCTATTAGATTAGATCGGTTTTGTGTCTCTAAGCAGTTGCATGTTCAAGTATCGTAGACCCTTGGGCTAGTGTCTTTTACACATCTTGTGAGTTTAATCGTTCTCTCTAGTGTAGCGTAGTTGTTCTCTAGATTAACCGTAGTTTAGGGTTTGGTTAAGTTAGTTAGTAGTGCTAGATCAAACGCTTGTAATCCCCTTGCTCCGTGGATTGATAAGAACCTAGGGAATGCCCGTGGTGAAAAAGGTGTAGGTCCGTATGCTTGCGGATTGTAGGTTGATACGAGTTTTATCTGTCAACAAGCCCCTTTTTCTGGTGCTATTACCGGAGAGCAAGCTAGTTTACATCATTTGGTTTTGCATTTATTTTTGTTTTTGTTTATCGTTTATTGCTAACACCTAACCCCTATTACCTAGAAAACCATTTTGTTTTGTTTTTGTTTTTCTATTTTGTTGTCTAGATGGCGTTCGCCAACCACCCCGTGGAAGAACCGGAGAAACTGCTATAAGATTACGCTAGTCCTCGATGTGAAGACATAAAGGTACAAGAGTCGGATTTGAAGCTCGAAGCGACCAAGTATGAAATCAAAGCTAGGATCATCGAGATGGCGGCGGCAACCCCATTTGGAGGGATGGAGACGGATAACCCGTATAGACACATAAGGCATTTCACGACGCTATGCAACACGGTGCGTCAAGAAGGAGTTCCCGACGAATGGTTCAAGTGGAATCTCTTTCCATACTCACTTGCCGGCGAAGCAAAGACGTGGTACTCGTTTGCGTCTTTTGAAGTTGAAGGCAATTGGAACAAGTTGATGAAGAAATTTTGCGAGAAGTTTTTTCCAATTAGCAAGGTTCAACATCTAAGGAGGCAAGTGATCACCTTCATGCAAGGAGAAGTGGAAGGGATAGACCAAGCTTGGAATAGATTTAATGAGTTGATTGAACAAGGACCAAGACTCGGCTTCTCCGGTGACGTACTCTTGCATACATTTTTCTTTTCCCTAACCCCTAGTTGCATGGAACATGTTCAAATGTGTGCAGGTGGGGATCTCATGGAGAAAACACTCACGGAAGCCACTCAACTTTTGCAAAAGATTAGCAAAGCGGCGGCCATGCGAAGAGATTGGGAAGCAAGACTTTCGGGAGAGCCGGAACGCGATTCAAGGATAAAGACACATGCTGAAATTTCCAAAAAGGCAACCCCTGAAGACAAGAAAGTGGAGCCAATCCCAGAAAAGCTTGAAGAAGTACATATCAAGACAAGAACTACCCCAAGCGTTGACTTCGCCAAGTCAAATGAAACAAACAAGAGAAGTATGTCAAGCGCGAAGCCATTAAGGGAGTTCGAACAAATGGATTGGGTTCCAATTGATTATGGAGAAGTATTCGACAAGAGAAGACCGTTCCCTAACCAAAAGGGGATGGCGAGAGCATTGGAAGCAGATTTCCCACCGGAAAAGTAAGCGGAAAATTCGTACGATCTTGAAACCACCAGTGAGATCTTTCGAAAGCTCTTTAGTGATGATGAAGTGGATCCGGATCACATAGCCGAGGTGAAAAGAATCATGCGGATCAAGCCTGAAGCATCACCATACGCTCACCTCGCCGAAGTTTATGCGATAGGATCCGATCAAGAGGAGAAGACGACACCACACTTGAGTTGCGAAATCAACGGAATTCAATGCAAAGCTTTATGCGGCATCGGAGCTCAAGTAAGTGTCCTATCCTCCAAGATTTACGATAAAGTTCATGACCATAACCTAGACTTAGCTCCAACTTCAACAAAACTAATCATGGGAGATGGTAGAACTATTAAACCTCTAGGTATTGCTTGCAACATTAATGTAATCATCTCTGGAAAGTGCATACCAACCGATTTCTTTGTTATAGATGCCTACTATAATAATCATGATCACATAATCCTAGGTAGGCCTTTCCTTAAGTTGGTTGATGCCGTGTTGGATGCCGGAGAAGGCAAAGTAACAATAAATCTTAATGCAGATAAGTACATGTATAGTTTTCTTCGCGCTTCTAGTCATCCTTCACCTTTTCCTCCCGAGGATGAAGAAGTAGAGGAGGTAGGTAGTCTTTGTTTTGTTGAAACCCTTAGAGACCCATTGCAAAGAGCGATGGAGAATCAATCCAATGATCAACAAGACGAGGAACTAGAGGAAGCAACGAAGGGATTAGAACCACAAGATGGAAGCGTGGAGGGAGAAAAATTCGAAGACATAGGAGACACTAAACCCGAAGAGCCACAAGTGCCCGAGGTGGATCTCAAACCTTTGCCCAAAGGATTAAAGTATGAATTTTGGGGCCCAGACAAGACCTATCCAGTCATTGTGAGCGATGAGTTGAGTCCCGAAGAAAATGAGAAGTTACTGAATTTATTGAAAAAGCACAAGAAGGTGATTGGATATTCAATTAATGATCTCAAAGGACTTAGCCCAGCCTTTTGCACTCATCGTATACCTATGGAAGACCAATGTAAGCCCATAGTGGACCATCAAAGGAGGCTAACCCATGCCATGCGAGAGGTAGTGAAGAAGGAGGTTATCAAGTTACTTGATGCCGGAATCATCTACCCGGTGCCGCATAGCGAGTGGGTGAGCCCGGTACATTGTGTGCCGGAGAAAGGAGGTTTAACCATGGTGAAGAATGAGAAAAACGAATTAATACTGCAAAGAACCGTGACCAGATGGTGGATGTGTATCGATTATCGAAAGCTAAACAAAGCAACGAAGAAAGATCACTTCCCCCTACCGTTCATTGACGAGATGCTCGAGAGGTTAGCAAACCACGCATATTTTTGCTTTCTCGATGGATACTCGGGGTTCATGCAAATTCCCATTCACCCAGATGATCAACACAAGACAACATTTACTTGTCCTTATGGAACGTTTGCATATAGAAGGATGCCCTTCAGTTTATGCAACACTCCGGCCTCTTTTCAACATTGCATGATGGCGGTGTTCTTGGAATTTATCGAGGAAATTATCGAGGTGTTCATGGATGATTTTTCCGTTTATGGGAAGACATTCGTGGATTGCTTGGCAAACTTAGACAAGGTTCTCACGAGGTCGATCTAGTGCTAAATTGGGAGAAGTGCCACTTCATGGTAAAGCAAGGCATAGTGCTCGGACATGTTATATCCGAGAGAGGAATTGAAGTGGACAAAGCTAAAGTGGAGACGGTTGAGTAACTCCCACCTCCAATGGATGTTAAGTCTTTGAGGAGCTTTCTAGGCCATGCCGGATTCTATAGAAGATTTATTAAGGACTTCTCAAAGATCACTAAGCCTTTAACACAACTTCTTCAAAAGGATGTGGCTTTTCACTTTGATGAGAAGTGCTTAACGGCATTCCGGACCTTGAAAAATGCTTTAGTAAGTGCTCCTATCATTCAACCTCTGCATTGGAGCCAACCTTTCGAGATCATGTGCGATGCAAGTGATTACGCCGTAGGGGCGGTTTTAGGTCAAAGAAAGGAAGGCTGAGTTCACGCCGTATACTACGCTAGTAAAACTCTTAGTGAGGGACAATTAAATTATGCCACTATGGAAAAAGAGTTGCTAGCAGTGGTGTTTGCTTTCGAAAAATTCAGATCTTACATCGTGAACTCGAAAGTCATTGTCTACAACGATCACACGGCCATCAAGTATCTTTTGGCTAAGAAGGATGCTAAACCAAGATTGATTCGTTGGATCCTTCTTCTCCAAGAGTTCGATGTTGAAATTCGCGATAAAAAGGGGGTGGAAAATGTTGTGGCCGATCATTTGTCTAGGATGAACCGTGGACAGGATGACAAAGAGCCCATAGAGGATAAGATAAGAGATGACCACCTCTACCGAATACTCGACAAGGATACTTGGATGATCGATATCATTCGAGCAATTCAGAGAATGTCTCTTGATCACTTATATAAAAACACTCGAAGGAGGCTAATCTCTGAAAGCCGGAAATATTTTTGGGATTCACCTTACCTCTTTAAACTTGGGAATGATGGAGTGATGAGAAGATGTGTACCAAGAGAAGAGAGGCAAGAAATTTTGAGAAACTGTCATTCGGCAGAGTACGGTGGACACTATAGTCATTTTCGGACTCAAGCAAAAGTGTGGTCCAGTGGATTCTTTTGGCCGGAGATGCATGAAGATACTAAAAGATATGTTGCATCATGCCCCGAATGCCAAAGGACCAGAAACATTTCTCAAAGGAATGCTATGCCCCTGAATTACAATCTACAAATCGATTTATTCGATGTTTGGGGAATTGACTTCATGGGGCCTTTCAAAAACTCACATGGATTTGAGCACATCCTAGTCATGGTTGATTATGTATCCAAGTGGGTAGAGGCCATGCCATGTCGTAAAGCTTCCATGGAAGAATCCATTGCGATGATTAAGAGTGTGATTTTCCCTCGCTTCGATACTCCGAGGATTTTGATAAGCGATGGAGGAACTCACTTCACCGGGAAGAACTTTAAGAAGTGCTTGTCCAAGTTGGGGATTGAACATAAAGTCTCTACGGCTTATCACCCACAAACCAATGGACAAGCGGAAACATCGAATAGGCAACTAAAGAGCATCCTTAACAAGACTATAGAGAAGGGAGGCAACGATTGGTCAAAGAAGTTGGATGGAGCTTTGTGGGCATATCGAACGGCGTTCAAGACACCGATAGGTATGACCCCATATCAATTTGTTTATGGCAAAGCTTGTCACCTTCCGGTTGAGCTAGAACACAAAGCATATTGGGCAATAAAAGAGATGAACCTCGATCTAGACGCTGCGGTGGTAAAACGGAGAATCCAAATAAGCGAGCTAGAGGAGATGAGGTTGAAAGCTTATGAAAATGCAAGCATATACAAAGAGAGAATCAAAAGATGGTACGACACAAGGTTAAAGAAGGAGTTTAAAGAAGGAGATAAGGTCCTCCTCTATAATTCGAGATTCAAAACTTTCGGAAAGGGGAAATTGCAAAGCAAGTGGGATGGACCTTACATTGTTCATTCGGTGCTCTCCAATGGAGCGGTTACCATCATGGATATGAAAGGTGATCAATTCATGGTGAATGGTCAACGGCTTAAGGTTTATTTCGAACCCGACGTTGTGCCCCTTCACCATATTGATATTTTCATCATGGAGGATGAGCCCGAACGTCAAGCCTAAGACGTAAAACAAGGTGAGCATTTTGTAAATAGCTCTTCTTTTATTTTTCTGGAGTTTCCCGCGAAGTTTTACCAGGCCAACTTTTCCACATGGGCTAGCAATTAAAAAATAGTGGAGCACGTGAAAAACTGGACCGAACCGGCCTGCGAACCAGGGCAGGCCGGCCGGCCCAGTCCGATCGGCCCAGGGGGCCAGGGCGGTGGTTCGCCCCCGTTTTCCTCTGGGATGCGCGTCTTCGACTTCCTTGTTTGGTCAGAAAATTTTAGGGAAGTCAAGAAAAGGAAAAAATGGGTTCTAGGGCATTCCTTCTCGGACTATTTAAAGAGACGAGATTGGAGCTCGGAATCCATCCCAATTCACATCCATTTGCACCCAAGCAGCAGCCATGACGTCCCCAAGGAGCATGGAGATCAAGCTAGGCATCGAGAAGCCTTTGAAGCCGGAGGAGGCGAAGCGATGCGAGCTCAAGCCATCAATGGAGATCAAGAGGACCGCCCGCATCCGTTGCGGAGGGCGTGTCCCGACCGGGCCGATCGCATCTCGCCACCATGTCAAGGAGGAGAGGGTCTCTACTCCCGTCTGTAGATCGGAGCGACTCCGAGGCATGAAGAGGAAAGACTACAAGGAGGAGTCGCCCGAGCTGAAAGATTACGGGGGGAGTGATTACTCCGACGACCGCGGCCCGAGCTCGTGGGCAGCCACCGGGAGGGACGACAATGACCTCTTCTATTGGGAGGTGCCTAAAGAGAAGACTCCCGAAGGACCAAACAGCGGCGGAGATCCCGACGGCGGCGGCGACGACCCCGACGATGACGACCCATTCGGGATGCATCCGTTATGTTGTGCGGCTTGCCGTCAATCCATCTCGGACCTCTACACGTCGGTCGAGGTGTGTTTCCAAGCTATGGAGGCAATGAGGCAAAGAATGGAGGATTTGGAACGAGTAGTCGATGACGACTACAAGTTCCTTAATCGGAACGTGAGGAAGTTATTCGGGATGGTCAGCAACATGAAGAAAAGGTGGTGCCGGGATTGTGGGAAATTCCACTAGAAAGTTAGGGTTTTCCCCCTTAGGATTTTTGTAAAATGCGACGAGGATGTCGTATGGTTTTAGCGTGGGGGAAAGCTAGCTAGCTAGATCTTAAAAATTTTGCCTTAGTGAGTTTAGTTCGGTTTGGTTTAGATTTTGCGAGAGTTTGCGAGAGTTTTAAATTTTTAGGTGTGCTTTTTAATTTTCAAGTTTGAAGTGTGTTAATTTAGTGTTCGAGTCAAAAATCAAATAAAAAGTGTCTTTTAATTTTTGTCTCATGCGATGCTTTTTCTTTCTTTACTCGTATGTTTGTCTTTAATTTTTAATATATGAGCATGAGCAATTGGTTTGAAACGTTTACCATGGTGCTTAGTGGAGTTTTTACCTTTAAAAGTGCCCGCACCATACTTTGATCTAGAACCTTGTTTTGGTTGTGCTAAGTTTGATGCTAATGTTGGAGGAGTTTAATTCTGAAAATTATATGAAAAACCCTTGTAATAAAGGTTAGCAAACTCTCTTCTTCCAAGTTGAGAGACTAAGAAAAATCCTATACAAGGCCGACTCAATATCCGCTCCACCATAAGTGCGGTTAGCATGATGAGTTGGGCTAGGATCCTTCTCTCTTGGAAGTTTTAATTTCGAGCAATGATCATGTCCTTGTATATATCTTTTATTGCTAGCCTCGTCATGTATTCGGTAACGAGACTCTCACATCGAAAGTCCCGTACATCGCCGAATTCCATACCCAAACCATAATATCTCTTTTGTACATCTTATTCCTTGAGCACAACCTATGTTCGAAGTTTCGTCTCGTCTCTAGCATGGTTTTTATTTAAAATTCAGATTGTGTTTATGCAAGAAGAGATGAGCAAAGAGCTTTGAAAGAGTGGTAAAGATGTCAAGAGAGAGAGAGAAGCAAAGAAAAAAAATATGTGTATGGAAAAGAAAAGAAAAGAAAAGAAAAAGAAAAGAGAAGAAAGAAAGTAAGAAAGAGGAAAGGCAAGAAAGATATGAAGAGGGATGAATCAAGTGAAGATTAAGTAAAGTGAAAGGAAGGATGCCACGTTGTTGTTAAGAGACGAAACTTCCATTTTTCCAACCATGTGCAATCCGACAACGAGGACATCATCGGTGCCTCGTAGTCTTAATTTCTTTTTGCCCTTGCACATGTCCACCATTCTATATCTTCTTATCCTTTACATCCCCACATCATGGTTTAATTCTCATGATCATTGGCATACCTATAGCTCCACTTTACATGATATATGAGAGACTTGTGGGAGGTGAGAGTTTATGAATTGTTTAGGATAGCCACCTCATATGAGCGACATGTGAGAACTTGGAGAAAGGTTTTTGTCTAATACTTGTTGCAGGAATTTTATTTTTGAAAAATTCATGAAAACCCTCCGATGGAAGCAAAGAAGTAAGCATGGCTGGAATTGAGGACCTCGAGTGAAAGGTATGAGTTGTGGGGTAAATCTCGATTTGGTAAAAATTCTAAACGCCCATGTTTATTTATCATGATCATTGCCATATGTTTATTATATTAAAGATAAAGGATTGACTAACTTGTGAAGGAAGAATTAGCGGAGCACGTTTTCAACACCACAGACAAAAGTTCTTTTGCGAGAAACTTGCTCGAGGACGAGCAAGATCTAAGCGTGAGGGAGATGTTGACGGTGTATTTTGGTACACCAAACATGTTCATTACACTTTGGTTTGGACTTGATTGTGAAACTAACCCGCCACTAGGCACACTAATGATATAACAAGTTCATCTTTGTATGTGCATTTGGAGGTGTTATGTTTTTGCAGGAAAACATGGACTAAAAAGACGGAGTCACAACAAGTTCAAAGAAGCAAATGAGGAGTCCCGTTCGTGTTCGAGAGCATGATGAAATCACTCCCAAAGGTGGCGAGGACCGAAGTGTTACAAAGGAATATCCCCGAGGATTAAAGCGTAAAAGACCAAACTTCATGCGAGAAGACCCTCCATCTTGGATGCGAGGATGACATCGTCAAAATGATGCAATTGAAGGGGGCAAAGTGCAAAATGTCAAGAGGACCCACGGGAGCGAAGGGGCGACCGAACTGGGCGGGATGGGCCTGGGCCGATCGGCCCAGGCCGGCCGGGCTGGCCCATTCCCGAGGCGGTTCGGCCCCCCATTTCTTGAGCGTGAAGATGATGCAACCCTAAAGCCGTGGAGGCGCCGCCATTCGCAGAGAGGGAGCCATTCGCCCAAGAGGCCGTCCACATGCTAGAGAGGAACGAGAGGAGAGAGATCATCCGGAGAAGGATCGCTCTACTCAAAGGAAGCAACCACAAGTGGAGGAGGACGTCGAGGCCCTGCCAAGACACCCCTGGAGGAGAAGGAAGACACTGTCGGAAGCGTCACCATGATCAACGGTGCTATGCCTAGCACCTTGATGGGGTAATCTTCTCATTTTCCCACGGGTTGTAATCGATCTTGAGATGTAATCGCAACTTTTATGGTTTCAATCTATCATCTAGTGTTGATGATGCTTTCTTGTTTAAGGTTAGCTACCATGCCATGTTGGGAGTATAGATCTCACTTCTCCCTTAGAACCGTTCAATACGCCGTGATCATCATAGGTCTAGTCACGAATACCTCCGCGTAGTGACAGTACGGGGGGAGGGAAAGGGCGAAACCGTGGTCACAACCCCCGGTAGATTAGATCGGTTTTGTGTCTCTAAGCGGTTGCATGTTGAAGTATCGTAGACCCTTGGGCAAGTGTCTTTTACATATCTTGTGAGTTTAATCGTTCTCTCTAGTGTAGTGTAGTTGTTCTCTAGATTAACCGTAGTTTAGGGTTTGGTTAAGTTAGTTAGTAGTGCTAGATCAAACGCTTTTAATCCCCTTGCTCCGCGGATTGATAAGAACCTAGGGAATCCCCGTGGTGAAAAAGGTGTAGGTCCGTATGCTTGCAGATCATAGGTGGATATGAGTTTTATCTGTCAACAGAACCCCAACGACATCTTCCACATTTCTGTCTTCGTCCATTTCTGTGAAGCCTTCATGGGGAACAAGCCGCTCTGGATTCTCTTCCAAAAGTTCTTCCGGTTGAAGCCCCAACCTAGTGCGGATGACCCAAGAGTAGTCAGTGGTGCCGAGGTGCAGATGCGTGAAGATGCCGCCACGCAGTATCTGCCATACAAGCTTATCGACTCCAATCAAGACTGGAAAGCTCGGTGGTTTTATTTTAACAACCAGTACCCAGCCATGCCGAAGCTGAGTGGGTACCCGCCGAAGCATCAGCCCTGGTGGAACACGGAGCCCACCATGCAATAAGGCCTCCAGGTGCCATCGTTGCTAGAGAAGGTGGCCGCCATGAGGAAGGCAGGACTGAGGGCCGAGCACGTGGCCTTCAGTTTCATGAAGAGAAGAATCCAACTGCTGATGACACGAGATCACCCTAGGTATGAGTATGCCGGGGTGGACGACTCCTCGCGGTTGCATGAGGAGATTGACGATGAGTGGATCATCGAGAAGTTGGGCATGATCTTTAAAGACATGCCCCCGTACACTCCTTGCCCAGTGGAAGAGTACTCTGCTTCGCGTCCACCATAGATGGTTAGTAGTCGTGGTGCTAGTCCCTGAGTACCAATTGCTTGAAGTAGTCGTACTGATGCTTGTTGCTGGATCTTGTAGGCTGACGTCGAGAAGTATGTGTCCATGCCTCCTTTGCCCGAGTCTCAGAAGCAGTCCGGGGCACAGGCAGAGGCGAAGGCCAAGGAGCACCGAGTAGTCAGTGAAGGCGATGACACTGTCGTCGTTGAAGATTTGTCGACGGATGACAAAGATGAAGAGACGCTGCAGCAGTGCTTCCAACTTCGGTCAAGATTCCACCGAGCTGGGATGTCGTTCGTGCCAGTTGAAGAGCCGACACCTAGTCTGGAAGATGTTGTTCCGCTTCCACCAAGGAAGCCCCGCAACACGGCATGAAAACATGCCATGAAGAAGATCAAGGTGTCGGAAGACACCATACCAGAGGTGAGTACTCTTCTTTGAGGTAGTCAAGTGCACAATGCTAGCTGTTGGTTGTTGACGACTTGTTTTTACCATGTCGTTGCAGGATATCCCTCCACGGAGCTGGTCGAGACGACCGTCCGTGAGGAAGAAGAAGATTGGGCACCGTGGGGCGCCGACTGGAGGCAACACCAGCCCGCCTCCAGTAGTCGAGGGATTTGTGCCATCAGAGGCATAGGAGCAACCGACGATTGTGGAAGTAAACCCGTAGCCGTCGGCAGCGAAAGCCTAAGATCCCCCTCCAGCTGCAGCACAAGCTGTTGAGCAGCCGGAGGCACGAGAGACCATTCTCGGGATACCACCCGTTATCGTGGACATCTCGAGTCTCCTCGGTACCCCGACCGTCACCGTTGTACGGTCAACACTATAAGTACCCGTTCATCTGAGTAGTCATAGAAGTTTGCGATTTTTTGCTGACGTAGTACCGTGCACCGGAAATCCATGGACTTGTCGTGGGATGGGGCGGAGAAAAGTACTCCTGTCGATGGTGCATACCTCTCGACAGGGCCACGAGAACCCACTCCCTCACGCCAAGTGGGAGATGAAGCGGAGGCGACGGCTGCAGGAGTTGGCACCTCTGAAGGTATGATCATGCTGCGCTAAGTACTTTTGTCATGCAAAGTAGTCGCTGTAGCCCGGCCCCACACTCACTTGACTTGTTGACAGGGCCTGAAGTTGAGGAGAGGGTACTCCCTGATCCTGTTACTGTTGGGCGAATGGAGGCGGAGACTGCGGCTTCAGCCCCTGAGCTCAGGACTGAGGCGTGAGTAGATCCCATTCCAAGCTCAGTTACTGATGTTGTCATCCGGGAGAAGGAGATAGAGGAGCCGGCACCACTGAGGTCGATGCTGATGGAGCCGTCTGGGAGCTCGAGTCACGGAGGCCTTGAGCTTCTGGATGATGAGCTGATCGACCCGACGGTGGTGGCGTTAAACCTTGAGTCATGGCTCCACACGGAGCAGTGGATCAAGGTAAGCCATGAGTACTCTGTGTTGCTTTGTAGTCACGAGTAGTGGTCATGGGTGCTGATTTGACTTTGCTCTGTTGGTTGCAGGGCCTTGTGGAAGGATCCGAAAAGAAGACCGAGCTCTTGAAGGGATATGGTGACACCATCTTTCGTGCCGAGGAGCTGGAGAAGGAGCTGGACAAGTCAAGGAAACATTCCAAGCTGCTCCAGTCCAAACTCGACACAGCCTTTGCCTAGTATCACATTGATGTCCAGGAGATGGAGGCCAAGACGGACGAGCTCACTAGGAAGAACAAGTCGCTGCGACAAAAGAACAAAGGTATGCTTCCTGCCGTGGCTACTTGTGTACTAATTTTGCTAGGTTTCTGCATCTGACTCTCTTGGTGTGTCTGCGCAGAGCTTGAGGCTTCTCTTGAGCGGGTCAAAGCTTCCGAGACAGATTTGAAGAACATCGTGTACCAGAGACCGATGCCCGAGAGGTAGCTGAATATGAATTCAAGAAGATGCGACATGAGTGCATTAAGTGGATGGAGCTCCACAAAGCCTCCGACAGTGACCTTGTGTGTTGTTATCATTCTCTGCAGAAGCTCAATGAAGACTGCGAGAAGCTACGGGCGTCCTTGAAGGAACTCGAAGAAGCCGCACTTCTGGTCGCGAGGTTGCTTTTTCTTCATGTGGCCGGAGAGCAATTGCGTCTGGAGAGCAATTGCGGCTGCTTGTGTACGGTTGAAGGAAGCTCCCGAGCAGTTGGCGGCATATGTCAAGCACTTGGCGAAGTTGATCCCCAACCAAGTACTCGCCTTTCTGAAGTCGTACTTCCCTGAGGCGCCCGTGGATGCAGTTGCAGAAGGAATCGTGGCGAACTGTTCTGATGATCAGTTCCGCGCACTGCTGAAGGAGATGGGGCCCATTGTCGAGCGAGTCGCCAACAAGTTGAAACTCCAGTAGCTGTACCTATTGAAGTAGTTCATGTACAGGTGGAATTTTGTAAGATAAACAAGTTTAGTAATGAATACTTGTTTTAACTCTTTGATAGATGTGATTGACCGAGTACTCGTTGCCGCGTCTTGCAGCGAAGCTCGCAGCATACTTAGTCATTTGGTGCGATTGACCGAGTACTCATTGCCGCGGCTTGCAGAGAAGCCCGCAGAGTACTTAGTCGTGGCAGTTGATGAGTAGTAGTACTAAAAAAGACCTTTCAAATTGATAGACTCAGTAAAGGAGTTGAGTAGTAACAAACTTTATTACTAATGATGAAAGAGTACACCTGGATGGCCAGGGCCGTTACAAAGAAGTAGTCGCCAGGACCCGTAGACCTCTTATAGCTAAGCAGTCGCTAGGACCCGTAGGCCGCTTACAGCTGAAGATCCGTTAGGTAGCCGTTGAAGCTGGATCTTGAAGGTAAGTGGTCCGTAGACCATTGCTAGTGATGAGGACATGACACCCGTGCATACGACCATGATTGGTGCATGGAATGGAGTAGAAGAAGTCCAACAAGGGTGTCCAAGTCGAGGAGGAGCCACGAGGCTAATCTGGTTTGAGTCCCCGAGGTGGAGGCCTAAAGCAATTCAAGTTCGAGCCCTGTTCGGAGTTCAGGAACAGCACGCACTAAAAACAACGCCCAGGTCGCATACGGAGTCGGTTTTGAACGTTCTATATATGGTTGGAAGCACAATTCCATAGAACTTCCAGTGGCACTGGTCTCATACCAAAATTCGTCCCGATTCAACGGGAATCATCGAAACAAGTTGACGTCTAGAATCTGCCAAGGTGCTGCGTCGCCAGCTTGATGGGCCTTAGGCCCAAGTTGTGGGCGCCCCATCCAAGAACGTCCCCAACCCTAGGACGCCCCTCCTTTTATACTCAGTAGCCGCCACCCTAGAAACTTGAGTTTTGTTTTACATCTAGCTTTAGCTACACCAGACAACGCTTTAATATGTGCCGATCTCTGTGATTTCGAACTCCACCTTCGAGTGATAGTAAGATTGTTCGCCTCTCTTTCTTGTTCGTTCTTCGATTGCGTGCAGGAAACGATGTTCGTGATCAGGCTGACTTTGCACCAGTAAGGTTGGTAACCATCGAGAGTTGGTTCAGCGATTGCATTGGCACTTCGGGCTTGCTCGTCATAGTCGGATCGTGAGGGTCAACAACCACAAAATCGAATTTATCTCCACTCACCGAAAGATCAGGCACTCTGCCTCTATCAAGTGGTATCAGCTTTCCAGGTTGATCAGTGAGTTTATCGAGTGTTTTTATTTCCTATAGTCCACAAAAACCAAATAAAAATTGTTCTAGGATAGATCCTTGTCCCAGCAACCCCTTTTAGCCTCGCACTTTCATTCAATAATTTGCTTTGTTGAGTTTGTGTGCTTACTCGTCAATTGTTGCTGGTTACTTGTGTTCTAGCTTTTGTTTCTTGTTTTTCTTCTATCCCTAGTTTCGTTGCCGCCATTTTTCTCCACTGCTCGCTATCCCCCACGGAAAAAAAACCCACACCGAACCCCCCTCCCCTCACGGACCCCCTCCACGCCACGTTTTTCCTTCCCCCGCCTCGCGTGCGCCCCCTTGCCATGAGTTGTTTTGGAAAGTGCTGTAGCCCCTCCCACGTTGGACTCCCTCACACCATCTGCCCCTTCTTTCCACGCACGCGCAGCAACGCCGAGGCCACACCCCTGGCTCTTTTTCCCCTCACGGGACAACCCCGTCGCGCCGCCCTGCACCTCGTGCAAACCTTTTACTCACGTCGTGGGCCTCCCTGCTCATGACTCGACACGCGCCGCCTGCCCCTTCGGATCACGACTCCCCTTCGTGGGACGTTCCTTCCCCCCTCGCGCCGTAGCGTTCTCGCACCGCGACCCCTTGGTCGCGACTCAGGCTAGCATGCGACCCTCCCCCACCGTGATGTCCCTCCCTGTGTTGGCAAGTGCAAAAAAAATAGAGGAAAGCAAACAAAAAAAAGGAAATAAAAAAAGGAAAGTCAAAAAAAAAATAAAAATGAAGAAGATAATCAAAAAAAGATAAAGCGAAGGACAGGTCCAAACCGGGGAAGGGACTGATCCCCTCACGCGTGTCGTGTTCCCCAATGTCACGACCTCCCTGGGCAACGCGAGGACTTTCTTTCCCCACCCGCCGCCCACTGCTCGTGGTTACTCCTTGTGCCGTGTTGCGCTCACCTCTTCCACTGTTTTCCCCCTTCCTACTCTCCTCCACTTTTGTACTTGTAATCAGCAACGTTTGTTCGTGTGTAGCACTATAATTCAGCTTTGCATTATTGTTTGATTGTGATAATCCTACAATTGAGTGCAGCCTTCCCAGAACTCCACAAAGTTCTACGCCGAGCAAGTTTCGTTCCGCCAGGCAATCGCTCCTCCAATGTTTCGCAGGTTCCACCGGTTGGTTGCAATTCGCCCCTGTGTGCTTGCTAAGAACGGATAAGAATTTGATAACAGCACTAGTTTGAGTGCCTTGTGAGCCGTTACACCCCTGTTTTGTCGTCGATTCTGTTTGTGTGTTTGCGCTAACCATGGCAGACGGTGACACCACAAGGGTTGACCAGGAGCAGGATGATGGAGACCGCCAAGGCCGTTCCCGCCGTGTGCCACACCATTCCGGTATTGATTCATTTGCTAAGGTTAAATTTAAAATTCCACCTTATAATGGCAAATATGATCCTGCTGCATATCTTGATTGGGAATTAGAAGTTGAACACCAATTTTCATGCCATGATATTCCTGCTACTTCTCAAGTTAAAGCTGTTATTAGTGAGTTTACTGATTTTGCTTTAATATGGTGGCGTGACTATAATAAAAGACATCCCAGCAAAATTCCAACCACTTGGGATCAATTAAAAGCTGCTCTACGACATAGATTTGTGCCTTCTTATTTTGCTCGAGATTTGCTTAAACAAATGCAGCGTTTTCAGCAAGGTTCTAGATCTGTTGAGGACTATTACCAAGCATTAGAAAAAGACATGATTCGTTGTGGGTTATTAGAGCAACACGACGCTGCAATGGCACATTTTCGT
Organism: Cenchrus fungigraminus; assembly: GCA_036936925.1. NCBI lineage: Eukaryota > Viridiplantae > Streptophyta > Magnoliopsida > Poales > Poaceae > Cenchrus > Cenchrus fungigraminus. The sequence continues at coordinate 75,044,133 of CM072774.1, read as the reverse complement.
GGTGGTTTGAACCGCAAAATTCAGGATATACTTGATTGTAAGGAATATGGAGATATGACCACTTTATTTGAGCATGCTTGCAAAGCTAGACGTGAAGTGCAGGAACGCAGCTCGAAGACATATTCTAACTCTTTTGCAGGACGAAGCTCGACATCCAGCTTAGCGCCCGCTCTCCCAGCGCCATCCACACCCACCACTACACTGCTCGAGAGGACGGCCGAACCTGCAGGCGCATCATCATTTGCAAATTCAGAACCATCACTTCACAATGCACCTAATGCTCCTACTGAGAACATAGGTAATGCCCATGGTGCTACACTCACGGAAGGTAAGAATTGTGTTAATGTGCTAATTTTTTCCACAAATCATGCTTTAATTAAGCAATTAACAGTGGAACCATCTCTAGATTTATCTTTGTCACATGGTGATTTGCTTGATGTTTCTTGTGATAAAGATGAATTGTGTGCTACTACTTCAGTTTTACATGTCAGTGCTGAAAAGAACCATGTTATGCATGTTGCTAGTAAAAATGATGAAATACAATTGTTGTCTTCTTTACATACATTGGGTTACATTGAATTTGATGATTTGTGTAATCTAGATTGTTTAGAAGAAAGAATTTTTGCACATGCTGATTTACCATGGTTGTCTAGACATTCATATCATGTTATTGGCAAATATAACAACAAAGGACAATATATGGTACATCGGGTTTACATTTGTACAAATCTGAATTCTCCTTTTGTTGTGCAAGATTGTGATCGATTAGAGGGTAGCCATCATACAAACATATTCACATGTTCCTCTCATAGTTTTGTTTCGCAAGAAGGGAAGCATTGGTGGTGGCTCTCTATGATTTTTGGTGCTGATTTTTCTTGCAATAAACCGGCTATTCCTGTTGTGTCCTTTGTTGGTACTAATCTTTTGCAGGATAGTAATGACAAACATAATGTGTCTTTCAATAACGAAGTCTCCCAAGATGCTAGCAATTTTATGCGACATGAGATGATACACAATTAGAAACATGGTCACATTCCTCCTCTCAATTGTTTTGGTTTGCTTTATTTCCACAACCCTGTTCTCCTTTGTGTTGTGCAGGATCGTTTTCAAGTACAATCGACGTCGAGGACGACTTTTCTTCAAAAGGGGGAGAATAATGAGGACATGACACCCGTGCATATGATCATGATTGGTGCATGGAATAGAGTAGAAGAAGTCCAACAAGGGTATCCAAGTCGAGGAGGAGCCACGAGGCTAATCCGGTTCGAGTCCCCGAGGTGGAGGCCTAAAGCAATTCAAGTTCGAGCCCAGTTCGGAGTCCAGGAGCAGCACGCACTAAAAACAACGCCCAGGTCGCATACGAAGTCGGTTTTGGATGTTCTATATATGGTTGGAAGCACAATTGCATAGAGCTTCCAATGGCACCGGTCTCATGCGAAAATGCGTCCTGAGTCAACGGGAATCGTCGAAACAAGTTGACATCCAGAATCTACCAAGGTGCTGCGTCGCCAGTTTGATGGGCCTTAGGCCCAAGTTGTGGGCGCCCCATCCTAGGTCGCCCCCAACCCTAGGACACCCCTCCTTTTATACTCAGTAGCCGCCACCCTAGAAACTTGAGTTTTGTTTTACATCCAGCTTTAGCTACACCAGACCACGCACAAATACGTGCTGATCTCTGTGATTCAGAACTCCACCTTCGAGTGATAGTAAGATTGCTCGCCTCTCTTTCTTGTTTGTTCTTCGATTGCGTGCAGGAAACGATCTTCGTGATCAGGCTGACTTTGCACCAGCAAGGTTGGTAACCATCGGGAGTTGGTTCAGCGATTGCATTGGCACTTCGGGCTTGCTCGTCGTAGTCGGATCGTGAGGGTCAACATCCACCAAATCGAATTTATCTCCACTCACCGAAAGATCGGGCACTCCACCTCTATCAGCTAGGACCCGTAGGCTGCTTACAACTAAGGATTCGTTAGGTAGCCGTTAAGGCTGGACCCTGGAGATGAGTAATCAATAGACTACGAGTAGAACCGACACAGCTAGTCGATGTTCCATGAGTTGCCGATGTCTTCGCCTTCAAGTGTCTGGAGATGATAGGAGCCTGGGCTGGTGACCTTGGATACTGAGAAAGGTCCTTCCCATGGCGAGTTGAGCTTGTGTAGTCCGTCCATGTTCTGGATACGATGGAGGACTAGATCGCCTACATTGAAGGAGCGTTTCTTGACGTTGCGATCGTGATAGCGCCGGATACCCTCCAGGTACCTAGTTGATTGGAAGAGAGTGGCGCAGCGGGCTTCTTCGAGGTTGTCGATGTCAACCCGTTTGCTATCTTCTGCGACGCCTTCGTCGTATTGTTCGATCACTGGGGATTCCCATATCACGTCGGCGGGTAGTATAGCTTCGGAGCCGTAGACCAGGAAGTAGGGTGATTGCCTCGTTGGCTTGGTAGGTTGAGTACGATGCCCCCAGAGTGCATTGGGTAGTTCCTTGATCCACTTACCTCCTTTTGTGTTAGCGACATCGTGTAGTCGCTTTTTTGAGGGCGTCGAGTACCATCCCATTGGCGTGCTCCACTTGACCATTAGTGCGCGGGTGAGCGACTGAGACGTACCAGACGTCGATCCCGCTGTTCTCGCAGTACTCCCAGAACTGGTGATTGTTGGAGTTGGAGCCTAGGTCTATGATGATGCGATGGGGTAGCCCGTAGCGATGCACGACCTCATCCAAGAAGTCGAGTACTCTGTCGGCCTTTGGGTAGGTAACCGGCTGGACCTCGATCTACTTGGTGAATTTGTCGATAGCCACCAGAACTCTATTGAATCCTCCTGGCGCAGTTGGTAGAGGCCCAATCATGTCGAACCCCCAGCAAGTGAACGGCCAAGTTGGCGGTATCGTGACTAGCTGGTAGGCTGGGACGTGTTGCTGCTTGGTGAAGAATTGGCACCCTTGCACTTTCTGACTAGTTCTTCTACGTCGCCCAGAGCTGTGTGCCAGTAGAATGCTCGTCGGAAGGGTTTGCTCACGAGGGTCCGAGAGGATGCATGATTACCATAGACGCCTTTGTGAATCTCCTCCAAGATGTCCTTGCCTTCTTCCCGAGGTACACACTTCATGAGCACTCCATAAGTTGCGCCTCGCCTGTAAAGCTTGTCCCCAACTAGCACGTAGCTTTTGGCTCATCGGATGAGTTGTTCTGCTGTGCTCTTGTCAGAGGAAACCTTCTGCTTTCAGATGTAGTTGATGAACGGTTGCCTCCAGTACACATCGATCATGATGACCTCCTGACTGGGCTGAGGTAGCCCAGGATCAGTGGTCGGTGGTGTTGGTGCCGGCTTCGGTATGGATGGCTTGTGTAGTTCGTGGACGAAGACGTCCACTGGTACCTGAGCGCGAGAAGATCCAAGCTTTGACAAGACGCCACTGCAACATTGTAGTCGTGGACGACGTGATGGAACTCGAGACCATGGAACTTGTTCTCGTGCTTGCGGACTTCTAGGCAGTAGGTGTCCATGTTCACTCTGTTGCGGTCCTAGGAGTCGTTGACTTGGTTGATCACCACAGCATAGTCTCCGAAGACTAGTAGCCGCTTGATGCCGAAAGATAATGCGAGTCGGAGCCCGTGTAGGAGAGCTCCATACTCGGCTTTGTTGTTAGAGACCTTCCAGAAGATCTTCAGGACGTACTTGAGCTATTCGCCCTTTGGAGAGATCAGGAGTACCCCTGCACCTGCGCCCTCGAGCTTGAGTGAGCTGTCGAAATACATCATCTAGTGCACTAGTCGCTCTGTTGGTGTGGGAAGTTGATTTTCCCACCACTATGCCATGAAGTCGACCAGTGGTTGAGACTTGATGGTGGTACGTGGCTTGAAGTCGATGTTGAGGGCACCAAGCTCGATCGCCCACTTGGAGATACTCCCGGTGGAATCCCAGTTGTGAAGTATATCACCGAGCGGGTAGTCAGTGATCACGGAGATCGAGTACTCCTGGAAGTAGTGTCATAGCTTCTGCGAGGTGATGAGAACTGCATAGAGTAGCTTCTGCACCGGTTTGTACCGGGTCTCGGACTCAGACAAGGCCTCGCTGACGAAGTAGACTGGTCACTGGACTGGGTAGGTGTGGCCTTTTTCTTGTCGCTCGACGACGATGGTAGTACTGACCACATGAGTTGTCGCAGCGGGGTAGAGTAGTAGTTGCTCCTATTTGCGAGGAGTCATGAGGACCGGTGGCTTGGACAGGAAGTCTTTGAGCCGCGACAGAGCTTGATCAGCCTTCGCAGTCCACGCGAACTTCTCTTGGCGCTTGAGTAGCTTCAAGAAGGGTAGTCCCCATTCTTTATGTCTTGAGATGAATCTGTTCAGGGCCGCCATGCAACCAGTAAGCTTTTGGACGTCCTTGATAGAAGTCGGAGCCTTCATGTTGGTGATGGCAGAGATCTTCTTGGGGTTTACTTCGATGCCGCGATGACTGATGATGAAACTGAGTAGTTTCCCTGAAGGTACGCCAAAGACACACTTGTTGGGGTTGAGCTTCCATTGGTACTCCCGTAGTGATGCGAAAGTCTTCAAGATCGGCGAGGAGCATGTCTGAGTTCCTGGTCTTGACGACCACATCATCCACATAATCTTAGACGTTCTTGTTGAGCTGCTTCTTGAAGCAGGCCTAGATAGCTCGCTGGTAGGTAGCGCCAGCGTTCTTCAACCCGAACGACATCATCGTGTAGTAGTAGGCACCGAACGGGGTGATGAACACGATCTTCTCCTGGTCTTCTTCCTTGATTGCAATCTGGTGGTACGCCGAGTAGCAGTCGAGGAAGCAGAACAGGTCGCAGCCCGCTGTGGAGTCAATGACTTGATCAATCCGCGGCAACCCGAAGGGGTCCTTGGGGCAGTGCTTGTTGAGGTCGGTGTAGTCGACGCATATCCTCCACTCGTTAGTGTTCTGCTTGCGGACGAGGATGGGGTTGGCAAGCCACTCAGGATGGAAGACTTCTCTGATGAAGCCCACCACGAGTAGTTTCACGAGTTCCTTCTTGATGGCTTCCCGTCGGTCATCAGTAAAACGACAGAGATGTTGTCGCTTGGGGGTAGCTTTAGGATCGATGTTGAGTGAGTGCTCGATCAGCCTCCTGGGCACGCCTGGCATATCCACTAGCTTCCATGCAAAGATGTCTCGGTTAGCCCGTAGGAAGCTGACGAGCGCGTCTTCCTATTTGGGGTCGAGCCCCGCGCCGATCATGGTAGTCTTGCTCCTATCGCCTATCCCAAGGTCGATGGCCTTCAACTGCACTTCCTCTGATGGTTGAGGCTTGTTGGCAGTGTCGGACTTCTCAAGTATCTCGAGTTCGCTCAGAGCAAGCTTCTTGTAGGCATCGAAGATCTCCATCATGACATTGGGTAGTTGAGTAGTTGCGGCGAACTCCATGGCTTCGGTATTGCAGTCGTAGGATTGCTTCAAGTCCCCTTGCAGAGCGAGTAATCCCGTGGGGGCATGGCATCTTGACTACCAGGTACACATAGTGTGGGATCGCCATGAACTTGGCCAGAGCTGGTCTGCCGAGGATGGCGTGGTAGGAAGTCTCGAAGTCCGCAACTTCGAATTTGATGTACTCGGTGCAGTAGTTCTCTCGTGTCCCGAAAGTAACTGGCAAAACCATTGAGCCAAGTGGTACAACCGCGTTCCCTGGGATGATGCCGTAGAAAGGTGACGTGCTCTTGGTGAGCATGTCGGTGACGTCGAGGCCCATCTTTTTCAAGGTCTTGGTGAAGAGGACGTTAAGGCCGCTACCGCCGTCGATGAGTACCTTGGTGAGCCTGGAGCTTGCGGCTACCGAGTCCAGGATGAGGGGAAATCGTCCTGGCTCGGAGAAGCTTGTCCACTGATTTGCGCGAGAGAAGGTGATGGGTAGCTCCGACCACCTGAGAGGTGTTGGCGTTGCAGGTTCGATGGACATAATCTCGCGCAGAGTTAGCTTCTGCGCTCGCTTGGTGGGTAGACCACCGAAGATGATGTTAACCGTCATGTCCGGGTCTTGGAAGTCGTCGTTGCCTTCAGGTACTTTGGCGTTGCCCTTCTTACCGTGAGGGTGGTGAGGCTCCAGAGTATCTTTGAGTGCCCGCCGAAGCTGGTGGCACTATTCAGTGGTGTGGTTGTTCTCCGATGCCACAGACACTTCTCCTTGAGCAAGTCCTTGAGGCCACCTGAGGTCTTCTTGTTGCCGTCCTTTGTAGGATGCTGAACTGCCATGACAATGTTGTCTGGCTTGCGCTTACGATTGGGACCCGAGGGTTGTTGTTGCCGTTGAGACCACCTTGATCCCTTGTTGTTGTTATTGTTGTTGCCGCCCGTTGAGGACCGGAGCGTCTGAGGACCGGTGGATGGTCGCTCCTTGCTGTGATGAGTGATTGACAATGTGGTGTGGACTAACTCTTCGCAGAGTATTGCAGGTGCAGGTTGCAGCTTGATTCATGTTGGTGCAGGTGAAGAGCGGGCGCGAAAGGTCTTAGCCTTGCAAGGCCTCCGAGGAGTGGAGAGACAAGTAGGCTCGGCTCGATGGACCCGGTGGCTGAACGGGATCAAGTGCGGGCCGCATGGTGGCAAGAAAAGCAAGACGAAGTCGTCGACTCGAGCCGGTGCAGGGTAGTTGCTCACGACCAAAGTCTGCACGCGGGGTTTGTGGCGGTTCACCACAAAACCATCGGGTTACTTGGTTGAGCCACAAAACCAAGACCGGGGAGTCGACGGGCGGAGACGGGATCTGGCGCGCCGAGAAGCTTCGATGCCGGGGGACACGCGGCGGGATCGCAAGGCTTGCGTCGGGAGGACGCGGACTACGGCGAAGGTGTGGCCGCCCGATGAAGAGGAGTGCTACTTGACCATATTGCCCCTGAGGGGTTTGTATCTCAGTTTAAGTTCTAGGGGTAGCTTTGTCATTTGCCCAACCCAGAGGGACTCCATATATATAGCTCTAGGGTTTCTGGGCAAACCATCCCCCCCGGACGGCTTCTCATTTCCCTGCTCCATAGGCTTAGATTTTCTTCACCGTTTTGTAGAGAATCTGACCTCCGAGTGTATGGAAGCTTTCGTGGTTACGTTGATTTCCTTCTTGTAGCTCGTGTGATTTCGTGTCTTTTTCGGGCTATTTTCGTTGGATTTTCGTGCGAGGCTTGTTCCTCCCATTCTGAGGTGTTTGGGTTCGGATTTCTTTATGAGGATCATGGATAGATGCCTTGTGCATCTTTGTGCTTGATCTTGACCCCTCAAACTCCGGATTTGGCCTTGGATTTGAGGATTTCAGGTGGAACCCTAGCTTTTTGGTAGAGCTCGGTTCGAGATCGATTCCCGGCGATTTAGTTGGTTTGAGGCCTCAAGTTTTGGGGCATAGCATCCCCTAGGGATGCTTCACATCTCCCCCAAATCTTGTCTCAATCCACTCAGCCGTTTGGGAGATCCATGGATGGATAGGTGGAGTTGACTTCGCGTTTTTGAGCTCAGGCTGCTCTGTTCGGGGTCAGCGAACTGTCCGCCTGTGGCCCATGGACCGTCCGTGCGCCTTGTGTTCGTCACATGTTCGTCCAATTCTTGCGAGCTCGCGCGTCGATATTTCGATGTGCTAGGGTTTTGTTGCTGGTGGTTTGTCGGACCGTCCGCCGAGGGGTGCCGGACCGTCCGTGTGCAGGTCGGACCGTCCGCACGGAGTCCACAGACCGTCCACCGTCATCGGACCGTCCGGAGGCTCGGGTCGGACCGTCCGTATTTTCGAGATGCGGTACTGGAGGTTCTGTTTGCTTTTGCAGACCATCCGTCCGAGGGTTGCGGACCGTCCGCTTGGTGCCTGCGGACTGTCTGCCCTTGCCTTGCGGACTGTCCGCCTGGACCTTGCAGATTTGGTTAAGTCCTTTGCTTCTCGAGTTGTGCTTCCGCTTTGCAACTTGTTTGGACTTGTTCCTAGGGTTGGTAGGTCCGTTGTGACTACGTGACCTTGGCAAGCTCGTGTGGGAATCCTTGGTTGTTGATTTGGGACATAGCCGAGTTTGACTCTTCGGAGAATAATTTTTATCAGCTCCCATTCACTCCCCCCCTCTCTAGTCGCCTAATTGGTCCTTCACCCATGTTGTTCTTGCCCTTGCCGCGATTGGAGTTGTACTTGGCCTTGGCCTTGTCTTCCTCATCGGCCCATGAAGTGATCACATCCTTGAGCTTGGTTATGGAACTCGGGCGACGGCGACCGAAATCTTTGAAGGTGCGACGATGGAAGAGACCATCTTGGAAGAAGTCAGTGACTTCTTTATCGGTGACGTCGACTACGGTCACGCGCTTGTCGAAGAAGCGCCGCTTGTACTGGAGAAGTGTCTCGCCTTGCTCTTGCTTGACTTGTGCCAGGTCCATGCAAGTACCCGAGCGCCCCATGGTGCCTGCGAAGTTGTTGGTAACTATGCCTTCAGCTAGTCCCACTCATCGATGGAGTTCTTGTCGAGTGACTTGAGCCATGTGAGCGGAGCTTGGTCCTGGCAGAAGGGGAAGTAGAGACATTTCGTATCATTATTGCCACCAGTGTTCTCAATGGCCAGGGCATAGCACCGCAGCCACTGAATTGGGTCCTGCTTCGCGTTGTACATGGAGATTCTGAGAGGCTTGAACTTCTTGGGTAGTAGGAGGGTACGTAGTCGAGCCGTGAATGCGGGGAAGCTGTCATTGTCGCTGATGTTGGCGGCTCCCTTGGCGCGGCGTATTTCATCGATCCTGTGGTGAGCGTCGAAGCCGCCATTTGCGTTGCCGCTGACGTGGTTGTTTCTGTGGCCTCGGCCTCCAGGGTCGCCGCTGCCACCACCGTGGGAGGAGCTACCGTTGCTACTTCCGCCGCCTCCACCACTTCCGCCGCTAGCACCATCGTTTGTGGGTCCTCCCCCCATAGCTCTAGAGTGATTGGGAGTCGACTGGTTCACATGGCGGACGCGGTTGGGCCCCACATTGTCTGGTTGGGCTGGGGTGTGGCTATGACTGCTGGCTTCTTGGTATTGTACTTGGTTCCACCGATCATCGACGCGCATGAAGTAGGCCTTCTCCGCAAGCTGGGCTATGAGGTCAGCCGCACGACTGCTTGGAGTAGCTCGCCCTATCCTGTTAATGGACATAAGGCATTACTCAGGTGTCTCGTGAGACCGTGCTGCGACTTCGTCTGGAGCCTCAGTGAGGTTGTGGACTGGCAGAGATTCTCAGAGCCGACGACGTTGGTCTGCTCGCCTTTGATTGTGAGTATGTCGAGCGTTCTTGGCGTCAGCGGTCTCGTCGGCTGGTGCGTCCGCTGACAACTCGTCGTCGGAGATGTCGTCAAGGTACCGATCTTCACGGTTTTTAGATGTGCTGGCTGCTTCAGCTACGAACACTTGACGATCAGGTGAGTAGCAGCCGGAGTCAGTAGTTGCCACCTCGGTTGGTGTGTGCTCCTATGTAATAGGAGACAAAGGAGCTTCCTCCTGGAAGGGTAGTGTCTCGAGGCAGGCGATGCAGCGTGAGTTGTCGTCTGAGGCCGGGTCTGCGGGCTTCTACTCGGGCCAGTGGACGAATCTACCAGCTGGAGTAGACTTGACGACCAAGCCAGCAGTGGGACCTGAGAGCGGCTTCTCAGTGCAGTTGTAGTCAGACTCGGGCTCGATCGGACCCAATCCGAAGTCGAACTCATAGGTGGAGTCCGTGTTGTAGTCGAGGACGGCGCTGGAGTCCAAGGATTACTCGGAGGCGATCTTTTTGCCAGCCCGACGGGGGGTGAGTGCATCCGCGTAGCCCGCACAGGCACTGCGAAGGTCGTACAGGAATTGCACGTGGGGGAGGACTGGTCCACATGATGGCTCAAGTGCCAGCTCGCGTGGCTCAACCTAGGTACTCGTCGAGTTTGAGTTGGAGGCAGATCCAATCTCGAAGTCGGCAGCCTTGTTGTATAGCGAAATTTCATCGAATTTTTCGACGAGCTGGTCCGTGGTGACTTCTGGAAGCATCACGAACCCGGTCACCGGGTCTGGGGTCATGGTGAGGTAGCGTTGGAACGAACCAGCGCTATCAGCGGTGCAGACCCAAGAGCCGAAGACGAAGGTGTCGCCGCGGTTGAAGGTGGCAGTTGGCTTGATGACGATGGAAGCCGTCGAGTTCGTCATGAGATACATGAAATAGTTGAATAACTGAAGTAGATCAAAGTTACATAAAGAAATACAGATACAAGAGAACTCATACCTTGATCCCAAGTAGACTTGGAAGCTGAAGTAGAACTACTCTAGCCTACCTCCTAGCCTTGGAAACCAAAAGTGAGAGAGGGGTTGCAAAGTGAGTTGTTAAGAAATGAACCCCCTCCCCTTCTATTTATTGTCCTGAGCACCGGCATGAGAGCACTGCAAACACCCTCGGAATGGACTCAAGGACCAACCAGGAAGCACCACGTGGAAGGCTAGGATGGGCCGCCACAAGGTCGGTTCAGCCGACCCCCTGTGGGCCCACCTCGCCTTGTGCTTTCTCGTGGTGGCTGTCAGGTGGGTCCTCAAGGCTGTTCCAGGTTTTCATGCGGTTTTGAGGCGGTTTGGGTGCCTGTGGGCCCTTCAATCCATGTGACGTCCATGTGTCGCCCTCTGATTCATCGGGGTGTGCCTCCCTTTGATTGATGACATGGCTTGCATGCATGGAATCTTAGGTGACAGCCCCTCCTTGGCTGAGGTGATGTGGTATGGTCCATGGAAGGTGAGTTTGTCACTTCTTTTATGCTTATTTTCCTATAGTCAAATAATCTCCAAGGACAAGTGGAACTATATTATTCTTAACTAAATGCGTGCAAGAAATGCCTTTTGCTCCTTTATTCATGAGTAAATTGACGACTAAATTAAACACTTAACAACCATCAATAGCCTCACGTCGCAGGTGCGGAGCCTCTCACGCAGATGCTCACCGGCGTCGCGGCGTGCCCTCTTCCGTTGCAGTCTGCGCGTGTCGCTCGTTTCTCCTCACCCTACTGGTGGGGAAGGATCAATCTGGTTGGCTTGGGTCACGGTTGCTTGCACTAGAGCTTGCGCCGCCTTAGGCCCAGTGTTTCTATGGGCATCTTCTCAAGCTCCTCATTCAGCCCAATGAGGTTATCCTTTGGGGTCGTGTAGACCTTGTGCCCACTGAAGTCAATGGTGAAGTTGTCTTCCAGCCTGCGGGGGAGTATGTACCGGGTGCGCCGAGTGCGGCGCCTCTACCTTCAGTGTGGCGGGCTAGATTCGGAGTGGTCTTATTCGTCTTCATCCTCGTCATCTCGGCACCGGTTGGTGCGGCTGGCCTCCAAGTGCCGTCATGCGCAGTCCACTTTCTTCCTCAGGTGCTCATTTTTCTAAGCGGACGTCTCGCCATCCTGAGTGGGCTCATCCTGTGAGATCACTAGAGATGCATTAATGGCTGCCGCAGCGGCGTAGACGAAAGCCGTGGCTCGGCTCCTGTTGGATGATTCCAAGGATGATGTGTCGTTAGATTTGATCTCCGAGGTGTCGGTCGATCCAACAGTCTCAGAACTGTCCTCGAGGCCAAGGGCTTCTCTCAAGGACGTGAAGGAACCCCCCGAGTCGGAGCTGGGATCAGGCCGCCTGGCCAAGTAGATTGGCCGGCGCTAATCTCTAGATTCGTTGGTGGTCCAGTCTCCAAGTTTCCCATCTTCCACCAAGATGGTAAGAGGGACGCATCACGATCATAATCCTACAAGGGAGTGATATCCATCGACACGAAGTGCGGTCGGTCCTCGTTTGACTGGTACTCCACCGGTTGGGGCAAGGAAGACGCAGCTAGGTTTTTCTTCATCATCTCTGAGATGGCAGAGGCGGGGCGCTCTTCAACCCATAGGGATAGCGCTCGGCCTGCGGGGTACCAAGGGCGGCCTCGCAGATCGTGATAGTGTCGGTCATGTGGCCAATGAACCAATCCATAGATTGGACCAAATCACATGCCGGAGGAGCAGAGGATCCTTCTACCAGCAGATCTTCAACCAGGAGACGTGGCTTCTGGGTTGGCGCTGGCATGCCGAAGAGGACTCAGCAGGCCTTAGCCTTGTCTGGATTTGATCTGGAAACTGATTTGTTGCCCGCGGGTGGTGCAGAGACTGCTCCGGAGGGTTTTTTTTGTGGTGATCGCGGCGTCGGAGATGATGCATGGGATCTTCGTGATGACGATGTGACCCTGAGGTGGAGTCATGTAGGAGGCTGCTCGCTCATCGACAGCGAAGACAGGATCGATGCTCCCGAAAGGGATTCCCGCTCCCAACACGGCGAGGGCAAGGCAGCTGGCAGGTATCTTTACCATCAAGCTCACCAATTATCATGGCAAAACCCCTACCTGGTGCGCCAACTGTCAGTACAATGGTGCCGGCAGGCCACCATGGGGTAGGCCATGGTGGTAGATTGTGTGGAGGGGATCACCGAGACTGGAGCTAGATGCTGAACAAGGGACACAGGGGCTTATCTAGGTTCGGGCCGCAAGAATGTGTAATACCCTACGTCCTGTGTTTGGTGGTTGTATTAATCGTTCCGTGATTGGGAATCAGATTGGACCTGTTTTGGAGGGGCTTCCTGCCGCCCTTATATAGGCTTAGGGGCAGAGTACAGATCTCGTGGGACCTATCCAAGTCGGTTACACAAGATCTTCCTTTGAGTACAAGTAATATCTTTCCTAACCAACTAGTCTTTATCTAAGAGAGTCTACCTCTCCGGGCACCGCCTCATTCCTGATTCACACACCCGCGCTAAATGCCCACGTGTGGGCCCTTGCCGTTCATGCAGATAAGTCGTAGGGTCCCTCCGTGTGGCACCCCGGGGGTATATCCCCCACAGATTAACTCTGAAGGATCAGGATCACCCATAGGCCCTAAAAAAGCTGCTCCCGGTCTATCGCTCAAAGGATATGGCCCCTAAGCTCCTGAAGAATTTAACATATCTAACAAATCGGCAAATGCAACAAATCAACGAAAGGGGGAAGAAGACAATCAGGGAATACCTTGGGAACCGATTGAAGAGTTGCTATGGGAGTATGATTTGGGGACTCCTGCTTGACTTCAGTAGTGGAACCTGAAGCAGAAGCCATGGCCAGCGAGCGTGGGGATCTCTTGAGCTTGAAGAAGCACTGTAGCAAAGGCGGCAAATACAAGGGAAGCTGACCCTGAGTGGCTATATTTATAGGTTAGCCCCTTGGAGATTTGGGATTTAGATCTTTTGGCCATTTTCAGATCGGGGGAGGATACCAGATTTGAGTGAAATTCAGAGCAAAAGATATTTACTCTAAAACTAGGGGGCATGTGTTGACACTGTTTTTTAGCACATGTCAAAAGATAATCTTAGGAAAGCTCTTTGTGGTTTGAAACAGGCACCCAGGGCTTGGTATATTAGGTTGAGGGGTTTCCTATTTGGCAAAGGGTTTGAGATGGGGGAGGTAGATCAGACACACTTTCTCCTCAGGCAGGGCGATGATATCCTAATTGTAGATTGAAGGACTGAACTGGCGACCAGAGAGGGGGAGTGAATGGGAGCCGATAAAAATTCTTCTCGAAGGAGATGACTTCTCCAACAAGATGAACTCAGTCGAATACCCAAAATCACACGCTCCGTACTCAACCTTCCGTTTGCCAAAACCACGTAGCCACTGAAGTGCTACTGGTCCTAGGAACAAACACTACCTGCAGCCATAGCTCGTACACACACACGGCAGCGAAAACAACTCGGAAGCTGTCTGGCCAGCAGGGGCGGTTCAACCGAGGTATGGGGGTGGTTAAACCGCCTGCTCCTAGGCAGGTAAGAAATCCTTTGAAACACCTCTTCCGAGCTCCAAAACTCTCCACGGTTTCACCCACTGGATCCTCTGGTCAAGGCCAAGCTAGCTACCAGAGAATCTTGGCGAAAACCAAAACTTCACCCAGGGGCCTAGGGGCGGTTAGACTGGCTACCAGGGGCGGTCTAACCTCCTGTACCCGGTAACGAACTCAAGCCAAGAACTCCTAGCAAACAGCACCGAAACGAGCCAAGATTTCACCAGAACGCTCCTCTGATCAAGGCGAACAAACTCACAGAGAAAGATTCGGCAAATTCAAACTTTCCACCTGGGAGACCCAGGGCGGTTAGACCGCCCCCGTATGGCGGTTAGACCGCGCCTCCGAGAAAACTGGCCGCGGGTCAACCCTCAACTTCCCATCGCCCGATCTCCCGATTCACCCCACGAATTGCATCAAAACTTCGGGGATACCTGGGTTACCTCCTGGACAACCTCTCCACCAAAGGAATTGCACTGAAGCGCTCTCAATCAAAGGGAATCGCGGATCTTGGCCCTCTAGGTCATGAACTCGAGCAACTCGAAAAACCACCAAATCGAGGTCGATTCAAGAGAGTTCTTGGGGCAAAGTCACCAGCCAAAGAGGCACAAGGTCCTTATATGTGACACCCAACAAGAATCCCGCAAGAAATTGCCCTCACAACTCTGCCACGAAAATCACAAGAAAGAGCTCCGAAAATTACCAAAAAGACAAACGGGAGAGGCAAGACAAGGCCTTGAGGAACCACGCCGAATCATCTATACATACCATGAAGGTTCATACAAGGTCTAGCTTGCCACCCGGTCATCCATCCCTCTCTCAAGATCTCACCATGAAGCTCTCAAGCTAGCCCTAGAAAATCCTAAGGAAAATAGGAAGGAAAATAGCAAAGGGAAATGAGCTAGGGTTCCAAGAGTTGGCTACCATCCCACAACTCAAGTGTTTATATGGGGGCAACCAAAAGACTAAACTACCCTTACTAGCAACTAGGGATACAAGCCCCTAAAGGGCAATTTTGGAAGTCTTCAGTTCAGCACCATCAGACGGATGTGCATCCACCGGAAGCCTGTGTAGCACCAATGCAACTCTTGCGATCATGCCGCGTGTCCTCCGCTTCGAAGCTTCTCGGTAGCTACGACCCGGGCGGTCAAACCGCCCCTCCCCTAGGCGGTTGAACCAGCCTGGGTGGTCAGCACCTCCTCGTCGAGTCTTCGGCCTCGATTTTGTGGCTCAACCGAGTAACCCAGTGGTTTTGTGGTGAACCACTGCAAACCCCGTAGACTTGGTGTAGCCTCCGCCAATCTCCACTCATGACTCGGCTCCCACCATGTCCCGGCTCGACCTTGGTTTTGAGGCTCAACCAAGAAACCGTCCATGACTTCGTCTTGCTGTTCTTGCCACCATGCGACCCGTACTTGACCCCGCTGGCCATCGGGTCCCTCGAACCAAGCCTACTTGTCTGCTCCACACTTGGAGGCCTCACCGGCATCGACCTTTCGCGCTTGTTCTTCACCTGCACCAGCATCAATCAAGCCGCAGCCTGCACCTACAATACTTAGCCAAGAGTCAGTCCACACAACGTTGTCAATCACTCATCACACCAGGAAGCGACCATCCACCGGTCCTCGAACCACACAGGCTCTCATGGATGATATTATCTTTGGTGGCTCGTCTCACTCTTTGGTTGTGAGGTTTGCAGAGGACATGAGTAGGGAATTCGAGATGTTTATAATGGGTGAGTTGCAGTTCTTCCTCGACCTTCAGATCAAGCAATCCAAGGAAGGAACCTTTGTGCATGAAGCCAAGTACACCAAGGACATAGTGAAGAAATTCAAGATGGACGCTCCAAGGCTATGGCAACGCAGATGAGTATGACTACAGCGCTGGACACGGTCGAGGAAGGCAAACACGTGGACCAGAAGGAGTACCGGAGCATGATAGGCTCCCTCCTCTACATGACGGCGACAAGGTCGTACATACAATTCAGTGTGTGTGCGCTCGTTTTCAAGCTTCCCCGAGGACATCGCATCGGCAAGCTGTCAATTGGATCTTCAGGTTTTTTGCGATATACTCCAGATTTGGTCTTTGGTACTTAGCGTCCTCTTCTTTGGCTGTTCATGATTTTTCAGATGCTGACTTTGCCGGGTGTTGTTTGGATCGGAAGTCCACTTCTAGGACTTGAAAGTTTTTGGGGTTCCTCTTTGGTTTCTTGGTCTTCCCGCAAGTAGTCGAGTGTAGCCCAGTCCACTAAAGAGGCCGAGTACGTAGTTGCTATTAGTATTTTCTCACAGCTCCTTTGGATCACATATATGCCGTGATTGACTTTGGTGAGAAGTATACCCATGTCCCCCTCCTATGACATTGCACTATTGCCAGAAGTGTAGCCAAAACCCCCGTTATCCACTACAAAACCAAGCACATAGAGGTGAGATACCATTTCCTAAGAGACAATGTTGAGAAAGAAAAGATTGCCTTGATCCATGTGCCCACCCAAAACCAACTAGCTGATATTTTCACCAAGCCGCTTGATCAAGCTACTTTCACTCGTCTGCGGGGAGAACTTGGTGTTTGTTTGGTTTCCTGAGTTGGTGGTGGGAGCTTTTTTGTAGCATATGTATCATAGTTGGTTTGTGCATTTTGCATTGCATTTGTATCATGATGTATAGGCATCTTTGTATCTCAGCTATGCATGAATTTGTATCATATGCATTTTGGTAGGAAAAGCTTCTCTTATATACATTGTTGACCATGATATGCTATATGTGAGCTTGTGAACATGTTTGATATGGATTGGTGATGATTAGCTGAGCTCTAGTGTAGTTTTATATCCATGTGAGAAAAGCTATGTTTTTGGCAAATGCTAGTTTCGGCTCTCTTGTGAGTAGAAGCCTTTTCATGCTCTTGATATGCTTTAATGGCTTTATCATGCTTAATTTGTGGTTGGATAGCATGCTCTTCTCACTTGGGGTCAAATACACATTTCTCATGATAAATGTTTAGCCCATATGTTTACCTTGTGGAGGATCATAAGTTTCTTTCTGCCGCAAAGGCATTTCATGTACCATGTTTAAATCTGAAAATGAAATGCCTATGCTTGAAAAATGTGCTCTCATATGAATCATGTCTTTTGTGCTTAATCTAATTTATCTTGGGTTCTAAACCGTTGCATGATGTCTACCATGAGATGTCTCATATTTAGAATTAGACACATGGCTCGGTGGCTTTGACATGACATGACATATCTTGTGGGTGTTTATGATATTTTGATGAGAATATGTGTCCTAGCACAAAGTTTGTGTGATTTAGTTCACTTTGGCATGGTTTGATCATGTTTAGAATTTTGCTCATGCGAGGGAATTTTTTCGCAAAATTGCTCAACTTGACCTTAGCTTTGTCGTATGACTATGAAACTTTAACATCATGAAGGTGATGCTCTTATGAAGCCATGGACTATCTAGCTTGCTCATTTGCTCACTTGTAGCATCTTGTGGTGAATTTAGTCTATTTGAGAAGCTCATAGTCGCATTTTTCCAAATTTTTCCTTGATTTTTGCATTGTAATTAGGGAGAGAAGTTTGTGAAGGAAAAGTGCTTTTGCATGCATTTAGAAGGTTTTCAGGTTGTTTCGTTGAAATCTAGTAATCTGTTGGTCACCGGTCTAACCGGTGTGGAGGACTAGCCAGATCGGTCAGGTGTGTTCTCCTGTGCATATGGTTACCGGTCTGACCGATGTTGGGTACCAGTCTGACCAGTCAGAGCCGAGCTGGTGAGCTGCTCTGTTTCATGGTATGCATTGGTCCAGGGGGTTTGCATTTTCTCAGGGGAGCTTACATGTGTTGTGAGCTTATTTTGTCTCGGTTGTGTCGAGCTGTTGCCCTTACCTAAGGGATCGAGACTTTCCTTTTTCAAGTGATCTTGTTTTCGCCTTTGTTTCAGCTTTCGATCGCTTGTTTGAGTTTTTGTTCATTTCTTTTTCTTTTTCCTTTTCTCTTATGATAGTGACTGTGTGTGTTTTCAATGCACCTATCAAGGGGGGATTGAGGACCTGTGTGTGTCCATAGACCAGTGCATGGTTGCTCCTTAGTGACGAGTAATTGACAATGTTGTGTGGATTGACTCTTGCCCTGGTATTGCAGGTGCAGGTTGCGGCATGATTTGTGTTGGTGCAGGTGAAGAACAAGCGCGAAAGGTCTATGCCTATGTGGCCTCCAAGGTGTAGAAAGACAAGTACGCTTGATTCGAGGGACCCAGTGGCCGACGGGATCAAGTGTGGGCCGCATGATGGAAAGAAGAGCAAGACGAAGTTGGGAACATGGAGCCGGCGCAGGGTGGCGGCTAACAACCGAAGTCTGTGCGCGGGGTTTCCAGTGGTTCACCACAAAACCACTTAGTTCTTTGGTCGAGCCACAAAGTTAAGTCCGAGCCGGCACGACTGGGGGTGTTGTTGCCGGCCATTAGTGCCTCTTTTAGGTTGTCAACTCCTGCATAAATAACACTGAAAGCAAGCATCAACACTAGAATAGGAGCTTATACTCACAATTTCCATCAGTGTCGATGAATATTTGAATGCAGGAATTTACCATAAGAAACGGAGGGAAAGCACGTGTATCTGGACCATGCCTCACCACCTCAGCTGATGAGGTGTTGTCGTACCAGATCCTACATGTAGAAGCCATGTCATCAATCCAAGGGAGGCAAGATCCAGTGAATCAGAATGCGCCACATGACAGTCACAAGGATCCATGGCCCACTCTAGAAGCAAACCGACTCAAAATTCTACATACATTCAGAATGTACCCAAGGGCCCACATGGAAGTCACTAAGCGAAAGATTGGAGCCAACAGGGCCCACAAGGGGTCGGCCAAACCGTGGGTTCGGCCGAACCGCCTTAGGGCCGGTTCATCCTGGCCTTACACATGATATCTCATTGGTCCAAGGCTCTATTTCCAGGGTGCTTTCGGCGATCTTTAGTGAACCACTTGGCCTATAAATAGAAGATGAGCATCTCATTTTAGACACAAACACTTCTTCTTCTCATTCTTCATTTTAGCCTTTGGCTTCTCTCTTTAGAATAGGAGAGCTTTATAGAATAGGATTAGTGCTGGCTAGCTAGTGCTTTTAGAGATTTAGGAGGAGAGTGAGGAGGATTCTTGGGGCCTTGCCATGATATTTGGCAACTTTTCTAAAGAACTAACTTCTACGAATGTTGTTGTTCTTCATCTAGAATAAAGTGAGTATTTCCATATTCTCTATTTAGACTAAAGTGATATTCTTGCATGATTTTTTGTGTTCTTATGTTCTTTACCTGTTCATCTTTTAGAGGCTTGTATTCTTCCAACACAATCCTTCTGATCCAGTTGATCAGGTTTATAAGTTTGCATTCAATTTATGTTGTTGCCTGTCCATTAGAGCATAGTGAGAGTGCTTAGGGAAACTCCAACCGGTCTCTCAAATTTGGACCCCTACTTCTCCATATAAGGATCTCTCATCTACATTTAAGGGTTTTACTTTCCTTCCAACTCCAACCCAACTCTCATATACCCCCTTACTTCCAACCAATTTTCTTTTTTATTCCTTTCTTACACGGACCCCACATGTCAGCCACAGTTTTTAACACCACCCGCCTCCATCTCCTTCCGACTCCACTCTCCTCTTTCTCTCCCGCCCCACATCTCGCTCACATCGCCGTCGCTCCCATCCTCAAGCCTCTCCGCTGCCGCCCCCCCCACGGGTGCAGCCGCAAGGTAGCGAGCCGCCGGCCCCCACGGGCGTGGCCGCGAGGCAGCGCGGTGACGATGAGGCGATGTTCGGCCCCTATGGAGGCAGTAGTGGGGACGTGGCGCAGTCGGCCCCATGCCCACGGATAAGTCGAGTCGCCGCCGACCACCATGGACGTCGATCTACAAGGTACGACTTCCCCCACCTGTCCTCTGATGGCGCACGGAAACTTCCGTGGAGGTGCGGCAGCACGGTGGTTGGCACTGTGACTAGATGAGAGTTCGGGTGAGGGTCTCCCACAAGTGAGAGTGCAAAGGGGGAAAATGAGAGCTCCTCATCTCTCGGGGGCGGGATGAGAGGCCGGTTGGAGCTGTTTTTCCTCTCTGACTCTCAAATCCCAGATGAGAGCTCCGATAGGGGCTCGGTTGGAGTTGGCCCTACATTTCTAACTGGATCAAAGTTGCATCTGTGATCCTTGCTACTGGTAGAGTTTATTTGAGCTAGTTGTCTTATCCCTCACGGGTTCTGAAAGGATCAAGAGAAGTGGCCAAAAGAGGTGGGGGGTGAATAGGCCTGCAAAACCATTTCAAACTTTTCTTGCCAAAAATGCACAGATAGTGTATTTTCCTGGAGCTTTCGGTAATGAAACCTGCACAAGATTGGGTGCGGATAAAGGGTTAGAAAATAGATCTAGATCAAGATAAAGGTTAGCAAGACTAAGAGATAGAGGCCTAATCTCACAAACAACCTTAGGGCTAAAGGAATTGCAAGATACAAAGCAAACCCTAATAGATCTAGTGAGCCAACACTCTAGAAAAAGCAAGCAATGATTGCACTTACAATCTCCCCCTTTTGGTAAATGTTGACAACCTAATTAAAGCTTACATTTAATTGAAAAGATTGAGCTTTTGATGAAATAAATACAAGGCTCCCCCATAATATATGCAACTTTCATTTGAATAGAAAAGAAATGTCCCCTCAAGACATATTTGCATATATTATGAGTAAGTGAAACAAGGTACATTGTATTCATTTCATCGTGGGGTGCAAACAAATGTGTACATGTAAACATGATGCAAGATGTCAGTCTAAAACAACCAGAGAACTGACTGTGTTCAGATTCCAAAACCTTCGAAAAAATTCCCGAAACCTCTGGAGAATGAAATCTCACTAGGCCTTCCTTTGAGGAGTGGGCAGTAGTGGACTGAGTGTAACTACCCTTGGCCGGCGAGGAGATCAGCCCGCCGACGTGAGCAAATCACAGCAATAACAGGGTAGGATCTCAATGAGGAAGAGGGGCGACGAGCCCCTGCCTTCCGAGTTTGTAATTGAATTCTGAAAATGATGATATGTTCTTGGCTTACCGGGTTCAGGCTTTTAAGCCTCACGCACACATACGGCCTCGGGCCCATACGTCATACAGAACGGCCTCGGGCCCACAAATAGACTTATATGCTAATACATGAAAACGTAAACTCCAACTGTGCCTTCAGGTTGACTATGTCATAACATCTTCCCCCCTTGAATTGGAGCTTGTCTCCAAGCGACAACGGTAGGAAACTGCTTCTGCACCACGTAGAAATCTTCCCATGTTGCTGAAGTTGGAGAGAAACCTGTCCACTTAATGAGCACTTGAGGAACTGCTGCATTACCTTTCTTGACCAACCATCGATCCAAGATCAGCTCAGGTTTAGTAGTATGCGAGCTCAGATCAACCAATTTGGTCACATCATTGTACATCGGAGTATGGTCAGGTATGTAAGGCTTCAATTGAGAAACATGGAAGACATTGTGCACCTTACTGTCTGGTGGCAACTCGAGTTTGTAAGCACAGGCCCCGATTTTCTCCAGAATCTTACAAGGACCAAAGAACTTATAAGCCAGCTTAGGGAAAGGACGGTTCACCACTGAAGCTTGAGCATATGGTTGCAATTTGAGCAACACATTTTCTCCCAGTTGGAACACTCTATCAGATCTGTGCTTGTCGGCCTGCAGCTTCATCCTGTTCTGAGCCACTGCCAACTAATCTTTGAGCATTGTAGCATGAGCTTCCCTGTCCTTAATCAGCTCTTGGACAGTGCTATCCACATTTGCATCATCAGCAGAAATTTGGACAATCCCCATATTAGGCTCATAACCATACAAAACCTTAAATGGTTAACCCTAGGGATGAATGATAGGAGGAATTATACCAAAGTTCTGCTAAGGATAACCATCTGCTCCATTGAACTGGAGACTGTTGAACAGCACAATGAAGATACATCTCTAGGCATTGGTTAACCCTTTCAGTTTGCCCATCAGTTTGAGGGTGATAAGCAGTACTATGCACCAATTTTGTTCCCAGCAATGTAAGTAATGAATGCCAGACATTGCTTAAGAAGATCCTGTCTCTGTCAGACACCATAGTCTTTGGCACCCCATGTAATTTTATCACTAAATCCAATAGCAATTGTGCTACCTGCTGAGCAGTGAAAGGATGTTTAAGAGCCAGGAAGTGTGCATACTTTGTAAACCTGTCCACCACCACCAAAATAGTGTTACTCTTCCTAGATGTTGGTAGACCTTCCACAAAGTCTAAGGATACATCTTGCCAAGCCCCAGCTGGTATAGGTAATGGCTGAAGTAAGCCTGCTGGATGGGTCAACTCATGTTTAGCATGCTGACATACATCACATTGCTTCACAAATTCTTCTACATCTTGTCTAATACCTTTCCAGTAAAAATGATGTTTGAATTTGTGGTAAGTTGAGTTGATGCCAGAATGTCCTCCTATGGGGAGTGGCATGAAAGGCTGCAATGACTTTAGTTCTCAAGGCAGAATTGTTGCCAATCCAGACATGATGATTGTGTCTGATCAACCCTTTGTCCAGAGAATACCCTTGCTCATCAGGTGACTTCACAGCTAAAGACTGCAGTAGCTTTTGAGTTGTAGGATCAATATGATAAGAATTAATCACCTCTTGAGCCCAACCAGGTGTTGCCTCAGAGACTGCTTGTAACAACATCAAATGAGCCACCCTAGAAAGGGCATCAACAGCAGTATTCTCTGCACCTTTCTTATACACTATTTTGAAGCGTAAACCCATGAGCCTAGTCATGGCCTTCCTCTGAAGGTCTGACTGCAAATTCTGCTCAGACAGATAAGCCAGACTCTTATGGTCTGTCTTGATGATGAACTCCTGACATTGCAAATAAGGACGCCATTTTTCCACAGCCATAATCAGGGCTAAAAACTCCTCATAGATTGATAAACTAGCATGCTGAGGTCCTAAGGCTTCACTCAGAAATGCAATGGGTCTATTATTTTGCATCAAAACAGCACCTACTCCAGTGGCACATGCATCTGTTTCAACCACAAATGGAAGTGCAAAATCAGGTAAGGCCAACATTGGAGTTTCAGTCATTACCATTTTCAAAGTAAGAAATGCCCTATCAGCCTCAGGAGTCCACACAAACTGGTTCTTCTTGAGCAGGTTAGTCAGAGGTTTAGCCAAAATGCCATAATGATGGACAAATCTTCTATAATAACCTGTCAAACCCAAGAACTCCCTCAACTCAGTTACATTTGTTGGAGTTAGCCATTGAAGCATATCAGTAGGTTTAGAGGAATCTGTTGCCACTCCTTCCTTAGAGATAATGTGGTCCAAATATTCAATCTGAGACTGAGCAAAGGCACACTTAGCACTCTTCAAATAAAACTGATGCTTCCTTAGCTCTGTAAGCACCAACTGAATGTGCTGTAAATGAGTCTCCAATGAAGGACTATAAATTAGAATGTCATCTAGGTAGACAAGAACAAACTTCCTCAGAAAAGGTTGTAGTACTTGGTTCATCATACATTGGAATGTTGCAGGTGCATTGGTGAGACCAAAAGGCATTACTCTAAATTGAAAATGACCATGGTGAGTTTTAAATGCTGTTTTGATTTCATCATCAGGGTGCATCCTAATCTGGTGATAACATGCAGTCATATCCAGTTTGGTAAAGTATTGAGACCCTGCCAGTTCATCCAGTATTTCTTCAATGATAGGTAATGGAAATCTGTTCTTGACTGTCAGATCAATGAGTTTTCTATAGGCCACACAGAACCTCCAATTACCATCCTTTTTCTGAACCAATAAAACTGGAGAAGCAAAGGGACTGGTACTATTAGTGATCTGTCCAGCCTCTAAAAGTTCTTGCACTTGTCTCTCAATCTCATCCTTGTGCTTAGGAGAGTATCTATAAGGTTTAGAGTTGACAGGTACAGTGTTAGGTAAAAGAGGAATGGTGTGATCATAAACTCTCTAGGGTGGAAGGCTTGTTGGCTTAGCAAACACATCTTGAAAATCATGTAACAGCCTGTCAACCTCAAGGGCTGTAGTAGAGGGAAGAGGTTGAATAAAGCTCACCACAGCACCTACCCAAATATTATTGCCTTTCTGAAGCTTAAGCAAACTGGAAGCTGATATTTCAGACAAGGCCAAAGACTGAGTATGAACCCCTTGCAAATGAATTGTGCTACCCTTGTGCTGAAATTCCACAGTATGATTCTCCCAATGGCACAACATAGGACTATGGAGTTTCAACCAATCATAACCCAGAATTGCATCATAAGCACCCAACTCAAGTACTTGCATATCAGTGTGAAATGTATGTCCCTGACACCACCACTCCATATGAGACACCCTTTTACTGGTAACCAGTAACTGGCCATTAGCCACCTGTACTTTCTTAGGGGGCATTTCTACTGGTGAAATACCTAGTTGAGATAGAAAAGAAGAATCCACAAAACTGTGTGAACTGCCACTATCCAGTAAAATAAGCATGGTCTTATTCTTAACAGTGGCCTGAATTTTTAACACTTCTCCTTCTGCAGTTCCAGAAACAGCATTCAAGGACAGTTGTTGCAATTCCTCTGCCATAGCATCCTCAATAGCCAGCTGATTCAACATTCCTCAGAAAGAGTGGTGTCCAACTCATTCACCACTAAAGCATGCACCTGGGCTTGATGTCTTTTAGTGCAACTAGCTGCATGAGTGGGATTATACTTGTCTCCACAGTACATGCACAACCCATTAGATCTCCTATAATCTCTCAACTGTCTTTCCTTGTTCAAGTTGCTTGTTGGTGGTGCTTCGTTATCAGCTCTAGGCAAAGGTGCACTACTTTTACGTTTGTACTTGCTGTGCCTCATAGATTTACTATCCAGCATTTGCTGTTGCACTTTTGCTAGCATGATTGCCCTCTTCATTTCTTCAAGGATCTGAGATTGTACCCCAGCAGATAATTCAGGTTTCAGCCCCTTAATGAATTGAGTGACAAAATAAATTTCATCCAGCCCTTGGTTATGCATCTGTACTTGGTATTGCAAATCAGTGAAGGCTGTGATATAGTCCTCCAAACTGCCTTCCTGTGTTAATGCTACTAATTCACTAATAGCATCCCTATAATCATAAGAACCAAACTGACTCTCCAGAGCAGAAATAAAGGTGTTCCAATCACTGAGTCCATGAGTAAGCTTATGCACTTGCAGCCACCTAGCAGCATTATCATCCATACACATACTAGCAGTAGGTACCCACAAGGAGTTAGGCAAATTGAACACTCTAAAGTAATCCAAGCATTTATCCTTCCAGATTCTAGGATTTTCACCATTGAAACGAGGAAAAGGCATCTTAGGTATGTGACTCTGAAGTTTTGAGGAATTACCAGTTCCACCACTAGGGTTGTGGGGCTGAGAGTGCACAGCTTCATCTTCAGAAGAATAACTTCCAGCATCAGGACGCGAGCGATTGCGCATAGGTGGTCGACGAAATTCCCTAGTCTGCTGCCGCTCCAGAGTCAACCGGGCAACAGCCTGACCCGTTGATTCCATCTGCTTGGCCAACAACGCTTGGTCCTTGAGCACTCTCTCCATGATTTGAGCACTGATATCCACTTGGGCCGCCATCTGTTGCTGAGCCTTGTCAATGCTAGCAACCTTGGCGAAAAGTAAATCGATGCTCTCGTCCATGTTCTCCCAACACACCCTCTCCCGTTCCTCCATGGATTCCATCGCCTCGAGCACGAATCTCATCTGCGCCGAAGGTTTGGAAGGCGTCGTGCTGAATCCCCGTAAACAGACTCCGCGTGGATTGGAATTATGAGGTCGATCCCAGCAGTGATGTGCTACAAGGATCGTAGAACTCGACCAAATTCGTTTGCGAAATCCACCGCCGGTACAATCGGACGCAGCACGCTCAACCAACCCTCGAAATTGCAGTCGAAATTCCACACCCACGCCGCCACAGCTTCACCGCCGGCGCTGCCAGGCAGATACCGAAATTGGGACCCAAACCACACCGAAGAACGCCGAATCTGATACCACTGTAACTACCCTTGGCCGGCGAGGAGATCAGCCTGCCGACGTGAGCAAATCACAGCAATAACAGGGTAGGATCTCAACAAGGAAGAGGGGCGATGAGCCCCTACCTTCTGAGTTTGTAATTGAATTCCGAAAATGATGATATGTTCCTGGCTTACCGGGTTTAGGCTTTTAAGCCTCA
This sequence comes from Cenchrus fungigraminus, assembly GCA_036936925.1. Taxonomy (NCBI): domain Eukaryota; kingdom Viridiplantae; phylum Streptophyta; class Magnoliopsida; order Poales; family Poaceae; genus Cenchrus; species Cenchrus fungigraminus. The sequence goes on along the minus strand of CM072774.1, from coordinate 75,018,089 downwards.
CGCACACATATGGCCTCAGGCCCATACGTCATACAGAACGGCCTCGGGCCCACAAATAAACTTATACGCTAATACATCAAAACGTAAAGTCCAACTGCGCCTTCAGGTTGACTATGTCATAACACTGAGGCTCCAAGAAGGGCTTCATTGCCTCATCTCTTTTCTGGTTATGCCACTACTTGACCTGGTAGGATGGATGTTCTCCATTGTTCTTGAAGATCTGCCCAATCACAAGCTCAATGATGTACATCACATAAGGGGCATATGGGAAATTCCCAATGTCGTTATCCATGGTCTTGATCAGGTCAAACCAGATGAAGCGGCTGACAGAGAAGGGTTGTTCCCCGGAAGCATCCTGTAGATCAGATTTGTGGCGTATTTCCTCAGAGAGGTAGAGTAACTACCACCCTTACGATTTATGGTTTCCCTCAACAGATTGTTCATGATGTAGTACACTAGTTTGAGACCAGTAGTGGTACCATCGGTTAGCTCCTCTAACTCATATGCTTCCACAATCTTCTCAGGTTCCATATGACTCTCATTGTGAATAATATCAGCTTTCCAGTCATTTTCTCCAAATCCAAGTAGTCTAGCAAAGGTGGTGAAGTCCACCTTATAGTTTACACCCTCTGTTATCCAGTGAATCTCATCTTCTTCAACATCATCGAAAAATGTTGCATGGAATAGGCAATGATCTCGGTGTTCCAATCATATCTAAAACTCATCAGTTCCTTTATGTTGTACTTGTTCACAAGCTCCATAATTTCCTATGCCTCAGGCCGGCCAGCTCCAAGTCTCTCAAAGTGGTCTCAGTCAATCCATTTCATGGAAATGATCTTATTCTTGCTCAGGAGGATGGAGCCATAGAACTGAAAGTGAAAGATAGACCAGAACATGTAGTCTATGGCAGCAAGTTTGGGAGAAATGTAGGGGTTCTCTTCTGTGGCCATCTTCACTTATGTAGCCATCCCTTCATAGTTCTTGTGTTCCATTGTCAAGGTGTTGTTATACTTTTTGGGTAGCCTCCTCTTTGGGTTTCCTCGGTGGTGAACAAGGTAGGAACTGTCCATTTCACCAATTGGAACTGCAACTTTGACATACATGGGAATAGTCTTCCCTTTTGTCCCCCCATTATCATCAACCTGTGGCCCGGCATTCACACCTATGCCACCTGATATGTTTCCTGCACCTCTGCCCCTTTTGGGCATAGCTTTTCCCCTGGAACTTTGCCCACTACCCATGGCCATCCTTGTAGCCATCTAAAAAACCCTCTGACCTTTTGGGCTGTCATAGGGCCTAACCCTCTGACCTTTAGGGCTGTCATAGGGCCTTTCCCTCTTCTCTTTCCTGATTAATGGATTCTCAGACATATAAATAAAGAAAGAGCTGTAGATGATAAGAATGGAGTGAAAAATGAAATGGAAACACTTTGATAGAGTTCAGTTGAACTTTGAATCAAAGACATGATGACTGTTGCAGCAGAGTCCGAAACCTTTGGGAATTTCTAGGAACCTCCGTGTTCTGTCAGTGACATTAGACTTTGTTCTTTGATTCAACTTTCAACTGAATTCTAACGCAATATCTAAATCATTAACACTAGGAGCCCACTAGAAAGCATCTACAGAGAGATCTGGGGCTGAAACCAAGAAACAAGATAGATCTGGGAGGATTAGGGTTTTTCACCTTGGATCTGTGGGAGAAGAGAGGGAAGGAGTTCCCGGGGTCAGAGAAGATGCCTGAAGTTCTTCTGGTTCACCGAAGTGGTTCAGAGAAAGAGAGGAAGCCGGGCAGAGTAGATGTTGGCAGCTGCACGACGGCTCCTCTATTTCACCATCTTCGAGTGCCTCGGTGAGGATGAGAAGCGCAAGACCTGGAGGCACCCTTCATCCACAGCAGATGAGGTCTTGGCCGGTGGAGCAAGCATGCAACGGTGAGGGGATGCAGCGGAGGTGAGAGATGGTGGAGCGGCAGCACAGGAGAGAGAGGGAGGATGAGCGACGCGGTGAAAAGAGAAAAGGACTGTGGCAAAAGCTGTGCGGTAAATGGGGAGTTACCCTAAGGGAGGTAAAAGATATGGTTCCTGGAATATTCCATGCTCACTCCATCCGATTCTATCTGTTTGTCAACCCTTCAAGTCGCGGAACCCCTGAGGAAATGTCTGGAACCTCCGGATTCTGAAGATAGAGACTGAACTCTGACTGAGTGACAGATAAAGGTCCGGAGCCTCGGGGAAATTTCCCTGAACCACCGGAGATTGTGAAACAGACATAGCGAGCTTGTGATTCATCAGATTTTTGGTACTTTTCTTGATTTTAACTCTTAGGTCATGGACTCCTGTCGGTATTTCTTAAGTCACTGCTAATGGCGCCTTGCTAGCATGAGTGTAAGATCCACCTGAGTACACCTATGAGTACGAACGAGTCCGCAAGCGCACAGATATACTGTTGTAGCACTTCGCCTAAGGAGTATACCAAAGGGTATCGAATCCAAGGAACGGTGAGCGCTACCTCCTAGCCTAGCTATGGTCCAAGGACACCACTCTATAGGATGAGATGGGAGATGGAAAGGATCCGGCTGATAGCGTACAGAGTTAAGGACGGTCTCTCGATTAGGATCTCTCGTTTCGGGCACCAGTTCCCTCCTGGCTATAACAGGTCTGTTCTAGCCGAAAGCTCTACGCCGTATCCGAACGTGGGGGAGTACAAAGGGTCCAACGGCTGTCACTACCACAGCCTACCCCTATCAATACGTGGGATACGGGGCAAATGAAGGATAACTCGTAGTCTAGACACCACGTCTACACCACCGATCACTACTATAGCACGACTGCGTCTGTGCACCCACAGCAACACTATAGCACTCCGTATAAATACGAAGCGACAAACCCACGAGGGAGAGACTAGCACTCACTCAGTTGTTGGCTATCTCATGCAAGGCATAACGGAAGGACTTTGGTCTAATTAGAACATACGAAGCACCCACTTCATTCTAGTTAAACTAACTGGCATACAAACAGAATTAGCAACCTATGAACTACACCAGAAGATCAGAGGGTTGGGTTCACGAAGAACACAAGCCTCTAAATCAAGAACAGATGAAGAACACAAGAACTATTCAATAATGCAAGAACCCACTTTAGTCTAAATAGAGAATGTCGGAATACTCACTTTAGTCTAAATGAAGAACAAAGGCATCCGTAGAGGTTCGTTCTTGGGGAAAGATGCCAAAACACCATGGCATGTCCCCAAGTCACACCCTCACCTTCCTTCTAATCTCTAAGCACTAGCAAGCCAGCAGTAATCCTATGCAAAGGCACTGCTCTTCTAGAGAGGTAGGAGCCCAAAGGCAAAATGAGGAGAAGAAGTGTGTGTCCTATTCTAACCCCCCCCCCTCACTTCTATTTATAGGGGCTGGACAACTTCGCGGGAACAGCTTGGGCACCCGGGAATCCACTGTAGGACCAATCACCGAGCACCACGTGGAAGCAGATGGCGAACCGTGGCAAAGTCGGTTCAGTCGATCCAAGGGGTTGGCCGACCTGGGCCCACCACATCTCGTGTTGTGCTTTCTCCCAGTGACTGATATGTGGTCCCTTATGACGGTTCCAGGTGCCTGGGTTATTTTGAGGCGGTTTGCTCGGGTTGTGGGCCCTTGAATCCTTGTGCTGAACACGTGGCGGCGTCTGATTCGTCGGGAAGTGCTTCTCTTGGATTGATGAGGTGTCATGGACACATGGCATCCTGTGTGGCAGCACATCGCCACGTGGCCTGGTGTGAGTCCCACTGGGCTCAAATGATGTCTTGTGCATATCTGTCTCATCCGAGCTCCGATCTATGCAAATAATATATCCATTTCGATCATGTCGACGAGCCCATCGCAATGGTGCAGACCAATTTGGCATTTGAGGTTGTTTATGATGATGCCATATCTATGCCATTGGTTTACTTTCTCTCAATTGTATCATTCCATGTGCATTTCGATATGTCCTGCAACAAAAGATAGAAACACCAACACTTGTGGAAATTGTCAGTATAAACCCCTATTCTATTGTTGATGATCACTTTCCATTTATTTTATGCAGGTATTGACGGCCTAAAAGTGGTACTTAACAACCGTCAACAACTCCCCCACACTTGACCTTTGCTCGTCCCGAGTAAAGGGAGTTAGATCAAGGTGGTACATGATATCCAGGGATATGAAGCAAGCATAAGAGATATTCCAAACCATACCTTGCAATTGTGAACTATGTGGTGTGTCTATCATGCTATCTTGGGTAGTTGAGGAATGGAATAGTCATGAATCAAATCACTTCTCCTCGTCATGTCAAGTAACTTGGGGTTTTTGCAATAATTTTCAAAACAAACCTTGCTTAGCTCCTTATTTGATTCTCTCAGATCGCTCAATGTGTATAAGTCCTCACCAAGGCATTAGAATTGCCTTTCTTCATCCTACTTCTAATGATGGCTATATGTGGAGCTCAGGGTAGGATAGAAGATAAAGCATACTTGTTTCACATATATTGCAAAGTCAAAAACTGGATCCAAGGAGAAAATCAAGTCATATAATCAGATCAAGATGTGCACGTGTATGGGTATGATGGGTATGGTAAGGTGGATACTAGGCTCGGAATGGGTTCTAGCTATTACCATACATGATGAAATGCTATGGTGATGGTAAGGTGGACACTAGCCCCGGAGTAGGTACTAGTTATTACCATCTTAATTATGAAACTCCTTTTTTGCATGATTTTCTCCGGTCTTCGTTTTGAAATATTTGAGACATGGACTTTCTCTTCTTTCTATTTTTCTTTTTTTTGGAACATGCGTTTTGAGCATGTCTTCCCTCTTTTTTTTCTTTTTGCATAGCCTAGTCTCTTTTGGAGATATTTGGAGAGGGTAAATCATGGAACAAGGCATGGAGCTTTCTTTGGTGGAATAGATGGATGATACAATGCTAACTTCCAGTGTAGAAGCATAGCAAGGGGAAAATGGTGTGCACATGAATCTTGATCATGAAAGCATGAAAAGAATTCTCACAAGGGTCACAACAATTTGACAAAGCTTAATGCAATAACAAGTAGCATATGAGTATAAGGTTTTCAACTGGAACATCATATGGCTTTAGTAGGACTGTGGCATATCAAAGAGGAGCTTTGCAAAGGATTTTGAAGGTTTCAAATAAAATTCTCAAGCACTCAAACATTCAGAGCGAAGATCATATCATCAAACCATATCACAAACGCCAACTACTTAGATAAGCATGAGTTCTCTAATGATATTTGTTCACAAGCACCAAGATAACGAGTAAGGAATAAAGCATATGCAAGCCAACAACAGGAATCATGTAGAGCAAGCAGAGCACAGTTCTTTGAGTTTGATTTACTAGATAAGAATTGAAAATCATTCAAACTCATGGGTAGAGAGTGTGAAGTAAAGGGTGCACATACCATCGCTTCTGAAGGATATGGGGAACAAGGAAGACTAGTGATGATTGGGCTGACCCGTGGGGTAGCCGGCTCACTCTAGTTTACCTTGTTCTTATCATGAAGGCATAGTCGATGTCGTGCAGCCCTTTGTGTGGGAGTTCTCA